>OX454416.1:8785806-10210806 GCA_949715475.1 Microchrysa polita | reverse complement strand
AAATAAATTACTTTTGAACTTAGAAAGAATAGGTTGCAAAGTAACCGCTTACGCCGATGGCGTTGCTATTGCCATAAGAGGCAAGTTTCCTGATATTCTTAGCGGGCTATTAGAAAACGCCCTAGCTATCCTAACGGATTGGGCAAATCTCAGTGGAGTCGGAATTAATCCATCCAAAACGGAATTGGTCCTCTTTACAAGAAAGCGCACAATTCCTAATATTAGGCTTCCCAGACTAGGAGGCTTCCAACTTGAGCTTGCTGAAACCGCGAAATTTCTTGGACTTATCCTTGATAAGAAACTAAAATGGAAGCCCAACATCGAAGAAAGGGTAAATAAAGCTAGAGTAACACTGTATTCGTGTAGGAAAGCCATCTGGAAAACCTGGGGTTTGCAGCCAAAAGTTGTGCATTGGATGTATACCGCTATTGTGCGGCCAGTCTTGCTTTACGGAGTTAGTGTGTGGTGGATGGCACTGAGCACCGCTACCTATTGTAAATTGCTGGTCAAAGTTCAAAGGTTGGCTTCTCTTCTTATAACAGGAGCTTTTGGAACTACTCCTACATTCGGATTAGATATGGTCCTGGGACTGTCCCCATTGGACATTTTCGGCCAAAGAATGGCCGCAAAAGTGGCCTTGCGCCTACGTGAAACTGGTCTCTGGCGAGCGCTGAACTATGGGCATTCAGCGATACTTCGTAATTTTAACCTGCCCCTAGCGACTGACTACACTGTTCCCAATCACTTCTTTGGTAGGAACCATTGTAGTTTGATCCCCTCAAGGGAATCTTGGGATAGTAACAGCTTCTTGGTCAGTGGATCCATTTCCATTTATACTGATGGTTCCAAGACAGATGCAGGAGTTGGTATAGGAATCCACTCGGATGAGTTGAACATTCATTTGTCTTTCTGCCTGCCTAATTTTTGTAGTGTCCTCCAAGAGGAGATCTCCGCGATTTAAGAAGCCTTAACTTGGTTGGGCTGTCACGTCATCACTGGTAGGGACGTCTTTATATTCACAGATAGTCAGGCTGCAATTCGATCAATTGATTCAGTGCTGACCACTTCAAGAACTACTGAGAAATGTTGTTCAGTACTTAGAGAGATGGGTCGCTTCTTCAACATTACGCTATGCTGGATACCGGGCCATAGTGGCTTTGCAGGTAATCGCAATGCAGATGACTTGGCCCGGCATGCGTCAGCAGGTAGCGTTGAAGACGGTGATTCCTTCTTGAAAACACCTACTGCGGCTTGTGCATTGTTAATAGAGACCGCTACAATATGCAGAACCAATGCAAGATGGATTCATGGCTTGACATGCGCAACGACGAGAATGATCTGGCCAAAGCTAGACAATGTCCGTTCTAAGATGCTACTTTCCTTAGACAGAAAGCATATTCGAAGTGTGGTGGGAGTAATAACAGGGCACTGTCCTATTGGAGAGCACGCGAGAAGACTCCGAATTCCTCACAACGACTTCTGTAGAAGTTGTGACGATGAAGAAGAGGAAGAAAGTGTGCATCACTTACTCTGCCACTGTCCCGCCCTGGCTGAGAAACGAATGCGTTTTCTGGGCTCAAGTAGGTATTTCTACGATACCGATGATCTTCGGGATGTGAGCCCAATACTGCTCAATAAATTTATTGCAAGCACGGGTTGGTTTTTAGGCAGTTAGTAGATACATGATTCTCTCGGTGGTATCACAATGGACCAAATCTGGTCTAAGTGCGCTGGGTGCAAATCTGGCGGCCCCTGTACCTAACCTAACCTAACCTAAGTTCCTTCCTTACATACATCTAATACCTTTTCTAAGGCAACAACATGATATCAGCTGTGAGTGAGAGTAAAAAAAATAACAGGCGCGACAATCCAGCATTGGACTAAGGCCGCAGGATGTGTTAGTGACATCCTATTTCCAAGATCTTATCTGCTTTTTGTTGAGGTAATGAGATCAGCATCACGCTCAGCAGTGTTATTTATCCCCATAAATGGGTACTCGTTTAACATCTGAGTGAGATCATAGTCCGTCACAAGCTCGTGAGTTCGAAAAACACCATGGAACACGGTGAGATTCGAACTCATGAGCCTGTGTACCGAAGGTGCGCGCACTAACCGCTAGACCAGCCAGACTACAGTAAGAGTACCCAGCGAATTATCCGCGCCGCGCCGGTGTGGGCACCAAAAAATGTGGGCATCACTTAAAACAAAAAATGCTTGACAAGATGTAACTCAATTTTGACATAACTCGAGTTATGTTGTTTTGACTGTTGACCACAGATTTATTAAAATCATCAATGTGGCACGATAGCCCGACGTCGGGCCTTGGCCGCCTGAATCGTTGACCTCCAATTGTCGCGGTTACGTGACCTCGTCCTCCAGTTTCGGAAGCCCAGCAGCTGTTGGGCGTCTTCACCTACGGAGTTCTCCCAGCGAGCTCTCGGTCGTCCACGCAACCTCGCTCCGTCAATTCGTTGTGCGTTCATCACTTTCTTTGACATGCGATTATCGTCCATCCGTTGTACATGCCCCGCCCATTGCAAACGTTGAAGCTTCACGATTTTCGATACTTCCAGCTCATCGTACAATTGATACAATTCATGGTTGTACCGGTTACGCCATTGGTCTCGCTCGCGAACGGCCCCGAAAATTCGCCGAAGGACCTTTCGTTCGAATCGGTCTAGCAAAATTTCGGAGGCTTGGGTGAGGGTCCATGTTTCGCAGCCATAACATAGCACGGGTCGGATGATCGTTTTGTACACGCGGAGCTTCGTGTTCCTGTGCGCAAGTTTCGAATTAATTATAGGGAGGACCGAGAAATATGTCTTATTGGCTAGTTGTATCCGTCGCTTAATTTCGTCGGTTTCGTTGGCGTCCTTTGATAAGTTACAACCCAGATAGTTGAAGTTGTCTACATACTCGATATTAAGGTCCCCCACTATGATGCTTGAATTTGCTGGCGTCCTTGTTTTCGATTGCATCATGGCCTTTGTTTTGCTTTCGTTGATATGTAGTCCAACTTCCTTTGCGGCGTTATTGAGGTTATGCAGAAGGCTTTCTGCATCACCCAACCTTCGAGACATGATGTTGATATCGTCGGCGTACGCTACTAATTGAGTCGACTTGATGAGTAGCGTTCCGCTGCTGTCCATATTCATGGCTCGAATTACATACTCCAAAGCAAGGTTGAAGAGCGTCGGCGCCAGCCCGTCGCCCTGCTTGAGTCCAGTACGAGTTTCAAATAGGTCAGTGAGTCGATTCTGCACTCTGACCTGCGAGACGGTATTAGTCATCGTCATCCTTGTGAGTCGCACTAACTTTGCCGGTATACCAAAATTCAGCATAATGTTGTACAGTACACTTCGATCGATACTGTCGTATGCCTGCTTGAAGTCGACAAAGATTTGGTATACGTCGATGTTATATTCCCAGCACTTTTGGAGTAGTAGCTTCACTGTGAAAAGCTGATCGGTCGTTGATCGACCAGGTCTGAAGCCGCCTTGATACTCGCCAATGATTCGTTCTGCGTACGGATTAATTCTCTTTTCAAGAATTTTAGATAATATTATCTTATAGGCCGTACAAACTAATGATATGCCCCTGTAATTCTCACACTTCAGCTTGTCACCCTTTTTGTGGATTGGGCAGATTATGCTTTTGCGCCAATCTTCGGGGATTTCCTCGTCGTTCCATATTTTCAGCAGTAGCACATGTATTGCGTTGGTCAGGCACGTTCCACCATGCTTCAGCAGTTCTGCTGGGATCTCGTCAGCGCCGGGCGCTTTATTATTTTGAAGCGACTGTATGGCAAGACTCACCTCCTCTACTGTTGGGGGTAGAACGGGAGGGCCTGGTTCGGCTAACTGCTCAAGAGCTGGCTCCGCGGGGGATGTTGATGGTGCATTGAGGAGCTCTTCAAAATGCGAGGCCCATCGTTTGTTGACGCTTTCGATGTCGCTGATGGTGTTACCATCCTTGTCCTTACATAGGCTTGTCCTGGGTTGATATCCGTTCTTAACATTATTAATAAGTTTGTACGCCTGTCTAATGTTCTTACTGGCTAATCTTTGGTTTATTTGCTGTAACTGCTCGTCAAAATGTTTGCGTTTCTTACGTCTAATTAACTTATTAGATACTCGCCGAAGCTCGTTATATCTTTCTTTCTTGGCTCGGGATGCGCGTTGTGTGTATTGGCGATAGGCTTCATTTTTCGCCTCAATCGAGGCCCTGCATTCTTCGTCGAACCAGTCTGCTCGTCTGCGCCGGCCTTTATAGCCCACGACCTCTTCTGCGACCCCCTTGATGCTGTCTTTGAGCTCCTCCCAGAACTCATGGATGCCTAAATTGTTGATGTCATCAAGCATGGGCGACAGTTTTTCCTCTAGTGCTGTTGTATACGCAGCCGCCGTGGCATCATCAATCAAATTGTCAACCTCGAAGATCTTGGCAGGGTTGATTCTCGTTAGGTGCACCGAAGAGATTCTGCACCTGTAGGTCGTCTTCACCAAATAGTGATCGGTGTCACAGTTGGCTCCTCGATAGGATCGAACATCTAGGACATTAGAAGCCCATCTCTTGCTGGTCAGTACGTGGTCGATCTGGTTCACGGTGTATTCATCTGGAGACTTCCAGGTCTGCTTATGGATTCGTCGATGAGGGAAGCATGTAGAGCTTATTACCAGGTTTCTGCCGCTCGCGAAGTCGATAAGTCGCTGACCGTTGTTGTTGTTTTCTTCGTGGAGGCTATGACCTCCAGTAGTTCCCCTATGCCAGCTTTCCGACTTTGGCGTTAAAGTCTCCTAGCAGCAGCTTGACGTCGTTTGATGGAAGTGAGTCGAAGAGTGTTTCTAGGTCGTTGTAGAACTCGTCCTTAATCGCGTCTTCTTTTACTTCTGTAGGGGCATGCGCATTAATGAGCCAGAGATTAGCGAAACGGGTCTTAATGCGGATCGCACATAGCCGCTCGTTGATGGGTTTGAAGCCGATAACGTGGTCCTTGAGCTGCTTATGCACGATGAAAGCTACTCCAAACTCCTTGTTGCCCTCCTCTTTACCACTCGTAAAAATAGTGTGCGAATTGAGGTCGTTAATCTCGCTTTTGAGCCATTTAGTTTCCTGGATTGCAACTATGCTCAGCTTGTATTGTTCTACCTGATCCAGGAGGGCCCTTAAGGCCCCCGGTCTATTCAGGGAGCGTACATTCCAGGATCCGAAAGAGTAATCAGTTGTTCGTTTGTATTAAAAGCACAATTTAAAAAAAAATGGTAAACTGAAAGAGAGCATAAAATCTAGACACAATACTAATGTGAAATCCATTTAGAATATGCTTATGTACGTTTTATGTTCAGTTCCTAAGGGATTGTGAAGCTTTGCATGTAAAAAAGGTGCTACATTATCGTTTTCATCCCCCACAATTCCCCAATTTAACAAATAATAGAAATGAAAAACCATAATTCCAATCGACTAATTAATTAAATCAATAAAATTATTTTTTTTTCTATTTGCATTCTCTCCGAACCGCAGAAAATCGATATAAACACGAGGCGATGTCCGACAATGAGCCAATTCTCTTCGAAATACTGGACACATGTCCCAAGGTAGGTGTGAACGCATCAACCGCATATTATTCACCGGTAGATTGCCAAATCGAAATTAACAATTGTGGTCAATTATATTGAGGATAATATGTATCTAATTATTTGCAGACGGGCGAGGACGAGCTACCAAACACGGCCGAGATAGTACAATGGGCGGACGGATTGCTTCTTGTCTATTCCATCACCGATCGATACTCCTTCAACTATATCCGCAAAGCCAAGGCTGACTTGCATTCGGACACGCCCGTCACGCTTGTCGCCAACAAGGTGGATATGGTACACTTGCGACAGGTGAGCACCGAAGAAGGTGACATTTTGGCCAAGGATTTCGATTGTAAATTCTGTGAGGTTTCGGCGGCCGAACATGTGGGACAAGTGGCTGACGCTTTTCAGGATTTGTGCAGAGAAGTGTTGGCGTCGAGGCGTAAATCTAAACAAAGTTTATTGGATCGTATGCTGGGCGGCACGCGAGCCTATAGTCGAGGGAAAAGTGACAGTGCACTGCCAAAAGACTGAGACGACGACGAATTTTAGAGATTTAATTAAAAATTAAGGTTTATGATGGTGAATTGTTTTGATTAATTATTTTAATATCCGTTCATCAACTATATGAGCACGGTGTACATAGGTCTAGGGAATAAACGTAATGAGGCGTGTTTATAAGATTTTTTCTCATATTAAATAAATTTTAAAACAAAAGGTACTGTTGAGTGAGTAATTTTTCATTTATATGTGAAGCTTACTTTTTTTAAATAAGAAATTTTCAAAGCTCAGTGCGGCATTAAGTTTCTACTCTTTTTTCTTATAAACGATTGTATTGTATTCAACCAAAGCGAATTCTGGACAATGCATCATATTCCTTTACAAAAACTAAAGAAAGTATTCAATAAAGTTCCATCCTCCATCGTCGTTGTCGTCGACTTCATATGACGCACACTACACCTATTGTTTAAATTTAATGCATTCTTGGATTCCGTTTTCACGACATACTATCCTAGAGTTCTCATATGATGCTCCATACCTACTACCAGGTATTATTCTCATTCTGACAGGATTCACTCATTTCAATGTTACATTTCAGAAATTAATGATATTTGATGCTGCTGCTGTTGCTGCTCACTCTCATCTTAACAGCTTTTTATCTTGTCGGAAGCTCTATTATATTTAAAACGTAGGAAAATGTATCCTTCCCAAAAGGAATTCATATTTCGCAAGGCATGTCCTCGATGTAATAAAGTAAAATTTCGTACAGACACAAGTACACTACAATCATACCACGTTCCATTTCTTTCTGTGCTGCTTCTTCTTCGGGGCTTTGTCGCGTTGAACAAGAGCAAGATTGCATAAAGTGCACGTTGAAAAAGAATATTTTCAATATAATGTCGTGCGCCAAAAATCAGATTTGTGTGTGTATGCGAAAGGAATGTAGTTACCCGGAAAGGATTTGCTTAGCAAAAGAACAGGAGAGCTGGTAAAATGAAAAAGTCGTATGTATGTATGTATATGGAAGCAATGGCTGCGTTTAGAAGATTGAAAAGAGCGTGAGTCGGGCTAGAAATAAAATTGAGCGTATTATGGATTCTGCTAAATTGTAGCGTCTCAAGGAAATATGTATTTCGCTTTCGAGATAACTGAAAACTTATTAACCTTCCGTTAGTCGCAATAAAAAATGTAGCATGAATAGACGCAATGCATCTATTAGATGCCAACTTTGTTGTAAGGCAATGAATATCTTCATAAGAATTCATATATATCAGCTTCCTTGAAATGTCATAGTAATGAGCTCAACATAACTGTGTTTCTAAGCCGCTGGGCGAAAAGCCCACCATTGTGAGCTACGATCAGATATTAAACTTTAATCGATTGTAAGTCATTTGCTCACCTGCTCCGTTCGTGTTCACTTCTGAACGCATTCAACGTTCGTATATGTATTGTCTAAGATGCATCGTCTTAAGCTGTTGTCCTGTTGCTTATGCTAAATGCCTGCCGAACGAGTATATGTGTGATGCAAAACATGTATGGTAGTATGTATGTACTACAAAGGAATCGGATATTGCAGGATGCCGTTAAGATGGACAAAAATGATGGATAAAAAGCGTCCAAGGAATTTTGATGAGATTCATCTTGCATGTTAAGCGTTGCCGCTATAGGGCCGGCTGTGAAATAAGGAGCACAGTTATTGTCGATCACGCTTTTTATGGAAGTGTTTTTGGTTTTGACATTAGCTTTTTCATATTGAGCGGATAATATTGAAATATAGTTTGGTTATAGTATTCGTGTCGTAATTATTATAGTAATGGTGTGCTAGTATGTCGGTACAAACAACTACGATAAAGAAAAACGGCACTCAGGGTTTATCTCTTAAAAAACAGCACCTAAATCTAAAAACTGTTAACCCTTTCGCGGCTACTAGTAAAGTTAAATTAGGTTGGTTGTAGGACAAAAAACATAACATAGCATGAACGGCAGAACTTCGTCTTTCTAATGAATTTAATTTGGTGTGCAATAAGAGCATTTCTCTAGGCTTCATTTCAATTTGAAGTTCTATCTCTTTAACAACTGAAAAACAACTTGTAAATCGCAAGCCCATTCATTGATTTTTGTGGAATTCCACACAATTCTAGTATTTTCAAAATTTGTCTTTATTCCTTCCGTTTCGTGTTCCCTCTTTTTCAATTGATTATTTTAAAAATTCAAAATTTTCAGAGTCGAAAATCAATTTTCAATCCCAAGGAAGTTTTTCAAAACATGGATTCAGATATCTATCTATCTATCTGGATTCAGTTTTGCATATTTTTCGATTAATTTCAGATAATTTGCCATATTTATACATTTTCTATATGAACCCTGTTTCGCTTTAGCCTTAAGCCATCTGTCCAATAAAATTGGCCTACAAACCATATTTCAGCTAAATCGGTTCAGTGTTATTGGAGGAAAAGTAGGTACTACTAATATACGTACAGTATAGAATTGAATAATAATAATATCCCATCCATGACCTCCTATTTGGATTTCTTCCGTGGTCAAATTTAGTACGTTTCAAGATGGTTTGTATTGGTCTTTACGTAACACATTTTCTAAGAATATCATAGTTTTCGAGGTGATAGAAACCTATGGCAGCCTCATGACTCCATGTTCTCATTTTTTTCCGTATTATATTATTATTATTTTATTTAAATATAGGCAAACTTGAGCGAAGTTTGATCAAAATTGGTCCACAAATAAAAAAAAAATTCCTAGAAGAATCTACTTTTGGATGCTCCGTTTGTATGGCAGCCCCATGAGCTTCAACATGTACCATACATTTCTATAGCCTAAAACCATCTCGCAACATCAAGGATCTTCTACACCAAATTTTTGGGTAAACGTGTCCAGTGGTTTAAGAGATGCATTACGAACACAAGTACAGTCGAATTTTATACAGGGTGTCTCACGACTCATGGTACATACAATAGTGGAGGATAATGCAGCTAATTTGAATTCGATTTTTTTTTTATTATGGTTGGGGATGGTCCCCAGATGATAGCATAAAAAGTCCCAAACGATTGGAGGTCCGAAACCTTAAAAAAAGGGATAAAGGGGGGGGGGGGCATTTTTTCGTTTTTTTTTGCGATTATTTCAAAAACGGCAAGAGATACAGAAATTGGTCTGAGGAGAATAAAAATCCAATAAAATTTCCGATGTAGGATTTTTGCCGACCAATTTTTCTTAGACTAAAAATCGGTTTTTCATTGAAAATTCAAATTGTAAAATCGTAACTGTATTTTGAACTGGCAAATGTAGAAAGCTGACAAAAGTTGCCTCATTATGTTAGCTTTCGAACGACATATAAAAATTTCTTTAAAGTTTGAATGGTAGTACATATCAGCGTTGCCACTCGTGTTACAATTGTAACATTTTGTTACAATTTCCAATTTCTTGTTACAATGTTACACCCAGACCAATTTTTTTACAATCGGGCAAGAGTCGAGAACTCAATTATATATCTATATAAGTGACATGAAGAAGAATTTTGAAAAACAAATTTTCTATTTTTGACATTTGTGTATCATCATCACCCATCGATTCAGTCAGGCATGTCAAACTTGTGGCTCGCGGGTCACATGGCCGCGTCGCAGTTTTGTGAGGCCCGCGGCGAGATCGGAGAAAATAAAAAATGTAAATGTTTGTAAAAGTGAAATTTTGAGGTGTTGAACTAAAATCTAAGAAAAATATTAAAACTCGTCAAGAATTCGATAGCTTATGCAAACTTAAATTATGTATTTAAAAATCCTACTCTCTGTTCTAGGAAGCTAGCGGTTGTTCATAGTACTTTTGAGCGGAAAAATATAAAGCCCATCGTGAAATCGTTTTCTCTCGAGATTTATTTAAGAAAGCAGTATTTGGTTTTGCAACAGTTGTATTATACCTCGTGTTCACATTTTTTAGGTAGTCAACCTTTTTGTTCGAGCTTAGTTATTCTTCACCGAATAATTTTGGCTCCCAAGGTTATTTCTGGGTGACTGGTTCTGATTCAGAAATAGTGGTTATTGAACCACCAAATTTGGCCCGTTAGGTCTAGGTCAGCTTTTGGTCTTGATACCCCTGGATTAAGTGCCCGGTTTTGCTAGTCCTTCCATGATGCTGGATCAGTGTTTATCATTCAATTATACCAGCTATTGCGCCAAGCCTTCGAGTCAGTTCAATAAAAGAATTGAATTCTACTTTGACGCAGATTCAAACGAAATATTTACGATAGCCAATGGTTTTTCTCGCAATTCGGCAAAATTTGGAATGCAAGCTTCATACAGGCACCAAGTTTCATTTTAAATCAAAAGAGCATTTGAGAGGGAACGGATTGAAGTTTAATTGAAATTGATTTGCGAGTGGTTTGATGGTATTTTGATGGACAGGAAAGAGTAGATTGTCGGACAACGTTCGACATCTTTACTTACGGGTCCTGAGCCTTTTTTCGCACTCACTTTGAAAGCTTAAACATTGTTTGAGGTACTAGAGGGAGCATCTCATTTTGCGACAACATAAAGAACTGGGATGCCCCTTCAATCATTTGGAAAGTAAGCCTCTGTGCAGAGCAGTGTCAATATTAATTGCGATATTTCTAAACAATTGTTTTAAGTTCCTTATTTAAAGTTTTATTGTGCCCTGAAATGCTGGCTATCCACATTACTTTTAAGATTTGTTTTATAATACCTTACAAATACTGGGTCCAACTATCACGTGAAGCTTTCGTTAAATCCATGGATTCGCCATTATAAACGGAATTTATGGAACAGAATGGATAACATTTTCGGAAAAAGTCATCCATTTGCAAAATCTTTTGTTTTAACTCCATAACTCTCCACAACTTGTGCGAGGAGTCAGTTGACTGAAATATGGCAATTCGTTCAAGGAATACAGAAAGAAGTATAAGAAAAATAGATCTTTTTAATTTTGCTCATTGTGATTTTTTTCGGGGGTTTCAATATTACTGATATTCAGAGAAAGCACCAATTCGGCAGAAAATCTTCCAAAAATCCGCTAAAACGCTCAAGAATTATAAGGTAAAACATGCGAAAAAAAATCACTGTGCTGCTTATTTCAATGGTTATACTGCTATTCCGGCAGGAGCCTTGTGTAGACCCATCCGGTGGGGTCAACTTATTGAAATCCTGTAACCCTTGCAAGAAAGACAGGAAGAAGTATGTGAAAAAGAGTTGTCTTCATTGTCATTGTCTCTTGTGCCCATTATGAATTTTTCATATGTCTCAATAGTTGTCCTGTTACTTTCGGTAGAGACCAATCATGTGGAGCAAATTTACTGAAATCGCTGATATGTTGAAGAAATACACCCAGAAAAAGGCGAACAAGAACCCATTGTGATTTTTTTTATGTTTCCAATAGTTATTCTGCTCAACCGGCCAGAACCTAATTCAACAAACCCAAAATCATGGAAATCGATCCAGGCGTTCTTAAGTTAAAAATTTTATCACTTTTCAGAAAATGTCGAATTTTCCGATTTCTTAGGTGGCCCAAGAGCAACTCCTAAAATAAAATCTTCAAATACGATAGACGTAACCATAGTCGTATAGTGTCACACGCTCAAAAATTCACAATGAAATGTATAGAGTAGCCTCCTAGCAGTCAGAGTCCTAATAACTCTAATTTCTTAATAATACGAAGTGATTATGATGAAAATCACTTTTAGTCTAGTACAGATAGCTCAAAACCCAAACATCCAAAAAAAAGAAATTTTTGATGTCAAATTGTTGAATACAGTGCCCAACACACACAGTAAAAAGTTACCCTAATTTGCGCCATGGGTTAAGGGGGGAGGGGGTGGCAAAGGGGTGAAAATTCAGTTTTTTGCAAATATCTGGAAAACTATGAATGCTACCGTAAAATGTCCTGAGGACGAAAAAAACTACACAAAATTACCTTTGTAATGATATATAACGTAGTCTGGCTGGTCTAGCGGTTAGTGCGCGCACCTTCGATGCACAGGGTCATGAGTTCGAATCTCACCGTGGGTCATGGTGTTTTTCGAACTCACGAGCTTGTGACGGACTATGATCTCACTTAGATGTTAAACGAGTACCCATTTATGGGGATAAATAACACTGCTGAGCGTGATGCTGATCTCATTACCTCAACAAAAAGCAGATAAGATCTTGGAAATAGGATGTCACTAACACATCCTGCGGCCATAGTCCAATGTTGGATTGTCGCGCCTGTTATTTATTTTATTTATAATGATATATAACACTCTAGACATTTTCTCGGAAAATTATACCCTAGACCTAAAAGTATTATAGTGAATTTGCATTTTTTTATTTTTACATTTTGCACTGTAACTTTTGATAGAACAGACGTTGGGTCATAGGATCTTTTCCATTATATTACCAACAAAATTTATTTGATTTTTACCAAAAATTGAAGTGATCCATCCATTGGCGACCCCCTCACTCCTCCTAACATTTTTCAAAAAGGCATGACTGTAGCTTCTTTTCAAATTGAGCCAGGCAGATCAAATTTGGTAGGGTGCCTAGTCTAAGCCCCCTTATGCTCCTTACCAAAAATCATAACCCTCCGATCAAAACTAAGGGTACCCCCCAATCAAAGTGAACCAAAATTCTAACAAATTTCACATTTTTTCACTTCTAAATTCCATCTAAAATGGAAAAATAAAATTTATCTCTTAGAACGTCACTATAACAGCTAATTGTAGTCTTCTGAATGTATGTGCAAAAGTTCGAAACAAAGCGTATGCTACAAGTATCAACAAAGTTTCTGTGAGGCAAAAAAAAAAAAAAAAAAAAAAAATCGGGTTTGAAGGTCATTAGTACCAGTTCTAAGGCTATTTCCGAATATATCGAGTAACGTGTACTAGCAACCTTCAAACCCGTTTTTCGTACTTGTAAGGGACGCTCTGGTACAAACTTTTGAATACACATTCAGAAGACTACAAATAAGTGTTATAATGACTTTCTAAGAAATACATTTTATTTTTCCATTTTAGATAGAATTTAGAAGTGAAAAAATGTGAAATTTGTTAGAATTTTGGTTCACTTTGTATGGGGGGTACCCTTAGTTTTGATCGAATGGTAATATTTTTTGGTGGGGAGCATAATGGAGCTTAGACTAGGCAGCTCACCAAATTTCATCTGCCTGGCTCAATTTAAAAACAAGCTGCAGGCATGCATTTTTGAAAAATGTGAGGAGGAGTGAGGGGGGCGTCAATGGTGGGAGCATTCCGATTTTTGGTAGAAATTAAATAAATTTTGTTAGCAATATATGGACAAGATCTTATGACCGAAGATCTATTCTATCAAGAGTTACAGTGCGAAATGTAAAACTCAACAAATGTAAATTCACTATAATACTTTTGGGTCTAGGGTATAATTTTCTGAAAAAATGTCTAGAGTGTTACATATCATTACAAAGGTAATTTTATGTAGTTTGTTTTGTCCTCAGCACATTTGGTCAGACTCATAGTTTTCCAGATATTTGCAAGAAACTGAATTTTAACCCCTTTGCCACCCCCTCCCCCCTTAACCCATGGCGCAAATTAGTGTAACTTTTTACTGCGTATATTAGGCAGTGTATTCAACAATTTGGCATCAAAAATTTCTTTCTTTTTTATGTTTAGGTTTGGGGCTGTTTTGAACCAATTGTACTGGACTATTCGTATTATTAAGAAGTTTCAAGTTTGGATTAATCTGTTACCAACAAATCTCGAAATGTCAAAAAAAGTACTGTGATGGGTACTCAGACTTATGTTCCTTTCTATGGTTGAAAAATCCAGTCATCTAATTTTTCGAAACACATTTTTTTCCCATTGTATGTGGGTGGAACGAAAATTAAACGCTGAAACTTACTCGTAGTCGTAGTACAGGGTTGCTCGTGATTTGTTCGTCTTTTTCTATATCCTTAAAAAATTACACCATAGTTAAAATCGATCTTTGAAATTGAAATTCTTTAAAGAAGTTTCTTTTTGAACTTCGTTTGAAATACATGGAAACCCGTACTATCTGGTTTCGGGCAGACATCGAAAACGAAAGCATTTCATTTAAATGGAACATTTATATGTTGTGTGTTGATAAAAGAAGAGTTAAGAGTTTGTCTGAAATATTTGTTCTACCGTAGCTAACACCAAACAGCCTAGATACTCTGTAGATAACAGCGATCATTATTTATGAATTCACAATTTCTTGGCCCTACCTTTAGTTCATTACAAGTCGTCAAAACGATAAAAGTCATCATTAGCGGAACGATAATTCTGCAAGACCGAGGTCTGCACATGGAACGACACGTTTGAACATCCAAACCTCCTACCTAGGATCGCCACTGCCTTTGCGCTTTACATAGTTATAAATATTATGAAAAGATAGATCGGAAAAAAAAATTATGTTCTGAAGACAACCAGTGGCGGCTCGTGACCCCCTAAATTGGGGGTTCACAACTGAAACAAACTAGAGGGCCTAATTTTTCAAAATTATGTGAATACCTAACTTCAGTAAACCTTGTACTTTGCACCGTTTTGTACCTCTTTTTTAATTGAAGAATTTTCTTTTCGGCTTCATTAGCTTTTTTTATACAAATAGAGATTTTTTGTGGTTATTAAATTTTAGGCCAAGAAAAATGATCGAATTTAGTAAGATAAGAAGCGTAATATCTTGAACTACAACAAAAAATAAATTAATATTTAATTTCTGCTAATATAGTTACAGATAGAAACGATTTTCTTTCACTATGCATGTTAATTCAATAAATTAAAAGTTCAATTTTTTTTCAATTATTTCTCGAATAATAGATACACAAAAGTAAATAGTTCTAGTTCCAAACATTCATTTTTGAACCACTCATATCATTGTATCAAATTATGCATCAGATTTTTTTAACGGATTTTAATCAGAGCACATACATAATCAGCAACACATACTAAGAATATAGCTCTAAAATTGTTTACAAAAATTGTACAACATGGGTTAAACAATTTTTAATTACAAAATACTACTTAATCACGATTATTTTGTTGGTAACACTACATCATCCATACATGTTTCCAAATTAGAAATATAAGTTTGTAAATATTGTTTACTACATAGCCATACTTAATACGAGTACATTCGTCATTACTTTTGCCTTATTTAAATTTATGTGCCCATACCTTTCCACATAAAGAAGAAAAAACTGAGCAATTAATATGATGTAATCATAAATATTCATACAAACAATGCAAAATGCATCAATTCACAATAAATCAACCGAAAAAACATCACCGATTCGCACGCAATTCTTCCACTGTTCGCACATATTTTGTGTGCTCCTATGCCAGCGAGTCTGCGTCGATTGATACTATGGGACATCGCATAGGATCGTATGGAAACGGATGATGGGTACAAGCAACTCTAACCGCACGTGCGATTAGAGAATAGGTGGCTTGTTCTTTGACTTGTGTTATCAATATTTCGGTTATTCTTCGCGGGTTTAAGATACATGACATCGATTTTTAAATAAATTTGAAGTTTTGCTTTTAATTCTATGATATAAAATTTTAGGTAGGAAAGCAATTTTACGATGTGATGGTTATGATGAGCGTAGGGGGTTCACGTGCTCATGTGCTCCTAAGGAGTAACCGCCACTGAAGACAACTGAAATTTGTGGCGCACTCCAGGACATTGTTGAATTATAAAGAGGCGCAGACAGAACCTACATTTTTGATGTGAAGTGAATTTTTGAATTCAAGTGTTCCTTCTTTTATACCAGAACTGTATTTTTGGGGTTTCGTCCGCTACAATATTTAAATTCACAGCAACAACAATTTTAACAATTTCAAACCGGCTTTAGTTTTCGGTTACAATGCCGAACCGACGACGACGACAAGATAATTAGTTGTATTGGAAAAAAAAAACTTGTATGTCTCCTTGGAAGAAAGTTTCTTCGTAATGACTTCTAGCCGATGTCAACTCCAAATAAATTTCCAAACATTTAATTGCCATCACTGCCAAAGGTCAAGAAACTTTCTTATTGCACGGTTTTGGACGTCCTACTGATGTTATTCACCATACCATCGACACCAATCAATAACATGGCAAGCAGTCGTCGTCGGCTGCCCCAAAATAAGTTTGTTGTGGCACAATACGAGCAGGACGAATAAGCAATAATCACATAAACGAAGCCAAAACAATCCAGACAAATTGTTATAAATAAGTCATTTAAGATTTCTGCTTTGATGCTAATTTATTAAATTAATTGCATTTCATTTGGTAGTTCTTTGGTAACAGTGGAACTTGAGTTTAAAATTTTACAGACGAGCATGCATTCTTATGAAAGAATAGTCAACTTTTAGCCTTAGCCAAACTACCAATCAAAAATTAAATTTTCTAAAAGTCTGACTATCTGCGGGCCATCTCGTACCTATACAATGTGTGACATCTTTTGATTTATTACACATTTTTCTTCAAATGTCAAGCAAGTCTGTATTCCGGTTTTCGTGAGGCAAGATACAAAAATAGGCGACAAAAAGGAGTCAGCCAGAACAAGCGAACCGAACAACATTCTGCGGATTCCTATATCGACCGACCGAAGTACAAGGTGCTCTCACGAAATCCCGAGCAAAATGACACAATTGTTGGATGCGGAATGCTTTCAGCGAGCTCAGAATAATACACTGGTACTCTGTGAAGGATGCATTGCATGTACCATGTACGGATGTTTCCGCCTGTGCATTTTTGATTGATTGAAAACCGACAGTATAGAAAGAGAACATAAGAATTATATCAGTAAGATAACAAATTGCACCTAAAAATGTTGGGTTAGGTAGCATTCTGTTTATTGAAGCAAAATACATTTTTGTTTCGAGGACAATGAATGATGGGGTGCGCGGTGTAATAAATAATGTTTTTCCTAGTTTATTCAATTTATCAATATTCACATGAGAGACAATCGAATAAAAATACAAATTAGTCCAGAGGAAAATGTTGTGTGATAAATAGCGCGATCTGCCAGGGCACTGGACACTTAAATTTAGCTCTTCCACTTCCTATTTTGAAGTTTTGGAGGAGGGGGATATTTACGGAGTCTCAAAACCTTCAAAGCGGATCTCACTGTGCAAAATCAAACTCACATTAAAGGTACGTTGTCCTCGACACGACTGCGTCGGCTCTAGCGACAGCGACTCGCTCATTTCATATAAAAACTCGTTTTTAGAATGAGAGAAAAATGAGTTTTTATATGAAATGAGCGAGTCGCTGTCGCTAGCGCCGATGCAGTCGTGTCGAGGACAACGTACCTTAAGACTGCTATTAGCATAGTACGACAATTACATATTTATTTTTTATATATGATGTTTATGCCTCCTTACACCGTGATTTCTTTAGCCATTTCAAGCCAGAAACGAAATGATTTACTGTAATTACAGCGTTCCTGATTTTGATGTGTCAAATTCTTATTAGGCCTCTGTCGATAGTATGTGAAGTCCTCAACATAGGTATGTGTCATAATATCTATCGTCCTTACTGTACGAATGTGTATGTATATAAATCCTGTACATGTACAACAGAAGTATGAGAATCAATTTTCAGATGAGCATTTCAAATCAAAGAAGGCACATTTTAAGGAAGAAATATACAAAATGAAATCCAACACCCATCCTTCTCATCACTCTGTATCCAAAATAAATAATGAAAATTTCGTAGGATTACTTTCATATTTTAACAGAACGACCCCGAAAAGGTACGATACGATACCCATTCTCTGCTGCCCCTTTTTTACGAAAACAGTAATATGTATAGCGCAATGGTATAGATTTTACATGAAACACGAAAAAAAGCAATACAAAAGTCCTGATATCAATCAACATCAACTTCAAATCAGTGAATGAAAATTGCTGTAGGAAACTGATGAGCAGCGAAGACGAGAAAAAAGTACGAAGAAATCATCCTTGAGGGTGAGACTTGTGCTTTGTGATTATGAAGACAAATAACGAGGGAGGCGGTATATGATTTTTTGTGCTTTCATATTTATCCTTTTTTTTGTGTGGATCCATTCCATAGTAATTTTGTCGTATATTTTTGCACCGCCTTTGTTCGTTCCATTGACGTGGAAATAAGCTGTCTGCCTGATTGGAAACCGTCAAAACAAACATATTCAGAAAGAAAGATGGAGAGAAAAGGATATCCTTTTTAGTGTGGTGTCGTGTCGTTGACATACACAGTATTGGTATGAGATGGGAAATACAATCATTTTGGAATTACACTTGGAGAAGGTAGCTTTGACTTTGATAAAAAATTAGCAATAGATTTCCGGAAATGACTACTGACTGTACTAAATTTTGGAATTTTTCATGCAATTATTGTTCGGGAATTACTAAATTCAAAAGAAAAAAAGTGTGGTTTAGGCGGCTGTAATTTGCGAACGCTGATAGGTATAGGATCAGAACCAGATCAAGATTCAAATAATGTGTAACATGAAACTGCGATAATCGATCGTTAACTAGGCATCGTACAATGTCAACATTTTCACCTAAGTATAGTTTGGCTGGTCTAGCGGTTAGTGCGCGCACCTTCGGTGCACAGGGTCATGAGTTCGAATCTCACCGTGGATCATGGTGTTTTTCGAACTCACGAGCTTTTGACGGACTATGATCTCACTCAGATGTTAAACGAGTACCCATTTATGGGGATAAATAACACTGCTGAGCGTGATGCTGATCTAATTACCTCAACAAAAAGCAGATAAGATCTTGGAAATAGGATGTCACTAACACATCCTGCGGCCTTAGTCCAATGCTGGATTGTCGCGCCTGTTATTTATTTATTTATAGCGGCTAATGTTTGAGTCGCCAGAAATACTTCTCCCTTTACGTTACACACTATCAACAAAGGTATGAGAAAAATTGTTTTTCTTTCATAAACATTTTTAGCCCGCGAGCACGGTGCTTTTCAAACCGAAATTGCGTACTGCGTAAAATTATGTTGGGCACTCCTGCCGTAAAGTTTAGCCAAAATATGGAATAATTAGGCAAATAGGATACCGTTAGGATATCTAGGAAACTGGACCCCATCGGATTTTCGAAATACAGCAATTAAGACTCCTGTAGACGCTGAAATTGCTCAAAATTCAATTACCTATGTTTAACCAAAATAATTAATTAGATTAGATTAGATGTTTCTTTAAATCCAAGGCGCACTAGGATAGAAAAACTTACATAAAATTTTTCATAGAATTTTCGGAGTGCGGATTATCGGGGTTCTACTATTTCAAAATAGACGAAATAATGAGTTTTCTGTTTGGAATGTCAGATATATCTCAAAAGAAAACAGTTACTTTCCGTGTTTTCTGTGTTTTGATTGGATATAACTGTAAAAAATAAATGACTGAAATTTTGTAGGGAGCACTTTATGCCATAAGGCTTGGTCCCTTAGTCTATATAATTTTTTGGACTAGGGCCCCAATCAACATATTTATTCAACGAATCAAAACGATCGTTTCGTAACTAAATTTCTAAATTTAACCTGTCCTTGCTTTTCCAAAGTGCATGCAGTAACGTAACGTTTTTCAAAATAAATTTTGTTCGAACTAAAAATAGGAACCCTGTACAGCAACATTTTTTTTCTAGAATGACTTTTCCGACACTTTGTAAATTCGTAGTTTTGTGCAGTTCAAAAGCCAATTTTATAGAGTAACGACCAACAGTCTGGACTACTGCGAGTGTGCTAATTACAGATTTGAGCTCCCCGAGCATTTGTTAGAACTGTGAACTGTATCCTGTATCCGTCATGCTTTCCTAAAACTTTTGAAAGGCTTGAGTAACGTATTAAGCCACAGCTATTTTCTTTGAAAAATCTTCAGCCAGAGAAAAAAAAAAACAATAAACGTAGCGAATTGGCGGTATGTTTGTATTTCATCATCATCAAAGTGGCACGAGAGCCCGACGTCGGGCTTCGGCCGCCTGAATCGTTGACCTCCAATTGTCGCGGTTACGTGACTTTGTCCTCCAGTTTCGGAAGCCCAACAGTTGTTGGGCGTCTTCACCTATGGAGTTCATCGTTTAGTTGATACAACTCATGTTTGTACCGGATACGCAATTGATCTCGCTTGCGAAAGGCCCCGAAAATTCACCGAAGGACCTTCGTTCGAAGCAAAATTTCGGAGGCTTGGGTGAAAGTCCATGTATCGCAGCCATAAAATAGCACGGGTCGGATGATCGTTTTGTACATGCGGAGCTTAGTGTTCCTGTGCACAATTTTTCTTAATTATAGTTGAGGACCGAGAAATAGGTCTTATTGGCTAGTTGTATCTGTCGCTTAATTTCGTCGGTTTCGTTGGCGCCTTTGTTAAGTTACAAAACCCTGAAGTTGTCTACATACTCGTTACTCGTGTTTGTATTTGGAGCACAGAATTTGCCTAGTTTATTACATTATACACTTTCTATTTTACGTGTAGTACAGCCTTTATTTATTCATTCTATAAAATGCACACATGAGCTAATCTCACTCATATAGTCTTCAAGTCGATTTTAAAAATAATATTTATGTATGATCTTATCCTTTTCAGAATTACTGTCGAAACTTTCAAGGCTTTTTTGATTTCAAGGAAGGTTAATAAATTAATTAAGATAAGGCGACCAAATGCCTGTATTGTCAATGCTGTACATTCTCGTACACTATCTATTTAGTTCAGTAATATCGTGTCGATTTAGTACCATTCCGTGAAAAAAATGCAGAAGTTTTTTTCTCACTGTTTCTTTATGTATTATGGGGCGCTGATTCCGAATATGAACTTTGCACCCTAAAAAAAGTGCCGCAACCTTTAAAAAAGGGGGGGGGGGAAAGGGGGGCATTTTTTTTCGGTTTTTTGCGATTATTTCAAAAACGGTAAGAGATACAGAAAAATTGTCTGAGGACGAAAAAAACTACATAAAATTATCTTTGCAATGATATACAACACATTAGAGTTTAATTTAATATTTCGGCGTTAGAATAGAACATAAATTAGAATATTTTCATTTTAGACCTTTTTTAAAAGCTCCATAACTTTTGAAAGAATGTTAGCTCAGCCGTTAAATTTTGTATAAGTACTCATAATAAGTTCAAGATCATTTTAAGGTAAACATTGAGTCGCTCCGGTCAAGGACCCCCATTATCCCCCCATTTAAATTTTTCAAAACGGCATGTCCATAACTCCCCCCAAATTTGGAGCAGAGTGCTAAATTTTGGTTTGCTGCGATTGGAGGTCATAGTCACCCCACTCACCAAAAATCAGCTCATTCGGATGAAAACTAACGGTACCTCCCATACAAAGTGACCCAAGACAACTTTGTTCTACAGTTTATAAAATGAGTAGTTATGCAAGATTATTTTAGGAATTTTTCTCAAATACAAACAATTTGCTGCTATGGTTATTTGGTTTTATAAGACAGCTCATGTTTTTTGTACAGGACAATACTAAGCCTCTTCATGAAATTGTTCTGTCCCGAAATGCAGTTAATAAAAAATTGGTTGACTTTACCGAACATGAAATGAGATTTATTTGGAAGAATGGCAAAGCATTAAAAACTACGGAAATCTTGGAATTGGTGACAAAATCACCTGGATGTGAAATTCCAACATAATAATTACAGCAGTGCCTGATTTTTAGATTTATACTTATTAAGCTGTAATGGTGCATAAGTTTTGTTTAACCTTCCTATACCCGCGTCAAATTTTGTTACACGTATACCCGCGTCGGTCTCACAGACCGATGATTTTCAATCCTTTTTAAATTGTGTTTTTTCCATAACAAAAGATAAATAGAGGATAATAAATAATAAAACTAAAGTGTATAATGAAACAACAATGTCATTCAATAACTTTATTTCCATTTTAATCAGTTTTTTGCGAAAAAGCTTCAACATTACAACTTTTATACTTTGGAACTATAAAATCTCAACATAAACATCTTTTCCTTTTAAAAGACAAAAATATTCTTTCGTCTCGCATAAACACAGGATGTGTTCTAAAATAGAATCAAAGAATGACTCAAAGAACACTAAAAAAAAATTAACATACTAATTTTATACTGGCACAAAAAGTCACACCTATACCCGCGTCGGTCTCACAGACAATTCCTTCCAAATGCACCAATACGCCCGTCTTGCGTAATCACAAGGCATGCACTAAAATAAAGTCAGGAACAAATCCGGCAACTAGCAAAAAACTCGACCCGCTACCTTTTCATTTAAGCTAAAAAAGTTGAAAAACGTGTTTTGTCGGTCTGACAGACCAACGCGCGGGTATAGGAGGGTTAAAACCATATCACAAACAACTGTTTTTCTCTTTTAGCTATACCTTTCTGCTGAAATTAATTTAATCTGACTACTTTGCTTGACCGATGCTACAACTTTTTTATCATCTGTCCAAAATTTGTCGCCAGTCATGTAATTAACAAAAAGTTTTTCATATTTTTGCTTCTTGTCTTAAGTTTTTAATGTTCTTGAAGTACATTTTCGAAAGGTTCCCACGGATAGTCCCGCTATAGAGAGCCAGACTTTTCGCCATATTTCAAAAGTAATATTCTGTAATCAACTTTCTTTATACGATTAAATAAAAAAATTGAGAAATTTTGCTCCTGCGGCCCACACAAACCTGAAGAGAGTCTTATTTGGCCCGGGCCATGTTTTGAGTTTGACACCCCTGGTCTAGGGAAAACTTTGTTGAGAAAAGTCCATAGATTTGGAGGCATTGTACTATAAAGCATTTCAATTTTTAAAATGTTAACTTATGGCATCATCAACATTTGACGCCATAGACATTGACGAAATCCTGGCTGTCAAGAAAATATGTATTTGTTCTTATTGGTTTAGTTTTCAAGTCTCTCTCAAAATACATAGTTACGACCGAAAACTCGAAAACCTCTTGTCTGATTTTACTGAAATATATCACTAGGTCAATAGTAGTTATGTCACCAATTGTGCCCCTAGCCCCCCATTTTACCCCTCATTTCGCTTGGCAAATATATTTGCCTGTGGGTTGAAAGGGAATTTATCATCTAAAAACGACTGAACATAATAGTGGCATTGTGACGTGTAATTCATGTATTTTAAAAGTAAAGATCCTAATTGAAAACAAATAATGTTAAGTGTGGAAAATATTGACGCAATCGCGAGATGTTGTGGAGCAAAAGGACACATTACGTTGGGTACAAAGTACATCTATGCAGTCATATTCATCCATAAAAGTACCACAAGGACAAACTTTCAAAATCTCTCGGTTTCCCATTTTGTGAAGAGTTATTTCCTGAAAAGGCCAGTCCTGATCATCTCTGGAAAAGGGTGGACTCGTGTTCTACTAAAGTAGATGTGTTCCTCCGGCAAACCGGCTCGATATTCGGTGCGGATTTCTGTAGAATAGCTATAGGTTACGATAGAGTATTGTATATGCTTACGTAATTCGAAAAATATCCAAGAGCAAACTTGCCTTTTTTTATGTAATAGCTGACAGCAAACAGGCACATTACGTATATTTTGCTAAATTATGTAGCGACAAACCACGCCCGTTTAAGTTGAATTGTATCAGTCGGTCAGATGAAGATGTTATGTCCCTTGCATTTTTCTTTATGTCGATGTCAAGGCTTTCCGGGATAACCCTTTAATTCAAGCTTAGTCTGGAAGGAAGGGAAATTAGGGTAATTAGGGCAAAGGATCGAAAGGGGGACAACACAAACATCCATGGTCACAGTGAGACTCGAAACCACGCTTCGGAAATTAAGAGATAGAGTGACTTCTCTTCCACTGAGCCGCCGAATGCCCACATATGCTCCCCACTACATAGAAACCGATATACCCTCGCTTCATTATCTGCCGGAAATTGTCCACCTGCCATATTAGAATGTTGCTAGAGAATGAAAAATTGATTGACCCTTGCAAAAAACTGTCAACATAAATTTTAACCCTTTTCTTTGCTGTCGATGGGCATTAATGTATTACAACAAACTCATCGAGGTTATAAATGTTTTTTTTTTTTTTCAGTGTAGACGTGAAAGTTGTGTAGCCAGTTTCAGACACATAGAGGCGCCGAATTGCTTTGGGGGAGTAAATAAAGCTGGGCTTCTTTTTGAAACTGTCTATATTATGAGTAGATTACGCGTTTTGGAGATACAGCAGATTTTTCTAAGTCAATGACAATTTTTACACTTAGCCTTGATTTGTCAAATATTATTTCCAGAAAAGACCAAATAGTAATATAATTTTACAACGTTTGATTTGCCATAATCTCTAGATTCGTAAAGCAGTAGTCTATATATATTTCGTTTGGTTGCTCAAAAAAACAGCTGTCGTGAGGTAGAGGGTTTTTACATTTATGAACGCTATATACCGCAAATTATTTGTCCTTTCAGATTCATAAAATTTTAAATTTACCCTTTTACAAATTCGATTAATTCACCACAATTAAGTGCAAGTGCGAAAACCTTCTTACACTATTCATTTTCGCGACTCTAACTCTAAATGTTGCAAATATTATAAAAAAGACATAGTGTGTTTTGTTCCGTTTCAGACCATAGGCAAATATATTTGCCCAACTTATTTTAGGCCTGTACGAGTTCACTGAACTTCGAAAAACCTGGAACGTTGCAATTTTACAAAGGGAAGGGATAGACCAAATGCACTATTTGAGGCTCATCCATTTATTAGATTTTACCGTTACATTACAGCCCCTTGAACTGTGACTACTTTTTACTTAACTTTGGAGGCCCCTGGGGGGCAAAGCGGGTCAGATTATACCCATAATAATGTTGTTGCCCCAACTCTCATTTATGAATTTCTTTCCAAGTATTTTGTTATATTTTTAACGTGAACAATTTTAAATGTCAAAAACCTCCGGGCAAACATATTTGCCTATAGTCGTTAAAGGGTTAACTGTGCAAATATCGCTTTTATTCAACTAGCTTTGACGATACCTAACCATTTCAAGTTTATTGCCTTGACAGATTTAGCGTCAGACAATATCCAATGAAAGTAACTGTCGCCGGAGGCTCATCGCCCTACAGAATGTGATCTTGTGAAGTTTTTTCCAGAAGTAGAAGCTCGTTGAATTGTTTTTGAGGTATGGCATTGTGTGAAATCGTGAATGCTGTACATTTTGCTGTATGCTTCTGGATGCTGTACGTAGGCCTGTTCGGTACCGAGATTTCAGTATCGGGTTTCGGTTTTTTTCAATACCCGGTACCACAAGCGGTTTCCCTGACTCAGGTTTTTTTTCAGTACCGACGGTTTTTTTAACCATAAGCCGGTTTTTTGAGTACCGGGTCAAAAACCGGTACCAAAAAACCTGAAAAAAACCGGCTCATGGTTGAAATTAATCGTTCTTTTTAACTCGGTACCAAAAAACCGACTCGTCGGTCGGTTTTTTTAGCTCGGTACAAAAAAAAACGGGTTATCGGTACTTTAGAATATCGGGTCCGGTGCCAATTGAACACCGGTTTTGTACCGGGATCCCGGTTTTTGGAACAGGCCTCCTGTACGGCATGTCGAAATGCTGTACTGTACAGCAAAATGCTGAATGTATGGTCAGCTTAAGTTAAGACAAGGAACACACTTAAGGTTTCCGAAAGTCCAGACAATAGTTTTGAGTATTCCTGTAACAATTTAAGGGAGCACTCATTTTTTCCCCAAATAAATTATTATTGGAATAAAAAATACACAAAATGGCATTTCATTTCTTGGTTTGAAGTTTCCTTATTTCTTTATTGGTCTCCAGGGTTATTGATTAACATATTGTAAAATTAAACTTTTCGTATACGTGATTTCTATTTCTTCTCCCTTTCCTCGTTGTCGGTCTTCGAGGTTTTCGATTGGATTGGTTGGTCCATGGACAAGCTTCCTCGGATGTATCTACTTTTGACGTGGTCCCTTTTGTTTATGCCCATACTGACATGCGTAACATTTTCATTTCGGTCGACGTATACATGAGTTGATTTATAATGTAAAAAATATTTATTTACACTTTTATTTACGTATTTCTTCCTATTTGAGACAAAACCACTTCACTTAATTCCCTTAATATGCTCGTTACCAAAACGGCAATTATTAAGTCATTTATTTCAATTACACAATAACAACCGAGTCAAAACTTAAGAGATAGAGAGAGATGGAGAGGGAAAGAGTTGAGATCGAGATAGAAACGATGTACCTACTTCGTGTGCATTTTATCTCGATTTATGGTGAAACAATGTTAATCTGCAACTTTTCCATACTATCAAAATTTTATGAGGAGCGAGAAGGCAAACTATTACAAATTGTAATGCAATGCATACTAACCGCACAGAATTGTTTCCATTGCATAAGCGTATTGGATACATTCATAGGATCAACGAAAAGGATCCCTTTCCTTCGTGTTCTCACTCAAAATTTGCAGGTCCCAGGTCTGAGACGATATCAGGCCCGACCGAACGGATAAGGCATCATACAGAAATTTATACAGTTACGGGAGCTCATCGCCGTCGTCGGTTGTACCGTAAAAGCAGGAGGAGGAAAGTACGACTGAACGGTATCGTACGAAGAAGGAAGCAACGATTATACAGCGCGATTTCATAACCATAAATTTGTATGTAAATAAGAAATTCAGTACGCCGCGCCTTGTCATGCCACCGACTCTATATGTTTACATGTAGCATACATTCAGCGGGCTGGAGCCTCAAAAGCAAGGGAACGTTGTTCATGGTTGCATTTTTGGGGGCATTTTATGTTCGGATCATCCATTAAATTTGTCTGCATTCTCATCAGAAGAATTTATGCAGCGCTCGACTCGGTATAATCCTGCAGGGACTGCCGATTACTATATAGGTACTATATGCAGAGAGTTTGTCTGTGCTACAACCGCTTTCGCTTAGCGTATAGCGAGCCAGGACATATCTTATTGTAACATGATGGTGTGGTATGACCAAATCGTATACCATCCCGGAACATACTATGTGGATTTTCATAGCGCTCCGGTAAAGCATTAAAACTATTTAATTTTGGCTCAGCTCAGCTTTTGTGTTATACGGTCCCGAATGTGCGCTTTGATGAAATACATTTTCTTTTGACAATGAATAATTAAGACGCTTCGCAAAGCGGGATTTACCAAGTTTGGCAGACGGAAACATTTTTGACGATTTCGTTTTTATGTTCGCGGTCTGTTGGGATAAATTCCGAGATTTATGTGATTTATTTACTTAGTTGCCAGTTGCCACGGAAATTTGCATTTGTATATTTTCGAGGTGGCCATAGTGACAAATATGTAGAACAGATCTAGAAAAATTTAAAAAGAAACAATTTTATCACATTAACTCATTATTCGGTGAAAAAGTTCATCAATTCAGTTTTTCAATTTCCCAACCAAAAATTCTAATTAATCTTGAAATTGAACATGAAATACTCTGTACACTTTGAATTGAACCTCAAAACAATAACTACCTATTTTTTCGGCAATAAATAATTAATTTCACTCTTGGCATTTCATATTACATAATTTGATTTTTCTACTAAAGTCCATCGATGGGAAATAAAAATAAAAATTTCCAAAATATTCTGTCGAAAACGATAATGAGTTCCGATTCGGATAAATTAATTGTTTTATTTTTTTTATAAAAAGCAACGAATAAAATTCGAATCCAATTATTATGTAACTCCTCTACTGAAGTATCGTCCTTTCGTAAGAATAACTCGCACACGGATTTATGCTAATGATAGTCAATTTCAATTTTATTATAAAATTCGACATCATAGGATTTAATAATGTTAATTAAAAGTCCATCCATTTTGTAATTGCACCGCACCATACCGTCCGTTTCGAAACTGCTCAGCGGCCATTATGATTGCTTCCTTTCTTTCTGTTTTTTTGTCTTCCTTTCTTCCAACATAATTTCAACTTATGACTTAATTAAATTTTATTTGCCCCCTTCATCCCCCACCAACATCATTCTCGTGATTTATCTGACAGAAATAAAAAAAAAAGAAGACTATGTGAAATTAGCTCTCTTTGAGACATTCCGCTACTTTTATGTCTATGAAAGAATATATTTATAGGTACAATCTTGAAACGAGAACTTTTGAATTAACATTCTCCATAAAGTTTCAGTGCATGCGTAAATGATTTAATTAAGAAGGTCGTCAGCTTACTGAATTGTAGCCAATTTTAATTTTCTTTTTAAAATAAATTAAACTAATAACATTAAAGGCTATGGAATTCTCCTTTTTTCGTCGAATCACTTTTGATCATCCTACTTTGTGGGTCGTATACGTTCACCAGCTTTCTTCTTCGGTCCATCAGGACAGGACTATATAGTTGCTATGGTGCTTTTACGGATATTATATTGTAAATTGGGAACAGCATACATAAATTACTGAATGGCCTTTTTACGACCTTTTTACCCGAAACAGGATCATTCTGATCCAAAATGAATTGGCATTAGCCCTTCGGTCGAATGCTGAAACATTTCCAGTATAGAGAATGTACGTACATACCTACACATTAGCTAACTTTATTAGCGACTCCTTTAGCTGTAAAATATTTAATTAGTATAGTATAGTTGGTATCCAATTCAGCAATAATAGGTTTCGAGGATAATAATGCTCGTTTAATCTAGGGGAGACTTGTCGGGTATTTTGTTTTGGCGGATGTCAAGACAGTACAGTACGTACGTATAAATACATCGTGTCCGCCGCTTTCGACATCCCATATTTATTTCAATAACATATTCTCAAGGTTGTTCCAGTCTCTTATTAAATTTATAGGTACTTAAATGAATGACAGATTCGTCTCCTTTAAGCGTCGTTTACAAAACTATCAAACTTTAACAGACGAGCAATTTTCCGGTCAATTAAATACAACTACCTGCGTGCTTCTTTGGGAATTCATACGTTTTATTTGGACGATGTTATGGCAATGGTTGCCCTAATATAATTTTTACAGTCGAAAAGGATTCTTTCTATACGCCACGCGCCGTCAAGTCTTCTAGCTATTACTTCTCTACTCTGATGCTAGAAGCAGTGTTGCCAACTGGAAATTTAGAAAACGACTAAATTTTGCCGGAAAACCGGCTATATTTAAAAAAACGACTAAAAATCCGTGAAAAACGGCAAAAAAAACCGGCTAAATCATACAGAACAGTCACATTACGAAAAAATATAGTAAAAACTGATTTTAATAATTTTATTTCTTTTCTGAAGTACTACCCGTAAACTATGCTTTAGGAAGATTTCTTAGTTTTGTTACATACATATATGCTCCATTCGCTGGCATTACAGTCAAAATTTATTTTGTTCGGAGTTAGATAGCTCAATTAGTCAAAATTGTTGTATACAGGTAAAATTTCTCTGTCAAGTCAATAACCATATTAGGTTCGAAATTATGGAACATAAAATTCGTAAAAGGAACGTCCAATGTGTAACTGTGGGCAAGGGCAACCACATCTTATATTTTGATTAAAGTTTAACCATTTTAGGCCCAAGACACATATCCAAATCATCATTACGATAATCCATCATGATGATGAAAGTTCGATATTGGAGTGACACATATGCTTACGTCTTTAGAATTCGTCATTCACTTTTGACGTTTGTGTAAATGGTGAAAATGTCCTTCACAATTGCGATATTTTGATGAATATTCAATTCAATAATTTGAGGACACACTTTACTTAAAGAATTTGAATAGAAATGTGTAAAAATTGATAACAAATTTAATATTTTTGTAAATATTCTTTTTCTTAAATTTTAGAACAGATGGCTGGGGACATTATTGAGCAAATGATGGTCCAAATGCGTAATTTGGAACTCGTGCTAATGACGATAGATTTGCGTCATTCGAAAATATGTTATTCATTTTCGAATTTGAGCCCTCCACGAAATTTATGTTCCATTGTCCCATTGTTGATATTCCGTAATTACGAATTTTATGCTTCCAAGATACGAAACTGATGTTTCAAAATTATGAGCTTGGCCGGGAAATGGGATAGATTTCTGATAAATTTCCAACAACTAAATGTAGTGCATCTACGAAAATGTGTAGTTTCTAGGAATCGTCAGACGTTGTGCAAGTAGCTTGCTCAGTAAAATTCAAAAATTAGTTTTAAGTGAGTATATATTTCGGGGGCAACTTACCCCTTTCTTCAGTACTTAGCTTTTTTGCCGTACTTAATCTGACATGATTACGTTACAAATAAAAATTGACACTTTGAAAAATGGAAAAATTTTCAGGTACCTCCGAGAATTGCTCAACAAAGAATTTTATTGTTGTAAATCAAGCTGAAGCTCAATCTGGTGTTGTTTTGCCGGAATCTTTGATGTTTATTTGGTGGTGTTGTGGTGGCACCACAACACCACCAAATAAAGAATTTTATCTAAGAAACTTCTTCCATTTTGCAAAGTATTCAGCATATTGGTGGTTCGTTAATTACATGCTTAGACGAGGTACTTATATCGTCAGTTGACGTGAAACCCATTACCCTAAATTTATTGAAAAAAGGCAAGTCTCCGCGGCAAATTTTTCCCAGGAGACATAAATGCAAGTTTTCTTCTAGGTGGACATAGTACATAGGTACTTACCCTAATACACGATAATAAGTGTATGTAGAAATAATTTCACGGCGATGAATTGTTTTGTTTGTGAATATTGAAAAATTGATTCTAGTTTCAAAGTAAAAAAAAAAATCATAAAATAATTTTAGTCGGAAAAACCGCCGAAGAAAATCAATTCCGGCTAAAAATCCGACCGGCCGGAATTATAATTTCTTCCGGCTAAACAGTACGGATTCCGGCTAAATTTGGCCGAAAAACGGCTAAATTGGCAACACTGGAAGTCCCAGAACAAATAAAGCAAACGTACACCAAACTAAGAATGTACGATGTACGAACGCATAAGATGAGTGAAAAGAAAACTTTTCGCGAAACGGCTGGCCGACGATATACTTAATGAAAATAAAGAAAATTCGATGGAAAATGTTGTGCTATTCACAGCTCATACTGATTCATGTGCTTTTATATGAACGATTTTGCATTTTTATTGCCACATAACTATTGCGCTTCGATGTTCAATCTGCAGCGTTCGTTTTTAGCCGAGGACTCGTTCGGCGGATGGAAAATGGAGATAGAAATAGAAGCAGATGGGCCAGTACTTAGTGAAGTGTAAAAGCAAGGGAAATTCATTTTTATGGGCTGATTTTCATAGAGAGACTATTAGCACTCCACATTTACATTGGTGCTGTGATTTTAGTGACCTTCTTCGTGTCGAATCAAATCGTAAATTGACTGGAGATTATAATAATGTTTTGTGGTATAATGCGGGGAAAATATTTAAAAGTCAGTTTAAGACGCTAATGATTTTCTTTTCAACAGTATTATCGTACACATGGGTAGGGGCATGTCCTTCAAATGAAAATTTACATACAGACAAACGATAAATACCACCTGCAGATATATTGCTTTTTATTCCTGATTACTATATAATCAGTAAAAAAAAAATCAGCTTGCGTACAAGTCCGCAACTCAGACTCAGGGACATTTTCATGTTTTTGGGTAGTTCAACAAAAGTTGAACGAAATTTGAACGTGAGTTGAACCTAAGTTGAAAGTTACACTTTTTGGGTCGTTCAACAAAAGTTGAACGAAAGTTGAACGTGAGTTGAACCTAAGTTGAAAGTAACACTTTTGAGCGAAAGTTGAACGTGAGTTGAACCTAAGTTGAAAGTTACACTTTTTGGGTCGTTCAACAAAAGTTGAACGAAACTTGAACGTGAGTTGAACCTAAATTGAAAGTTACACTTTTTGGGTCGTTCAACAAAAGTTGAACGAAAGTTGAACGTGAGTTGAGCCTATGTTGAAAGTTACACTTTTTGGGTCGTTCAACAAAAGTTGACCGAAAGTTGAACGTTAGTTGAACCTAAGTTGAAAGTAACACTTTTTGGGTCGTTCAACAAAAGTTGAACGTGAGTTGAACCGAAGTTGAAAGTAACACTTTTTGGGTCGTTCAACAAAAGTTGAACGAAAGTTGAACGTAAGTTGATCCTAAGTTGAAAGTAACACTGTTTGGGTCGTTCAACAAAAGTTGAACGAAAGTTGAACATGAGTTAAACCTAAGTTAAGAGTTACACTTTATGGGTCGTTCAACAAAAGTTGAACGAAAGTTGAACGTGAGTTGAACCTAAGTTGATAGTTGAATTCAAGTTGAATTTGAGTTGAATTCGAGTTGAATTCGAGTTGAATTCGAGTTGTATTCGAGTTGAATTCAAGTTGAACCCAAGTTGAACCCAAGTTGAACCCAAGTTGAACTCAAGTTGAACGTAAATTGAACTCAAGCCCAACCTCTGTTGAACCTTGAATGGCACCCAACACTCACAGTGTACCACCTAGCCCAACTTCCGTTGAACCTTGAATGGCACCCAAAACTCAAAACTGTAATGCCAAAAACGTAACGCTTTTTCGTTGCAATTTTCGTGACGATTTTCGATTTATGTGCCAGAGTCAAGATATAAAAATGTCAAAAAGCTGTTTTTATAGACAGTCCTGTTCGACTAAAGTAGAAGAGACTTCAATACAGTGGCGCAACCAGGACTTTGTCCTGGAATGGGCTAAGGCCATCCTTATTACTGGACATTTAAAGTTGCTAAAGCTAGTTGAGAGCTTTTTTTACAGGAATGAACACTTCCATCCCAAACTCGATGCCGCACATATCCCATTATTATGTGCTAAATATGCGCTAATTTTAAAAATGTTGTGCCCATCCCCTTTCCCCAGAAGGAAGAATTCGAAATGGGGGTGCGAGCATCACGTGATAACAGCACTCCGAAGAAGCTTGGTCCGCAGGACATCTTGAGGGATGTGCACTGCCAGCTATCAACTGACACGCTGAGGACAGAAGGCGGCACCCTGATGCTACGGCGGATGTGTTTTTTTGTGAATTCTGGAGGCAGTGGTCGCGTAGAAACGTCTGTACGAGAAATATTTCTCGTACCATGTTGCTGTGCGTGAGCAGTTACCGACTTGATGAAGGTGTGTTGGTTTCGGTCATCTGGCAAGGCATATTGCACGGGATGTTGCATGTAGTGGTGAGGGTTGAGGGACACATTGCCCGGTCCTATTCGAATGGGGCTTATTGCCGAAATTGCGAAATGAGACCTTGCTGACCACATGAGCCGTTTGGTACGAGTCCATTTTTGACGAAAATGAGTTGATGCCATTTATAAATTTATCTTAATATGCACTAATTATAACTAAAATATCATAACAATCTATGTGGAATTACATACCGAAATAATGAGTGCAGGTATACTGAAAAATCGAATGGCTCAAGTTATATTTGAAAATGGAACAAGTCCTTTTTCGATAATAACACTAGAAAATATTCGCTATTTGTTTTTGTTATCAAAAATTATATTTAGGTACATGCGCATAATTTTGGGAGCTAAATTTTGCTATCCGATATTTTTAATGTTTTTCAGAAACAAGAAGAAGTATGTAATTTACCATCAGTTGTCATTTTGTAAGGAACATTTTTAAATTTAGCTAACATTTGATATAAATCATTTTTGGTGATCAAATTTTAGTTCTGGGTTTCTTTTCTTTGTCTGGTAAATTTCCTGGATAGGGATTTTTTTTTTATATTTTCTTTGCAAGGAAAGTCGTAGCGCTTTTCCCTTTGGAGCAACAGAATAAATTATACAAATAAATAAGAGATATATGTACATCGAAATTAAAAATGTTCTCTGTCCGTAACACACCCAATTATGATAAAATAAAAAATCAATCCTCTGAATTCAGAGATATGTTATGCAATATGAAATAGCTGAGATTATACTTGACCTACTCTTTAAGGACACACTCTTCAGCCATAGGTCAGAGTCATTTTCCATGCAAGCTGAACGATTTTGAGTCAATTAATTAACTTAATTAACTGACAAACTATCAACTTGTATGGAAAATCACTATGAGTGATGACTGAAAAGCGCGGATCGACCGTTAACCATTAATTTCGAAGGCATTGTTTTTTTACAGTCTAGGACATGTTGCATTTAACGTAGGAGCTTAGGTGTTTAAAAACCAAAGGAATGTTCATGGAATTCACCTCAAATCAATATGGGTTGTAACAATTGGAACTCGCTTAGACCAATTAAAAAGTGTCCCAATATCTGGGTAAACTTTTTTGGTCTAAATTCTACAGTGCAATGTCCAATGAATGAAAGTTTAATGAAACTATGTATGTCATTTAGTCTAGTCTAAATTGTCTAAATATCCGAGCTTTCAAATTGACAATTTCGGGCTGTCAGTCAAATGTTTTTGGTTTTGGACGTAGTCGTGGCTCGCGTTTCGTCGTCGTTTTCGCCTATAAGGGATGGATAGACCTCGCGAATGAAATTTTTGAAATGTATACTTAGTGTCGTAATATACATATGTATGTATCAATTGCAGGGAAACTCCACAAGCATTAATTCGGAAAACGGTACCGTATTTTTTCATAGCCATTTTATATATTAGTTTTCGATTCCCCGGTACTAAGATATTTTCAACGATGAAGTGAAACGTTTTCGGATGGTAGCTTCTGAAATTCCGATTCACCAGCATTTGCCACATATTCCACGACAGTAAGTATACATTTTCATTGCGAAAATCGCAGTGCACAAAAATTTCACTCGCGAGGTCTATTCATCCCTATAGTCTCAAGCGACAAGAACGTAGCAGCTGCAATAGTCCCATAACGCCCTCTGTGTGTATAGTGGGTGCAGCGGGGCATCGGACAGGTGGTCCACATCGCGAGGCGCATCACCGCAGCCCCGACAAATTTTCTCAATATCCAGGTCTATTAGAGATAGGAAGAAATTGAGGCACGAACATAATTTCGACCTAAGCTCTGGGATGTCTGTCAAGTTAGCACTACCACTTTTAAATTTCGATGAACGCTATAGTGCATTAAATGTCGCGAATTTTCCGTGAGTCAATGACAAAATCAAAAAATTTTCCGCGCCCCTCTTTCCCCTTAAAACAACCCCTAAGTGTTTTTCAAGCCCCATAGAGCGTATGAAGCCTTAAAACACAAGTTTTAGGCATCTCAATATAACAGATTATACGCAAAAGCATGCTGAAGAGCTTACTTATAATATCTGCACTCATACAAAGTTTTCCACACCCGTCTACACCTTCAAAAACTACCCCTATGTCCGGTTTAGCCCCATACAAAGTTTATGGCGTAAAAACTCAAGTTATGCGTATATTCATAAAACAAAATCTATTCGGTTAAATGCTATAGGGGTTAGTGATGATATCTGCACCCTTAAGAAATTTGCCTCGCCCCTCCTTCCCCTTAAAACAACCCCTAAGTGTTTTTCAGGCCCCATAGAGCGTATGAAGCCTTAAAACGCAAGTTTTAGGCATATAACAGATTGTACGCACAAGCATGCTCAAGAGGTTACTTATAATATCTGCACTCATACAAAGTTTTCCACACCCGTCTACATCTTCAAAAACTACCCCTATGTCCGGTTTAGCCCCATACAAAGTTTATGGCGTAAAAACTCAAGTTATGCGTATATTCATAAAACAAAATCTATTCAGTTAAATGCTATAGGGGTTAGTGATGATATCTGCACCCTTAAAAAATTTGCCGCGCCCCTCCTTCCCCTTAAAACAACCCCTGTCAAGTTAGCACTTCCACCCTTGAAACGCCGAAACTAAGAATTTACACAAAACCAAATGTGTCCCTGAATTTGCCGCACTTACAACACCTGAACTTTAAAACAATTTGCCGCGCCCCTCTACACCCCTAAAAACTACCCCTAATTGCTTTTATGGTTATAGCGCAAAAACTCAAGTTTTAGGCATCGTCATCAAACAAACTGTAAATAGTTGGATCCTTTAGGTGTAACTGAAGATATATACTCCTTCAAAATATTTGCCGCGCCCCTCCTTCCTCTTAAAACAACCCCTGTCGAGTTAGCACTACCATCCTCGGCAAATTTTTTTAAAGTTCTGGTGTTCTAAGTGACCCCTGCGGCAAATTCAGGGACACATTTGGTTTTATGTAAATTCTTAGTTTCGGCGTTACAAGGGTGGTAGTGCTAACTTGACAGGGGTTGTTTTAAGGAGAAGGAGGGGCGCGGCAAATTTTTTGAAGGGGTGGGTACCTGTACCTTAAGTTACACGTAAAGGATCCAACTAATTACAGTTTGTTTGACTACGATGCAAAAAACTTTTAAGGGCAAGAAGGGGCGCGGCAATTTTTTTAAGGGTGCAGAGATCATCATTAACCCCTATAGCATTTAACTGAATGAATTTTGTTTTATGACTATACGTATAACTTGAGTTTTTACGCCATAAACTTTGTATGGGGCTAAACCGGACTTAGGGGTAGTTTTTCAAGGTGTAGAGGGGTGTGGAAAACTTTGTATGAGTGCAGATATTATAAGTAACCTCTTGAGCATGCTTGTGCGTACAATCTGTTATATGCCTAAAACTTGCGTTTTAAGGCTTCATACGCTCTATGGGGCTTGAAAAACACTTAGGGGTTGTTTTAAGGGGAAGGAGGGGCGCGGCAAATTTTTTGATTTTGCCATTGAATCACGGCAAATTCGCGACATTTAATGCACTATAGCGTTCATCGAAATTTAAAAGTGGTAGTGCTAACTTGACAGACACAGCAGCTATGCTAGTGTCGCTCTTGTGGCTCTCGGGAGTCGGGAGCCTAGTCTTTTCAGGCAATAGGGGTGGTGGGGCACTAAGAGGACTCTATTCGTATACCTAATTTCGTAAAACGGAAACGAATTCCGTCATGCCAAAACAGATTTTCTGCCCTACATGCAAAAATTGTTGTTGACTAGTCTCCTTCGGGAACTTGCGAGTCGCGTGCCTCAAATCAAACTTTTCCGTTATTTATCGAAACTTTACATACATATGTAAAGTTTCGATAAATAACCAACTCACACAATGTGAGACCGCGCGACCGTCATCGCTAAATTGCTCGACTTTCCACCGTAAAATTGCCCATAAAACCACTATTTTAACAATGGATGCTAGCAATGACGCTAATATGACAAATGAACTCTGACGAATTTCTGATAAACAACTCGCTAACTAGTATACATTTGAAAATCTGGTCTAAATGTTCAAAAAGTTTACTCAGATGTTGGAGCCACTTTTTGATGACATTTTCATATTGTATGCGCATTCCATGTAGTAGAAATTCAATGTGACGACTGCATCAAGCTCCGAATTCAGTTGTCATCGGGGCTCACCGAACATGTTAAAATCTCTTACTACAAAAATCGCATTGCAAAAAACAAAGTTCATTCATCAAACCTCCAAATAAACAACTTTCTCGGCGTTTGGCAAGCAATCGTGCTCGTGGTTCTGCGAACTCCCTGCATTTACAAATATCTCTATTCTCAATAATCAATCTCAGAGGACAAAATTATCTTCCAAAAGTGACTTTTTTTTGAGAAAAATTTACTTTTTGTGAAAAAGCACAAATTAGAACATTTTGCATCTATATTCGCAAAAATGAGCAATTTTCGCTGAAATTCACATCAATTTCTAAAATTAGCTGTGCTTTAATTCACCCTTACATGATTTTGCTGCAACTTTTGTTTGCTCATGTTTGAAACACAATTTCAGCAATAAATTTCTACTATGACTTTATATTTGATCAAAACGAAAACCCTTCAATATATCAAAACATGACTTAATGGACTTGTACCACTTTCAAATGGAACGGCTCACTTAATTCGATCGACCGTGTGCCCCGTGTTAATGGGAAGTTTGAGAGCCAGAGTCAGGTGTTTAAACAGTCTGTTTTAATTATGGTACTGCTATCCTGTAGCGCTTATCCTAGGTGGGTTTCAGGGAAAATTTCTCATGGCTTGGTGGGTAGACTCCGGTGTTATTCACCTATGCGATTGAGCGGGAATTGTTGTATGCCTGATTGAATTAATGTGTGAATGATGAAGCTGAGTGTTTGAATGACTGGTTGTCTTTTGAAATGAAGGGTAGCTTATCTGTTGTTAGGTCTTGCACCGGTGTCGCACAAGCCCTGGAGAATCACTGCCTTCAGTGACTCTTCGCGTGACAATAGGGATAGGCCCTTTTGGGAGTATCGTGCTGGCTGTCGTTTCGCGAGAAGCGCTCTATCAACTGGGTGCCGGGACCCTATAACGGCAGAGGCAGACCTCGCATCCAGCAGTATGTTAACTGTTACCTTTAAGTACACTTCTAGAGTGGGCGCTGATTGATGTCATAAAATCAATCCGATTTGGCCAAATCGAGTCCGGTCTGGTAAGCCACCACGGCAGGGACGGACGTTAAACCCACTGGACTAGTCTGTAACTTTCATTGGAGATAAAATGCAAAACCCATGTCAAAATTCGAGGTACGTCCAGAGACATGCACAGCGGTTCACGCCTTTCTAGTCATACGTCAAAAAAAAAAGAAGTTGTTCTCAAAAAGACAAATTCTTAGGCGAGATGCACCGAGGAGCAAGGAAAAATTACATTTGTCATATAAGAATCAATTATTTTTTGCTAACGTTATTATTAATTTGTATCAATGGGTACAAGCATGATTTCACATATCGTTGAACCAGCTCCCAATGGAGCCAACAGAAATGGTCAGTTATGTGAAATCGGAGTGTGTCCACTCCGGCAAATCAGTGATAGAGACTATCCAATTGCTTGAATTCTTCCATCTCTCAAGCGACTTGCAAAAATCGCTCGCCCGGAGCATGGTAAAAGCTGGGGCCGCCTCTGGATTGAGTTTTGGTGCTTAGGTTTTCTGAATTGATAAACTTTTGCACGATTGCTGATTACTTTTCTGAACATCGATTTTCGGATATAATTGTACTAAAACTCATAAATTAACAAGCTTTTGCAAAGCATTGTTTAAAATCTCGCTCTAAAATTTTGAAACTAATAGACTTTTGCGATGGTGGCCTATTTAAAATATCACAATTTATTTCAGTTATGATAAGTTTTTAAAAATTTATTAAAACGAGAAAATGCAAATATTTAAATTTAAAGTCATCTTTTTTCGTGCTTGCTGTATAGGCTGAAATGAAAGCCAGAATAACCGGCGATATTAATTTAATAAATTCAATGGCATCCCGATTTTATCTACAAAATATATGCAGTGAAGTCGGTACCTATATAAAAATGCATTTAAAATTTTCATACATGTATGAAAATACCTATTTTATAATATTTATAAAAGTATGTACTTGAATATGAAGTGATATTCGGTAGCATGTCAGTGAATCGTGAATGCGACCCCATACGTTCCAAATCATATTAAATAGCGGCCATACGAGGCGAAATTAGGGTCGGTCTGAATGCTTGATGTCACATCTCCCATATATGCGCACACAGTGTTCTGCGAACGTGGACACCAGGCATATATTGGCCATATGCAATTTTTATTTCGTTTTCAATTATCTCTATGGATTTTATTTAAATATATCTTTTTTTTGCAAAATTTCATTCAGACGATCAAAAGTCAGTGTTGGATGCTACGCGACGGGTCCATTCGAGCGATTGACATATTAGTCTTCTCAATGTTGCCCGTTTTTATTTATGCACATTCTTCCCGGGCAATTTTAATTGAATACGTCGATTGAGGAAAGTAATCGAAACATTATTGTCAGTTGTAGGAGTTTTCCATTTTAATTTGAAAAATAAAAGGGAGCTAGTATGCTCAGAAATGTGTAATAGCAGAGTTTGATAGATATGAATATATGTAAATATAATAAACTGACTAGCCGAATTTAAATTCAGGCTAATATTTGACTAATAATATTTTCTTTTTTTTTATAAGAAAATACATCTTCTTAAATACTAAACTTAACGACTTATATTTCCTCTAATTCAAGAGGTATATACATTAGAAACTTAGCGTGCAACTCACAATAAAACGGGAGAAGTTTAAAAACTCATAACTTTGTCGAAACTACAACTAGAGCCTTTCTTCGCATTTTTCACAATCAGTATTATTCAGAAAATTTTCCCAGGATCTGGATTTAATAAAATAGAAATAAAAAAGAGTCCAAAGTGGGAGCACACAACAAAACTTATCTCGTCTCCTTATATCGTTCTTAACTTTACTGTACGTTTCAACTTTTTCCTTTTCCATATATACATACATACATATCCAAGCTCCACACCATTTATTCCTTTTGTCGGCTGCCAGCCAAAACAATAGCTGCCGAAGACGATAGATATATACACTACATTCGACAAAGTATTCTATACAGGTGACTGCAGGACTATATGTACTATCTTCCTGCTTCCCCACAAATGCGTCAAAGGACTGAAAAGTTACCCTTGTCGAATAAAGGTAAAAACTCCGTGCATTCTCTCACACTCGCGAGCATACATACATTAAGTTTCAAAGGAGGTTGCAAACTTTTTAATTTGACACGAATGAAAAAAAGGAAAGTTGTATATAGGTGCGATGGTGGCAAAAACAAACTCTAACTTCAGCGGCAACTCTTCACCCTTACGTCCTATCTCGTCCAGAGAGAACGTCGTCGTCACCCTTTATTCATTGTGTAACGTCGTGTACGGGACTCTGTGCAGGTGGCAAAGTAAAACTTTCTCCTCTTATTTTCACGTGCAAAGCTTTTGTACTTAATATTTTTTAAAGGAAAAATAAAGTAAAAGTAGAAACAAAAACAACGACAAAAAATAAAATCTTTTATCCGGTCTCGTGTTGAAGTTTATAAAATTCACTAAGGTATCAAATAATGGTATAGTGCGAAAACCTAAGCCAATGAATGGGAGCGTTGGATTTCAATCGAGGTTTTTATCGTAAAGGTCTGATGACGGACGCGGGGCGTAACGACGATCAGGTTAGAGGATTTGGATTTGTTCAGTGTCGAACTAGTGAATGAAAACGTTTCCAAGGATTGCGTGAGTTGCTGCACTTGCAGCACAATGAGGAAACAATCTTAGCACACGTTGTGACAAAGCGTATAGCAGCAGCATCAAATGCTCGTTCCGCTTCGTTTCACACACATTAGATGCGAGATGGTAAAGCAGCAAGTTACAAGTTTACTTAGAATGGAAATCTGGAAAATTTCTGCATTGCACCCTAGCGAAAATTACATTACAAGGACGAACCATGGCTGGTTTGGTATTACGTATACGAATGCTGTGCATTTCGAATCGGCCCTGAAGTCGGTCTGTGGGCATATTCACTGTATCCGAAATAACCCTACGGAATTTGGCTTGCGAAAATCCCACCCGATAAGGGATACACTGAGGTGGAAGTTCTTATCAAAATGCAAATCGTTTTCGTGTTTTTCTTTGGCGCTTGTGCATTAATAATTCATAAAGGAAGTTTGCTGCATTCAACGACTTGCAATGAATTTTAAAACTATTCCCACATACTGTAGGTACAAACAGGACATAAAGGTGTGTGCTGTACGTGTGGCCGATGAAAAGGCAGAGTTCAGTTTACAGAACCCTCATTTTGAGAATCTTGCGAATACATATGTAATTAGCAGGAGAGATATTCAAATCCGACGAGCGCAACCTTGGTGTCCTACTTTTTGAAACAGGCTATTAATGAAACGATTAATTTTAGGCGGCTTTAGGCAGGTTTTTAATATTTATTTTTAGAAATACTATTTCCACCAGCCTAGTCACATGTGCACTTATAATACAGTAAAATCGTGTCTAAGAAAATAAATGTTCAACCACTTTCTTTTTCGAAAATCTTTTTTTCACAAGTATAAGCATATGCTGAAATATTACCGCCAAAACGGGCGATGTGCCTACACCGCAGGTCGAGCAACGCGAAACCATGGAGCGGTATAAAGAACGAGGCAAGGAAGAAGAAGAAGATAAGCATTATTTTTTTGTATAATATTTAAGAATAGTTCAATAAAAGTGCCGATTTGAGCTTAAATTGTTTCAATAATAGCATTCAATACAGGTAGTGAATGCAACTTCATTCTGAAAAAAAAAATCTTTATACTATTCTGACCCAATACTCAATAAATAAATGAATGAGTACATTAACTCTGTCATGAAGTTTGTAACGCATTGAAGGAAGCATCTCCGACCATATAAAATACAGTGGAAACTTGATAACTTGAAACTTCTTAGAAAAACTCCTCCGAAAAACACCTTAAGTCGAAGAAAATCGGAATCCCCAGTTTTTTTTGAACAAAAAGCAATGAATTTAAATTCTTTGTTTTGGCAATCGGTGAGACTCTATTAGTCGGCATGTTCGGCTTGGATAAAAGTGGGTATAGGACCAAGCTCTAACCAGTCATAGTTCCGAATGATACGTAAAAGAGGCGAGTTAAAATATACAAAAATAACAGCAGAGGGAGGTTTAAAAACAGCGAAAGAACGTGTTCTGCAATAGGGGACGCGATACCTGATGGCCTCGGTAAGACTTGACGATAGCAATCCTTGACAATGCTTAAAAGAGAAAGCATTCGTCAATATGAATATTCTTCTTTTACGCAATGACGTCGTTTGAAGAAGAACTAACCTTTAGGATAGGACTTATATGGGAGGTTAAATTTAACTAGAGGAGTTTTTGCGTTTTCTCCTGGTACGCAGTTAATGAGTAGATACTCATTTTAAGGTTTGTAGTCTTTTTTTTTAACTAAAAATTATAAATGTCGTTTTCGATACTTTGAACGATAAATGTTTTGTACACCCCTGACAGTTGGCGAATTTACAGAAAAAGTAAAAATGCGGGTTTGGCTCGTAGTATTTCACAAAATTTTCCGGACTACAAGAAGAACCATATTTGATGTGTTTCATCATATCATGACTCCTGGGCGTAAATGTTCCAATTATAACTTCTTGGCTGTCCGCAATGTTGAAGTGCAACCTGAAAAGTTAACGCAATTTCATTCCGATTGAAAGGGGTAAATTTGGTGACAAAGTTTACATGATGTAATCAGAAGTAAAAGGCAACTCATGCAGATTCCATTTATTGTTTTTTTAACAATATTATTAAGAATGACAATTTAAACTGACGGGAAATCTTAATTGTTACCATAGATTAAAAAAAAAAACAAAAGACCAATTCCTGGATACGTCCATGTCCATATCCCTAAAGAAATTTCATGAAAAGTCGTCGATAAAGCCTAGAGATCATTTTTTTCTGCAACATTTACTTCCTTGATATAATGCTCAAAAAATATAAAAAAATCCACTCGATATCTCGAATATTCTATCCGAGGGACTAGATAACTCAATATCTCGCAAACTCCATAACTCGAAGTAAAATTGATTCTGCTTAACCTTCGAGCTATCAAGTTTCCACTGTATGTAAGTTAACACCACATCCAGTCTACCTTCCCACTTCTCACATCCCACCTACCTCGCCCTCTACGCGCTTTGTTCGGCCAATTTTAACCTTCCTATACCCGCGTCAAATTTTGTTACACGTATACCCGCGTCGGTCTCACAGACCGATGATTTTCAATCCTTTTTTTTCCATAACAAAAGATAAATAGAGGATAATAAATAATAAAACTAAAGTGTGTAATGAAACAACAATGTCATTCAATAACTTTATTTCCATTTTAATCAGTTTTTTGCGAAAAAACTTCAACATTGCAACTTTTATACTTTGGAACTATAAAATCTCAACATAAACATCTTTTCCTTTTAAAAGACAAAAATATTCTTTCGTCTCGCATAAACACAGGATGTGTACTAAAATAGAATAGAATGACTCAAAGAACACTAAAAAAAAATAACCATACTAATTTTATACTGACACAAAAAGTCACACCTATACCCGCGTCGGTCTCACAGACAATTCCTTCCAAATGCACCAATACGCCCGTCTTGCGTAATCACAAGAGATGCACTAAAATAAAGTCAGGAACAAATCCGGCAACTAGCAAAAAACTCGACCCGCTACCTTTTCATTTAAGCTAAATAAATTGAAAAAAGTGTTTTGTCGGTCTGGCAGACCAACGCGCGGGTATAGGAAGGTTAAAGCTATATTGACCTGAAATTCTGCACACATGCTTTTTTATATTCCAGGCTGTTTGAATCGCGGAAATCGGATCTCCGGGTCAAGGGGCTGCCGTACAAACCCAAGCCCCAATCAAAAAGTTTTACGAAAATTTTCCAACCAAACCTTATATCAATGTGTCTATCAAAACCACAAATAATGTCTAAAAACGAATGGAATCGTACTATGGGGTCATGGGGCTACCATTCACACTCAATTTTCATCAAACCTCAAGACCCTAAACACCGATTTATAATTATTTTATGAAAACACCGGTTTTTGAAATTTGCAACCGGTGTTTTCATAAAATAACTATAAATCTATCGGAACTTGCGCTAATCATTCCAAAACTAAAAGTTTATTACCTAAACACCGAGTTTTAGCAAGCCATACAAATGCTAAAAACGTTAAACAAAAATTGAAATAGTTCTGTGGATTGTTGGATTACCGGGATTAGTGTATTGTAAGGATGTGAAAAAATGCCCAAGGTACCGGTTTCCGGTTATTTTTAAAAGCGGTTGGATCGTCCGGTTAAAACCGATAAACTTTCTACCGGGTTTCCGGTCATTCTATTTTATTGCTAGCTTATTTCATTCAAAATAGGAATAAATCACTCAAAGTGAAGCGCTATGTGTTAACCATAGGGTAAAAATTAGGAGGACATTAAGGATTTGTTTTGAATTCCAAAAAATCAAAAGGCAGTTTATCTGCTCCTGTTCGGTTCAATATTAAATTAAAAATTGGGATATGACTTAAAAGGGCTGGTTAGGCCAACATTAAATTTAAAATGAGCTCCAACTATGCTAATTGGCATTGCCGAAACTATTTCTATCGATGAAACGATATAGCTGCCATATGAGCTCAGTTAGTATTTTTATTTGTCGTGAACCCTTCAGGAACACAAGATTAATCTACCATCTTTAGGTTGAAAATTTATTCACCCCAGGATCGGGCCGAATTCCATTGTATGTAGATCTATTTGCATTTTACTTGAGTTTGAACAGCAATGCCTATGCTGGCATCGGCAGCGAAAATAATGGGGCCCATGCTTTGGACCCACAACACCGAAAAGAAAAGCGCTGATTTAAAGTTTTGTAATATTTGTTTGCTAAGACTGTAACAATGGTTCGACCCTAACACGCAAAGCAAATATTATTGACCGATTCCAAACCCTCTTTCAGACACCTCATCATCAATGTGGCACGATAGCCCGACGTCGGGCCTTGGCCGCCTGAATCGTTGACCTCCAATTGTCACGGTTACGTGACCTCGTCCTCCAGTTTCGGAAGCCCAGCAGCTGTTGGGCGTCTTCACCTACGGAGTTCTCCCAGCGAGCTCTCGGTCGTCCACGCAACCTCGCTCCGTCAATTCGTTGTGCGTTCATCACTTTCTTTGGCATGCGATTATCGTCCATCCGTTGTACATGCCCCGCCCATTGCAAACGTTGAAGCTTCACGATTTTCGATACTTCCAGCTCATCGTACAATTGATACAACTCATGGTTGTACCGGATACGCCATTGGTCTCGCTCGCGAACGGCCCCGAAAATTCGCCGAAGGACCTTTCGTTCGAATCGGTCTAGCAAAATTTCGGAGGCTTGGGTGAGGGTCCATGTTTCGCAGCCATAACATAGCACGGGTCGGATGATCGTTTTGTACACGCGGAGCTTCGTGTTCCTGTGCGCAAGTTTCGAATTAATTATAGGGAGGACCGAGAAATATGTCTTATTGGCTAGTTGTATCCGTCGCTTAATTTCGTCGGTTTCGTTGGCGTCCTTTGATAAGTTACAACCCAGATAGTTGAAGTTGTCTACATACTCGATATTAAGGTCCCCCACTGTGATGCTTGAATTTGCTGGCGTCCTTGTTTTCGATTGCATCATGGCCTTTGTTTTGCTTTCGTTTATATGTAGTCCAACTTCCTTTGCGGCGTTATTGAGGTTATGCAGAAGGCTTTCTGCATCACCCAACCTTCGAGACATGATGTTGATATCGTCGGCGTACGCTACTAATTGAGTCGACTTGATGAGTAGCGTTCCGCTGCTGTCCATATTCATGGCTCGAATTACATACTCCAAAGCCAGGTTGAAGAGCGTCGGCGCCAGCCCGTCGCCCTGCTTGAGTCCAGTACGAGTTTCAAATAGGTCAGTGAGTCGGTTCTGCACTTTGACCTGCGAGACGGTATTAGTCATCGTCATCCTTGTGAGTCGCACTAACTTTGCCGGTATACCAAAATTCAGCATAATGTTGTACAGTACACTTCGGTCGATACTGTCGTATGCCTGCTTGAAGTCGACAAAGATTTGGTATACGTCGATGTTGTATTCCCAGCACTTTTGGAGTAGTAGCTTCACTGTGTAAAGCTGATCGGTCGTTGAACGACCAGGTCTGAAGCCGCCTTGATACTCGCCAATGATTTGTTCTGCGTACGGATTGATTCTCTTTTCAAGAATTTTTGATAAAATCTTATAGGCCGTACAAACTAATGATATGCCCCTGTAATTCTCACACTTCAGCTTGTCACCCTTTTTGTGGATTGGGCAGATTATGCTTTTGCGCCAATCTTCGGGGATTACCTCGTCGTTCCATATTTTCAGCAGTAGCACATGTACAGCGTTGGTCAGGCACGTTCCACCATGCTTCAGCAGTTCTGCTGGGATCTCGTCAGCGCCGGGCGCTTTATTATTTTGGAGCGACTGTATGGCAAGACTCACCTCCTCTACTGTCGGGGGTAGAACGGGAGGGCCTGGTTCGGCTAACTGCTCAAGAGCTAGCTCCGCGGGGGATGTTGATGATGCATTGAGGAGCTCTTCAAAGTGCGAGGCCCATCGTTTGTTGACGCTTTCGATGTCGCTGATGATGTTACCATCCTTGTCCTTACATAGGCTTGTCCTGGGTTGATATCCGTTTTTGATATTATTTATAAGTTTGTACGCCTGTCTAGTGTTCTTACTGGCTAATCTTTGGTATATTTGCTGTAACTGCTCGTCAAAATGTTTGCGTTTCTTACGTCTAATTAACTTATTAGATACTCGCCGAAGCTCGTTATATCTTTCTTTCTTGGCTCGGGATGCGCGTTGTGTGTATTGGCGATAGGCTTCATTTTTCGCCTCAATCGAGGCCCTGCATTCGTCGTCGAACCAGTCTGCTCGTCTGCGCCGGCCTTTATAGCCCACGACCTCTTGTGCGACCTCCTTGATGCTGTCTTTGAGCTCCTCCCAGAACTCATGGATGCCTAGATTATTGATGTTATCAAGCATGGGCGACAGTTTTTCCTCAAGGGCTGTAGTATACGCAGCCGCCGTGGCATCATCAATCAAATTGTCAACCTCGAAGATCTTGGCAGGGTTGATTCTCGTTAGGTGCACCGAAGAGATTCTGCACCTGTAGGTCGTCTTCACCAAATAGTGATCGGTGTCGCAGTTGGCTCCTCGATAGGATCGAACATCTAGGACATTAGAAGCCCATCTCTTGCTGATCAGTACGTGGTCGATCTGGTTCACGGTGTATTCATCTGGAGACTTCCAGGTCTGCTTATGGATTCGTCGATGAGGGAAGCATGTAGAGCTTATGACCAAGTTTCTGCCGCTCGCGAAGTCGATAAGTCGCTGACCGTTATTGTTGTTTTCGTCGTGGAGGCTATGGCCACCAGTAGTTCCCCTATGCCAGCTTTCGTTTCCGACTTTAGCGTTAAAGTCTCCTAGCAGCAGCTTGACGTCGTTTGATGGAAGTGAGTCGAAGAGTGTTTCTAGGTCGTTGTAGAACTCGTCCTTAATCGCGTCTTCTTTTACTTCTGTAGGGGCATGCGCATTAATGAGCCAGAGATTAGCGAAACGGGTCTTAATGCGGATCGCACATAGCTGCTCGTTGATGGGTTTGAAGCCAATAACGTGGTCCTTGAGCTGCTTATTCACGATGAAAGCTACTCCAAACTCCTTGTTGCCCTCCTCTTTACCACTCGTAAAAATAGTGTGCGAATTGAGGTCGTTAATCTCGCTTTTGAGCCATTTAGTTTCCTGGATTGCAACTATGCTCAGCTTGTATTGTTCTACCTGATCCAGGAGGGCCCTTAGGGCCCCCGGTCTATTCAGGGAGCGTACATTCCAGGATCCGAAAGAGTAATCAGTTGTTCGTTTGCGGGGTCGTCGTTGTTTTGTATCCGTCCAATCCGAGGCTTTTGTTTCAGGTTTCTTGACTTGAAATTTTTCTTAGGATGAGTTGTCGGCACATCGCTAAACCATGATAGGGTTTAATCGTTTAGTAAAGGCCATCATGGGCATGCCTCGAAGATGCTGCTTTAGTGGTTGAGTTAGACGTTTTCTGTCACCTATCACGTTAAGTAACCTGAGACGCTGCAGATGTAAATACAGCACTCAGGCGCAGCGGTGCTTCTTCCAAATGTCGCATCAGATGATTTGACTTAGCCGTTCACGTTACCAGGGGGCGCCCGCGCGGAGGACACATGGAGAAGTCTTTTGCCCCCCAAAAAAAAATTACAGAAGAATGAAATTCCAGCTAAAACCGAAAAATTTAAAAACCGGATGGTAGTAAAACCGAAAATAACCTAGTTACCCGTTGTGTTGTACTAATTTTAAGGCCAAAGAATTCGATCTCCGAATTCTCTAATTTTCACAAAAAAAAATTGCTCCTGTCAAGGCTGCGCTATTTGCTGTAACTGTAGCCGCGGTTTATAATCCGACCCACTCCTTTCGTTGCCAAGTACCATATGGGCAAAAAGATTCTTTAAGCTTCCTCTGCAAATAAACTATCTTAAAATATTTTTGGTGATAGTACCTTTTCTAAACTTTCGGACTAAATTCCAATCCACTTTTTCATACCTGTCAAAACACAACAAAATAGTTTGAGAGTGGTGTGGTATTAAACGTAGTTAAAACTAGTTAGTACGGCCTGTATATTTCGTTTAAGACTAAAATATTTTATCTAGCTTGCGGTGTATACACGGTCATTAACTCTGTGTTGCAGAGGCCACATTTGGTTTGAAAGGAGTCTTGCCAAGATTGCTGTATTGAATTTAATGTGAAGTACAAACGTTCTTAAAATTGAAGGATTTAAGTTAGAGCACACTTAAATTTAAAGATGAAATAAGGAATAAAGTTAAAATAATAACGTGCCGCTTTTTTCAATTGTCTAGCAAGTTAAAAAATTAGGCCGTCCGAATCCATTTTTCGTCAACATTTTCCTCGATTTTGACAGAACGAAAATTAATCAAAAGGATTTGGATTGATTGTGTGTGTGCGGCATTAGGGTAGATAGGGTGCTCGTCGTCAAATCATAGGTTCGCGGGATCGAATCCCATTGTAGGCGCAGATAATTTACTATGCTTAAATATCACCAACACCTATAGAGGTTAATGCTGCGCTGTGTGGGCGTTTTTATTTAAAACAAAAAAAATCGATTGATCAAATCATTAATTGAATAACCGTTACAACAAGAACGCTATCATCAATATAAGAATGCAAAGAGTCAAAGTAGCTCTTAGTAAAGTTGTTTTAAGTACGACGTTCTTAATTTTAGTAGAAATACTGTAACGTCAAAATCATGTTCCAAAAGAGCTGTTTTTGTGTTTTTCTCAGTGTAGGGGGCCCACTCAAGAAGTTGGCGGGAGGGCCCCGAGTGAAGTTGTTCCGCCACTGTTTCTAACTGTTCGAATAATTCAAATGATTTTAAATAAACTCGAAAATATGGTAACGCCAGAACTATTGAGGATAAGATAGGGATGTGGAATTGATTTACCAGCCGAAAAGAAGAAGCTTGCTGATCGTTTAACAAGGAATTTGGTTTAAAATATTGGTCCTTTTAATCACAATCGTGTGTCTGGCTGGAGTAGCGGTTAGTGCGCGCACCTTCGGTACACAGGGTCATGAGTTCGAATCTCACCGTGGATCATGGTGTTTTTCAAACTCACGAGCTTGTGACGGACTATGATCTCACTCAGATGTTAAACGAGTACCCATTTATGGGGATAAATAACACTGCTGAGCGTGATGCTGATCTCATTACCGCAACAAAAAGCAGATAAGATCTTGGAAATAGGATGTCACTAACACATCCTGCGGCCTTAGTCCAATGCTGGATTGTCGCGCCTGTTATTTTTTATTTAATCATAATCGTCATTCAACGGTGAATGGAAAATAGTAAAGACACAGCTTTGTCAGGAATTCTACAATAAAAAAAATTACGGGTACCGTCACAATCTTTATACCTCGGTTCCCGTGTTCCCCTGATTCAACCATATTTTCAACATGTTAATATTTCTACCTAGAAAATACCTTTTATTGTCTTCAAATCTCAGCGTGCACTCGTACATTTTCACAGCTTCAAAAGATAATTTCCTTCGTTCCTGCTTATCAAGATCTGTACGCTCGTTGTAAGGAACAGTTTTTTCCAGAATTTATTCAACAGACGCTCAGTTTCTGTACCATTTCATATAGAAAACTCCTTTCGTCTTGCCACACCGATGAACGGAGGAGAAGCTCTCAACGACGAACTCAGTCACCAATTGTAATGAAAAATGCAGATTTGATAACTTCACGAGTTTTCAAAATAATAATCCATCCTTTCGCTTCTTCGTCGTCGTTGTAACGTGAGCCAATATGACAAAGCCTCTAACTCTATACCTCTTCGGTTGTAAAGGACATGTACGCAGCAGAAAGGTGGATATAGGTATGTCCTTAGGAGAAATAAAAGAATGGTGATATCTATACGTGATTATATTTCATGATGGAAGAAAAAATATATGAAAAGACACAGCGAAGAGGTTATGGATAAGGCTAAGGCATCAGTTTTTCGGTATATCATATTGTGCGCTCGGCAGGATAGCAGTATAGAAAATACACGAAATGGGCGAACAATTCGAAAGAAAATGGGCTTTTATGACCTCCGCGCGTTCACCTTCTTTCACTCCAAGGTCATTCTTATTCACGACACGATGCTGATGACATGTGATGATGTCTTATTGCCAATGTAAAGATGAATAAAAATGGGATATGAAAGCTCTTGAGATTTCAGTCACACGTTCTGCGACGATGCTTCTGCCGGTGCTGTGCTGAGGTGCGGCGTTTCCGGATGGTGAAGGCGAGGAAATGGCCGGGAATGGGTCTCTATCGAACCAGTGAAGAGAGAACAACACTTTTGATAACGGGAAAAGTAATACAATGAAAGGCAAGGCTGGTGCGCCAAATACCGACGAGACATAGAAAAGAATATGCGACATGATGGCATGGAAAATACACACGTCAAGGATATGCCTGAAACTACACACAGAAGGATCTGGTGGACGTGCTTGAAACGGATATGACAGCACACCACGACAGATCCGGTCGGTTATCGAGCAACGGTGCGCTTATATACAACATATTTTCATATTGCGAAAGATGTCATTCCGTTGAGTTTTCTATGATGGCCTCGAGAATGACTTTGTATTATGAAGTTACCTGAAGCCTTCTTTCGTTTTATCATTCAATTTTTCTTTCACGGTCTCATTTTTTTCGTTTTCGTTGTCGCTTCTTCATCAGCAGTTGGTGCCTTGTGTATCGCGCTGATGACATGAATGCTTTTACGATTTTCAGCGAAAGGCTCAGATGTTCGTTGCTTGATATAAATTGATTTGCTTTGTAGTTAACTTTGAATTTTTGGAAAAATTGAAAAAAAAAAATCCTGAGGATGAGCGGGGTTGTGGATAGGGTGATTTTATGCATGTTTAAAGTACACCAGATATGAGTGCGTTACCGCTAGAGTTTGCAGTTTATCAAATAAGATTTAACTCGGATCGGAGATAATAGTTTAAATAAAATTATTTTAGAAAACTCATTACCGAATTTTGAAAGAATATTTACTCTCGAAAATACTTAAAATCAAAATGTATTTAAATGGGAAGGAAGAGGATTATCGCTTTATAATCTAATTGAAAAAGTGGATGTCGACAGAGTAAATATTTACTGTAGGGTTTTTACTATGTCTATAGATTTCGTATGAGACTTCGTCAAAGTGTTAGGATTTAGGTGCCACATACACATGCCCACATACTAATGTTAATTCATCGTCAACCTTTACATAAAACCAACACCACAAGTTCCTGTCTCGCCTTTCCTATAGTACATTACAAAACTAGGATCTGCATCACATTCTCCGTCGTTCCCGAAATAAATAACGGATTATTCACATACTCGATTACTATCAGGAATACTTACTCAAGATTCCCAGATATAGTCTCAATGCCTGCAAATGCACCTTCCCCCACCACGAGTATACACACACATAATAGTTGGCATCAGGAGCATCTATATGACTTCGTTCCGTATGTGAATTTACTACGTACGTGAACAAGTCTCGTATGTGAATCCGAAGATCTGATGGAGTTCTTGCAGGATAAAAAAAAAATCACCACGATAGCTGCTGTGCTTCCTTCTCTTGTCCTGCTAGCCCGACAACATAGCCACAAATGGCAGGCTAGTGCACAATTCACGACTGGTAATAAAATCGTAAATCACCTCTGGAGAGTGCAGTTCGTGAAACGTGATCTTGCATAGGAGTATGCACGTACGTCGTACGGAAACCACAACGCCGAAGTGGCGTAGTGGTACCATCATGTCCATGCTCGTATTTGGGAAAAGGCCATAATTTGCACCAAGTAAAAACAAATGTCGGGCACAGAAGCATTGCAGCCCGTCTATTTTCCACGGCTCTAGCTCGACGTAGTCGTCGTCAATTCCTTATATTCGGTCTGATATGTCCTGTGTTTTGCGGGGCGGCATATTTCGCGATAGGGGATAGATGTGATGTTTCGGAGTCTTCAACTATGGCAGAACTTGATTTTAATTATGTGCTAGTGCCGCTGATATGTGCCATGCAAAATGAAAGATCGTTCAAACTTTGGCATCCTCAGCTATTTTGACGAAATTTTATTAACTCCCAATTAACATTTTCTCGTTAACGCATTAAGGTGCCACATATTTACAGTGGCGAAATAACTTATAATTATCCTGAAATTAGCTTCTAACGAATCTGACTGAAAGATTGTCAAGGAACTTTTGCTATAGAAACCTAGTGGGCTTGTCGCTCTACCTTGCCACTAACATTCACAGCAACTTTGTTTGCGCTTTTCCACGAAGAAATCTGAACTTTAAAAAAAAGTCCCAACAGCCGACCCCTGACCTCCCTCAAACTTTGAAATAAAACCAAAAATTATGCTAAGAACTCATTTCGAATTACTTCACAGTCCCTCATTCATTTCGCCGTTGGCTGGCTGAGCTGTGCCTGCATAACTTGTATCCACTCAGAAAACGTTCATACTCTCGTCTCATATACGCTTTCCATTCTTTTCGCGTTCATAAAAAACAACTATAAGTTCTATTTGCAACGAGGCAAACAAAAAGAAGAAACAAAAATGCCAGAGAAAAATCAAAAAGCTAAAAATAAAATTTGTGTTGCAATGGCAGGTGGTGAGAACCCAAAAATATACGAAAAATTTTCAAGTTTTGCGCTTTTCAAAACAAAAGCCCGAGGACACCAACCACATCAGGATCACCAGCACACATTCGTATGCGCGCAAACATACACCTTCTCCTTCAGCACTTGTAAGTATCACAGAAAAATTCTAAAGTGTCGCAATTCGCCAGGATTGTGGCTATATGTGGAGTGGAGCCGTATAGTTGTTTGGGACGGTGACTCCATTGAAATTGTATTCTTCGTCTACCATATACGAATTGGGCTGCATTCGGTGGCTGCAACTGCAACAACAGAATTTTCCACATTCCTCCGATAGTCGAGTAAAATATTTTTATTGCATACTCGGAAAAATATAAGTTGTCGTAGAGAGGATTGTTGAGGGCTATTGTTTATTACGTACCAAAATCAATTTGTTTCGGAGAGACTATAGGAGACCGGGTTTCACCGTACGAATATATGAAGTGGTTGACAAAGCAATTTCCGTTCAGGATTTATTTTATTTCAGGCCATGCTATTTGTAAATTTGTTTTGTGTATTTCTGATAGTTTAGTATGTTTTATTGGCAATTTATAACAGGCGAGTTGCTATGCTGTTTTACGGTTTTCGCAATTGATGTTAAAGAAAATAAAGTTGGCTTGTAATCTTTTGTTAGCGAACATAGATGGGATTCCGTTCGCCAAGAAATGCAATTCGGGTAAACTTCAATGTTTAATAAAATAGCGAGCCACAAATTAGAACTCTCAGAAATTAGACCCATGAGTTGAATACCAGGGTTGCCTTTTATTGGACGGGATTGGACAACCCTAGTGTTGCAATCTGGCAACTGACAGCTCTATCGTAAGGTTTGACATTTTTGAGGTTATACGTACTCAGAACGTTTTGACATACGAGCGCTATTTGTGTTTTTTTTTACAGTAACTTGAAAGATTCATCTCGGCCAAATAATGGAATTAAATCGTGAACATTTTCGTGCGATTATTAACTCAGCAACAGCGCATGGATGAACTGAATTCAATTTTTGGCGATGAAGCTCCATCAAGGACCAGTGTTCATCGATGGTATGGTGAATTCAATCGAGGTCGAATTTCGTGAAGGTCGTCCATTGATGCTGTGCGCGAACTGATATTGCAAGATTGTCATGTGAGCTATCGTGAGATTGAAACAACCTTAAGCATTAGTGGGACCCGAGGTTCTAATTTCAAATTGTGTTCCTATTTATTTATTTATTATTAATTCATTGCAAACATGAACCATGTAATAATAATAATAGTAATATTTCGCACAATGTTTGGAAAATTCCACCTTATTAATAGTAGCTATGTAATCCAATGTTTCTTTTAAACTTTACACCCAAGGAAATTTGAACAAAAGTTTGGGAAAACTTCAGAAAAATTATCCATATATACAACCCTTAGGGTGCTAAGGGGGTTCAAACCTTAGAAAAGCGAGAATTTTTTGGGTTTTTTCGTGACCATCTCTGTAACAGGGGTATTAGTCCTGTTTGGTTATTGAAAATAATCGATTAGAATCGACTATCATAAAAAATCGATTATACGACTACTCGATGATACGATTAACGTATAATTGGCGGCCGCGGAACGAAACTAATGACAATAAAAAGGTCTCATCTCCCGATAACGATTCCAAAGTTATTTCCCCCTAGCCAACTCCGTTTCCCTGCTGCAGCTCCCCAAAGTGGCCGTTTCGCTGCTGGGCGACTAGAACACGTCTGAGCGGACTTTCTACTGCAAATTTCAGAGTCCTTTCTGTCTCCGTTCAAAAGTTACAGCCGTTCAAAAATGCGACCCAAGACAACCTGTGATCCATAAGGTACCCCCTTTACGATGGGGGTCTATTTTTGGAAATTGAAAATATTTGAATGGAGTGACGTGGAGAGTGGCTGGGGAAAGTTTCTACTGCAAAGATCAGAGTCCTAGCTTTCTCCGTTCAAAAGTTACAGCCTTTAAAAGATGCGACCCAAGACAACCTGTGATCCATAAGGTACACCCTTTACGATGGGGGTCTATTTTTCGAAAGTTTTATTTCTATCGAAATTGAAAATGTTTAAATGGGTTGAAGTTCGAGGGTCGCTGGGGAGAGTTTTTACTGCAAATTTCAGAGTCCTAGCTGTCTCAGTTCAAAGATACGACCCAAGCCAAAAACACACCTAACTGCGACATTGTGGTCGTGATGGGAGATTTGAAAGTTGGTGCCAACGATAGACTGAGGCACGTGATGGGCAGACACGGTATGGGTAACCGGAACGATAACGGTGAGGGGTTTGTATAGTTCTGTAATTTCCCCCGCCTCGTCATTGGTGGAACTATGTTTGAGCATACAAATTGCCATAAGACCACATGGACATTTGTTGATCTGCACCGAACCAAGAATCAAATCGACCATTTTGCCATTTCTAGCAGATTTCGAAGCTGCCTTCAGTTCCTTCCGTGCAATCTCGGCGGGAGTCTTCGTTCCGCCGCCGCCGTAAGGTCGACATCGCCAAGTTAAAATATCCAGCTGTAACCCAAAAATTTAATGATCACCTTGCACATGTAATGGGATGCCATAAAAATATGTTCCTGGAGAGCTTTGAGACCGTTCTTGACCCACATCCGGCCTCCCGACCAAAGTCTTGGGTGTCGGACGACAACAATATGGCAGCGGATTGTCGAACGGAAAAACCTTAGGATGGGTCTAGCGTCAGCAGCAGACTCGAATCGTCACAACATTCAGCTCCTGTACCGTTCGAAAGCTCGGGAATCCGACGTAGTGCACGCTGTGATAAAAGAGTGTTTGCCAACTCTCTTCTTGTTACGCAGAGGAAGCTGCACGAAATAACCGTGGCATCCAGTGGACCCACCTTCACCATTTGGACTATGCTGACGACATATGCTTACTCTCGCATAGGGTCATGGATCTGAGCGAAATGCCACTCGATCTCGAGAGAGAGGGGCAAAGATGGTTGGGCTAAAGATAAAGCAAGACCAGAATCCTTAGCGTGAGTGGAGTTCTCCTCTCCCCATAAGTTAAGTATCAATGGACAACTTGTAGCACAGGTAGACGAATTTGTCTATAAAGCAACAATGCTACCTATAAAGATAGCATTGTTGCTGTTAATGGTGGCACCGATCAGGACGTCGTTCGCCGCATTAACCATGTCAAGTATTCCTTCGGCATGTTGTCCAAACTCCGTCAAAGCAGTTATCTCAGTATTAAAACCAAACTGGGGCTGTTTCACTTCCTGATACTTTCAGCAATTAGAAAGTTTCCTCTGCCGTTACCAAGAAGCTGCAAACTTCCATCAACACTTGTCTTCGTCGAATCTTAAGAATTTTTTGGACCGGTTGAAGTTTGAATGTAGACCTATCGAGGAAGTGATTCGCAGGCGAAAGTGGCAGTGGATTGGTCATACGTTGCAGAAGGGTGATAACTGCATTGCTGGTCGCGCTATGCGATGGAACCCCTTATCACAACGAGGTCGACAGAGGGGTCGCCCTAAAATCGTGGCGTTGATCTGTGGATAAGGAATGTGCGTAGGAAGAAATGGGGTCAAATTCGATACATAGCCAGAAACCGTACGTAATGGCAAGTAGGAGTAGTAGAAGCGCTATGCCTACAAGGCGAAGGTAACTTAGTAAGTACATAAAACCAGGGTTAAGTACATACACTGCTTAAGTTGATTTTTTAATTTTGTCTCCACTCTTTGCAGCATATCAATTGGTATGTTGGCAATGCCGTCGCGAATGTCGTTGTTTAGGTGAGCTATGGGTCGATCGACATAAATCAGGGATTTCAAAAAACCAAATCTGGAGAGCGTGCCGGCCATGGGAGGTCGGGGAAATGTTGTCGACACTTCCACACTCCCGAAATGAGTTACCCCACGACAGAATTGAATTACGGCCAGAAAGGAGTCAGTGAGGAGGAATTTCAAAGCAGCTCTCGGCGGCGAAGGCCCGGCGCTCTCTAGATCAGAGCATGATGGGAACTAACTAGAATGAAAAACAAACTTGGGGACTTCCCCCTCCAGATGCGCCCCCCAACTCGTCACTCGGGAGTTTTTTTTTTTAATTATTAAATTTCCCCGGCGCACCATGTATCTCATTACAAACAATGAAAACTAAACCATCTCATATTATGTCAATTTCGAAAAACTCAAATTTAAAATGTTCTCTTCTTTCTTTTAATCTGAACAAACTCGACCCGTATATATACAACATGGACATATGGGCAAACCCTCATCTGTCCATTCTCAATTTCATGTTTCACCTGCTTTACCGACACAGGACAGAAAAAAATATCCTCCCAGATAAATACACAGAAGCTTATCTCCAACGAAAATGGGCAAAAAGGACTCTTTTGTAATTTATCCCATCCCCATATACCTCTATGGATACATACTTACATTTTATGCTACTGCTACCTACACGTTCACATTCTTTTAACTAAAAAAAGGACCACTCAAATAATTGAGGCTAAAATTCAGGAGAAAACTATCACTTTAATTGTTACTACATAACGTTTTATCCAGAAGAGAAGTATGCAACTGCCTGGATCTGAATTCTAAAAGTGGATAGAACAATGGCGACTATTAAGTGATTGGTAAGGAGAGACGATAAAAGCTGCACACACATTTAATCGGATGTTCATTTTCCGAATGGCAGGCAGGATTGCTTCGTAGATTGCGATTGCGATGCACGTGGAAGAAGTTGTAACGCAAATTATTAGAGTAATACTTCAAAACAGTTAGTCCATATCACACTTTTGTACGATTACGTATCTATTATATTCGCACTATTTTGATATCGATACGAGAGAAAATTAAATCCAAACACCGAAATTTCCATTCACTCTAAATAGATTTTCAAAAAAGATTATGTCCCTCTTCAAAATGATTTCCAGCCAACATCGAACATAGTATATTTCGAACGATAATACTTAGAATTTACGTTAATTAAAATTTAGCAAATTATGTATCTTGTTAAGTAAAAGGCACATTTAAAGTAAAACTTACATACGTGTTTAAGAATCTATCGATTTTCTAGACGCCACCATCGTTTCCATCCAACCGACGCTGGCATCAGATTCGTATACATATATAGTGCTTTCAAACTGCAAACGAGCCAAAGTTATCGGATTTCCATTGAGAATCCTTTCTAAAAGGAATCAGCCAAGCTTCCAAAGGGTTGTTTTTCGATACGACACTCTGATTTCTTGGAATGTGCATTAAGTTTGAAATGGTTCAAATGGGAAATTTCTCGCAGTTGATCTTTTCGAACTGATAGGAAATGTTTGTAGGAAGAATTCCAACATTAAATAAAAATAGGGCAGGATGCATTGACATGAGTTTCATACAATTTTGGGAGTTTCCGAGAAAAGCTATGTTGGCGTAATGATACGTTTATGCAGAGATTTGTCTTATAATTCTAGGAAGAAGAAAATAATTAAGTACACTTTTTCATCTAAATTCTTATATCTAAATAACACTGCTCAGGTCAAATCATATCCTCAAATTACGAAACTTCATTAATTACACTTACACATATATAATCAGATCACATGGTCAAACTTTATGACTTCAGCCCACATAGCCAATATTATCCTGCTATAGACTTGACGGAAACACACGAAACCGCACCCCATATTCATATGTGGGCGACCAAGGTCTTCGCCGAATGTTAAATTTAATTTCATCGGAATATGTTTGCGCCCTGTGATAGACGGATACATCCATTTCATTCACTTACAAAATGACCGATGGACGAAGCCGTCATCATGGCTGAGCTGTTTGCCTATCAGTTTCGAATGCCATTATATGCCCATGCACGGAAACACGAGCGTATGGCAATCTTCCTTTTCAATAAACACACACGAATGATGATCCGAGTTGATGCAGGACTAAACGAGAAAATATTGATGAATCTATTATCACGATTATAAGTTCCGGCTTTTTTCCCATCATCTCTCCATTCAATACTAGAGTATTGCAATATTTTCGGATTAGCTTTCCTAAATATATATTTGTTTGGGATCTATAATATTTGATTAATAGAAAGCTGAACGAAAGGACGAATAAAACTGGGCAAATGATGTGGATTTAGGGAAATGCCGATTTATCAATGTTTGTTTTTCGGGGTAGTATGATGCTTTGACTAAAAAGTGTGTGGCACTTCTAGGGCCGTAGCGAGCTAAGACTGTGAGCACTTGTTACGTGTGTTTTTTTTACGAAACCACTTTTTTGCATTTATGCAAATTTTCTAATTATATTAATTGGAAAACGGTTAAACTTACAATAGGTGCCAAGCACAATTGAGTATATTTATGGAAAATAGTGGGATTTTTTTGAGAATGAAACGCATAAACTAGGGTGTTTGTACTAACGGTTATTTCAATACACTTAAATCTAAACTGGTTTATTACACGACTTTCATTCGTGTCGAGAATTTGTTTTAAAATTAGGCTATTAGTTTATGTAAGGTTTAGATGAAGGTATAAACTCGTGAGTTTTTAGGGTTTTTTAGAATTTTTTCAAAAAACCCTTATAAAATCGATTTTGTCCGTCCGTCTGTTCACTAAATAACTCCCGAACGGCTTAACCGATTGTCATGAAATTTGGTAGGAGTGTGAAGAATGATTACAGTCTTTGGCACAAATACCTTAGAAGTTGGTAGGAAGAAGTTAACAGGGTGTCCCGAACGTTTTAAAAAAGTCGACTTTTTTAGTTTTTATCGGAGATTAACGTATGGGTATTTAGATCAAAGATCTAAACGAGTACCTACATCTCATATCAGTTAAAATTTTCCTGTTTCGAGTAACGGTAAAAAAGTTATTGCCGTTTAAAGTTAAACTTCCTTTTCGACCTCCGTTTTTCTAAACCGTTATAGGGCTCGATATAAAACTTTGCACAAAGATTGGTCAGTATGACCTTATACAGGGTTATTGGTTAAGTCGACCTATTCCCTGCAACACGTTATAATAGGGTCAAAGTGCAACCAAATTGCGGCCATAAATGTTAGGCCGATTTTCAACGGTCACTGAGATATTTGAATTTTTAGGTTTTTTTTAAATAACCTCGAATTTTACCATTTAAAGTAAGAATTAAAAAAAACTACTAAGGTAATGAGTTAAAACTTATTTTTGAATTTTAGTCAACACTATATCAGACATTTCTTAATCAGTTAAAATTTCAAAAACCCATCACAATTCGAAATTTTTAATTTTTGAATAAAAAAAAAATATTTTAAATTTTTTTAAAGTTGATTTTTAATATAGTATTACTAAAAAAAATTATATGACACGGACTCTGCAGACCGCTGGAAAAATCTACTCGTGTTGTCAGCTTTCCAAAAAGATGTCAATGTCAATATAAATATTTGAAATAATTGAAACAGCTAGCTGCAACTTGTTCGGGGACCATAATTTCGTTTGATAAAAAACGACAAATCCATAAAACAATAAAAACAAGTCTGTCAAATTAGCACTACCACTTTAAAATTTCGACAAACGCTATAGTGCATTAAATGTCGCGATTTTGTCGTAATTCAATGGAAAAAGAAAAAAATTTGTCGCGCTCTCCTTCCCCTTAAAAACTACCCTTAAGTGCATTTGAGCCTCAGTTAACCAAATTCGAGTTCCAAGAATCTCCCCAATGGTAAAGGTGTCCAGTAGGACATCACAGGGGCTGTTTAAGAGATTTCCACCCTGAAAAAATTTGTCGCGCCCCTCCTTCCCTTAAAACCTACCAAGGTGCTGCTTGGGCATGCGAAAAAAGGGACGAATTGAATTTAAGCAGTGGAATTGGATGCATGTGCAATACCTTAACCCATTTCTTCCCAAGGATAGAAATAAGCTGAAACTATGAAGTTTATTGGTAAATTCCAATCAATCACAATACAATTAAGAATTTTTTTTTTAATTTCAGTAAGTGTTACCAGTGGCACCCAACGTGATGTTGCGTTGACGCAACGTTGGGAGTTTCTTGGTAAAAAAAAATGTAAACGAAAATTTAGATTTTAAGCTTCTGTGTTGAAAAAAATATTTGGTTTAAATGGCGAATAATAAATTTAGTGATAAAATCCTGAAACACTCACTACAGCGGTATAGATGACATTTTTTTTACAGATTTTTGGCAAGTTTTTCGTACAATTTATCTAGTTCAAGGCCGCAGGATGTGTTGGTGACATCCTATTTCCAGATCTGCTTTTTTGTTGAGGTAATGAGATCAGCATCACGCTCAGCAGTGTTATTTATCCCCATAAATGGGTGCTCGTTTAACATCTGAGGGCGATCCTAGTCCGTCACAAGCTCGTGAGGACAGTTCTGCCATATTTTTTTTTTTTTTTTTTTTTTGCCTCATAGAAACTTTTGTCCCGGGACTAGGCTTCTCGGCATCACTTTACTTACTATCCGTACGTAAGTGACTAATCAATCAATCGAGTGTAAACTCTAGCAGATCGTAAAAAAAAAACTGAAAACAAAATATATTAATAAGGAAATTTATCAAAATAACTTCTTTTAAACATTAGTTTATTAGTACAATTAAAATTAACTAAGTCCTTCAAACTATTATAAAGAATAATTGACCTTGTAATTGGTTCATTAAGCCCATAGTTTACTCTATGATAAGGCTGAACAAGAAGGTTGTTCCGCCGTAAATTGTGAGGAATATTTCTGACTTGAAAGTTATTTAATATATCTTCACAAACAATATGAGAGCAAAACAGGTCTCTTATAAACATAGCGTTTAAAAATGTTCTTCTATAATCTAAGGCTTGTAAACCCAATAAGGAACAGCGAGTTTTATAATCTGGCTTGAAACGCCAGCCAATTTGATAAATGGCAAACCGTGTAAAATTGTGTTGAATTCTTTCTATACGCTCGATATGCACCTTATAGAACGGATTCCACACAATAGAACAATACTCCAGGTGCGAACGAACGAAAGCTGCATACAATATTTTTAAAGTAAAAGCATCATTAAATTCGCGCGCATTACGTTTAACAAATCCTAACATACTATTCGCTTTTGAAATAATGTAATCAATGTGTTGTCGAAATGAAAGCTCATGGTCGAAAATTACACCAAGATCTGATATTTCGGCAACCCTTTCAAGAACACTACCTGTTAAGGTGTACTCAAAGAAGACCGGAGTTTTCAATTTATATATGCTAAGTACTTTACATTTACTAACATTTAAATTTAAATTATTATCGCGGCACCAAAATTGCAGCTTTTCTAAATCGGATTGCAACTTAAGGCAGTCATCAATGTTGCGTATTTTCATAGCGATTTTCATATCATCGGCATACTGCCATACACGCACGAATTTAAAATTTTGGATGATATCGTTTATGAAAACTAAAAAGAAAAGTGGTCCTAAATGGCTTCCTTGCGGAACCCCTGACGAGCACTTTATAACAGAGCGAGATATACAGCCATTTAACTTCACCAACTGAGTCCTATCCGTTAGATAGGATCTCACCCAGCTTAGAAAAATTGACTGTATTCCTAAATGTTCTAGTTTTGTAAGTAAAATATTATGATCTACTCTATCAAAAGCCTTCGAAAAATCGGTATATACCACATCAACCTGCATTCCCTGCTCGATACCATCAGCAACAAATTTAGTAAATGATACCAAATTTGTTGAAGTTGATTTTCCTTTCAGGAATCCATGTTGACATGGCGATATCAAACGGCTAATTAAAACATCTATTTTATTTTTAATAAGCATTTCAAACAACTTTGGTATTGCAGATATTTTAGCTATGGGTCTATAGTTTTCAATAAGATGCTTCGGACCCTTTTTGTGTACAGGCGTTATGTATGAAACTTTCCATTCATCAAGAAAAACACCTGAAGTCAAGGACAAATTAAAAATAAAGGCTAAAGGACGACATAACGATTGCATGCAATTCTTCAAAAATATATTAGGAATGCCATCAGGTCCGGCCTGAATACTAACATCAAGATCACGCATAGCATTCAATAGGTCATCCTCAGAAATCTCAAGAGCACTCGTAAGGTCCTCCTGAGCTATCCGAGGGACCAATGCACTCTGACTTCCATTGATGTTAGCATTCATTTCTGATGAAACGGAGTCTGGCACTTTGTAAACTGAACTGAAAAATCTAGCAAATCCGTCACAAACGGATTGAACATCTTTGTAAAAATTGCCATTGAATTCTAAATTTTTTGGGATTCCCGTATTCTTACGCTTGCTGTTTATAAAATTCCAAAATGTCTTACTGTCATTCTTTATATTATTTTCAGCTCTCGCAATATACTGTTTGTAAAGATTTTTATTCATTAATTCATACTCTCTTCTCAATCTAAAGAAATTTTCTTTATTGGCAAGAGAGGATGACTTCTTGTATAATTTATGGGCCCTATTTTTTGCTCTCTTAAGTTTGAACAATTCTTTGGTAGCCCAAGGATTTTTTGATTTTATTTTGTTCTTTTTTAAAGGAACGTACTTGCGAATAGATTTATTTAAAATTGAATTAAAAATTGTATAACTTTCAATAAGATTACTATTCGATATAACTGGAGCCCAATCCATTTTAAAAAATGTTGAATTTAATTTTTCAAATTGGGCTTTTTGAAAATTTCTAGTAGGAATAACTTCGGGCTCTTCTTCAATGTAATCATAAAAAACAAACTCAAGAAGAAGAGCACTGTGATGGATTGAATTGGGCAAAATTGGTTTATCTACTTTAATTACAGAAGCATTCAAGCAAGTACTAACAAAAATTAGATCTAAAATTCTACCAATCGAATTTTTAACAAGATTCATTTGCATCAAATCCATTGCAAACAAACAATCTGTTAGAACAGATTCACACTCAAGATGTAAATCACGCGGCAGATTTTTTTTCTCGTCGTCGTTCCAGTACCAACTTATATTACCAAGATTGAAATCCCCAACAACAATCAATTTGTCTTTTTCCTCAAAAGATGCAAATAGCTTGGAGATATTATCTACATGTTTGTTATAAACATCAACTGAACTCAAAGGTGGTAAATAGCTATTAAAAATATATACTTTTTCGCTGCGAGAAACATTGATAGAAATACATATCTGTTCCACGTCCTTATGAAAAAGCTCAACTTCATGAGATGGGAATGTTGTTTTGATAGCTACCAAAACACCACCTCCTCTCTTAGTCGAAGCCTCATAACGGTCGCGACGATAGACATCATAGTCTCTTATGAAAAGTTCTTCATTTGAAATGTCTGTGTGAAGCCAAGTCTCGGTTAAGCAAATGGCAGCATAATCTTCTTGTGATTTTGCTTGGTTACATCTGAAATTTAAAAAATCATTGCAGAATTTCATACAATGGCATAACCAAGGAACATTATGGCAGACCTAATCAAAATAAACAAAAATTAATTTCAATATAATGTAAAGCTTTCTGAAAATTGTTTGAATCATCTCTATACGCAAAGACTAACTAATAGATAAGATGTACGAGTAACCATTTGCATTATAGTGGAGGTCGGCTTTGTCCCGGATGTCGCTTGTTTTTGGTATTTTCTATTTCAGATTTGAACAGGTATATTACAATGTAGGTGCTTAAGTCATTAGCCAAAATATATATGTAGAACTGCTCAACATGTACACTGCTAGCCACAATTATCGCCGGGAGGTATGTATTACAACCTTTTAGCGATTCTGGATTGTTTGACAATTCCTTGTGACAAAAGCAAAATAGTAACTTGACTAGAAATAAATATGTTCTTGCGTCTAGTGCAAGAGAAAAATTTACTACAGAAAAGTTTAGCAAACATTTACTTAGTAGCTCTGTTCTAACAAAACTGCCCTTAAATGGAAAAGGTTTCTGATCCCATACTTGTTGACTTCAGACCATACCGTGGAGTGAATACTGTACCAATAGTTTCATAGACTTTTCAGGGTACATATATTCATAACAAGGCTCTCTTTATCCACTGAAATTTTTTTGGAAATATGAAATATGTATTTGGAATATGGCTTTATACCAACTGACAAGTATCTAGCTGTCATTGTCCCGCAACTTCTTTTATTGTTTTCTTTTCCTCAATGAGACACATGTGACTCACAAAAGAATACTGGATGTACCATGAGTCGCATGTATCTCGTAGATAGTGAAGTATTTAGAACTCATTTTAAGATATTGCTGATTCGAAACCTGCGTTTCATAGCAAGAAAATGTTTTGTTCTTTATGCGTTTGCCCAGTGTTACTGTACCGGGAAACTCCCAACGTTGCGTATGAACGCATCACCTTTATTTAACACATTCTCCTGCAGCAAGGACCAACCTTTTTCCAAAACCATGTTAAACTAAATAATAAGCAATTGTTTGCCGTATAGAAAGTGCATTTGGATATTGAATTTAAGATATTTAAATATTTTTAAAATTGTTACAAAAAATTTCCTAAAAAACATGTTATTCCTTTCTCTTATATCCTCAAGGACCCAATCGCTGATTCACTATAACAAATATGCAGAAATAGAGCCAAGAATTTCCCATTAAAAATTACATGATCCCTTTTCCATTTCAATTTCAATTTGGTGGTGTTTACAGAGGTCAAACTTCGTGTTGCGTATACGCAACGCTGGGAAGAAATGGGTTAATTAACATGACCTACACAAACAACAAATGAGCCTGCAGCTTGGCGGTCGGTTTATCGCTGCATTCCAGCGTCCACCTGTGGCATCTAGCCACTGGTTTTGGTATTAGCTAATGATGATATACTGAACTTATTCGTATTGGAGCACCTCTGGGTGTCACATTTCTAACAACTCTTCCAGGTGAACTTTAGTCACAGTGAATCTCTCTCTTGATTACCGTAACTCCTAATGGAGCATGGTGCGTTGATGACTATACCGTGTGTAGTCATCAACGTTACAAAGACAATTGAATTCGGAGTGTGATACGGTTGTCAGCCATACCACTTCCTAGTCGCATTGCTAGTTTATTATTCTACGACAAGAATATTTTCTTATCATCTTCTTCTGAATAATAAACTTGCGACGAGTCGTGCCGAGTTTGGAAACTCGTTTCTCTATGAGTGTCTATTTCACAGAGTGGCGACCGAACGATCACGGCCACAGAGCACGACAGTCACAGTGAATACCCCCGATGAATTACTGGTTTTATCTAAGATATGTTGTTATTGTAATCCCATGTAGTTACACTAAACTAACCCACACCGGAGTAGAAAAAAAAACATGCCTCATATTATCATTGACTGAATCTTATTTGTATTTTCGATTTTTGCGGTCAATAAGGACATTTATACATAGAAACATTACTATATTAATCGAGACCCCAAAAATATTCGTAACGCATTCTGTTATTAAATACCATATAACTCCCCATCTCAAGAAATTTGAAATTTTCTTGCAATCTCAGTAGCACGATAACGGTATAAAAATAGTAATTTTTGGTTAACCTTCAGGCGGGCGCAAGGCATCTGACAGATTAAGTGGCCAGTTTTTGTTGCGCCAATCAGCGATACGAAAAGGGAAACTGACAGTAGCTTAATCTTTATCCATCAACTATCCAAAGCAGTTTTCAGTTTCTATCTACCATATGTCTGGGGGGCGGGAGGGGATGAAATAATCTCTCAGATGTATTGCGCCCGATTGTGTTATTTTCTCCTTTTCTATGAAAATTTCCAAATGTTATACTCTTCACATTGCGTAATAACGTTGTGTTGACTTTTAGGTTCACCGAATCGTTCAATAGTGTATTTTTAGTAAAATAAGCTCACATTTTTTAAGCGGTCGAGTTGTTGGAGGTTTTTTAAATATTGAAGCTATTGAAAGCGGAATATTCTTAGAAAATTTAAAATGTGAAGGGTATCAAACTTTGTGAGCCAGTATTTGTTTATAAAATTTCGTAGAACTGTTTCAAAAAGACAATGCAACAATAAATAAGAGTCTAAAATATACAGAAACTTAGTTTCATCCCTTTTTCTGCACTTAATCTGTCAGATGCATTGCGCCCGATGGTGTTAGGATTAGTATTGCGCCCGCCGGAAGGTTAAACTAAATCGGTCCTTCCAGTGTTGCGGAATATGCTGCTTGCTGCATACATTCTGTTTTAATATAATCTCCCTAGATAAAATGTCCACTCACTCCTACAAAAAAGTCAACGAAAAACTTAAATGAATTAACATTATTACTTTTTATATTACTAATATAAAAAAAATGAATTCTTTTGTATGTACTCATGCAAATATGCTCTGAACGAAGCCGGTCGCACTCGACTTGGAATTAAATTTTTAAATTGAAATCGATCCAACCGAATTCATTTCATCTCCTCGCCGTCGTTTATATTCGGAACGCAGCACACCACTTCTCCACACAACAAAAAAAAATGTTTAATTAAAAAAATAAAAGAGAAAAAATAAAATACACAAAAAGCCGCCAAAAAAGAATTAATGAAATACTAAATTTAGGTCCAGAGGACGATGCGCGTATACCACATAGGATGTGATAGTGGCCTCGTTGTATGCGCGAGGGTGTCGTACCATATACGTGTCGAGTGCCAGGTGAGCACATACACACACACGCATAATGAATAGCCCGCACCTGATGTCATTTCACGCGAAAATTCGCACGATGCAATGATTTTCCGGAACCGTGACAGATTGCTTTCATTGCAATTGTTATTTTAATCGCTACAAATCAGCACTTGTACATCCAATAAATTAATAATTTCTCGTTTAATTGCAATTGTTTCCTTGCCTGTCATACGATTGTATGCAATGTTGTGTACCTGAAGCTGAACGCCCTCCAGTCTTCATACGAAAATAGGCAACATGATCATACCATACTTCTCTCTGAGTAAGGGAGATCCCTTCCCTATGCATGTTGTTATGTAATTATCCGCATCATCAAAGTGGCGAGCTACGGCCGACTGTAAGGATATTCGCGTTTTTTTTTTATAATTTTGTGCACCGTTCATTGCAAAGGACTCTGCTGACATAAATAATCCCGAAATACAATCATTTTAAATTATACTCGTATGAAATGTAATTTGAATTGTTAAAGATGTAACTGAAATGAAATCGACTGACTGTGTGTCGGATGTGCGTATGCATGTGGGAGGGAGAAAATGATGTTGATCATTTAAATTTCGTATTTAATATTTAATTAAGTACATACGTGAGGTGGAATTAATAAATTGTTGGAATCTTTATCGGTCAACGTGATTGCATCAATCTGTTCTTTTTAATTAACAAATTGCACATGTTACGCGGTTTTCTGTTTGCGGTAATAAAGTGCTCCTTGCTTATTCACATAGATATACCGTTACCATCATCAAAACGCGACATTTTTTTAGTTTACGAATATAAAGTGTTTAATACAGTCCACTTCAATCACGGTACACCAGATCACCAATTTCCACGCTCTGTGGCTCACTTTGTTGAGTCGCACTCTACGATGCTAGTAATCTAGAGGTCCGGAGATCGAATCTCGGCGTGGGCCAGGAAATATATGTGAAGTGCTTGCAACATTACACTCCTCTACATATATGCAATGTAACGTTGACTCTTAGTAGCCTATAAACGGCTGAGTGAACGCACCATGCATGCAAGGGGTTATGGGAAAGAGAAGAAAGAAGATATCATCAATTTATTATACAAAGCCCGATGGTACATATCAACAAAGCCCGTTGAAACATCCTCAATAATGACGGAAAGATTTCTTCATAAACAGTAGAAGCCCAATAATGTGGACCCTGAAAATCCGCAAGTTCGATAATTCGGATTAGACTAAAAGGCTAAATTTTCTTTGATTTTATTCACTAAATATGAAAATTTTATGATTGTTTTTCTACCGTAGTGTTTCTTGTATAAGATTAATTATTTTCGTAAAAACCAATTGACTTTTAACAATTAGCGCAAATAGCGTCTATACCGGAGTCTTAATATGTGCTATCGAAAATCCGGATGGGATCCGGTTCCAATTAATTCGAATTAGCGGGGCTCTACTGTACGGAGATACCGTATCGACGGTGTAATTCTATGTGGTGCCGAAAAAAGAATTTTGTACTATTGTTGTTGGTGTGCTGAGCAAGAATCTCATACCAATATTTCGCTGCGGAATAGTGTCAAAAAACAACTTTATTCCACAGTGCTCGTCGATTTATCGAAATTCTCCGAGTCAAATAGATAATAAGGTCAGAGCTACTTAAATCGAGTGAGCCTAGCCCGATATTAGATATCAGGAAGAAATGTTGTGGCCCTGGCAGTACACTGAGAAAAAAGGTTTAGAATGTTTAACTAATGTGAAGTAGTTGACTTTTATTTAGATGGTTCTACTAAAGAAATAGTCATTTCCACTAATCTGTGTAGCAGGAAACACTATTAAAATCGTTCAATTAACTAGACAAAATTAGATAAAAGAAATTGGTCCATAAATAGTCAATTCTTTCACTAAATTTGTTAAGTTAACCATTTGAATATACATTTTAACTACCACCAATCGTTCAGTTTTCATCGGAATAGCAAAATTTTTCGACAAACCAATTCAAGTAATTATTTGTGAAAATTGACTACTTTTGTGAAAATCCAAACACTTTAAATAGAAAATTCGACTACTTCAACTAGCTAAATTCTATTACCTAAACACACATGTAGAAAAATCAAGTAATCAAGTAGACCAAACAACTATTTTGATAATTCTCACCGTTTTTTTTGCGTGTTCATTCTCGAACAAAATGCAATCTCCTGTTACACGTATTTCGCATTATTTGTAGTTGTGTGTACCTGTCCTATGAGTTAAGTTCTACAGTGATTAAAGTGCGTGCGATACAAGTGAAATAGAAAAACTATTCGCGTTCTTTGTTTAAAAATGGCTGATGTTTTTGTAGAGTTGCCGTCGGCTGTCGAGGGGGCCTCACACCAATCATCGAGGATATATCGGGTATGTAAATGCAATTATATGTGATAAATTTTCAAATATGCTGAGAGTACCGACTTCACAGGAAAGTGTATAGATAAAGAGGCACTCAAGAACTTGACGCAGGGTTTTCGTACACCTTTAGCGGATGTTCAACGCAGAAATATCATCAATTGTTGTTGCAGTTAGATTTTATTTTTTGTTATTTTATCATATACAATTTATGCTTGTTATTATTATTATGTGATAAAGAAGATAAATAAAGATATTATATATATATCACAAAACCAGATGGAGTATTTGTAGTTGTTTCACATACTTTTCAGCAATAATCCAATCGTCTTCATCTTTTTTACAAATGAAAGTAGTCAAATTTTCAAAAGTCAGTAGGTCTTTTGTCTAATGACATTACATAAATTTTCCAGATTAGTTCGATTTATTTAAAAATTCTTTGTTTGAATGAAAGACAAATAATGGATAATTTTACTTCAGAATTAAATGATTCATTAATTTTTTTTGTTGGTTCTTCTATTAAAAGTAGTAAAACTTACTATATGAATAGAGTTTTTAATGATTCAAAGATACTGATTTATAGACAATAATTAACTATTTTAACTAATAAATTAATTAAGTTTTTCAAATTTATTAGATATTTTAACTAAAGAAGATTAGATAAATTAGCTATATCTTCGTAGCTATTTTAACTAAAAAGAATCATAAGCTGAAAATCAACGACGAACTTTAGATGAATTCGACTATTTCTTTAGATAACCATTCTAATTTTTTTTCTCAGTGTATGTACTATGCCTCTTACCCTCAAACCAAAATGTTAGAAATTTAACGTTTAAATGCTACATTGCTCCTTACATTTAGGAGGAGGGGGGGGGCGGGGGGCTAAAGGATTCATTTTCGCATGTTTTCAACTTAATTTCGGAAATATCTCGGAAGGGGTGAGTCCTCCTGAGAGTATTTGTATGGCAGTATTAAAGCCCATTAAATTTCCGTCCGTTCGTCCGTCCGTCCGCCTGTTCACTAAATAACTCGCGAACGGCTCAACCGATTGTCATGTAATTTGGTAGGCTTGTGTATAATTATTACAGCCTTTGGCACAAATACCTTAGAAGTTGGTAGGAAGAAGATAACAGGGTGACCCGAACGTTTGAAAAAGTAGACTTTTTTAGTTTTTATCGGAGATTTACGTATGGGTATTTAAATCAAAGATCAAAACGAGTGCATCTTATATCAGTTAAAGTTTTCCAGTTTCGAGTAATGGTAAAAAAGTTATTGGCGTTTCAAGTTAAACTTCCTTTTCGACCTCCGTTTTTCTAAACCGTTATAGGGATCGATATGAAACTTTGCACAAAGATTGATCAGTATAGCCTTATATACGTTAAATATTAAGACTGTTGACTTTTGCTAAGAAAAAGTAAATATGTAACAGCAAATTTGTAAAATTTCAATTTATTCGTGTGTAGCCCCTCTTGGGTTTCCAAATATGAAAATTCTGCTAAGGGTTTTTGGAAAATTACAAATAGAATATGTCTACCAATTTTCATTCGAATAACAGTATCCAAACTGGAAATATAGCCAAGTAAGTATTTAGTAAGGGCCTTTCACAATGCAAGGGAAGCCTGTTAAGCATTTGTTCACTGCATATCTTTTAACTTGATGAAACAATGAACACGAAATTTGGTGGAAATGCATAGAATGGTAATAGTGTTTGCCACAAATATTTTTGAAGTTTTGTAGGACCAAGTTAACAGGGTAGTGTGTCCCTGAATAGCTGCAAAAGTATACTTGTTCAATACTCATAGGAAAGCTTGCGTGGGCTCTTATGTCAGGGGGCACAATGGAATCATTTCATATAAGTTGCGTTTCCTTAATTAAAAAAACAGTAACAGTAGATTTACAGCTAATAATTCAGTTCATATATAATGTCAAGACATCGTTTGCCTGAGTTTCTTTTTGCTCAAAGGCCATCAGAAATCTTAAATCGAAAAATGCCTGTAGATTTGCCTTGGAGTACTTTTATACAAACTGGGTAAACGCGTTCCAGAATAAAAGGCTAGCGCCTTTCATTCTGTTCCACCTTTAATTAGACCAATCCAAAAATAGATTTACAGAAAGCATTTCATTAATATTGTGCACAATTCTTATTTATTATTTATTTATTTATTTATTGGTGTCTCCCGCGATTCTTTTTCGGAAAACTGTTTCACGACCAATTTGTACGATGTTTAATTGGCTTTCATTTGATGTACTCCCCGTTGTCCGGTCTTCAATCAGTCAAAAGCTTAAGAGATTTAGCTTAAATATTTAGCTTAAATTTCACATAGAAAACATCAACACAGCGTACATGCATATAGCCAATCTATAGATACACGTATAGCAATTATGGTGTGTGGATGTTTTCTATGTGAAATTTCTGATTTTTAAATTAGCTATATCTGGATAACTGTTAAGAATTCGACCTATGCATGTCAGACCAACTTTATAGGAAATTATGTAAGCTTTCATTCTTGCTCAGCCATTTTTTTTGCAGATTTCGCGGTTTCGGAGATACAGCGGGAATAGAGTTGAAAAGCACAAGAATGGGATATTTGAACCCTCTCTCCCAACTTCAGCGCACTCCCCATGACAGCGTGCTTTTAGTATGTTTTCCTCGTAACCACTCCTTATAAATTCATGAAATAAAAAACCGTCACCCTCTCCCGATTTTCCACAATGTTGGTCTTTATACTTATAAATGGGAAAAATTAAATTTGGAAGTTTGGTTTATTCACTCACACTCTTGAACTTTTGACTGATTCAAGACCAGGCAACAGGAGGTATATCAAATGAAATCAAATTGCACACTGCACAAAATTGTCTTGCAACGTTTTACTGAAAAACGATATCGGGAGACACCACAACCAAACAAATGTGGAAAAAACGACTTTTTTGATAATTTTCGGTTTTGAATATAGGCTATATTGGGGAAACCGTTAGGAATCCGACATATGTACGTTTAAGTAAGTTTTTGGAAATTTAATAGGCTGTTATACTGCCATACAAATACTCTCAGGAGGACTCACCGCTTCCGAGATATTTCCGAGATTAAGTCGAAAACATGCAAAAATGAACCCTTTAGCCTCCCCCCTCCCCACGTTAGCGCACACCTCATGACCGCGAGCTTTTAGTATGTTTTACTCCGGACTATCCCTTATAGATCCGTGAAAGAAAAAATCGTCACCCCCTCCCGATTTTCCACAATGGTTGTTTTCATTCTGATGGATATAGAATATTACTTCGTTGAGACTCTTTTAACTCTCGAATGACAGGAGACATAAGCCAAGAAGAAGAGTATCAAATTAAAGCAAATTTAACGCTTACTAACTTTGCCCTACAAAAGTTCTTGGAAAAACAATTCGATGAGACACTAAAGTCAATGGAATGCAAAAAAAATTTTTTACAGTTTTATTAACCAATATCGGAAGAACCGTTAGGAGTTTTGCTTATGCAAGTATGGGTAAATAATTAGGATATTTACAAAGCTTTAATGCTTACTCACAACTTTTTTCTTTGCGACTCACCGTTTTCAAGATATAGCCCAAAACGCAAAAAATTGCACAAAATTGCACCTTTAACCCCCTCTCCCCGCGTTAGCGCACCTCTCAGCTCCGAGTAAAATTAGTACCTTTACCTCCTAACTACTCCTAACAAAATACCGAAGAAAAAAATCGTCACCCCCTTCGATGTTCTCTACACCTCCTTTTTATGCTTTCATTGCTTGGCCTATATGTTTTTCTAGAAATTTTACATTTTGTTTCGTTATCTATGATTTAAAACTTTTTATTAAGAGCAGCAAGCTAGTTTTATAGGATTTAAATAAAACGTGTTTTTTTTTTGTTCAAATGTATGTTCTTTGTGAAATTGAACCTCATTTTGTACGCCAGTTACTACAAGATTACAAGGTCCTGTTCATCTGGATAGCTTACAGTGGATATTTCGAACATTGCGAAAGACAAACATCAAATACACTACACTCCGGGGATATAAAACATATTTATGTACTGCGATGCATATGTACATACTAACCGTATGGATGGCGGCCTCCTCCCATATCCTGTAGCAAAATAAAAATTAATATTACCGTGAAATGACTATATACCTACTTTCACTCACTCCAAGTCGTTTTGTCGACAGTCCTTTTGATTTTACTACAGCCACACCAACCCATCATGATAGTATCCTCCGTATCCGCTTATTGTCTTCGTCGTCATTCCAGCAGAATTCTATGGTTATATGGGTTTTATGGCTTGTGGGAAAGTGTTAGCAACAGCAATGTGCTGCGATGATGTGGCTGGATGGTACAAAAGTTTCCGGAAGCGAAATGATACATAAGAACAATGACAAGAGGAGGGAAACCAGAACCAGTGGAAATCAATACGTGATTTGTTGATGTGTAAGGAAAGGAGTCAGAGAGGCTTGGTGTATGTGAAAAGGGTTTTTAGACGATCATGTAATATTGTTTACTCCACTTTTGGAACCACTTTTTTGTTTTAACAATGATTGAGTAATACATGTAGTTATTATTCCTAGGATGTAGATTCAAACTCTTAGAATTAATTGGAAGAAGAAGAATTATAATTAAGAAGACATAGACTGAGATTCATTCCATCATAAATATATAGATTATCCGAACGCCGATTATCCGAACACTCGATTAACCGAACCGGGCACTCAACTTCTTTTCTTGTGAAAGACATCGAATAGAATGAAAAAGCAAAGGTCTGACGGAAGCAACCTCTCATCTACATATCTCAATTACCTCGATTTTTTTTTTATTTTTGTTCAGTTCTAGTCGTTTGTCGCGTAATTCCACATTTAGGCTATTTTCTAATTTTTCCATGGACACTCGATTAACCGAACTTTCGTTTATCCGAACCACCCTTGTCAACATTAGTTCGGATAATCGACGCTCTACTGTATTTGAAATCCTTTAAGAAAAAAATCTCTCTATGAATTATCAAACTTTTTGGCAAAAACTAACATAAATTCCAGCGTTGCGGCAGATCAACAAACAAAGCTACGAAATTGAATCTTACGTGCTCTTGATCCATAGGCTAGACGATTTGATTGGAGAATTCTGTTTTGCAGACGGTAGATGCAGAGGCTCGCGATATAAAAGGAGACCGAGTTCTAATCGTGCGAATAGCATTTCGATTTTAAAGCTAAAAAAATTCTTAACTTTTGAAAATTTCATTCAAAAAATGAAAATTTCGAAACAAATACATGGAATTGTGAAATTTGCGAAAATATCTGCACACAAGAATGTACAATTTCTGAAAATTTAGATTTAAAAACATGAAAATGCCAAATTTTTGAAAATTTCGATTCAAATACATAAAAATGCGAAACTCTTTAGGTTTACGCAGGTACTTTTGTGGAAAGCTCAGTTCAAGATTTCGCACAAAAAACGAACTCAAAAAAATATCTCGATGTACCTACTGATGTTTTATCGCATCACAAAAAAGGAAGGATTTGACTTTTTTAACGAGTGAATTGTATTTGTTAAAATTAACAGTTATCGTTTCTGTCATGAGGTCTAATTACTTTTTTAGCTTATGTTTCATATTACACGTATGTATTTTCCGTATTCCGACATATGCGCCATTACCAGTGAATTTCGGAAAATGATGTTTCTGGTCTTAATGCGTATATATTGTAACATATATTGTTTTTCAAAAGTAAAATGTGTTCATTATTATCAATTTATGATTTACCGTTATCCGTCTGCATACAAACTATAAAATTTATTTTTTACTTCTAAAATTTTCTTTTCCCAAAAAATGGATTGGCCCGCCCATCAAATTCCCGTTTTAATAAATCCCGACATTCATTATCCCGCCAGTTTAAAATCTCGTTCAATTGAAGTTCCGTCTAATCAAAATCCCGCCAATTTAATATCCCGCCATTTCAATAACCCGCTAATTCAAAATACCGCTTTTCAATATCCCGTTTTTTAATATCCCGTCATAGAAGGTTAGTATTCTTTCAAAAATCGAGCGCGCGAGGTAACAATACTCTTACCTTCTATGACGGGATAAAAAACGCCACCACGTTAAAACAATGGGTGTCGTCGCATGGCATACTTAATTCTCGAAGACCCACGGACTAGGTGACTAAATTTGAAAAATATCTAGTCTTAAGTACCCCCTGTATGGCAGTCTCGGCCTGTAGGGGCTAAATTTTCATCGAGCAAAATAAGCAAATATTTCGACGCATACGCATTAACTGCTGGGAGTCACATTACATACAAAAATAATTTTTTGGCGGGATTATTTCGGATTGGCTACGATATCCCGCCCATTATATTCCCGTTTTTCAAAATCTCGAGGTTTATTACTCCGCCATTACAAAATCCCGCCTGTAAAATATCCAGCTCCATTGAAGTCCCGTCTAATCAAAATCCCTCCATTTTAATAACCCGCTTTTCAATATCCCGCCTTTTAATATCCCGTCATAGAAGGTAAATATGCTTTCGAAAATCGCGCGCGCGATTTATCAAAGAATACTTACCTTCTATGACGGGATATTAAAAAGTCCCACCGCATTTACAGTTATAATAATGGGTCTCGTCACATAAGGAAACTTTAGGCTCGGATAGCCACGGGCCATAGATGACTTAATTTAAAAAATAGGTCTGGACTTTCAGTAGTCGAGACTTACCGCTATAAGGCAGTCTTGTTATGCAGGGGCGCAATTTTCCTCTTGATCCAAAAAATTAACAAATATTCCCGGGGATTTGTTGTAAGAGAAAGTATCGCATTAACTGCTGGGAATCACATAACATAACTATTGATTTTTTTGCCAACAATGAAAATAATTTTTGGCGCTTTTTTTTTTTACGGGATTGTTTCACTATTCACTAGCGGGGTTTTAAAACGGCGTGTTTTCAGTGGGCGGGATTTTGAGGTGGCGGGATTACGTGATGGCGGGATTTTATAATGGTGGGATTTAGTAATGTAGGGATAATGTAAAGCGGCATTTTTTGGAAAAAGCGGGATAATGAAAAGGCGGGATTTTGTTTTTCGGGACTATGTAGTTATCCCGATTATTTCACTGGGTTGGGTACGACATCCCGCCCATCATATTCCCGTTTTTTTAAATCCCGACATTCAATATCCCGCCATTTCAAAATCCCGCCAATAAAAAATCCCGCTCAATTAGAATCCCGTATAATCAAAATCCCGTCAATCCAAAATCCCGCCATTTCAATAACCCGCTTATTCCAAATCCCGCTTTTCAATATCCCGTCACAAAAGGTAAGTATTCTTTAAAAAATCGCGCGCGCGATTTATAAAAATAGGAGATTGGTTTGGAATTAATTATATCCATGGGAAAAATACCTTTAGACGTAGCCAGCAGTGACTTTCACCTAAAGAGGACTACGAAAAAACGGATTTTTTGATAAACTTGTCGCATAAACTAATGTAAATAATTGATAAGTCGAACGCATATCTATATTTTTTTCGTTAACAATAAACAAAATTTGGCGGTATTTCGACGGGATTTTTTTATTATTTAATAGCGGGATATTGAAATCGCGGGATTTTGGAATGGTGGGATTTTGAGGTGGCGGGATTTTGAAATGGCGGTATTTTGGAATGGCGGGATTTTGATATGGTGGGATTTTTTAATGTCGGGATAACGTAAAGCGGGATTTTTTGGAAAAAGCGGGATTATGAACGGGTGGGATTTTGTTTTTCGGAATTATGTAGGTATTCCTATTTCACTATCCACTATCAAGATTCTAAAACGGCGGGATTTTGATGTGGCGGGATTTTAAAGTGGCGGGATCTAGTAATGTCGGGATAACGTTAAACGGGATTTTTTTGTAAAAAGCGGGATTATAAACGGGCGGGACGATTTTGTTTTTCGCGATTATGTAGGTACCCCTAAAAAACTCGTAACAGCAAGCAAACAAACGTCTAAAAACACCCTAAAATCAAGAAGATATGACATACGCGACAGTATTAAGTTGAAGCTATAGTAACTCGATTCCGTGTATAAGATATGACACTATGAAGAACAACACAGCATTGAACGAAGCTCGAAACGAAATGAGAGCGATATGGGCTACCTACAAGGACACAGCACATACTGCTATGTACATTCATTGATGACGACAAAGACACACAAAGAAGTTATCCGCTATCGTAAGTCACCAGTGTTGTGCAATTACGCGTAATATTTGGAAGTCTACGTTACAGCGTAGACAAAGGCTTAGACAACGTATACAATGTATACAATGCATACAATGTAAAGAATGAAGACAATGAACTGTCACTGGTGTGATCTTGTTTTAAATGCACCCTAAAATTGGCATTGGTTGAGTTCAGAGTTTTGAATTTATTTTTGTTCAGTAAATGCCAAACATGTTAATGATTCTGAACTCATCCATTCATTTGGCAATACCAAAATTAATTAATGTTTAGCATGTATCTTCCCGTAAGTTTTGCAATCATTTTCATATGTAGTAGAGACACTATTCCAGGTTGATTGGGACCAGTGGCGAACCCACGTAGGGGTTTTGGGGTTCAAACCCCCTCCGAAATTGCTCGATGTAATATAAGATACAAATCGGTTTAATACAAAAGCAGGACGTTTCCGACAAAAATAGTTCTAACAGTCGGAAAATGAGAAAATTGAGCAAGTAACTCAGTATCACAGAGATGTTGCTGCGCTAAGATGCTTTTCGAAAGACTCTTCAAGTACCACAAAAAATTGCTTTCAAAGGTTTTTTTTTTCCAATAGCTGGGTTTGATACTGAGAGGAGTCTCTCAGTTTTTTCTCAATTAAGTTCTGCGGCACTTTGGAATAATTGGAGGACAGATAGAGCCTACCTAGCAAGCTCAAGTCATGATAAATTACTATGAAACTCTGGACACATTTTAATACAATCTATACTGAAACGCTACTGATGCTTAGTAACCGAACAATAAAAGAAATGATTGTGGGAGAATAACAATTTATTAACCCAAAATAGTTAACGAAAAAACCACCATTTTACGTGTGTAGGGTATAAATATTAGAGTTTTAGTATGTCGTTGAAAATATAACGATAGCCTGAATAGGCTTTGACATTTTCTATGGAAAATTCGCTCTCCTGTCGTACGCAAAACAGTATACCACAATTTTTCATGTCCCCCCTATATCATATAGGTGTATTTCCGTGAATTTGACTGACTAGAAACAGCTGGAATTATGGGTTCATGATATTTTACTTGTCGGCTATGCCTACTTGGAACATGCAAAATTGTGGTATACTATATTGCGTTCGGCAGGCAAGCGAATTTTTCAAAGCCTATTCGAACTATCGTTATATTTTAACCGATATGCTAAAACTAACTATTAATTCAAATTGAAACTTCGACCTCTTTCATAAAACTCCTCCCTAAATATTTTTCTGCGCACGCCCCTGATTGGGACCGAACCCTATCCGGATTTTCGGATTGTCCGAATTTTCGAAATGCACTAATTGTCATCCTAGTGGATAGTATTTATAATACAATCCTTAAAAAATTGCCTTTTTATAGTTAAATAATAATTTCGCATTCGAAAAATGCATTTCCTTAAGCTTATAGAGTCGAACGCACAAACAAAATTTACAAAAAGAAATTGTGGCTTAAGACGAATTTGAATTATCCAAATTCCGGATTTTCGATGGTTCGATTATTATCAGGGTCTTATTGTAGTTTGAGTAAATCGATTAAACATGAGGCAAGTTTGAAATTAAAGAGTTGGAAATAAATAAAAATGGCTCTATGAATAATTAACGCCCCAGGAACTATCGCCCCAAACCGAAAATGAACTATCGCCCCAAAAATTTTATATGAAATTGGGGCGATAAATCATTATAAAATATCAACCCAAATTTAGGGCAAAAGTTCCTAACATTTTGGGGCGATAGTTCATACAGTTTGGGGCAATAATTCCAAATGAACTATCGCTCCAAAATCATCCTTTATAAAAATGAACTATCGCCCCAAAATTGAGGCAATACTTCATTTTCATTATTTGATTTACTATTTGCACTTCGTTTCAATGATTTATAAGTTAAGTAATTTGATAAGAAAAGGGGGATATTTCCGCTTTACGCATCAAAAATTAAATTTTAAATTTCATTTGCCTCTCTGTCTATAGCAACCTTTTCAATTCTTGCTCGCAAATATATTTCGACTTTTCATATTATTAACATCTTTGCCTAATTGGTAAAACTTACTATTCTAGTGGGACTGATTTAAATTAAAACGTCAACTTGATAGCATCGAATACTTACCCCAATGTGTAAAGCGGAAATATCCCCCTTTTCTTATCAAATTACTTATGGCTTCATAAAAAAGTCAAATTTGACATTGAATATCTGGAGAACCGTTACGATTTCGCAAAAAAGGATTGCAGATTCGGTCGTTTCAGGCTAATATTAACGAAGTGGCATCATCAAAATTTGGCGCCGCAGATATTGAAATGTCCCCTAGATTACCTAATTTTGGGGCGTTTGTTCACTCCAAATTTGGGGTGATAGTTCTAATGAGCTATTGCCCCAGAATTGGGCCGGTAGTTCTAGGATGATAGTTCATAAATTTTGGGGCGATAGTTCATTTTATTTTGGGGCAAAAGTTCATTATGAACTATCGGTTTTCTGTGGTTTTAATTAGAATGCGGTTTGTATGGCACTTTAGGATGCCCAGAAACTACTCGTAGATAACAGACGCGTTGTTTTTTGATTTTGTAGCCTAAAATGGATGCAGTAAATATGATTCACTGCTATGATTATAAATGCGCTACACCTTCACTAATTATTTCTAGTGAAATGCTAGTGTAGTAAATAATTTTAAACAATACGAAGAACGAAATTGGCCGCTAACCTCACGATCGTTATGGCTTTTCTCAAACCTTATCAGCCAGGGGTGTCACACATTGCACTTCAAACCGCATCTTTGAACGGATGCAACTTTCCGATATCTACAACTATTACATTAAAATAAAACTAGGGGGCTTCACCCCCTGCTCGCTTCGCTCGCCAACCCCCGGGGGCTGAGGCTAATTTCGGGCCTGGCCGAAATTTGGATATCCTTCGCTCTCTTCGGAAAATTTTATTGCCGTTGCGGGAGCATGACCCCACAGTACGATTCCATTCCTTTTTAACTTTTTTGTTGCTTTGGTAAAATCACATTAATTCAAAGTTTTGTGAAATTGGTGCAAAAAATGTTTCTTAGAAGAACCAAAATGGGGGTTGGGTTTGTATGGCCACCCCATGACCCCATGGTCAGATTTGATCAATTCTAAAATATGTTTTGTATCATCAAGAGAAACACGTTTGTGTGTAATTTGGTTGAAATTGGTGCACAAATAAAAAAGTTTTTCTTAGAAGAACCTAATTTGGGGTGTTAGGTTTGTATGGCAGCCCCATGACCCCATGGTCCGATTTGATCCATTCTTAGATATGTTTTGTGTCATCAAGTGAAATACATTTGCCTGAAATTTTGTTGAAATTGGTGAACAAATAAAAAAGTTTTTCTTAGAAGAACCTAATTTGGGTAGTTGGGTTTGTATGGCAGCCCCATGACCCCATTGTCCGATTTTACCGATTCAAACGTACAAACTGCCTGCAGCAAAAAGAAGCATTTGTGCAAAATTTCAGCTTCATAGCTCTTAAATTGGCCGAGTAAAACGCGTCGCAACAGACAGACAGACGGACAGACGGACATCGCCCAATCGACTCCCCAAGTCATGCTGATCATATATGTATACTTTTTACATGGTCGGAGATGCTTCCTTCAATGCGTTACAAACTTCATGACAAAGTTAATATACCCTTTCACTCTATGAGCGAAGGGTATAAAAAATGCAATTGAATTCCCGAGTTATTGAACGTAAAATATTGCATAAATTAATGTGCGATTGAGTAATCACACATAAGTCAAACTGTGCACATTGAAAGGCTGTAATTCCCGAACGCTGTTGCTGTTGTAATTACCACCAGAAGTGGCTATTGCGGTGCAAAGTGACTGTGCTAAATTTCAGAATTTGGCATGCAATAGTTTGTGAGTCATTGAAATTGTTTTATTAAAAAGCACAAATCTCTTTGTTTTCTGTACTTGGAAAACCGTAACTTGCGAGCACTACCAGGAAGGTGCTTGAAATTTGCACCAAAAGTGAATGCCAAATTGCTGTACAAGTGTACCGAATTTCATAAAGATAACTTTTTTAATTCCCGAGCTATCAACTGTCGAATACTGTGTAACATATAGCCATATTCTACTATATTCCCGTATCTATCTGAAACCATCAAATTGTCGACAACAAAACATCATTTCGTCTCCTCTGCTTAATATAGTCCAATTGCATTCTTTTTATTGGAATTTTCGGAAATTCCATGACAAGTACTCCATCTATTTTATTAATTGACTATTCAAGGACTATATGGCGAATGCTATTTCATTATCCAGTTTCATTCCGTATAGCTGTCAACTCACCAGGCTATACCATCCAAAACAATGGATTCGGTTCGGTATTTCCATTTCTACTTTAGCCTCATCGTTGTCGCGTCTTGTCTATAGTGTTCGTCTACAACTGGTACCAAAACGAGGCCAGGATTCAATATTGTGGAATGTCGGATTGTTATAAGAAATGGAAGACAATGTACAAATGAGCTGTTCTGAATGCCTGAAATCGAACGTGATTAGAAGACAATGAAATGACTTGAGTAGGAAGTGTTCTGGAATTCATTGTACACGAGAATGCGGTATACGGATATCGGATATACCTGAATGAGGCAGAGGAGCATATTTTCATGTCATCAGAATGAAATTGAAATGAATAAGCAGACGGTATAAATGGTCAACCTCATTCTTGGCATTGTCCTCATTTTTGTTCTTACCTTTTTCCCTACTTTGTTTGAAATGCATTCCTGTTCCAGAGTCAAAATATCAATATTGACCAAAACTATCTGCATTGTCGGATAAGTAGATCAACCAAGAATGGTAGAGATAGTTAGAGTTTTTCATTTTCCAGAAAGAGCTTATCCGCTGCTATGGTATACTGCCCGGCCAGGGGAAAACACTATCTCCCTTCACACAGGACATTGAATCTAAATCAAATTTTTAACATCTCCGTTGCTTTTTGCATATCGCATCTCTTCGTTGCTGGCTACGCCATCATTTTGCTGTCTGGCTTAATAGCTCCCAGCTATTTTTCGACAAATTACTTTCTGTATATACATCTCGTCCTACGAAAAATTTATTAATGGAAAAGTAATGAAATTTCCCGGCAGAAAATCGCACTGTGTACCTACACTGTGTATACGTTGTACAGTGTGTTGGGATCAAGTTGCACGCGGAGTGGGTGTATAGACAAAGGTGGGAATATTTATATGTCAGGATAAAACTGCCAGGTCGAGGCCAGACCATAGTCGCTATTCATTCCGCGAGCTAATTTAAATTTAAGGATACGCACGAAGGAAGCTGCCTTTAGGGTATTCGGCGGCGCTGGAGGTATATGGAATGCCTGTGCTAATTAACTGGCAATGCAGGGGTGCAGGAGGATACTCTCGCGGAAGGTAATTTATCGGAAGTCAGTAAATTTGTGACCATCAAGTTGAGATAGCAACAAAACAAATACATAGAAACACAAGGCTAATTTAGATGCTGTTTCAGATGATCGCGATAATTCAAATACACAATTCCCTAACGACCACCTGAAATGAGTCTATAATAAAATCACAGGGACAATGTTAAAGTTGTGGCTTAAAATTTTTCTTTTGCTACATAGTCTCTATATACGCCCGTCATGAATAATTCGTCGTCTCGTTTTAGAAGTATGCCGACCACGTCGTCGGAGATTATCACGGACTTTTATTTGTCACTTGGAGCGATTAACTCGTAATGGCCAAGTATTATTTCAGGACATTCTTATAATTGTCTGATACTTTCCCTTCCATACTGTGCGTGTGCAAGGCGAAAAATTCTCCATGAGATTTCAACGCGGTATGCTTATTATGGAAACACGTCACGTCCTTTGGTCCGTCAAATGTTTTTGATCAAACGTTTTTATGGTGGACATTTATTTTGCGAATGGTCTTGTTGGAGGTTGTGATTTACATTTTTTGTGGGAGACTATATTGAAAAGGAAAGCTGGGGGATTTGGGAACGTGAGCTGTAATGTGGATGAAAATTTATTTAGAGACAGGTTCAATTTTGAATGTACTTTAGCCTAAGCTATCCGGAAAACATCAAATTTATCAGCGACGTCATATGAGCTTATTTCATGTATTGTATCCACTATGCTGTATAATAACGCACGGTTTATAGTATGCGTATGCCTGAGCCAAATTAATCATCGAAATAAAACTGGAAAAAAATCATTCAAAGATAAATATTTACCCCTTGAAAATCCGCCTACTCAATGGGCTTGAAATTTGTGTTTAAAAAATATTACATTATTAATAAACAGCGGAATTGGTCACCGCTAAACATAAAGGTAGGTTGACTTCGAACCAAATAGTATTGGTTCAAAACATTGGTCGTCAAAACTGTGGTAGATCATAAGCTAGGATTTAAGATATCGTATGTAAGACGACACTTATACTACATGTCCTGATAAGACACTTTGAATATATGGAAATGAGATAATGCGTCTTATTCCTTCCTTAGGTCAATCCCCTTAAACCAAGCCCTACAAAACTTATATTAAAATTGATCTATCCATAGCCATACGTATCCTATAAAAATCATATCGCCATAAAATAAGTAATTTCCAAGCAATTTCCAATTACCTCCAACTTCAAATGGCACATACATTAAATCGACATTATTTAAAGACTCTTCATTCGCCTTCATCATAATTTCACATAATAAGCTTTTTCCACAACACACGTAAACATTTACGATAAACGCAATGGTGGGTACATGCAAGGATACACGGAATTTCACATTTCGTATAGTTAGTACAGTACTACTTCTCCTATATCATTGTACACGTTTGAATACCTCATAAAATTCTCTCTAGTAGTCTGAAAATACATCCAACTAATCATTTTGTAACACAAAGTACTCGCATACAGAACAGATAGAGCATTCAATGAAAAATGTTTCAGAGATTATTATCTCGTGGGGATTATCAAGAAGTTCATTATATCCTTGAGAGGATTACTCTAATTAAATTCGTTCATCATATCATAATATAATACGAGTGAGAGTTATCAGTTATCACGAAGAAAAGGAGCAAAACTGTTGAATAAGAGGATTGCAATTCGATATCCATCTTTAGGTATACTAATATTGGAGATACATACACATCTATAGTCGACTCCACAAAGCCGGTAATAGTCTGTGTTCTGTTCTGATGAATATCGGGTAATTATTTAATTGATTCATTAAAAGTAGTTTCTGCCGATGGAGATTTGAGATAGTGTAGGAGAAATCTTTTTGTTTTTGGTTTCTGATATTTTTTCGGGGGCTAAAGAACTAGAATATTAGAGACAACAAGATTATTAATAGCACATTTTCAATAACTCGCAAACAATTGCATGAAATCCTAAATTTCGGCACAATCGTAGAGCACAGCACAGCAGTGGCTACTTCTGATGAATATTTCTATGTTCTAGCTATCAGCGTTCGGAAGATGCAATTACGATAATTCAAATAAGCCGAGTGAATGTTCGCGCTTTCTTTTCCCACCCGAACACTTCACATTATATGTATAGTAAAATAAATGAGGATATTTTACTTAAAAAATACGTAATGGATGAAAACTCAGCTTTAGATCAAGGACATCCAAACAAAATTTCAGACATTACCTATTTTTTTTTTTAAATAAACAGCGACTTTCTGCCTTTGATTCTTGTACTAATACAGCTACCGAAATAATTAGAAGCTCGTCTAAAAATCATACTAATTTTAAGTTTTTAATATCGTCACCAATATGCCACCAATATTTTGAGATAATGTGTTTTTCATCCTTCATATGCAATGACGAATCTATTAAGTAACAAAAAACTAAAGCCGCTTCCTGCATTGCGAAAAAGAAAATATGTTTTCGCGAATCTCCAAAACTGTAACATAGGATGCTAGAACCACGAATCTCCATACAATTCGCACAGAACAACAACATGCCACACCCAGAAAAAAAATTACTTTTATCAAAGAAAAATTACATAGGAAGTATGAAATTTTGGCTATGATTTGGAGCCGATGAAATAGCCTTTTTGGGACAATGATAGAAATATCATTGAAAATATCAAGTGAAAACTTGATTATAACAATGAGATTGTTCATCGATTTTATGTAAAAATTTCATTGAATTTTACAAAAAAAAATAGAAAAAAATATTTTTAATTTTTTTTATTTTTATTTTTTTTTATCTTTTTTTTATTTTTTTTTATTGTGATTTAATTTTATTTCAAGCTTTCATATTTTTTTATTCATAAAAAACCTTATGCCGAAACTTGGATTCGAACCCGGTCCGCCTGCGTGCCAGTCCGTCCACATTGCCATGAGACTAGATGTGGAATGTTGTCAACGTTTCTAAAATCTTAACTACTTGATATGCGGTGTAATACAAACTTAAAATTGTTTATACATACATAGAGGCTATGCAAAATAATCATAGTTCCCATGAAATTGATTTACTTAATTCTATGTCATTTGTTGCATTAGTTGTATGTGGGCATGTTATAATTCTATTACTACTGAAATCATAAATTCTATGAAAGTGTATTTGACCCAATGACATTTTTAATTAATTATATTCAAATTTCATACGTTTAAAGAAATTTTCTGTTTACTAGAAGTAAAGTAAAAACTTCATTGGTTTTAATACACGTTTTTTGCTGGGTGCAGATATGCGAAATACCTATCGACACAAAAAACAATATGCCAGACAGTGGCGTACACGGAAAGAAAAAATGTAGTGAAAGGTATTAAAACTCTAATAAAAACTATTGCATTTGTAATGATTTTTGACCCTATTGCAACTGATGTAAAAGTTATTACATCTGTAATGAAAAATGTCATTGCGCTGTAATAAAATTAACAATTGGTTGGTAATCAAATTTTCCCAGGAAGATAATTTGGCGATAATAGAAAAAAATACAAAAAGTGATTTTTTTATTTTTTCCTTTTTTTATTTCTATTTTTTTTTTATTTTTTACTTCTATTTTATCCTTAACTTCTTTTTCCCTATTTTAACTTTACCTTTTTACAATTTGCTTCTACTGGGAATGGAACCGGGGGCCTATCGTTTCGTAGTCCTACGTCCTACACCTAAGCTATCTAAAACCCTAGACAGACGGCATCAGTTAAACATAATTAACTCTTGATTATCTTTAACTAATGCGTGTGTCATATGATAATTCGCTCTATGATATTCGAAAAATCTAATTAAAACATCATTAACTGAACGTCGTTAAAAATAAATGATATTTGCTCGTCGTGTAGTCCGGTCTCGATTTCATTGAAAATATTGGAAAACTGGAAGAAACAGCTGTTGTGTCCTGTCAGTTCATATCAAATATTTTGTAAACGAAGACGAAATTCATTGTAGAAAAGGTAACAAAATAAAATTTAATTTATTTATTTTAAGCATTGCTGATCAACCACATAAAAAGCCAAAACTGTGACGGGATGATGACGTTTACGATTTAAGAATTAAGGAGCAGAGTTTTTGTGCAGCATTAAAGATCGAAAAAAAGGACAAGTAAACTCAAAAGTAAAAAGGCGAAAAGCGTAAGTACATAATTAGGATTCAAGAAAGTAATGGAAGCCTTAATAAAAGTGATGGTTTATTCGGTACAATGAAAGTGGTGTGTTTTGACGAAAAAAAACTCATGTTTTCCATCAAGACTCTTTAATTTTGGTCACATTTTAAAGTTACAAGAAAATGCATTTTCCAGGATTAATTAATATTCATAATAAATTAACTGCGTTTGTTAACATGCGTTTTTTCCTCCGGTTTTTCATTCAAAACATATCACATTCAATGTCTTTATCAATGACTTTTATTAGATTGAGGACACAGGGCAGTTCTGAACCCAAGGAACATTTATTTTATTGTACAACTCCATAGTTGTATCCCGCCAGTTATTGTGCCTATACCTATATTTGTACATAAACATTAGTGCCTGTAATAAAATGCAAAACCGATAAAAAAATATTCGTTTATCGTTTTTTTCTCAGTCAAACCAGAATAAAATAAACATCTCATTATTTGTTAATAAGCTACAAACAGAGATTTTAGAATGGACACACGTCATTTTCATGGGATCCATATTAGAATGCACACCAATATTTAAATTATTATTTTTTATATACATACTAAATACATATGCACTAACAAATTTGAAAAAAAAAATACAAGTTGCGCGAAAATCTGGACTCTAGTTAGTAAATTATTTTACTTTGACAGTTCGAATGTAATTTCATTTTTTTCCCGTGTGTCACTACATGAAGTTAAACATGCTTGAATTTAAATATCATTAACTCAAGTATGTTTAACTACAATCGTCTGTCTAGGGCTTAAGATTACAAATTATGCAAATAAATTAGTCGTCTTATTTTTTGACAGTTTCATAATTATTATGCGCTCTTGTTAATTTCATGTACGAAAGGATGAAAACTATTACACCATGCAATAATTATTATTACTGACAGTGGTGAAAATTACCATAAACACAATAAATGTTACTATCCATACAAATATCATGCAATGATTTTTGTCATTACACTGCAATCATTTTTACAATAGGCCAGCACCAGTAAAAACAACTGAATTGTAATCAGTTTCACTACAATTTAATAACTTTCACTACAAATTTAGTGAAATTGTATGTTGTGAATTTCATCGTATGATTTTGTGGAATTCATTGCACATTTTTCTCTCCGTGTATATAGGTTTTCGAAATTTGAAATAGAAATTTGTATAAAAAATCGATGAAAAATCTCATTGTTATAATCGAATATTCACTTTATATTTTCAATGATATTTCTATCATTGTCCCAAAAAGGCTATTTCATCGGCTCCGAATCATAGCCAAAATTTCATACGCCCTATATGTAATTTTTCTTTAATAAAAGTATTTTTTTTCTGGGTGTACGGTGAGTAAATCCACAGTATTCCAATTTTCGTACAAATTTTCGCTACTGTGATCAAAGCTTTATATTGGGTTAGAAAAAGGGTTCCCAAACATTTCGGAGTCACAGAATATTTAGCATCGCCGCTTTTCTGGTCGGAATAATTGGAAACAGGGATTAAAATATCACATCTAGGTAGTTATGTATATATGTATGTATAGCAGGATCATTTATAATCGCGTCGGCGTACCTCCTTACGACTCACCAGAACCACCTCCTTCAATGGAAGTAAGGAACCTGGTAAAATATTGTAGAGAAAGCGGTATAGGTCTGATATTAGGCTGTGATGCCAACGCTCACAATACTGTGTGGGGCAGCACAGATGACAACATCAGAGGACAGCAGCTGCTGAAACTTGTTGAAAGATACAACTTGTTAGTAGCTAATAAAGGGGTGGCTCCCACCTTCGTTGATGCGCGAAGGGCTGAGGTGATAGACATTACCCTGAGCTCTGTCACAGAGTTCAGAACTGGAGAGTGGTGGACAGACTAGCCTTGTCTGATCACAGGGCTATTCAGTTTGAAATTCTGTATGGCACGAAACCGAGCAGCGAAAACAAATGTATTAGAGTGCCAAGGAATACGGACCGTACTAAGTATGAAATGTGTTTATTGGAACAAATAGAAGATATTTCAGAGGAAACACCTCATAGCACGTCCGAGATAGAGCAATCGGTGGAACAAATGTATTCTGCGATAACCTACTCTTTCAATACAATTCAATTCACAGTGCTCCTAAATATCTGCAATTGGTAAAATCAATTCAAAGTATGTCGAAATAGAGCCAAAATTAACCATAGTTTTTTGCACTTAAGGCATTAAAACTGTTAGAAATAACGAAGCTAGAATAAAATGATGTAAGAAAGAAATGATCGTTAGACTATGCGCCAATTTTTAAAAAAATCGTACAAGCACCTCACCTTGGCAGAAGTTAAAGAAAATTGAGGTGGAAAAATATTTTGTTTTTGGGTGAAATTACAAAAATGTTACTTTGAAGCTCTGTAAAAACCAAACCTTTTATCCGATTTTCGTGCGGTTAGTTTTATTTTTTAGGTAAATTGCCTATAATAATCATCTTATTTCGCTATTCTAGCTAGTCTAGGACAGTTTTTGAGATATCGAAGTTTTAGTGGTAGAAAAAAATGATTTTTTCAAAAACCTTCAAATGCCTGTTACAGCTAAAGGGTTAAGCTAAGGGGGTATTTTCCGTACAACTTTTCTGCTGGAAATCACATGAGGAATCACAATCCGATGCGTTTATGCGGCAGTTTCCGGACACCCTGTATACGAGTAAGATACTAGATTCGATCCGAATATATATGTATGTATATTGCATCGAGTCAATAAAATCTGAACTCTACATAATTCGTCTCGTTCCGTGGAAAACATTTTTGATGTAGGTATCATGGTTTCATATATCTATAGTCTAAGAAAAATGGCATATTTGGTCGACAAAAATCTTACATCGGAAATTTTTTTGGATCATGGTTGGGAATGGTCCCCAGATTATGGCATTAAAAGTCGCAACCAATCGTGGGTCCGTAACCTTAAGAAAAGGGGGAAAGGGGGGCATTTTTTCGGTTTCGGTTTCTTGCGATTATTTCAAAAACGGTAAGAGATACAGAGAAATGGTCTGAGGACGAAAAAAACTACATAAATTTATCTTTGCAATATCTTTTATATACACATATGGCCAAAAAAATAAGTACACCCATACGAAATTTTCTTATCAGTTTTTGAGTAAATAAAATCTTATGTAAGGATTTAAACACTTAATTGGTGAGGAATCAAATAATATGTTAATTAGCCAGTGATAATAAATAACAGCTTTCATTTACCTTGCAAAAGTGCGAACCGACTAAAAATAGCTGGACAAAATAATAAGTACATTTCAGTTAATTTGATTAAAACTAGTTTTAATTAAAAAAAAATTTCTGATTCGACAAAAATTTGATTTCTTTTATTATTTAAAACTAACTTGTCCATTATTTTGAAAAAAAAAAAAAGGATTTCGTTGGCCCTCTGGAGATAATATTTACGGCATGTTCCAATACATACCATACATCCAGTTACTTTCCGGATATTCGGTAATTGGTCCGTTTTGTTGCAAACTTTGTTTCTAATTCGTTGATTCAAGTCTCTCTAAACATTACGGATTCAATTTAACTATAAGAACAACGTGAAAAGCCACTCGATTTAGTTGAAGCGGATCCTTGACTAGCGTGTGAGGTATGGTTAGGGTTGATTTCCTGCTGAAATCCCCATTTAAAGTGTATGGGTTCATCAGTAGAATATTCAAGGACTATCAACAAACATGTCTTATGCGGAAATTGCCTGAAAGTAACGATTTTTAGGTATATTTGAACGAAACCAAACTATGAAAAAATCATAGACCATGTTTCGTGTGTCTTTGTTTCGCCTCCATGGGAAATAGCCAATTGATGTAGCGTATAACAGATTTGTTTCTCCTGAATGAAGAATATTATCATAAGAGAAGGTCTCTCCAATCAAATTTATTACGATCTCATAAAAAAGACAGAATATTCTGTGACTTTTCATTGTTCAGTCTGGAATAAGAAGAACTATTCCTCCAAAATTCTCTTGTACCGTCAAAACTTTTTGACGTCACAATGGAAAGTTCTAAACTTTTTGCCAAAACTGCTTTACTTCTTGTATTCTTCGATTAACTTTTAAAAAAGATTACAATTTTTCAATATTTTCCACGAAAATCATCAATTATGTCAAGGGAACTTTTTTGACATAGTGATAACTAGATCGACAGGTATCCTTTTGGCCCTTATATGGACCTAACCGCATTTGAGAGTGTTTTTATTTAGTTTTTAATGAATTACACAGTAAATACAATGCTTAGCTGGCTTATTCCGTTATTGAGAGAATCATTTTTCCGCCATTTCAAAGCTTGGTGGAACTTTAGCGTCTTTTTTGTACCTACCATGCGTTTTTCGTCCCTTAAGTATTTTTAATTGTTTTTAATTTAACGCTTGTTGTATCAGGAAAATACCAAGTTATTGTCAAAAAATTAAGAAAACCGATGGTGTACTTATTATTTTGACCAAGCTGAATATCCACTTCAAAGTTTATATCGGGAAGGGCTAAGATAATTAGGGGATGCCATTTACTTTTTCGGTTCCGTTGGTATTGTTGTATCCAAATTGTTATAATTTCTATATATTTCGAATATTACAATTTAAAAATGTAATGAAAATTTGGCATAAAAAGATTCATGAGGGGTGTACTTATTTTTTTGTCCATATGTGTATGTATAACACATTAGAGTTTAATTGAATATTTCGACATTAGACTAGAACATAAATTAGCATATTTTCATTTCCGACCTTTTTTAAAAGCTCCATAACTTTTGAAAAAATGCTAGTTCAGCCGTAAATTTTTGTACATTCGTTCAAAAGTTATGGAGCTTCTAACAAAGGTCTAAAATGAAAATATTCTAATTTGTGTTGTTAGGCTAGCGCCGAAATATTTAATTAAACTCTAATGTGTTTTATATCATTGGAAAGGTAGTTTTATGTAGTTTTTTTTTGGTCCTCAGACCATTTTTGTGTATCTCTTGCCGTTTTTGAAATAATCGCAAAAAAAACGAAAAAATCCCTCCCCCTTTCCCCCTTTGCGGACCCCCAATCGGTATGGACTTTTTATGCCATCATCTCGGGACCATCTCCAACAATAATCAAAAAAAAAAATCCGATGTATGATTTTTGTCGTTCGATGGCCATATTTTGGTCCAATTTTCTTAGACTAATAGCTCAGCTGAGCTTAGGGTGACCACCTGCCTGCCTCCGATTTACGGGTCACTAGCGTTTAAAATACGGGTTTTCGATTTTTTTTAAGGGGCAAAAATAAAAAAAAATATTTTTATGCCGATTTATTTTTAGTAATATTTCCTATTTGAAGATGCAGTCCCCAATAACTCTTCATTTGCATTTGCATTTTATTTGAGGCGCAGCGGTGTAAATATTTAGTCGGTTGCAACTTTCTGGTCTATGCGTTACTGCAAAGCGAAAATAATCTGCCGGTGAATTAATTGCCGGGACGAGTATTTAGGAAACCCTGTTCAGTTCATCACCTGCTTGGGGACGAAATCGATTAAAAAACTACCCAAAACCCTTATCGATTTCGTCCCCTGATGGTGGACGAGGTCGCATAGGGTTTCAAGTACATTTTACGTCGAAAACAGCCAAAAACTGGGTCGAGCTGAGCAAGGAGGTTTTCCGCAGTTTTTGATGTCCAATTTCAGGGAACGAAATCGATAAGGGTTTTTGGTACTTAGCCATACTAGAAAAGCTGATCGATTTGGTCACCTGCGTGGGGACAAACTGAACAAGGGATAGAAAAGACTAGTTTCAAAAATCGAATCGTATTTTGCTGCTATTATTGATCACTTTAAATAATTTTATCCGTGAGTCAGGGCTTATCACTTCATCAGCATCTCTTCATCTCCTGAACGTATTTATTAATTAGGGGCGAAGTTACAAAAAAGTCCTCATGAAGGTCATCCAAGTTCACTGTAGTTATGTTTCGGCATCCGACTATTCTCTCCAGTTGCTTAAATTTCCGTTCGTACTGCAAATTTAAGGGTTGCAGATAGTACAGGTGTTCGGCAAAATCAAATCTTGATTCCAAATACTGCAACGCATTCATGTACCATGTTAACAGTTTAGCTTGATTACGTCACATTCACATCCCGGAAAATTTCGAAGTACATATTTGGTTGACTTTAATACTATAAAAATTGTCTCTAACCCTTTGGGGGAGTTTTTTTTCTTAAACTATCCAAGATTTGCCCCGTATTTTATTTTTGGGATTACGGGTTTTTGGACTTTCGGTGCCCGAAAAACGGAGTAACCCGTAAAATAAGGGGCATCTGGCCCCCCTAGCTGAGCTGACTAAATTACACTTAAACAAATATGCAACCAACATTAATTGGATTGGATTTTGCAACTGTTCACAAGAGCAACTCATTATCCTTGATAAAATTATGATTAGATGCATATGCATTTCAAGAGTTATTGCACTTTACCCGTATGCATGCAAATATCGTGAGTATGTATTTGGTTAAATCTCATGTAGGATAAATTTGACGAAAATGAACAAATTACAGAAGCCTGTTCGTTTACATTTTAGGAGTTGCTAATATGTACAAGCAAAGTTATTTTTTATTCATTAGGCACTTCGCGGTTTTCGTTTCATAATATTAGGTATTAGTTGTATCACATAATTCAATTCGTTTTTCAAATATTCGCTCTAAGCACTATAAACAGTTATTGGCAGCTTTTTATTGTATAGGCAAGTGGTTACATCTCTGAACAACTACATAGTTTAGTCCCGACTTTGCCCTTTGCCACTATCATTCGTTTCGATCTGTGCAGAATGTGTTGACTGGAATACGCCTTACTTGAAAACATGGTATCAAAAACTCGCTTCAAAAGATAAACGCTTCTTCCGCGATGGAATTTATGAATTATAAGAAATTTTGGCAAAGGATGCTAGCGATGGAAAATACCTTTTTAAAGGATTTCCTTAGGCTAAAAATTTAGATTTAGTAGTAGGTACACCCGCAACAGCAGAAACACATATTATGGCAGTTGCATCCTTTTGCTGGAAATTTTGTCGAACGCCAGCAAATTTGTTTGTCTTGTATGCTTGCTTAGATAAAATTTACTGATAAGGATATGGATTCATAGCTTGAGGTGTTTTTTCACTGACTGGAAAATAAATTGTTCTTTTAAAATAATATCTAGTAGCTCACAGGATTCCTTTCTTAAATATCTACGTTGCTATAGAACAACTATACAATCACACATTACTTCCGAAATTTATTAACTTTCCAAACACTAATCAGAATATGTCCAACTTACAACAGTAGCAGCACATTTCGTGCCCTCTGTGACTATGCTCATAAAACCCAATACCACAAAATTCTGACATTGCCATTCGCAAAAATCACTTCCACCCGTAAACGTTTCAACTAAAACTTTTCCGGAAAAGTATAATGTGGCATTGCCAGGGCAACATGTGGACAAATGGAGTTTCGACAATTCACAAAATACTCGTACTACTCATATAGTCCGTTCCGTAGTCGTCGTATTATCCGTTCCGTACACACATGTGGTACGAGTTAATGTCTTAATTTGCTATGGCACACCATACAGCTCGGGAAAGTTTTGCCGAGATCCAAAAGTGTTCGAATTGAACAATCAATCATTTTACGACGTGGAGGCAAAAGGATAATTTATAGCGACATTTCCTTTCTGATCTGACTTGTAATGACATCTCTCACAGCAACACCCTTATCTGTCATCCCCTCGTGTTAATGAGCTTGTCCATTAATCAACTCACAGTATTCGTTGCTCGCTCTATGGCTTGGATTAATGTAGTTAGGAGCGATGATCCTTTTATTTCTTGATGACAATTTGTGTTTTAAAGGACCCCGAGAATCTTTCTCTATCTCTCGTCGTTCCACTTCTGCTTGAGTCGTCTTCACATCATGTCAAAGAAGGATGGACGATGCTTTGTTTTTAAGACACTTTGCTGACTTTTTAGATGTCCTTGCTATATAGCGATAGCTTTTTCAGTTGCTCTAGTTACGATAATAATTAATTTGAACATGGACTAACATGACCCATTAATCTGTCACATATTGTGCAAACTTTTGTCTTCAATTACGTATGCGTGACGGATCCCATATCAATCATCAATCAAACATGCATTCCCGACTCGAAAGGAAATTGTTGTCAGGATGTCACATATAAAGTTATCTACAGATTTCCAAATGCATTTACCAACCAAACTCACAAAATTTGCACTGTGTTTGATCAGTATGGCTCGCTGCCCGTGCGCTTGTGTTCCGATAAAAAGGGAATTCAGGCCAACAATAATAATTCATCACTCCAAAGAATTACAGTCTGCCGGATTTCACTCGACCCTGTGCTAAAACATACAAGCTGTTTGTTCGCATAGTAAATTCATTCGCACAGAGTCCGAGAGTCGATGTCGAAGAGCTGACGATATTGCCATTAAAATTTATCTAAACCATAAATTGAAATCGCTGTGCGCTCTGTGCAACACTGAAAATTCAATTGCAGCAATTTCGGCTGAAATTGTCGCTTCCTCTGGGTGTTACATATTACTGTCGATGCTGTTGTGTGTACTGGTCGAAATTACTAGAGAAATTCAAGAGTGGATAATGCCAACAAAATCGCACATTGCTGACACACTATGTATGGGCCTAAGCCAAAAGTTGGGGCCAACTCCTCCTACTGGCCGTATAATGTTGAGGGAACACAATTTTCAAAGTTGGCAAATCAGGGAGTTTCGTCTGCTTTAGTTGATACTAGGTGAAATTGTGGGTTTCTTTACATTCTTTACCTTGTAATTTAGTACTCTCCTCATTACTAAACCGATATAGACGTGGGAGTGTTATTTCTCATTCAGCTCTTTTCAGTTTATCGCTTTCAGCTTTTGAGATTGTGCGATTTGTGTGCTCAGGAATGAAATTTCGCCTTTCGCTGAAGTGAGTAATGGCTGTTTGATAAATTCAGGAATGAAGAATATTTCTTTTACTTTCTTACAAAGCTCATTGCGGAAAACACGTATTTTTTAAACACGTTGCCAAGCTTTTTTATAGCTGAATTATTAGGTTTTACGCAACTTTTCGGTTTCCTACAGAAAAACGAAAAAAACATCAAATATCTATGTTCAATTTTCGATGTTCTTTTGTGATTTTCTCTGAATTAACTTCTTTCGTATACGTGTTATTTAGCGGGAAACAGGTCCTTGTGAAAGTACATCCTGCATGGATTTAAAATACTACTATTAGTTTATTGGAAAACATATAAAAATATATTTATTTGTTAGGGTCTTCAGAGAATCAGGCATACAAAAATTTAAAAAAAACCAACCACGGGGAGACGCAATCGAAGCAAGTAGACTGTTTTCTCAAATCTGGTCCCTCGTTTAAATCCGTCTTTGAAGAAAATTTACTGAAAAATACGTTATTTCATTGACAAATATCATGTATCTCTGTATTTTTGCATAATTGTTCTGGATCAGCAACATGTAAGAGGAGTTTTTCGCGATTATCCCATATTGTCCGGGCAAAAAGTAGTTGTGCTAGTATTACAAAAAATTGCACAATAGTTTGGCATAGGAAGAATATGCAAATTTCGAAGAAATATATTTTTAATTTCCTGTATTTTAAGCTGTGGAGCACGTTGCGAAAACGCAACGCTAGGGCTTAACGTGTACTTTTTTGGTCAAAGAAAAGTCTTTTCCATACACTGAAAACGTCCTATTTTAACAAACAATAGCCTAAAATTTAGAAACAAAAGCTATTATTAGTATTATGGATCACCCCTCCAATTTAGTAGTCGAAAATAATCGCCATGTATTCTGGGGAGTTCGCATGGAGATGCCTAACCCCCCTCATTCCCTATGCACCTTCGATTTTTGCCAGGTTGGTCGGTTGAAGTCACCCAAAGGTGCTGGATGCTATGCCCGAACCGGATTGCTCATATCAGATACATAGGTGGAACGTGGAACTCCTCCTTAGAATGTAGTCTGGATATGAGGTTGGCGATTCTCCCTCCAGGAGTAGTGCCCCTTCCCTTTCTTTTTGTAGAAGGTGGATACATGGGCGTAGCCAGAGGGGGGCAGGGAGGGGCGCTTGCCCCCCCCTGATCGATGATTATGGTAAAAAAAAATCTTACCGATGTAGTAAAAAAAAATGCTGCCCTTTACAATGCTAGAAATCATAAAAATGCGAGTTTGATTCCAGGCACTACGCAAAATTTTCTGCTGCTGAGACTGTAGTCTGGAAATCTGAAATACTTGTACTTTTCTGGTCCTTGATATCCGGAACTGGGATACCTACGTGTGAGCATCATTAATGGATAACATAATTAGATCAGAAATGACTCTTTTTTCTTTTGCGAAAATCCCATATTTGCAGAACACAATTTTAACTGTCACATAAAGGCCTCTCCGGGAAAGTAGTGGAGTTGAACTTCATTCAATCTGAAAGTGATTTTAGTGACAAATATGGTAAACAGTTTTGCCTAGTTATGCGCCATTATTACACAAATTTACCATCATAAGCACGAATTCCTTAATGACAGGAGACGTCATCTGTTGTAAAATTGAAGAAAAAGATTTCTTGCAAAAATATTAAATTTGTAATCAATTTCAACTCCTAAGAAAATCATGATATTGAAAAAATTTCGGGCTTGTATGTATCCCTAAATCTCTCCAGCCGACTGTCGGATAATGTTTCTTTCTATGGATTCTGTGGATGTAAGACAAGAGGCTTCTCGGTATGTTTCGGCAGGAGATGCGCTCCTCTAGAACTAAGCAAAGCCAGAATTTAAAACGGACATTGATCTCGCAAGTGGAATATGCAAGTCCAAAAGCCAAAAATAGCACTGAATATAGATGAGCTACGGTCTGAAAAGCAGAATCGGAGGCCAGTTGAACGTAATCAGAATCACCAGTAAAAGTCTAAACACGTTCAGGGGCCATTTTTCGTTAAATGGTGTAGAAAATCATTTTCGACTGTCCTTTCGTAAAATTTAGCTCTAAAATTAAAAAAAAAAAAACAGGCGCGACAGTTTAACATTGGACTAAGGCCGCAGATGTGTTAGTGACATCCATACCAAGATCCTAACTGCTTTTTAGTTGAGGTGTTGAGATCAACAGAACGCTCAGCAATGTTATGTATCCCCATAAATGGGTACTCGTTTAACATCTGAGTGAGATCAAAGTTCGTCACAAGGGGCGTGAGTTCGATAAACACCATAAACTGAATTCGTTGACGATGAGTCTCGAACCAATGATCCTGTACACCGAAGTGCGCGCACTAACCATTACACCAGCCAGATTACTCTAACTTTTGCCTAACAATATTTTCGCGACCAACAATTTTAACTCCTAAGAAAATCTTGATGTTGAAAAAATTTCGGGCTTGCCCCCTCCTGACCGAAATCCTGGCTACGCCCATGGGTGGATATCTGGATTATATTTTATACAAAGTTTAGACTTCACACGCTATTTGAGGAATATTAGGCCGTTGAATTGGGGAAACTTGGAACTAATAATTTCGCTGATAATACGTAGTTGTCGCGTCATAAAACCAAATAAATTAGATGTTCAAATTAAACTTTATCATTGTAATTGAATTAAGTACCAAAAATGTTCGCCCCTCTTTATCTCAAGAAGTTAAACAGAAAAAAAAAACAGTAAAAGAAAATTAGGCGCTAGACTAAAGCCGAGACTAGGGTATTTTCATTTTGCACCCGTTTTAAAACGCTCGAAAAAGTAATAGTGCACCTTAAGATGTTTGTTTTGATAAAATCTTGGACGGTATCGAAAATGGGCTAAATTGGACTATGGGTTCTCCTACCATACCTATATATAAATGACACCTGCTTGATATTTTAATTCTTTTGATCATTGCTTAACTATGACATATACTTTGTGCTGATGGAAAGTGGAGTTGATCTTTTTACAAAGCTATACTTAGCCATATCCTTTGATAGAATGTCGCGACAAACTTCAAATTTGTGTCAAATATTAGCCGTTGGATGTCCTTATGAAGTATTAAAAGTGAATGACATTCATTTTCCGTGCCTTCTAGGTCTGTACATGGGTATATAGGGTGCCACACTCATCGTGCTATTCGCCCGATTAGAACTCGGTCGTCTTGTAAAATGGTAAGGGTGGGTAATGATAGCAGTTGTTGTCGATTTTGGCACATAATAATAAATATAAAAAACACAACTACAAAAATTAAAAGAAAAAAAAACACAATTTTCCAGCATATACATTTTTTGTAGACAAGACAAAACAAATGCTCAGTGTTTCTCATTGACCAACTAGATAAGCCTGTACGTTCAGAAGGCTTTATTAAAGAGGTGAAAATTCAGTTTTTTGCAAATACATATCTGGAAAACTATGAGTTTGACCGCAAAACGTACGAAATGAACTACATAAAATAATACTCTAGACATTTTCTTGGAAAATTATACCCTAGACCTAGACCCAAAAGTATAATAGTGAATTTACATTTTTTACTTTTGCATTTCGCACTGTAACTCTTGGTAGAATAAACCTTGAGTCATAAGATTTCTTTTTTATATTGCTAACAAAATGCATATGATTTAAGGCAAAAATTTTATGGGTCCGACCGTTGACACCTCCCCCACTCCTCCTAACATTTTTCAAAAAGGCATGCCTGTAGCTTCTTTTTATACCCTTCGCTCATAGAGTGAAAGGGTATATTAACTTTGTCATGAAGTTTGTAACGCATTTAAGGAAGCATCTCCGACCATATAAAAAGTATACATATATGATCAGCATGACTTGGGGAGTCGATTGGGCGATGTCCGTCTGTCCGTCTGTCTGTCTGTCTGTTGCGACGCGTTTCACTCGTCCAATTTAAAAGCTATGAAGCTGAAATTTTGCACAAATGCTTCTTGTTTCTGCAGGCAGTTTGTATGTTTAAATCGGTAAAATCGGACAATGGGGTCATGGGGCTGCCATACAAACCCAACTCACCAAATTATGTTCTTCTAAGAAAAACTTTTTTATTTGTGCCCCAATTTAACCAAGTTCCACACAAATGCGTTTCTATTGATGACACAGAACATACGTAAGATTGGATCAAATCGAACCATGGGGTCATGAGGCTGCCATACAAATGTGACTCCCAAATTAGGTGCTTCTAAGAAAAACTTTTTTATTTGTGTACCAATTTCAACCAAATTTCACAGAAATGTGTTTCTATTGATGACCCAGAACATACGTAAGATTGGATCAAATCGGACCATGGGGTCATGGGGCTGCTATACAAATGTAACTCCCCAAATTAGGTTCTTCTAAGAAAGACTTTTTTAGTTGTGCATCAATTTCAAACAAATTCCACACGAATGTATTTCTATGGATGACACAAAACTTATGTAAGATTGGATCAAATCGGACTATGGGGTCATGGGGCTGCCATACAAACCCAACTCACCAAATTAGGTTCTTCTAAGAAAAACTTTTTTATTTGTGTACCAATTTCAACCAAATTTCACACAAATGTGTTTCTACTGATGACACAGAACATAAGTAAGATCGGATCAAATCGGACCATGGGGTCACGGGGCTGCCAAACAATTGTAACTCCCCAAATTTCACACTAATGTATTCTTATGGATGACACAAAACATATATAAGAATGGATCAAATCGGACCATGGAGTCATGGGGCTGCCATACAAACCCAACCCCCCATTTTGGTTCTTCTAAGAAACATTTTCTACACCAATTTCACAAAACCTTGAATTAATGTGTCTTTACTAAAGCAACAAAAAAGTTCAAAACGAATGGAATCGTACTGTGGGGTCATGCTCCCCAAACTCGATAAAATTTTAAAATTTTTTATTTGCCAACTTATTTCAATCAAGCCCAAAACTTTTGTCAAGACGGAAGAAAAAGAATGAGGAGGGGGATTAAATGCAAGTGATAGGTACGCCCGAAAAGAACTTTTAGCCCAAAGAGAGCGAAGGGTATCCAAATTTCGGCCGCGTCCGAAATTAGCTTCGCCCCCCGGGGGGTTGGCGAGCGTAGCGAGCAGGGGGCGAAGCCCGCTAGTTTTAAATTAAATCAGGCAGGTCAAATTTAGTGTCTTGCCTAGCCTAAGCCCCATTATGTTCCCGACTAAAAATTATTACCATCCGATCAAAACTAAGGGTATCTCCCATACAAAGTGAACAAAAATTCTAACAAATTTCACATTTTTTCAATTCTAAATTCTATCTAAAATGGAAAATCAAATTTATCTCTTAGAACGTCATTACAGCAGTTAATTGTAGTCTTCTGACTGTATGTTCAAAAGTTTGCACCATAGCGTACACTCAAGTATCAACAAATTGGGTTTGAAGGTCATTGGTACCAGTTCTAAGGCTATTTGCGAATATATCGAGTAACGTGTACTAGCAAACTTCAAACCTGATTTTTCGTACTTGGGAAGCACGCTCTGGTACAAACTTTTGAATGTACATTTAGAAGACTACAATTAACTGTTATAATGACTTTCTAAGAAATAAATTTTATTTTCTTCTTTTTAGATAGAATTTGGAAGTGAAAAATGTTATTTTTTTTAGAATTTTGGTTTACTTTGTATGGGGGGTACCCTTAGTTTTGAGCGGATCATTTTTGGTGAGCAGCATAATGGGGCTTAGACTAGGCATCCCACCAAATTTGATCTGCCTGGCTCAATTGGAAAAGAAGTTACCGGCATGTCTTTTTGAAAAATGTTAGGAGGAGTGAGTCAATGGTCGGGGCACTTCAATTTTTGGTACAAATCAAATAAATGTTTGTGGTAATATAATCAATGTCACCCTATGTATATTCTATCAAGAGTTTAAAGTGCAAAATGTAAAACTCAAAAAATGTAAATTCTCTATACTACTTTTGGGTCTAGGGTGTAATTTTCCGAGAAAATGTCAAGAGTGTTATATATCATTACAAAAGTAAATTTGTGTAGTTTATTTTGTCCTCTGGACATTTTAAAGTCAGCTTGATAGTTTTCCAGATATTTGCAAAAACACTGAATTTTCACCCCTTTGCCACCCCCTCCCCGTTAAACCCATGGCGCAAATTAGTGTAACTTTCTTCTGCCTATATAGAGCAGTGTATTCAACAATTTGGCATCAAAAATTTCATTTTTTATTATGTTTGTGTTTTGAGCTATCTGTACTATAAGGCTTCATTCAAACGATGCGAAAACGGCTCGCAAGCTCGACACATCGAAATGCATTGGCTCTTATGGGAAGTTCATGACGAGCGAGAGCAAGCGAGAGCACGGCTCACGAGCCGTGAATTTTCGGGTTGTGGTGCAAGATTTATGAAAACGCGTCTCGCTAGTTGTGTTTTGACAGCGGCACGGCTCTCGCTTGTTGTGAGCTTCCCATATATAAGCCAATGCATTTGTATGGCTAGAGCTTGTTTGAATGAAGCCTTAGACATGGCACGAAGGAGAGATCGTCCATCGATGTTGCGAAATATTCGTACCGAGAAAACGGGTATCATTCTCGAGCGGGCACCTCCATAATTTTTCTTGTCTTTTACCTCTAATTTGGAATCAGCGAACCAAAACTAACTTAGTGATTCGGCGTCAAATTCAAAATTAGCGATCTAATGTTACCTTAGCGTTACTAAGCATGTCGATTGGACGAGTATTTTTCCCAGAAAAAAGTTCATCGTACTGAACAGGTACTGAAAAAAACTGACAAAATCATTACTGAATAGGTGATAAGGAACCTGAACAAAACGGTGATTGAAAAACGGTACTAAAAAGAAAGGGGGTTGAAAAAATCTGCGAGTGCCGGCGCATCGGTGCATATTGAAGAAAACAGGGAACCGGTACTGAAATTTGAGTACCGAACATACCTAAACTATAGTGTCGTGCAGTTGTGCCCCGCTTGACCGGGTCATCGAAAGTGATGTGATGATACACATAATTTACGAAACAGAGGTCTCCAACGAAATGGAGGATATTCTTCCAAATTATTAAAAATTAATTTTATGATACTAAGGGTGGAATTCATAGTCCTTTATACTTAACCCATTAACGACGAGACCCCAAAATCTTACCGATTGCGCTGAAATTTTCCACGTCGGCTTCAAATGGCTAAAAACACATTTTTTAGAAAACAAAATTTTCCCCGGATGCCGGGTTACATATATGTAACATCAGGCACTCGAGGTACTCAAGGCTGTTACATATATGTATGTAACATCAGGCATGATACGGGGAAAGTGTATTCAAAGTATATTTTTGATTTTTTCCAAAAAGAAAACATTTTAGTAATTTTTTTTTTAATAAAGAGATAAATATATGAAAGCCGATATTTTACATGAAGTTTGGAATGTAGATAAGGCAACAATTACGTAGAAATAATACGAAATGTGTGCGAAAAATGAACAGCCTTACAAAAATATTATGTCAAATATTGTATTATTTCATTTTATTATATATGTATATGTTTTTGCATGTGGAGTTGTTGTTGTTTTATTGAGATGTTTCTTGAACACCCACAGAACTAATAGATTTTACAGTTTGTGAATGGGAAAAAAGTTTAGAGAACTACAGTAGTTACCAATACAGATTTTGAGGATTATGGAAGATTTGCCAGTAAATTATAAAATTATTGTTTCAATTTTTTTGTCAATTTGTCCATCCGCCCAATTTGTCTAAAAAGGACTAAATATAGAGCCTATAATTCCTCCTTGTCTATAACTTGGTCTACATTAGAAACCATTTCTTCTTTCGTAGCTCAAAATATATCCTTTTAAATATTATATTAGCAGAATTAAATAGAATAACTAATCCTTGGGATCATGAAAATAAAGCCTTGACTCCATGCTTCGGATACTTGACTCCGGCTGTCATTTTAATCCACATAGGACAACTATTGTATCCATATTCCGGATTTCTAGAGCAATTCTAATTCGACTCTCAATATTTTTGGTATGTTATGCCAAATATGGCCGCTCAATTTGCCAGTCAAGAAGACACAACGGTCTAGAAAATCATGTGCCATGACAAATTTTAAGGAAAAACCTAAATAGGAGTAATAGCAATCTTTTCTTTTAAATTTTAACATTTATGAAGACTATTTATGCTATTTTCCTAGAGAAAAATGTCTTGTTAAAATCCGGAATTTTCGTTAATCCGGATTTTTTGAGAATCCGGACTTCTTTTTTTTATAATTAATCCAGCCTATCGCGTCAAGAGTAAAAAATCCATATAATTAAAAAAACACTATAAAAGTACACACTCATATACCTCGTATACGAGAAGTGCATTTTCCCCATATCAGGACGGATGTTACATATATGTAACAGTGTTAAAAAAGTACTTACAAAACGTAAACTACGGACAATATTTACTTCATTTATTTTTTGTATTGTTTCAAAAAGACCATGTAATAGCATACCATTAATTTTTTCCCAATTTTTTCCATACAATTAAATATAAAAATAAAATTCCTCTACTACTTTTGCCATAGTGACGATTTTCGTCAACATCGAAAAAACCATCAGAGAGAAACCTCTATAACTTCCACTTCCATAGTGAATCAAATTGAGCTAAATTGATTTCTATGCATTGCTAAAAGTGTCCAGTACAGGATAAAACACTTTTTAGTGCCGAATTGATATCCTATTCCTTCAGCAGCCGTTTGAAACGAAGGATGTCTTACTGTTACATATATGTAACATCAGGCATTAATGGGTTAAGGGAACCCTTAAGGGATTGACGTTATTCATAGTCACTCAATAAGCAAACGCTTAAGGAATTCTTAAAGGGTTCCCTTATTCGTTAAGGTACGTATCTCTTATAAGCTGACCAGACGTACAGCATTTTGCTGTACAGTACAGCATTTCGACCTGTTGTACAGCACTGAGAAAAGTACAGCAAAATGTACAGCATTCCGAATGCCACACAATGAATTTTAATTCACTACAGAATATGCTCCTTGGTGAGGCCAGACCAGGCCAGACCTCTACCCCTTACGATCGATATTTAGCGAGATAATCGCACTTTAATGTTTGGCAACCGTTCATTTCCGACACCTTGTGAAACGTTCCCGATCTTTCTGAAATTTTGCATACACTTGTAGAGCTAGTTGGCGCACCTTTGTTTTCAAATTTCCCGGCATACCTATCAGCGTTCGGAAGTTACAGCTGCCCAAAACGCACATTTTTGACGCAGTGCTGTTGCGAAATAGGCGCGAGCGCAGCAAGCGGTGAGCTTATGGAAGGCAATTCGATTCCTCCGATTCGTCCATAGGTGTATTCATATCCTGTGGTTCGCCCTTCGCTTCTCTCAGACCCCTGTCTGATTCGCCTGTTATAATTCGCCGATGTCCTTGCGACCTGCGCTGGTGGGAAGCGGATAAGGCGACGTGCGTTCCCAGCCAGCGGTGAGTCGATGGAAGGTAATTCGTAAGATTTAGACCTCTGGCTGTCCTTAGGTTAACCTAAATCCTGTAGCTAGCCTTGCAATTGATAAGATTTAGACTTCTGGCTCATGCTTAGGTTTACTTAAATGTTGTCTGTCACGCTTTTCAGAATTCGCCCACACAACGTAGCGCTGCTGGGAAATAGGATAAGACGAGCGTAGCAAGCCGTGAGCCAATGGAAGGCAATTCACAAAACATATGTTTACTCAGATCCGGTGGCTCGCCCTTCGCTCCTCTCATACCTAGCTTTGTCTGTCACGCTTTTCACAATTCGCCTTGTGACCAGCGCTGATGGGAACCAGATAAGGCGAGGCGATGAGTTGATGGAGGGTAATTCGTTAGATTTAGACTTCTGGTTCAACTTATGTGAAGTTAGCCCGCACACATTCTCCAATTACGCTCGTAGCTTGTTCACCGGTGGCTACGTTTGTTCGTGAATGTTCGTCAATTATTTTCGTTTGTTTCTCCTTAATTATTAAATAATAGCAACTTTAAAATTCTGAGTGTGATCTTAGCCCGCCATCTATAAATATGGTTGGATTGGTATAAATTTGGTATCAATCGAAAGCCAGACGTTTGTTCGTTGTTTTCTGCGTTTGTTCGTCCTGGAAACGCGAGGATTCAGGAGTAATTCAGGAAAAACAGAAGACGAGACACATACCATTGCTTGTTTTTTTTTTCAACTCAAAGCAGTTGAATTGGAATATTCAATCCAGTTGAATTGGAATATAAAAATGGCTTGTGTCTCGGCTTCTGTTTTTCCTTAATTACTCCTGAATCCAAAACAACGAACAAACGTCTGGCTTTCGATTCATACCAAATTTATACCTATCCGACCATATTTACAGATGGCGGGCTAGGTTCACACACCGAATTTTAAAGTTGCTATTACATATTAAACAATTAGAGACGAACAAACGAAAATAATTGACGAACATTCACGAACAAAAGTAGCCGCCGGCGAACAAACGGTTACGAGCGTAATTTGAGAAAGTGTGTGGGCTAACTTCACATAAGTGTTTACTCAGGTGTCTCGCTCTTCGCTTCGTTCAGACTTTGCATGTCGCGCTTGTTAGAATTTTCCAACATTTTTACGACGCAGTGCTGCAACGAAGAGTGGTAGGACGAGGTGCGAGGGAAGCGAGCTGTGAGCCAATGGATGGCAATTCGTGGAATTTAGACCTATGACTCGTCCGTATGATTACTTATATCTAGTAGCTCGCCCTTCGCTTGGCGTATACCTTGCTCTCCAGTCGCGCATTACGTAATTCGCCAACATTTTAGCTTACGAAGATATCGGACCTCGAAGTATGACTGAGGATTTGCCTGTAAACTGAATTCCCTAAGTATGTGTACAGCACTGGGCCCTCGGGAGTTTGGTCACCTTAATCTAGTAACCTTATCTGAATTAATTTATTTGTTGACATATCCTTATTCAAACACTTTGAATCTTTTTTTTTTTAATTTTGAATTTTTAATTACTTGATATTTTTTTATATTTTATTTGTCACTTTCAATGGATATGCCCAATAAGTAAATCGTTTTATTAAATGAGGCAATGCCCTAATAAGTGATGTCAATGAATACGAAGCTCCCTTAAGGGCTCACTTATATAGAGAAAACCCTTATTCCTTAAGGGAGTCCTTATTACTTAAGTGGGAACTATGAATTCCGCCCTTAATGTTTGCAATCTTGCCAGTAAAGAGTGACACACTTTTCGAAGATCTCATAAAAACGCTGACTTACAGAAGCGCCCACGTAAGAATCTGGCGGCGGGTTTGGAGTCAAGTTGTTCCGCCACTGGCTGCACGCTATGTCAATGAACATAGGTGGTGATTTTTGATGACTTTCACTTAAATAATTATTTATTTTGAAGCGGGAAAACCCCCTATTGATGATACTGTTAGCATCGGAACTCAACGAATGTACGAAACCTCACTTCTTTTTTCGACTGTGGATTCAAAGGTGTTTGGCGCGGTTGCCTAATATGGAGGTATATCTTACAGGAAACAGCTTATTGAAAGAATTTTGCGTGCTAAAAAATCGAAGTTTAACAATTCGTCAAAATTATTTGCTGAATCAAGATTTTAGGATCGCTACTAACGGTTCAGCTCGGCTCCACCAAAAGTCAAGTCTGATCCTGCGGCTGAGCTTTTGTTACCATCATTGCATGCACTGAATAAACACTTTCTTAAATAGATATAGTAAATTTTGTCAGTATGTCCCGTTTGCAAAACGCGCATCATATGATAGGCAAATGAATGCTAACATTTCTACTTGACATGACGGATATCATTAGTATTCCAGAATACGCGTGTCTTTCAAATCCAGACTGTCTCCCATTAATTCTGAATTTTGTCAATTCTGGTTTCGTCAGCGTGCTATGCGAAAATGATTCACTCTCACCAGCTACTTTGTTACAATGTAACCAAAACATCCAACATACGTCCTCCGCTTTTAGCTCGTGTCATATATCAAATCTTTGAAGTATTTGGGATGGGGTTTGGTATATTCATTTTATTTTTTATTCAATTAGCATGATGTTGTGTCAAAAACTTATGCAAAGATTTCTACGAAATATTCAAATTATTATGGTGTATTGATGTATAAATGTTGTGCGTAGCTTTTTGAAAATTGGAGAAAAGTAAATAATTTTTTCTTAAGATTTGTATCGAATTGTATCGTCTCGTGTCGTCGTCCTCGTGGCAAGAATTAAGACACGACCGATGTCTGCTGATGATGCGAGAACAGACATCGCATAAGGATATGTCCGAGCGAGGTGAGAGCTGTTTTATATGATGGCGCGCCAGCTATATTCCTTATTCGAATGCCAAACACGTTCTCGTATTCCTTCTGTGCCCGGACAACGAGGATAGAATATTTTATTTTGAGCGCACACAGAGCACAGGATAGGTCCTTAAAGAGCATATACACTGTCGTCGTTAATGTATTACAGGACCTACATATAGCCGTATATCGTTGGGATGTAATACGGCAAGTATGTCAATAAATAGATGTATGAATGTCATACATATAGCAATTCCCTACGATAATGACGACGGACGACTTTGTCGTCTTTTCTCATGTCTATCATGGGAGCATCTCATCCTTGACGTTCGTCATCTCCTACGGGTCCTTCCCAAACCAACCATCCGCATCCCAATTCATCAAACACAACATGTACATATAACACACAGATACTGGGAGAACTAATAATAATTTCCATGTAAAAATGCAGAGTTGATATAGTGATCTGTCGAGGTCCTGTATGCAACGGATATTTGTCAGTCAACGTTATTGGAATGAAGACTGCACTTGTATGATGCAATATTTTCCGTCAACATGAGGATGTTTGTGATATTTACATTTGTGCATCTGAGTCTTGGAGTAATTCGTTGCCAGATAGTTAGCTACTCCAGTCATAGATATGCTACGTGACCATGTCTATGAATGCAGAGCATGTACCTCCTCCTACTCCAGTTCGATGTACTCGAATTGCACTTGATGTAATCGCAGAGAGAAAGGAGTCGTTCATTTGAACATGAAATTCAAATATACGGAGAACAGGAGCGGAAATTAAAAGTCGGGTCATTTATGTTATGAGAGAGATGAAATTTTGAAAATAAAGTGGATGTGGTAATAGGATATGATTAGATTAGTATAATGGTTGGTACCACAAGGATTAATGAGAGAAAACGAAAATTTACATTAGTTTGCTCACATATTACTGTAACGGTGTGTATATGTGTATGCTAATTTTAAGACAAGGGGGTTTAAGAATCCTGATGCATTTTTCATAATTGTGAGTTAGGTCCAATTTATATTAAAGGTATTTTTAGGTGCATTTGCCAACCTTACTCTTAAGGGTGATATGCGATTTTGTTGGCATATGGACATGCCGGTCTGTCCGCGAAAGAGTTAAAAGCTATACACAGCGAATATAGCTGTTGTTCCTAATATCCCTGCTCACACTCACAGTTATACAGTGGAACGTCAATATTCATGTAAACTATTGCTGGAATCTGAAAAGAACTGTTCGGAGCAAGCCCATAATAAAATTAAAAAAAAATAAATTTTGGAAAAAAACTAGAGTAAAAAACTAAAATAGAGAAAAGAGAATTTTTGTGTATTGTTTCTTCACATTTTTTTATGAATTTCGGTAAAGCGTAACGTGGTAAAATTAAATTGTCTTTAGTTTTTGATAAAATAATATGAAATGTGTGTAGTCATCAATATTCAATATTGCATAGTGCTTCAATATTTTTAATGTTATAAAAATAATTATAGTATTCAACACACGCTGTCCAGGTTTGTACGTACTCTCGATGTTGACGTGGAGAGCGATTCGTATCTTGTTCCTGGATTCCAATTGTGTATGCTTCGATGCCAAGACTAGAATGATGACTGCTGTGAACTCGTTGCTTGACTTGCCTTTTTATACTGCACGAGCCTGGTGGGTAGGGATGCGGCAGGCTCATTGCTCGTTGCGCTCGTATACGTTGCATGTGGTGGCGGTACTGTTGTCTAATCGGGAGACCGGTAGTCAGCTGATTTATTAAAACTTTTGAAGTAGTAACGTCTAATTTTAGTCAAAAAAAAACAACCTATTTTTGCTATAATATTTTTTGTTACAACCTTACGAGATGGGAAAAAAACGTTTGTTAGTTTTCAATTCAGTATCAAGTGATAAGTAAGAATAAATTACAATCATATAAATTTTAAACGGATTAATTTTTCTAAATTAAAATAACTGAGGAAACTCCGCTCTACATAAATGGATATTTCTAAAATCAAAAAGGGGTTGTTATACTTAATTTAATGCGTCTTATGAGATGAGACATAAGTATATCCAACCTTCTGTTACACGTAATACTCGGAACATCATATCATCCTTTACACCTGTTTATACGACAGAAAATAAAACCAGAAGCAAACTCTTCACACACTATGTATGAAATATCCTAACGAATTCAAGGTAACAAAATAAATTGCCGAGAGTTGTGAAGAATCACCCGAAATGACAAGAAAAGTTGCCACTGTAAATATTTCAAACTGACGGAAATTATGTAGTATCCCGAAGAAGATCAGGTTTACTCATGTTTGAAACGACATACAGAAGATATTTTGGTAAAGCGCGTATACACTTACCATTCCCTACAGGAGTGCTACTTCTTCGGTATTACCATGTCGGTATTCCGATGATCAAGCTTTTTGGTAAACCACTTTATATCTTTATTATCTTCAAAATTGAACAAAAGATTTTGCAGCCCCTTCTTCAGCAGAGCAGAGTCCTTTTAATTTTTCCCGTTTCCAATTAATCGAATTATTTACTTAGGACATTTTCAATATCGCCATGCCGCGGGGATATTTCAAATCGGGTCACCATATTTCGAATGACAACCCCAAATAATATCCTGACAGCAGATTGAGTCGTATCCATTACATCCGCTAGAAGAGGCAATGTCAAGGGATGAAAAATATCAAAACCATGTAATATGCATATCAATATCATTGTCGCCGTCATACCAATGTGGAAAAAGAAACGACAAAACAACCCGAGCTAGCGGATGAGATGTGCAAAATGATGAAGAAGTCATAAAGCAATTTTACGGATCACGGGTGGTACTTGCTTGCATCAGACATGGGTTCATGCTATATTTTCACAATATATAGGCCTTAGGCTAAATCCCAATCATTTTGAGAATAAAAAAAAAACGGTACAAGATTTCAATCCACGCGGGTATCTTATATATCTCTTCCTGCGTAAATATTTGCGTAAAGATTTAGGGTAACGGTTACTTTGGAATAAAATCAAGTCTCACGGCTGGTGGCTCCGCTATGGTGCGGGTCTATTCTATTCTCCCCGGGGGATATGCTCAACTTGGTGGTAAAATTGAAGTTGGAAAATGTGCCTATTATATTTGAGGCCGCCTATCGGTTACAAACCGTGCAAAGTGTAAAGGAAAGCGAATCACTTTCAAATATGATCCCTAGCGTAATCGCGTGAAAAGCAAGCACAATAATATTTCGGTTAAAAAATCCATAGTATGGTATAGTTCATGCAGATGCTATGCCACTTTATCCTTTAACATTCGGCACAATGTCAATGTTCCAACATTCGTATATTATAGTAGATGTGCCCTTCGCCACCTTATTGTTCCCATATTTTTATCAACACATTGCAGGATACCAGACGGAATTCATTCGTTTCCGAGTATAGCTTCCCAGTTCCCACACCTTTTAGTGTTATGCGCGCACAGTTCGTGACGAGGATAATATGGAGCATCACCCGGGTACGGCGCGTACGTCCATGAATCGCGGGCACAGTTCATCATGATTTATGGACCACGATTTTTAGAGAAAAATATATTTCACCGAAAAATGTCGCAACGCATCACACAAATAATATGTTAAACAACCGCCATTACGTACAATGGAACTTAAGCACTCGGGTAAACTTTCAGAGGACGACATTTTCAGCATTTGGTAAAATCCACAGCAAAGATTGGGTGTCAGTCGTTTCGGCAAAAGCATTGGATGCTTTACGGATTTTTTTTGTGCACACTAGCATCTAGAGATAGACCCTAAACGCAAACTATACCTATACGAGTAGGGTATTTAAGGATTTATTGATGGTACTAGGTCTAGGACAACCGCGCAAGATTTTTTTTTTTTGTTGAAAAGAATATTATTATGAATGGGAAATGTGTTCTTTTCTTTTTCTTTTGTGGCTTTGAAAAGGATTTGAAAAGAAACGTAGTAAAATGTTCATAGACGCATTAACCTTCCGGCGGGCGCAATACTAATCCTAACACGATCGGGCGCAATGTATCTGACAGATTAAGTGCAGAAAATAGGATGAAACTAAGTTTCTGTATATTTTACACTCTTATTTATTGTTGCATTGTCTTTTTTAAACAGTTCTACGAAATTTTAGAAACAAATTGTGGCTCACAAAGTTTGATACCCGTCACATTTTCAATTTTCTATGAAAATTCCGCTTTCAATCGCTTCAATATTTAAAAAACCTCCAACAACTCGACCGCTTAAAAAATGTGACTTTATTTTACTAAAAACACACTATTGAACGATTTGGTGAGCCAAAAAGTCAACACAACATTTTTACGCAATGTGAAGAGTATAACCAGTGGAAATTTTCATAGAAAAGAAAAAATAACACAATCGGGCGCAATACATCTGAGAGATTATTTCACCCCCTCCCGCCCCTCAGACATATAGTAGATAGAAACTAAAAACTGCTTTGGGTAGTTGATCGATAAAGATTAAGCTACTGTGAGTTTCAGATCTCTCCCTTTTCATATCGCTGATTGGCACAACAAAAACTAATCACTTAATCTGTCAGATGCATTGCGCCCGCCCGAAGGTTAATACTGGTGTGAAGATGAAAGTGAACAAAGAATAGAATATTGGAATCTGAAAATCTCTAGTTGTTGGATAAATTCAAATTTATGATACGGTACTATAAAAAAAAAAAAAATATATTTGTATGAGCTAAGGAGGGTTACTTAAAGTAAAATCAACTCATCTAGGAGAGCTGCCAACGTTACTGGAAAATACTTAGCATAGTAAATAACACTGCCGAGCGTGCTGTTAAGGTATTGGAAATTGGATGTCACAAACACCTACCTCAGTTTTCTAGCTTTCGAGCTGAAATTGTGTATAAAAGCTGCTTTTTAGTGTACGGTGCATATAAGTTGGAACGGATGGAATCGAAACACTGGTCATAGAGCTGTCATACAAACCAAACCCTGAAAATTAGGTACTTCTATGAAAAACTCTGTTCTTTATAAACAATCTTATCGAAACTTCACCCAAGTGTGTTCCTAGTGAAGCCTCAAAACATATCTAGGAACGGGTGAAATCTGAACACTACGTCATAGGGCTGTCGTACAAATCAACCCCCGAAAATAAAATTCTTGTAAAAGAAACTTTTTTTCTTTCAAACCAATTCAACTAAACTTCTCCCAAGTGTGATCCTAGTAAAGCCTCAAAACATACTCAGGAGCAGATGGAATCGGAACAAGTCATTGGGCTGCAGTAGAAATTATTAACACAAAAGAAACTTAAGTTTCATTCAAATCTAACGAATATTCAAATTTTGGCCGCGCCCGAAATTAGCCTTGGTAATCTTTTGGCGATGAATGGTGTTAAATTCCATTGATCTAATCAAACAGAAATGTATATGACGTTACCTTTATTCTAGGGGTAAAACATATCGGATAGCAAAAAAGCTATAAATGATACATTTAAGCCCAGAAGTCACGAAATATGGAAAATATCAGCTTGTTAGCTTTTTGACGGCGAAATGTTTTCTTGCAATGATTATAATAGAGGTTGGTTCGACAAAACGAAAGAAATCCTAGGTCCTAAGAGAAAAAATTAAGTTCTTTTAGCTTTCCTGTTTCGGAATACCCGAGACCTCTGGAGGCCGAAATCTTTGTAAAGTTACGGATTTAGAGCAGGCGCCAAAAAGTAGTTGTTTATTTGTAGTAGGTACAGACATGTTCGTGTAGTGCTGGGTGTCAAACCCGGATTTTTAATTTCTGAAGCACAGTAGTTAACGATATTCTATGGAGTACAACAACATTCACCGCGTGGCCATCGTTCAGGCGTCCCTCAGTGCACCCCTTGGGAGTACACCATGAGTACGCAAAAAATATTTTGAGAGCGGTTTTGACAAAAAGGTTGACGTTGATCAGAAAATCGACAATATCCTAAAACTGCTTAGCGCGATCCGTTCACTGTGAGAGTCACTATGAAATCAATCCCGTTTCGGTTATTAACCATCACTACAGCTTCAAAGCAGTTGCAAACCAGTCCCGAGCTTCATAGTGGTGTATGAATCTATGAGGCTTAAATCCCCTAATGCTAAGCACCGAAGGACTTAGTTCCAAAATAACTGAAGCTATTAACCCGGGAACACTAACCTTAATTTTAGGCGCTTACTAACCATGAATCATTTTGACTCACTACAGAAACTTTGGTATATATCAAGGAGAAGAGTATGAAAGGATGCGGCAAAAACCTCGGAGTACTTGTTTGATATAAGGATAATAAGAATGTGTGTTTTATAATTGGATAGACTGTAAAATATCACCCAGAAACCAAGTATGTAATGTACAAAACATAGGCGGTTATTACTAATGTGAGCAATTTTGACTCACAAAAAAGATTCCTGCGGCGTATGCGTCAAAATGACATTAGTGTTCCCGGGTTAAGGTCAATATATATATGTTAGTTTGAAAAATTATGAAACATTAATTTTGTTTTTACCATAGTTTTAGCTGTCCTGCTTCCGAAAGACACTTCACTGATTTAACACAATGATTAACACTGTTATCTACTTAAGATTTTTTTTGTGGTATCAGAATTGCAGAAATCATTTTGCTAGCTCATCATTTTAATGATTCTGAGTTCCTTGCTTCAGAGATTTCTTCTGGAAAATTTATATAAAGAAATTGGTGGAGGGAGAACCATAACGTTAAAAAAATGTCCGTACTATAAAATTTTGATTTAAGTTTGATTGAAATCAATCAATGAAATTTACAATTGTCGATCAGTGGACGTGTTTTCTTTCCAGTTAGTTGATTTCACTTTTTGCAGGCCAATTTTATCAGGTTCTACACCAAGAAATACGGCAAGATTTAAAATTTTGAAATTAAAGTTTCTGAAGAAAATATAAAATTATTCGAAGCCGCGGGCTAAGCAATAATTTGTCGCATTTTGACTTTTGCTAGCAATGCTTAACACCTTGCAACTAAGGGATTCTTCATAACATTTACCAATGATTCCTCAAGAACGCTCAGGACCTATGCAGAGGAAAGTTGTAAGCTTAAAGCTCACAGTATATCGATCATAGACTAAGTGGGATTTCAGCCACCACCTCCAATGATGTCAATATAAATACACATGATACGGAAAATCCTCATTTGAACGAGTGTTCACTATTAAGCTTATTATTATTATTAAAATTTTAATTATTTGTTTAATCATTTCGGGAGAGGTCTGGACCCATTGGACCTCTCCACTGGCTGAGCCGCTGATCGGTCGGTTAAAATTGTTTTCGTGAAATATGTCATATCATGATACTTGTAATCACTACAATTATTACAAAGATCTAAAGATTTCGGAGGGGGCCTACATAGGAGCGCCACTGTTTGGCATCATAAGCCATATGAAGAATAATTGGACGAAAGCGGTCAATAAATATATCTTTCCAGAAAATTTAAAGAACGTTTAAATTGGTTATGGGCAACCGCATGTAGCGCCCGCTCTAGCACTTACGCCGCCCCGGGCGAGTGGACAAATAGCCGCCCCTTAGGTAAAGTACCAGGCAGATTGATAGTAGACATACAAATGTTATGTCGTTGTTGTTGTAGAAGCTATGTAAGAGACATTTTATTCGAGTGATTTTGGCAGCCCTTGGTCGTTATAACTCATCGGTTCCACGATGGCTGCCGTAGGATCACATATCAACCCAAAAATGCATAGTCACAGTGGGATTCAAACTAACGCTATAGTAATTCAGAAAATAGAATGTCTACCCACTGAGAAAGCCCAGATAGTATTTAGAAGTCCGTAGAAGTCCGTTCCGTCACAATTCATACTCTTAAGCGCAATTCAGCTCAGATCAGCAAAGCCTTCCAGAGAGTTTGTTTGAAATCCCAAAATTTAAGCTATGTATTGAATTTCCGCAGCCACATATTATTCACCACCGGCAAAAAATTAACAGATGTCATAGGAAAACCTGGCGGAATTTAGAATGACGTATATATGTATGTGCCCAGCCAGCATCGGCATCATATACCGTGAACATAGCCACAAATAAGCATTACTTCATGAATCATGAATCGGCATTATGTATCGATAGGACGCATTGAAAGTTAGATACATGATGGTCAGCTGAAGGAATGTCGACTGATCGTGCATATAGGAAATATAATGGTTTTCTCCTCAAGTGTGATTTTTGTTGCTGGGGTGATTAGAATCACGAATAAAACATGATCATTCGTATAGTCTGGCTAGAGTAGTGGTTACGGCGCGCACCTTCCGTGCATAGGTTTATGAGTTCGAGACTCACCGTCGCACGTGTGTTTTTTTTGAATTATGTATTTATGCATTGAATATATATGATAATTAACTATTACATAATGTTTACGAATATTGATTTTATAATGTTTATCCGTAATAAGGCGCAAATGCATATATACATGAAATAGGGGGACATCGTCATATACTGCTTGTATGAAAACGTGCGACATAGCGACAAATAAGCTTTACTTCATGAATCACGAATCGGCATTATGTATCGATAGGACGCATTGAAAGTTAGATACATGATGGTCAGCTGAAGGAATGTCGACGGATCATGCATATAGGAAATATAATGGTTTTCTCCTTAAGTGTGATTTTTGTTGCTCGGGTGATTAGAATCACGAATAGATCATGATCATTCATATAGTCTGGCTGGAGCAGTGGTTAGGGCGCGCACCTTCGGTGCATAAGGTTTTGAGTTCAAGACTCTCCGTCGCCCGTATTTTTTTTAAATTATTCATTGATGCATTGAATATATATGATACTTAACTATTAACATAATGTTTACGAATAACGATTTTATAATGATTATCCGTAATAAGGCGCAAATGCGTATATACATGAAATAGGGGGACATCGTCATATACTGCTTGTATGAAAACGTGATGAATGAATAAGCGATATGTGCTTACGCGTGTTGCATGAAATAATGATTACAAATGTGTTAAATGCTGGCTGGGTGATTTGTGGGATTTATCATTGCCTTTACCATGCCCTGTCACTAAGGCAGTTGTCCAACTTAGGTTACTCCGTGTATAACTGAGTACCTGTTTAGCTTTCCTCGCTAGTGGGCTGTTAATTGCGTTTCGAGCCTGCCTACAAGTGAATAGCCTTCGCCATCGTTGCTGATGTATGGAATAAGCTAAGAAATTGAAAATTATTGCGAACATTTCTTTTCCACAAAAACATTCAACACACTTTAGAAAAATCCGCTCTCAAAAATGGTATGCCAAAAATGATGGAGCTGATAAACATAAATTAGCTGAGTCTCTTCGAGGACGAGTTTCTTCAGTGGTTTCAATTTGGGTGGCTTATTTTCATAATGGCATCATTTCGCGAGTTGTTATAGAGAATAAGGTAAGAGCTACTTAAATCGGGGGAACCTAGCCAAATCCCGATATTAGCATGTCCGGAAACATATTAGGTAGACTGCTATTGCGGCTCTGGCAATGTGTACTGTGTTTCTTCAACTTGCTGAAATCCAAACTACCTTGTCCGAAATTGGCCCACTTAATGCTAGATGAATCAATGAATCCATTCGCAAGGAGACCGGGCTAATTGCTGCCAAATGTGGATACATGTTTTCTAAAATGCAAGAAAAAAAATTTGTTGGTGGTGCATTTCGGCAAGAAATTTCTCATAGAAGATTTTTTAACGCTTTTATGTGCTGTTTATGCACTAATTATTTATATTTTCTTATATGGTTTCTCCGGAGGTTCAATATTTACTTAGTGGACGTGATCTCCTATGACTCAACAGATTGAATAAAAATATTAGGCCACAATCGGGCCTTGCAAAACCGTGCACAAAACATCAAAGTTGTGGACAACACACGCCTGGGATGGACAGAGAAAGACGAATTTTTCTTTCTATTTATCGCCACTAGCGACACTTTCTGCATCATCCGTATAACGAACATGCAGCGGAAAATATTAGAAACACAAAAGCTCTCCTTATGAGAGTGGATAGCAGATCAACTCAATTCAAAATCAGATAGCCCTTATCTTTGACAAGAATTAGGGAAAATGCAAGCAAATCCTTAATTCTTATGAAAAGTAGAGGAATTTTCAGTTGGAGGACGAAACCAAAACCAGCACTCCATTTTCCAATAAGCTTCTTTTTAAGGAAGAACTTAATTAGCACATAACTTTGCAAGCATCACAGATGTACCTAAAATTGAGGCAAATATCACTAACCATTTTAAGATTCTAAATGCAGTACTTCGCTTTGTCTTTTCGAGTTTTTTTATTCTTGTTTTACCCAAAAAGCCGCCCCTAAAATTTGTATACAGTGGAACGTCAATATTCATGTAAACTATTGCTGGAATCTGAAAAGAACTGTTCGGAGCAAGCCCATAATAAAATTAAAAAAAAATAAATTTTGGAAAAAAACTAGAGTAAAAAACTAAAATAGAGAAAAGAGAATTTTTGTGTATTGTTTCTTCACATTTTTTTATGAATTTCGGTAAAGCGTAACGTGGTAAAATTAAATTGTCTTTAGTTTTTGATAAAATAATATGAAATGTGTGTAGTCATCAATATTCAATATTGCATAGTGCTTCAATATTTTTAATGTTATAAAAATAATTATAGTATTCAACACACGCTGTCCAGGTTTGTACGTACTCTCGATGTTGACGTGGAGAGCGATTCGTATCTTGTTCCTGGATTCCAATTGTGTATGCTTCGATGCCAAGACTAGAATGATGACTGCTGTGAACTCGTTGCTTGACTTGCCTTTTTATACTGCACGAGCCTGGTGGGTAGGGATGCGGCAGGCTCATTGCTCGTTGCGCTCGTATACGTTGCATGTGGTGGCGGTACTGTTGTCTAATCGGGAGACCGGTAGTCAGCTGATTTATTAAAACTTTTGAAGTAGTAACGTCTAATTTTAGTCAAAAAAAAACAACCTATTTTTGCTATAATATTTTTTGTTACAACCTTACGAGATGGGAAAAAAACGTTTGTTAGTTTTCAATTCAGTATCAAGTGATAAGTAAGAATAAATTACAATCATATAAATTTTAAACGGATTAATTTTTCTAAATTAAAATAACTGAGGAAACTCCGCTCTACATAAATGGATATTTCTAAAATCAAAAAGGGGTTGTTATACTTAATTTAATGCGTCTTATGAGATGAGACATAAGTATATCCAACCTTCTGTTACACGTAATACTCGGAACATCATATCATCCTTTACACCTGTTTATACGACAGAAAATAAAACCAGAAGCAAACTCTTCACACACTATGTATGAAATATCCTAACGAATTCAAGGTAACAAAATAAATTGCCGAGAGTTGTGAAGAATCACCCGAAATGACAAGAAAAGTTGCCACTGTAAATATTTCAAACTGACGGAAATTATGTAGTATCCCGAAGAAGATCAGGTTTACTCATGTTTGAAACGACATACAGAAGATATTTTGGTAAAGCGCGTATACACTTACCATTCCCTACAGGAGTGCTACTTCTTCGGTATTACCATGTCGGTATTCCGATGATCAAGCTTTTTGGTAAACCACTTTATATCTTTATTATCTTCAAAATTGAACAAAAGATTTTGCAGCCCCTTCTTCAGCAGAGCAGAGTCCTTTTAATTTTTCCCGTTTCCAATTAATCGAATTATTTACTTAGGACATTTTCAATATCGCCATGCCGCGGGGATATTTCAAATCGGGTCACCATATTTCGAATGACAACCCCAAATAATATCCTGACAGCAGATTGAGTCGTATCCATTACATCCGCTAGAAGAGGCAATGTCAAGGGATGAAAAATATCAAAACCATGTAATATGCATATCAATATCATTGTCGCCGTCATACCAATGTGGAAAAAGAAACGACAAAACAACCCGAGCTAGCGGATGAGATGTGCAAAATGATGAAGAAGTCATAAAGCAATTTTACGGATCACGGGTGGTACTTGCTTGCATCAGACATGGGTTCATGCTATATTTTCACAATATATAGGCCTTAGGCTAAATCCCAATCATTTTGAGAATAAAAAAAAAACGGTACAAGATTTCAATCCACGCGGGTATCTTATATATCTCTTCCTGCGTAAATATTTGCGTAAAGATTTAGGGTAACGGTTACTTTGGAATAAAATCAAGTCTCACGGCTGGTGGCTCCGCTATGGTGCGGGTCTATTCTATTCTCCCCGGGGGATATGCTCAACTTGGTGGTAAAATTGAAGTTGGAAAATGTGCCTATTATATTTGAGGCCGCCTATCGGTTACAAACCGTGCAAAGTGTAAAGGAAAGCGAATCACTTTCAAATATGATCCCTAGCGTAATCGCGTGAAAAGCAAGCACAATAATATTTCGGTTAAAAAATCCATAGTATGGTATAGTTCATGCAGATGCTATGCCACTTTATCCTTTAACATTCGGCACAATGTCAATGTTCCAACATTCGTATATTATAGTAGATGTGCCCTTCGCCACCTTATTGTTCCCATATTTTTATCAACACATTGCAGGATACCAGACGGAATTCATTCGTTTCCGAGTATAGCTTCCCAGTTCCCACACCTTTTAGTGTTATGCGCGCACAGTTCGTGACGAGGATAATATGGAGCATCACCCGGGTACGGCGCGTACGTCCATGAATCGCGGGCACAGTTCATCATGATTTATGGACCACGATTTTTAGAGAAAAATATATTTCACCGAAAAATGTCGCAACGCATCACACAAATAATATGTTAAACAACCGCCATTACGTACAATGGAACTTAAGCACTCGGGTAAACTTTCAGAGGACGACATTTTCAGCATTTGGTAAAATCCACAGCAAAGATTGGGTGTCAGTCGTTTCGGCAAAAGCATTGGATGCTTTACGGATTTTTTTTGTGCACACTAGCATCTAGAGATAGACCCTAAACGCAAACTATACCTATACGAGTAGGGTATTTAAGGATTTATTGATGGTACTAGGTCTAGGACAACCGCGCAAGATTTTTTTTTTTTGTTGAAAAGAATATTATTATGAATGGGAAATGTGTTCTTTTCTTTTTCTTTTGTGGCTTTGAAAAGGATTTGAAAAGAAACGTAGTAAAATGTTCATAGACGCATTAACCTTCCGGCGGGCGCAATACTAATCCTAACACGATCGGGCGCAATGTATCTGACAGATTAAGTGCAGAAAATAGGATGAAACTAAGTTTCTGTATATTTTACACTCTTATTTATTGTTGCATTGTCTTTTTTAAACAGTTCTACGAAATTTTAGAAACAAATTGTGGCTCACAAAGTTTGATACCCGTCACATTTTCAATTTTCTATGAAAATTCCGCTTTCAATCGCTTCAATATTTAAAAAACCTCCAACAACTCGACCGCTTAAAAAATGTGACTTTATTTTACTAAAAACACACTATTGAACGATTTGGTGAGCCAAAAAGTCAACACAACATTTTTACGCAATGTGAAGAGTATAACCAGTGGAAATTTTCATAGAAAAGAAAAAATAACACAATCGGGCGCAATACATCTGAGAGATTATTTCACCCCCTCCCGCCCCTCAGACATATAGTAGATAGAAACTAAAAACTGCTTTGGGTAGTTGATCGATAAAGATTAAGCTACTGTGAGTTTCAGATCTCTCCCTTTTCATATCGCTGATTGGCACAACAAAAACTAATCACTTAATCTGTCAGATGCATTGCGCCCGCCCGAAGGTTAATACTGGTGTGAAGATGAAAGTGAACAAAGAATAGAATATTGGAATCTGAAAATCTCTAGTTGTTGGATAAATTCAAATTTATGATACGGTACTATAAAAAAAAAAAAAATATATTTGTATGAGCTAAGGAGGGTTACTTAAAGTAAAATCAACTCATCTAGGAGAGCTGCCAACGTTACTGGAAAATACTTAGCATAGTAAATAACACTGCCGAGCGTGCTGTTAAGGTATTGGAAATTGGATGTCACAAACACCTACCTCAGTTTTCTAGCTTTCGAGCTGAAATTGTGTATAAAAGCTGCTTTTTAGTGTACGGTGCATATAAGTTGGAACGGATGGAATCGAAACACTGGTCATAGAGCTGTCATACAAACCAAACCCTGAAAATTAGGTACTTCTATGAAAAACTCTGTTCTTTATAAACAATCTTATCGAAACTTCACCCAAGTGTGTTCCTAGTGAAGCCTCAAAACATATCTAGGAACGGGTGAAATCTGAACACTACGTCATAGGGCTGTCGTACAAATCAACCCCCGAAAATAAAATTCTTGTAAAAGAAACTTTTTTTCTTTCAAACCAATTCAACTAAACTTCTCCCAAGTGTGATCCTAGTAAAGCCTCAAAACATACTCAGGAGCAGATGGAATCGGAACAAGTCATTGGGCTGCAGTAGAAATTATTAACACAAAAGAAACTTAAGTTTCATTCAAATCTAACGAATATTCAAATTTTGGCCGCGCCCGAAATTAGCCTTGGTAATCTTTTGGCGATGAATGGTGTTAAATTCCATTGATCTAATCAAACAGAAATGTATATGACGTTACCTTTATTCTAGGGGTAAAACATATCGGATAGCAAAAAAGCTATAAATGATACATTTAAGCCCAGAAGTCACGAAATATGGAAAATATCAGCTTGTTAGCTTTTTGACGGCGAAATGTTTTCTTGCAATGATTATAATAGAGGTTGGTTCGACAAAACGAAAGAAATCCTAGGTCCTAAGAGAAAAAATTAAGTTCTTTTAGCTTTCCTGTTTCGGAATACCCGAGACCTCTGGAGGCCGAAATCTTTGTAAAGTTACGGATTTAGAGCAGGCGCCAAAAAGTAGTTGTTTATTTGTAGTAGGTACAGACATGTTCGTGTAGTGCTGGGTGTCAAACCCGGATTTTTAATTTCTGAAGCACAGTAGTTAACGATATTCTATGGAGTACAACAACATTCACCGCGTGGCCATCGTTCAGGCGTCCCTCAGTGCACCCCTTGGGAGTACACCATGAGTACGCAAAAAATATTTTGAGAGCGGTTTTGACAAAAAGGTTGACGTTGATCAGAAAATCGACAATATCCTAAAACTGCTTAGCGCGATCCGTTCACTGTGAGAGTCACTATGAAATCAATCCCGTTTCGGTTATTAACCATCACTACAGCTTCAAAGCAGTTGCAAACCAGTCCCGAGCTTCATAGTGGTGTATGAATCTATGAGGCTTAAATCCCCTAATGCTAAGCACCGAAGGACTTAGTTCCAAAATAACTGAAGCTATTAACCCGGGAACACTAACCTTAATTTTAGGCGCTTACTAACCATGAATCATTTTGACTCACTACAGAAACTTTGGTATATATCAAGGAGAAGAGTATGAAAGGATGCGGCAAAAACCTCGGAGTACTTGTTTGATATAAGGATAATAAGAATGTGTGTTTTATAATTGGATAGACTGTAAAATATCACCCAGAAACCAAGTATGTAATGTACAAAACATAGGCGGTTATTACTAATGTGAGCAATTTTGACTCACAAAAAAGATTCCTGCGGCGTATGCGTCAAAATGACATTAGTGTTCCCGGGTTAAGGTCAATATATATATGTTAGTTTGAAAAATTATGAAACATTAATTTTGTTTTTACCATAGTTTTAGCTGTCCTGCTTCCGAAAGACACTTCACTGATTTAACACAATGATTAACACTGTTATCTACTTAAGATTTTTTTTGTGGTATCAGAATTGCAGAAATCATTTTGCTAGCTCATCATTTTAATGATTCTGAGTTCCTTGCTTCAGAGATTTCTTCTGGAAAATTTATATAAAGAAATTGGTGGAGGGAGAACCATAACGTTAAAAAAATGTCCGTACTATAAAATTTTGATTTAAGTTTGATTGAAATCAATCAATGAAATTTACAATTGTCGATCAGTGGACGTGTTTTCTTTCCAGTTAGTTGATTTCACTTTTTGCAGGCCAATTTTATCAGGTTCTACACCAAGAAATACGGCAAGATTTAAAATTTTGAAATTAAAGTTTCTGAAGAAAATATAAAATTATTCGAAGCCGCGGGCTAAGCAATAATTTGTCGCATTTTGACTTTTGCTAGCAATGCTTAACACCTTGCAACTAAGGGATTCTTCATAACATTTACCAATGATTCCTCAAGAACGCTCAGGACCTATGCAGAGGAAAGTTGTAAGCTTAAAGCTCACAGTATATCGATCATAGACTAAGTGGGATTTCAGCCACCACCTCCAATGATGTCAATATAAATACACATGATACGGAAAATCCTCATTTGAACGAGTGTTCACTATTAAGCTTATTATTATTATTAAAATTTTAATTATTTGTTTAATCATTTCGGGAGAGGTCTGGACCCATTGGACCTCTCCACTGGCTGAGCCGCTGATCGGTCGGTTAAAATTGTTTTCGTGAAATATGTCATATCATGATACTTGTAATCACTACAATTATTACAAAGATCTAAAGATTTCGGAGGGGGCCTACATAGGAGCGCCACTGTTTGGCATCATAAGCCATATGAAGAATAATTGGACGAAAGCGGTCAATAAATATATCTTTCCAGAAAATTTAAAGAACGTTTAAATTGGTTATGGGCAACCGCATGTAGCGCCCGCTCTAGCACTTACGCCGCCCCGGGCGAGTGGACAAATAGCCGCCCCTTAGGTAAAGTACCAGGCAGATTGATAGTAGACATACAAATGTTATGTCGTTGTTGTTGTAGAAGCTATGTAAGAGACATTTTATTCGAGTGATTTTGGCAGCCCTTGGTCGTTATAACTCATCGGTTCCACGATGGCTGCCGTAGGATCACATATCAACCCAAAAATGCATAGTCACAGTGGGATTCAAACTAACGCTATAGTAATTCAGAAAATAGAATGTCTACCCACTGAGAAAGCCCAGATAGTATTTAGAAGTCCGTAGAAGTCCGTTCCGTCACAATTCATACTCTTAAGCGCAATTCAGCTCAGATCAGCAAAGCCTTCCAGAGAGTTTGTTTGAAATCCCAAAATTTAAGCTATGTATTGAATTTCCGCAGCCACATATTATTCACCACCGGCAAAAAATTAACAGATGTCATAGGAAAACCTGGCGGAATTTAGAATGACGTATATATGTATGTGCCCAGCCAGCATCGGCATCATATACCGTGAACATAGCCACAAATAAGCATTACTTCATGAATCATGAATCGGCATTATGTATCGATAGGACGCATTGAAAGTTAGATACATGATGGTCAGCTGAAGGAATGTCGACTGATCGTGCATATAGGAAATATAATGGTTTTCTCCTCAAGTGTGATTTTTGTTGCTGGGGTGATTAGAATCACGAATAAAACATGATCATTCGTATAGTCTGGCTAGAGTAGTGGTTACGGCGCGCACCTTCCGTGCATAGGTTTATGAGTTCGAGACTCACCGTCGCACGTGTGTTTTTTTTGAATTATGTATTTATGCATTGAATATATATGATAATTAACTATTACATAATGTTTACGAATATTGATTTTATAATGTTTATCCGTAATAAGGCGCAAATGCATATATACATGAAATAGGGGGACATCGTCATATACTGCTTGTATGAAAACGTGCGACATAGCGACAAATAAGCTTTACTTCATGAATCACGAATCGGCATTATGTATCGATAGGACGCATTGAAAGTTAGATACATGATGGTCAGCTGAAGGAATGTCGACGGATCATGCATATAGGAAATATAATGGTTTTCTCCTTAAGTGTGATTTTTGTTGCTCGGGTGATTAGAATCACGAATAGATCATGATCATTCATATAGTCTGGCTGGAGCAGTGGTTAGGGCGCGCACCTTCGGTGCATAAGGTTTTGAGTTCAAGACTCTCCGTCGCCCGTATTTTTTTTAAATTATTCATTGATGCATTGAATATATATGATACTTAACTATTAACATAATGTTTACGAATAACGATTTTATAATGATTATCCGTAATAAGGCGCAAATGCGTATATACATGAAATAGGGGGACATCGTCATATACTGCTTGTATGAAAACGTGATGAATGAATAAGCGATATGTGCTTACGCGTGTTGCATGAAATAATGATTACAAATGTGTTAAATGCTGGCTGGGTGATTTGTGGGATTTATCATTGCCTTTACCATGCCCTGTCACTAAGGCAGTTGTCCAACTTAGGTTACTCCGTGTATAACTGAGTACCTGTTTAGCTTTCCTCGCTAGTGGGCTGTTAATTGCGTTTCGAGCCTGCCTACAAGTGAATAGCCTTCGCCATCGTTGCTGATGTATGGAATAAGCTAAGAAATTGAAAATTATTGCGAACATTTCTTTTCCACAAAAACATTCAACACACTTTAGAAAAATCCGCTCTCAAAAATGGTATGCCAAAAATGATGGAGCTGATAAACATAAATTAGCTGAGTCTCTTCGAGGACGAGTTTCTTCAGTGGTTTCAATTTGGGTGGCTTATTTTCATAATGGCATCATTTCGCGAGTTGTTATAGAGAATAAGGTAAGAGCTACTTAAATCGGGGGAACCTAGCCAAATCCCGATATTAGCATGTCCGGAAACATATTAGGTAGACTGCTATTGCGGCTCTGGCAATGTGTACTGTGTTTCTTCAACTTGCTGAAATCCAAACTACCTTGTCCGAAATTGGCCCACTTAATGCTAGATGAATCAATGAATCCATTCGCAAGGAGACCGGGCTAATTGCTGCCAAATGTGGATACATGTTTTCTAAAATGCAAGAAAAAAAATTTGTTGGTGGTGCATTTCGGCAAGAAATTTCTCATAGAAGATTTTTTAACGCTTTTATGTGCTGTTTATGCACTAATTATTTATATTTTCTTATATGGTTTCTCCGGAGGTTCAATATTTACTTAGTGGACGTGATCTCCTATGACTCAACAGATTGAATAAAAATATTAGGCCACAATCGGGCCTTGCAAAACCGTGCACAAAACATCAAAGTTGTGGACAACACACGCCTGGGATGGACAGAGAAAGACGAATTTTTCTTTCTATTTATCGCCACTAGCGACACTTTCTGCATCATCCGTATAACGAACATGCAGCGGAAAATATTAGAAACACAAAAGCTCTCCTTATGAGAGTGGATAGCAGATCAACTCAATTCAAAATCAGATAGCCCTTATCTTTGACAAGAATTAGGGAAAATGCAAGCAAATCCTTAATTCTTATGAAAAGTAGAGGAATTTTCAGTTGGAGGACGAAACCAAAACCAGCACTCCATTTTCCAATAAGCTTCTTTTTAAGGAAGAACTTAATTAGCACATAACTTTGCAAGCATCACAGATGTACCTAAAATTGAGGCAAATATCACTAACCATTTTAAGATTCTAAATGCAGTACTTCGCTTTGTCTTTTCGAGTTTTTTTATTCTTGTTTTACCCAAAAAGCCGCCCCTAAAATTTGGCGCCCCGGGTGACCGCCCAGCTTGCCCCCCCTTAGAGCGGGCGCTACCGCATGATTCGGTTAGTCATATATATTTTTTTGCTCACTACAGGAAAAAAAAACATATTTAAGCTCTTTGAAAAAATAAGCGGTATTGGTAGCTTGTGAATTTGGCGTTATTAGAACAACGTTACGCTATCCATCGAAGACATTTGGTTGGATATGATGAATAAACCTTTGGTGTTTCTGCCCTTTACGATCGTAATCTTCGCTAGTCTCTGTCAGCTGTCAGCGAAGATCACATTTTTAATCTGCAGAAGTAAATTTATCTAATTTTGTAAAATTTAATAAAATAAAAATTACCATTTTCGATTTCACAATGCGCTGCTCCAATCGTTTGGAGCTTAACTTAGCTTTTTACTTCAGAGATTTTAAGCTGTATCCCAAACTGGCTGCTCACCAAAAAACTGGGATCGCGAGTTGCCATTTAGTAGCTACTTAGCATCCAAACTGGACATGACAAAAACAGCTAGTGTTGATACCATGAAAACTGCCAGTTGGAATCGTGAGCTGCCAATTGGCAGCCTCTGTGGATACATCCTTAGAGATATCTATTAAAAAATGTGTGCAATATATATATGTTCAATGTATTTGTATAGGTGGAACCAAGTTAAACAATAAACATAATGTATATATGTAACCCTGATTTTTTGATGGAACGATTCAAAAAAATCGTTGATTCCACGGTTTCAACTAGCAGTGCATACTGTGGTACATCTTATCAAATGCCATCGCTTTGTACCACCTCTTGCAAATCAGGTGAGACCGTCCGGTTTTAACCGGATTCAAAGTACCGGTTTTCCGGTTAACCGAGTTTTTTTCATTGATTTGCTTAGAATTTTAGTAAAAAAATGCATACACACTCGTATTACTTCGTATCGTATGCAAAATCAAGCCAAAGATATAAGGAGAGCTAATTTGACGAGGCAGTGGTTTTACGAGCTATAGCAATAAGGAGAGTGTTCGAAAATATGTTTAAGGGCTGAAATTTGAAAACAAAATTTTTCATAGGGGACAAGTAATATAGAATTGCATACTGAAAAATCAAGAAAATATAAAAAAATTTATGAATTTTGAAGAAATTTTTTTTCGGGTTTTGACCGGACGGACAAATAACCGTCTGGGTTAAAACAGGGAGGAGGAAAAAAAAATCGAAAATAACCCGGTCAACCGTTCTGAAAGTACCGGTTTTCGGACTAAACTTCCGGTTTTTGACATCCCTACCATGCAGGTGCCTACCTCACACTGAAATATGATTCGTCGACGTGGTTGATTTCCACAGCTATACAGGGTGTCCCTTTCATGGAGAAAATTAATGTACAACGGGACCCCTCTTATTTTATCCGTTAAGCATTTTTTGTAAATTTTGTCAAAATGACCGACGGAACATTACGCTATCAGCTTCGCAAGAAGAATTTTCTTGTTCTTGTTATCGACACTAGCGACACTTATCTTACCGTCCGCCATATAGCGGAAAATATCGGAAACACAAAAGTTACCCCTATTAAAGCGGATAGCAGAACATGCCTAACATTTCAATTTTTGATGAAATTTTAAAATTTCTTTAAAGTTTGAACAGATGAATCTCGGAAGATACTAAGAGCTTCGCGCTGTACGCTGACAGCTAGGACTCTGAAATCGAATCTTTAGCGAAATATGCACAGCAATTCGTTCTACATTGCAATTACAACCCCCCCCCCCAAGTAACAATTTCATCCCTATAATACTTCGTAAAATATTATCTTCTAACGACAATAGGGGCACTTTACAGGGTATAAACTCTGAATAATAGTCCAATAATGGCGTTTGGCGCCGTTTTTTGATCCAATTGCCCCTTATTGTAGCACTGAACTAAGCTTTGAAAAAGACATACATCAATGTGTTATGTCATCATTTTCTGTCATTTTCTCGTGAAAAAAAGAAAAAAAAATTCCCCCAGCCAGCGTCGAACCAGCGACTGTCGGACGCCAGTCCGACGCCCTAACCACTCGGCCAACCTCACATATAGTTAACATTGCTCGTAAACACTACAAGTGCTCAACACTTCTTTATCGACTCTTCTCCATTGCACCTTCTTCTTTATATGTCACACATTCATCAACAAAATGCAGACATTTTCTGCGCTGAGATTATCTTAATTGATTCATAAGTTAACAAGGAGTGAGGAAATGTTAGTTTCATGCAATATTTCAATGAATTCAATTCAAGAAACGTGGTATTCCGGAGCACTTCATAAGTGTCAATTCAATAAATCACAAAGTCCATCCTTCAATAAAACTAGGCTGAACAATTTATTGGATGACCATACGAATGTCACACGATAAAAATGACACCGACTGTGCTATAGAAGAATATATGCATGTGTGTGAGTTAACTAGAGAGACTATTGCATGTGTGTGCTGTATCATCCAATAAAACACAAGAGTGGAGTATTTAAAGGAGTGTCTTTTTTAGGTTGACGTTAAGAGACAGTTTTATCGAAGTTTTATACCACAATCTTTGAATTTATTCCATAATGATGACAGAAGCTTTCCGGAAAATACTTTAAGGATGGTTTATCGGATCAAAATATTACTTTAAGCGATGTCACGCGATAAATGAATTCCGTGGTACTATATGGTTGCTACAGTGTGGAGTGCTTCTTTAAAGCAAACGAATTGTTGCTTGGGCCTCCACATCATTGTATTTTTAGTTTTACCTGTTCCGAATTGACTGGAATTATTTAACATCTCTTCACTTGGAAAGTGCTTACGACTACAACAATTTTTATAAATGTTGTCATAGTGAATTTGGGTTTTTCTATGAACCGAATCCCACTAATAGGAAGTGTGCAGTGGCGTAGATAGCTTTTCGGGGAGGGAGAGGATCACTTTGAAAGATTACTTATATACGTTTACAGTTATCAAATGTTTAATTTCAGACAAAAAAAACTGTATTTATTACATTTCGATAATTTTGGATTTTTTTTACTACGGTGTGTCAATCCACAGTATTGCAATTTTCGTATAAATTTTCGCTCTTGTGATTGGAGTATCAGAGCTTTATATGGGGTTATACCAGTGGTTCCCAAACTTTTCGGAGTCACAGAACACTTAAAATCGCCGCTTTTCTGGGCGGAACACGCCAAGACAGGGAAGCATACATGGGAATGCCCAGTATATGTGGATAAAGTACAGCTTTTGTGTTTTTAAATCGAAACCTCCCGATAACTCAGAAATTCGTGAGTAGATATTTCTAAAATTTTCATACATGTAGGACATGGTAGCAGCTATATTTGCTATACATTTCTATCAGCTAATTGTTTGAAAAGGGTATCAAAAAAGTAAGTAGAATTTAAGATTTGGACTGCTAATCATTCGTTTAAAAAAAATCGTAGAAATTTTTTCATTAACACAAATTTAATCCTTTAATTTATTAGTGCTTAATTTAAATCCCAAAAACCTCTTCACCAAACACTGTGGTCATTCTTTATTTTCTGGTATGTTTTACTTCCTTTTCCATTTCATATAGAGCAAAGTTCTAAAAGAAAATCGGCCGATTCTCTGATGTTGGTATTTTACAGTTATCTTGATTTCTAAGCTTCCGAATTTTAAAACATACAAACATTTATTTCCTATGGATTGTTTGCATTTTCCCAATTTTTGAATATCTCTACCAAACGCCTGAGAGATCTTCACGGAATCCTAGGGTACCGCGGAACTCCGTTTGTTTGCTTGTTAATTTATTTTCGAATTACTGCCTGCATAAGACTATACATATATATTTCAATTTTGGAAATTTCTACAATTTTTTTTTCATGGAAAATTTAGTTAAAAAAAATAATCCTGGTTATAGCTTTGAGAGTTCTTCGTATTGAATTCAATAAAATCCGAACAACTAGAGAAAGTCAAGACTTGCTTTTTTCTGCTATAAATTATTAAACCTTTTGATTATTTTTAACTAAAAAAGGAAAAAGAAAAACGACTGTTTATAAACTCAAACAATAATGAATGCTCTAAAATTGGAAGCGTTTTCTCTTCATTCGCATTAGCTTTCCACTCTCCTGAAGAAATCTCTATAATATTATATACTGTATATTTCACCATTGGAAATTGCGTTTCTGTGGAAGAGAACTCCGTGTTCTACATTATTTTTAAATGACATGCAGTTTTACCAAATTTAAATGGAGGGCGGGTGTAACGAGGGTCCATCTGATCGACTTAATTTTAATTTTCAACAGAAAATCATCTTCAACTTAATATTAATACTCACACAATTTCATGAAATTGCATTTTAAAACAGTCCAAAATGTAAATACCATAATTTATCTTAAGTGTCTAATTTTCCAAGAAGAGGTCTAATTTATTATACATCAATGCAAAGGAAATTTTATGTAGCTTTATTCGTTCTCAGAATATTTTTCTGTATCTTTTAAAGTTTTTGAAATAAGCGAGAAAAATCCCTCTTATTGTGATGTTCCATGTTGCGGACTCATCCATCCGTCGGGGTTTTTTTTCCCATACACATACCGAGTACACGTGCACGCTACCGTCCGTCTTGTTCTTTGTCTTGCCTTACAAAACAATTTTGCAAGTAAGTTTTAATTTGTCAAACGAGCCGTATTCGTCTTCACAATTAATTTTTTTTATTGAGTAGATTGTTGAAGAAAGAAATAATTTCGTCTTAATAAAAAAAACAACAACCATTTTTATCGAACTCTCCTGCATATCGACCTTCTCCTAAGACTTTTCAGATCCAACTGATAAGACCTTATCTTTACACTTCTCTCATAATAGACAATATTTTAAAACTTGCGCAGTGAGTAATATCGCTCTCAATTCACAGCATCCCTTGCTAAATGTGTACTAAACTTCCGGAAGTTTTCTCTTTATCCGATTCTGTACTAAAACAAGTGTTGTTCCGAAAAATGTTACTCTGTGCCTTTCGAGCTTTAAAACACTCGAGACTCGATAGAAGAGACACAAGAACTGAACTCTTTAATTTCAAATTAGCACAACGTCGTCACATTGAACGTAAATTAATAACATCAATGCACGTTTCATTGGAAGCTGACTGGAATCCGATAATCCCATTCCAGTCTCGTTTTCGTTTTACACAGTACTAAAAAATTGTACTCTCGTATAATGTTCGTCAACAATCTCTCTTCTTTTTATTAAATTTGCACTAGGATACAGAACGTGTATCCAAGGATGATGGCGCTGCTGCAAGTAATCGGGAAACTATACACACCCTTGTTGCGGTCCCAACCCTAGTCGCGTGATGAGTTTGTGAGTGAGAAGCTTTTCTTGTCCATAGCATATTGGAAAGGTCAAAGAATGAATGAAGAGAGTACATAATGTAATATCATGTTCATGTAACTTCGGTTACAGGAAGATTTATGGATTGGAATTGAGTTTGCAAAAAAAAACGGGTGTTGTTAGCGTTTAACATGACATAATAGGGAAAACGATAATTTGCGAGCAAATGATTTTTTGATTTTGCACCGTCTTAGTAGCAATTTTTTGGGGTTTTGGCATTTACTAATTCGTTAATGCACATCATATGCAGCGATGTCCTCTTCTGAATAATCAAGGGCGCTTCTTTAAAAATGTCTGCATTCAAAACAACGAATGCACAAGACTTTTAGATTGAAGGATAAAGAAAATAACAACTCATTTGGATTCCAAGTGTGGTGCAGTGCAGACCATTCATTGTTGTTCAGTGCACCGCTTCAACTGCCTCCGAGATCGCACTTGCATGCCCTATAATTCACTTGACAATTGATAGTGTTACAATTCAGAGAATATGTCAAAAGAAAATTCTGTTAGGGAAATATTTTTTTTTTTTTCAAAATTATAGTCCACGTATCAAGACAATTGCGTTTAACAAAGGTAGAAACTTAAATTTTCAAGAATTATTCTAATAAAAATATGCGACAGCAGGATATAAGGATGGGATATCTGAAAATATTCCACATCTCATCTGTTTTATATCATGATATCTTATCCGTTGCATGTGAAACTTTCATGACTTTTAAATATGAATTTGTCGCCCACAAATTTTCCAATTTTACAGATTCAAACTTTTACTTCAATTTTCAAAAATTCGCGTTCTCTTGATAAGCATGTCACGTGCACAATATGAAAGTCCTTCGGAACAGATACACTTTATTTCTCATATATATATGAGACACTAATACTCTCGTATATTTGGCTCAAGTTCGCTCGCGAGTTTATCCATATGAAACCCTGAGGTGCTTTTACACAATTTTGCACAAAATACAAAGCTTATCGGAGCCACGTGCACATAATTGTCAGAACAAATATCCTTGTGAAAGTAAACTGTAAACACAACAATTCTCCGTCCGGCTACTTTTGCATGATATCCGGTACACACTTCGGCGGGTAGGTAGAGGTGGCTTTGCGAAACATAAACTCATACACGATTGTACCTAATCGATTCGATATCTTAATATATCGAGGTAAACTCCTAAAATTGTATTGTTGACTATTAGTGTAGTTACTACGTGATAAACCTAGTACATCAAATTGCAAAATGTGGTGGAGACAATTTTTTTTTGTTTCTTATGTTTTTTTGGGGTGCTGAGCATGAATCCGGAGCTTCCCACCAAAATTTCGTTGCGAAACAGGGTCAAAATCGTGAAAAACCCTAAAATTATTGCTGTTTTTCCGTTATTCGCCCCCTAATTCTGCAACTATTTATTTCTGCGAAAAACTCTCCATGAATATTTCAGAGAGCACATAATTGCGCGTCCAAAGAGACATAAATATTAAAAATCTGTTGAGCGGTATTACTACAGTGGATAATTTAAATTTGCCATTTTTAACATAGTTCCATTTTATGAAAAAAATTTTGAGATTGAACGGTTTTTCATTTTTGGTCGTAAAAGTTACATTTATCTTGTACATTGTGTATTTTGGAGTGCAGAACCCGAGTCTGTAAGTTCCCACCAAAATTTCGTTGCAAAACAGGGTCAAAATTGCAAAAAACGCCAAAAAAATGACTATCAATTGTAGCAATACCGCTTAACACATTTTAATGATTAATGGCGCGTTGGACCCGCAGTTATGTTTTCTCTAATATTTTCATGGACTGGTTTTCGGAGAAATGTACACTTTCGGAGTTATAAACAAAAACACGGGAAAACTCCGAAAATTTTGGGTTTTTTCGCGGTTTTGATCCTGTTCCGCAACGAAATTTTGGTGGGAAGCTCCGGATTCGAGCTCAGCACCCCAAAAAACATAAGAAACAAAAAAAAAATTTTCTCCACCACACTTTGCAATCTGAAATCACCTCGGAACTACACTATGTATATACATACACAACACTCACTTTTGGACTACGAACAACACACAGTGATTTGTCCTATATACATGGGCGTAGCCAGGGGGGGCAGGGAGGGCGACCGCCCCTCCCTGGCCGGTGAAATTTTTTTTATTGAATTGAATATTAATAATACTGAAAGAAAAAAAAAATATTTCAGGGATAATTTTTTTCAGATTCACTTTTTCGCATTTTCGTTTGCAGTTTCCATGTTCCGAAAACCACACAAACATTTCCATATCAATTTATTACAAGCCGTTCTTCTTCCTTACATAGTCATCTACATAGATACATATGGACATACCTAATTCTATTCTATTTCGTCCAGATTTACAGCAATCCTGAGCGCTATGGATAGCTCTTTTCATGTCTATACAGTAGACTCGGGTAAACGTGTACTTCGCCAAACGTGAAGGTGAACAATTTTATGTGAGCTACTACTCTGAATCGTGAAGAAGTCTTGAAAGCCCTAAAACATGAACATTAAGGGAGGAATTCATAGTCCTCACTTAAGGAATACGGATTCAATTAAGGAATAATTATAAAGGAATGCTTATTGGGACAAAACGTCACTTTTAAATGCATTACCTCATTCAATAAAATAATTTAATTCGGAAGCCTAATTAAAGTAACTGACAAATAAAATATAAAGAAGTATCTAGTAGCTGCAAAATTTAAATTTATTTTTCAAATATGAGCGACTTTGAACTGTAAAATTTATAAGGATTCCCTTATAGGTCAGTCAATTTATGATTTTAGGTCGCAAAAAATAGCTCGGCTCTGTTTTTTTGGGATACTGTTAGGGTAGATACCAGAAGTGTACCACCAAGCTTGCAACTTCGAAAACCTATCCTAACCCCGTGACCCTCAAAAAACCTAAAAATTTTCGAAGGTTTTTCATATTTTGGTTTGTGATTCCCAAAAGTCGTCTGCTTGATTCTCAAAGCTAATAAAACCTTCTTTAATTTGAGTCCAGCTTTGTAGGTGCAAAGGATCTCAAAATACTCGTACAGCACTTTAAACATTGTTTTTTTTTTTTTGTAAAAAGTTCGAAATGCTGTATCTTGGGATCCTTTGTACCTACAAAGCTGGCGTTGCACTCAAACTAAGGAAAATTTTGTTAGCTTTAAAAGTGCAGTGGACGACTTTCTTGTGCCTTACAAGCCTTCTACATCTGCAACTTCGTTGCCAACCTAGGTTGCAGGTACCTAACTACACATCTGCAACATTCCGGCAACCATGCCATTCACGTTCTTGCAACCTGGTACTGCAACCTGCACCATGCCTACAAATCACATATTTTCCGGTTTTTTTTTGCGTGTTACCAACTTAGGTTGGCAACCAAGTTGCAGGTGTATAAGGGCTGTAAACCACTTGTGGAAAATAGAGAATCGACTGCACTTACGTCCCATAACGTATACGGTTTCTCGCAATGCCTCCTAATTTGACCACAGTTTTTCAGTCGGACTCTATGCATTCAGAGAACTAACGTGAAATTTTGTCGGCCTGTTTGCATCGACCAGTAATTTAGGTACGCTCTCCAAGTACTGCTCCCTTTCAACAGCTTTGGTTTTTACAATGTGGTTTGCAAAATTTTGGACAAGAACTTGACTGTGGAATGCTCTTGATACCGCCATCCGCGGCAACGATATTGTCTAAATAGATGAATTAATATTTATGGGGGAGTTCAATTCCATTTCAGACTAAAGGTACGTTGTCCTCGACGCGGCCGCACGACAGCGACTCGCTCATTCCATATGAAAACTCGTTTTTAAAATGAGAGAGAAACGAGTTTTTAAAATGAGAGAGAAACGAGTTTTTATGGAATGAGCGAGTCGCTGTCGTGCGGCCGCGTCGAGGACAACGTACGTAAGCTGGACTCAAATTTAGCACTTTGGTCTTGTTTAATTTTTTCTTTAAGTCGACTGCATTTGACTCCTTCTCGAGATCCAGAGCTATAACGATCAGATCGTTGATTTTGTGCGAGAGTACTTAATTGTCAAAACTTCATCATGCAAGCTCCACGGCGTCCCGGCAACTTAAGTCGAATGAGCAAAAAACTACCATCAGAATGGAATCCTGCCCAACTTCGGTTTAAACTTTACTGTGGGATTCCGTTCTGGGGAGGGTTAGCTAGGACTCCCGATGTTATTGTAGAAGTTTAGAGGAGCAGCTGAGTTGAGCAGCTAAAGAGGGCTCCCAGTGGAATAACTGAGCGCTTGGGCTCCTATTTGGAAAAGGAAAAACAGCTTAAGAGCTCCATTGGGCTCCTATTTTAAGGAAGTGGAAAAGCATGTACCCCTAAATGTCTCCAGCCGACTGTCGGATAATGTTTTTTTCTATGGATGCTGTGGATGTGAGATAAGAGGCTTCTCGGTATGTTTCAGCAGGAGATGCGATCCTGTAGAACCAAGCAAAGCCAGATTTCAAAACGGACATTGATGTCGCAAGTGGAATATGCTGCCCAAAAACCAAAAATAGCACTGAATATAAACGAGTTACGTTTTAAAAAGCAGAAACGGGGGCCAGTTGAATGTAATCAGAATAACCAGTAAAAGTCTAAACACTTTCAGGGGCAATTTTTCTTTAAATGGTCTTCAAAATCATTCTCAACTGTCCTTTCCTAAAATTAAAAAAAAAAAAAACAATCATGAATGGATACTCGTTTAACATCTTGAGTGAGTTCATAGTTCGTCACAAGGGGCGTGAGTTCGAAAAACAAATTAACTGAATTCGTTCACGGTGAGTCTCGAACCCTTGTGCAAAGAAGGTGCGGCCACTAACCATTACACCAGCTAAAATACTCTAAATTTTGCCTAACAATATTTTCGCGACCAACGATTTCAAATCCTAAGAAAATCTTGATATTGAACAAATTTCGGGCTTGCCCCCCCCTGACCGAAATCCTGGCTACGCCCATGCCTATATACGCACGAGTCGGTAATAAGGACGAAAAATGGCTTGGAAAACAATTCACATAATTCATCATCTCATTTTGGTCTCACATGACGTTTTCGCAATGTGATTAGATTTTCTAGTCGACAGCGACACTCGTGGAGTGGCCCGCACAATTACCACGTGTCGATGGCCAATGTTAAGGATAAGGACACACTCAGCCCGGCCGAAAAATAAACCGAGAGTTGAACAAATGGAAATATTACAGCCAATAATACAGGAATAAATCATTGTCTAAGTCGTGTAAGCAAGCGCTGCCGTTGGGTTTTTTCGTGTGTGTCCGTTTTGTCATGTCGATGGAAAGATTGTGTTTTTCACATTATTGCCTTATTACAAGTAATTTTGGTCGTGTCTGTATACTCAAGGTAAATGTGTATGTTCTACCTCCTAATTTAGGAGACTGATAGCCCTTCGGGACATATTTTATGTTGGAATAAATAAAGATAAATTGAATAACAGTTGATTCAGTATAGGAGTTTTCTGGTTTGTAGGATGCTAATTGTGGAAATGGGATGGGTTGCGACCTCGATATTTTATAATTAGAGATTATTATTATTATCGAGGATATTTCTGACTCGATTACTTGGCAAATGCTTCAGGCATCCAGTAGGTTAGTGGATCAAGAAAACACTTGACAATGAACCGCGCGCCGGCCGCCGGAGCGTGGGTTCGGTTCCTACTGTAGACGTTTGTGCTCTCTTCAACATTGCTCTGACGTAGGGATGGGACGATATTCATGTGGCGGTGACTAGGAACCAGGATAACCTGGCGGGCCCCCGGGGCGTCAAATTATTGGGGCGGCATTTTGCCCATCACTTCATATAGATATAAAACAATAAGAAATCTGAAAAATAAAACTAATTTTTGGTGTAAAAATGAAAAGAAACCACTGAGTGGAGTTTTTCTTTTGCTGCTGACAAAGGATTGCATTACAACTTATATAATATAATTTCCTTGATGAAAGCAACGAATAAATCTGCCATCAACGTGTTAGACTCAGTATAAGTGTGTTGAGTAATATTCCAAATTCAAATTCAGCATTTTTCAGATACTTACGTTAAAATTCAGTGACTGATAGAATCTTTGGTTTCGGTTAAGGTTAAAAGCAACTTTTATATAACTAATTTTGTTGTTTTTTTTTTATTTCAAACTTTACTTTTCATAATGCAAACAGAACACCGAAGGAATCCACTTTGTTATTATCCTGTCGCCATAACTAATCCAAAGAACCTCAGCACAGCAAACTAGATAAATTTTCAAGAAACCGGAGCCTGAGCGGAGTAATCGCCTAGCATTCAACAATACCGTAAATTACCAATGCTAAGATGAGTTTTGCTCAGACTTGCATTTTTTAGCTCATCAGGACGTATTATCTTGGGGATGATTCGAGTAATGCAGTATTTCGTCCGCACGATATATGTATATTATTCAAATAAAGACTTAGTAGTAGCACAACCCAGACCGAGTTTAAATCTACCCGAAAAATGGAATAACCGTGTTTCGTTTATAGTAAACTAATTGTGTGGCTATCTGACAAAAGGTACAGAGCGAAAATAGCGACATACTCTCTTTCTTGTGCTAAATTTTTCTAGCTGAGTTCTCAACGACACCTGCATTGCAACACGCATCCTCTCAATTCGTTGATATGACGCTTAATGCTGTAATTTCTTGCAGAATTTCGGTCTAAATGGATGGATAGACCTCGAGAGTGAAGTTTTTGTCGGCTGCGAAAATCCGAAAACGGTTCCATAATTTTGCATGGCCATTTTATGTGTTTTTTTTCGATTCCCCGGTAATTTCATCTTGAAAAATATCTAATGACCGGGGAATCTAAAAATAATACATAAAATGGTCGAGAAAAATTATGGAACCGTTTCCGGATTGTCGCTGATGGAATTCCCCAGCATTTGCCACATTCTCCACGACAGTAAGCATACATATTCATTGAGAAAATCGCAGTGGACAAACATTTCACTCCCGAGGTCTATTCATTCCTTTAGACCTATGGAATGGGTCGAGAATAGTGCTACCGTCTTTCCCGACGTGTCGTAAGAGGCGGCTAAAGGAACAGGAGAGAATAAAACTCTCCTGTTAGTTAAAAAAAATCCTGGTTGAAGCTTTGAGAGTTCATCCTATTAAATTCAATAAAATCAATCAACTAGACAAAGTCAAGACTTGCTTTGCCCTGCGTTATATACGATAAAACCTTTCATTAAATTTTAACTTAAGAAAGAAGAATGTTGATAAACTCAAACAATAAAGGACGCTCGAAAATTGGAAGCAGTTTCGCATTCGCATTAGCTTTCCACTCTCCTGAAGAAATCTTTATAATCTTTTGCACTGTATATTTCCCTATTGGAAATTGCGCTTCTGTGGAAGAGCACTCCATGTTCCATATTATTTTTAAATTTTTGAACCGAACATAAAGGTTTTCCGGTAACAGATTTTTAACCAGCGCTTACATTTAATTTTTCTAGCAGCACTTCTAGATTACTTCAGTAGGGCTTTCCTGTGCGAAGCTCCAGATCCAATGTGAGACAGTATAGATGAACGTAAAACCATGTGTTGTAGTGTTTCTATTCTATTGATACGCTTCTGTTATACAATTGAAATTAGAGGAAGTGCTATTGAAAATGGTTTCACATTTTTATGAAACACTGCACACTTTGAATAATGACTGACCCTTGACCCCCTCCCTTCTTCACTACTGCTCGAAACTCTTAGCGAGTTCGTCTTCTCTAAGGGGACGAAATCGATAAGGATTTTCGACACTAGAAAACATACAAAGTTTTTTTTTTAAATATGCGCGCAGAAGGGGTTTCTCTAAGAAGCTCATTGCTATTATAAGGGAAACATATGATGGCGCGAAATGTCGCGTTTTGCATAAAGGTAGGGTGTCTGCGGACTTTGAGATACGAAGCGATGTTCGGCCAGGAAGCGTTCTACCTCCAGTCCCATTCCTTATTGTCATTAGAGAGGTAGTGTATGCATGGGCGTAGCCTTCATAAGAAGGCGAAATAAGGCACACTTTTTCAAAGAACCATAACTTGGCTGCTTCAGAAGCCCCGAAATTGAACCATGTCTCTAATCAAGACCGGCAAAGGGGCTAGACACAGGCTTAAATGGCGACGTTCGTTGGCAAAAGATTTCTAGCGGAACTACGACCCAGGATCGAGTACAATGGCGCGAAGAAACTGTTGCTACGCTACAAGGGTGTAGCTAGAGGAGAGCTGGGAAACGCGCTTGCCCTACTGACTATAGACGAGCTATACGTTCTAACAAGCAAAAACGGTAGGCCAGTTGGATGTAATCAGTATCAAGACTTAAAGTGAAAACTAAAAAATAACAGGCGCGACAATCCAGCATTGGACTAAGGCCGCAGGATGTTTTAGTGACATTCTATTTCCAAGATCTTATCTGCTTTTTGTTGAGGTAATGAGATCAGCATCACGCTCAGCAGTGTTATTTATCCCCATAAATGGGTACTCGTTTAACATCTGAGTGAGATCATAGTCCGTCACAAGCTCGTGAGTTCGAAAAACACCATGGAACACGGTGAGATTCGAACTCATGAGCCTGTGCACCGAAGGTGCGCGCACTAACCGCTAGACCAGCCAGACTACTACAGTGAAAACTAGGGATGTCGAAAACCGGACGGTTTGTCCGAAAACCGGTACTTTCAGAACAGTTAACTGGGTTATTTTTGATTTTTTTTCCTCCTCCCGTTTTAGCCGGATGGATAAAAATTGTTTCAAATTTTATACAATTTTTTATATTTTCTTGATTTTTCCGTAGCAATTCTATTACTTGTCCCCTATGAAAAATTACGTTTCCGAATTTCAGCCCTTAGGCATATTTTCGAAACTCCTGCTTTGCAAGAAACCGAAAAAAAAACGAAAACCGGGTTATGGGCCGGTTTTTGACATCCCTAGTCAAAACACATGCATGCCATTATCGTTAAATGGTGAGAAAATCAATCTCAATTCTCCTGTTTCAAAAAGTAGCTCTAGAAATTGCCTAACAATATTTTTCCGAGCGAATATTTCATCTCCTAAGAAAATCCTGATGTTGACAAAATGTTAAACTTGCCTCCCCACCTTATCTAAAACCTGCCTACGCCTATGAAGTTAAGTAGTGTTTAATAGGTTTTTTTTTTAATTTTCTGATACAAAGGGCACATATTAACCCATTACCTGCGGGAGACCTTTTTTCGAATTTTCGTTTGAAACTTCATAGATATAGTAAATAAGGCCTCCTGAGCATCTGCTGTCGGTTTTTTAATCTGCTTTTTAGTTTAGCTGTATTTAAGTGATGCCATATGGCATCAGCGCAGGTTCAAGTTATAGAAACTTGTGAAGTCATCATTTGGAAATATTATAGGAAGACAAAGTTTTTTTTGCTTTAACAAAGATAAATTGGCTGAAGTATATTATTACATGATACATGATATTATTACATGATGTTTTGAAAAGTTAACGAAAATATTTCCCATGTTTTTATTATAATATTTGCCGATATTTATTATTGTTTCTTTATAATTTTGTGTGTTATTTTAAAATAAATCGCTATTAATGCAAAGTTGTAGTTTTTAACAACATTTGGATGATTGACTGGAATACGTTCCTTTTTAGTTCGACAAAAACGGCTGGCATCAGTAATAAGCTCGGTTCGATAAAGCGAAGATTCCACTGTTACACATATTGTCCATCCACTTTGTAGTGCATTTACCTAAATTCTTGATCCGCGATCGACTTAAATATTGTCAAAATAATTGCAATTGTCGATATAATTACCATAATAATATTATCAGGAAACTCGTGTATCATCTGAAGTAGGGGGGCAATGCATTTTTCGAAATTCCTTTTCAGATCAGGATGAATTCCTGGATTAGTTCTTTGATTGACATCAAATTACACTAAATAACCCTTAGGTGTATTTAAACACCAAACTTTGTAGCCTGAGGACTTAGAGAGCAAAGTGAATACATCGCTTGATTAGAAGGATTGCAAATCATAATCTCGTGATCAATATTTCTGTTTATAAAAAAATTCCATATATATCCCGAAATAAGCAAGATAAAGCCCACTGGCTTCAGTGGTGCGAATCCTCCTTCGGGTTCACGCCCCCCCCCCCCCATAATCGAATCTAATAGATACGCCATAGTTATTGCTATCCTGGTAATCAAATTAAATGTTTTCTAGTCGAAAAACCCCTCACACAAATACAAATACGAAAAAAATAGCTATTAAATTTCAATTGCCATTAACCTTCGGGCGGGCGCAATGCATCTGACAGATTAAGTGACCAGTTTTTGTTGGGGCAATCAGCTATATGAGAAGGGAGAGATCTGAAACTCACAGTAGTTTAATCTTTATCGATCACCTACCCAAAGCAGTTTTCAGTTTCCATCTACCATATGTCTGAGGGGCGGGAGGGGATGAAATAATCTCTCAGATGTATTGCGCCCGATTGTGTTATTTTTTCTTTTCTATGAAAATGTTCACCTCTTATACTCTTCACATTGCGGAATAACGTTGTGTGGACTTTTAGGCTCACCAAATCGTTTAATAGTGTGTTTTTAGTAAAATAAGCTCACATTTTTTAACCGGTCGAGTTGTTGGAGGTTTTTTTTAAATATTGAAGCGATTGAAATCGGAATAATCTTAGAAATTTGAAAATGTGAAGGGTATCAAACTTTGTGAGCCAATATTTGTTTCTAAAATTTCGAAGAACTGTTCCAAAAAGACAATGCAACAATAAATAAGAGTCTAAAATATACAGAAACTTAATTTCATCCTATTTTCTGCACTTAATCTGCCAGATGCACTGCGCCCGATCGTGTTAGGATTAGTATTGCGCCCGCCGGAAGGTTAAAATTTCCTCTGTAGTCTGTACCAACGTTGATGCCATATGGCATCAACCAATTTCGCATCAAAATTTCAGATACTAAAATTAATTTTTTTTTTTCTAATTTAATATGAATGGAATCACTTTTCAATGCATTTTTTGTATTAGATATAGTTCAAGCAAAAAAATCTAGTTTGAAACCTTAAAAAATCAGTTTACATTTAGCTGTACATTTTTTCACTTTTTTAAGAATTTCAAAAACTTGTTGACTTTTACGATCCGCTAGCTCTGGCTCCTATAGGAATACTGGCACAATTTATGTTAGACATTAAAGTTAAACTTGTCTACTGTAGATATAAGTGGAATTTTCAACAGAATGCATTCGTACTCAATATTTAGAGGCCATTTAACAGGATACTTGAAAACGATGCCATATGGCACACTAGCAGTGAATGGGTTAAGGTTAAACCATTAATCCAAAATGTACTATTTTTTAATACACTATTCAAGGTACCACTTTTCAAAAGCAATTTTTCCTTTCCCAACTCTGGTTTTGGTCAAGGAAATAAAACCATACAACGTAAAACATAGTAGATAGTCCGCAATAATATATGGATGACCTCACATTTCAATCATTAAAGTTATTTCATAAATCATATCATGTTCGACGAATTCACATTCACATCTTCTCTATAGCACTCATAGCGCTCCTTATGGCTTTGGCCATTGAATTCAATATTTCGAATCCTTCCGGTAGATAAGCCATGGAAACCAGCAGAAACCAACAACATTTCATTTGGAAGTTATTTTGCTGTTCAAATGAAATGCAATCAATAGAGAGGGAGAGAGAGAATTCTGCTGCTCTCCCTCCCTCTCTGTCTGATTCTCGGTTAGTAATATTCCGTTCAGTTCATAATACATACTACATAATCTTGTACGTATGGACATATATTTTGTATATGCATGTTCCTGACAGAAGGATACCCATAGCCAAGTATATTCAGGCTCCTCAAAATTAGAAAACTTTTGCACTTATAAGAACTTGATTCACTACACACGATAATATACAATGTTGTATGCGAGCGTGTTATGAAGTTTAATATGAATTGGATTGAATGTTGAAAGCGTGCACACGATCCTTTCATCTTATTATCTTTCTTTTATCAGGTCGTTAGGCGTTAGTGGTGGCGGCAGGCGGAGCCGAAATTAAATTTTATCAAATGGAAACTTTGTCTGTCTTTCGATAAATTATTATTACCTCTCCTAATGTGTTTTAGTTTCTTTTGAGCCAATAAGATAGAATTCGTGTTATGAGTGATGCTTTTTACTTTTTTTTGTTCATTTCGAAATTTATTTTGATTAAAATATATACATATGTGGATACCTATATTTACGATCCGTGTCTGCTGTGTTGCTTTTCAGCTCTCTAAGAGAAGAATGTGGTCCTTGCTGGAATTATAAGAGGCGCATTAGGTGCCGTTATATGTAGTAATTTGTTGCAACTTGCAAAGTATTAACCTTAAAAAAACAAGAGTATAGGGTTCATTGGAAATCCTCCAAAGGGCTTGTGGCTGTGATCAGTGGCGATCCTACGTAGGGGTTTACGGAGTTCAAACCTGTTATCCTGTTATGTTAGCTTTACTAGATTATGGAATTAAAAAAGATGTCGATTAAGTTTCAACAAGTGTAAAGTGAAGGGATTATGCCTTTTACCCTACCCATATTACAAGCATTGAAAACACGACACTGGCCGCTGATACTGGTTTCGTATCACTTTGTTTTTTTCCCTATGTTAAGCTTCATTGCCGATTCACTTGTTTTTGATCACCACAAAGAACCATTCAGATCAGGCATGACAAAAATGCGGCCGGCGCGGGCCCACCTCGCCGTTCTGGGTACCCACGGCCAGGTCGAACAAATACAAAGTGTATCAACGCAAAAGCTTAAAAATAAAAAAAATAGATCTCAAGTCGAGGAAATTTTTTAAAATAAGTCAAGAGGTCGGTGGCTTTCTACAAATCTTCCTCTATGTTCGGCAATCAATGTGCTGACGGTTATTTGAGGTTTGTTTAAGGCGGGCTTTTCTGAGCAGGAAAATCTGAAGCCGAAATTCGGTTCAACAAACAAAAAATTTTGACTTTACCTGATCTGTTATTTGTCACGGTTGCATTATAATTCACGTTGGCATCTTTCAGGTTATGGGACAAGAACATCTTGGATTGAGACTTATTTGAAAAGAAGGCCAAGCTTTGAACACCCAGAAATCCTGTATTTGGCGAAGAAAATCCCCCGGATGTGAAATTTTTTAAATGTAATAATTTCAGACCTTTTTTTGTTCGTTTTCGCTTTATGCGTTTCTTTCACACCACATCAACATTGTCTATTGTCCACTATCCTGCCCGTACTTAATTTATTTTAGCCTAACAATTTTGGCTTCCAAAGTTGTTTTGGGTTACCTGAATGTTTCTGGATGACCGGTGCTACAATGTTCTGAGCAGCTGTCCAAAATTCGGCGAAAAATAATTCACAAATATCCGTACATGTAGTTGCTACTCAAATTGTTACTTGTCGGCTTTCTAAATTTTGTTGAAGAACATTTTCCAAAAATATGGCATTACTTAAGGGAGAGATCGTGAATAAATTTCGAAAATAGTTTTCTATAGGCGTTTTCGAACTTTTTATTCTGCGGCCGCTCAAACTTGAAGATATTAAGGGCTGTTTAACCTCGGTCAGGTTTTTGAGTTTGACACCAGATTGCAGCTGTTCACATTTTAGAGAAACACAAAGGCGTAGGAAGAATATTTTTTCTAAGGGGCTTAACCTTGCTCGTAAATTTGAATAAATGAGTTCGTAAAATAAATAGTACTAACAAGAATGGAAGACTTGTTTTCTTATACGTTTAGATATTAACAAGAATAATTTTAAAAGCTTAGGTATTTAGAAAGCTCCAGTAAATTTATAAACGGTGAAAAGGAAGACTCCATAATTGCATATACGTTGATGAAATGTTGATCAATTTACCATTACCAATTTACCATGAACGCAAGGTAAAGAATTGACATTATCAGTACATTTTTTTACAAGAATGTGGTTGTGACTATCTAATCAACTCCAATGGTATTAAATTTCCCGGTATTTTGTCTAAAAAGCTGAAACACATGCATAGGGGTCGAATGCGCAAATATGTATATACATTAATGCAAGATGAAGCCAGTATTACAAAGTCTAAAAAGGAATGAAAAACATAGCACCGAAATTAAAAAGAAAAAAAAAATGCCAAATTCATTCTATTAATGTATCAAAAATTTTGAAATCTTTTTGATTTAGAATTTTTGTAAATTTTATCAAATTAAATTAAAATTTGCCAGTACAGTAATTCTTTACGCATTTATACCACAAAACTTGATTCAAAACTACTTTGGGTAGTCGTTCCGGTCCTTTTATGGAGATTTCGTAACTAGATTATTCCACTGCTATAAGGTATTTATGTCTTCAAACTAATCCCTAATTTTCTAGGGCAACGTTAATCGAGTTTTCTCGAAAACCCCTCCCGATGTATTTTTCTGCGCACGCCCCTGGCTGTGATCGCTGTCTGAGTTTTAAGCATAGATGCTCTATCAAATGAATTGTTTGTTTTATACTTGAATGTTGCAGAATAATTTCCAAAATCTAGAAGAATTGGTTATGCTATGCATAAAAAGTTTATTAGGTACCTACTCCGAAACCAAAAAAGGATATTTTTTTCCATAAACTTATATTCCTCTTATTCGAAATTCATTGTTAGTAGCTCACATTGCCAGCAAGTTTCTCTATGAATTATTAATGCAAATACATAGAGTCAAAAGAAACAAACGAACGACAATTTGCATCCCGATAAAACTTTATAACATGATAGTATATTTTATCGCATAAAATGGAAAGCTGAAAAGTTTCACGTGTGTGAATACGTGCGAATATTTGTACGCGAATAAAGACTGAATGCAGAGTATACATGCATGCTATGCTTGTAGTGCAACATCCCTTACTGCATATTTGATAAAATTGCTTTCATGCTCTGGGGAACATTTATTTTTATTTTGAGATGTAAAAACAGTAGTGAACTTTGTAATTCTTGTGTTAACAATGCAGTTCCGGGGAAAATTTATTGATCGCAAACTCTTCTTTAAAAATTCCGTGTGTGTTTGAAGGCTAAAGATAAAAATGTTTTATTGTGCTATAATATTCTAGACTCTGATAGAAAAAAGGAGACCTAGGCTAATTTCGGGCGCGGGCGAAATTTAAATACCCGTCACATTTGAATGAAACTTATGCTTCCTTTGCGTTAACAATTTCTACCGCAGCCCTTTGACGTGTACCGATTCCATATGTTGCTGGATGCCTTCAGGCTTTACTAGGAACACATTTAGGTGAAGTTTGGTTAAGATTAGTTCATAAAGACAAACGTTTTTCTTATAAGAACCTAATTTTCATGAGTTGGTTTGAAGGACAGCCCTATGACGTAATGTTCCGATTTTAAATTTTTTGAGAATTACAGGAACACATTTGGGTAGAGTTTGGTTAAGGTCGGATTCAAATAGAAAAAGTTTCTCTTAGAAGAACTTAATTTTCAGGAATTGGTTTGTATGGCAGCCCTATGACGTAATGTTCCGATTCCATCCGTTTTTAGTTATGTTTTGAGGCGTTACTAGGAACAAACTTGGATAAAGTTTGGTAAAGATAGGTTTATAAAGAAAAAAAGTGCTTCTTAGTAGAACGTAATTTGGTGCTTGGTAGCTCAAGCAAAGGCGAAGGCAGCTGAGAAATTCTACGAAGAATTAAAAACAGAGACTGCGACCGAAAGACCTAAGCCCGACACCAGGATATTTAACCCTTGTGTTGCCACCCGGCTAACCGGGTACCCATCTTGATACGTTTTGCTAAATAATTTTTTTCCCAGGAAAGATTGTCCAAAATCCTCTCGGATCTCCATGATTTAATCGAATTTGAACCGAAATTTGCATTCTACGTATTTATAGAAATATTTTAACTTAAAACATTTAAAACAACACGTATGAGCTACCCGGGTACCCCGATATAAAAAGAATGATTTTCGTATAGAATATCGTATACATATTTCGAGTAAATCGTAAAAATGCGTCAACTTTTGTACCTCTAGCGTTTCTTTGATGGTTGCTGTTAGTAACCACTTCTTTTACTGGCCTTCCTTAGTACCTTTCGATTGTGGTTTTCGTTTCATGATTTCGCATGACTTGCTGGTTAGAAAATCACTCTCCTATCATTAGCATAGCTAATTATTCCGAGAGCTGGTGTAGAAAAATTCTGCGCCCGTTAGTTTTTTTTTGCAAGCATATCATTGTTTTCATAGTAAGTAACGTAAGTGGTACCGGTGATATCGTAATGGGAAGAATCACCGCTTTTTTCTTCTTCGGAACATACGAACAGATGGTACCTCCTCGCCAAATCCAAAAGCGTCTACAATAACGGTCAACAGTTCGTCAGTTTCATTTCTTGAGGAATTCCTTTTTTTCAAAATACCGACGATAGTCAGATTCCGTGACAAAAATTTTCATTGCTACTCTCCTCCTCAGCGTTTCTTTTGTCGTCATCGTTTTCTTTTATTCGTCCATCGAAACTCTCTCAGCAGTGACTGAATGCCTGGCTTCTTCACGCCAACGGCAATAATTCAGTGCATGTTTTGGATACGCTAAGTTCTCTAAACAAAACTACAATCTATTCTTAACTTTCCTTGTAAAAATACAAACAATTATTTTCAGCTACAATGGACTTTTAGCAAGAGTTTCATAGGGGGGTACCCAGGTAGGTACCCGGGTGGCAGATATTGTAAGTTTTTTTGGGTGGCAACACAAGGGTTAAGGTCGCAGCCCAACGGAGAAGGAACGCTCGGGAAATACAGGCGCCAAAGTACGTGGAGGACTCGCAGGGAATGTTGCTGATTGACGATACGGCAATTTGTAGCAGGATGCGTGAGTAATTTGACGAACTTCTAAATGAAGAATTTCCTCGACCAGATTTTCAAGATGTTGAGCCGAATACCACAAATATTGAAGATATCTCAGAGGAAGAGGTGATGGAGGCAATGCATCAGATGAAACGCGGACCGGGCAAAATCCTGCCGCAAAAAGCGACCGTGGTACACCACGCGCTTAAAATGTTCCGGCCACCAACCGTGGACCAAGGCTTCACCGACAAGCGCGATTTCGGTACGAGCGGTCGAATATATTTTTCTCAACAAAAATTAACGCCTACTCATTATCGTTATTTTGGATCTACTCTATTGACCCGTGAATTGTTACAAAACATGTTTTCATGTTTTTCTGAGGGTTGTGTCTCTGATATTTTTACAGTATCTGTTAAGGAAGGACATATTAGGCGTAATTTCTATTCAGGGCCAATACTAGCCTTCGTGGTGGCACTGAGCGAAACAAACAGCGCCGTTCTAACCAATAGAAAAATATACTTTTTAAAATATAAATTGTCAAAAAAAAATTTACTCACAATTTTTAGATGTATGGGGTGGGGTTATGAAAATGTATAATTTCTATTTCTTAATTGTTTTTTGTTAACCTATAGCGTGGGCCCATATTTGTCAAAGACAACCTCACAAAAAATTTACAGTTACAATTTAATTTTTTTATTTAACCCTTTCCCAGACAGAACGTCTATAGATTTTTTTTAGCATTTGACATATAAATCGTGTCAAATTTTGGCGTTGTGTCCGGCAATGAGTTAAATAAAAATACCAATTTGAAGCTGTCAAATTTTGGCGTTGTGTCCGGCAATGAGTTAAATAAAAATACCAATTTGAAGCTATACAATTTTCAAATTTCCGAAAAAAATGCGAAACTGAAACCCTCAGGGTAGCTGAGATTAAGTCGACTACTTAATCAGGTTAACGTATTAACAAGATTGAAATTTTCTTTTGTTAGATTTCTGTTTAGTTTTTTTTTTTGGTAATGTCATCCATAATATTTTCTGTTTAGTTTAGGAGCTATATATACTGCCCAAAACAAAATAAGGGCCACTAATGTCCGTTTACTTTAACAACGTCTTTTTACGAATTTTTAGGGTGATAATTAATTTCAAAAATGCCATTCTGTACCTGAATGTGATGTGAGTTATCACAGTATGATTCGCCAAAATCAGCTTTAACGGAACTGGCTTAAACAGTTCTTTTGGGGTCACGAGTCATACATTTGGTAGTTTTGCTTATTTCTCATTTTGATTTAGAATTTGTTTTCGCCAAGTTCTTTACCCGCAACATTAGTTGTTGCAGTTTTAAAGATAAGGAGAATCTGTAAAATACAAAATGCCAGCAATTCGGCGCCATTTAAATTTAAATGCTTCATCCAGAGCCTTAGAAACGTTGGAGGAAGGTCGTACGCAACGTTCTGTGGCCCTGCAATTAGGGTATTCGCGAAGAGCCATTCAAAATCTTTGGAACCGTTACCAGGAGACAGGAAGTGTCTTCCGTCGTCATGGTTCAGGCCGAGTTCGAATAACCACCCCCGCAGAAGACCGATATGTGAGACTTTGTGCGCGACGAGATCGTACCATTAGTGCTCGTGGGCTACAAAGTAGGCTATTAAGGACGACTGAGAGCCCTGTTAGCCCTCAAATAATCAGAAATCGTTTACACGAAGACCAACAACGGTCAAGGAGACGTGTTACCAGAACACAACTGACCAGGACGCATCGTACGAATCGTTTAAGATTTGCTCGTCGACATATCCAATGGGACATGCAACAATGGCGCAATGTGCTCTTCTTTGATGAGTGCAAATTAAATTTTTTTAGTGACGACCGACGCATAAGAGTCTGGCGGAGAACCGGAGAAGCATTTTTGGATCCTTGCATTAATCAAATTGAGAGGCAAGGTGGTCCCAGTGTGATGGTCTGGGCCGGAATTAGCTTGCAAGGACAAACTGACCTTGTTATCCTAAATAACGGGATAATTACGTCCGAAAGTTATATTGAGAGGATTGTTAGGCAACATATCATTCCTTTTTCACAACAGGCGTTGGATGATTTTATCCTCATGCAGGATAATGCACGACCACATACTGCCCGGGCGACAAAGTCTGTTTCGAAGAGGCCAATATTGAGGGCATGGAGTGGCCTGCCAACAGTCCGGACCTAAATCCGATAGAACATCTTTGGGATCAATTAAAACGCCAGATGCGGACCGCTGAAGAGGACATACACAATCAGCAACAGCTGACTCAATTGCTAAAAATATGTTGGGACGAGATATCAAAAGAAAGCGTTGTTTCGGCTTATTGAAAGCGTTCCGTCCAGGCTTTGAGACTGCATATCAAAAAGGGGAGGCCTAAGTCGATACTAAGAAAACAAAGAATCAATTTTTTTTACAGATTAGACATACAAATTAATTGTTATGGTTACGATTACATGACCGCAAAAAGTAAGCAATGCGAAAAAATTGTAAAAAAAGTGTAACTTTTGGTCAAAATTTAATAAAATTCAGTATATTTAATGAGAAACATATTGTTTTATTAAACTAGACCAACAAAACTATGATTTTCTTTTTCCAAAGAAAAATAATCAGAAAATTATTAGTGGCCCTTATTTTGTTTTGAGCAGTATATAAAAAAAGATAGGACTGTGTATATTAGTAAACCTATAACGACTCTGCAATAGTACGATATCACTAGAAAATGTAGGTACTTCTCAATAAAGCTGTTATCAATGCATTTGCTAGAAGAAGAGTTGGTTGCTAAAACAAGACAATAGGTTCGTTTTTAGGGTTTTTTAGATTTTACCAAAAACCCTTATGAAATCGATTTTGTCCGTCCGTCTGTCCGTCTGTCCGTCCGTCTGTTCACTAAATAACTCGCGAACGGCTTAACCGATCGTCATGAAATTTGGTAGGAATGTGTAGAATGGTAACAGTCTTTGGCACGAAATACTTAAAAGTTGGTAGGACAAAAATAACAGGGTGTCCCGGACATTTGAAAATTTGTTCAATAAATAACTTGCGAACCGCTTAACGGATCGTCATGAAATTTGGTAGAAATGTGTAGAATGGTAACAGTCTTTGGCATGAAATACTTAAAAATTGGTATGGCCAAGATAACAGGGTGTCCCGGACATTTACAAATTTGTTCACTAACCGATCGTTATGAAATTTGGTAGGAATGTGTAGAATCGTAACAGTCTTTAGCACGAAATACTTAGACGTTGGTAGGATAACGCAAACAGGCTGTCCCGGAGATTTGAAAAAGTAGAATTTTCAGTTTTTATCAAATCTAAGAACTCGATGGGTACATTTCATATCAGTAGCTTTTTTCCAGTTTGGTTGGAGTAATGGTAACGGCGTTACAGCTAATAAATCCAGTTAATATGTGGAGCCATGATACATAGTAAATCTATTTTTGGATTGGATTATTTAGATTAATCCAAAAATAGATTTACGAGAAGCATTTCATTAATATTGTGCATAATTCTTATTATTACCTACAAAATATATGTGCAAAATTAGTCACTATGTATGTATCCAAAATCTAAAAAACCCTCGTATTGCGGGCGCAGCCCTCTGTACGCCGGTATTTTTTACTACATCCCCTGTAGGTTTGGGTAACGAAACTTCAAATAAAAAAATGACAGGTGGACCAGCTGGCATTTTTTTATATGGAGTTTCGTTACCCAAACCTACACAGGACAACCAAAAAAACGTACTTAAAATATGGTTTACATTTAACATTTTGGTAAATGTAAACCATCCAGTGATGGATCCCCTAAAGGTGGTGGTCCTGGGCAACCCGATAGGCAACTGAAGTCAGTGTCAATGACACCGAGTCCATATGTTGGAAAAGACTGGGTTAGAATAATGGACATGCCCATTTCCGAGGTACATATTTCACCACTGACTCCTCAAAAATTCGCTCCCGACAGGTAGTGCTACTTCCCCCTTCCCAATAGGATACTAGTCTAGTCAAAAATGCAAATGCAATTAGAATCGTGTAGGCATCAAACCGCAACGACTGCACTTTGGCTATTCAGCATAAGTAGCCCTTTTCAGGCTAAGGTTATGCGGAGGCTTTAAACGCTCGATATGGCGAGGCTTTAAATGCTCTTTCCTAATACGGTTAATATTACATTTTACGCTCTTCATGCCAATCCTAAACTAGTTATATTCTTTTACGCCGATGGATACATCAACTGTCTCTTGAGCATAACCCGCACGCAACATAAAATCAGTTTTTATTGCAATTGCAAGTATCAAGGACAATGATCGTTATTCTTATGTTTCGGTCCCACCGCACGAATTCTTTTCCTAGACTCGGCACTCCATTTTCTTAACTCTTAACGATTTTTCTATTTTGTCTTACGTCAGCATTTGTATACCGGAACTTTTATGCTCGCGGTACGGGTCCAAAAGCCAAACATCCATCAATTTGGAATTCTCTCTGTACCTACATACCTACCCAAAACACTGCTGTCTGCAACGGAAAAACATATAAAGCACAAAAGAGCAGTAAAAACCACCACAGTAAGAGAAAAAAAAACTGCCGTAGAAATGTTTTTATCCAAGAGGAATTTTTATTGCTTATTGGGTTGCCTTTTGCAGTTTCCAGCTATTTTTCTTTTGAAACCAATAAGTAAGTGGTGTGGTATGACCGTTGTCGATCCCAAGTCCTAAGTCCATTTATATGTCTTGCACAGGCATTTTGATTCGCATGCAACGGAGAAAGACGTTTCGTCTCTCGTCTGCCGGCCGGCATACTTATATACTGTATATTGAGTCCTGTGATGCCTCTATTGTTCCGTTTTCATCATTGTTGGAACTCGAAAATCGTATAGTAATTGAACGTTGACAGGACATTTTCTATGGTAATTGGAAATTACTTGAGCCTGACTAGACCAGTTGGACAAAAGGGTCTGGTCAAAGGTCATTCGCATGATGATGATGATATAACAAGGAAAGGACGGTCAATGAACTGAAATGTATACTTTCAGTTCAGTGGTGACGGACTATTTAAAAATATTAATTTACTATGTTTTAATGTTTTTTTGTTTTATCAATAGAATTGTGAATAAATTCGTCATCACTTTTCTTGTGGGAGGAAACCGATCTAGCAGCGCTCACATATTTCTAATAGCCGATACTGACTACAAACAAATCCAGGGGTTGATTCAAATGAATCCAGTCAAAATCATGAATACAAGATCAAATCGTGCATGTCACTAAATTCAAAAGGCATCGCATAATGTGTGTGTATTATTTAAATGACAACAACCACTTATCACAATGTGGACCAAAAAGGGGTAGCCCTAAAATCACGTGGCACAGATCTGTGGATAAGTAAGTCTTTGAGAAAGATCTGGGGCCAAATACGTTACATGACCAGAAACCGTACGCGATGGCGAGTAGGTGTAGTAGACGCGCTATGCACCACAAAGGAAGGCTAAAGGTAACTTAGTAGTAGTATTATTCAAATTACAGTACAATATGTACCAATTTTTAATCAAATCCCGGATTTAATAAATCTTGTTCATAGTCTGAATCCACTATAAACCTTTTCAAAGCGTAATTTCAAAAATAAACTGAATATATCTCGAATTATTGTTAGGTACCCATAATATAAATCTTGTATCCATCATCTCTGCACTATCATTTCTGATTTATACTAAAATAATATAAAGGATACGATAGACGACGTTTCCTTATTATAAAACTCGCATCCATCAACCCTTGCTTGCTACCTCAATTTTCACATCCGCCTTCAGGGCCATCAGGTGAAATGGCATCCTGTTCACAAATCTCATTTTCCATAATACTATTTCCTTTCATATTATTACAAAAAATAGATAATTTCTTATGAAAACCGCACAAACTAAAGCAGACGTATACTTTTGTGAAACGACAAAAAAAAATAGAAAAGCCGCACACAGAGAAACTTTCATCACTTCTCTCTGGCGTTTTCTTTCAGTAACTTTTATTTTAATTTCAAGTTTTCTCAGTCTCTCGTAAGCAAACGATATTGGAAAACTTTGAATGAACTTTTATATTATATGGAGTGAATATTTCGAGAAAGGACACAAAGGACGAGAGTATAAGGGAATCTCATCTATCTAACATTTTTCGGATAGAATAAATTGAGATTTCATTTCATAAGCTGCTTTAACGTTACCCATACCTTCGTTGTTGTTGAGTGGTTTTTCAACGGGTGGTTATGCGTCTGAAGGGATTTTTTTTTCAATTTTTATTTGAAATTTGAAAATTTTTTATTTTAAGGTAGTTTTTATCAAGAACAAATGCAATGCTGGCAAAATAATGATAAATTCGCCAAACATAGCTAGAAGTACATACCTTAAGGGCAAGTTTGCATATAATGGGCTCATAACCTTTTTCGTTTAGATTAAAATTTGATAATTTATTCATAAAATAATATTAACAACTTTCTCAGACTCATCTTTAAAAAAAATCAAAATGAAAACATAAACAAAAATGATTAAAACCATCTCCGATCAAAAACAATAATTACACAAACTTAAATCACTACGAATCCGGCAAAATGACTGCCTGGCAAAATAAATAAACCAATTTGACTTAATTCATCACACTGCCCTTCCCCTTCGTACCGACATGATAACTTTATTTTCTTTGCTTTCGTGCAATTCAAATTTCAACGAAAACAATTCCATCAAAAAGTTGTGTGCTGTTTTTACTAACTTTTGCTTTTAAATTTTGGGCAAGCTCGCGCGTCGTTCCCGTTATTAGGCTGAGCCGCCTAATAAACACATTTCACGTTGAAATGACGATGTTAATGAGATAGAGGACCAACAAGAGGGCCGAAGAAATACACTAAAATTTTATGCTACAGGATCAAAGACAGAAGAGGAGTGTTTTCGGCGACGTTTGGGTGTATATATTGCGAATTTTGTGACGAACATCTATTAGTAGGCGCGGTAACGGGGATGACGACAGGTGAAACATTGCGGATAGGGCGCGGGCAATATTAAATGTCCCGGTCAGCATTTGGTGCGTTCCGCAGGCCCAGAGAGATGGTTTTCACGGAAAATAAGTGTAAAATGCTAAGCAATAACTTTTCTCATTACAATTATTAGGAAACTTTTTCTATTTCAGCAAATTAATGTTACTTGGCAAGTCGATATTTCACCTACTGTGTTGTTGCATAAAAGACGCAATTTTTGTTGTTTTCGTTTTCAGGGCTTTTAAAAATTGCGAGAAGAAATGACCGAAAACCGTATAGAAACCAAGGTTGAGCTGCTAATGGATTTTATGAGTTACTCTTAGTTGAAAAATGAAAGTGTGAATCCGATGAAAAAGGAAATATGTACGGTAAATTATAGGTACTTCAGCTTGACCAGGCTTAGGGTTGTAACTGTAACAGCATTCAATTTACCAATAGCGTAAACCATAAAAAATCTGGTAATTGCATATCAATATCTAGATAACTCTTTAACATTTATGTATGGTCAACCCTCATTATCCTATCGCAATTTGCAATATTAAATTGCATGCATTAGAATTTATAAGCACTGCAGAGCATTTTCTATCCAAATCAAGTTTGACGGTCCTGAATATCCCTTCTATCGGCACATTCATTTCGAAAAATTCAACAGACCCCATCGTACATACAAATCACATAAAAGCCAGAGTGAAATTTAGCATATGCTTAGTGGCTATTGCCGTTTTGTGGTCAAATTGGTTGCACCTGATGTCCACATCGACAAACCATATGAGCTTTGAAGAATTTACACGGTCATTTGAATTTAGTCTATATATACCAGTAGAAAATTGTCGTATAATTTCAAATCACTACTTGGAGACTGCATTGTAGGTTTTGAATTCTATTGGAGTTGGGGATGTGAATTAAATTAACCCATGGATGGACTTAACCTTCGGGCGGGCGCAATGCATCTGACAGATTAAGTGACCAGTTTTTGTTGCGCCAATCAGCAATATGAAAAGGGAGAGATCTGAAACTCACAGTAGCTTAATCTTTATCGATCAACTACTAAAAGCCGTTTTCAGTTTCTATCTACCATATGTCTGAAGGGCGGGAGGGGGTGAAATAATCTCTCAGATGTATTGCGCCCGATTGTGTTATTTTTCCTTTTCTATGAAAATTTCCACGTGTTATACTCTTCACATTGCGTAATAACGTTGTGTTGACTTTTAGGCTCACCAAATCGTTTAATAGTGTGTTTTTAGTAAAATTAACTCACATTTTTTAAGCGGTCGAGTTGTTGGAGGTTTTTTATATATTGAGGCTATTGAAAGCGGAATATTCTTAGAAAATTGAAAATGTGAAACGTATCAAACTTTGTAAGCCAGTATTTGTTTCTAAAATTTGGTAGAACTGTTTCAAAAAGATAATTCAACAATAAATAAGAGTGTAGAATATACAGAAACTTAGTTTCATCCTATTTTCTGAACTTAATCTTTCAGATGCATTGCGCCCGACCGTGTTAGGATTAGTATTGCGCCCGACGGAAGGTTAAGGGTATGGCCAGACCTTTTTAATTTTTAATTTGCTGTAAAATTAAATCTGTTTTTAGTCAAAGGAGAATACGATATTTTGTCGGCAAAAACGCTACATCGCTGGATTCTTGCAAGATGGTTGGGGATGGCCCCCAGATTATGGGATAAAAATCCCTACCGATACGAGGTCCGCAACCTAACCAAAAAAGGTGAATGGGGTTCTTTTTTCGTTTTTTTGCAATTATTGCAAAAAGCGCAAAAGATACAGAAAAATGGTCTGAGGAAGAAAAAAACTTCATAAAATTTCCTTTGCAATAATATTTATATAACACGTCAGAATTTAATTGGAAAATTCAGCGCTAGACTAAAAAATAAATAAAAATATTTTCATTTTAGAGCAGAGAGAGAGAGCTAAATTTTGGTTTATTGCCATTGGAGGCAGGGTCGTACGCAGAAATAAATTTCGGGAGAGGTTTTTGAGGGTGGTTGAACTGGCAGTATGTGGTTATATCCTGATACATACAAACCTACAAATTGAATTCAAATTTTACATTCGATAAAATGTAATACCCCAGAAAAACAGAAACGATTGCAGAGATATATTTGGTGAGGTTATGGAACACAATAGTTCTAATATGGCTTTTACAGAACACAATGGATAACAGTTTGCAAAACACGGCACAGGTCCAATTATAATGCAAGGACGAGGCAAGGTTAACATCGTGCCTGTGGTCGATTAGATTACTTCAGCGATAAGAACCAAACACCTTCTCTTTACACCTTAAAAAAAAAAATAGTCAGTGTCCCTATTTTGTAATTACACGATCTGAAAAGCTCTAGCTGTATGACAAGTAACCAAAACAACCAATTACGGGTGATTTTGAATATGAAACAACCAAAATTTCAATCTATGCACATAAACTCCCAAAACGCAAAACCCCTCCTCAACCCACTACGTAAGGTGAAAGTTTGCAGCCACTATTGCAGCCCTATGTAACCTCAATGTGTCAAAATATTGTTATTTTAAGAAAATAATCATCATTGTAGCATCAATTAATTTCGATGGGGGTTTGAACTCCCAAAACCTCTACCTAGGATTGGAGGGCATCATCACCCGACCCACCAAAAATTTGCTCAATCGGAAAAAAACTAAGGGGACCTCCCACCTCCTTTTTTTAAGGTTGTGGACCTCCATTCGATGGGGACTATTTTTCCCATAATCTGGGGGCCACCCCCCCCCCCCCCCAAAAAAAAAAAAAAAACAAATTTTTTTTTAACAATCGATAATCACAATAATAGTTGAAAAAATATCCTGTCAGAGAAGTTATAAGGACTTGTGGGTGTGGCCGAACCCCTATAACTTAATACACGGAACTGTGTTTTTATACAGCTCTTGAATCTCATCTTTTGAAACTAGATTGGTTTTTTTGCTTGAAGTGCATGGCGTCACGTACGGTGTCTTCGGTGGAAGACGGGCCTCCAACCATCAGGGTCCCGTAGGTCAGCGTAGTTACCATAAGAGTAGGAAATTTAGACTGTTTTTTAGAAGTTGTTGAGCAAGTTGATGTACTCTTCTTTGCTACGAAGGAGCTTTAAGCGAGATTTTCAGGAACATTTTAGTGCTGTGGTGAGGTGAGAGGCTTAGGTAAATGCGACCGGGTGTATTTTTTACGCTAAGTGTTTCCATAAGGTGAACTTTGATAAGGTGAATCCCTAAAAATGTTAAACGGCGATTCATAATAATTAAATCTTGGTACATTAACAAACCCTCGCATTATCAAATGAGTTAAAAAACACACTAGCATGACGATCGGTAAATGAGCCGAGGACCAAAGCCTTGCAGAATACGTACAGCTACGAGTAATAAAATACCACTGGGGATTACGACTTACTTATTTCTCTTAAAATCCTTTATTGGATAGTTTTACAGCTACTGTGGTGCCTATATAGTGTCTTCTTCTTCTTCTGGGGCATTGTGCGTACACTTAGCCGTTTATAGGCTACTGCGAGTCAACGTTACATTGCATATAGAGGAGTGTATATAATGTTGCAAGCACAATATATTTCCAGGACCACGCCGAGATGCGATCTCCAGAGGTCTGGAGATTACTAGCATCGTACAGTGCGACCCAAATAAGTGAGCTACAGAGCGTGTACGACATAAAAATTGTTTACTTTCTGAAAATTATATAATCACAGTTGGTATATATGTATATCCTATCCAGTCGCGTAGATAAGGAGAGGAGCAAAACTATCATTCCGTCTCAGGTCACACATCACTTTGCGATCGTGAAATTGTGTACCTGTTTGACAATTTAAGTGTTTATTTAGCTTCAGCTTCAATTATAAATGTTATCTAATTTTTGGAGGTAAAATGTAAATGTAAACCTTGTGTGAAGCGAAAGCAATTCAAGTAGCGAAATTTCTACTGTGTAATTTGCATGATTATGAAAATGAAAATTTACCATATTTTTTGTTAATGAGGGGTGTAGTAGCGATATTTAAATTTAAATTTTGCAACAATGAAATATGGGTTCAGAAACCCCACACAAATATGAATGCATTCGCATTTTGTACAACAATTCAGCTTTAATACAGTACAATGAAATCGATGAATTAAACTACGAAGACTCAGGCCACACAGAAGTCTCTTCAGACTGACACAAGATTGCAACATTAAATTCTGTGAAAAAATGTTCTCCCCAATATTTTTACAAAAACTAGTCAATGTCAGAATTAAGGTTTTTCACGATCCCCTATACATATTGCTTTAAATTGCATTTTCCTTGTTAAGAAAAAATCTGGTCAAAGTTCCCCTCCCTCTCCGAAAAGCTCTCTGTGCCTATGCTCCTATCAAAAAAGAGTCTAAAGAATTTATTTTTAAGATATTAGCTTTAACAGAATGAGATTATTCGGGTTGCGTCTTTTTGGTAAACGGCAGTGCTAAACCTGTATGAACTCATACTGTTTTACTTCAACGCCTATTTAGAAATATAACGGTTATTCTTTTAATAAGAATTATGTTATTTCTAGACAGCAAAAAATATTTATTGTACTGTACAGCAGCAACTGTAAACTTGCTCAATAACAATTTTTTAGAAGAAATTAAAAAAAAATAGTGGTGAAAATAGTAAATCCTATATCGGACAAACAATGTTGGCTATATTCTATGCGGGCCCCCATTTCGGTTTCGAACACAAGATATTTTAGAAATGTGACGCCACTGGTATTCTTCGTAGTCAATCAGAGAAGATAGAAAATGTCACGATATGAAGATGATATGCCTGTGGACATGTGTAATGCAGTTGTGCATATTGTGCATTCAAGAACGAATTCTTTCTCTGAATATTCTTTGCAACCCAAAATTTTTTCAACATTATGATTTTCATAAGGGTGGCATCATGTAATTAAACTCTATAACAACAATTGAGATACTTCGTCGGTAGTATCGCAAAAACATTGTTTGCGAAATTTTACATCCAAATTTTAAGGAAATACCGTTGAGAATAACCTTGATCGCTTATTAAAGATAAGTTAAAACATCTGCCGGTGTTTTCACTTTTACTCCCGATTACATCCAATTCGCCTAAGAAATCTTTTTAGACCCGTGGTGCTAGAAAGGGTCCAATTTCTGAACAAATTTAATGAATGATACAAAATTCCGTTATTTTCTTAGAGAGACCTGTGTTATACATATCCTTTATTCTAACAATTAAAAATTCAGGAAAAATAGTATGAATGTTACATTTAAGCCATGAAATGACTAAACACGGAAAATAGAAAATCCTCGCTGACAGTAATCCTTAAAGGGGATTCACACTATGGACAGGATTTACTAAAACCACTAAATTAATCGAGTCGAAACCCGCCTACTAGATTAAATAGTGTGTCATTAAATTCGAAATGCATCGTAGAATGTACTTGCATTATGCAAATTGCAGTACAATATGGTACAACTGTTAACTAAATCTAGGATTTAGTAAATCTTGTCGATAGTCTGAATCGCCCTTAGGATCTAATTAAGGGAAAGATACAAGCTTTGAAAGATTACACGATTGTAGGATCTGATTGTGCATTGTGTTACGGATTAATGACAAGCTCACATGAGTTCCCAGTCTCGGATATCAAAGGTCTGAAATTTTACAATATTTTATTATATGTAAAATAAAATTAAAATGTATAAATTAATATAAAATACAAAGTGAAGTCCATCTTAGATTTTTGATTGGCAAGTGCCCCTCCGTGCCTCCCCTTCGCTAAGCCAATGTTTGAATCACTAGGCAAAAAACACAATTCTTAAATAACATTATAGTGAACAGCTGTATACATAACGTCCAATTCAACTTTTCTTCTGTATTTTCCTAAAAGATCTCCTCCTCTACAATCATCTTCCAATTTCGATTCGATGCAACGACACAATTGACTAAGTGACTGGCCGTTTTTATTTTCAGAAAGAAAATCTTTTCAATGACTTGTCTAAATGTATAAACTTTTCCACGGAAGATTTTCTTCGTTTTTAACTTTGTTTGTTTGTTTGTTGTCGCATTGAAATATAAAACTATCCAACTCCTTATGTACGACGACAAGTTGAGCAAGTCATCAAATTCGATTGGGAAGTTGATGATCCACGGAATGAAATAAGAAAACGTTTACTCTCAATATCGTTTTTGTTTTTTGTGTATCAAAGGAAATCAGGAAATCCTTAAGAAATATTTGGAAAAAAAATAAGATTTTTTATCGAATTTGGATTTATGAATTTATCATTATCTTTGCATTTTGTTTCAAAATTAATTAATATTATGTTCAGAGTGGACGAAAACGGATTGATTTCGCCGTACGTTTTCAGAAATCACCGAAAAGTGTTCCCAGTGCACTATTTGTAATTTCATATGACAACCGACGATAATATTTTGCCTATAAATCATTCTAAGCTTAAAAATATGTGCTACTGCAGTCATCGATAGTAATTTGCAACATATTTCGTCACTTCAAACTGGTCGTCCATTCTCTTATCATGGAAAAATTAAGAACATTGGCAAACACACGAAACTGAACAATTTTTTCGGGTGTCAGTTAAAATATCGGAGTGAGCCGAAATGTGCTGAATAGGGGAATTTAGGTTTGAGACGTGGGTGCTTTGAACAAAATCAAGGTTTCATAGAAAACACGCAAATTAGCGTATTTTCAATATGTCAATTTGTATGGGAACTGAAATGTTTTCGCGCTGTTTTCATACGAAAACATGAAAATAGCCCCAAATTATATGATTTCTTCCCTCACTGTGAAAATATTATAAAGTGGAAATTTATTAGTTGCCGCTATTTAATATTCACCTATAATTTAATCCTAAGAACTCTAATATCCTTTTATCCCAAAAATTGTGCATATTAAATTCAAATTATTACGTGAAAACTCCACCGAACGGAAATCTTATTAAAAAAGGTATATCCCGAAAATTAAAGTGAAGCTCTTTTTTAATCGATCCACGATGAAAGTTTCCGCCTCATAAAGCAATCCGTACATATAGCTATACACACACACCCCCTACGAAGGATATGGGGCGATTGAATCCAATGTCATCAGAGGGTTTTCAAAGTCTTCATTATTGTTGAGGTTCAGTAGCTTGAACGATATGATTTTCCGTCCCATTGCCAATCCAAGGGAACTGGAAACACGTTCGCCGGCTGATGCAATGAATATTTGTATGTCCCTTTTTGTTAATGTCCGGGGAAGATGAATAAAAAAGAGAAATATGCAGGAATATTAGTTGATAATGAAAACAACATGGTTGATAATTGGAATGATATGAGGTACGAATAATGGTTAAGTGGGATATAGCCGAGTCGTTTGCCATTGTCGGGTATTTAAACCAGAAAATATTTGCTTTGATAATAATATGGTAATAGGAAGTTGAGTTTTTTGTATCCACTCAACAAGTGAGAAAGAAATAGATAGCTTACGGAAATGTAATTTGGCTGAGGCGAGAGGGGTTTAGATCAGGGACATAGTCAGAAATAATATGATTCTATATGATCACTATATGCGGGAATTTGCTATACAGGGATGTATCTTTGGGTCAGAGTCGATACAAGGAAAGTAAATATAAGTATATATAAATATCCAAATAAGGCTCGAAATTGGATGCAGATTCACGATCGCTGAGCGATCATCACATGAATCGTCTCTACGAACACGCACCTTAAAGGTATATTTTCCTCGCACGACTGCACGACAGCGACTCGCTCTTTCTATATAAAAACTCGTTTTTAAAATGAGAGAAAAACGAATTTTTATATGGAATGAGCGAGTCGCTGGCGTGCGGCCGCGTCGAGGACAACGTACCTTAAGACGAAATTTTTAGGCACTTGACTGTACTGAATATTAAACTGATCTGTTATGAAACGCCGAGAACAGCTGCAACCGCGTAACCTCACTTTTAAGGTACGTTGTGCTAGACGCGGCCGCACGACTGCGACTCGCTCATTCCATATAAAAACTCGTTTTTAAAATGAGAGACAAACGAGTTTTTATATGGAATGAGCGAGTCGCAGTCGTGCGGCCGCGTCTAGCACAACGTACCTTGAGGGTAATTATGTATAACCACGATTGAAAAGGATGTACCATTATGCGCTTTTTAGTCAGAAATAAGGTAAAATCCACGGAAATTTATCTTGGAGTTCCACGATGATTGCCTCTCTAAAACACATGGATGTTATTCCGTTTTTCGAATAGGCTGACAAGTTAGGGCGAACTTGCCAAATACGCGGCGCCCAGTGTCACCGATGAAAACGTCAGCGCCGGCCGTTTAGAAATTCATTTTGGATGACCGAAGCAGTCAGTAGTGCACACGATATGACTGAGGAATTGGACATCAACGTACCTAAGTTGTATGGCGTCAATAATTTTTATTAATGAGCGGCTAGGTTACGGCAAATCTCAGGTAGATGAGTGCAAAAACTTCTGAGTTTTGTGTATAAATTTAAGCGCTGAAAGATTTGTACGCGCCGGTCCTGGAGCATTGAACGAATTGAGGTCGGAAAGACTGGACTGGAACACCCTCTATATAGTCAAGACTTATCACTCTATCATTTGTTCGGTTCATTGAACGTTTCGAAAACAACGATGAAGTCGACACACTTGTGCGTGAATGGGTACGCGGCAAGCCGCGAGATTTTAACGAACATGACATCCAAAAGCTTTTCTTACGAAATTCCAGGTTATATTTTAACCGCCCCACATTGGGGTAAAAAACGGTAATGTAAATTAACAATTGGTTGGTAATAAAATTTGCCAGGAACATAATTAGGCGATAATAGAAAAAAATACAAAAAGTGATTTTTTTATTTTTTTCCTTTTTTTATTTTTACCTTTGTTTTATTTTCTACTTCTATTTTATATTTAACTTCTTTTTCCCTATTTTAAATTTACCTTTTTACAATTTGCTTCTACTGGGAATTGAACCGGGGACCTATCGTTTCGTAAACCTACGTCCTACACCTAAGCTATCTAAGATTACAAATTATGCGAATAAATTAGTCTTCTTATTTTTTGAAAGTTTCAGAATTATTACGCGCTCTTGATGAAAACTATTACACAATGCAATAATTATTATTACAGACAGTGGTGAAAATTACCATAAACACAATAAATGTTACTATCCATACAAATATCATGCAATGATTTTTGTCATTACACTGCAATCATTTTTACAATAGGCCAGCACCAGTAAAAACAACTGAATTGTAATAAATTTCACTACATTTTAATAACTTTCGCTACAAATTTAGTGAAATTGTATGTTGTGAATTTCATTGTACGATTTTGTTGAATTCATTGCACATTTTTCTCTCCGTGTATCTGTGTGAACACACCGCACCGAACAAATTGCAACAGGGGTTCTTCAAAGTCGTTGTACTGTTTTTACCTTTAAAACTGTTTTGTTTCTTGATTGTTAAAACTCGAGCGTTAGGTAATAAGCATAGGCTGCAGAAGGCTATACACTTCTACACTCCCATAAGGCCACTCTTTATAGTGCGCTTTTCGATAGATAATATTTTGAATTCCCTAAAAAATACAAAATTAGGTTTACAACACAAAAGCGTAACTTGTTGTTTGTTTTTGCCCTAACTCCTAGTGTAGCATGGTGCGTTAACTATTAACATGTCGTCAACGTTTCATCGACAACTGAATTCGAAATGTGATACGGTTGTCAGCGATACCACTTCCTAGTCGCTTTATTATTTATTATTCTGTGATAAAAAACTTTCTCATCTTCTTTTGAATAATAAACTTGCGACGAGCCATGCCGAGTATTGAAAATTCGTTTCTCTATGAAACTCTATCTATATCACAGAGTGGCGACCGAACGATCACGGCCACAGAGCACGGCAAAGGCCTAACTAAAAAATAAATAACATTCGCGACAATCCAACATTGGACTAAGGCCGCAGGATGTGTTAGTGACATCCTATTTCCAAGATCTTATCTGCTTTTTGTTGAGGTAATGAGATCAGCATCGCGCTCAAGCAATGTTATTTATCCCCATAAATGGGTACTCGCTTGACATTTGAGTGAGATCATGGTCCATCACAATCTCGTGAGTTCGAAAAACACCATGAACCACGGTGAGATTCGAACTCATGACCCTGTGCACCGAAGGTGCGCGCACTAACCGCTAGACCAGCCTAACTACATAATCATTATTTGCACGGCCCACGAAAGCGGCCGAATATCGTGAGTTTTCTAGTAAGGAGTAACAGATACAAGCTCGCACTTCATTCATAATCTAAATCTCCCAAAGCAGCTTCGTGATTAGCTCAGGGGAATTATTAAGTTTTCGTTGAATCCAGCTATCACCATGCGCAAAATATTTGGGAGTTCCCCCTTTACTGGACCCAAAGGACCGAATACTCACGAAATTATTTTTTTTTTAATCTTAGTTTACACGAAATGTTTCAAAGAAATTATTTTCTGTAGACAAGCTTTGTTTAACACTAGAAGGGTCAGAGCCGTCAATTTGACGGTTTTGTGATTTAAATCATCTATATCTTCTAAACTACGATGTTTTCAGCTTTCATGTTTATTGACTTTTCCTAAAATATGTATTTGATCATATATTTGAATAGAAATAAAAATAAAAAAGTTTAGTTTGTGAGATATTTCTTGTTATACCTATTAGGGTCAGAACCGTCAAATTGACGGTTAAGGCTTATCAGCCCAAAAAATCCATAAATCCGTCGTTAAACATTTTTGATTGTAGTTAAAGCGCTCGTAAGAGAACATAATCGTTAATACAGGTTTCCCACTTGAAGTTTTTGTGATATTGTGCGCTTTTGCAGCGCTTGAGTTCACTATAGCCTAGGCTACGGTCTTAGTCATTTTCATGGTCCTTGGCGTGCTTGTTTGCCCAGCTATGATCTGTTGTAATGCAATAAAGAGTACGTTGTGTCAGTACTGATACATTTTCCAAAATTAATGCACACCAGGGATAAAGAGTAATGTCGAGATAGAACAGGAGTTTCTTGAAGCGTTCAAGACAACGATCTCACGGGCACCAGAAAAATTTATGGCGCTTATGCTGAAATAACTGGTAGCCAGTGAGTAACTAAAGTAAAGTAAAATACTAAGATACTCTAAAATACATTTAGAACTCCATGTCCAGAAATCCACTGCAAAGAAATAAGAACACTACATATGAAAGTAGTGCCACGGTCAGCCCCGCTATATGTATGTATAATCCACTTAGTTCTGATTTTTTGCTGGGCATCGTAGATGCTTTTGGAAAGTATCACATCCTTCCATGGCATGTGTAGAGTTTCAATACTAAATCCATCACGCTTGCAATCCCTTTTGGTGATGAGACAGCTATATGACCATTGATCACAAATTGAACCTTTGTCAGTCCTACCAAACGAGTGGAATGTATATTTAGTTGACATCCTGCCGAGCAACTCTTGCCAGGTTTGCAAAGCGATCCTAATTTAGCTGTCCGAAGTTGTCTCCCTCTTCATGATCGAATCACAGTTCCGTACAATCAAAACGGTTCGTACTTCAGGCGTTGACTGCGATTACTTTACAATCATCGGGTATGCCGCTAGGAGTAACACTGGCTTTTACATTTCATACTTCAACCTACACAGTGGTCTGAAAAGTAGATGTCACATATTCAAATATAAATAGTTTTACCAAAAACAGAATAGGTTTCGGTCTGAGATGCACTCGGGGTAAACGCTCTTAGCTACTGGGCGGTTTGCTTTTATTACTAAAGACCTACACCCTGTATAACTGGATAGAGCTAAAGCAACAAGCGAAAAGGATCGCCGGAGGATATCAGTGTAAATATGCATTTCAGGACGACTGGAAAAGAATTCAACTATTACTTTTTTACCATCTGTAAAAGGCTGTTTGAGAAGAATGTGCTATTAGTCATACTTCAAAAAAAAATAAATATTTCTACAAATTTCGCTAAAAAAATATTCAGAAATACGTTAATTTCTAATTAAAAGTAAGATAAGGTCTTATGTCTTTATTTGTATAAGCATTTTATATTTATATAAGTACCATTTCAGCTGTAAACACCTTGCCGTCAAATTGACGGCTATGACCCTTTTAGGTATATAAAATTCCTGACCCTTCTAGTGTTAAAGTATACAGGGTGTCCGGAAACTGGCGCATAAACGCACAGGATAGTTTGTTTATGTTTATTTTGCTATTATAGCTAGTCTTTTGCTTTTGAGATATTGAGGTTTAAGTCGTACAAGAAAATGATTTTTTCAAAAATCTTAAAATGCATGTGGCAGCTAAAAGGTTATGAATTGGGGGTATTTTCTATACAACTTTTTTTACTGGAAATCACATGAGGAATCATAATCCGGTGCGGCAGTTTCCGGACACCCCGAATTTTATTGCATTTTCTAATTTTGTAGCAATACTCACGACCATAAGATAATGTTGGCGTTTATCGCGATTTTTACCCTGCTCCACAATCATAGGTATGGGATTTTGTTTTTCGCTATTTTATACTGTAATCGCTAAAATTCGGGGATTATTGTAAACATTTCGGGAGGAGTCCGTCCCCAAGCTACGTCCCTATGGTGGAGACAGAGGTTAAGGAGACAAAATAAAGAATAAAAATAAACTGCAGTTAACAATTTCGAGAGAATACATAGTGCTAAAAAAAAATGACAAAAAGTAATCAGAATATGAAATTCAAAAATTCCGCGTGTGAAGAACACCTCTGAAGACCAATAGCATAAAGCCGCAATAGATTTTGATTTATTTTCAGGTTACATATCCGCTTTCCTTCAAATCTATTTATAATTTCCAGCTCAGGAACTTATTGGCTCAGAAATTTATCATTTAGTTCTTAGAATTTTGTGTAATGTCATGGCATAGAGCAGAAATATTAATACAAATTACATTTTGAACTCAAAGTCCTTTGGATTTATTTGAAAGCATTATCAAGGTAGTATCCGCTTCGCACAGACCATACTTTAACATTTGACGTAAAAAAGTTGCTCTAATCATTTCATTCAAAAAATGAGAAAAAATATATTCGTCTAAATTAGAAATGATTCATTTTATTCTGATACGTTTAGGTACATTCATATCTATGTATTTGCCTTTTGGAAAATACGAGCGCATAATATATTTCAAAAGTTACTCCCAGTATGCAAACGTTTTAGCGTGTGTCTCTCATTTCAGCTTTGTAGTATGTTATTTTCTGTGTGTACATGTTGTCCTTAATTTTGCTATTTCTGAATTTCACTCTAAACTGACTGATATTAAATTCTTTTCCTTTGAGTTTTTTCTAAATAAATTCCATCTAGTGAAGGTACCAGTTTACGGACTCCTATTACTGCTTTTTTCATCCAACTGAAAGTTCAGAAGGATTTCAATGCAGATGCTACGACGATTTTACATCAGCTAGAATCACGATTTTCTTAGGGATGAAGCTGAAAATCGGAGTAATGTGAATGTAGTAGAAAATAAAACACTTCAACACTTCAATCTTCTATGTCGAAGCACACTCAGGAAATTGCTTCTGTCCTTAGCATTAACTCTATACTATTATCCTGAAGAATATTCTGCGTTTACAACTCCAATGTCCTATCGATTTTTCTTTAAAATTGGACCGAAAATCACTACTTACTCGGTTTTACGCCAACCCTTAAATTTCAAGGAATTTATTGAATGATGAAATCCACAATCCTCCATATAAGCCATAGGACAGAGAACATTGAAACGCTAAAGGTTGGGTGCTATACAAATGCAATCATGTTAAGTGGATTGTGCGAAGAATCGTCGTTTTTAAATTGCGGAAAGTTTTCTATACAACCAACAGTGCAGGAGGCAAACGACCAGGATTCTATGATAATAAAGTGAAAAAGGCACGCATTATGTTTTGGTGAACTTGTACGCCTGTTTTGTGCCTTAGTGCTAAATAATTTTCCAATTCGCAGACGCACGTCCTAAACATCATGAAACTGAATGCGTTCTAGAACGAAGAATTTGAAAAGTGGTTTTGTCGAGTTCTTCTAGAAAGCGGCAATGGCTTGTAATGGGCGATTTCGCGTCGCACCCTCCAATCTGGAAAATGTTTTTCAAACATTTTTTGGATACTAGAATTGAACGCCTAATGTTTGGCATCAACCCCGAACAGACCGTTACGTAAATATTTATTCTAAAATAGATCCAGTTTTCTGACACCCACTGGGACGCCCACTATGCCTCTCATGAATAAGGACTCACCTGGCTTTGTTTAACAAAGCATTTTGGATTTTTCATTTGAATGCTTTTTTGTTGATTCTCAACCAAAAAAACAGCTTCATCTGCTTAAATTTCCAAACTTTTTAAAGTTGAGTGGAGAGATGAAGCTAATGAGTGCAGTGTCTGACGCAGCTACAAGTCCGTGTAACGTAAAAAGGATTCAGTTCAGCCGAGTTCAGTATACGAATACAGTTCGGGGCTTATGTAATGGTATAAAGGTAAAGGACTCTCTTGTTTTTAATTAGCTGCATTTTAGTGGTGCTTGTATAGTTGAAACGACTACGGCCGGCGCGGCAACGGGAGAGTTTCGTAGCGCATATACCAGCCAGCTAAAACAACCGTAAAATGAAGGTAAAAGGTAAGCTGAAGTGGTCAGGATAGAGAGGCCGCGCCGCACCTCGTCTGGTTTACAGACAAGCGACCGCCCTCGACTCTGAACTTTGCGTTAATACGATAGGGAGACATATAATAAAAATACTAACTTTCCACAGGAAGAAACTAAGGGCCGTGCAGCAACAACATAAGTGATAAGGGAGATGGATTGAACAAAACTCTGGACAGAATGGCAGTTGACTAGTGCTAAGCATTTTTCAAAATTGTTTATATAGCGCTCTACGAAACTGTAATGTAATGATATTTTTTACGGGAAAAGTTTGTTTTATTTTCTATGATGTCTCTAGCCAACTGCCGGTTGGCTTTCCGCTTTAAATCGCTCCTAGTCTGTACAGTAATTATCCTTTGAAACGATAGACGAGATCGCTTATATTTATACACACGGATTGCTTGGCATTTGAGAGGTTGATAGAGTTAATTTCGTTGCAGTGAAAAATGCATAGTGCGTTTAAAATGTACTCTAATAATAGTACCGTAGAGTAAATGTTATCATTTGGGAAATGTTTTGCATTTAATTTGATCGAAATGCATTGCGAGGAAGAGCCTGTACATATAAATATTGGAGCATTATACATTTGCATTGCATGATAGTTGATGTGTTTTTGCAAATACATATTTGTAAATGATGTCATGTCAAACTAATCTCATAAAAACAACTGGGTTGTCAAACGTTTCCGCAAAAAAAAAGTCGTCAGCCACAAAAAGGACTGATATAAATACAATCCCGCCAAAATACTCGTATCTTCTCTCAAGAATAGGTATATTCAAAAGTGAGTGAATTAGTTAATACCTTGTACCAAATTTGCGCGGTGCGATAGCGGGGTACGCGTCAAAATGCATGAAATAATTTGCATCGTGGTATACCATGCTGAATTTGTCAATTCGTGTGACCCCCTTGGAAACCTTTATTTCCTTAGTAACCTTGGCCTCCTTGGTAACCTCTGTAATCTTGGTTCTCTTGGTCGCCTTGGTAACCTTAGTAACCATTCTACATTCTTGTAAGCCCTTAGTAAATTGTTAACCTTGATAGCTTTGGTAACCCCGGAAACCTTGGTAACCTTAGCGCAAACCCTATCCTTAAATTTAACCCTAATAATAACATCAACTGCGACCTAACAATAACTTTAACCCTATCTCTCAGCTAAAATTAATTTTGACTTCAACCTTAGCCCTAACTTGAGCCTATACCCTTACTCCACCTCTATCCCAAAACCTAATATTTGCCCTAATCTTAATCCTAATTTTTTTATGTAATTATTAAGCTTCACTGTGTAGTGAACATGTGATTTCAGTTACATCCATATTTGCTAAGTTCCAAATTGGGCCTAAGTCAACACCAAACGGTTAACACACGATGCCCGTTACAGACCCAAGACTTTCCCAACATTCAGGTTCCATCGTTCTCCTTTTTAAAATACCCATATCTACTACCTTTGGCTTCTTGAGCTTCACCGTCGTTACGTTTCGTTACGCTCGATAGATGCGTTACAAAAATGTATACCAGACCAACAGAGTTAAGACTTATACATGTCAAAAATCCTTATATCATTTATCAAAGGTCCCGAAAACCTGTTCAGTCCTGACCAAAGGACTTTACCAAGCATGGCTTCTACAAAGACAAAATGTTCACATTACCAGGAATCAGAGATAGTCATAGCTACGAGGATTAGTCCTTGTTTCAGTCACTTTATAACTAAGAGTGGCCTTTTGCGTCGACCAACTACCACAGCAGGATCAAAACGAGTGGTACTTACAACAGACCTACATGCCAAATATTGTTAAAACTAACTCATCAGAATTCATTGAAAAAGCGATTTCCCAAATACCTTGGAACATGGAACTCTGGTTTGAACACAACAGAATACACCGTTAGTCTGGTCAAAACCGGTTTGGTGCCCCAGCACCATATATAGACCATAAAGTAAGAAATTGGAATAGAGATGGAACTCCATATAACATTAAAACCTACTGAACAACTTTTTACCTTTGAGTGTGTGCTGTATGTAACGTGTACATACAGGAATAGATATCTTCCTGTGTACACGTTACATACAGCACACACTCAAAGGTAAAATGTTGTTCAGTAGGTTTTAATGTTATATGGAGTTCCATCTCTATTCCAATTTCTTACTTTATGATATAGACTACCACCAACCAGCGCAGTGCAGTAGCGGTACGTGTCAGAATGTATGGAATTCCGCCGAGATACACCACAGCGAACTAGCCAATTCGTGGGAGGCTACCGCGTCCCTAGATATGATTTTTTTATTTTGGTAGTTTGATATTTTTTAGAGCAAAAAACAACGACAAAATTTAATAGTTGCTTATTACCTTCACTTTCACAAAATAAGTTTAGTAGAAATGATTACAACAAAAACTGCCTAAGTACCCAAATTTTTATTTTTTCTATATATTTTGCAAGACCGTTTGAAAATCGGATAGAAAGTTCCGGGTCTCCGGTCAACCCAGTCATTTTATGTAATACTAGATTAGACCAATTCAAATTATGAAATTACTTTCGTTTGCTTATCGGCAGTGAAGTATACATAACTTTTTTAATATTTCAGGAAAATTAATGACAAAAAAAAGTGCCCCTAGGATTGGCACTGAAAGCCCGTTCCATAGAACCCATTTAAAAACTAAACATACGTTAGGCTAGGTAATGGGGACGCCGGAAGTGAGACCAGCACATCCATTGTGATACCGCCAATCAGAGCCTTAAAATTCAAATATTTGTTTGGAACCAGCGTGTGCTGGCAATATATTTATTGATCTGTATTGGGCTCACATCTCTGAGATCATCTAGATCGTAAAGGTACCTACAACCAAGAAACCTTAAACGTTGCGCAGCCAAAGCCAAGCAAATACAGAGAAGAAGATGTACACTCTCCTCTTCCTCTTCATCCTCACAGCTTCTGCAGTAGTCGTTGGGAGAAATTTTTATTCTCCTGGAGAGCTCGCTGATAGGACAATACCCCGTTATAACCCCGACCACACTGCGAATATGCATCCGGTCCAATGACAATAGCATGGTAGAGCGGATAAAATCTAATTTTTTTCAAGATCATCTTCGTTGCAGTACAAGTACTACCATTGATCCAACTTGCATTGGTTGCTGTAATTGTCAATTTGCAGTTGATAATAATTGGTGGCTTAATGCTTCCGCGGCCGACTTCAACTCTACCAGCTATTGCAGCACTAGCTAAATGGTCCGCGCAGCAGTTGCCTGCATATCCACAGTGACCCAGTATCCAGCATAGTGTTGAAAAAGCAACCCATCTCTTTAAGAACAAGGCGGCACTTTTCAACAGTTCTTGATGTGATCAGTACCTCGAGTGGTCGAGAATTGCAGCCTGACTATCAGTATACAGAGTGACGTCCCTTTCAGAAAGAAATATAGGTACCAAAAAAAAAAAACAAATCTTTATAATTTTGCTCATTATAAATTTTTTCGCGTGTTTCAATCTTATTCTGATATTCAGGAAAAGGACCAATTCGACAGAAAAACTTTCCAAAAATCCGCAAAGACGTTCATGAAATAGACACAAAAGTATGCGAAAAAAGAACTCATTGTGAATTGTTGCTCATTGTAAATTTTGTGCTTATTTCAATACTGTCATTCCGGTCGGAGACTTGTTTAAACCCAAAAGGATGAGTAAACTTGCTGAAATCCTATAATTCGCCCATTGAGAATTTTGCATATGTCTCCATAGTTGTCCTGTTACTTTGGGTAGATAATTCCAATCCTGTGGAAGAAATGTACTGAAATCCGCTCGTATGTTAACGAAATACACGCAGAACTAGGTGAAAACGAGACCGAGTTCTAATCGTGCGAATAGCACGATGAGTGTATACCCATGTACAGACCTAGAGAGCACGAAAAACCCAAAATATTAAATTTCATATTTTTTGTAGGGGAGGGAGGGGTAGATGGGTTAGACCTGGCACATCTTTATTATCTTATCGAGGCATCCAACGGCTACCATTTGATACTAATTTGAAGTTTTTCGCGACATTCTATCAAAAGATATGGCTGACTATAACTTTGTAGGGGAGGTACGGGTAGAGATAGTCAGACTTACTCCGCTTTCCATCAACTCAAAGTATATGTCAGAATGAAACATTGATCAAAATTTCAAGTCGATAGCGATATTCTACCGAAAGTTATGGCCGAATTAAAATATCAAGGAGGGGTAGTTTGTATGGGAGGTTGGGGAACCCGTGGCCCGATTTCGCCCATTTTCAATACCGTCCAAGATTTTAGCAAAGCAAACATTTGACCAAAATTTCAAACCGCTAGTGTCATTATTTCGGGAGTTATCGTGCTAATATATATACTTTGCCATACCTCCGGTGGCTCCTTTGAGGTGTTACATAATATCGGCGTAACAAAAACAATATACCCTATACCATCTTATGGGTATAGGTATAGGGTATAAGGAACCAATTGGGAATTTTAGCTCATTGTGAGTTTTTTGCGTGTTTAGGTATGCTATTCTGGCCAGGGCCTTATCCAACAAATCCAACATCATGAAAATCTGTCCAGCCGTTCTAGAGTTATAAATGGTGTAACTTACACGACTTTCTTTTATTTATGGTTATAAAATTCCTCCGTTTAGGATAAATTTACAGTCGCCGTGATCAAATTTTTAAGACAGCATTAGCGTTAAATGTAATGAGGGATTCACACTTCCGACAGGATTTATTCAATCCTCGATTTTATTAACAATTGTACTGCAGTTCGAATAATGGAAATACTCGTACATTCTATAATAATGCATTTTGAATTTATCGACATTCGATTCTAGTATCCAGGGTTTTGACAAGACTAATTTTAATCTTCATCAGGACTTGTAGATAGTCTGTATCGGCTATTAGTCTACAATTTTTCGTATACATAATTCCTTGCAGTTAATATAATGTAGACGTAGAGCAGTCTAAACTAAAATCATTTTACAAGAAAAAGGCTTTGTCAATCATTTTGTGTTTACAGTTCAAGTCGTGTTTGCTTACGAACTAGTGAAAAGTTAAGTTTTTGTTTCGTATAAATGCAGTTAAAGCCTCATGCAACTTTCCAGACGAAACAAATAGCAACATTCATTCACTCACTGCAATGTTTCCGAGATTAGTTTCAAGTGTTAAAAGAATTTAAGTTCCCACAACTTCTTGTAGGAACGAAGCACTTTATTGCCCTAACGACTTTTAGTGGTTTTTCAGAGTTCAAAAAAGATGAGGTTTTATTCAAATGCATGTACGGTTTGTTAGTTGCCTCTCTCTTTTCAAAGAGGAATTAAAATCAAATTACTAACAAATGTAGGCTAGAGGAGCTTATTTGTGTTGTTGGATTTATGTCAAGTACATTGTTCATATGTGTACATTACATCTACACTTAGGTGTAAACGCAAAAAATGCTTGTATTCATATAGGTTATAAGGGAGTTTAATAATTTGAAATTCGAAATCGTCCATAATCCACCAATTGATCATCAATGAACGATTAAGATATTAAAGACGAACTGTTTTCCTTTGGGGAAATCCACAGCAACGTATCTTCAGATAAAACGCACGCAATTATATCAATTTCCTCTCATTCAAACAAAATTTAACAAGATAAACATCAATCAAGCAAACTAATTCCATATCCTTGACTTTTGTCTGAATACCAACTGCCTGTTAGATGTCTATGCTCCATATATCACCCTCGCGTTCCTCTGCATTTCTGCAACAACCCTCACGACCATATCCATACGGGGGTTGGCCTTCAGCGGCAACGACTTTTAAATGAAACTTGGTGAATGGTTCTCTCCTCGTACTTCTTCGCACCGTGATAATGTCAGCTTTGAGGAAAATTTAATATTTCACCAATGTATGGCAGCAACTAAGGAAGAAGACAATTTTTCGCGAAAAGCAACACAGCAATTTAGGTAATTGAGGAAATAACATGTGTAGAGAAATGTTGGCAATAAGATTGCATTCTTTTTCGTCCGAGTGAAAGGTATTTCAAATTATGCCTTATTCGCGTGAAATTAATGTATCAGTATTCGTATAATGTATAATGAAATGAGACTTGATTTTATTACTTTTAGCTGTTTGACAAGGAATTTATGCAAAAAAGACTAAGGGGACATTAAGGACAGTTCTTTTGTTATCACTATTCTGAATCAAACTGCAGATTTATATAAAGCAAAAACTATATGGCACATTATAATCAGCCATTATAATCCTTACCAATGTAAAGGGTGGTGCAACGTGAATGCACGAAGTTTTGTTATTAAAACAAAACGTTTTTAGAGAGTTATCTATCGTCTGGCTACTTCTATCCGATGGTCCACATTTTCAATGACACTGAGACATGATTGAGGTTGAATATCGTTAATGTGCTGAATTATCTTATTCTTTAGCTCTTGAATTGTTTTTGGCTTATTGACGTACACTTTTTCTTTTCTTCAGAGAAAGAAGTCCAACGGTGTCAAATCACATGATCGAGGCGGCCAATTAACATCGCCAAGACATTATATTACACGGCCATTGAATTTCTCTTGCAAAAGAGCCATTTGTTTTGTTGGTTGTGTGGCAAATGGCCCCATCCTGTTGGAACCACATATCGTCCAGGTACATATCCTGGATTTCTGGCGACAAGAAGTTATGTGGACGCATTTGGTCGATTATGTTGACCAAAAAAAAATCACGAAGTGCACGAAAAGCATTTTGATTTGAACGTCCATTTTCGTAAAAGGCTTCAACGACCTTAACGAGCTGCTCAATTGTGTACTTCCCCATGGGAAACCAAACACTGAAGCAAAGAAATGTCTAATAAAGGTGGGCGAGAAACTTACCGTTAAGGTGTGACACTCAATTAACATCGTGCATTCTAGTTGGACCACCCGTTAGTAAAAAAAATCACTGTACTATACAATGCTTGAAGGCGTAAAAATGCGAGTTTGAATCCAGGCACTTCGTAAAATTAACCAGATGCCTTCTTTGCCGCGGAATGCATGACCATGATAGTTTCCAGCCAGGTGGTACAGACAAATGGACGGCAGCAAGTGGCCACTCGTAGCTGATGGAGGTGCGGAGTCTGCGTCCCAATACATACGTTTCACTCGTGGAAAACTAAACTAGGAAGACTCTTTTTTTTCACAATTTTAACTGTCACATGAAGTCGCTCCGGGAAGACAGTAGAATTTATCAACATTCCATCTGAAATGGATTTTAGTTAGAAATGGTATACAGCTTTGTCCAGTAAGGGACCTTGTAATGAAGGAATCTCACATTTCCTTGTCTTTCAAGTTATTTATAGTCTAAGAAAATTTGACCAAAATATGGCCATCGAACGGCAAAAATCCTGCATCGGAAATTTTTTTTTATTATGGTTGGGGATGGTCCCGAGATGATGGCATAAAAAGTCCCAACTGATCGCAGGTCCGCAACCTTAAAAAAAGTGGGGAACAGGGGGGGGGGGCATTTTTTCGGTTTTTTTGCGATTATTTCAAAAACGGCAAGAGATACACAAAATAGGTCTGAGGAGGAAAAAAACCAAATAAATTTATCTTTGCAATAATATATAACACAATAGAGTTTAATTGAATATTTCGGCGTTAGACTAAAACATAAATTAGAATATTTTCATTTTAGACCTTTGTTAGAAGCTCCATAACTTTTGAACGAATGCCAGTTCAGCAATACAATTTTGACCCTCCCTCTCCACTTAATGAGAAGTACGAATGAGTATCACTTTTTAATGCATACAGGGAGGGGGGGGGGGGGTAGTGTATATGTAACAATATCGCATCAAAATTGTTCTCTTTTCTTTGATGTTCGCATCTAGAGCACTATACTGCAAGTAATCAAATATAATAAAAAAAATGTGTTCAAAAACATTAAATAAATTAATAGCAAATTATCTGTGTACCGACACGCGGCCTTTGTTATGTTATCACTATCAAAAATGTAATGCAATAACGCGTGCTTAATTACCCGAAACGAAAACATTGAACACAAAAACGTGCGAATTTCTACCCCCGGAAACAATGAGACCAATTTACAAAATGTTTTCACCGCGTAACGCGATATCAATTAAAACAAATTAAACATGAAAAATTAGCAATGGCAATAATAAAATCGGGTAAAATAAATAGTCGTTACAATGTACTTTATGGTCAGCAACTGAGCGGAAAATAAACTGTTGATTTTGCTGCCAACGGCATGTCTGTATGTATAAAAGCAGAAAATACAGAAATCAAGCAAACAGATTTAAAATTAAGCGAACAGATAACGTCCATTTTGCATTAAATTGTGGCCGAAACAAATATGAACATTACATATTTGAATTTTTCAAAGTTGGTTTTTATGAAAATAGCCGTTAGTTTTTTTTTGCTATAATTAATAGGAAATATAAATTATTATTATAAGTAGGTGTGCATTTATATAATAACGTTTGTGGCTGTTAAATAACCGGGATAATATCTAGCGTAATTATGCATTTCAATTAACTGTTTCAATCCTAATAAGTCATGATTTTTCAATGAGCCGCTTATAATTTAAGGACTGGACTCATAGTTCCCACTTAAGGAATAGGATTCTCTTACGCTCTCCTTATTTGAATGACTATGAATAGCGTCACTCCCTTAAGGGTTCCCTTAAGTATAAGTGAGGACTTTGAATTCCGCCCTAAATAATGCCTTTCCTGCTAAAGGATGAATTTTGTTTGTTCTGTGTTACATTTTTATTGTTTCATAACTTTTAACAGAATTGAGACTTAAAAATTTGGCATATGATGAAGAAGTTGTTTCTTTGCGCTGAATATGGGCACGAGGGGACAAAGAAATCACCTACCTCCCCTACAAATTTAGTAAACCCTGTATGTTTTTTTATACCCTTCGCTCATAGAGTGAAAGTGTATATTTACTTTGATCGATCGATCGATTGGGCAATATCCGTCTGTCTGTCTGTTGCGACGCTTTTTACTCGGCGGGTATTGAAGCTAGCAAGCTGCAATTTTGCACACGTGCCTATTATTAATGCAGGCTGTTTGTATGTTTGAATCACCGAAATTGGATCACTGGGTCATGGAGCTGCCATACAAACCTTGGGGGTCTAGGTTTGTATGGCAGCATTTAAGTTCTTCTAAGAAACCAAAATTCACATAAATAAATGACATAGGTATGTACGCTTGAAAAAAACTTTTAGCCCAAGGAGAGTCAAGGGTATTCAAATTTCAACCGAACCCGCAATTAGCCTCGATCTCGTTTTCTAGTAAAATTTTACTACTCATTCTAGTGCGTAAAATCACTATCATTCCAGTCATGGTGAAAATTTAGCACTAGTATCTAAAAAATTTAACTGGATTTAATAAAAAATCCATCGAGTCTGGATCAAAACCTTAGATATCCTGTTTAATTCTACTAGTATTCCTGCAAATGGATATTAAATTCCAAGAAGAGCATTAGATTTAGCTGACAGACTATTAAATTTTGACAGAAAATAGATCAGAAAAGTTCACCAGTTGGTTTTTTATACGTGGAAGAAATTCGTTGTTTGTGGCTGTGTTTTTGAAGTTGGTGTTTGTGAATTGGAGGTAAATTCGCAAATACGCCAGTGAAAGGTTCGCCTGCATGCTTTGCGATGAGAATCAATTGTGTTTGCTTAGTTTTTCTCTTATCCTTCTGTCTTTTCAGGACAACGAGGTAAAACGGACCAATAACCTATTATGAAAATGAAACAGAATTACAGCACACTAAATTTACTAATGCTTATCTATGTTTTCAAAGCAACCATAAATAAAAAAAAACCTTTCGGCATCAAGTCTGTCTTTTTTTTCTGTGAATTTCCAGATGAAAGTGATTGCAGCGATTTTTTTTCCGCTCCAATGTTCTCGATGAAAATTTTTACTTTCGCGGAATATGTAATTTTTAAAATTATTTAGGACATAAAATGTTTTCATAGTAATGTTTGCAGAGAACATTATAAATTCACCACGGTATTTTACCAGTCCAATGCCGTTTCATTTTCGCTCTAGGTGTAAAAACCTCTTAACTAAAAAAAAGTATTGAAAATTGTAAAATTCAAGAAAGTAATGATAGTAGGGATGGGACTTTTTGATAAAACTACCGGTTGTCCGGTTATTCCGGTTATTTTCCTCATCGGTTATACCGGCTCGGTTTATCCGACCAAAAATACCGGTTATTGAAATAACCGGTTAAAACCGACTAACAAAGAAAAGGCCCTTCTGTTCTATATTTTTCCATATTTTCCATATATTTTTTTAATATTTAAGCATTAAGCATTGTGAACGCTGCGTAACTTATTAGCAAGCCAGGCACCTCGTATTAGCATCATTTCTTAAAACAGGACATTTTTCGCAAAAAATTGAAAGTTTATAGGTATCTTTGCACAAAAAATGACAAGTTTCAATAGGAAACAATAAATTGAGGCGATACGGAACATAGAATTCTAATAGAAAAACTCAACTGCATTGGATGTACTAATTTGATGGTGAAGCTGTGCATCCTGCACATACATGGCGAATTAATGAATTCAAATGGATTAAAACTCCATTCACAGATTTGGCAGAGTGCAGAGTTTAAGCTTTATCCACACTGCCAATTGGCAGCTCGCGATGCCAACAGGCAGTTTTCATTGCATCTACACTGACTACCATTTGTTTAGCTGTCCAGTTTTTCAGTCTTCTCGAATTTAAAGTGACAATTTTCTTCGTCTTTTTTTTTGAAATTGTGTAATTTGTGAATGGCATAGTAATAATTTAAACGCGCGTTGTCCGATTTTATAATTAAATTTAAAAAAAAAGAGACCGAGGCTAATTTCGGGCGCGGCCGAAATTTGGATACCCTTTGCTCTCCTCGGTCTAAAAGTTTTTTCGGGCGTACCTATGACTAGTGTTCAGTCCTCACCGCTTCCATTCTTTTGAATTTTCTCATAAGTGCCGTGGCGAAGATTTATTGGGCGAAGCGGGACGTGGGTTTCTTATAAGAACCAAAAAGAGGGGGAAGGGGGTTGTTGTACCTATGGCCTTCCCATTAATTTTTACGTATGTTTGTGGCATCAATTAAAACACATTTGGTTCAGATTGGTGGACAAATCAAAAAGGTTTTCTTCGATGAACCTAATTTGGGGGTTGGGTTTATATGACAGCCCCATGACCCCATGGTCCGATATAATTCATTTTTGCATATGTTTTGTACCATCACTAAAAATACATTTCCATGAGGTTTAGTTGAAATTTGTGTCCAAATAGTGTTTTTTAGAAGAACCTAATTTTGGGGGTCAAGTTTGTATGGCAGCCCCACGACCCCAGTCCGATTTCACGTTTGTTATGTGGCATCAATAGAAATATAATTTTCTGAGGTTTGATTGAAATTGGTGTGCAAATAAAAACGTTTTTCTTAGAAAAATTTGATTTGGGGGGCTAGGTTTGGTAGCCCCATGACCACATGGTCCGACTCCATCTATTTATACATATGTTTTGTGTCATCAATAGAAACACATTTGTGTGAAGTTTGGTTGAAATTGGTGTATAAATAAAAAAAAATTCTTAGAAGAACTTAATTTGGGGAGCTAGGTTTCTATGACAGCCCCATGACCCCATGGTCCAATTTGGTCCATTTTTACATATGTTTTGTGGTACTACTAGAAACACATTTGTGCGAAATTTGATTGAAATCGATGAGAAAATAAAAAAGTTTTTCTTAGAAGAACATAATTTGGGGGACTAAGTGTGTAAGGCAGCCCCACGACCCCATTGTCCGATTTGGTCGATTTTTACATATATTGTGTGTTACCAATTAAAACACATTTGTGTGAAATTTGATTGAAATTTGTGCATAAATAAAAAAGTTTTTCTAAGAAGAACCTAAATTTGGGGGGTAGGTTTGTATGGCAGCCCCATGACCCCCTTGTCGGATTTCAGCGATTCAAACATACAAACTGCCTGCAACAAAAAGAAGCATGTGTGCAAAATTTCAGCTACATAGCTTTTAAACTGGTCGAGTAAAACGCGTCGCAGCAGACAGACAGACGGACATCGTCCAATCGACTCAGCTCGTCACGCTGATCATATATATACATATTGTATATGGTCGGAGAGGCTTCCTTCAATGCGTTACAAACTTCATGACAAAGTTAATATACCCTTTTTAGCTTAATAAGCGAAGGGTATAAAAAACCTTTAAAATGAAAGTAGTTTGGTTATATGATTTTCAGACTCCATTTGGTATAGCTAGTGTAGATGGTAAGCAGCTGCCAAATGGCAGCTCACGACCCCGACGCCTGTTTTTTAACGAGCTGCCGTTTGGAGGTAATGTAGGTACAGCTTTAAATACATTTTAATTTGTGGATTTGCCGTTTATGCGCGCCGTTCGACTAACGTACTCCATTAAATCGTACACCCGGTGCAGTGAAGTTTTTCTGGAAAAATTCTAAGTTTAGTTTTTCCAAATAGAGCTTTTTATTGCACTAGCTGCTTGTTCTCTATTGAAATATTGTGTTGAAATTTGGTATGTGCGCCAATTTGAAAAGTAATCACCGGTTATTTTCGGTTTTTCCATTTTAAAAATAGTACCGGTTAATAACCGGCCAAAAATAGTACCGGATATAACCGGTTATTTAAATTGAAACTACCGGTTATTCAAAATAACCGGTTATTAATTCCCATCCCTAAATGATAGTATCGTCGTACTCTGTTGCCGTGATCGTTCGGTCGCCACTCTGTGAAATAGACACTCATAGAGAAACGAGTTTTCAACGTTGAAGACTACACACGGTAGTCATCAACGCACCATGCTCCACTAGGAGTTACGGTAATGAAGAGAGAATGATAGTTAGGGCTGGAAATATTTTTCTCGTCTAGCTACAGAATAGCTTTTTTGGGCTGGAAATATTTTTCTCGTCTAGCTACAGAATAGCTTTTTTCTCGGTAGAAAAACTGGAGTCGAGCGCAAGTCTGTGACCCTAAAGTGAAACTTCTCATCTGTGAGTCAGAGTTTAAAAAAAAATAACAGGCGCGACAATCCAACATTGGACTAAGGCCGCAGGATGTGTTAGTGACATCCTATTTCCAAGATCTTATCTACTTTTTGTTGAGGCAATGAGATCAGCATCACGCTCAGCAGTGTTATTTGTACTCGTTTAACATCAGAGTGAGATCATAGTCCGTCACAAGCTCCTGAGTTCGAAAAACATAATGGTTCACGGTAGGGATGTCAAAAACCGGACGGTTAGTCCGAAAACCGGTACTTTCAAAACGGTTAACCGGTTTTTTTTCGGTTTTTTCATCCACCCGGTTTTAACCCGGACGGTTGTTTGCCCATCCGGTTAAAACCGAAAAAAAAACTTTCCAAATTCATCATCATCATTCAGTCTGTAATTCTATTGCTTGTCTTCTATGAAAAATTTCGTATTTCCGAACACTCTCCTAAGTGCTATTATTCCAAGAACCATCGCTTCGTCAACCTACCGCTCCTTGCATTTTTCCTTTCCAAGGCAGATATTGTTTACGTTGCGTGTCACACGTGTATCTTTTGTGCGTCGTGAATGAATATGTGTATCAGATCAGTGCATTTAGAGTTCATTGTTATAGGAAGACGAATCGGCAGTTGCTACGACGTCCGCGTCCACACGAAATCCGCGTCCACTTCAACATCCGTCGTGTCCACAAAGACTTCAACATCTACATCATCTATTAGTAGTCATATTAGCATTTCAAATAGAAAAAAATAGAGTAAGGTTAATTTTTGTGGTTTTTGAATCAGTGGGCTCCCAGGAATCTAAAACTCATTTTGCTAAAAAAAATTTGATCGGAAAGGTCCCAAAAAGGACAAAAAAGGATACTCTTTAATCCTTGACCGGAGGTCGGCATGTGGGGTATCAAATCAAAGGGGACGTCAAGTACATTACATATCCGGTGTTTGTTCCATGGACCCTCAACGGAATAAATCGAGATTAAATGGAGAATTATTGTGTTTCCCGTGTATCTTTCCAAAGCCGTAATTTTTCGGTTTAGTCCGAATTTTTCCATTTAGTGTCCTTGAAACAGGAAACAAACACCGGATATGTAATGTACTCGACGTCCCCTTTGATTTGATACCCCACATGCTGATCTCCGGCCAAGGATTAAAGAGTATCCTTTTTTGTCCTTTTTGGGACCTTTCCGATCAACATTTTTTTTTAGCAAAATGAGTTTTAAATTCTTGGGAGCTCGCTGATTCAAAAACCACATAAAATAGCCTTACTCTATTTTTTTCTATTTGGAGGCCTGAAATGGGATATTTTGACTGTACTTTTTACATTGTCTGGCAATAAAACTCAGTTAACTATTTTTGAAACATTATGAATACTTCTGACAATTTTATTTGATTATCTTTTTTGTTCAACATGTTTCTCTTTTAGGGCTCCATTACACAGTCATATTTCTATACGAACATCAGCTTAACGAGTGTGTATGCATTATTTTGCTAAAATTCTAAGCAATTCAATGAAAACCGGTTAACCGAAAACCGGTACTTTGAGCCCGGTTAAAACCGGACGGTCTAACCGGCTTTGCAAAAAAACCGAAAAAACCGAAAACCGGGTTATGGGCCGGTTTTTGACATCCCTAGTTCACGGTGAGATTCGAACTCATGATCCTGTGCACCGAAGGTGCGCGCACTAACCGCTAGACCAGCCAGACTAATGAGACTAGAGTCGAAGTTTAACTTCATCCAATAACACGATTGGGCTGACGATCAATCTAGTGACGCGTTCAAAAATGTTTCTTCAATATCCTACACTAAAATGATTGATAATATTTTGATGCAGTATATAAAAACAATTTGAATGAACGGGCCTATGAAAAATGGTATCAGCAAGATCATTGTCCAACTTGCAACTACAGTAGAAACTCGATATCTCGAAGCTGAAGGGAACTGGATTTGATTTCGACTTATGGAGATTTTGAGGTATGGAGTTTTTGAGTTATCGAGTCCAAATTCAAGATATAGAATCCAGTTTTTTATAATATTCTGAACATTTTAATTTCCACATCAAAAAACCAGACCTAGGGTTTATCTACAAATTCTCATTACATTTTTAGATGGATATTAATTCCAGGAATCACCTCAGTATCACTTTGATACCGGTTATGTGTGTTTTTCAGCGAATTTAATTGTTTATTGGAATTTATAGCCAGAAACTTCGACTTATAGAGTCTCTCGTAAGAACACTTCGACTAACAGAGTCTCGCCGACTGCCAAACCAAGAATTTAGCTTCGAGGTATAGAGTTGTTCTTTGAGATAACGAGTTTAATTTTCATTGTTTTTTGTTCAAATGATCTGGGGAATTGAATTTTCTTCGACTTAGGGTTTTTTTTCAAGTTAAGGAGTTTCGAGTTATCGAGCTTCCACTGTATGTACTTTCTAAAAAGTCAAAACCAGCTGGAACACTACAAATTAAAGGCTGCATATCGTATTAAAAACGGCAAAATTTACGAACAAGGCAGAAAGTTGAGATCTTCCATGGTTTTAACTTTTTTGGTTCTATCGCCATCTTTTACCCGAATTAGTACTACGCCGTTTCTAACCCAAACATATTTAATTTTACTTTGCTTACTTAGCTCCTTTGCACTTTTAAATAAATTATAAGTATGACTAGTTAGACTTTCATTAATATAAATATTTTTAAAATTAGAAACCTCATTGAATATTTTTGTGTTTAAATTTTTACGGTGTTTGTACTTTGCATTCATGATTACTTCCTTCGTAAGCTGAGATGTAAAATTGACGCACAGAGTGTTTGAGCATGGCTTTCGGGGACCATCTTCAGCTAACTTGCCGGCAATACCAGATGACTTCTTAATAAAACAAGTATCAATGTCGCTGGGAGATATTTGTACATTCAAACCCGCATTGAACACATTTAGGGCGCATTCCAAAGCATTTTCCCGACACAGATTCGGAACTCCAATTATTTCGATGCGTTTATCCCTGACTTGATGTTCGAGAAAATCAACTCTCTTAGTTAATTCGGAAACAGAGCATTGCAGCTGGCTTTTTTCTGCGCGAAGAACGTCAATTAGCGTTAAGGCATTCGAATTAAGTGACTGTAGGTTTAGTATAAGCTTATACAAATCTTTCAAAGTTATATCACCATCAACATCCACAGAGTTAGTATTAATCACAGCCGGGGCATTTTCGAACGCAGGTTCAGTTACGATGGCGCACTCACTACGAGCACCATTAGATTGCGGTGGAGAGTGCAATGACTTACGCCTATTTGACTGGCATGTATTGCAGCGAAATGGGATTTTATTATTTATCAGATAATCATAGTCACTGTCGATTAAATTAACACAATTCCGATTAAAATATTCTTTGCAGAATGAACACTGAATTTTCGCGTGGTTGCGTTCAACTTTTTGTCGGCACAAACAGGGCATTATAGCAATATATTAGGATTTAGACACTTAATTAATTAAAATTAAAACTGATTCAGGTTTTAAATGCGCACAGCGTAATCTTTAATTATGTGATTTGTGGTATAACATAGAAGATGAATGTTGCATGTCACTCAAACACAAATTTCACTCCAAACAAAAATCACTCAAATAAAGACATTCTCCTTCTCCTTAAAATGGGAAAAGACAGTCTCTCAGCTGATTCAAAAGATATCCACTTGTCACAGAGTATTCGAACAATCGAAAGACAATAGTTTGTAGTGTTTTCTTAGTAAAATTTAGTAGAGGTTATGTGCAATTGTTTACTTTCACTTTCGCGAGTGTCATCAAGAGAAGATTTTCGTGTAATTGCGATAAATCGATAAAAACGCAATAATACCGATGCACTCCAATTAAGCTATTAGGTGAAATTAAGCTAGTAGCTCCAGGTAAACAATAAGGCAATATATCGCGAAAATAAATATTAATTTGCGATTTTTTTCAGAGCAAATTTTAGCGCGAGAAACGAATTGACAGTTCACGTTCCACCTTTTGTTTAATGACATAACATAATGAAGTTCGGTGGATAAATCCACGCGCATGCATTACATAACATAATCATTCGACAATTTTGAACTGAAAACTACGACACTGCAAGATAATTTCCATTGCTCAACGTACGTCAAAAAACACACCTACGCGCTACGGCCAGGGGCGGCGCATAAGGGCCCGCAGGGATCTCGTGGGGGGGGGACGAGATTTAGTGGCCCAAAAGCCACATGAGAGACTTCTCGAACTATAAAAACAGCACGACTGCGAAAAACAATACTCCGGCGTAGATATTTTTTGTCGACAAGAAGAGTTATACATACCTATACTTTTGAAGTACAAACAAATGCTAAGTTTATTTTTCCTCCTTAACCAGGTCCCTTAAATAAGCCTCTAGGTTAAAAAAATTCTTATTTTCCTAAAATTTTGGAAATTTAATCAGACAATCAAATCAAATTTTCACAAAAAAATGCTTCTACAATTGAATAAAATTTCTCCATTTTTATAAGCATTCATAGTGCACGAAAACGTTGGCCTTCACATAGAAATAACACGAAATCAGTGCATTTTCCATAAATTAATCCGATTGGCCAAAACGATCCTGCAGGTCCCTCTGCAAATAAACTATTTATATTACGTACCTTTTTTATAGGATGCCAATACTGGACTAAATGCCAGTCCACTTTGTCATGAACTGTCAAACAAGAACAAAATAGTTCGCGAGTGGTACTAGACCTAGTCCGTCGTATATATTTCGTTTAAGACTATCTTGCTTGCGGTATACACAGGGTCATTAGGGCTCTGGCAGTGAGGTCACACAAACGTTATAACAAGAACCTATTCTCAATACAAGAATGCAAAGAGTCAAAATACATCTTAGCAATGTTATTTTAAGTACGACGTTCTTAACTTAAGCAGAAACACTGTAACGTGAAAATCATGTTTAAAAAAAGTGAATTCAAGTGTTTTCGATTGATTGCACTCAGTTTTTCTCTCTCAAGAAGTAGACGAGAGAGCTCCGAGTGAAGTTGTTCCGCCACTGGCTACGCCTATTTGGAACGTGAACAATTATGGTATACTGTTTCGTGTACGGTACACAATCAAATTTCTCTACTGAATTCAATAATGACGTAGAAAATAGTTTCTACGGAAAAAACTTAACTCTCTCTTATGTAATATGTAAATCATAAATAAAACTTTATACTTAGGTCGGACATGTTAATGCAGACTGCTACACTTTTAATTTTTTCGTGAGTCGTCGTCCAGCTGAAATCCGTTGGAAAACAACAATATCGCAGCGTCCCCTTTTTAATTTCCCGCAGTAAAAAAAAAAAACAAAAATCCTTCGCGGTACCTACATATTTAAATTGGTATTTTTTTAAACATTTCCAAGAACACGTTTCCATCTTTTCCAGAAAAAAAGAAGGTGATGAATTGTAAAATCAAACAATCATTTCGACATTCCGAATTATCAACTGGAACACCGATAAACGGCTGAAGTTATACATATACATTGTTAAATGCTGAAATAGTGATTTACTCTCACTTGACAATAAATTCACGATTTTCAAAAAGATCAATTAAAATAATGATTGCAATTGTTATTATTATGTATATAACGAACTGAGTGAGAGGCCTGACCAACTACATGTACGACACCTTCCTATGGGCAAAGGCATATGCATAACTGAAGCACTGGAAACACTGGAGCTAAATATGTAACGTGTTGGCCAAAAATAAAGGACATGTCCGATCAGGTAGGTGTGTATTAATAATATTAAATTATAATATGCAGGCAGGTGTTGAGATATTAAGTATTTTGCAATTTTACGTTTTAAATTCCGCTGAATAACAAAAAAGCCCATAGTTTCAGAGAAAAAGAATGGAATGGATAAATTGTTTCGGTGGAAATTCAACACCCTTTTCAGTGCTTGAAATGTCAGTAATGTTGTTCTATCTGCAGCAGCCTTAACAGTTGGTATTCACTCGTTTTTCTGAAATTACTAATGTTCATGTTTTGAAAAACTTAAATAACAATTTCTTTGATTTTAAGCTGTTGGTACTCTGAATAAACCCTTATACTCCGGAATTGAAAGAAAACCCTTTCGAAGCATAAAAAAAGTGAAATTTATCAAGTATACACATACACAGAACAGTTTCAATCAGTTAAGGACTGTAATTAATCACCACATTCCCTAATTTAATTACAATTGAACGGCAATAAACAGTGAAATTCCCATTAATCAATTTCTCGCTCATTTTCAAATATTTGATTACAAAATTTGCAAACGCAGCGCCCGCCCGACACCTCGCACACATCTTATCGTCCTGCTCCCGTATGCTGTTCCAATTTGCCAATGCCATTGGAGAGCCAAACATGCAACATTTAGGCATAGAGTGTATTTGAATTGAAATATTTTCGTGACTACTATTTCATAAAGTCAATAGAATTTCCGCAAATGCCATCGAAATTCGCACAAATTGCTGCCTATGCTTTAGAATTGAAATTGAATAATATAGTACAGATTTCTATTTTTCCGCGCAAATATTGGACCATGCCAATAAAATTTGAACAGGACAGTCGTATACAGCTTCAACTGTGTTGAGCTCAGCTTAGAATTGAAGCCCTACGGGTATTATCCTACCATTAAACAGTCGTGGTGTGTGCTGAAGTATACTCCGGCTTTCCCCTGGGGAGTTTTGAACGATTTGAAAAAAATAACACAAGGCCGAAAGGACACGCTTCATACAAACTATAAAGCTCTCGTTCTGTTTTATAACGACTATGGTGACCGGGCCCGAGCTGGCATGTATACGCGCATTTATGTATATATGCATTATCAACAAAATTAATTTCAATTCCATTTTAATCAACCAAATGGTCCCAAATGGTTTCCGTTTTAATTGGCAGTATTAAGTTTTAATTACGATGTTATTAGATAAGAAGCTTTCGAATGTTGTATAGCGCAAGAGTGTGATAGTATCAGTACAATTGAATCATGACTGGGATTTCAAACAATTGAATTTTATTCAACTGAGTTGACAAAATTTATAGTATTCTGACTATTTTTAGGGAATACCAACAGGGAATACCAGATCTACTTAAACCAATCTTATTATTCTAGTTTCTGATATCCTCTGCGAAATGGAAAAAGGCAATCAAATTGATGCTATTTATACTGATTTCAGCAAGGCCTTTGATAGGGTCGATCACCAAATTTTTATTACAAAATTACATAATTTCGGAATAATAGAGTCGCTTCTCAGATGGCTTCAATCATACCTCCTTAATCGGACTCAATTTGTTAAATTTCAGGGTTGTATATCAGAAAGTGTATGTGTCCCTTCCGGGGTGCCACAAGGCAGCCACTTAGGCCCTCTCCTATTCAACATATTCATTTCGGATTTGTCACAACTCTTGTGGGATATTCCTCATCTTCTGTACGCCGACGATTTGAATTTGTACCACACTATTAAAGTAAACTCTGACATTGATTTTCTTCAGCAAAAGCTCGAGTCCCTCGAAAATTGGTGCAATCAAAATAATCTGCACTTGAACGTTAGCAAGTGTCAGGTAATGAGTTTTTCGCGTAAGAGCACAGTCTTATCTAGTTCCTACCTACTTAATCACACCGAACTCAAGAAAGTGGACCATATCAAGGACCTCGGTGTTATACTTGACAATAAATTGCGCTTCAATCTGCATTACGATATGGTACTATCAACAGCCAATAAACAACTTGGCTTCATAAAAAGACGTGCAAAAGAATTTAGAAATATTTGGATTACCAAATCCTTATATACCACACTTGCACCCCTATACTTGAATACTCCTGTATAGTCTGGAATCCATTTTACGAGTCGCACTATGATAGATTTGAATCTGTTCAATGACAATTTCTTCTATTCGCATTGAGAGATTTATATGACCCCACTGTTTTTCTTTGTCTCCCATCCTACAAATATAGACTTTCTCTGTTGAACTTGACGACGCTTACCTCCAGAAGAACCTTGCTTTCTACATGTTTTACTTTTGACTTTGTTAGCGGGGCAGCTAGTATCGATCGTATAATTAACAAAATCACGTTTAACCTTCCGGCGGGCGCAATACTAATCCTAACACGATCGGGCGCAATGCATCTGACAGATTAAGTGCAGAAAAAAGGATGAAACTAAGTTTCTGTATATTTTAGACACTTATTTATTGTTGCATTGTCTTTTTGAAACAGTTCCACGAAATTTTAGAAACAAAAACTGGCTCACAAAGTTTGATACCCTTCACATTTTTAATTTTCTAAGAATATTCCGCTTTCAATGGCTTCAATATTTAAAAAACCTCCCACAACTCGACCGCTTAAAAAATGTGAGCTTATTTTACTAAAAACACACTATTGAACGATTTCGTGAACCTAAAAGTCAACACAACGTTATTACGCAATGTGAAGAGTATAACATGTGGAAATTTTCATAGAAAAGGAGAAAATAACACAATCGGGCGCAATACATCTGAGAGATTATTTCATCCCCTCCCGCCCCTCAGACATATGATAGATAGAAACTGAAAACTGCTTTGGGTAGTTGATCGATAAAGATTAAGCTACTGTGAGTTTCAGATCTCTCCGTTTTCATATCGCTGATTGGCGCAACAAAAACTGGCCACTTAATCTGTCAGATGCATTGCGCCCGCCCGAAGGTTAATGATCAAATTAGACGAACTAGACATACGCCTCTTTTAAAAGAATATCAGCATTCCACCGTATATGGCTAAAACGAGCCTGTAAATAGGTGCTGTAGAACTTTTAACTCCTTTAGCATCCACTACTCTCACGATATTTCTAAGTTAGTTTTCAAACGAAATGTTATAAAGTCCCTTACAACATCCTAATCTTCTCATTTGTATTTCCTTCTTCACCTTCCTTCCTATCTAATTAAGTATTTGTGAAATTAAATATTCTGTATAATTGTTTTCTTTCTTTTGTACAATTGTAATCTACCTTGTTTGGTTAATAAATAAATAAAGCAATGCGATGCACTATGCCCCCAGTCGATAACGAAAATAAGGGACGAGATGCATAGAGGTACTGCACGCCGCATGTAGCAGAGACCACTAGCATGCAGTTATTTCGGTTGGATTCTTCCCGAATAAACCTAAATATGTACTTCGTTTGTCACTGTTAGACTCTACGGGACAATGTTTCAGTATTCCTGTACAGTTCTAGCTAGTCAGTCATCAGCGCGGGTAGCAGCCTTGCGTCTACACTCCTCACTCTCTACCCTACTGTTACTATGAACTGCCTAAGTTACCCTGCTTACTGGATTCCAGTTATTTTCTGATTCCAGCATGAGAGGCACTACGTTCTCGGGGTTTATGTTTTCTCTCGCTTCCTTTCCCAATTGGTTGCCGATATCTTCAAATCCGTCCAGCTTAAACCGATGCAAATATTGTCGGTACCCCGCGTGGCACGTTAAGAACTGAGTTATATAAAAATTGACATCCCGTGTTTTCGGGCTACCCACATGGAGAGGCCACCTTCTCATAGACTCAAGCCCTTCAATGTATCTTCAACCCGGGTGCTTCTCCGTGCTACGCTTTGGCTACCGCTGTACAGCTCGCTGATCTGATCCACCATGATCTGTAATGACACTTTTTCAGCCATGATCTGTAATGACACTAGACGGCTTCAGGTAATGTGGTTCGGTATACGCGCAGCACAATCTCAAAGCACAGCTACGATAGACCGCATTTAGGGGTTTGCGTTACAAGCGAACCGTAGTGCACTAGCGCCACGGGCGCTCTCTATTTTCTTTTTGAAAGGGTTCATGATGTTTCAATTCCATCAGCCAGGATATTATTCACTAAAATTTAAATTTGAATCTCATCCGCAAATTTCAGTTCATACTTCGTCCCTACGAAGGACTAAGAAGGATCAACAATTTCGATATACTACTATTGACAATTATTTTACTAGACAAAAAACGTTACTGCAATTTGTCGGGAAAATTTATACCTCCGGCGTGAGTTGTGCTAAACTGTTGTGCGTCGTTGTGCTAGAACTAAATATTCTTCCGGTATTACAATACTGGAATAATTTCCAAGGTAATCTGAGGTAAGGACCGTTTACGTCCTTAGGGTCTAAATATCTAAGGTTTAGTTTGAGCAGGACACACTACATAGTGTGTGAGGTGCTACTGAGCGAGATAGCTGAAATACAGCGCTTGTCAAGGTTCACTTGAGTAGTTTCGGCTCAATTCCAGTCAAACTAAGGACGTTAAAAATGAAAATGAGTTTCACGTTTCAGCTCTCTTGTAATTTCCTTTCCGAACCGCCGTCTCAAAAATTTGATGTCCCGGGCGACCGCCCGGCTTGCCCCCCTCCGTTGCCCAAACATGCGAGTGTCGTTGTCTAAAGTTTGATCTCCGTAATCTCCAGCGCCCGCTCTAAGGGGGGGCAAGCCGGGCGGTCGCCCGGGGCGCCAAATTTTAGGGGCGGCTTTTTGGCCAGCACTCGAATAAAAAAAAAGATTAAAAAAGCCGAAAGAAAAAAATCAATATCAACTTCCATTAAGTACTGCATTTAGAATCCTAAAAAGATGAGTAAGCCGCGTAAATTTTACGACTTTCGAAAAGCAAAGTGGGACTATTGCGCTCAGTTATGCGTTTTGAAAAAAAAAAAACATACTAACTGGAGAATTACTTGTATGTGCAAATTTCGTCCTCCGATTTAACATTCATTTCATCTTCTTTTCACGAGAATTAAGGACCTTGCATGAACCCTAATTTTTGCCTAATTTTCAGGGGACGAAATTATAGCATTCATATTCATTATTGTTTCATTTATATGCGATTTGATTTCCGCAAGATGATTTCTAAAGTTTTTGTTTCGTATATTGAGTAACAGGAGAGAATGTCCACTAAATAAATAATTGAACTCCCAAAGAAATTCATATGAAATGAGAAATAGGGAGTCGAATAAACGCTGAAAACATTAAGGTGTTTAAAACAGACAGGAGTCTGTTTTTTAGGAGTCTGTGAGAAATGTTATTGACAATATTTTTTTAGAGTTGTTTTCCATAATTTGCATCGACACTTCGCGCATTTTCCAATTCAACTTCAATTCGCCAAACCTTCGCATAAATCGATTACTTAAGTTGGTTCCCATTACATTGATTCATCTAGCATTGGAGGGCAAACTACGAACAAGGTAGTTTTCTAATTTGTGTTTGGACATGCTATTATCGGAATTTGGCTATAGGCTCAGCCGATTAAACTAGCTCTGACCTTATTCTCTTTAAAAATTCTCGAGATGACGCATTTATGAAAAAAGCCATGCACATTGAAAATACTTAAGCAATCCGGCTAATTTAAGGTTTTAAGGAATTTATGGAAAACGACTGCACAACGTTAGTAATGTCCATTTTTGTTCAATAAATATCGTTTTATAATATTGACCAAAATAACAGAAATTGTTTCTTAAACTAAATAACAGAAACGATATTTAATGTTAATTTACAATTGATCAACATTATGTATTTCTCTAGATAAAATTATTTATTAAATTGAACATTTAAGTCAAAATAAAAACCTACTTAGATTATACTTAAAACTATTTAGCCAACTTAAAAAATACTTCATATAAAAGTATTTTTTTTTACATGTATTGAGTATTTTACTGGAAAACGAAATTTCGCATGCATTCTCGATTTCTTACATCAAGCTTTAACAATTTGAAACTCCAAACAAACTCTATAAAGCCTTGCTGAACTGTGGTGCGTGGTGCGCTTAAGAGTATGAATGAAAGCTGAACGGTGGTTTGAATCCCAATGCGATCATGAATTTTTGTGTTGTTTTTGAAACAATGTTCTTAAGTTAGGTGGTTTCACTAAGTAAATTGTTTTGGAGCAACAACCATGAGTACAAGTACTTGCTTCAAAAGGAAAAACCTCTTTGTATCAATTCTATAACAACCATTCTATACATCTAGATCAGTGATTCCCAAACTGGGGTCGCACCCCCTTAAGGAGGCGCGACGATTAGAGAAGAGGGTGCGAGCACAACTCTAAGGTTGGTGTCGGTTATGAATTATGGTTTCCTTCAACAAAAACCATTCTGAATCCAACTTCTTCCGAAACTCACCAGGGGTAATCCGTTGTTGCAACACGTTGCAAATTGCCAACAATTTTATTTTCTTCGATTCAAAAAAAAATCGTTGCTACTAAATGCGTTTGATGATATGGCTGATTGAAATTGACAAAACTCGCGATTCTAAAAAGAACCGCACCTGTCAGCTAGTTTTTGTATGGATAGAATGAATCTTTGGTAAAAATCTTGCGGATTTTGGTCGCTCCGGGTGATTTCATTTTTCGTGCTCGACGTATCACGGAAGCCATGGTGACGGGCGAACTTACGACGAAATTCAGCATGCGGAGATCACGAAATTTAACTAATATGTACTTCTACAAATTTCCAGTAGTTACAAAATATCGGCTGAACTAACAACTAAATTTTCAAATATTTTAATTTAATTTAATGTGAAAATAGATCCTGAAATATAAACCTATAAAATTAAAAGCATTCCTTGCCAACACCAATTTTTTCACACCTATTTTCTCGGGTGGCGCCAGGATCAGTAGACCTCGCAAGGAGGCACGAACTGAAAAAGATTGGGAACCACTGATCTAGATAGTATGAATATCTATCAATCTGTTTGGTACGCCCTAAGGGGCGGCAATTTGTCCTCTTGCCCGGGGCGGCGTAAGTCCTAGAGCGGGCGCTGGTAATCTCTGTCAGGTTCTAGTTCGCGTTTGAGTTGGAGTGACAACTGTCCGATCTTCTTCATGACCACCCTATACGCCGCCCCACACGGGTTTGTGTTCGCGTCCAGACAGAGCTGTTTGAATACAGCCATCTAAAGATAAGCTAATATTTTGTCGATTTTTACCCCTTTAAAACGCCTTTAACCCGGGAACACTAACCTTAATTTCAGCCGCTTGTTACTAACCATGAGTCATTTTGACTCACTATGGAAATTGCTGTATTTAAAGTGGAAGAGTATGAAAACTTGTGCCAGAATTCTTCGGAATACTTATTTTATACAAGCTATATTAAGAGTTTGTGCATTATATCCGAATAAACTGTAGAAACAACCAAGAAACCAAATATGCCAACTAAAGAATTTGGACGGTTGTTACTAACGTGAGTCATTTTGACTCACAAGAAACGTTCGTTTAGTACTAACCCCGTCACAGAAAAACACAAATAGCTGCTTACCATAAAATCGGAAACGTTTGCTTACTCGGTCATTCATTAGAAAACATATTTCTTAAAAAATACATGGGTAGCGGAACCCAATGGGCCAACCGCCCTTTCTACGAAAAATAGAAATATGTGGAATATGCGTCAAAATGACTCACATTAGTGTTCCCGGGTTAAAGGCCTGAAAATCGCATTTTTCGACTTTGAGGGTTCCAAAAGTCGATGAAGAGGGCATCCAGACCTACATTTTGCTGAAACTTCCAGGGTCCTAGCTATCACCGTTTCGGAGATACAGCCATCTAAAGATAAGCTAATATTTTGTCGATTTTTACCCCTTTAAAACGCCTTTAAAGGCCTGAAAATAGCATTTTCCTGTTTCATATGAAAGTTTTCGGCTTTGAGGGTTCCAAAAGTCGATGAAGAAGGCATCCAGACCTACATTTTGCTGGAACTTCCAGGGTCCTAGCTATCACCGTTTCGGAGATACAGCCATCTAAAGATAAGCTAATATTTTGTCGATTTTTACCCCTTTTAAACGCCTTTAAAGGCCTGAAAATCGCATTTTCCTGTTTCATGTGAAAATTTTCGTTTTTGAGGGTTCCGAAAGTCGATGAAGAGGGCATCCAGACCTACATTTTGCTGAAACTTCCAGGGTCCTAGCTATCACCGTTTCGGAGATACAGCCATCTAAAGATAAGCTAATATTTTGTCGATTTTTACCCCTTTTAAACGCCTTTAAAGGCCTGAAAATCGCATTTTCCTGTTTCATATGAAAGTTTTCGGCTTTGAGGGTTCCAAAAGTCGATGAAGAGGGCATCCAGACCTACATTTTGCTGAAACTTCCAGGGTCCTAGCTATCACCGTTTCGGAGATACAGCCATCTAAAGATAAGCTAATATTTTGTCGATTTTTACCCCTTTAAAACGCCTTTAAAGGCCTGAAAATCGCATTTTCCTGTTTCATATGAAAGTTTTCGTTTTTGAGGGTTCCGAAAGTCGATGAAGAGGGCATCCAGACCTACATTTTGCTGAAACTTCCAGGGTCCTAGCTATCACCGTTTCGGAGATACAGCCATCTAAAGATAAGCTAATATTTTGTCGATTTTTGCCCCTTTTAAACGCCTTTAAAGGCCTGAAAGTCGCATTTTCCTGTTTCGACTTTGAGGGTTCCAAAAGTCGATGAAGAGGGCATCCAGACCTACATTTTGCTGAAACTTCCAGGGTCCTAGCTATCACCGTTTCGGAGATACAGCCATCTAAAGATAAGCTAATATTTTGTCGATTTTTACCCCTTTTAAACGCCTTTAAAGGCCTGAAAATCGCATTTTCCTGTTTCATATGAAAGTTTTCGTTTTTGAGGGTTCCGAAAGTCGATGAAGAGGGCATCCAGACCTACATTTTGCTGAAACTTCCAGGGTCCTAGCTATCACCGTTTCGGAGATACAGCCATCTAAAGATAAGCTAATATTTTGTCGATTTTTACCCCTTTAAAACGCCTTTAAAGGCCTGAAAATCGCATTTTCCTGTTTCATATCAAAATTTTCGACTTTGAGGGTTCCAAAAGTCGATGAAGAGGGCATCCAGACCTACATTTTGCTGAAACTTCCAGGGTCCTAGCTATCACCGTTTCGGAGATACAGCCATCTAAAGATAAGCTAATATTTTGTCGATTTTTACCCCTTTTAAACGCCTTTAAAGGCCTGAAAATCGCATTTTCCTGTTTCATATGAAAGTTTTCGTTTTTGAGGGTTCCGAAAGTCGATGAAGAGGGCATCCAGACCTACATTTTGCTGAAACTTCCAGGGTCCTAGCTATCACCGTTTCGGAGATACAGCCATCTAAAGATAAGCTAATATTTTGTCGATTTTTACCCCTTTTAAACGCCTTTAAAGGCCTGAAAATCGCATTTTCCTGTTTCATATGAAAGTTTTCGGCTTTGAGGGTTCCAAAAGTCGATGAAGAGGGCATCCAGACCTACATTTTGCTGAAACTTCCAGGGTCCTAGCTATCACCGTTTCGGAGATACAGCCATCTAAAGATAAGCTAATATTTTGTCGATTTTTACCCCTTTAAAACGCCTTTAAAGGCCTGAAAATAGCATTTTCCTGTTTCATATGAAAGTTTTCGGCTTTGAGGGTTCCAAAAGTCGATGAAGAGGGCATCCAGACCTACATTTTGCTGAAACTTCCAGGGTCCTAGCTATCACCGTTTCGGAGATACAGCCATCTAAAGATAAGCTAATATTTTGTCGATTTTTACCCCTTTTAAACGCCTTTAAAGGCCTGAAAATCGCATTTTCCTGTTTCATATGAAAAGTTTCGACTTTGAGGGTTCCAAAAGTCGATGAAGAGGGCATCCAGACCTACATTTTGCTGGAACTTCCAGGGTCCTAGCTATCACCGTTTCGGAGATACAGCCATCTAAAGATAAGCTAATATTTTGTCGATTTTTACCCCTTTTAAACGCCTTTAAAGGCCTGAAAATCGCATTTTCCTGTTTCATGTGAAAATTTTCGTTTTTGAGGTTTCCGAAAGTCGATGAAGAGGGCATCCAGACCTACATTTTGCTGAAACTTCCAGGGTCCTAGCTATCACCGTTTCGGAGATACAGCCATCTAAAGATAAGCTAATATTTTGTCGATTTTTACCCCTTTAAAACGCCTTTAAAGGCCTGAAAATAGCATTTTCCTGTTTCATATGAAAGTTTTCGGCTTTGAGGGTTCCAAAAGTCGATGAAGAGGGCATCCAGACCTACATTTTGCTGAAACTTCCAGGGTCCTAGCTATCACCGTTTCGGAGATACAGCCATCTAAAGATAAGCTAATATTTTGTCGATTTTTACCCCTTTAAAACGCCATTAAAGGCCTGAAAATCGCATTTTCCTGTTTCATATGAAAATTTTCGACTTTGAGGGTTCCAAAAGTCGATGAAGAGGGCATCCAGACCTACATTTTGTTGAAACTTCCAGGGTCCTAGCTATCACCGTTTCGGAGATACAGCCATCTAAAGATAAGCTAATATTTTGTCGATTTTTGCCCCTTTTAAACGCCTTTAAAGGCCTGAAAATCGCATTTTCCTGTTTCATATGAAAAGTTTCGACTTTGAGGGTTCCAAAAGTCGATGAAGAAGGCATCCAGACCTACATTTTGCTGGAACTTCCAGGGTCCTAGCTATCACCGTTTCGGAGATACAGCCATCTAAAGATAAGCTAATATTTTGTCGATTTTTACCCCTTTTAAACGCCTTTAAAGGCCTGAAAATCGCATTTTCCTGTTTCATATGAAAGTTTTCGGCTTTGAGGGTTCCAAAAGTCGATGAAGAGGGCATCCAGACCTACATTTTGCTGAAACTTCCAGGGTCCTAGCTATCACCGTTTCGGAGATACAGCCATCTAAAGATAAGCTAATATTTTGTCGATTTTTACCCCTTTTAAACGCCTTTAAAGGCCTGAAAATCGCATTTTCCTGTTTCATATGAAAGTTTTCGGCTTTGAGGGTTCCAAAAGTCGATGAAGAGGGCATCCAGACCTACATTTTGCTGAAACTTCCAGGGTCCTAGCTATCACCGTTTCGGAGATACAGCTATATAAAGATAAGCTAATATTTTGTCGATTTTTACCCCTTTTAAACGCCTTTAAAGGCCTGAAAATCGCATTTTCCTGTTTCATATGAAAGTTTTCGGCTTTGAGGGTTCCAAAAGTCGATGAAGAGGGCATCCAGACCTACATTTTGCTGAAACTTCCAGGGTCCTAGCTATCACCGTTTCGGAGATACAGCCATCTAAAGATAAGCTAATATTTTGTCGATTTTTACCCCTTTAAAACGCCTTTAAAGGCCTGAAAATCGCATTTTCCTGTTTCATGTGAAAATTTTCGTTTTTGAGGGTTCCGAAAGTCGATGAAGAGGGCATCCAGACCTACATTTTGCTGAAACTTCCAGGGTCCTAGCTATCACCGTTTCGGAGATACAGCCATCTAAAGATAAGCTAATATTTTGTCGATTTTTACCCCTTTAAAACGCCTTTAAAGGCCTGAAAATCGCATTTTCCTGTTTCATGTGAAAATTTTCGTTTTTGAGGGTTCCGAAAGTCGATGAAGAGGGCATCCAGACCTACATTTTGCTGAAACTTCCAGGGTCCTAGCTATCACCGTTTCGGAGATACAGCCATCTAAAGATAAGCTAATATTTTGTCGATTTTTACCCCTTTTAAACGCCTTTAAAGGCCTGAAAATCGCATTTTCCTGTTTCATGTGAAAATTTTCGTTTTTGAGGGTTCCGAAAGTCGATGAAGAGGGCATCCAGACCTACATTTTGCTGAAACTTCCAGGGTCCTAGCTATCACCGTTTCGGAGATACAGCCATCTAAAGATAAGCTAATATTTTGTCGATTTTTACCCCTTTTAAACGCCTTTAAAGGCCTGAAAATCGCATTTTCCTGTTTCATGTGAAAATTTTCGTTTTTGAGGGTTCCGAAAGTCGATGAAGAGGGCATCCAGACCTACATTTTGCTGAAACTTCCAGGGTCCTAGCTATCACCGTTTCGGAGATACAGCCATCTAAAGATAAGCTAATATTTTGTCGATTTTTGCCCCTTTTAAACGCCTTTAAAGGCCTGAAAATCGCATTTTCCTGTTTCATATGAAAATTTTCGACTTTGAGGGTTCCAAAAGTCGATGAAGAGGGCATCCAGACCTACATTTTGCTGAAACTTCCAGGGTCCTAGCTATCACCGTTTCGGAGATACAGCCATCTAAAGATAAGCTAATATTTTGTCGATTTTTGCCCCTTTTAAACGCCTTTAAAGGCCTGAAAATCGCATTTTCCTGTTTCATATGAAAATTTTCGACTTTGAGGGTTCCAAAAGTCGATGAAGAGGGCATCCAGACCTACATTTTGCTGAAACTTCCAGGGTCCTAGCTATCACCGTTTCGGAGATACAGCCATCTAAAGATAAGCTAATATTTTGTCGATTTTTACCCCTTTAAAACGCCTTTAAAGGCCTGAAAATCGCATTTTCCTGTTTCATGTGAAAATTTTCGTTTTTGAGGGTTCCGAAAGTCGATGAAGAGGGCATCCAGACCTACATTTTGCTGAAACTTCCAGGGTCCTAGCTATCACCGTTTCGGAGATACAGCCATCTAAAGATAAGCTAATATTTTGTCGATTTTTACCCCTTTAAAATGCCTTTAAAGGCCTGAAAATCGCATTTTCCTGTTTCATGTGAAAATTTTCGTTTTTGAGGGTTCCGAAAGTCGATGAAGAGGGCATCCAGACCTACATTTTGCTGAAACTTCCAGGGTCCTAGCTATCACCGTTTCGGAGATACAGCCATCTAAAGATAAGCTAATATTTTGTCGATTTTTACCCCTTTTAAACGCCTTTAAAGGCCTGAAAATCGCATTTTCCTGTTTCATGTGAAAATTTTCGTTTTTGAGGGTTCCGAAAGTCGATGAAGAGGTCGATTTTTACCCCTTTTAAACGCCTTTAAAGGCCTGAAAATCGCATTTTCCTGTTTCATATGAAAATTTTCGACTTTGAGGGTTCCAAAAGTCGATGAAGAGGGCATCCAGACCTACATTTTGCTGAAACTTCCAGGGTCCTAGCTATCACCGTTTCGGAGATACAGCCATCTAAAGATAAGCTAATATTTTGTCGATTTCTGCCCCTTTTAAACGCCTTTAAAGGCCTGAAAATCGCATTTTCCTGTTTCATATGAAAATTTTCGACTTTGAGGGTTCCAAAAGTCGATGAAGAGGGCATCCAGACCTACATTTTGCTGAAACTTCCAGGGTCCTAGCTATCACCGTTTCGGAGATACAGCCATCTAAAGATAAGCTAATATTTTGTCGATTTTTGCCCCTTTTAAACGCCTTTAAAGGCCTGAAAATCGCATTTTCCTGTTTCATATGAAAATTTTCGACTTTGAGGGTTCCAAAAGTCGATGAAGAGGGCATCCAGACCTACATTTTGCTGAAACTTCCAGGGTCCTAGCTATCACCGTTTCGGAGATACAGCCATCTAAAGATAAGCTAATATTTTGTCGATTTTTACCCCTTTAAAACGCCTTTAAAGGCCTGAAAATCGCATTTTCCTGTTTCATGTGAAAATTTTCGTTTTTGAGGGTTCCGAAAGTCGATGAAGAGGGCATCCAGACCTACATTTTGCTGAAACTTCCAGGGTCCTAGCTATCACCGTTTCGGAGATACAGCCATCTAAAGATAAGCTAATATTTTGTCGATTTTTACCCCTTTAAAACGCCTTTAAAGGCCTGAAAATCGCATTTTCCTGTTTCATGTGAAAATTTTCGTTTTTGAGGGTTCCGAAAGTCGATGAAGAGGGCATCCAGACCTACATTTTGCTGAAACTTCCAGGGTCCTAGCTATCACCGTTTCGGAGATACAGCCATCTAAAGATAAGCTAATATTTTGTCGATTTTTGCCCCTTTTAAACGCCTTTAAAGGCCTGAAAATCGCATTTTCCTGTTTCATATGAAAATTTTCGACTTTGAGGGTTCCAAAAGTCGATGAAGAGGGCATCCAGACCTACATTTTGCTGAAACTTCCAGGGTCCTAGCTATCACCGTTTCGGAGATACAGCCATCTAAAGATAAGCTAATATTTTGTCGATTTTTACCCCTTTTAAACGCCTTTAAAGGCCTGAAAATCGCATTTTCCTGTTTCATGTGAAAATTTTCGTTTTTGAGGGTTCCGAAAGTCGATGAAGAGGTCGATTTTTACCCCTTTTAAACGCCTTTAAAGGCCTGAAAATCGCATTTTCCTGTTTCATATGAAAGTTTTCGGCTTTGAGGGTTCCAAAAGTCGATGAAGAGGGCATCCAGACCTACATTTTGCTGAAACTTCCAGGGTCCTAGCTATCACCGTTTCGGAGATACAGCCATCTAAAGATAAGCTAATATTTTGTCGATTTTTACCCCTTTTAAACGCCTTTAAAGGCCTGAAAATCGCATTTTCCTGTTTCATGTGAAAATTTTCGTTTTTGAGGGTTCCGAAAGTCGATGAAGAGGGCATCCAGACCTACATTTTGCTGAAACTTCCAGGGTCCTAGCTATCACCGTTTCGGAGATACAGCCATCTAAAGATAAGCTAATATTTTGTCGATTTTTACCCCTTTTAAACGCCTTTAAAGGCCTGAAAATCGCATTTTCCTGTTTCATGTGAAAATTTTCGTTTTTGAGGGTTCCGAAAGTCGATGAAGAGGTCGATTTTTACCCCTTTTAAACGCCTTTAAAGGCCTGAAAATCGCATTTTCCTGTTTCATATGAAAGTTTTCGGCTTTGAGGGTTCCAAAAGTCGATGAAGAGGGCATCCAGACCTACATTTTGCTGAAACTTCCAGGGTCCTAGCTATCACCGTTTCGGAGATACAGCCATCTAAAGATAAGCTAATATTTTGTCGATTTTTACCCCTTTAAAACGCCTTTAAAGGCCTGAAAATCGCATTTTCCTGTTTCATGTGAAAATTTTCGTTTTTGAGGGTTCCGAAAGTCGATGAAGAGGGCATCCAGACCTACATTTTGCTGAAACTTCCAGGGTCCTAGCTATCACCGTTTCGGAGATACAGCCATCTAAAGATAAGCTAATATTTTGTCGATTTTTGCCCCTTTTAAACGCCTTTAAAGGCCTGAAAATCGCATTTTCCTGTTTCATATGAAAGTTTTCGGCTTTGAGGGTTCCAAAAGTCGATGAAGAGGGCATCCAGACCTACATTTTGCTGAAACTTCCAGGGTCCTAGCTATCACCGTTTCGGAGATACAGCCATCTAAAGATAAGCTAATATTTTGTCGATTTTTACCCCTTTTAAACGCCTTTAAAGGCTTGAAAATCGCATTTTCCTGTTTCATGTGAAAATTTTCGTTTTTGAGGGTTCCGAAAGTCGATGAAGAGGGCATCCAGACCTACATTTTGCTGAAACTTCCAGGGTCCTAGCTATCACCGTTTCGGAGATACAGCCATCTAAAGATAAGCTAATATTTTGTCGATTTTTACCCCTTTAAAACGCCTTTAAAGGCCTGAAAATCGCATTTTCCTGTTTCATGTGAAAATTTTCGTTTTTGAGGGTTCCGAAAGTCGATGAAGAGGGCATCCAGACCTACATTTTGCTGAAACTTCCAGGGTCCTAGCTATCACCGTTTCGGAGATACAGCCATCTAAAGATAAGCTAATATTTTGTCGATTTCTGCCCCTTTTAAACGCCTTTAAAGGCCTGAAAATCGCATTTTCCTGTTTCATATGAAAATTTTCGACTTTGAGGGTTCCAAAAGTCGATGAAGAGGGCATCCAGACCTACATTTTGCTGAAACTTCCAGGGTCCTAGCTATCACCGTTTCGGAGATACAGCCATCTAAAGATAAGCTAATATTTTGTCGATTTCTGCCCCTTTTAAACGCCTTTAAAGGCCTGAAAATCGCATTTTCCTGTTTCATATGAAAATTTTCGACTTTGAGGGTTCCAAAAGTCGATGAAGAGGGCATCCAGACCTACATTTTGCTGAAACTTCCAGGGTCCTAGCTATCACCGTTTCGGAGATACAGCCATCTAAAGATAAGCTAATATTTTGTCGATTTCTGCCCCTTTTAAACGCCTTTAAAGGCCTGAAAATCGCATTTTCCTGTTTCATATGAAAATTTTCGACTTTGAGGGTTCCAAAAGTCGATGAAGAGGGCATCCAGACCTACATTTTGCTGAAACTTCCAGGGTCCTAGCTATCACCGTTTCGGAGATACAGCCATCTAAAGATAAGCTAATATTTTGTCGATTTTTGCCCCTTTTAAACGCCTTTAAAGGCCTGAAAATCGCATTTTCCTGTTTCATATGAAAATTTTCGACTTTGAGGGTTCCAAAAGTCGATGAAGAGGGCATCCAGACCTACATTTTGCTGAAACTTCCAGGGTCCTAGCTATCACCGTTTCGGAGATACAGCCATCTAAAGATAAGCTAATATTTTGTCGATTTTTACCCCTTTAAAACGCCTTTAAAGGCCTGAAAATCGCATTTTCCTGTTTCATGTGAAAATTTTCGTTTTTGAGGGTTCCGAAAGTCGATGAAGAGGGCATCCAGACCTACATTTTGCTGAAACTTCCAGGGTCCTAGCTATCACCGTTTCGGAGATACAGCCATCTAAAGATAAGCTAATATTTTGTCGATTTTTACCCCTTTAAAACGCCTTTAAAGGCCTGAAAATCGCATTTTCCTGTTTCATGTGAAAATTTTCGTTTTTGAGGGTTCCGAAAGTCGATGAAGAGGGCATCCAGACCTACATTTTGCTGAAACTTCCAGGGTCCTAGCTATCACCGTTTCGGAGATACAGCCATCTAAAGATAAGCTAATATTTTGTCGATTTTTACCCCTTTTAAACGCCTTTAAAGGCCTGAAAATCGCATTTTCCTGTTTCATGTGAAAATTTTCGTTTTTGAGGGTTCCGAAAGTCGATGAAGAGGTCGATTTTTACCCCTTTTAAACGCCTTTAAAGGCCTGAAAATCGCATTTTCCTGTTTCATATGAAAATTTTCGACTTTGAGGGTTCCAAAAGTCGATGAAGAGGGCATCCAGACCTACATTTTGCTGAAACTTCCAGGGTCCTAGCTATCACCGTTTCGGAGATACAGCCATCTAAAGATAAGCTAATATTTTGTCGATTTTTACCCCTTTTAAACGCCTTTAAAGGCCTGAAAATCGCATTTTCCTGTTTCATATGAAAGTTTTCGGCTTTGAGGGTTCCAAAAGTCGATGAAGAGGGCATCCAGACCTACATTTTGCTGAAACTTCCAGGGTCCTAGCTATCACCGTTTCGGAGATACAGCCATCTAAAGATAAGCTAATATTTTGTCGATTTTTACCCCTTTAAAACGCCTTTAAAGGCCTGAAAATCGCATTTTCCTGTTTCATGTGAAAATTTTCGTTTTTGAGGGTTCCGAAAGTCGATGAAGAGGGCATCCAGACCTACATTTTGCTGAAACTTCCAGGGTCCTAGCTATCACCGTTTCGGAGATACAGCCATCTAAAGATAAGCTAATATTTTGTCGATTTTTGCCCCTTTTAAACGCCTTTAAAGGCCTGAAAATCGCATTTTCCTGTTTCATATGAAAATTTTCGACTTTGAGGGTTCCAAAAGTCGATGAAGAGGGCATCCAGACCTACATTTTGCTGAAACTTCCAGGGTCCTAGCTATCACCGTTTCGGAGATACAGCCATCTAAAGATAAGCTAATATTTTGTCGATTTTTACCCCTTTTAAACGCCTTTAAAGGCCTGAAAATCGCATTTTCCTGTTTCATGTGAAAATTTTCGTTTTTGAGGGTTCCGAAAGTCGATGAAGAGGGCATCCAGACCTACATTTTGCTGAAACTTCCAGGGTCCTAGCTATCACCGTTTCGGAGATACAGCCATCTAAAGATAAGCTAATATTTTGTCGATTTTTACCCCTTTTAAACGCCTTTAAAGGCCTGAAAATCGCATTTTCCTGTTTCATGTGAAAATTTTCGTTTTTGAGGGTTCCGAAAGTCGATGAAGAGGGCATCCAGACCTACATTTTGCTGAAACTTCCAGGGTCCTAGCTATCACCGTTTCGGAGATACAGCCATCTAAAGATAAGCTTATATTTTGTCGATTTTTACCCCTTTAAAACGCCTTTAAAGGCCTGAAAATCGCATTTTCCTGTTTCATGTGAAAATTTTCGTTTTTGAGGGTTCCGAAAGTCGATGAAGAGGGCATCCAGACCTACATTTTGCTGAAACTTCCAGGGTCCTAGCTATCACCGTTTCGGAGATACAGCCATCTAAAGATAAGCTTATATTTTGTCGATTTTTACCCCTTTAAAACGCCTTTAAAGGCCTGAAAATCGCATTTTCCTGTTTCATGTGAAAATTTTCGTTTTTGAGGGTTCCGAAAGTCGATGAAGAGGGCATCCAGACCTACATTTTGCTGAAACTTCCAGGGTCCTAGCTATCACCGTTTCGGAGATACAGCCATCTAAAGATAAGCTAATATTTTGTCGATTTTTACCCCTTTTAAACGCCTTTAAAGGCCTGAAAATCGCATTTTCCTGTTTCATGTGAAAATTTTCGTTTTTGGGGGTTCCGAAAGTCGATGAAGAGGGCATCCAGACCTACATTTTGCTGAAACTTCCAGGGTCCTAGCTATCACCGTTTCGGAGATACAGCCATCTAAAGATAAGCTAATATTTTGTCGATTTTTGCCCCTTTTAAACGCCTTTAAAGGCCTGAAAATCGCATTTTCCTGTTTCATATGAAAATTTTCGACTTGAGGGTTCATAAAGTCGATGAAGAGGGCATCCAGACCTACATTTTGCTGAAACTTCCAGGGTCCTAGCTATCACCGTTTCGGAGATACAGCCATCTAAAGATAAGCTAATATTTTGTCGATTTTTACCCCTTTAAAACGCCTTTAAAGGCCTGAAAATCGCATTTTCCTGTTTCATATGAAAATTTTCGACTTTGAGGGTTCCAAAAGTCGATGAAGAGGGCATCCAGACCTACATTTTGCTGAAACTTCCAGGGTCCTAGCTATCACCGTTTCGGAGATACAGCCATCTAAAGATAAGCTAATATTTTGTCGATTTTTGCCCCTTTTAAACGCCTTTAAAGGCCTGAAAATCGCATTTTCCTGTTTCATATGAAAATTTTCGACTTGAGGGTTCATAAAGTCGATGAAGAGGGCATCCAGACCTACATTTTGCTGAAACTTCCAGGGTCCTAGCTATCACCGTTTCGGAGATACAGCCATCTAAAGATAAGCTAATATTTTGTCGATTTTTACCCCTTTTAAACGCCTTTAAAGGCCTGAAAATCGCATTTTCCTGTTTCATGTGAAAATTTTCGTTTTTGAGGGTTCCGAAAGTCGATGAAGAGGGCATCCAGACCTACATTTTGCTGAAACTTCCAGGGTCCTAGCTATCACCGTTTCGGAGATACAGCCATCTAAAGATAAGCTTATATTTTGTCGATTTTTACCCCTTTAAAACGCCTTTAAAGGCCTGAAAATCGCATTTTCCTGTTTCATGTGAAAATTTTCGTTTTTGAGGGTTCCGAAAGTCGATGAAGAGGGCATCCAGACCTACATTTTGCTGAAACTTCCAGGGTCCTAGCTATCACCGTTTCGGAGATACAGCCATCTAAAGATAAGCTTATATTTTGTCGATTTTTACCCCTTTAAAACGCCTTTAAAGGCCTGAAAATCGCATTTTCCTGTTTCATGTGAAAATTTTCGTTTTGAGGGTTCCGAAAGTCGATGAAGAGGGCATCCAGACCTACATTTTGCTGAAACTTCCAGGGTCCTAGCTATCACCGTTTCGGAGATACAGCCATCTAAAGATAAGCTAATATTTTGTCGATTTTTACCCCTTTTAAACGCCTTTAAAGGCCTGAAAATCGCATTTTCCTGTTTCATGTGAAAATTTTCGTTTTTGGGGGTTCCGAAAGTCGATGAAGAGGGCATCCAGACCTACATTTTGCTGAAACTTCCAGGGTCCTAGCTATCACCGTTTCGGAGATACAGCCATCTAAAGATAAGCTAATATTTTGTCGATTTTTGCCCCTTTTAAACGCCTTTAAAGGCCTGAAAATCGCATTTTCCTGTTTCATATGAAAATTTTCGACTTGAGGGTTCATAAAGTCGATGAAGAGGGCATCCAGACCTACATTTTGCTGAAACTTCCAGGGTCCTAGCTATCACCGTTTCGGAGATACAGCCATCTAAAGATAAGCTAATATTTTGTCGATTTTTACCCCTTTAAAACGCCTTTAAAGGCCTGAAAATCGCATTTTCCTGTTTCATATGAAAATTTTCGACTTTGAGGGTTCCAAAAGTCGATGAAGAGGGCATCCAGACCTACATTTTGCTGAAACTTCCAGGGTCCTAGCTATCACCGTTTCGGAGATACAGCCATCTAAAGATAAGCTAATATTTTGTCGATTTTTGCCCCTTTTAAACGCCTTTAAAGGCCTGAAAATCGCATTTTCCTGTTTCATATGAAAATTTTCGACTTGAGGGTTCATAAAGTCGATGAAGAGGGCATCCAGACCTACATTTTGCTGAAACTTCCAGGGTCCTAGCTATCACCGTTTCGGAGATACAGCCATCTAAAGATAAGCTAATATTTTGTCGATTTTTACCCCTTTTAAACGCCTTTAAAGGCCTGAAAATCGCATTTTCCTGTTTCATGTGAAAATTTTCGTTTTTGAGGGTTCCGAAAGTCGATGAAGAGGGCATCCAGACCTACATTTTGCTGAAACTTCCAGGGTCCTAGCTATCACCGTTTCGGAGATACAGCCATCTAAAGATAAGCTTATATTTTGTCGATTTTTACCCCTTTAAAACGCCTTTAAAGGCCTGAAAATCGCATTTTCCTGTTTCATGTGAAAATTTTCGTTTTTGAGGGTTCCGAAAGTCGATGAAGAGGGCATCCAGACCTACATTTTGCTGAAACTTCCAGGGTCCTAGCTATCACCGTTTCGGAGATACAGCCATCTAAAGATAAGCTTATATTTTGTCGATTTTTACCCCTTTAAAACGCCTTTAAAGGCCTGAAAATCGCATTTTCCTGTTTCATGTGAAAATTTTCGTTTTTGAGGGTTCCGAAAGTCGATGAAGAGGGCATCCAGACCTACATTTTGCTGAAACTTCCAGGGTCCTAGCTATCACCGTTTCGGAGATACAGCCATCTAAAGATAAGCTAATATTTTGTCGATTTTTACCCCTTTTAAACGCCTTTAAAGGCCTGAAAATCGCATTTTCCTGTTTCATGTGAAAATTTTCGTTTTTGGGGGTTCCGAAAGTCGATGAAGAGGGCATCCAGACCTACATTTTGCTGAAACTTCCAGGGTCCTAGCTATCACCGTTTCGGAGATACAGCCATCTAAAGATAAGCTAATATTTTGTCGATTTTTGCCCCTTTTAAACGCCTTTAAAGGCCTGAAAATCGCATTTTCCTGTTTCATATGAAAATTTTCGACTTGAGGGTTCATAAAGTCGATGAAGAGGGCATCCAGACCTACATTTTGCTGAAACTTCCAGGGTCCTAGCTATCACCGTTTCGGAGATACAGCCATCTAAAGATAAGCTAATATTTTGTCGATTTTTACCCCTTTAAAACGCCTTTAAAGGCCTGAAAATCGCATTTTCCTGTTTCATATGAAAATTTTCGACTTTGAGGGTTCCAAAAGTCGATGAAGAGGGCATCCAGACCTACATTTTGCTGAAACTTCCAGGGTCCTAGCTATCACCGTTTCGGAGATACAGCCATCTAAAGATAAGCTAATATTTTGTCGATTTTTGCCCCTTTTAAACGCCTTTAAAGGCCTGAAAATCGCATTTTCCTGTTTCATATGAAAATTTTCGACTTGAGGGTTCATAAAGTCGATGAAGAGGGCATCCAGACCTACATTTTGCTGAAACTTCCAGGGTCCTAGCTATCACCGTTTCGGAGATACAGCCATCTAAAGATAAGCTAATATTTTGTCGATTTTTACCCCTTTTAAACGCCTTTAAAGGCCTGAAAATCGCATTTTCCTGTTTCATGTGAAAATTTTCGTTTTTGGGGGTTCCGAAAGTCGATGAAGAGGGCATCCAGACCTACATTTTGCTGAAACTTCCAGGGTCCTAGCTATCACCGTTTCGGAGATACAGCCATCTAAAGATAAGCTAATATTTTGTCGATTTTTGCCCCTTTTAAACGCCTTTAAAGGCCTGAAAATCGCATTTTCCTGTTTCATATGAAAATTTTCGACTTGAGGGTTCATAAAGTCGATGAAGAGGGCATCCAGACCTACATTTTGCTGAAACTTCCAGGGTCCTAGCTATCACCGTTTCGGAGATACAGCCATCTAAAGATAAGCTAATATTTTGTCGATTTTTACCCCTTTAAAACGCCTTTAAAGGCCTGAAAATCGCATTTTCCTGTTTCATATGAAAATTTTCGACTTGAGGGTTCATAAAGTCGATGAAGAGGGCATCCAGACCTACATTTTGCTGAAACTTCCAGGGTCCTAGCTATCACCGTTTCGGAGATACAGCCATCTAAAGATAAGCTAATATTTTGTCGATTTTTGCCCCTTTTAAACGCCTTTAAAGGCCTGAAAATCGCATTTTCCTGTTTCATATGAAAATTTTCGACTTGAGGGTTCATAAAGTCGATGAAGAGGGCATCCAGACCTACATTTTGCTGAAACTTCCAGGGTCCTAGCTATCACCGTTTCGGAGATACAGCCATCTAAAGATAAGCTAATATTTTGTCGATTTTTACCCCTTTTAAACGCCTTTAAAGGCCTGAAAATCGCATTTTCCTGTTTCATATGAAAATTTTCGACTTTGAGGGTTCCAAAAGTCGATGAAGAGGGCATCCAGACCTACATTTTGCTGAAACTTCCAGGGTCCTAGCTATCACCGTTTCGGAGATACAGCCATCTAAAGATAAGCTAATATTTTGTCGATTTTTACCCCTTTTAAACGCCTTTAAAGGCCTGAAAATCGCATTTTCCTGTTTCATGTGAAAATTTTCGTTTTTGAGGGTTCCGAAAGTCGATGAAGAGGGCATCCAAACCTACATTTTGCTGAAACTTCCAGGGTCCTAGCTATCACCGTTTCGGAGATACAGCCATCTAAAGATAAGCTAATATTTTGTCGATTTTTACCCCTTTTAAACGCCTTTAAAGGCCTGAAAATCGCATTTTCCTGTTTCATGTGAAAATTTTCGTTTTTGAGGGTTCCGAAAGTCGATGAAGAGGGCATCCAGACCTACATTTTGCTGAAACTTCCAGGGTCCTAGCTATCACCGTTTCGGAGATACAGCCATCTAAAGATAAGCTAATATTTTGTCGATTTTTGCCCCTTTTAAACGCCTTTAAAGGCCTGAAAATCGCATTTTCCTGTTTCATATGAAAATTTTCGACTTTGAGGGTTCCAAAAGTCGATGAAGAGGGCATCCAGACCTACATTTTGCTGAAACTTCCAGGGTCCTAGCTATCACCGTTTCGGAGATACAGCCATCTAAAGATAAGCTAATATTTTGTCGATTTTTACCCCTTTTAAACGCCTTTAAAGGCCTGAAAATCGCATTTTCCTGTTTCATGTGAAAATTTTCGTTTTTGAGGGTTCCGAAAGTCGATGAAGAGGGCATCCAAACCTACATTTTGCTGAAACTTCCAGGGTCCTAGCTATCACCGTTTCGGAGATACAGCCATCTAAAGATAAGCTAATATTTTGTCGATTTTTACCCCTTTTAAACGCCTTTAAAGGCCTGAAAATCGCATTTTCCTGTTTCATGTGAAAATTTTCGTTTTTGAGGGTTCCGAAAGTCGATGAAGAGGGCATCCAGACCTACATTTTGCTGAAACTTCCAGGGTCCTAGCTATCACCGTTTCGGAGATACAGCCATCTAAAGATAAGCTAATATTTTGTCGATTTTTACCCCTTTTAAACGCCTTTAAAGGCCTGAAAATCGCATTTTCCTGTTTCATGTGAAAATTTTCGTTTTTGAGGGTTCCGAAAGTCGATGAAGAGGGCATCCAGACCTACATTTTGCTGAAACTTCCAGGGTCCTAGCTATCACCGTTTCGGAGATACAGCCATCTAAAGATAAGCTAATATTTTGTCGATTTCTGCCCCTTTTAAACGCCTTTAAAGGCCTGAAAATCGCATTTTCCTGTTTCATATGAAAATTTTCGACTTTGAGGGTTCCAAAAGTCGATGAAGAGGGCATCCAGACCTACATTTTGCTGAAACTTCCAGGGTCCTAGCTATCACCGTTTCGGAGATACAGCCATCTAAAGATAAGCTAATATTTTGTCGATTTTTACCCCTTTAAAACGCCTTTAAAGGCCTGAAAATCGCATTTTCCTGTTTCATATGAAAGTTTTCGGCTTTGAGGGTTCCAAAAGTCGATGAAGAGGGCATCCAGACCTGCATTTTGCTGAAACTTCCAGGGTCCTAGCTATCACCGTTTCGGAGATACAGCCATCTAAAGATAAGCTAATATTTTGTCGATTTTTACCCCTTTAAAACGCCTTTAAAGGCCTGAAAATCGCATTTTCCTGTTTCATATGAAAATTTTCGACTTTGAGGGTTCCAAAAGTCGATGAAGAGGGCATCCAGACCTACATTTTGCTGAAACTTCCAGGGTCCTAGCTATCACCGTTTCGGAGATACAGCCATCTAAAGATAAGCTAATATTTTGTCGATTTTTACCCCTTTAAAACGCCTTTAAAGGCCTGAAAATCGCATTTTCCTGTTTCATATGAAAGTTTTCGGCTTTGAGGGTTCCAAAAGTCGATGAAGAGGGCATCCAGACCTACATTTTGCTGAAACTTCCAGGGTCCTAGCTATCACCGTTTCGGAGATACAGCCATCTAAAGATAAGCTAATATTTTGTCGATTTTTACCCCTTTAAAACGCCTTTAAAGGCCTGAAAATCGCATTTTCCTGTTTCATATGAAAATTTTCGACTTTGAGGGTTCCAAAAGTCGATGAAGAGGGCATCCAGACCTACATTTTGCTGAAACTTCCAGGGTCCTAGCTATCACCGTTTCGGAGATACAGCCATCTAAAGATAAGCTAATATTTTGTCGATTTTTACCCCTTTAAAACGCCTTTAAAGGCCTGAAAATCGCATTTTCCTGTTTCATATGAAAGTTTTCGGCTTTGAGGGTTCCAAAAGTCGATGAAGAGGGCATCCAGACCTACATTTTGCTGAAACTTCCAGGGTCCTAGCTATCACCGTTTCGGAGATACAGCCATCTAAAGATAAGCTAATATTTTGTCGATTTTTACCCCTTTAAAACGCCTTTAAAGGCCTGAAAATCGCATTTTCCTGTTTCATATGAAAGTTTTCGGCTTTGAGGGTTCCAAAAGTCGATGAAGAGGGCATCCAGACCTACATTTTGCTGAAACTTCCAGGGTCCTAGCTATCACCGTTTCGGAGATACAGCCATCTAAAGATAAGCTAATATTTTGTCGATTTTTACCCCTTTAAAACGCCTTTAAAGGCCTGAAAATCGCATTTTCCTGTTTCATGTGAAAATTTTCGTTTTTGAGGGTTCCGAAAGTCGATGAAGAGGGCATCCAAACCTACATTTTGCTGAAACTTCCAGGGTCCTAGCTATCACCGTTTCGGAGATACAGCCATCTAAAGATAAGCTAATATTTTGTCGATTTTTACCCCTTTAAAACGCCTTTAAAGGCCTGAAAATCGCATTTTCCTGTTTCATATGAAAGTTTTCGGCTTTGAGGGTTCCAAAAGTCGATGAAGAGGGCATCCAGACCTACATTTTGCTGAAACTTCCAGGGTCCTAGCTATCACCGTTTCGGAGATACAGCCATCTAAAGATAAGCTAATATTTTGTCGATTTTTACCCCTTTAAAACGCCTTTAAAGGCCTGAAAATCGCATTTTCCTGTTTCATATGAAAGTTTTCGGCTTTGAGGGTTCCAAAAGTCGATGAAGAGGGCATCCAGACCTGCATTTTGCTGAAACTTCCAGGGTCCTAGCTATCACCGTTTCGGAGATACAGCCATCTAAAGATAAGCTAATATTTTGTCGATTTTTACCCCTTTAAAACGCCTTTAAAGGCCTGAAAATCGCATTTTCCTGTTTCATATGAAAATTTTCGACTTTGAGGGTTCCAAAAGTCGATGAAGAGGGCATCCAGACCTACATTTTGCTGAAACTTCCAGGGTCCTAGCTATCACCGTTTCGGAGATACAGCCATCTAAAGATAAGCTAATATTTTGTCGATTTTTACCCCTTTAAAACGCCTTTAAAGGCCTGAAAATCGCATTTTCCTGTTTCATATGAAAGTTTTCGGCTTTGAGGGTTCCAAAAGTCGATGAAGAGGGCATCCAGACCTACATTTTGCTGAAACTTCCAGGGTCCTAGCTATCACCGTTTCGGAGATACAGCCATCTAAAGATAAGCTAATATTTTGTCGATTTTTACCCCTTTAAAACGCCTTTAAAGGCCTGAAAATCGCATTTTCCTGTTTCATATGAAAATTTTCGACTTTGAGGGTTCCAAAAGTCGATGAAGAGGGCATCCAGACCTACATTTTGCTGAAACTTCCAGGGTCCTAGCTATCACCGTTTCGGAGATACAGCCATCTAAAGATAAGCTAATATTTTGTCGATTTTTACCCCTTTAAAACGCCTTTAAAGGCCTGAAAATCGCATTTTCCTGTTTCATATGAAAGTTTTCGGCTTTGAGGGTTCCAAAAGTCGATGAAGAGGGCATCCAGACCTACATTTTGCTGAAACTTCCAGGGTCCTAGCTATCACCGTTTCGGAGATACAGCCATCTAAAGATAAGCTAATATTTTGTCGATTTTTACCCCTTTAAAACGCCTTTAAAGGCCTGAAAATCGCATTTTCCTGTTTCATATGAAAGTTTTCGGCTTTGAGGGTTCCAAAAGTCGATGAAGAGGGCATCCAGACCTACATTTTGCTGAAACTTCCAGGGTCCTAGCTATCACCGTTTCGGAGATACAGCCATCTAAAGATAAGCTAATATTTTGTCGATTTTTACCCCTTTAAAACGCCTTTAAAGGCCTGAAAATCGCATTTTCCTGTTTCATGTGAAAATTTTCGTTTTTGAGGGTTCCGAAAGTCGATGAAGAGGGCATCCAAACCTACATTTTGCTGAAACTTCCAGGGTCCTAGCTATCACCGTTTCGGAGATACAGCCATCTAAAGATAAGCTAATATTTTGTCGATTTTTACCCCTTTAAAACGCCTTTAAAGGCCTGAAAATCGCATTTTCCTGTTTCATATGAAAGTTTTCGGCTTTGAGGGTTCCAAAAGTCGATGAAGAGGGCATCCAGACCTACATTTTGCTGAAACTTCCAGGGTCCTAGCTATCACCGTTTCGGAGATACAGCCATCTAAAGATAAGCTAATATTTTGTCGATTTTTACCCCTTTAAAACGCCTTTAAAGGCCTGAAAATCGCATTTTCCTGTTTCATATGAAAGTTTTCGGCTTTGAGGGTTCCAAAAGTCGATGAAGAGGGCATCCAGACCTACATTTTGCTGAAACTTCCAGGGTCCTAGCTATCACCGTTTCGGAGATACAGCCATCTAAAGATAAGCTAATATTTTGTCGATTTTTACCCCTTTAAAACGCCTTTAAAGGCCTGAAAATCGCATTTTCCTGTTTCATGTGAAAATTTTCGTTTTTGAGGGTTCCGAAAGTCGATGAAGAGGGCATCCAAACCTACATTTTGCTGAAACTTCCAGGGTCCTAGCTATCACCGTTTCGGAGATACAGCCATCTAAAGATAAGCTAATATTTTGTCGATTTTTACCCCTTTAAAACGCCTTTAAAGGCCTGAAAATCGCATTTTCCTGTTTCATATGAAAGTTTTCGGCTTTGAGGGTTCCAAAAGTCGATGAAGAGGGCATCCAGACCTACATTTTGCTGAAACTTCCAGGGTCCTAGCTATCACCGTTTCGGAGATACAGCCATCTAAAGATAAGCTAATATTTTGTCGATTTTTACCCCTTTAAAACGCCTTTAAAGGCCTGAAAATCGCATTTTCCTGTTTCATATGAAAGTTTTCGGCTTTGAGGGTTCCAAAAGTCGATGAAGAGGGCATCCAGACCTACATTTTGCTGAAACTTCCAGGGTCCTAGCTATCACCGTTTCGGAGATACAGCCATCTAAAGATAAGCTAATATTTTGTCGATTTTTACCCCTTTAAAACGCCTTTAAAGGCCTGAAAATCGCATTTTCCTGTTTCATGTGAAAATTTTCGTTTTTGAGGGTTCCGAAAGTCGATGAAGAGGGCATCCAGACCTACATTTTGCTGAAACTTCCAGGGTCCTAGCTATCACCGTTTCGGAGATACAGCCATCTAAAGATAAGCTAATATTTTGTCGATTTTTACCCCTTTTAAACGCCTTTAAAGGCCTGAAAATCGCATTTTCCTGTTTCATGTGAAAATTTTCGTTTTTGAGGGTTCCGAAAGTCGATGAAGAGGGCATCCAAACCTACATTTTGCTGAAACTTCCAGGGTCCTAGCTATCACCGTTTCGGAGATACAGCCATCTAAAGATAAGCTAATATTTTGTCGATTTTTACCCCTTTAAAACGCCTTTAAAGGCCTGAAAATCGCATTTTCCTGTTTCATGTGAAAATTTTCGTTTTTGAGGGTTCCGAAAGTCGATGAAGAGGGCATCCAAACCTACATTTTGCTGAAACTTCCAGGGTCCTAGCTATCACCGTTTCGGAGATACAGCCATCTAAAGATAAGCTAATATTTTGTCGATTTTTACCCCTTTAAAACGCCTTTAAAGGCCTGAAAATCGCATTTTCCTGTTTCATGTGAAAATTTTCGTTTTTGAGGGTTCCGAAAGTCGATGAAGAGGGCATCCAGACCTACATTTTGCTGAAACTTCCAGGGTCCTAGCTATCACCGTTTCGGAGATACAGCCATCTAAAGATAAGCTAATATTTTGTCGATTTTTACCCCTTTTAAACGCCTTTAAAGGCCTGAAAATCGCATTTTCCTGTTTCATGTGAAAATTTTCGTTTTTGAGGGTTCCGAAAGTCGATGAAGAGGGCATCCAAACCTACATTTTGCTGAAACTTCCAGGGTCCTAGCTATCACCGTTTCGGAGATACAGCCATCTAAAGATAAGCTAATATTTTGTCGATTTTTACCCCTTTAAAACGCCTTTAAAGGCCTGAAAATCGCATTTTCCTGTTTCATATGAAAGTTTTCGGCTTTGAGGGTTCCAAAAGTCGATGAAGAGGGCATCCAGACCTACATTTTGCTGAAACTTCCAGGGTCCTAGCTATCACCGTTTCGGAGATACAGCCATCTAAAGATAAGCTAATATTTTGTCGATTTTTACCCCTTTAAAACGCCTTTAAAGGCCTGAAAATCGCATTTTCCTGTTTCATATGAAAGTTTTCGGCTTTGAGGGTTCCAAAAGTCGATGAAGAGGGCATCCAGACCTACATTTTGCTGAAACTTCCAGGGTCCTAGCTATCACCGTTTCGGAGATACAGCCATCTAAAGATAAGCTAATATTTTGTCGATTTTTACCCCTTTAAAACGCCTTTAAAGGCCTGAAAATCGCATTTTCCTGTTTCATGTGAAAATTTTCGTTTTTGAGGGTTCCGAAAGTCGATGAAGAGGGCATCCAGACCTACATTTTGCTGAAACTTCCAGGGTCCTAGCTATCACCGTTTCGGAGATACAGCCATCTAAAGATAAGCTAATATTTTGTCGATTTTTACCCCTTTTAAACGCCTTTAAAGGCCTGAAAATCGCATTTTCCTGTTTCATGTGAAAATTTTCGTTTTTGAGGGTTCCGAAAGTCGATGAAGAGGGCATCCAAACCTACATTTTGCTGAAACTTCCAGGGTCCTAGCTATCACCGTTTCGGAGATACAGCCATCTAAAGATAAGCTAATATTTTGTCGATTTTTACCCCTTTAAAACGCCTTTAAAGGCCTGAAAATCGCATTTTCCTGTTTCATATGAAAGTTTTCGCTTTGAGGGTTCCAAAAGTCGATGAAGAGGGCATCCAGACCTACATTTTGCTGAAACTTCCAGGGTCCTAGCTATCACCGTTTCGGAGATACAGCCATCTAAAGATAAGCTAATATTTTGTCGATTTTTACCCCTTTAAAACGCCTTTAAAGGCCTGAAAATCGCATTTTCCTGTTTCATATGAAAGTTTTCGGCTTTGAGGGTTCCAAAAGTCGATGAAGAGGGCATCCAGACCTACATTTTGCTGAAACTTCCAGGGTCCTAGCTATCACCGTTTCGGAGATACAGCCATCTAAAGATAAGCTAATATTTTGTCGATTTTTACCCCTTTAAAACGCCTTTAAAGGCCTGAAAATCGCATTTTCCTGTTTCATATGAAAGTTTTCGGCTTTGAGGGTTCCAAAAGTCGATGAAGAGGGCATCCAGACCTACATTTTGCTGAAACTTCCAGGGTCCTAGCTATCACCGTTTCGGAGATACAGCCATCTAAAGATAAGCTAATATTTTGTCGATTTTTACCCCTTTAAAACGCCTTTAAAGGCCTGAAAATCGCATTTTCCTGTTTCATGTGAAAATTTTCGTTTTTGAGGGTTCCGAAAGTCGATGAAGAGGGCATCCAAACCTACATTTTGCTGAAACTTCCAGGGTCCTAGCTATCACCGTTTCGGAGATACAGCCATCTAAAGATAAGCTAATATTTTGTCGATTTTTACCCCTTTAAAACGCCTTTAAAGGCCTGAAAATCGCATTTTCCTGTTTCATATGAAAGTTTTCGGCTTTGAGGGTTCCAAAAGTCGATGAAGAGGGCATCCAGACCTACATTTTGCTGAAACTTCCAGGGTCCTAGCTATCACCGTTTCGGAGATACAGCCATCTAAAGATAAGCTAATATTTTGTCGATTTTTACCCCTTTAAAACGCCTTTAAAGGCCTGAAAATCGCATTTTCCTGTTTCATATGAAAGTTTTCGGCTTTGAGGGTTCCGAAAGTCGATGAAGAGGGCATCCAGACCTACATTTTGCTGAAACTTCCAGGGTCCTAGCTATCACCGTTTCGGAGATACAGCCATCTAAAGATAAGCTAATATTTTGTCGATTTTTACCCCTTTAAAACGCCTTTAAAGGCCTGAAAATCGCATTTTCCTGTTTCATGTGAAAATTTTCGTTTTTGAGGGTTCCGAAAGTCGATGAAGAGGGCATCCAGACCTACATTTTGCTGAAACTTCCAGGGTCCCTAGCTATCACCGTTTCGGAGATACAGCCATCTAAAGATAAGCTAATATTTTGTCGATTTTTACCCCTTTTAAACGCCTTTAAAGGCCTGAAAATCGCATTTTCTGTTTCATGTGAAAATTTTCGTTTTTGAGGGTTCCGAAAGTCGATGAAGAGGGCATCCAAACCTACATTTTGCTGAAACTTCCAGGGTCCTAGCTATCACCGTTTCGGAGATACAGCCATCTAAAGATAAGCTAATATTTTGTCGATTTTTACCCCTTTAAAACGCCTTTAAAGGCCTGAAAATCGCATTTTCCTGTTTCATGTGAAAATTTTCGTTTTTGAGGGTTCCGAAAGTCGATGAAGAGGGCATCCAGACCTACATTTTGCTGAAACTTCCAGGGTCCTAGCTATCACCGTTTCGGAGATACAGCCATCTAAAGATAAGCTAATATTTTGTCGATTTCTGCCCCTTTTAAACGCCTTTAAAGGCCTGAAAATCGCATTTTCCTGTTTCATATGAAAATTTTCGACTTTGAGGGTTCCAAAAGTCGATGAAGAGGGCATCCAGACCTACATTTTGCTGAAACTTCCAGGGTCCTAGCTATCACCGTTTCGGAGATACAGCCATCTAAAGATAAGCTAATATTTTGTCGATTTTTACCCCTTTTAAACGCCTTTAAAGGCCTGAAAATCGCATTTTCCTGTTTCATGTGAAAATTTTCGTTTTTGAGGGTTCCGAAAGTCGATGAAGAGGGCATCCAGACCTACATTTTGCTGAAACTTCCAGGGTCCTAGCTATCACCGTTTCGGAGATACAGCCATCTAAAGATAAGCTAATATTTTGTCGATTTTTACCCCTTTTAAACGCCTTTAAAGGCCTGAAAATCGCATTTTCCTGTTTCATGTGAAAATTTTCGTTTTTGAGGGTTCCGAAAGTCGATGAAGAGGGCATCCAGACCTACATTTTGCTGAAACTTCCAGGGTCCTAGCTATCACCGTTTCGGAGATACAGCCATCTAAAGATAAGCTAATATTTTGTCGATTTTTACCCCTTTAAAACGCCTTTAAAGGCCTGAAAATCGCATTTTCCTGTTTCATATGAAAGTTTTCGGCTTTGAGGGTTCCAAAAGTCGATGAAGAGGGCATCCAGACCTACATTTTGCTGAAACTTCCAGGGTCCTAGCTATCACCGTTTCGGAGATACAGCCATCTAAAGATAAGCTAATATTTTGTCGATTTTTACCCCTTTAAAACGCCTTTAAAGGCCTGAAAATCGCATTTTCCTGTTTCATATGAAAATTTTCGACTTTGAGGGTTCCAAAAGTCGATGAAGAGGGCATCCAGACCTGCATTTTGCTGAAACTTCCAGGGTCCTAGCTATCACCGTTTCGGAGATACAGCCATCTAAAGATAAGCTAATATTTTGTCGATTTTTACCCCTTTAAAACGCCTTTAAAGGCCTGAAAATCGCATTTTCCTGTTTCATATGAAAATTTTCGACTTTGAGGGTTCCAAAAGTCGATGAAGAGGGCATCCAGACCTACATTTTGCTGAAACTTCCAGGGTCCTAGCTATCACCGTTTCGGAGATACAGCCATCTAAAGATAAGCTAATATTTTGTCGATTTTTACCCCTTTAAAACGCCTTTAAAGGCCTGAAAATCGCATTTTCCTGTTTCATATGAAAGTTTTCGGCTTTGAGGGTTCCAAAAGTCGATGAAGAGGGCATCCAGACCTACATTTTGCTGAAACTTCCAGGGTCCTAGCTATCACCGTTTCGGAGATACAGCCATCTAAAGATAAGCTAATATTTTGTCGATTTTTACCCCTTTAAAACGCCTTTAAAGGCCTGAAAATCGCATTTTCCTGTTTCATGTGAAAATTTTCGTTTTTGAGGGTTCCGAAAGTCGATGAAGAGGGCATCCAGACCTACATTTTGCTGAAACTTCCAGGGTCCTAGCTATCACCGTTTCGGAGATACAGCCATCTAAAGATAAGCTAATATTTTGTCGATTTTTACCCCTTTAAAACGCCTTTAAAGGCCTGAAAATCGCATTTTCCTGTTTCATGTGAAAATTTTCGTTTTTGAGGGTTCCGAAAGTCGATGAAGAGGGCATCCAGACCTACATTTTGCTGAAACTTCCAGGGTCCTAGCTATCACCGTTTCGGAGATACAGCCATCTAAAGATAAGCTAATATTTTGTCGATTTTTACCCCTTTAAAACGCCTTTAAAGGCCTGAAAATCGCATTTTCCTGTTTCATATGAAAGTTTTCGGCTTTGAGGGTTCCAAAAGTCGATGAAGAGGGCATCCAGACCTACATTTTGCTGAAACTTCCAGGGTCCTAGCTATCACCGTTTCGGAGATACAGCCATCTAAAGATAAGCTAATATTTTGTCGATTTTTACCCCTTTAAAACGCCTTTAAAGGCCTGAAAATCGCATTTTCCTGTTTCATGTGAAAATTTTCGTTTTTGAGAGTTCCGAAAGTCGATGAAGAGGGCATCCAGACCTACATTTTGCTGAAACTTCCAGGGTCCTAGCTATCACCGTTTCGGAGATACAGCCATCTAAAGATAAGCTAATATTTTGTCGATTTTTACCCCTTTAAAACGCCTTTAAAGGCCTGAAAATCGCATTTTCCTGTTTCATGTGAAAATTTTCGTTTTTGAGGGTTCCGAAAGTCGATGAAGAGGGCATCCAGACCTACATTTTGCTGAAACTTCCAGGGTCCTAGCTATCACCGTTTCGGAGATACAGCCATCTAAAGATAAGCTAATATTTTGTCGATTTTTACCCCTTTAAAACGCCTTTAAAGGCCTGAAAATCGCATTTTCCTGTTTCATATGAAAGTTTTCGGCTTTGAGGGTTCCAAAAGTCGATGAAGAGGGCATCCAGACCTACATTTTGCTGAAACTTCCAGGGTCCTAGCTATCACCGTTTCGGAGATACAGCCATCTAAAGATAAGCTAATATTTTGTCGATTTTTACCCCTTTAAAACGCCTTTAAAGGCCTGAAAATCGCATTTTCCTGTTTCATGTGAAAATTTTCGGCTTTGAGGGTTCCAAAGGTCGATGAAGAGGGCATCCAGACCTACATTTTGCTGAAACTTCCAGGGTCCTAGCTATCACCGTTTCGGAGATACAGCCATCTAAAGATAAGCTAATATTTTGTCGATTTTTACCCCTTTAAAACGCCTTTAAAGGCCTGAAAATCGCATTTTCCTGTTTCATGTGAAAATTTTCGTTTTTGAGGGTTCCGAAAGTCGATGAAGAGGTCATCCAGACCTACATTTTGCTGAAACTTCCAGGGTCCTAGCTATCACCGTTTCGGAGATACAGCCATCTAAAGATAAGCTAATATTTTGTCGATTTTTGCCCCTTTTAAACGCCTTTAAAGGCCTGAAAATCGCATTTTCCTGTTTCATATGAAAGTTTTCGGCTTTGAGGGTTCCAAAAGTCGATGAAGAGGGCATCCAGACCTACATTTTGCTGAAACTTCCAGGGTCCTAGCTATCACCGTTTCGGAGATACAGCCATCTAAAGATAAGCTAATATTTTGTCGATTTTTACCCCTTTAAAACGCCTTTAAAGGCCTGAAAATCGCATTTTCCTGTTTCATGTGAAAATTTTCGTTTTTGAGAGTTCCGAAAGTCGATGAAGAGGGCATCCAGACCTACATTTTGCTGAAACTTCCAGGGTCCTAGCTATCACCGTTTCGGAGATACAGCCATCTAAAGATAAGCTAATATTTTGTCGATTTTTACCCCTTTAAAATGCCTTTAAAGGCCTGAAAATCGCATTTTCCTGTTTCATATGAAAGTTTTCGGCTTTGAGGGTTCCAAAACTCGATGAAGAGGGCATCCAGACCTACATTTTGCTGAAACTTCCAGGGTCCTAGCTATCACCGTTTCGGAGATACAGCCATCTAAAGATAAGCTAATATTTTGTCGATTTTTACCCCTTTAAAACGCCTTTAAAGGCCTGAAAATAGCATTTTCCTGTTTCATATGAAAGTTTTCGGCTTTGAGGGTTCCAAAAGTCGATGAAGAGGGCATCCAGACCTACATTTTGCTGAAACTTCCAGGGTCCTAGCTATCACCGTTTCGGAGATACAGCCGATAAGCTAGCATTTTCCTGTTTCATATGAAAGTTTTCGGCTTTGAGGGTTCCAAAAGTCGATGAAGAGGGCATCCAGACCTACATTTTGCTGAAACTTCCAGGGTCCTAGCTATCACCGTTTCGGAGATACAGCCATCTAAAGATAAGCTAATATTTTGTCGATTTTTACCCCTTTAAAACGCCTTTAAAGGCCTGAAAATCGCATTTTCCTGTTTCATATGAAAGTTTTCGGCTTTGAGGGTTCCAAAAGTCGATGAAGAGGGCATCCAGACCTACATTTTGCTGAAACTTCCAGGGTCCTAGCTATCACCGTTTCGGAGATACAGCCATCTAAAGATAAGCTAATATTTTGTCGATTTTTACCCCTTTAAAACGCCTTTAAAGGCCTGAAAATCGCATTTTCCTGTTTCATATGAAAGTTTTCGGCTTTGAGGGTTCCAAAAGTCGATGAAGAGGGCATCCAGACCTACATTTTGCTGAAACTTCCAGGGTCCTAGCTATCACCGTTTCGGAGATACAGCCATCTAAAGATAAGCTAATATTTTGTCGATTTTTACCCCTTTAAAACGCCTTTAAAGGCCTGAAAATCGCATTTTCCTGTTTCATATGAAAGTTTTCGGCTTTGAGGGTTCCAAAAGTCGATGAAGAGGGCATCCAGACCTACATTTTGCTGAAACTTCCAGGGTCCTAGCTATCACCGTTTCGGAGATACAGCCATCTAAAGATAAGCTAATATTTTGTCGATTTTTACCCCTTTAAAACGCCTTTAAAGGCCTGAAAATCGCATTTTCCTGTTTCATGTGAAAATTTTCGGCTTTGAGGGTTCCAAAGGTCGATGAAGAGGGCATCCAGACCTACATTTTGCTGAAACTTCCAGGGTCCTAGCTATCACCGTTTCGGAGATACAGCCATCTAAAGATAAGCTAATATTTTGTCGATTTTTACCCCTTTAAAACGCCTTTAAAGGCCTGAAAATCGCATTTTCCTGTTTCATGTGAAAATTTTCGTTTTTGAGGGTTCCGAAAGTCGATGAAGAGGTCATCCAGACCTACATTTTGCTGAAACTTCCAGGGTCCTAGCTATCACCGTTTCGGAGATACAGCCATCTAAAGATAAGCTAATATTTTGTCGATTTTTGCCCCTTTTAAACGCCTTTAAAGGCCTGAAAATCGCATTTTCCTGTTTCATATGAAAGTTTTCGGCTTTGAGGGTTCCAAAAGTCGATGAAGAGGGCATCCAGACCTACATTTTGCTGAAACTTCCAGGGTCCTAGCTATCACCGTTTCGGAGATACAGCCATCTAAAGATAAGCTAATATTTTGTCGATTTTTACCCCTTTAAAACGCCTTTAAAGGCCTGAAAATCGCATTTTCCTGTTTCATGTGAAAATTTTCGTTTTTGAGAGTTCCGAAAGTCGATGAAGAGGGCATCCAGACCTACATTTTGCTGAAACTTCCAGGGTCCTAGCTATCACCGTTTCGGAGATACAGCCATCTAAAGATAAGCTAATATTTTGTCGATTTTTACCCCTTTAAAATGCCTTTAAAGGCCTGAAAATCGCATTTTCCTGTTTCATATGAAAGTTTTCGGCTTTGAGGGTTCCAAAACTCGATGAAGAGGGCATCCAGACCTACATTTTGCTGAAACTTCCAGGGTCCTAGCTATCACCGTTTCGGAGATACAGCCATCTAAAGATAAGCTAATATTTTGTCGATTTTTACCCCTTTAAAACGCCTTTAAAGGCCTGAAAATAGCATTTTCCTGTTTCATATGAAAGTTTTCGGCTTTGAGGGTTCCAAAAGTCGATGAAGAGGGCATCCAGACCTACATTTTGCTGAAACTTCCAGGGTCCTAGCTATCACCGTTTCGGAGATACAGCCGATAAGCTAGCATTTTCCTGTTTCATATGAAAGTTTTCGGCTTTGAGGGTTCCAAAAGTCGATGAAGAGGGCATCCAGACCTACATTTTGCTGAAACTTCCAGGGTCCTAGCTATCACCGTTTCGGAGATACAGCCATCTAAAGATAAGCTAATATTTTGTCGATTTTTACCCCTTTAAAACGCCTTTAAAGGCCTGAAAATCGCATTTTCCTGTTTCATATGAAAGTTTTCGGCTTTGAGGGTTCCAAAAGTCGATGAAGAGGGCATCCAGACCTACATTTTGCTGAAACTTCCAGGGTCCTAGCTATCACCGTTTCGGAGATACAGCCATCTAAAGATAAGCTAATATTTTGTCGATTTTTACCCCTTTAAAACGCCTTTAAAGGCCTGAAAATCGCATTTTCCTGTTTCATATGAAAGTTTTCGGCTTTGAGGGTTCCAAAAGTCGATGAAGAGGGCATCCAGACCTACATTTTGCTGAAACTTCCAGGGTCCTAGCTATCACCGTTTCGGAGATACAGCCATCTAAAGATAAGCTAATATTTTGTCGATTTTTACCCCTTTAAAACGCCTTTAAAGGCCTGAAAATCGCATTTTCCTGTTTCATATGAAAGTTTTCGGCTTTGAGGGTTCCAAAAGTCGATGAAGAGGGCATCCAGACCTACATATTGCTGAAACTTCCAGGGTCCTAGCTATCACCGTTTCGGAGATACAGCCATCTAAAGATAAGCTAATATTTTGTCGATTTTTACCCCTTTAAAACGCCTTTAAAGGCCTGAAAATAGCATTTTCCTGTTTCATATGAAAGTTTTCGGCTTTGAGGGTTCCAAAAGTCGATGAAGAGGGCATCCAGACCTACATTTTGCTGAAACTTCCAGGGTCCTAGCTATCACCGTTTCGGAGATACAGCCATCTAAAGATAAGCTAATATTTTGTCGATTTTTACCCCTTTAAAACGCCTTTAAAGGCCTGAAAATCGCATTTTCCTGTTTCATATGAAAGTTTTCGGCTTTGAGGGTTCCAAAAGTCGATGAAGAGGGCATCCAGACCTACATTTTGCTGAAACTTCCAGGGTCCTAGCTATCACCGTTTCGGAGATACAGCCATCTAAAGATAAGCTAATATTTTGTCGATTTTTACCCCTTTAAAACGCCTTTAAAGGCCTGAAAATTGCATTTTCCTGTTTCATATGAAAGTTTTCGGCTTTGAGGGTTCCAAAAGTCGATGAAGAGGGCATCCAGACCTACATATTGCTGAAACTTCCAGGGTCCTAGCTATCACCGTTTCGGAGATACAGCCATCTAAAGATAAGCTAATATTTTGTCGATTTTTACCCCTTTAAAACGCCTTTAAAGGCCTGAAAATAGCATTTTCCTGTTTCATATGAAAGTTTTCGGCTTTGAGGGTTCCAAAAGTCGATGAAGAGGGCATCCAGACCTACATTTTGCTGAAACTTCCAGGGTCCTAGCTATCACCGTTTCGGAGATACAGCCATCTAAAGATAAGCTAATATTTTGTCGATTTTTACCCCTTTAAAACGCCTTTAAAGGCCTGAAAATCGCATTTTCCTGTTTCATATGAAAGTTTTCGGCTTTGAGGGTTCCAAAAGTCGATGAAGAGGGCATCCAGACCTACATTTTGCTGAAACTTCCAGGGTCCTAGCTATCACCGTTTCGGAGATACAGCCATCTAAAGATAAGCTAATATTTTGTCGATTTTTACCCCTTTAAAACGCCTTTAAAGGCCTGAAAATAGCATTTTCCTGTTTCATATGAAAGTTTTCGGCTTTGAGGGTTCTAAAAGTCGATGAAGAGGGCATCCAGACCTACATTTTGCTGAAACTTCCAGGGTCCTAGCTATCACCGTTTCGGAGATACAGCCATCTAAAGATAAGCTAATATTTTGTCGATTTTTACCCCTTTAAAACGCCTTTAAAGGCCTGAAAATCGCATTTTCCTGTTTCATATGAAAGTTTTCGGCTTTGAGGGTTCCAAAAGTCGATGAAGAGGGCATCCAGACCTACATTTTGCTGAAACTTCCAGGGTCCTAGCTATCACCGTTTCGGAGATACAGCCATCTAAAGATAAGCTAATATTTTGTCGATTTTTACCCCTTTAAAACGCCTTTAAAGGCCTGAAAATCGCATTTTCCTGTTTCATATGAAAGTTTTCGGCTTTGAGGGTTCCAAAAGTCGATGAAGAGGGCATCCAGACCTACATTTTGCTGAAACTTCCAGGGTCCTAGCTATCACCGTTTCGGAGATACAGCCATCTAAAGATAAGCTAATATTTTGTCGATTTTTACCCCTTTAAAACGCCTTTAAAGGCCTGAAAATCGCATTTTCCTGTTTCATGTGAAAATTTTCGTTTTTGAGGGTTCCGAATGTCGATGAAGAGGGCATCCAGACCTACATTTTGCTGAAACTTCCAGGGTCCTAGCTATCACCGTTTCGGAGATACAGCCATCTAAAGATAAGCTAATATTTTGTCGATTTTTACCCCTTTAAAACGCCTTTAAAGGCCTGAAAATCGCATTTTCCTGTTTCATATGAAAGTTTTCGGCTTTGAGGGTTCCAAAAGTCGATGAAGAGGGCATCCAGACCTACATTTTGCTGAAACTTCCAGGGTCCTAGCTATCACCGTTTCGGAGATACAGCCATCTAAAGATAAGCTAATATTTTGTCGATTTTTACCCCTTTAAAACGCCTTTAAAGGCCTGAAAATAGCATTTTCCTGTTTCATATGAAAGTTTTCGGCTTTGAGGGTTCCAAAAGTCGATGAAGAGGGCATCCAGACCTACATTTTGCTGAGACTTCCAGGGTCCTAGCTATCACCGTTTCGGAGATACAGCCATCTAAAGATAAGCTAATATTTTGTCGATTTTTACCCCTTTAAAACGCCTTTAACCCTTCTGTCGGCACAAAGGTCTGGCCAGACCTTTGGCACTATATTTTGATCAGAAAAGTATAAAAGATGAAATCGCAGCGACTTCATATTTCATGATATCCTAGAATAATATGTTTAGAAGCATTTTGCAAAAACTTGAAAAAATCGGTTGAAGTTTTGAGTATGTTTTTGATGATTTTCAATTTATAGTGCTTTTTGATACCCAATAGGTCTGGCCAGACCTATAGTTTTTCCCCCCATTTTTCTCTTGAGGTAAAAGCTGCAAATATGAAATTCTCTTAAAATTATCCTATTTATAATGTAACAATGTCGTTAAAATTCAATTTGAACTATAAACGATAAAAATTTCTCAGATTTTTCTTTGAAAAGCCGTGAAGTTCGCGAAATAAGTGTGCCTAATTTCATCACATTTCATAACATCACCTAATCAACTAAGATTTGATTCAATGAAATTCAAACCAGTTTCATTTCTTTTGTAATAGTTAGGACTAAGTATGAGAGGATTACGAACGTCTTTCTAAATAGATTTGATCAAGAAATTTACGAAAAATTTAGAATGAATTGATTTTTGCGCTTGAAAATTCCCTATTTCTTTCGCCCTACTTCCGTAAATCTCGAGGTAAAATCTACTAACAAAGCGCCAAATATTTCCCAAAAGATATTAGTATTGAAAAATGCGAACAAACTTTCTACTAGATATACGCCATAAGAACAGAGAAGCAAAAAGAGGTGAAAATAAGGGAAAAACATGTTTACAATAATACCACCCCAAAATATGTCCACTTAAAAACGTTACTAGTGTATCTACAAAAATGATTTTAATACTTTTATTGTTTAAAAATGGCGGTAAAGAATCGATAGAATGATTCTACCGATAAAAATTTCACCTTTTCTAAAAAATAAAAAAATTTTCTCAGTAGGTCCAGCTAGACCTATGGGGTATAGAATATGCATATTGTAGTAGGTGCCGACAGAAGGGTTAAAGGCCTGAAAATAGCATTTTCCTGTTTCATATGAAAGTTTTCGGCTTTGAGGGTTCCAAAAGTCGATGAAGAGGGCATCCAGACCTACATTTTGCTGAAACTTCCAGGGTCCTAGCTATCACCGTTTCGGAGATACAGCCATCTAAAGATAAGCTAATATTTTGTCGATTTTTGCCCCTTTTAAACGCCTTTAAAGGCCTGAAAATCGCATTTTCCTGTTTCATATGAAAATTTTCGACTTTGAGGGTTCCAAAAGTCGATGAAGAGGGCATCCAGACCTACATTTTGCTGAAACTTCCAGGGTCCTAGCTATCACCGTTTCGGAGATACAGCCATCTAAAGATAAGCTAATATTTTGTCGATTTTTACCCCTTTTAAACGCCTTTAAAGGCCTGAAAATCGCATTTTCCTGTTTCATGTGAAAATTTTCGTTTTTGAGGGTTCCGAAAGTCGATGAAGAGGGCATCCAGACCTACATTTTGCTGAAACTTCCAGGGTCCTAGCTATCACCGTTTCGGAGATACAGCCATCTAAAGATAAGCTAATATTTTGTCGATTTTTACCCCTTTAAAACGCCTTTAAAGGCCTGAAAATCGCATTTTCCTGTTTCATATGAAAATTTTCGACTTTGAGGGTTCCAAAAGTCGATGAAGAGGGCATCCAGACCTACATTTTGCTGAAACTTCCAGGGTCCTAGCTATCACCGTTTCGGAGATACAGCCATCTAAAGATAAGCTAATATTTTGTCGATTTTTACCCCTTTTAAACGCCTTTAAGGGCCTGAAAATCGCATTTTCCTGTTTCATGTGAAAATTTTCGTTTTTGAGGGTTCCGAAAGTCGATGAAGAGGGCATCCAGACCTACATTTTGCTGAAACTTCCAGGGTCCTAGCTATCACCGTTTCGGAGATACAGCCATCTAAAGATAAGCTAATATTTTGTCGATTCTTACCCCTTTTAAACGCCTTTAAAGGCCTGAAAATCGCATTTTCCTGTTTCATATGAAAATTTTCGACTTTGAGGGTTCCAAAAGTCGATGAAGAGGGCATCCAGACCTACATTTTGCTGAAACTTCCAGGGTCCTAGCTATCACCGTTTCGGAGATACAGCCATCTAAAGATAAGCTAATATTTTGTCGATTTTTACCCCTTTTAAACGCCTTTAAGGGCCTGAAAATCGCATTTTCCTGTTTCATGTGAAAATTTTCGTTTTTGAGGGTTCCGAAAGTCGATGAAGAGGGCATCCAGACCTACATTTTGCTGAAACTTCCAGGGTCCTAGCTATCACCGTTTCGGAGATACAGCCATCTAAAGATAAGCTAATATTTTGTCGATTTTTACCCCTTTTAAACGCCTTTAAAGGCCTGAAAATCGCATTTTCCTGTTTCATGTGAAAATTTTCGTTTTTGAGGGTTCCGAAAGTCGATGAAGAGGGCATCCAGACCTACATTTTGCTGAAACTTCCAGGGTCCTAGCTATCACCGTTTCGGAGATACAGCCATCTAAAGATAAGCTAATATTTTGTCGATTCTTACCCCTTTTAAACGCCTTTAAAGGCCTGAAAATCGCATTTTCCTGTTTCATATGAAAATTTTCGACTTTGAGGGTTCCGAAAGTCGATGAAGAGGGCATCCAGACCTACATTTTGCTGAAACTTCCAGGGTCCTAGCTATCACCGTTTCGGAGATACAGCCATCTAAAGATAAGCTAATATTTTGTCGATTCTTACCCCTTTTAAACGCCTTTAAAGGCCTGAAAATCGCATTTTCCTGTTTCATATGAAAATTTTCGACTTTGAGGGTTCCAAAAGTCGATGAAGAGGGCATCCAGACCTACATTTTGCTGAAACTTCCAGGGTCCTAGCTATCACCGTTTCGGAGATACAGCCATCTAAAGATAAGCTAATATTTTGTCGATTTTTACCCCTTTTAAACGCCTTTAAGGGCCTGAAAATCGCATTTTCCTGTTTCATGTGAAAATTTTCGTTTTTGAGGGTTCCGAAAGTCGATGAAGAGGGCATCCAGACCTACATTTTGCTGAAACTTCCAGGGTCCTAGCTATCACCGTTTCGGAGATACAGCCATCTAAAGATAAGCTAATATTTTGTCGATTTTTACCCCTTTAAAACGCCTTTAAAGGCCTGAAAATCGCATTTTCCTGTTTCATATGAAAATTTTCGACTTTGAGGGTTCCAAAAGTCGATGAAGAGGGCATCCAGACCTACATTTTGCTGAAACTTCCAGGGTCCTAGCTATCACCGTTTCGGAGATACAGCCATCTAAAGATAAGCTAATATTTTGTCGATTTTTACCCCTTTTAAACGCCTTTAAAGGCCTGAAAATCGCATTTTCCTGTTTCATGTGAAAATTTTCGTTTTTGAGGGTTCCGAAAGTCGATGAAGAGGGCATCCAGACCTACATTTTGCTGAAACTTCCAGGGTCCTAGCTATCACCGTTTCGGAGATACAGCCATCTAAAGATAAGCTAATATTTTGTCGATTTTTACCCCTTTTAAACGCCTTTAAAGGCCTGAAAATCGCATTTTCCTGTTTCATGTGAAAATTTTCGTTTTTGAGGGTTCCGAAAGTCGATGAAGAGGGCATCCAGACCTACATTTTGCTGAAACTTCCAGGGTCCTAGCTATCACCGTTTCGGAGATACAGCCATCTAAAGATAAGCTAATATTTTGTCGATTTTTACCCCTTTAAAACGCCTTTAAAGGCCTGAAAATCGCATTTTCCTGTTTCATATGAAAATTTTCGACTTTGAGGGTTCCAAAAGTCGATGAAGAGGGCATCCAGACCTACATTTTGCTGAAACTTCCAGGGTCCTAGCTATCACCGTTTCGGAGATACAGCCATCTAAAGATAAGCTAATATTTTGTCGATTTTTACCCGTTTTAAACGCCTTTAAAGGCCTGAAAATCGCATTTTCCTGTTTCATGTGAAAATTTTCGTTTTTGAGGGTTCCGAAAGTCGATGAAGAGGGCATCCAGACCTACATTTTGCTGAAACTTCCAGGGTCCTAGCTATCACCGTTTCGGAGATACAGCCATCTAAAGATAAGCTAATATTTTGTCGATTTTTACCCCTTTAAAACGCCTTTAAAGGCCTGAAAATAGCATTTTCCTGTTTCATATGAAAGTTTTCGGCTTTGAGGGTTCCAAAAGTCGATGAAGAGGGCATCCAGACCTACATTTTGCTCAAACTTCCAGGGTCCTAGCTATCACCGTTTCGGAGATACAGCCATCTAAAGATAAGCTAATATTTTGTCGATTTTTACCCCTTTTAAACGCCTTTAAAGGCCTGAAAATCGCATTTTCCTGTTTCATATGAAAATTTTCGACTTTGAGGGTTCCGAAAGTCGATGAAGAGGGCATCCAGACCTATATTTTGCTGAAACTTCCAGGGTCCTACTAGCTATCACCGTTTCGGAGATACAGCTTGAAGCAGTCGTGTTAGCTTTTTAAGTAATGTTAGGGCAGTCATATTAGCATTTCGGCTAGAAAAAAATAGAGTAAGGCTAATTTTTGTTGTTTTTGAATCAGTGGGCTCCCAAAAATCTACAACTGATTTTGCTAAAAAAAAATTTTGATCGGAAAGGTCCCGGAAAGGAGAAAAAAGGATACTCTTTAATCCTTGACCGGAGGTCGGCATGCGGGGTATCATATCAAAGGGGACGTCGAGTACATTACATATCCGGTGTTTGTTTCCTGTTTGAAGGACACTCAACGGAATAAATCGAGCTTAAATGGAACATTTTCGCGCTTCCCGTGTATCTTCCCAAAGCCATAAATACGAGAATAATTCAAGTTGTCACTACTTATATCACTTTCAAGAATCTATAATACCTGAAGATTCTATTAAATTTGCTAAGAAAAATGTTGATCGGAAAGCCCTGAAAAAGGACATAAAAGGACACTAACTGCACACCTTAGTCGTACGTGGGCATGTGGGGCGTCATTTCAAAGAGTATGTCAAGTATCTGTATCTTTCTAAAGCCGTAATTTTCCAATTAAGCCCGACTTATTCCATTTAGTGTCCTTGAGACAGGAAACAAGCACCAAATATGCAATGCACTTGACATCCTCTTTGATATGACACCCCACATGCCCACGTTCAATCAAGGTGTGAAATTAGTGTCCTTTTATGTCCTTTTTCAGAGCTTTCCGATTAACGTTTTTCTTAGCAAATTTATTTGGTAGAATCTGCAGCTATTATAGATTCTGAAAAGTGATAAAAGTAGGGACAACTTGAATTATTCTCGTAGTTATGGCTTTGGAAAAATACACGGGAAACTAGAAAATTTTCCATTTAAGCCCGATTTATTCCTTTGAACGTCCTTGAAACAGGAAACAAACACCGGATATGTAATGTGCTCGACGTCCCCTTTGATATGATAACCCGCATGCCGACCTCCGGTCAAGGATTAAATAGTATCCTTTTTTCTCCTTTTTGGGACCTTTCCGATCAAATTTTTTTAGCATAATCAGTTGTAGATTCCTTGGAGCCCACTGATTCAAAAACAACAAAAATTAGCCTTACTCTATTTTTTTCTATGTATTTGGAGGCCTGAATTGGGATATTTTGACTGCACTATGTATCGAGCTGTGAAAAAATTTCGAGGAGCCAACGCTTATTTGTTTCGCGGCTGCACCATTTCCGAGCCCAAGCATTATGTACCTACCTATTAGTAGATCTGCTCTCATCAGGCTAACGTATATTCTAACAACAGTTCAGTGGTTATTAGAACCATGCGAATTTTCAAAAGGAAAATTTTTAATTCACTCGCTACTAAATATATTCCTTTAAATTCCTAATCGCACCTATCTACGAGTACTATCAGGGAAAAGTTTTAAATATGCACTTCCATAACTATTAACATTTCATCGATAGTTTTGTTTTTATTTTATGTATTCTCTCTCTTCCATCTTGCGTCTTCGGTATACGACGATGTGAAATGCGAAAGGAAAGACGAACATATTTATTGCAAGACTCTGGCCGTGTGTTGATTCAACAATTGTTGCACTATACACCTCGAAGAGCATCAGACTTCATACGGCTCGCTCGCTCGACTTGACTCGACAATCCGTTCGCAAGTCGAGAAGAGGATGCTCAATGCCACTGTCCATTCCACTTTCTGATTGCTATGGCCTTAGGATAAGAATGGAATAAAGTTTTACAATGCCAGATTACGAAGGATATACGACAGTCTATAACTTTGGCTTTTGGCACAAGTTGTCCCCGGGAGACGTCGGTCGTCGTCGCGTCGTGCTGACCATTCGCTTTGATAAGGGTTTCCACCATATCGGAAGCTGAAATATCCTTGGCCGACACAAGGCTGCAGCCACATCTTCCGTGTTCCGACACTACATGTATACCTTTGATATACCATACTCGTTTAGATTGTTCCAAAGCCCCCTACGCTCTTCGCCTCACGGGCGCATCCTTTTGTCCAACGAACAATGTAACGACGGACATAATAAGTTTCCGCTATCACATGGAATTTACAGAATGATGTCTACATTGCTTGTTCATGATTTGTTCACGTTTAAAGGGGATTAGATTCGAATTTATGGATTTCGTGGGTCAAAAAAAGTTACCATAATTGGAAACCACCGACAATTTCTCTTCGGCCAAAGATAATTATCGCGCTGGCCGGGCCGCGCGCCCTGTTCACTACATAAAGAGGTTACGAAACTTTCGTAAAGTTTTCCTTTGTGTCGGTCGCTCTCAATAAGTCTTCGTTGAGTTTTAAAGTAATTACAAAAGTCTTTTGGATTTGCAGTTTCCTCTTGGATCGTCGTAAAGTGCTTGTAATGTTGCGAACAATTTGTTTGTTCGACGAAAAACAGAAAAGGACTCAATTGTGCTTTGGGGGATTTGTGAAAGTTTTCGTCAATGAGTTCAATAAAGTACTTCTTATATGTGACTACACATCCACAGTATCCTTGGAGCAAACAACTGAAATCAGTAACAATTAACACTATTATAAAAATGCAAGCCTTTTTTGTCGTTTTATACCCGAATCGACAAACTTCATCTTTGTGTGTTTTGACCATCACAAACGACCTCATCGAGCAGACGAGTCCTTAAAAATTCTTTCATTTCCATTGAAATGCACTTCCATATAGAAAAAAAGAATAACACCTGCAGTCGTCTTTTTGCACCTGAATGGATTGTTAAAGTTTGCTTTTGGAGGCGGATACGCTGCAGGTTGCTTTCCTTCCGCTGAAGATACACATCAAGACCCGAACACAAGACATGAAAACCAGGACGTCGTAGACGATGTCGTCACCGTGTCGGTTGTACGTCAGGGACGAAAACGGACTCTAGCGATGGTATAAGGTTAAAGACGAAGGCCCAGGCGACGAACAGTTTAGTTGAGTGTGAATTTAAAGCGTTCTTGAGTTGATGACGATTTGCCATATATTAAAAATTCGATATACTCTCCTAGAGCTATGCAAAAAAAAACCATGTACAGACATCTATAGCGCGGAAGATGGTGAAGACGTTGCTTTCGCTATAGAAAAGTGCCAACAAAAGGAGTATAGTATAGAGCACAGGTGGCAAGAGCTAGTGCTAAATTTTTTGTCGGTTCGGTGTTTCAAGCCGGAGGCAAAATCAATTTCAGTTCAAGTACATACGGATGCTTATATAGCAGATAGTTGAGGAGGTGGGAAAACAGGATACCGGGACGTTTAGTCAGTTTAGCCTCTTCCGCTTTTTCTGTTGCGAGCGCCTTAAACGGCGTTTCCTGCAATTGAAATATCGGCACAACTGGTCGTCGACTTTATGTTTGCGGTTTTTGTCGGGGTCTAAACTTTTTCAGAATTTTGCAAGCAGTTGCATTTAATGGGGACGTCTTTATCTGGTTTCAATTGAAACTAAACGTCGCTTGTCGTCGAGGCGATTATCCGTTTCGATAATCTGTAGATTTAATGGGACCATTCAAATGCTTTTAAAACGGCTAATAAATGCTACCATTCGGAATTGATCCTAATTGGTCAAGCTATGGCTGTTTTGAAAATGTGCTTTTTCAGCTGAGGAGGACTGAAACCCTAATAAGTATTGCGGTTTAATTGGAAACAAAATGCGTACAGGTGCTTTTTGTAATTTTGTTAAACATCAATTATCTGTTAAGGCAAACGCTCGAAAAGATAAAATAAAAAAAAAATCAACGAAGCGTTTTTAATCACACAAAATTTTAATGTTAATTACCGTACTCAAAAATTCTCGAACCGTACACAACTCAAACTTTTCTCAATTAATGGCCACATTAACATTATACGTTCGTTTGGTGGAAAATTAATCTGCGAACGAAAGAGTTTTCACTGATTTTCGCAAAAGCTGATTATACGTGATGGGTTCGGTTGCCAATAAATAAATCCATGTAGCAGCCTCCTAGTCGCCATTTCTCTGGTTCCAATTAATTGTCGAAACTCGCGGCCTCTGTAATAATTTCGTAAAATATATCTTTTCGATCAATACCATACCCATACACATAGTATCACAACGATGCAGCGAAAATGTTCTACGTTCTGTCTGAACGCCCAATATTCCTGCATGTCGTTTTTATTCGCGCGGAAATTCACCGAAAGCGTCCATTTGCTTGGCAAACTTGGCGGTCCCGGTGTACGAACGAACCAATTATTACTATCATCATCTCTGGGCTATCGATAATGGAGTTATATCCGAGAATAATTATGTGACTTAAATTCAAACGAGTATGGAGTGAAGTGGCGCGTTCACGACTTGCATCAACAACATGCGCCATCCTGAAATCGTGCTTTGAATTTCAAACGAACGAACAGGACACAAAGTAGGTTAAGTGTTAAGCTGCAACTTTCATGATAAACATTTTCGATAGGATATTGCTGTTGTATACTCTTCTACCCGTTTTCGGTACATCGCCTTGTGCAGACACACGCGCTTTCCACCGATTTGATGCGGGGACATCATCTAATCTGTTCGCTGTTCGTCCTGTTCCTGTCAGCACCAAAGTTGTCCGCTTTATAAGTAGTATATATCAGGAATACGATCACGTATTGATTTTCGCCGGCTTTTATTATTTTCAGCAGCATTTCGGTTACTGTACGAGTATAGAATCCTCCTTGGGATGTCTTTACGTTTGAATCCTGACAATGTCATAGCCATCCGTTCGGTTTATGTAACCAATGTTGTCATGATTCGGGGAGCAATAAAACGCACTTCTATGGCTCTAAATGGAACAATGACAGAAAGTAAAAAGACAGACAGACTGTACACCACAACTGATTTTTGTTGAGTGTGTCGTTGAGAAAGCACTCCGGGGGAACATAAGTACAATTTCTGTCATGCGATAAAAGATTATAATTTGGTCTGACTGAAATTAAATAGAATGGCAAGTCCTTTTTTTTTCAGATATGTATGTGAGGCGGTATTTCTGACAAACCAAGAAAACTGGGGCTTTTAAAAATTTCTCTTTTTTAAATTTCAAAATTGAAGCGGTATTTCTAAGAAAACTAAGGAAACTGGGGCTTTTCAAAATTGTTTTTTTTTTTTTAACTTCAACATTCTAGAACGGTACAAAATCTGTCATTATCACGTTCACTGTTTGACCAGTTTTCAACGACATTACCACCACATCTGAAATTTATGAGTCACATGTGACTCATAGATGTGAACGGGGAGGAAGGCTGTGTACACGTTTAACTCAAAGACAAAGAACGTGTTAAAATGCTAAAAAAAACAGATTGGAAAAAAATAAATGCTGAAACGCAACTCTTCAGTGACGGATTTATCGGTTTTGCCACTCTCATACCTTTCTCTACAGCATGGTTCAAAATAATTTTCAGTACTAGGTCTCCAGAATCAATTGACACTTTTTTTTCTATTTAAATTATGGCCAAGTCCAATGCTTAAATTTTCTTCGTTAATAAGTCCAACCCACGTGTAGCCCAGAAAATTTTTTTCATAGTCCATATTATCGCCCTGCATAGAACAAATTATATTTTACTAGCTAACTTTTATAACAATGAATTCCATAATTCGAAATAACCAAAAGCTTCACAACGAATTTTCCACTTTTGCATCGTCTAAAATCATCAAATCAAATTTTTTGACTTTTTCCTGAATTTTCCGAGTTTTCTACTAAAGCTACAGTCAGACCGTGCTAGTTACTAGCTACTAGTGCATGCATACAAGAAATCTCCACGGTGACGACGACGTTAACAACGAAACAGTGTCATATAAATGGGTGACTACGCGTTGTTACGACGTTCGTTACCGAGAGTGTGTGCATTTGTGCAACTAATATAGTCACCCTATCTACCTAGGAATTAGTTGTATGCGCGAAATTACCACGGTGACTACGCGACCGACGTCGTAAACAATCAAAAAAGTGTTATGCAATTTTACTAGTAGCTAGTCGAATGTATCTACTGTCCAATTATTCTACTGGGAAGTGAATATACACTACAATTATTTCTCGGTGGATTTCGAATTAACGGTTCAACGGATCGACACGAAATTCTGTGGGAATGTGTAGAATGGTAGGGTATTTGCTACGAATACCTTTGAAGTAGGAAAATGTTAACAGGGTGTCCTAAACGAGGTGCAAAAGTAGATAATAATCAGCAATAAATTTAGTATGAATGTATTGAGTGGTAGGATATTTTTCTACGAATACCTGTGAGAATCAGAAATGTTAACAGGGTGTCCCAAACGAGGTGCAAAAGTAGATCATTTTATTTGTCATCGGAAAAGGGTGTATATCGACATGAAATTCAGTGTAAATATGGTAGGTTATTTGCCACAAATACCTTTGAGATTGGGAAATGTTAACAGGGTGTCCTAAACGAGGTGCAAAAGTAGATAATAATCAGCAATAAATTTAGTATGAATGTATCGAGTGGTAGGGTATTTTCTACGAATACCTTTGAGAATCAGAAATGTTAACAGGATAGCCTAAACGTTGTGCAAAAGTAGATTGTAATCGGCAATAAATTTAGTGTGAATATGTAAAATGATAGGGTATTTGCTACGAATACCTTTGAAATGTTATCAGGGTCTCTCAAACGAGGTGCAAAAGTGGTTGTCATAATCAGCATACCCAACAAACAATAGCTAACAACACAATACAAAAATTCGAAAAACCTGCGGTTACAGAAAACATTCACAAAAAGTGCCTGTTTGCTGTGCATTTTCGTCGAAGAGTCGCTATTTCTTCTATAGTCTGTATCTGCGACTAGCCCGATTTTAGTATGCAACTAACTCCTTTATATAGGGTGACTAGTTGCGCGTCTAGTTGCATCACATTCTCGGTGACGACGTCGTAACGACGCATAGTCACCCATTTACATGACACTGTTTTCGTTGTTTATTACATGTCGTCGCCTATGGTGATTTCTCGAATGCAACTTTACTAGTACTAGTAGCTCGCCAAATGTGACTGTAGCTTAAGAATTTTATATTTTTTCATTCGAAAAGCTATTGTAGAAAAATTGCTCACAAAATTGCAAAAACAAAAAAAAAATATTTTCGATTTTCCTACTTTTTTGGAGGGTTTTCCCAAAATTTTATTTCGTAAAAACCTTCTCCTGGCAATTCCATACAACTAAAAAAAATTTGAACCAAATCGACCCAGCCGGTCTCAATTGATGAATTACTATATACACTTTTTCGCTCCACTTTTTTTTAATAAGGGCTGAATTCTAGAACTTTTTTAAAAAGTAAAGTCGAAACTCCGGGAGATCGGCTGACGCCATGGCAAACCGCCAAAATAATAATTTTCCGTTTGGATTTAGACGTATGTAAAAGTAAAGAAATGCTATTACAGGAGCTACCACAATCCAAAACTGTCCTAGCAAATAAAAATTAAATAAAAAATTTCTCGATATCTCGGGGACCTTTCTCGTTTTTTCTGAAATTCGACACACTTTTAGAGCAACTTCGCGCTCACACTTGCTCCAAATTACATGGTCCTAATTATCCAGTGGCGGATTTATACACTTACCGCTAGTAGGCTGTTGACATTTTGCCGCCCCTACCAAGCTCTACGAGAATATTGCTGAAGGGACGTTACCAGAATAAAGGGTCGTTTAGCTTTATTATCGTTTCCCACCCAATCAAGTTGTGCAAAAATGTGCGGAACACTATTGTTTTTTTGAGTCAAGAATTAATACTCCAGGTCGAACTTTTTTCATGACCTTCGTGGGTCCTGAGTATTCTTCTATTTTTATGTGATAGATAAATACAAAGAAAAAGTGGTCTAATAATTCCTTCGCTGAAGCGTCGGTTTGAAGAGTAGGTTCTTATTCTTCATAGTGTTCCGCTTTTAATGCACTATTTAGCAGTACTCAGGGCGGGACTTAGCCTCTCTGGCGCCTCTGGGCAGAAGACATATCTCCGCCCTCCGTCACTGTAAGGTAAGACAATCTCATGATTTTTAAATTGTTTCAAAAGAGTTAAAATTTCATTTGACAACTTGTCGAAAAGGAAGGACTCGTTGATTATTTAGCAAAAGTCTTGCTTACTGATTTTAATTATTTTAAAAGATTTTTGGCAACGTTGGTATTGTATATTTTTTCTCTGCAGAAAAAATTATAATTCAACAATTTAAACGTCAACATTTTTAAAAATTTCCTTTAAACCTTTTCACAAGATGGATACATACATGGATTACCTACTTACAAATTTGACAGTCAATATAGCATATAATATCGAGAGGACCCCTCCCGAAACTAATTCCTGGTTACATCCCAGCCAATTTTAAGTGGGAAAAACTAAAGTAGTAACAGAAAACGCGAAAATATGAACTTGCTTTTACTAGGGTTGCCTATTCTAATTGATCAACTAACCCAGAAACTAGTTTAGAACGAACGCCTTTTTTGACAATGTAGTGTTCGTAAAAATTATTTTGTTATGAAGGCAAATGCTGTCAGCATTTCTCGTTATACAAACATTGAACTGTTTCAGACATTGTATGAAATCTTTAAATTAGAATTGAAGCGTAATATCTGGATACAAACAAACATAATGTATACGTCAGAACAATTTTTAATTTTTCAGAGGAACAATACAATTGGGATATCCAAACAGAGAGTGTGTGGAGAAATAAGTTGCTTCCTTAGATTAGGCCGCCGTCTCGGATCCCGCATGTAACGAGTCCCTCATTAAAAATCCCGAGATTGCACCACAAAACATCCAAAGTGTCCCTCCCCCTATGAAATATTCAGTAAAAAGTGCACCGCAAAACGCCCTTCTACGCATTTTTTGAAAAATCGAACTATGATTCCCTTGCTCCCGTCTTTTTGCGAGTTATTTGTCCTTTGGTTTTGGGTTTCATGAAAAATTGACACCGTTTGTGCTTGGACCTCCTTTGCAATATTTGTTATCCTAAGGTCGGTATCTTTGAAGGTATGTAACTTTTGAACTACGACTCTGACATTTCTAGCAAAATGTGCGCCATAATATGCTCTACACCGGCATACTGATAATTTCTATCCATTTTTTGTGGGAAATCGATCCCGTTTGCACTTGGTCCTCCTTTGCGATTTGTTTGCCCTTGGGAAGCGACTGTATCTTTTGAAGAACAGCTAGAACCTTCTGAAATAGGATGAAACCTTAACCTAAGAGTCGATTTGCGATCTCCGGCGGATCCTTCTGGCCAAAGACATTATTAATTTTTATTTGTCTGGTGGGATTTAAAGAGGCTTTGTCGGGAAATAGGAAATAGAAAAGTACTTGTATATTAAAAACATGTCCAGCATTTAATGTAGATTCTGGAGCTCCTTGATTGCTTCACCCAAAACATCCTCTCATATGTTAGATTCCTACCCTTATTTAATTGATGCCAATGCGTTACAAAAATTGTTTCTACTTTTAGCTTAACCGAACTACCCTCCACCAGTAGGCTATTCGGAAAGAAATTAGCAGAATCATAGGATAACTGAAATTTTTATATGAACGAGTATTATTTACATTACAATGTAAGTTTGCGATTGGGCACCCTGGAATACACCTAGGTAACTAGAAAAAGATTAGGAAAAGAGCGTTAAGATGTTGTCTAATTATGACTGCTCCTTGAGTTTCCCAAAACTAATCATTCACAGAATTTTAAGCCAACGGAAAGTTTCAAAAATTGCCGCCCTTAAAAATCTTCCGCCATGAGCACTTGCCCAGGTTGCCCATGGGTAATCCGTGCCTGGAAATAACGATAGAATCGATGTTTTTTTTTATTAAAAAAAGATGTCAGATAAATAAAAATAAAGCAAAAAAGTGCTTGGCTTCGAATTTCAGTCTGCAAGCAATTGACTAAAAAAGGCCTTTTCGCAGATTTGTCTTCAATAATAAAACGTTCCTAGTGTTTGAAGCTCTCACATAATGGTGACAAACACACTTTACACAAAACGTATCTCATGAAAAGGATAAATTCTATATGTATACAGTTTTCCACGGTAGTAGGTAAATGTTTACAATGTGTTTAACTCAAAAAAAAATTACATTTGCCCCAAATTTGCCGCCCCGTAAAATCTGCCGCCCTAGGCTCCAGCCTACTGGTAAATCCGCCACTGTAACTTTCCGCTTTCAGAAGTTACAGCTGCCCAAATTGCAATTTTGTGTTTTATAATCAAAAATTGTCCATAACTTGAAAACGCCCGAGTGCAATTTCAAATTTTGGTAAACTTGTAGGGCACCACATTGTCCATATTTGGTGAAGATTTCAAGTCTCTAGCTTCCAAGGCTCAAAAATTGCAGACGTGGAAAGATGCGATTTTAATTTATTTTTCCTATCACAAAACGATGGAAAATCAGCCAAAGTACTCCATCCAATTCGCATATCAATCTCTATAGATCCATACGGATTCTGCCAGGGGATTTTCGATAATTTTTCCATGAAAAATTGCATACTCTCCGCCAGAAATTTCACAACCAGGATAAACAACTCTTTTACCGCTCTGGAGGTTCTCCTCAGACTCCACTCCATAGTTACACTGAAACTGTGCCTAGAAAGCCACTATTTTATGTGTATAATCAACGCCATCTAGATACACCACGGCCGTAACTCAGCTGTTCCGTTTGCCTACTAAATTTTGGATTTACACGAACAAACAACAACAACAAGCATATGACGTAATTAAAAGGAACAACAAAACAGTGAAAATTTAGTAGGCGACTTTTCTACATTGCGGCCTTAATATATAGACGGCGGTAGTATAATCTTATTTCGAGTACTCTTCCTCTTAGCTTTTCGTGGTGTCAAGACATTGGTGATTTTCTGTCATGGAGAAGCAGTGGCGTAGATTACTTTTCAGAGGGGATCAGTGGTCAAGATTAGTTTTTTCAACAGACGCGAAACGCATTAAATTGAGTTTTAAGTTTTAAAAAAGGAATTTCATCTTGTTTCTTTGAAATAAAAATGTTCTTTAATCGTTTGAGGTCTGCTGACGAGATCGAAAAATGGACTGTCGCTTCAAGGTTTTGAAATTGTTTCAATTTGGCTTGTACGCTCTAAACTTTGAAAGTTCGAACCTGGAAGGTTGTGATTGAACCATAAAATTGAAGGTTAGTCTATACAACACCGAGCGCAAAAGTTGAGAATCGTTCCCGCACTGGAGATGGATGAGGCAAAAATAGGCCTCAGTGAGTGTTTTGTCTGCAGCATACATTAATATTCTGCAGAGCGACGAAGCTGGACGTAAAGACTTTGAAGCCGCCCTTGTAAAGTAATTCCGGATAATGGTCCACCGGATGAGTGAACGAGATGGTTATGATTTTTGTATCCTACATAATAGTACCGGAACAGTAGTATAGGAACAGTATTGTTCACACAACTTCGTTCAGCATGTGGCGCTCAATTAGAACCCTATTGTATCACTAGATTATCCCACAATACTGATTTTCGCTATAGTTTTAAAATATCTTAGTAAATTCCTGCTGAATTGTACAGTGGAATTTTCTGAAAAAAAAAAACAATAATTGATGAAATTCAAAGCTCATGTTCGCCAAATCGTCAAAATTCTAGCCAAGGCAATGACAATTATGCGATTGAAAATACTGTAAAAAGGATTAATTGTGAAATCGTCTGTGTATGTTATTTGGTAGATATTGTTACGAAATGTGTCCAATTAATAGCAAAGAACTAAATTTACATTGTATTTCATAATAAAAAAATATGTGTGACCAGGGGGATTCCCTTATCTACCTCATTGAGGAGAACGTTGAACACTTTAGGATGGATTGTCCCCAGATGCAATCGAAAACAAGGACGCCAGCAAATTCAAGCATCACAGTGGGGGACCTTAATATCGAGTATGTAGACAACTTCAACTATCTGGGTTGTAACTTATCAAAGGACGCGAACGAAACCGACGACATTAAGCGAAGGATACAACTAGCCAATAAGACATACATATTTCTCGGTAATCCCTATAATTAATTTGAAACTTGCGCACAGGAACACGAAGCTCCGCGTGTACAAAACGATCATCCAATCCGTGCTATGTTATGGCTGCGAAACATGGACCCTGACCCAAGCCTCCGAAATTTTGCTAGACCGATTCGAACGAAAGGTCCTTCGGCGAATTTTCGGGGCCGTTCGCGAGTCAGATCAATGGCGTATCCGGTACAACCATGAGTTGTATCAATTGTACGATGATCTGGAAGTATCGAAAATCGTGAAGCTTCAACGCTTGCAATATGGGCTGGGCGTGTATAACGGATGGACGATAATCGCATGCCAAAGAAAGTGATGAACGCACAACGAATTGACGGAGCGAGGTTGCGTGGACGACCGAGAGCTCGCTGGGAGAACTCCGTAGGTGAAGACGCCCACCAGCTGCTGGGCTTCCGAAACTGGAGAGCAAGGTCACGTAACCGCGACAATTGAAGGTCAACGATTCAGGCGGCCAAAGCCCGACGTCGGGCTATCGTGCTACATTGATGATGATCAGAAAAATTTCTGATTCAAAAAATTGCATTGATGAAACTTAATTCATACAATAAAATCCGAACTGAACCCCGTAGCTTCAATATCAATAGGAACTTCATCCGGAAATTACAACATCCTTTTGATACACATAATGTACATACACCAAGCCGCATTCTGACGTAATAAATTATCCTTTTCTGCTTATTACCATGCAAAACTTCATTTTTAATAATCGCGACAGACAAACAAAAAAGAACGCGCTCTACTGCCAATATGTACACTAAATGAATAATGTCGGGCTGGAATTCTGGTCGACGGGCGGTATTGATTCACTAACCATACTGTCCACAGTGTCCGTCGATTCTCGACCATACTGTATAAAAGCTATAGGGAATTGGTTGTCGTTGTCGCAAACAGCAGCATATACCCGTAACCAGTTTATTTTAAAAGCAATCATAACTTTTGGAAATAAAATAATTATTTGCCGAAGAGTCTCCTTGCTTGCTATATTAATGAGAATTGGTTTTATGGCGTGGTCCACGAACGAACATGGTGGACCCCACGGGGATATGAACCAATATGCCGACCGACATAATAAATTTCATAACCGTCGTCAAAGCCCAGATATGCGCGTAAAGGTTGTAAACGAAATGTCTTTTATATGTAAATCTGGTCATGTAATATATGTGGGTATGTACACGATTGCGATACGATATGACTAAATTTTCGATATGGTACCTATTTTGTGGTTGAACCAAATGGCCAGAAGGTTCGAACGCTAAAATGGGATCTGGTAAAAAATGGGAACCTATTCAAAGGGTTTGATTTTAAGAAAAAAATAATAATAATTGAACTATTGAAGCGACATTTATTATAAAAATCGCTCCAAATATTTCAAATGAAAATTATTGAACAAAGATCACGGTCATATTTTGTAGAATTCTGGACCACTCATGCATTTTCTTATTAATTTTAATTTATAATAGCAACTCAAGTGGTTTAATTTTAAACGAACTATTCCGAAATGGCAGCATAAGAACTCAGTCTTTGTTATACTTACCCTCAGTCCATGCTCCTCCAGAATGTCACACCATTTTGTAAGCGCAGCTTGCAAGGCAACGATGTTTGGGCTACTGAGCAATATATCATCAGCAAAAAGAAGAGATATTTCTAGGCCGTCGGAGACACGTGTTAATAAGTAGCACATGATGATGTTGAAGAGCAACGGACTCAATACACTGCCCTGGTGTACTCCGACATTCACCGGAAATTCTTCTGATTCACCGGCTGTGCATCTAACCTTAGTCGTAGCTCCATCATACATGTCTCGTATCATCCTGACGTATGCCTCGGGGACATTAAGTGCTCTCAAGGCCAACCATATCAGATCACGAGGTACTCTATCAAATGCCTTCTCCAAATCGATGAACACAAAGTACAAGTCCTTTCGTGAGGTGCTAGTACCAAGAACGTTAAAAGAAGGAGAATTTGAAATAATGACGCCATTAACGTTTATAGACAGAGATGTAAAAGGAGAGTACAATTTATTGGATATCAAACAACACTGTGTTACTAGCATTAAATAAAACCCGGTTCGCTTCACCCCAAGTAATCATTGAAGATATGTCTTGGTTCAATGATGCAAACATAGATTGTCTTTGGGTTGATGTAGCGTCACCGCGAGATTCAGCTGCGGATCTGAAAGAATATCCAAAATCAAGAGTACTATCATCGGCAAAACTGTGGATCGGATTGGATGTAAAGTTTAAAAGTTCGTTAATAAAAATCAGAAAGAGAGTCGGTGACAGGACAGTTCCTTGTGGTACACCAGCGTTAATTGAATGAACAGATGATTTAACTCCGTCCAATACAACAGCGATTGAGCGATCACTTAAAAAGCTTTTAATCCAATTGACTAGTGAGGAATCAATGCCAAAAGCACGTAGCTTCGATAGTAAAGATGTATGCCACACACGGTCAAAAGCCTTTGAAATGTCCAAAGCAACCAGGTTCGCTTCGCAAAACCCATGAAGACAATGATTCCATTGCTCTGTGAGAAAGGTCATCATCAAGGACTCCGGTTGAACGAGAAGCACGAAACCCGTACTGACGATCACTGATGGAAACATGCGAATCTAGGTATTTAATTATTTAGTTGTTTATAAGTGTTTCAAAAGCCTTAGACTGGATTGAGGTGAGCGCAATCGGCCTATAGTTCGACGGATCACATGCATCACCTTTTTGAAGGATAGGCTGGATATGAGCCGATTTCCACGACGATGAGGAAACTCCTAGTGAATAGGACAGACGGAATAGTTTACGCAGTGCCCTACTTTGTCCGGTTTGAGAATTTAAGGTTGCATTTCCCAAATAAGATACCAATTTTGTTAAACCTACACCTTAACCTCGTACAACAACGATAGCAACAGTTGAACGTCACTTCCATTTTTATTGTAATGTCTAATGCTACTCCTTATAGACACAAAAAAAGCAACAATACATATTTGTTGTTGTTGTCATTTCATTTTTTAAATTCATGTACAGTATTTTGGTTTTTTTTTTGTGGGGTCCCCATTTAAACTGCGTACTGCACAACAGCAGTTCAGACGGTTTCGAAAAGTGTCAGTTACCTAAAAAGAGATTATAATTGGAGAAGCAAACAATTCATTGCTCCAGTAGTCATATTTTGTTATATTACGAACTTCAATATCAATTGAGTTGTTTACCCGCAGTTTTAACACTTCTTGCTCGGTTGATCAGAGTCCCCTCGATCAATCCCGATCCCAACAAAATCAAAAAATCGGGCTGCAAATGGCTCGAATTCCGGTGATTCTTGAAAACATTTCAGGAAGGATCCGGACCTCATGGAACCCCTCCCTCACTACGTCCATGATCGATGGAATAATAAATACTCATACATCCAAAATTGACTCTATAGAGTCGTTTTGAAGGCGTTAGGTTAATTTTTCCACCTAATCATAAGACCTGTCGTGCTCTGTGGCCGTGATCGTTCGGTCGCCACTCTGCACGGAAAAAAAGGGTACCCTGAAACAATGAAATTGTTCATTAAAGTAATGAATATTTACACCGAAGACGGCTTTCATCAGCCTTATGAATTTGTTGTTATCAAAACAACGAACAAAAAGTTCATTAAAATTATGAACTAAATCATAAAATTAACAACTTGTTCATTGATATAATTACTGAGTTCATCAATTAAAAAAAAAAAAAAAAAACTGGCGCAGGCCGGCATCCAGGTTCCTAAGTGTTAACGACATTCATTCTACATTTTACCTCTGCTCTGAAAAGCCATAAAAATTACCTACCTACCTACAGTGCGAATCGATCCCGGGACCCAATGATTTGAAGACAGACGCCCTATACCTACTGCTACTACACCACGCAGACTATACGTGATGAAGGTTTATAAAATACACTTAAAGCGATAATGACATCGTTCATAGTAGAGGAAGAGAAGGTTTATTTACTATGAACTAATTCATCATGGTAATGAAAAAAGTCTATGCTCCTAGTTCATTAATATTATGATGATTTTTTTTTCAGTGTGTGAAATAGACACTCATAGAACAACGAGAGAAATTTTTATCGTTTATAGTTCAAATTGAATTTTAACGACATTGAGTGCATTCAGCGAGCACATATTGGAAAAAACAACTGGAAAGTGTTCTCTCCCCGCGTCCCACTCACCCGCTAATCGGTCCACATGCGATGTATCGAAAATTTCCCCTATGAAGCGTTGAATTGGATTGCTATATTTAGATGTGTAGCTGCTACTTGGACTGCTCGATCAACTGTCATGCACAGCTGCTCGACCATCAGTTAATTCACAGTTCAGCTGAAAAAAATGTCATTTTTGAGCCAGGTTTTAGTGAACGTTATTGTGCTATGAGATACCGTATTTTGAAAGGAAAGTTGCAGTTTTAGGTTTTTTGAGTTTTTGATTGCCGTAATGTCTGCGGATGTATCAGCTGATTAGAGAGAACTGACATTTCGTGTAGCAAGTCCATTCAGCGAACACAAATTTAGCAGTTTTCCAATTTTTTGTGGTGGGGATATGTAGCACATCCCAATATGTGCTCGCTGAATGCACTCATTGTTACATTATAAATAGGAGAATTTTAAGAGAATTTCATATTTGCAGCTTTAACCTCAAGAGAAGAATGGGGAAAAAACTATAGGTCTGGCCAGACCTATTGGGTATCAAAAAGCACTATGAGTTGAAAATCATCAAAAACATACTCAAAACTTCAACCGATTTTTTCAAATTTGCAAAATGCTTCTAAACATATTATTCTAGGATATCATGAAATATGAAGTCGCTGCGATTTCATCTTCTATACTTTTCTGATCAAAATATAGTGCCAAAGGTCTGGCCAGACCTTTGTGCCGACAGAAGGGTTAAATGCAATTTCCGTAAAGCATTACAATTCACTCCTGATTGTTGACTAAATCAAATTTGGCCCCCTCAAGCACAAGGATAACTGCGTGTGGTTTGATTTTAGCAAAGTGTCGCTTGCCGTGCCATCATTTCGCAGGATACCAATGCATTACACCGCATACTATCCGACTTTATAAATGCATTCACACACACATGCACACATTGCATCAAACATCAAAAGCACAACGCGCGGTGACAATTTCTCCCGAATACCATACACTTGCACACTTGATTAATAGTCCAATAATATCGTATTTTCGTCAGGAAAAAAATACAGAAGTTTATTTCTCAATTTTGTTATATGTATTTTGGGGCGCTGATTCCGAATATCAACTTTGCACCCTAAAAAACGTGCCGCAACCTTTAAAAAAGGTGGGAAAGGGGGGCATTTTTTCGGTTTTTTGCGATTATTTCCAAAACGGTAAAAGATACAGAAAAATGGTCTGAGAACGGAAAAAACTACATAAAATTATCTTTGCAATGATATATAACACATTAGAGTTTAATTGGATATTTCGGCGTTAGAATAGCACATAAATTAGAATATTTTCATTTTAGACCTTTTTTAAAAGCTCCATAACTTTTCAAAGCATGTTAGTTCAGCCGTAAAGTTTTGTATAAGTATTCACAACAAGTTTAAGATAATTTTAACGTAAACATTGAGTCCCTCCGGTCAAGGACCCCCAGTATCCCCCCATTTAAATTTTTCAAAACGGCATATCCATAACTCCCCCCAAAATTGGAGCAGAGTGCTAAATTTTGGTTTGTTGAAATTGGAGCTCATAGTGACCCCACCCACCAAAAATCAGCTCATTCGGATAAAAACTAAGGGTATCTCCCATACAAAGTGACCCATCAGGAATTTGTTCTACGTACGAGTAGGTACTACTCATTTTATAAACTGTAGAACAAAGTTGTCTTGGGTCACTTTATATGGGAGGTACCGTTAGTTTTCATCCGAATGAGCTGATTTTTGGTGGGTGGGGTGACTATGACCTCCAATCGCAGGAAACCAAAATTTACCACTCTGCTCCAATTTTGGGGGGAGTTATGGACATGCCGTTTTGAAAAATTTAAATGGGGGGATAATGGGGGTCCTTGACCGGAGCGACTCAATGTTTACCTTAAAATGATTCTGAACTTATTATGAGTACTTATACAAAATTTAACGGCTGAACTAACATTCTTTCAAAAGTTATGGAGCTTTTAAAAAAGGTCTAAAATGAAAATATTCTAATTTATGTTATATTCTAACGCCGAAATATTCAATTAAACTCTAATGTGTTATATATCATTGCAAAGATAATTTTATGTAGTTTCTTTCGTCCTCAGTCCATTTTTCTGTATCTCTTACCGTTTTTGAAATAATCGCAAAAAACCGAAAAAAATGCCCCCCTTTCCCCCCTTTTTTAAAGGTTGCGGCACTTTTTTTAGGGTGCAAAGTTCATATTCGGAATCAGCGCCCCATAATACATAAAGAAACAGTGAGAAAAAAACTTCTGTATTTTTTTCACGGAATGGTACTAAATCGACACGATATTACTGAACTATAATGGAAGAACTAATTTACATGGCGAAGTGATAGATGATGATGTTGCTACCGAGCAGCCTAATTATCATCGAAACTGAGCATCACTTCCATTTATTAAACATCGTCAGCCTTATCAGTATGTACGAGTGTATGTTCGGCGTCTCTCGTTCCAAAAGGACTAACTGCCTGCCTATGGAAGCCTGGCTGGTACATTATAACGCCATATCCTGCCAACTAGTAATAGTAAGTACAGACTTTTCCCAGCGCTTTGTCTATAGGTTTTCATAATATCGCCGTCGTCGAGGGGTTGCACAAGTACATACCTTCCCTCTGGCTCAATGAATATGCGCCCTTCTTCTGTGTAATTAATTATCAAACAGAGCAATGTGTGCATTTACAACTTGAGCCTGATTTGACAAAGCCTGGTGTATATGATAGAGTGTAGAGCGCACCGTAGTATACTAATCGTCTTCTTCATTACCGAATCATCCGTGCCGTGCTTGAGATTACAGAGCGGAGAAAAAAAAAGTATGAACCTGAAAAAGTAATTTGGAAGAGGGCTTTTTGCAATTAGGTACTTCGGTAAATACAAGTGAGATGTTTTCGTTTTAAAATGTAAACAGCCAGAAAAGTGGAACCAAAAGTAAATTTGAAAAAAAAATTGTAATAGTGTCGTGCTTACACAACTGATACCGCCCACGAAAAGGTCAAGTTGTCGAAATGAGAAAAGTCGGTCAACGTCATTTGCATTTTCTTTCAATTAAAGTTGGCAGGGTATCTTCTTCATATTTCGGAATTAATTTCAAAATATAACGGTTGGTGTGTGAAATGGTCGTTGAACGGTTGTTCAAACACAGAACACTTCCAGTCACCGACAAAGTTTTAAATGTTTGACTGTCAGTCACAATAAATCAACTGCTGACTGTGATTTATTGGAAACGCACAAGTTATTAAGAAATTTAACAACGGTTTACTCTATGTATTTTTTTCCGAGCATGTTTTCTTTTTTTTTCTTCCTCTACTTAAGTTTTCCATTCCACCGGACCACTGGAAGGTTTACTCAAAAACCGTTTTTTTTTCAACCAACACCAAATTAACTGATACTGACTAGGTTCTTTTGTGCCGCATTTGAGCACGGTTATTATACCCTTCGCTCATAGAGTGAAAGGGTATATTGTTTTTGTTACGCCGATATTATGTAACACCTCAAAGGAGCCACCGGAGGTATGGCAAAGTATATATATAAATGATCAGGGTCGGTCCCTGAATCGAATAAGCCATGTCTGTCTGTCTGTCTGTCTGTCTGTCTGTCTGTTAGCACGATAACTCCCGAAATAATGAAGCAGTGTGAAATTTTGGTCAAATGTTTGTTTTGCTAAAATCTTGGACGGTATTGTAAATGGGCCAAATCGGACCACGGGTTCCCCTACCTCCCATACAAACTACCCCTCCTTGATATTTTAATTCGGCCAAACTTTCGGTAGAATATCGCTATCGACTTGAAATTTTGATCAATGTCTCATTCTGACATATACTTTGAGTTGATGGAAAGTGGATTAGGTCGGACTACCCCTACCCCTACTTCCCCTACAAAGTTATATTCAGTCATATCTTTTGATAGAATGTCACGAAAAACTTCAAATTAATATCAAATGGTAGCCGTTGGATGTCTTGACAAGGTAATAAAGATGTGTCAGGTCCGACCCATCTACCCCTCCCTCCCCAGCAAAAAATATGAAATTGAATATTTTGGGTTTTGCGTGCCTTGCATGACTTGGGGAGTCGATTGGAGCATGTCAGTCTGTCTGTCTGTCTGTCTGTCTGTCTGTTGCGACGCGTTTTACTCGGCGGGTATTGAAGCTAGCAAGCTGAAATTTTGCACACGTGCTTCTTATTGTTGCAGGCTGTTTGTATGTTTGATTCACCCAAATGGGATCACTGGGTCATGGGGCTGCCATACAAACCTAGCTCCCCAATTTGAGCTCTTCTAACAAAAACTTTTTTATTTGTGTACCAATTTCAACCAAATTCCACAAAAAAGTGTTTCTATACATAACACATAATATATGCAAGAATTGATCAAATCGGACCATGGGGTCATGGGGCTGCCATACAAACCAAACCCCCCATATTGGTTCTTCTAAGAAACATTTTTTTAGACTAATTTCACAAAACCTTGAATTAATGTGTCTTTATCAAAGCAACTAAAAAGTTCAAAACGAATGGAATCGTACTGTGGGGTCATGCTCCGGCAACCCCAATAAAATTTTCCGAGTAAATATTTTTATTTGCCCACTTATTTCAACCAAGCCCAAAACTTTTGTCAAGACGGAAGAAAAAGAATGAGGAGGGGGATTAAATACAAGTCATAGGTACGCCCGAAAAAACTTTTAGCCCAAGCGAAGGGTATCCAAATTTCGGCCGCGCCCGAAATTAGCCTCGGCCCCGGGGGTTGGCGAGCGAAGCGAGCAGGGGGCGAAGCCCCCTAGTTTTTTCAGGTTTTTTCTTTATTTATTCGTTTTTCGTCTGTTTGAAGTCTTCATTCATTCAGAAAGATCCGCCAATTTTCTCAGGGCAATACTCGTCCATTTGGCGTAGCAACACTAAGGTAATTTTACACCGCTGAATCATGATTCAACGCCAAAAACAAAAACATCGGCCAGATTCAGAATAGCAGGGGCATTTTTATCCAAAACTGTCTCTTCATTAATCTAATTGAGGACGACAATCAAGTCAATCGAATCTGACTTAAATATCTATTACCTCAATTTCAGTGTACTATACGGCAGCAGAAGCGATATTTGTTCATAAGTATACAATTTTTATAGACATCATGTCAAATTCCAACCATTTTTGAAATGTGCCTCGCCAACTGCGATAAAATTAAACCAAAAATAGCTTTCTGGAGGTTATAGTGTAGGTTTAGAAATAAAAACTCTATCCAATTGCGGGTTCCAACGAGGTTACGAGAGCTTTCATAAACTCCAAACGGCATATAACCTTGTTATAAACCGCTTACATATAAACTCGTTTTTGGCTCATAAACTGTATTTGTTCGTAAACTCGTTCAGATGTGTAAGGATTATAATATCAACTAAGTTTCAATTTATTATGCCAGGTTTAGGGTTACACGATACGAAAAAAATTAAAGTTACTTTCGCCTGTCGCCTATGGTCTTACAGAATGCCAGCTCTGCCGTCTTTCGATGTTTTTCTTTAAAAAAATAAGCACGATATACTGCATATATATAGTATGTACTGTACATCGTTTTCAGAATGTTGTGTTCAGTACATACAGGGTGGCCCCCGTAAAAGTAAGCTTGAACATAACATAATTTCATCCGATAGTCTTCATTTGGAAGTTTAAAGAAAAACGTCATTTTTTCATAAATTATTTCAGTAGGCATAAAAGGAACGCACACAAAACTCAAGATTTCTTAAGGAAAACTATTTTTAAGCCCGTCACTATGTGAAATTCTATCTGTCTGTCCGTCTGTTGCAACGCAAACTAGTCCCTCAGTTGTGAAGCTATCGGAATGAAATTTTGTATAGAAGTTTATTTTTAGTGTACGCTGTATATATGTCGGAACGAATGGAAACGGACCATGGCGTCATTGGGCTGCCATAGAAACCAATCCCGGAAAATTAGGTTCTTCTAAGAAAAACTGTTTTCTTTATGTACCAATATTAACGAAACTTCACCTAAGTGTGTTCCTAGTAAAGCCACAAAACATATCTAGGAATGGATGGTATCGGAACAGAAAAACTTTTTCTCTTTCCAATCTTTTCTTTCTTTAAGCTTAAGCTATGTTCGCAAGGTTTTTTTTCGAGGTGACGTCCGTTACTTGCTTCGCAAAACCGAGTGTAATGCAGGACGCCGAAGTGCTTTAGGGGAACGAAGCTCTTTAGGCCGTACAGGCAACTCAAAAATCAAAAGATAAAGAGAGCTTCTCTGTGAGCTAAGCAGCGGCACATGCTTGCTGTAGCTCAGTGTCGGAGAATTTGGGCGGGGTTTTTGCCGCTCACAGCCCCTGTCCTGCACATATTAAAAGGGATATCATGTGCTTAGGGATATAACAACACAACAAAAGGAAGGCTGAAATTGTAATAGAGGATTACGGCGTCGGCGAGCTCAAGCGCCGTGAATGCTCGAGGGCCCCGCTGGTGTCGAGCCCTGGCTGTCTCTACTCGCGAAATTATAAGAAAAAAAAAACCCGACCGTGAGCCCCCATGGCCACAAAAATTCATATAAATTGGGGCTCCCTTACTGGAACACCCGGAAAACGAGCCGGGGATCTACATATTATTACATTAACCGGACATCACAACAAGACGGCACAATCGGGTACTTATCCAGTAGTTCATTTGCGCCTCAGGAACTCGTAGTGCACATGTAGGCAGTAGCACATAACCTCACTGTGACTTTTTGTTTCAGGGGCCACTATAATACATTTTTTTTTTGTTATGGGACAGGCACGTTTTTTTTTTAACTTCTTTCCCCTCACATTAGCATTGTGCAAAATGCAAAATGGTGTACAAAAACTGGAATGCTGGGAGTGTCTCACCGCAAAAAAGAGTCTAAAATTATCGATGTAGTTTCACAATTTTTGCGGAGCGTTCAACATTTTCAGGAATTTGTTTTGAAAAATTGTTCTCTTTTTTCCATCAAAATTTGCACATTAGTGTTGATATTTTGAAGAGAATTATATACATTAAGTTTCTTTCTGATATTCCAAATTTTATAACCGAAAAAGTATTCGCGTTGCAAAATGATCCCTTCCCTCTCCGAAAAGCTATCTACGCCACTGCTCCTCTTGAAATAATTCTTGTCTCGAATAGTTCAGATAAAATCTTCATTGTCTCTTGAACGGTATGGCAAGACTGTCCGTCTTGCTGGAACCACATGTTTGGCCTGTTCTGAGCAAAAGAGTCGACCCAAATGTTTAACATATCTCGATAACGCTCTCCATTAACTGTCAGTGCTTCTTTACTCGCATTTTCAAATAAAGACCGGTCCGTTTATATTCTGTGATTTTATCCCGCATCAGCCAGTGCATTTTTCCGAATGTAAACCTCGCTCTACTAATATCCCCCCAATTTTGCTAATTTCCCCTGAAAAATTGAAAATTGGTACTTTTTAATATCGAAAAAGGAGGTTTTCCGTAAGAATGACTTACCTGCTTTTTAAAGTTAACAGACTGTCTACACATCTAGTTTGTTTCCTAAAATTTGCGAAAAAAATATTCTCAGCCCTCGGATGGTTCAGGTAAATTTTACATACGTAAATGGTTCAGTGGGGTCTGACAGACCCCAAGGCAAAAATCATTCTAAAACTTAAACTTTTGTCTTTTTGACACATTTCTTTGAACTAGAAGTAACTGTGAAGCCTTTTAATTAAGTAGTATTAAAAAAGAGTTGGAATTCGGACAGTAGTTTTTAGTATGTGGAAGAAAAAATTAGGTGGTGTCAGGGATTTGGAGCGGAGCGGAGCGACCTTAAATTTCGGAGCGAAAAAGCGGAGCGTGGAGCGGTTTTCGGCAGGCTGGAGCAGAGCGATTTTTGCTTTGAAAGTCGCTCCACTCCGCTCCGCTCCGAAGTAAAAAATCAAGAAAATTCCGAGATAAAAAATTGAATTTTTTCGACGAAATTTTTCATTTAATGGCACTATTTGATGATTTTGGACGATTTAAAGGCGAAGAATTCGTTGAGAGACTTGCAAAATTTCGGATTATTGTGAAATTCATTGTGATAAAAGAGGGTTTGCGTTTAGTCATCATAATCATCACTCTTCATTATTAAAAAATACAAGATCCATCCATGACAGAAAAGTCCTGTCCTGCACTCGCTGAATGAAACGCCCGTTTTAATTTAAATTAGTTATTAGGTGCATTTTATTGAATGGAGTACAGGACAGCTTCCATAACAATTTTACAGATCTCGTTCTATACGGGATGTCCGAAAACTATCACATAAAGGCACCCAAATATGATTCCTTGTGCTATTTCCAGCAAAAAGGAGTATAAAAAAGACCGAATTATTAGTTCTTCAGCTATCAGAGACATTTAAAGATGTTTCAAAAATTTAATACTCATATTACCTACGTATTTTCTTTCTCGGTCGTGGCCAACAACTTTTCCTAAGAATAAACCCAATAAAAATCGGATAAGCAGTTTAAGCTGTGTAAAAAATTTCAAGGACAAAATTTTGTGATCTTACTTCATATAAATTTATTTTCCGACGGAAGTTTTAGTGGTAGCATTTTTGGAAAATCTTTAAATGCATTTGGTAGCTAAGGAGTTAAGAATTCAGGATATTCCCAGTACATCTATTTTGCTGGAAATGACATTAATAATCATATTTCGGTGCGCTTATGCGACAGTTTAGTTTCCGGACACCCTTGTCGTGGATTACATTTCCACTTCATCATAGTAGCATTATAAAAAATAATGTCAAACAAAAATATGGTATTAAAAATAATTAATTTTCAAATATCGTTCAGGAAGCATTGTATATTTTTGTAATAAATATTTCAAATCAATAAAAAATTGTGTTAAATTAAATTAAAATAATTATAAAGGTTAAATATAAAATATTGTAGAAATTATTCTCTACATCCTATCTAGAACAACTCAATTTGCAAATAAGTTGAATTGATGAATTCGCGGAAAATTATAAATATTTACTAAAAACAATGAAGTTTTGTTGTATGTTTGTAATGGAGCGGAACGGAGCGAAAAAAAGTGTCGCTCCCAATCCCTGGGTGGTGTCAAATGTGAGGGTAGTTTGAAGTTATCACAAATAAATCAAAATAAAAACTAACATCTTTACAAAATTTTATTTTTATTAGTCAAACCATATTTAGTACTAATTAGTAAAGATAAGTACATCAAAATTCTTTAGCTACAGTTCATAGTTTTTCTTAAATCAGGATCCAAAGTTAGTCAATGTTTAGAGCACAGCTTCACAGCTTTTTCCTCGAAGGTCTTCGCAGATTGGCTTTTTGCAATCGTTGCAATTGTATTTTGTCTTCCGATCCTTTGCTCGTGGGCATAGAAAACATCATTGTCTCCTTGGGGCCACCTGGCAAGCTGAACAATGCCCAAAATTTCGTCATTATTTTGCACTGTGCTTCAACTAATATTGCCCGGTTTTTTCCTCCTTCTTAGAAGAGATTCGACAATTGTATAGCCAAGCTCGTTGAGAAAGCTTTATGTATTATGTAAAATACCCTCCTAATTTTTACGCTCATAAAAGTCACTAATTCATGTATTGTATTGAGTCATAAGGTAATAACACAATAGTGAAAAGAGATCCTCTTAAATGAAAACAGGTAAAAAACGGCATAATTTTGAATGAATTAAGTAAAAAAATTTAAAAAACCCTAATTCAAAACACCCTAAATTTTCCATTTCTTTCAAAAATAACATATCTCATTTTATAAAAGTACTCTAAATACAAAGTTTCATCACTTCCCGACCATTATTATTACATTTTATAGTTTTCCAAATAACATACTTTGAAAATTTCCCACAAAACGGAAAAATGTACTTTTGTAAAAAAGACATACGTAAATGGCTGACAGACCCTAGAGCAGTTTTAAATTGCTATAACTAAGTAACAAAATTCAAACAAATTCATGCTTAAGTCAACGTATGGGACACATACTTAAATTACATTATGCATCAAAATACCATTCAATAAGTTTTTCTATGAAAATTTTAAGATTTAAATTTTTCTGGGGTCTGTCAGACCCCACTGAACCATCCGAGGGTTAAACGAAAAAGTTAGGGTCAATTTTCTTTTAATGCTAATAGCAGATTTTTTCTAAAACTGACCTAACATGTCAATAAATCTCCAAAGTATCGTATACTTTTACGTGGGCCACCCTGTATGCCTGTCCAAATATTCCATAAGCACAAGCTAATCCTCAAAGGCCGTCAAAGGGATTTAATATCGGGAGAAAGGTGAAAAGTTTTTTGCACGTAATATGTGTACACTTCACTTGCAACCATATGCATTCGTTATTTATGAATAACAGCACATGTAAAAGTTTGATTTCTAAGAATTTTATAGGGTTTTAAGCAGAGTTAATTAAAAGTTTGAAACTATTAGAATAAAATAACACAGATTAGGGGCTTTTGCACTAAAATATGCACACATGCTTCTAAATATTACAAATTTACTGAAAACTTCAATATTGGAGTTTATCTTGCTTCCGCATAGATATAGCTTCCAACTTTACATGGAAAACCATGGAATTCAAAAGATTCTGTTGGTTTATCCCGTGGTTATTGAAAATATTTAGGTAATAGTCCTACGCAAAACAGTATGGACGTAATAGAGGGAGTTGTATTTTTAATTTATTTAGTTTAAATTTTGTCTGAGGGTTTTTTTCTGTTGTTTTTGAAGCATTAGGATTACAAAAGTTTTTTTTTTCATTTTTCATCAAAATTTATTGTAAAATTCACTCAAGTCTCCTCAGTTGCGTCGAAGGCCAAATTGATTTTTAGTTAGAGTATGATTAGGATTACAATAAATTCTATTTCTCTTTTTTGTCTCCTCTAAACTATAGAAAAAAATGAAAATTGTTCCACCTGTTCTAGAAACAAAAACTCATAAATTTATGCTTTAATGACTTTAATAACTCTCTTCAACAATTTAATCGAAAATATAGCATATAAATCGTATGTTTTGAACTTTATGAACATCCTCGAGGATATTTCTGAATTTGCATAAATGCCATATCTGGAAACCACATCCCAATCGACATTGGCAACATTTTCCACTTTAACCACATATAATCGACTCCAAACTGTAACCTAACCACTACACCATGTCATTTGTATTTATCGCCATCGAACACAACGTTTCTCCGGAATAGAACCGAACACTACACTCGTATAAACGTTGCTACAAACATACATAGAATATTTCATTTTGTCTCTCCTCCTTCATCATCCTTTACGAAATTTTATACTATACAATATTCGAAACGAGACTCATACAAGTGGCAGTTTTGTTCATTTTGAATTCACTCAACTTTATTTCCACTTCATTTTATTTTATGGTTCATAAATGTTACCCTCTCTAACATAACATATCCATTTGAAAACGAAGTGTTATCCACTTTTCCATGTTAAGAATGATATACTCCTACAGTATACACACATCCTGCAAAACGGGGTCTAATTATTTAAAAATATATCGAATCGTATTCGATATTCCGGCATTGGATCCGAAAAGGAACCGGGACCTTTGTGCGGCTTTCGTATGAGCCGGCCACGACATGACGCCCATACTATGTTTTATCCATTTGGCAAAATGTCCTCGTTTCCATTCACTTCGCATGCATATTGGTAGTAGCATTGAGAAAGAAAGGATCTTCTTCCTTTTTCGGTCTTCGGTAATAGGAAATTAAAGACATCCATTTCATTAAATTCCTTGTTTTCACAGCCTATGATGATGATGCGAATAGGAAATGGAAACGAATAAATTTTAGTTGTTGGCAAACTAAAAAAAAAAGTTTTTACAATTTCATTTTCAAAATGAAAGTCGACAGCTAAACGCGAAAGCGTGGTTCTAGGGCATATCGGCGAATGGAATTCAAAAACTAACAGAGAATACGCGAAAGGGTTATCGAAGTATGAGAAAATATGACATAGACACCCAAAAGACATTAAGGAAGGCACGTTTCGTATAGCTTTTATTTTAAGGAAATGGAGACAATCAAAATATAACTGGAAGATATAATAATGAGAATTTTGAAAAAATATAGTTTGTAAAAGCTGTATCTGTTCTTTGGAAAGGGCGCGTCATTGAGCTAATTATTTCGTAGAGAGAATCGTTATTCGCTGCTTTGATGGCGGGTGTTTAATTACGCTGAATTTCTGTTTCGCATCTCCTGATGGCTATTTTGCGGATCAGTATCTCCGGTTCATATCGTTTTCGTTTGCAGAGCAGGCGTTTGACACATAGCTGATACAACGTTTCCAAAACAAACAAGAAACAGTTTGCAAAAGACGGTAGGGCACAGTTTGTAGAGCAGAGAGAATCGTTTTATTATATCCAATCAAATATTTTAATTGTCAATTATATATCCCTATTAAGTTTTATTTTTGAAGTTTTATAGAATTAGGTACTGTTAATGTTTGTGTTGCTTGGAGCGAATGATGCGATCATCGCTGAGTGACCATTGCTCTTTTAGGAGTCCTAGTCTTTTATTTGCATATTTCATGAACCGTAATATGTCCCTCTCAGTTTCAGTTGATATTAGGAGCGCAGCTTCTTAGATATTAATTAAATTACCAATGAATGTTCCAGGAAAACTACAGTAATCGCTGGCTGTCATCGCGTTGGTCCTCAGAAGGAATATGGGCCTACAGGGCATTGTGTGTTGTGTATATATATTTGAGAGAATGGCGTTGCTTCAAGCCATTGGCGATACTTCGAACACAGTATTTTGAAAAATATATGCTTCTAATGTTCCAGAATGCTTCAGGAGCAATCATCGCTCAGTGATTATCGTATTATTCGTCTCTAGCAACTCACAACTTTATGCAATTACAAAATTTTAATTAAATCCATATTGATAAAGAGTGAATGTATTTCAATTCGCGCCCAAATCTTTCTGGGTACCAAAATTTGACAGTTTAGGCATAATTGTTCGGTTTAAAACGGACATCTGAGAGCAATTTCAAGTGAATCGATTTGAAGGCGACTCAAATGTTCAAATTTTATTGTTATATCATTTATACAATAAAATTTGAAAAAAAAATTGTGTAAATACACAAATTAGTGCAGAAAGCTTCTGGACAAAAAATGATATTTTTCTCACAACTATTTGTCATTAGTGTTTCATTTCTTCACAAAATTAAAATAATTAAAGGCAAATTTGAAACAACTCAAATTTATAATAAAAGAAACAATTTCCACTTTTTTGTGGAGTGGCACATGTGTACCTAACGGGCTGTAAAATGTCGAAAAAAAAATTTAACTCATATAATTTCTTGGCCATTTAAACTCACAGCGATAAAAACCCCTTCCGCGAAAAATGCCACGCCAAAGAAAAGCTCATTTTTATGAATTCAAAATCCCCACTTAAGGAGTAAGGAATAGGTATAAAGTAATACGTAACTACAATTATAAAGGGAATTAGCTCATTCAATAAAATAATTTATTTCAAGAGCCTTAGGCTCGTATTTATGAACATTCCTTAACTCAAGGAGACCTTGAGTCAAGGATGCCGAAATTCAAAAAATTAAATGTCATTTTCCATACTTTTTCATAGAAATCACTTATATTCACGAGTCAATACATCCTTGATTTAAGGAGAAACTCGAGGAGACCTTGAAATTTTCTATAGTCAACCTCACTTGAAGTCAAGGTAGCTACCCACCTTCCTTGAAATATAATATTTCAAGTCTATTGAAAACTTAAGGTCTCTTTGAGTTTCGCCTTAAATCAAGGATGCATTGACTCCTGAATATAAATGATTTCTATGAAAAAGTATTGAATTGAATTGATCTTTATTGAGCGATATGTACATGAGAAAACTTATAACCTATACATTATGTAATTATGGTGACTATTCAATTATGTCACTCTGGCATTCATTTTCAGCTACATCTATTGACGAAACATACAAGTTATTTTATATACATGAAAGGATTCAAGTAATCCACAGAGCTCACCCGAGGAGTTCAAAGAGTTAAAAAAAATTCTGTACACTTACAAGCTAACTTATGACTAACTTAAGCTTAATAAGAAAAGAAAAATAAAAAAAAAAATAAATAAAAAAAAGAATATATACATACATACATAGATATTATAATTCATGTCATTACATTATAAAGTTATAGGGAAATTTTGATTTTTGTCTACATGATAGTATTTATTATTAGATTTTGATAATTATATTACTGGATTAAAAAGTAAGTTTGCATAATAATTAATTTGTTACCCTCTACGAACCTGATCCGTCCTTTGGACATAAAATTTTGGTAAATATAATGGGCTGCTGCCAAATTGAAACAAGTCCGAGTAATTAGACATTATTAATGACAATCCGGTAATCAGTGGTTGGTCCACCGTTGCGTTTCTACTTCGTAATGCAGTTGATGCGATAATTTGGTTAGGGTGATTAATCCAGTTACATGTTCTTTTACTTGCTAGAGTTATCATGTACTGAAGTATGGGAACAATGTTGGCTTTTCTATATAAAATATTATTCCTGAAATACTTTTTGTCTGGTCTATGAAAAAGTATGGGAAATGACATTTAATTTATTAAATTTCGGCATCCTTGACTCAAGGTCTCCTTGAGTTAAGGAATGTTCATAAATGCGGGCCTTAGTATGTTTCTCAGTTAGACAAGCAAAAACTATAAAAAATTATTTAGTGTAGCCAAATTCAAATGTATAGTAGAATCCAAAATTGTTGAGAAAAACACACTTCCAGTTATCCGATTGAATTCATTTAAGTTTTATTTTTCAATGTAACTCCCCTTTACTTAAATACAACGATGAGATCGTCTGATAAGATCCTGCATCCCTTCCAAAAAGTAGTCCGCGGGTTTGTCTTGAAAATGGTCCAAAACAGCATCTTTCAGTTACTTCTCAGTCTCAAATTTTCGTCCTCGGAGGTCCTTTTTTAATTTTGGGAACAGGAAGTAGTCACTTGGGGCCAGGTCTGGGCTGTACGGGGGGTGTTCAATTTCTTCAAAGCCGCATTTGACCACAGCAGCCTTGGCCACCGCGGCGGTGTGAACTGGTGCATTGTCGTGAAGAAGCAGCACCCCTTTCGCCAGTTTTCCATACCGTTTCTCCACGATGTTGGCCCTCAATTGGGTCAAAAGATCTGCATAATATTTCCCTGTTACTGATGTGCCCTCTTCCTTGAAGTCAATCATTATAATTCCCTTGGAATCCCAGAAGATGGTGGCCATAATCTTTTTCCGGCTCTGCTGCACCTTCGCCTTCATGGGGCGCTCCTTATAAGGCCTCCTCCATTCCATGGACTCCCTTTTGGTCGTGGGATCATAGTAAAGGACCATGGTTTCGTCTCTTGTCACAATTCTGTTGATAATTGCATTCGAGTCGGCGCGACACAGCTCCAAAAAGTCTTTCGAACATTTCATCCGCTGCTTCGTTTGATCTGCTGAGAGGAGTTTCGGGATCCATCTTGCCAAGATCTTCCTCATCCCCAAATGGTAATAATTCTTTCGACGGTGGTTTTTGATAGACTTGTCCTTTCTACAATCTCTGATAACTTTAGCCGCCGATCACTCAATACAACTTCCTCGATTAACTGGAGGTTTTCTTCGGTGGTCTCAGTTATTGGGCGTCCGGTGCGGGGTTCATCAAAAACATTTTGTCCTTCCTCGCTTGAATTCCAAAATCCACCGGTAAATAGTCGCCTGGGATGGTGAAGAGTTGCCGTACTCGGATATGAGTTCATCTCGAATCTGGGACGCCGTGTATCCTTTCAAAAAAAGGAATTCAATGATCGCGCGGTACTTGATCTGATCCATTTCAAATACGAAATCAGAATACGACACAAATAATTACCTAGCCGGGCCCTTGATTGCACAATTGAACTCATGTTTAGTCCTGTTATGACCGAAGAGGTGTTCTATCGAATAGCGGTAAAATGAATTCAATTGTATAACTGTAAGTGTATTTTTCTCAACAATTTTGGATTCTACTACGTATGTTTGAAATACGAGGGCGGTTCAAATATGATTGAGACAAATGCTCTGACACGTTTATTTATTATAGAAAAAAATTACAAAAATTTACTGTTTTTCTATGTAGTCCCCCTCACTAGTTACACATTTTTTCCACCTCCCCAGAAGATTTTTCCGGTATCGAAAAATTCGTTGGGCAAACTCGGACCGCCATGAGCGCAGAAACTCCTCTACCTCGTCGTCTTTGTTGAATTTGTGACCTCTTTCAGTGGTCCAAAGATCGGTAGTCGCCGGGCGATAGATCCTGACTGTAGGAGAGGTGTTCCAGTACCTCCCACCCCAATTCCGATATTGTATCGAGCGTGAGACGCGCGGTATGAGGACGTGTGTTATTCAGGGGAAGTTCAACAATTTGGGAAGCCATTGCGCCGTTATTTCGCGATATTAAAGGTATTCGCGAATGAGAGACTCTACAGTAACAATACTGAAGCCGAATACCGCCGAAATGTCTCGAACATTCATCCTACGGTCCTCCAAAATGCGGTGTTCTTCGCGGCAAATGTTGTCTGGTGTCCTGCTGGTTCGCGATCGACGATCATGTGGCTCATTCTGGATGGTTCCGCGGCCATCATTAAATGCTTTGGCCCATTTAACCTTCGGGCGGGCGCAATGCATCTGCCAGATTAAGTGACCAGTTTTTGTTGCGCTAATCAGCGATATGAAAATGGAGAGATCTGAAACTCACAGTAGCTTAATCTTTATCGATCATCTACCCAAAGCAGTTTTCAGTTTCTATCTACCATATGTCTGAGGGGCGGGAGGGGGTGAAATAATCTCTCAGATATATTGCGCCTGATGGTGTTATTTTTACTTTTCTATGAAAATTTCCACTCGTTATACTCTTCACATTGCGTAATAATGTTGTGTTGACTTTTAGTCTCACCAAGTCGTTCAATAGTATGTTTTTAGTAAAATAAGATCACATTTTTTAAGCGGTCGAGTTGTTGGAGGTTTTTTAAATATTGAAGCGATTGAAAGCGGAATTTTCTTAGAAAATTGAAAATGTGAAGGGTATCAAACTTTGTGAGAAAGTATTTAATTCTAAAATTTCGTAAAACTGTTTAAAAAAGATAATGCAACAATAAATTGGAGTGTAAAATATACAGAAACTTAGTTTCATCCTATTTTCTGCACTTAATCTGTCAGATGCATTGCGCCCGATCGTGTTAGGATTAGTATTGCGCCCGCCGGAATGTTAAACACAGCAGTCCTACTTAGGCACTCACTACCGAACTGATTTCGAAAACGCAGAAAAATTGTCCGTACTTTTAACGTCTACCCTTACTAAAACTGCCTCGATCATATTTGAAATGCCCTCGTATGAACGAATTTAGATTGGGAAATTAATAAGGATTCCCTGAAGGATTCGTTTTCGTTCATTTTTTCTCATCAATTCTAATTAGCTGGATCTCCTCGCCGATGGTTTCCTTCAGTTGTTTCAATGTGTTTTCATAAAATTTGATTTGATGAAACGACCTTTTTTAAGTTTTATCCATACTCAAGCCAACTGAAAACGAAACCGAGTTCTAATTGTGCGAATAGCACGATGACTGTATACCCCATAACCATGTACAGCCCTAGAAGGCACTCAAAATACAAAATATACAATTTAAAGTTTTTTTTATGTAGTCTAGTACAGATAGCTCAAAACCCAAACATCCAAAAAGAAAAGAAATTTTTGATGCCGAATTGTTGAATACACTGCTCAATATACGCAGTAAAAAGTTACACTAATTTGCGACATGGGTTAAGGGGGGAGGGGGTGGCAAAGGGGTGAAAATTCAGTTTTTTGCAAATATCTGGAAAACTATGAGTCTGAGCTTAAAATGTCCTGAGGACGAAACAAACTACATAAACTTACCTTTGTAATGATATGTAACACTCTAGATATTTTCTCAGAAAATTATACCCTCGAACCAAAAGTATTATAGTGAATTTACATTTTTTGAGTTTTACATTTCTCTTGTTAGAATAAACCTTCGGTCATAAAATCTTGTCCATATATTGCTAACAAAATTTATTTAATTTCTACCAAAAGTTGGAATGCTCCCACCATTGACGCCCCCCTCACTCCTCGTAACATTTTTCGAAAAGGCATGCCTGTAGCTTCTTTTTAAATTGAGCCAGGCAGATCAAATTTGGTGGGGTGTCTAGTCTAAGCTCCATTATGCTCCTTACCAAAAATTATTACCATTCGATAAAAACTAAGGGTACCCCCCATACAAAGTGAACGAAAATTCTAACAAATTTCACATTGTTTCACTTCTAAATTCTATGTAAAATAGAAAAAAAAAATTATCTCTTAGAACATCATTATCACAGTTAATTGTAGTCTTGTGAATGTATATTCAAAAGTTTGTACCAAGGCGTACGCTATAAGTATCAAAAAATTGGGTTTGAGGGTCAGTGATACCAGTTCTAAGTCTATTTGCGAATATTTCGAGTAACGTGTACTAACAACCTTCAAACCCGGTTTTTCGTACTTGTAAGGCACGCTCTGGTACAAACTTTTGGATATACATTTAGAAGACTACAGTTAACTGTTATAAGGACGTTTTAAGATATAATTTTTTTTTCCTATTTTAGATAGAATTTAGAAGTGAAGAAATGTGAAATTTGTTAAAAATTTGGGTCACTTTGTATGGGGGGTACCCTTAGTTTTGATACAATGGTAATAATTTTTGGTAAGGAGCATAATGGAGCTTAGACTAGAGATCCCACCAAATTTTATCTGCCTGGCTCAATTTAAAAAGAAGCTACAGGCATGCCTTTTTGAGAAATGTTAGGAGGAGTGAGGGGGGCGCCAATGGTGGGAACATCCCAATTTTTGGTAGAAATTAAGTAAATTTTGTTAACAATATATGGACAAGAGTTTATGACCGAAGGTCTATTCTATCAAGAGTTACAGTGCAAAATGTAAAACTCAAAAAATGTTAATTCACTATAACACTTTTGGGCCTAGGGTATAATTTTCTGAGAAAATGTCTAGAGTGTTACATATCATTACAAAGGTAATTTTATGTAGTTTGTTTCGTCCTCAGGACATTTCAAGCTCAGCCTCATAGTTTTCCAGATATTTGCAAAAAACTGAATTTTCACCCCTTTTTCACCCCCTGCCCCCTTAACCCATGGGGCAAATTAGTGTAACTTTTTACTGCGTATATTAGGGAGTGTATTCAAGAATTTGGCATCAAAAATTTCTTTTCTTTTTGGATGTTTAGGTTTGGGGCTATTTTGAACCAATTGTACTGGACTATTCCAAAAGATCCAAAAAACATTGCAAAACAGGCTCTCGATTGGAACTCGCAGGGAACCGCTACAAGCCGTCATGTGTGTGTGGGGCGACCCAGAAATATATGGAGAAGGTCTGTTGAGGCATCTATACAGGGTGTCCCGCAACTGGTTAGCCAAAGACCAATGGTAGACTCTACAGGATGTTTTAGGAAAAATGTCGCCAAAATTATTTCTCTAGCTTTTACCGTTAAGGACTAATCGCCTTTTTTGTGATTCTTGTCAAAAAAACACGACTTTTTTCGAAAAACTCCTATTTTCTAGCTTTCACTTTAGCCAAATCAATTTCTTTGATATTCTTCTGAAAGTAAACAAAATTTCCAATAAAAGCACGTTTCGAACGGTTTCGTATCTTCCGAGATACGACGTTTTGAATTTTGCAGAAATGTCAATTTCAACTTTTAATGTCAAAATTAAACCCGAATTTCGTAACGGTACATTGTAATGGCAAATCTGCAAAGTTGACAAAAGTTGGCCGGAAGATGCGAAACCGTTCTAAATGTTCGATATGTCCTTTTATTGGAAATTTTTGTACTTTCAGAAGAATATGAAAAACATTGGTTTGGCTAAAGTGGAAGCTAGAAAATGGGAGTTTTTCGAAAAAAGACGTGTTTTTCGACAAGAATCAAAATACTCCTTAACGGTAAAAGCTAGAGAAATAATTTTGGCGACATTTTTCCTAAAACATCCTTAGAGTCTACCATTGGTCTATGGCTAACCAGTTGCGGGATACCCTGTATAGATATTGTGGGACAAGCTAAAGACAAGTGTAATGACATGTTTTTTGCTCTTTTGTTGCTCTGTAGTTTTTAGTTTTGCATCACAAGTGGAAAGATACGAGCACAACCAAAGGTAAATTTGAATAGAGACCTCAATAAACCATACATTTAATTGGGGCAGAATACGTTCATATTTTTGAGGATGCCATGACATCGCATATAGTCAGAACTCGTACCTTACCACTAGACTACACTTAATACCATATATTTAAAATGAAAAGTTATAACAGGACAATATTGAGTATACCGTTTTATTGCAATCTTTATAGAAATAAAGGGAAAATATGTAGGTACTGAAAGTATATTTATGAAACCATTACATTCAGGGAAATGTTCCGGTGTTCTTTGTGTTGATCGATTTTAAATATTATTTCAAATGACTATAAGCATAATCTAATAATAAAATTGAAGTGTCCCTTAATTTTAGAGCCAATTTCTCCGTCACCTAAATCGGTGTCCCCTTTAACACATATCTGCGAAGCACATTCCTATTCTGAATACAAAACGCTCTAATATGCTTTTCTAATTTGTGGTACTTCATTGTTACGGTAACAATTAACCGACTCATCACAATACCCGCCGACAGGCTTCTGGATGCTCAAGTAGCTAATCAGATTGTCAATTCACTCACCCGTGATAGCTATACATTTGAATCAACCGAAAGCCAATTGCACTCACATCCATATCCGCACAAACGGAGTATGTGTCGAGTAAATTAAGGACATGGTAGTTCACCGCATATACATATATTCATCGTCTCCATCTTGACAGCAACAATCCTTAATTAATTCATTCGCTTGAAATCCTGGAAAACTGTCACGTAATTCCGGCACGTGAATGGGCAGGCTTGAATGGAACCAACCGCATGGTCTAGTATAAATGCACATCGCTTCTAATTACATAACGAATTATCATTGCAACTTATATTTGGTCGATCTGTATGTAGTTGCATTCTAAACAATTTACATAAATCATTTAACGATGTGTTCATACAGGATAAAGTGCAGTTGTTATAATGAAAGTGGTGCTTAGTGGTTCACATTTACGTATTATCATCCAAACACCATTATAAACGGACCGATAGTCCCGATGTCGGATGTAAAAGCCACAGTGTCTGGCATTTGGTCGTTTCGACGTAGGAGGTGTCCTCAATTTTTATATAACTCGTTCCTATGTGCAACTCCCATATAAGTTTGGATCTTTTGCGTTATTCCAAAACCGAAGGATATTATGAGGATAATTTTATCGGGGGCACATGGGGTCCAAAATTTATAGGACGTAGTCGAATGCAATACAAAAGTGTGTAGTATCTCTCTCTACAGTGCTGGTGTAAGCGAAAAGTTATTCTGTTGATGAGAACGAGAGCGTAGAAATATTTCAGCCGCAAAAGGAATATTTTCGAAAACTTGTATGAAAGTTGTAAAGTCGTATTAGTGTTTATTGAAATTTATGGCGCTTGATGAAAGCGATGGTGATGATGATGGTATAGAGTTGGATATTGCGGTTAGTGTGTTTCATATCAAAAATACTTTTGCCTTCCAAGTGGGGATATGGCTGCTTAGCTAACTCGTCCTACATTTGTGTGTGTGTTCGTCTCTAGTTGTAAAACTAACAAGATAAATGCCAAAATATGTTATGGTTTATTTCAAAGTCCTTATCGTTAGAATTTGTTTCGGGGCAATTCAGTTTGGCTAATTGTCTGGATTGGTGTAAATTTCAGGGAAACTATACTAATTTACTGAGTCTCTGTGCAATTGAAGTTCTAGAGCGCATAATTTACATATGTACATAATTCAATTACTTTAATCAATTGATGGAATGAATTATAATTCTTTATTATGATTGATCCTGTACATATATGTATATTATTAATACTATAATTATATAATACCGAAACATTTTCAGCGTTGCGTCGGATAACACCAGCCATTAAAGGTACGTGTTCGTAGAGACGACTCACGTGATGATCGCTTAGCGATCGTTGTTTTGCATCCAATTTCGGGCCATATTTGAATATTTTTTGAATGGTGGTACCTTCCTTGTGTTGACTATGACCTACCGGAACATGTCTGTATAGAAAATATTCGCATATAGTGCTCAAAACCGGTAGTTTAACTTCGATCGCTGAGCGATGATCCCATGAGTCGTCTCTACGAACAGAAACCTTAATACATGACAATTTTCTTTGGAAATTGTAATGTTCTCAGCCTGCTCCACTCCAGCACTCCAACGAAAATTCTTAGATTACTCCAACCCTGTTCACTCAAAAACTTTTTACGAAAGGTACGCTTATATTTTTCAAAAAACAAAGTCGCTTCGACCAAATATGTATGGTCCTCAAAGGGTCAAATCCATTATCCATTCAAGAATGTATCCCGGCTCTCTGCAACAGTCGTTGTTTAGATACATAATGAAATGGCCGCTCCGAATTAAGTTAAAGGGTCAAGGGCGATTCTACGTAGTGGTTTTTGGGGATCAAACGCCCTCCGAATTTGACATTCCATATCGTTCGACAACACTTCTTTCGAATCTCTTGTACACGGCGCCTCGAGTCATGGAGTCCAAAATACCCTCTGTCGGTGGATACAATCAATGCTTCAAGTACGACAAGTACATGCAAACTTATTCGGTGAAACCATGTATACAGCTGTCCTCAAAGGATGCCCACAGGAGGGTATACTTTCACTCCTCCTGTGGAACCTTGTAGTGGACAGCCTACTGGTCCAGCTAAATAACACTGGCTTCTATACCCAAGGATATGCCGATGACATCAGCATCCTGATAAGGGGAAAATTTCCAGGAGTTCTTTCTCATGCAACAAGCTCTAACCCAAGTGGTGGATTGGTGCAGGAGGGTAGGCCTATCGGTCAATCCCGTCAAAACAATGTTGTATTAATTAAACGACCGGTCTCGTTGACGTGCTTTATTGAACTGGTTCTTATTAACATCCAATACATATACAACATCTCCCTTTTTTACAAATCTAGCATCGTCTTTGTTAACATTTTCAGTTTTAATTTTTTTTTTAGTAATCTCTGATAGTTTTAGTTAATATTATTTAATATAATTCATTTGTTTGAGTTTTGTTTCAATTCAGTACATTTTTATCCAATTTTAAATAGATTTAGTTAGTAATAATATAATTATTTTGTTTCAATTTTTGCTTATAAAATTATATTATAATTTTCATCATTACATCTCATAGTTACATATGTATATGTATATAAAATAAGAATGTTCTTAGTAGAATACAAATTTAATGTATAATAAGATATTTCATGTGTACATATTAAGTTTAATTAAGTGCATATATTGTAATAAGGAGCTGTTCATGTAATTTATTGTAAATATAATAGTTTTCGTTTGAAAGTTAACCACAGTTGTAATTTACTATTGCATGTTTATGATTTATAATAATCTGGTTTTTTAATTTCACGGCCATACCGTGTTCTATAATTTAAATCATTTCCAATTGTGTTTTCGGAGTTTATTGATTTGGTAGTAGTTGGCTGCGGTTTGTTCGGTTCATAGTTGACTGCTGAGTTTGGAAGTTCAGAGTTGTCTGGTGAGTTTGGAAGATCTTGATGTTCGACTATGTCGTTATTATCCCTAAATCGAGGTTCATTACAAGATTTTCTTAAGTGGAATGAGTTCCGTCTCAATAGCTCATTTTCTTCATTCCTTAGAATAAAGGATCTAGGTGATCTATGCTTGGAGACTATTTGTGCTGGTTTCCAAAATTTATCAACTTTGTAAGTAACATTATCTCCCGGATTAATATTTAATTCTTTCCTATACCCCTTGCAATTATAAGTATTCACCTGATTGTATTTTGATACTTGATGTTTCTGATGAACGTTTTCTGCTATTTTAGGTTCCAGTTTATTACTATCAATGGGTAATTTTGTTCTTAAATTTCTACTCATCAGTATTTCTGCAGGGGAATAACCTAGTCTAGGTATTTTGGTAGATCTTTGTTCTAATAAAGCTGCATAGTAGTCCTCACCTTGCTGTACAGTTTTTCTTAGAAGGTTTTTAGCTATATTCACTCCCTTTTCCGCAAGTCCGTTGGACTTCGGATATCTCGGGCTTGAATAAATAAACTCAAAGTTCTATTCCTTAGCAAAATTTCTCATATCAAATGAATTAAATGGTTGGTTATCAGAAATAACAATTTCCGGAATCCCATGTGTCGAAAATACTTTTTTTAGTGCTTTGATTACATCTGCTGCCTTCTTGCCTTTCATGTTCTCTATTTCTATCCAATTTGAAAAATAATCTATGATAACTAAAAAGTTTCTGCCTCTTAGTTCAAATATATCTGTGCCTACTTTTTGAAACGGCCTTTCAGGAATTTCATGAGATAAAGGAGGATGTTTTCTATTAGCTGGCTGGAACTTCTCACATACAGGACATTTTCGTATAATATTTTCGATGTCCCTGCTCATAAAAGGCCAATAGAATAAGGTTTTTGCTCTAGACACCGTTTTCACTACTCCCAAATGAGGCTCATGTAGTAGATGCAGCATTTCATTCTTTAATGATTCTGGTACAAATAATCTATCTTCCAAAAATAATAAATTATCTTCATAGTAGATTTTATGTCTATCATTCCAATATACTTTAAGTTCTTCTGGTACTTTAGATCGACTATTTGGCCAACCTAGCTTACAAATTGAAATTAGAGTTTGTAACTTCGAATCTTCTAAAGTTGCTTTTTCAAAAACTTTTCTCTTATTCTCACTCATATTAACACTATGCACTACGTCCTTGAAGACATCTTCTTTTATTTCAGTCCTATTTTCAATAAATTTTCTTGAAAGAAGATCAGGTACATGCAAATCCTTTCCTGGTATATATTTCATATTAAGATTATATTTCATTAATTTTATTCTCATACGCTGCAATCTACTTGAAGGAATTTGGCTTATTTGCTTATTCATTATGCCAAGTAATGGTTTGTGATCAGTTTGAATTAAGACTGGATGTCCATAGATATACTCATGAAATTTATCACAGGCAAATACAACGGCCAGGAATTCTTTTTCTATTTGCGAGTAATTAATCTCTGTTGGACTTAAACTCTTAGATGCGAACGAAACAGGTTTGCCTTCTTGCATTAAGCAACATCCTAAGCCTTTGCTGGATGCGTCTGTTTGTATTACAATGCTTTTATCAGGTGAAAACGAATGTAAAATAGTTGACTCACTCAGAATTTTCTTAATATTATCTAATACCTTTGTATGATAGGGGGTCCATTGAAAAATCATATTTTTCTTAAGTAACGCTCTTAGGGGCGAATTTAATTCTGAAAAATTAGGAATAAAAGCCCTCAAATAGTTTAATGTTCCTAATATTTTCTCTAATTCCTTTCTATTTTCTGGTTCTGAAATTGCTTGTATAGCTTTTATCCGATCTGGATCAGGTAATATTCCCGCTTTGGAGAATACATGTCCAAAATATTTAATTTTTTGAATTTTGTATTGAAATTTATTTGGATTGAATTTAATATTTATTTCTCTGGCTTTATCTAAGACTCGCTTCAAATTCCTATCATGTTCATCTTCAGTTTTTCCCCCAATTATAAAATCATCTACATAGATAAAACATCCTTCAAGTCCCCCAAAATATTTTTGATTCAGCTCTTGACATTTTTCAGTAGCTGTACTGATTCCAAATGGGAGGACATTGAACTCATAAGTTCCAAAAGGAGTGCTGAAAACTGTTAAACTTTTGGACGTTTGATCTAGTGGAATTTGCCAGAAGCCTTCTTTTAGATCAAGCACTGAAAAAACCACCATATCTCTCATTTTATATCTAAAATCATCAATTTTTGGGATAAGGAAAGGTTTATGTATAATATTATCATTTAAGTTTTTAGGGTCTAAGCATAATCGAAGAGAGCCATCTGGCTTTTCTACAATAACTAAATTGTGTGCCCATTCAGATGGTCCTTCTTTTTTATTTATAATTTTCCTAATCTCCATTTCATCCAATTTTGCTTTAAGCTTACTCATTAAGCAAATAGGGACACGACGGGGTGGATTATGTGTTGGACTTGCAGTATTTTTGAGTTCAATAGTACACGTTTCAGGAAATCTCCCAATCCCGGTAAATACATCTATATTCTTTGACACAAATTCCTCTTTAGATATAGCACTAACTGCATGCACCCTTTTAATAAGTCCCATCAACTGACAAGTGTGTAGGCCAAGTATTGGCTGCCCTTCAACATCAACAATAATAAAGGTTATATTGTAAGTTACACCTTTATAGTTTACCGCGAAATTTGCTGATCCTAGTGATTTTAAATTATTACCACCATAACCTTCCAAATTCACTGCCGTTTGTTTCAAAGTCGGCTTCATCTTAATTTGTTTGAAAATATTAATTGGAATTATATTAACTTCGGCTCCACTATCTAATTTAAAGTTGATTTTTAAATTATTAATTGCAATTATTTCAGTCCAACTATTACCAAATTTTACATTTCTCTCATTTTTTATATGGGTCGCAACATTGCTGTATATTGTATCAATATACAGGTTATCGAAACTGTAATTTAAATCATTTGAACACGTTATATCTCTTACCGCTTTCTTATTTGCTGATGTGTTATATCCCGATTTTTTATTTTCGCATGCAATGGCAAAATGATTTGATCTTCCGCAAACATTACATTTTTTACCGTAAGCTGGGCATTTTCCATAAACGTGCTCCCTTTTGCAATATTTGCACTGCTTTTTATTTAATTTATTACAATTTGGCCTAAAATTATTCTGCATTATTTTCTTGTTATTTTCAAATTTACTATACTTTCCTTGCTTAATAACTCCATCCACTGATTTCTTCAGCTCCTGCTCTTGCATCACCTTCGCCTGAGATGTTGTTAATTCAGCTATTCTACAATATTCCTTGGCTTTGTCTAGTGTTAATTCATCAATTCTTAATAGTTTCGCCTGTAGATTCGCATCCGCTGTCCCGATGACTATTCGATCCCTCAACATTGAATTTTTCTGTTCACCAAAATCACAATTTTCGACAAGTCTTGCGATATCCGCCATAAAATGATCAAATGGCTCTCCTTCTTTTTGGCATCGCGTGTAGAACAAGTACCGTTCATATATTTCGTTAGTACGGGGATTGCAGTACTGTTCGAATTTTGTCATCACTGCCGTTATAGACATCTTGTCTTCCTCCGTTAGATTGAATGTCTCAAACAATTCAATTGCTGCCTCTCCAGCACAACTCAAAAATCGTGCAACTTGCACCGCGGGGTCTTCTTTAGTCGTTTTTGTCGCAACAGCATACACATTGTATCTTTGCTTAAATTTCGCAAAGTTTTCCTTTAAATTTCCCTCGAACACTAGCTGTCCCGGTTTTTTATATTCCATTTTATTTTTCTAGTTTTAGAAAACTCTTCACTATTTATTATTTCCGTATCACTGTTCGAACGACCTACGCGACTCACTAGAAGACAACTATGTACTTATCAAATTTTCACCGGCTGCGCCATGTTGTATTAATTAAACGACCGGTCTCGTTGACGTGCTTTATTGAACTGGTTCTTATTAACATCCAATACATATACAACAAACAACACTAATAGCCTTCAGTCGCAAACGCAACTTGGAAGGGCTCAACGCTCCAACGTTACAACTGCAGTTTACCACGGAGGTAAAATATCTGGGAGTCACCCTTGATATCAAACTCACGTGGAACAAGCAGCTGCAAAACACAATTACAAAAGGCAAACAGACCCTATATGCGACTAAAAGAGCAATAGGGAAAAAGTGGGGGTTACAACCACGAATGATACGCAAGCATAACCGGCGCCATGCGCAGTGCACCAACTTTGACTCTAGAGAAACTACTAGACCTGCCATCACTGGACCTCACAATCACATAAGAGGCAAGACTGGTAGCGTATAGACTCCAATCATCGCACATGTGGACACCACAAAGCACAAAGGGTAGGACACTGCACGATTACAGAAATCATTGCAAACCCAATCCTAGATATGGGCAGCGACTATACCCCGGCCATGTACACTTTCGACTTCCCGAACCTGCAATCGGAATCAGTAAATCTGCTGCCAGAACCGTTGCCAGATGATGGACCGAGGATAAATTCCAAGATCCATGGAGACTCGCTGGGGCTCAGGTACAGCAAGCGTATGCTTGGATCTAAATGGCATACCAGTTGCACCGAAGTCCTCAGTATTGCAAAATGAACCTCAGGGCAGTGACAGGCCTTATAACCGGTCATTGTACCCTACGGAAACACAAGACCCACTATGCCGTCGCATAGATGGGAAATACAATAAGCTAATAGGCTGCAGCCAGCGCCTGGTCTAGCACTTACACCGCCCGGACAAAATGTCTGTCTGTCCGATTTTATTTGCGAGACTTTTTTATTCTTCTTTGGCCAAGGCTGTGCTTTGTCCCTGATGTCACCGCTGTTTATGCAGAAGTCGACAGGTGGGGCTACATTCCACGACCGGTTGGCTCATCCTCCTTGATGAGGATTGTACTGCCAGTGTTTGCAGCGCCCGCTCTAGCACTTACGCCGCACCGGGCAAGAGGACAAATTGCCGCCCCTTAGGTTCTATACCAAGTATATTAATAATTGCTAATATGTACGTCGTTGAAGTAGATGAGTAGTTTTCCATAAAATCTTTGCAGACTGCGCAGTCGATAAACTTCAATTAGCCGGATTTCTTCAGTGTTGGACATCATGGCTAATTTTTTTGAGAGTCATGGTCGTAGCCCAGCGGGTTGAGGAGGCAGGGAAGGGATTGGCGTTTCACCCTCCCCCTGGCAGATGATTAAGGATACATTTTGTTTTACTGCTGAACTACCTCATAAAAAATTGATGCTCTACGTCCTACGTATAAAAATTTCCGTACTACAATGTTCAGTTGGCGCCTGGTCTCAATCGCAATTTTAAGAAATATTTCAGTCTGGTGATCTCGGTTATTCCGAGATAGGGATTCTAAAAGTCTATCATCCGCACAATTCTAATGAGACAGTTTTAGGCATTTGATATCCGAAACTTCAACACCCTCCACATGTAGGTGTGTCATTAACATCATAATATCCATATCGTACCTGCGTTTGCGTGACCTAGACTATCGAAACTTAAATTATTCCATAAGTGACATCCTAATTTCTCTTTGTGAGGATCCTAACAACCTATGTTTGCGATCATCTTGACCAACCAAACCTAAATGTATATAGAGTTTTTGCTGCCCGCCGCGCCATGTTTTACCGTTAGAATAAATAATACGTCACACGAAATTTTTTTTGTGAAGCTAATGGATTTAAAAACTTTTCGTCTGAAAGGGATGTAATTTGTGGCAAAGGTCATGGTGATGCATTCAGGAGTAAAACCCATGCATACGTCATTTATCGTTAAAAGGACAAAGGTCGTTTTGGATTTACATTTCTCAAATTGTTAACCCTTGTTCTAAAAATATTTTTGTTGTCATATACATAGTTGAATTGCATACCCTCGACCCGCTAAAAAAATCGGGCTCTCTTCATTACCGTAACTCCTAGTGGAGCATGGTGCGTTGATGACTACCGTGTGTACTCATCAACGGATGAGACAACTAAATTCGGAGTGTGATATGGTTGTCAGCCATACCACTTCCTAGTCGCATAGTTAGTTTATTATTCTACGATATGAATATTTCTTATCATCTTCTTCTGAATAATAAACTTGCGACGAGTCGTGCCGAGTTTGGAAACTCGTTTCTCTATGAGTGTTTATTTCACAGAGTGGCGACCGAACGATCACGGCCACAGAGCACGAAAAAAAAAATCGGGCTAGGGGCATGATATTGAAAAAATGTTTATGCTTTTAGCAAAATTCAGCCACGCTCATATTGAGAATTTTTATAAAGAAAAAGGTCAGAGCTAGGAAAATCGGAGGAACCAAGCCAAGTCCTGATTTGGCATGTCCGAAAAGTGGAAGTACTACTACTGCGGCTCTGGTAATGTGTACTGTGATTCCATCACTCATCTTGCTGAAACCCAAACAACTTTATTCGAAATTTGTCCTTTAAATGCTAGATGAATCAATGCAATTGGTAACCAACTGAGGTGATCCATCCACTTATGGAGATCGGGCGAATTGAAGTCACATTGCCGCTAAAGGTTTATAGAAGTTCTCGAAAATCCTGCATGGGTATGAAATTTTTCACAGGAGAGTTTGTTTTAATCGCTTTTATGTGTTTAGTGTTTATACGACTCAATATTTCTCATTTAATATCAATTTCTCCGGAGGTTCAATATTTTTTTAGGGGACATGCTCTACTCCGATTCAATAGACTAAGAGAGAGCTTTAGACCAGATATTAAATTGTGACGTATCGCATACAAATTCAATAATAAAATTACGTTCTATAATTTAGTCCTCTATTTAAAACTTAGGAGGCCATACCCTTTGGTAAGAACATGGGATCATGCATAAAAGGTTCAAATATAATCCTTAATATGCTGGTAAAAAGAAGAGGTACTAAATAATCAATTGGAGGACGAAATTAGCACATGAATCTCCAATTTATGTCTTAAAGTAGAACTAAATTACCGCATAACTGAGCGAATGGACCCACTTCGGAAGTAGAGCAGGTTCTAGCATCACTCACGTAAAATTTACGCAACTCTTATTCAGGATTTTACGATTCTAAATGCAGCACCTTGTATCAAATGTGGTCTCTTCAAAGCCTCGCAAGGACTTTGCATCTACAAAACACACCTTCAACTTTTTATTTCATCTGTATAGGTTTCGTTTCCACTAAATGGAAACTGATATTGAATTTTTGCTTCTGACTTTTATAATTTTTTTTTGTTCGAGTGCTAGCCAAAAAGCCGCCCCTAAAATTTGGCGCCCCGGGCGACCGCCCGGCTTGCCTTTAATGACCTTTTTCAGAGCTGTCCGATCAAGCTCTGAAAAGGACATAAAAGGCCACTAATTACACACCTTGATCGAAAGTGGGAATGCAGGATGTCATATCAAAGGAGATGTCGAGTACATTCAATATCCGGGGTTTGTTACTTATTTCAGGGACCCCAAAAGGAGAAAATTGGGCTTAAATTAAAAATTGCCGTGTTTCCCGTATCTGTATCTTTCCAAAGCCGTAATTTTCCATTTAAGCCTTAATTATTCCATGTAGTGTCCTTGAAACAGGAAACAAACACCGGATATGGAATTTATTCGACGTCCTCTTTGATACCACACCCCGCATGCCCACATTCGATCAAGGTCCTTTTATGTTCTTTTTCAAAGCTTTGCGATCTATTTTTTCTTAGCAAATTGAATGGTAGAATCTTACGGTATTGTAGATTTTGAAAAGTGAGAAAAGTATTGAAAACTTAAATTATTCTCATAGTTATGGCTTTGGAAAGATACACGGGAAATACGACAATTCGATATTTTTCCATTTAAGCTCGATTTATTCAGGAAACAGACACCGGATATGTAATGTGCTTGACGTCCTCTTTGAATTTACTGAAACGCGCAGCTTTGTTCACAGTTGTTTATTCGCGGGTGTCACGCAGTGTATTTGTAAGATCCGGCAAGTGTATATTTATATTTACACATCTTATGTTATAAATTAGTATGTGAAATCCAGTGCCCACTTCGTGACTGTCATTTAAAACACATTGGTTTTGTCTAAACGTGAAATAAAAACAAAAAAACAGGCTATAAAATAGCTTGCTCCTCGCGAATGTACTCTTCTTGTTGTTGGTCGCGTGTAGACAAGCCCATTGCTTTGCAATGCTCCCACGCAACCTGCAACGAGAGAATAAAATTCTCGCATACATATTCAACGGAGAGATAATATCTACCTACAAACATTTTTTCGGAAAGAGGTACAAATCCAAACATAATCTTTGGAAATCAGAATTTTTCATTTGCACTTTTCTCCACGCTTTTGCAATTTTTTTGTGAAGAAAAACCAAATTCTGTCCCTGCAACAGATGGACCGAAATTTTACACCCATCATACGAAGAATTTTCTGAAGACATCCAACAATGCCAAAACCCTTGCCGAAATATTTTTCTGTGCGCCCCTGTAATAGATGACCCATAAATTATAATAAGTGTATCCGTAAAACACTCGTTGTACTCAAATAACCGAGAGTCCAATATGTGTACTTAAATCTTAAATGCGAGAGGTTCCGTTAAACATTTTTTAAACTGACAAAACACATTCAGCTTAAAAAATTAAATATTCTACTGTGTTATTTTCTTTTTTTATACCCTTCGCTCATAGAGTGAAAGTGAAAGTGAAAACTTTGTCATGAAGTTTGTAACACAATGAAGGAAGCATCTCCGACCATATAAAATGTATATATATGATCAGCATGACGAGATGAATCGATTGGCTGATTTCAGATTGTAAGACGAAACCGGACGGGTAAACTTGCAAGACAAGAGAGCTTTTGTAGTGGCCAGCAGACAAGCATTGTCCATTTCACATTGTAAGAACGCGTCTTACGAAAGAAAAAAATCGTGACACGATTGTTTTTCTTTCGTTAGAATCGTACGATCGATAAGACGATTGCATCTACCGATAGTTCAGGCGTTCTGCAACGACAATTAGCGCGTGTTTTACTTGCATTTTAATCTTGTCGACTCGTCACTTCATTGTACACTAACTTTGGAGCGTGCATGGCAACATTTATACATACTTTCTGTGTGATTATTGTTCGCCGGTCCGTGTTTTGATCGGATAGTGTGAAATGATCATACGATGGTTCTTGTCTTGCAAGTTTACCCGTCCGGTTTCGTCTTACAATGTGAATTCACCCATTGGGCGATGTCCGTCTGTCTGTCTGTCTGTCCGTCTGTCCGTCTGTCCGTTTGTCCGTCTGTTTCAGCGCGTTTTTCTCGGCCACTATAAAAGCTACGGAGCTGAAATTTTGCACACGTGCTTCTTATTGTTGCAGGCTGTTTGTATGTTTGATTCACCCAAATTGGATCACTGGGTCATGGGGCTGCCATACAAACCTAGCTCCCCAATTTGAGTTCTTCTAAGAAAAACTTTTTTATTTGTGTACCAATTTCAACCAAATTTCACACAAAAGTGTTTCTATAGATAACACAAACTATATGCAAGAATGGATCAAATCGGACCATGGGGTCATGGGGCTGCCATACAAACTTAACCTTTCAGGACCAATGTTGCCTATATAGGCAACATTGTCTTTAATCCACGAAATAACCGTTATTTCCTTTTTTCCGGGAATTGTTTTCAAAGTTATCAGAAAAGCTGTTCTATTCTTAGATTTTTATGTCAGACTACATTTATGTGGTGTTAGCTCGTCACTTCAGATATTTTTACGTGACGAGTGCACGTGTTGAGAAAAATTGCAAAAAAGTGGTTCTTCTGTAAACACAATATTTTCTAACGGTTTCGCAAAATTTGTGTAAAAAGTGGATTTAGTGATTTAAAAGAAGTAAGTTTATAAGTATCATCGCAATTTGAAAACATTTTTTGTGTGGTTACGTGACAGGATTTTTCTAAAGTCAGTGTTGCCTCAATGGTCATAAAAAGTGAAATATATTCTTTCGTACTAGACATGCGTCCAAAGGGTTTAACTCAAGCCGAGATTGAATATATTTGCCAGTTTGAGTGGGATCAGTCTGAAGATGAAAACGAGGATGAAGGAATGAAGACATTTGAGGAATTTATCGAAGAGACCATGGATAACGTCCTTGCAAAGAGCGAAAATTTAGAACACGCTTTGATGGAGAATTTTGAAGAAAATGAAGAAAATGACGAAAATCCGGGTGGTGCAACGGTTCAAGAAACATACGAGAAAGTAAATCCGGATGCATTGAGGTGGAGAAAAGGAAATTTGAGCATTAGTGAAGAAGATGTTGAATGGAAAGGCTCTATAGTAGGTTCTGAACCCAAAAGTCCCATTGACTATTTTTCCACGTATTTTGACGATGATATTCTCAAAAAAATTTGTAATGAAACTAATTTGTACGCGCTGCAAACAAATGGAGAAGAACTCAATTGCGAAATATATGAACCAAAGTGATTTATCGGCATCCTTCTTTATTTGGGTGTAGTTAAACTCCCTGTGTGGCGAATGGCATGGTCAGCGAAATTCCGGCTACCGGCGGTAGCTAATGCAATATCACGTAATCGTTTCGAAAAAATAAAAAAAATACTTTCATTTAAATGATAACTCTCAGCAACCAAAGAAGGGAACAAGTGACTACGACAAATTATACAAAATTCGACCACTCTTTGATAAATTTAAGACCGTTTGCAATAGCCATCAACAAGAGGAGCACCAAAGTGTAGATTTCTTTCAAAGGTATGTGGTCATAATGAATACATATACTTGTCTAAGACCAAACATTCTTTTGTAGGTAAACATAGCTTGAAGCAATATCTGCCGAAAAAGCCCCATAAGTGGGGCTTCAAAATGTTTTCACGGGCTGGCGTGTCTGGGCTGAATTACGACTTCTGCCTTTATGTCGGCGAAGGCAAATGCGGATCTTTTGGACTCGGACTGTCCTCCGATATCGTTCTTCATCTCACTTCCAGTATTCCTGAAAATCTTAGGTATACAATTTTTTTGTTGGAACTATTCGCAACAACCGACTAAAATGTAGTCTAAAGTCCGAGAAGGATCTAGCCAAAGAGGGCCGAGGGTCCTTCGATGTTAAAGTTGAGACCGAACAAAATTTAGTTGCATGTCGCTGGTATGATAACAAAAGCGTCCAATTGATATCAAATTTTGTTGGACATGAGCCAGTGAACGAATGCATTCGCTGGTGCCGAAAAGAAAAAAAAATATTAAGATTTCACGCCCAAATATTGTAGAATGCTACAATAAACACATGGGTGGTGTGGATCTATCGGATATGTTATTGGAGCTGTACAAAATTATTCATCGAACGAAAAAATGGTATATGCGTATTGTTTTCTGGTGCATAAACATGGCAGTTGTCAATAGTTGGCTGGTTTACAGGAGAGACCTAAAGTCTACCAGAGAAAAGGAAAAGCACATGCCGCTCATTCATTTTCAAGTTGACATCGCAAATGAACTGATGCAGTCATCAAATCAAATTTTGTCTCGGAAAAGAGGTCGTCCATCGTCCCTCGTATTTCAATTCGTCTCTTCACCGAGCTCCTCAGCGCCAACATCGCCTGCACAAATAGAGTCTCCAAGATCGTCGTTCAGCACAAAAAGGGCGTATGTGCAGGATCCTTGTAAAAACAAAAGGTATGACAATACTGACCATTGGGTTCAATGGGGCTCAAAACGAAGAGGTAGAGTGTGCAAATCTGGATATCCTCGTTCGAAATGCTCAAAGTGTGATATATACCTTTGTTGTAATCCCCAAAAGAATTGCTTTGTAACATACCATACCAAATGTTAAAATAACAAAATTTGAATAATCTTGATAATATAATAACGGTTCAAAATCAAAACGTTGTTTATTTTTGCATGTAATTCCATAAACCATTGGGCAACATATGCTTGCACCAAGTACTAAAAATGTACCTTTAAGGCCCAATGTTGCCTATTGTATAGGCAACATTTGATTAAGGACAAACTAGGATACGTAGGACCTTGAAAATTATATCCGTTTTTGCTTATGGCTATATTAACAAGAATTTAATGTCAAATATTTTTTACATGCTCTTACTTTAATTTGGTCCTGAAAGGGTTAACCCCCCAAATTAGGTTCTTCTAAGAAAAACTTTTTTATTTGTTCACCAATTTCACACAAATGTATTTCTATTGTTGACACAAAACATATGTAAGAATGGATAAAATCGGAGCATGGGGTCATGGGGCTGCCATACAAATTCAACCCCCCAAATTAGGTTCTTCTAAGAAAAACTTTTTTATTTGTGCACCAATTTCAACCAAATTTCACACAAATGTATTTCTATTGATGACACAAAACATATGTAAGATTGAATCAAATTGGACCATGGGGTCATGGGGCTGCCATACAAACCAAACCCCCCATATTGGTTCTTCTAAGAAACATTTTATTACACCAATTTCACAAAACCTTGAATTAATGTGTCTTTATCAAAGGAACTAAAAAGTTCAAAACGAATGGAATCGTACTGTGGGGTCATGCTCCGGCAACCCCAATAAAATTTTCCGAGTAAATATTTTTTGCCCACTTATTTCAACCAAGCCCAAGCCCTTTTGTCAAGACGGAAGAAAAAGAATGAGGAGGGGGATTAAATACAAGTCATAGGTACGCCCGAAAAAACTTTTAGCCCTAGCGAAGGGTATCCAAATTTCGGCCGCGCCCGAAATTAGCCTCGGCCTCAGGGTTGGCGAGCGAAGCCCCCTAGTTTCAGTTTACTTTTTAAATTTGCCACTTCGATAAAAAGCGGGGAAATCTAATTTTCAAAAATCATTGAAAATATAACTTGAACTTTCGCAAATCGTTAAATTAGTATGTGTTCAATGGATTTTGCTGAATCGATAATTTGCTAATAAATTTAGAAAATACGTTTGACTATTCAGGAATTTTAAAATTAGACAGACTGATAGTTTTCAACGCGAAAAAAAAATATTGGACTGACGTCTCTGCGTATCAGGGGATGGATTATATGACCGGGCAAAGAAAAAATTTTTGTTTTTTACAATCATAAAAAGGTGCATTGTCCTAATAATTGATTTTTGCTCCCTAATCTGGTGCTTTTCTTTTAATTTTGGTGTCCATCTAATGTTCTGTGTAAATCGCATCAAAATTTCTCAGACCAACCTAATTGAAAGAACCATTGTAAAGTTCTTATAAGCTTCATTTTCGTAACTTCGATCATGGTTGTCATTGAATTTTTGGGTTTATTAAATTTTTACCTTTTAACCCTTCTGTCGGCACAAAGGTCTGGCCAGACCTTTGGCACTATATTTTGGTCAAAAAAGTATAGAAGATGAAATCGCAGCGACTTCATATTTCATGATATCCTAGAATAATATGTTTAGAAGCATTTTGCAAAAATTTAAAAAAAATTGGTTGAAGTTTTGAGTATGTTTTTGAAGATTTTCAATTTATAGTGCTTTTTGATACCCAGTAGGTCTGGCTAGACCTACAGTGTTTCCCTCCATTTTTGTCTCAAGGTAAAAAGTGAAAATATTAAATTCTCCGAAAATTCTTCTATTTATGATGTAATAATGTCATTAAAATTCCATTTGTGCGATAAACGATGAAATTTTCTGATATTTTTCTTTAAAAGGCCGTGAAGTTCGTAAATTGGGTACGCCTAATTTTATCACATCTTATAACATCACCTAATCAACTCAGATTTGATTCTAGAGAATTCAAAAGAGTTTTATTTTCCTTGTAATAGTAAGAACTAAGTATTAGTCACTTACGAACGTGTTTCTAAATAGATTTAATTGAGATATTTACGGAAAATCTAGAATGAAATAATTTTTGCGCTTGAAAATTCCCTATTTCTTTCTATCTATTTACCCAAATCTGCAGACTAATATCGGGGTAAAATCTACCAACAAAGCGCTAAATACGTCCCCACAGATATTGGAATCAGAAAATTCGGTCAAACTTTCTGTACGGATACGCAATGAAAGAAGAGAATCAAAAAAAGAAGAAAATAAGGGAGAAACGTGTTTGTACTAATACCACCTCAAAATATGTCAACTTAAAAACGCTTCCAGTATATCTACAAAAACGATTTTCATGCTTTTATTGTTTATAAATGGTTGTAAAGAATGGGTAGAATGATTCTACCGTTAAAAATTTTACTTTTTCTAAAAAATGAAAAAATGTTCTCAGTAGGTCCAGCCAGACCTATTGGGTATAGAATATGCATATTGAAGTAGGTGCCGACAGAAGGGTTAAAAGGCCGTGAAAATCCCCAGACCCCGGAGAACCTTGTGACGGCCCTGATTGTAGTTATCATTATTGTCGAGTGGATTATTCGCTGCAATCATACTAACGAAATAAACTACACAAATTTTTATGTAAATATTCTTACGTCATATAATTTTACTTATTTATGCGATTTTCGTATGACGACCAACATTTCTGACCGTATCGGACCTGTGTTGCACATATTTCTCCAAACTTGCTGATGAATTTCTATCCATAAATCAAACGTCTGATAATTATTCACTCCATCATTGCATGCTAAATATAATGTCCTCCGAAAATCCTTCTGTTTCCATCCAACTATTTATGTATAGGCTCTATTAAATTCCATGCTCACCGATTGCCACTTTCCCATGTTCGACTGCAACAGCATCGAGCAACGCCGCGTCACAGTGTCGAAACTTGTCCACATCATCTGCATATTTAGTATTATTTTAACACCTTATGACAAGGCAATAAAAATTCCTGAATTTCACAGCAATAAATCAGGGACGAAACAAGGAAATATTGAAACAACAGCAAACACAACAAAATTGGTACACATAACATATACCGGTATTTTCAGGCTACTATACATTTATGTGTGAGTTATTGTGAGCGTTCATGAATTCAGGACATACTACACCATAGGCCGGAAGTAATAGGATCGTTGTAGGCTAAAATCAGACTCTTTGGGGACTTGGCCATATACTAGACACTAAACAGAAGAGCACGCAAACCGGAGCAAGCGTCTGCCAAACTAAACCCCTCACTAAATATGGTATGTATCAAATCAGCATGTTATAAATGAGGGATCTGGGAGATGTTTAAGGATTAAATTCATCCATTGATCAAATTCTCCGATTTGAGTTATGTGCCGTATATACGATACATATGTATAACCCCGGCCATCGTCGTCGGCATGGCAAGAACGAGACATTGAAATATTTACATTTGGAATTTGAATTTGATTCCAGATAAATCACAAAGGGGGGCAATAGATACATTATTGATACTATCAACACAGATATCGTTTTCGTGAAGAAAAGCAGACGACACTCAGTTTCAACGGTTTACTGTCAATGAATGAGGGGTACGACGACGACATGATAATTCAATAAAGAATTCAAAAATTGCAGAGATGCTGAAAGGACGCCACGTGGATCTGGAAGCTAACCCCTCGTGTTCAAAGAGATTAATTTCACTGAATTGTTTTCAACTGAATAACAAAGAATAGAATGATAAAAGTGGCACACACACTGCAAATATTTCACAGGAATATTTTCGATTGATGATCTCCATAGCCACAAAATCCAATCATGAAAAGAACAACATCCTTGGAATTTTTCCGCGAAGTACCTACATAAAATATTCATGCGTTAAGAATGATGGCGGTTCGTAAGAAATGCGAATATCCTCCCAAGTGTCATTTCCATAAGACAACAAAATGGCAAAGAAAAACACAAGCAATGTGATGCCGAAACGCCTGCCGCCGGCCGCGCGGAAAGAAAAGGCAAAATGGAAAATTTTCTCAGTATGTATGCGCTGGGAAAAACACTAATTTGCATTTTTCACTTTAACCAACGTCCAACACACGACTTACAAAGCTTTGATTGAAATTCAGCGCTACGCGTTGGCTGTTAGAGAAGTCATGGAATTTAAAATGGTGAATTTTCCCAAGGATGCTTTCCTTCGTTGGAAGGAAAACAGTGCTGGTGAACGTACTTTTGGCGCTAAAAAAGACTTCCGCTTTTTAAAGAGTTTATATAAGTGGTTGTGGTTTTGATGGCAGAGTTTGAAGAGTAGCGTTTTGGAATATGCTATATGTGTGGATTTAACTGAGAGTAAGAGTGCCTGAATTTTGTTTAGTTTCTAAGATTTAATCAGAAAATGATTATTATTAATTACTTATACTTAGCTTCCAACTGTTTTTTAATCAGACATTTCGTCGAAAGTCTCGACAATCCAAAGGCTCTAGGCGACTTAATCTGACGAAACTGTCGTCCCTAGAATTCTCGCTCTATACGATCTTAACATTTTCCTTAGAAGTTTTTGTTGTGTTTAACCCTCGGATGGTCCAGGTAAATTTTACATACATACGTAAATGGTTCAGTGGGGTCTGACAGACCCCAAGGCCAAAATCACTCTAAAACTTAAAGTTTTGCTTTTTTGGAACATTTGTTTGAACTAGAAGTAACTGTGAAGCCTTTTGATTAAGTGGTATATAAATAAGTGTAATTCGGGCAGTAGTTTTTAGTATATGGAAGAACAAATTAGGTGGTGTCAAATTTGAGGGTAATTTGAAGTTATCAGGAATGAATTAATATAAAAACTAATATATTTACAAAATTTTGTTTTTATTAGTTAAAACGTATTTAATACTAATTATCAAAGATAAGTACATCCAAATTCTTGAGCTAAGGCTAATATTTTTTCTTAAATCGGTATCCAAGGTTAGTCAATATTTAGAGTATTTGTTCACAGCTTTTTCCTCGATAATCTTCGCATATTGGCTTTTTTCAATCGTTGCAATTGTATTTTGTCTTCCGATCCTTTGCTCGTGGGCATAGAAAACATGTTTGTGTCTTAAGGCTCATCTGACCCCATTGGGGACATGGAGCACCTGACCCCATGGAAGGGGGGGGGGTAAGCTGAACAATGCCTAAAATGTCGTATTTTTTTTGCACTGTGCTTCAACTAACATTGCCCGTTGATTTGCTCCTTCTTAGAAGAGGTTCGACAAGTGTTAACCCAGTTCTTTGAGGAAGCTTTATGTATTATGTAAAATACCCACCTAATTCTTACGCTCATAAAAGTCAATAATTTATGATTTGACTTAAAAGTCATAAGGTAATGATACAATAGTGAAAGGAGATCCTTATAAATGAAAAACAGGTACAAAACGGCATAATTTTGAATGAATTGAGTAACAAATTTAAAAAATCCCTAATTCAAAACACCCTAAATTTTCCATTTCTTCAAAAAATAACATATCTAATTTCACAAATCTACTCTAATTACAAAGTTTTAACACTTCCCGACCATTATTATTACATTTAATCGTTTTCCAAATAACATACTTTGAAAATTTCCCACAAAACGAAAAATGTACTTTTGTAAAAAAGACATACGTAAATGGTTCGTGGGGTCTGACAGACCCCAGACCACTTTCAAACTGCTATAACTAATTAACAAAATCACAAATTCATGCTTAAGTGAACGTATGTGACACATACTTAAATTACATATGCATCAAAATACCATTCGATAAGTTTTTCTATGAACATTTTAAGATTTAAATTTCTCTGGGGTCTGTCAGACCCCACTGAACCATCCGAGGGTTAAAAATGCATTTCACAAAATTCTTTGGAAACACTTATGTAGTTTGGTTGGTGCAGTCGACCATCGGTGCACAGAATCATAGCCCAAGCAACAATTCGTTTGCTTTAAAGAAGCACTTCACACTGTAGCAACCATATAGTACCACGGAATTCATTTATCGTGTGACATCGCTTAAAGTAATATTTTGATCCGATAAACCATCCTTAAAGTATTTTCCGGAAAGCTTCTGTCATCATTATGGAATAAATTCAAAGATTGTGGTATAAAACTTCGATAAAACTGTCTCTAAACGTCAACCTAAAAATGACACTCCGTTAAATACTCCACTCTTGTGTTTTATTGGATGATACAGCACACACATGCAATAGTCTCTCTACCCAGCGTACCATTCCGAATGAAATCCGAACAAATTCCGAAGGAATTTTCCACTCGGAACTTGGAATTCCAAATGGAATTCCGGCGGAATTTGCTCGGAAAAATATATAGACCGGTTGACAGGAATTCCAAATGGATTTCCGACCGAAAGGGAAAGGAATCAGGTAAGAATTTCCATCCGTATTCGTTCGGAATTCTTTTGGAAAACTGACTGGAATTCAGGAAGAATTTTCCGAGAAATTTCTGCTGTTCCCCAGCGTACCATTCCGAATGAAATCCGAACAAATTCCGAAGGAATTTTCCACTCAGAACTTGGAGTTTCAAATGGAATTCCGGCGGAATTCGCTCGGAAAAATATATAGACCGGTTGACAGGAATTCCAAATGGATTTCCGACCGAAAAGGGAAAGAAATCCGGTAAGAATTTCCATCCGTATTCGTTCGGAATTCTTTTGGAAAACTGACTGGAATTCAGGAATAATAATAATAATAATAATGCTTCCAGAATGAAAGGCGCTAGCGCTAGCGCCTTTAATTCTGTTCCACCTTTAATTAGAAGCATTATTATTATTATTCCTGAATTCCAGTCAGTTTTCCAAAAGAATTCCGAACACGGTTTACTAGATAAAACAAAGAAATTTGTTAGGATAAATAAGAGAGAATAAAAATTGTTGGTTTTGAAGATTATTTTTATTAGTCAGGCAAATTCTGTCACCAATTTGATCGAAATTAATGCTAAAATATCAAGAACGTTGACCTTTTCACATATACATACGGATGCAAACATCGAAATAAAAACGTTAATTCAAAAAAGGATTATAAGTGAAACCAAAATATTATGTTTTTTAAAGTTTTACAGGCAAATTAATTTTTTAGCGCCTTCCGATGCCGATCCTTTGCTGCATTAACAATTTTTTTGATATATTCCTTTTTTGCGTTGAGGTGGTTGGGTTATGTGATCCTAGATTAAAGGATAATAGATAAATAGATCAATTATTTAAATTTTACGTTTTACAAAACGCTTACCATGCGGTATCATCAGAAAATCGGTATATCCGTCGGGTGTCTCAAATATAGTTGTTTCAGTGTTATCTAAGAAACAAATATCTTAACGATTTTTTTCTTATTGCTGCAAACTGAAATCACCTACTATAATTTTGATCCTCCATTTGATGTTTTTTGTTTTGTTGTCACAACAACTGGACAAACAAGTTGATTTCAGAAGAATTTCTCAAATGTACAACTTTTTTCTCGACTTCGTTCAGTCTAAATATTTCGATACTATCTTCAGTCGCTAATTTCGTGGTCGAAGTAAAAACATTTAAAAATTTCAGATCTATTTCTGTGTCGGAATAGAAAATTATAAAGAAGTAAAACGTAAACTGATGCTAGAAAAATTCTACTACGAAAACCAGGAAATATTGATGCGAAAAATCTTAATCTACGTATGTATGTATATTTGTTAACATTTGTCTAATATTAAAATGTCCATTAATTCGGCAATATTAAAGTAGAACTTTACAATTCTACTATTTTTTGGCATTCGTATATATTGTATAAATTTATTTCAATATTCTAAATTATAATAAAAACTAAAAAGTACAAATATTTACCAACTAATTTTTTCACTGAACACTCAACAAACTTTCACTGAAGTTGACAAAAGGTCCGCAGCACACTGGACTGAAATGAAAAAATTCATTTAATCTGAATCCTCGTGCACCGGGTTGTACAGCCGCGTTTAAATACAACATGGAATTAGTTCGGAATTAGCTTTGAATTTTCCGAGCGCGACTTTAAAATCGTGTTTTTTCCAAACAGAGTGATGGAATTTGTTCGGAATCTTCCGACTTCGGAATTTACATGGATTTTTCCAAACTGAGGAATGAAATTTGTTCGGAATAACCTAAGAATTTTCCGTACTCGGAATTGTGGTACGCTGGGTAGTTAACTCACACACATGCATATATTCTTCTATAGCACAGTCGTTGTCATTTTTATCGTGTGACATTCGTATGGTCATCCAATAAATTGTTCAGCCTAGTTTTATTGAAAGATGGACTTTGTGATTTATTGAATTGACACTTATGAAGTGCTCCGGAATACCACGTTTCTTGAATTGAATTCATTGAAATATTGCATGAAACTAACATTTCCTCACTCCTTGTTAACTTATGAATCAATTAAGATAATCTCAGCGCAGAAAATGTCTGCATTTTGTTGATGAATGTGTGGATTTATTCAACTTCAATTGACTGACATATAAAGAAGAAGGTGCAATGGAGAAGAGTCGATAAAGAAGTGTTGACCACTTGTAGTGTTTGCGAGCAATGTTAACTATATGTGAGGTTGGCCGAGTGGTTAGGGCGTCGGACTGGCGTCCGACAGTCGCTGGTTCGACGCTGGCTGGGGGAATTTTTTTTTTCTTTTTTTCACGAGAAAATGACAGAAAATGATGACATAACACATTGATGTATGTCTTTTTCAAAGCTTAGTTCAGTGCTACAATAAGGTGCAATTGGATCTAAAAACGGCGCCAAACGCCATTATTGGACTATTATTCAGAGTTTATACCCTGTAAAGTGCCCCTATTGGCGTTAGAAGATAATATTTTACGAAGTATTATAGGGATGAAATTGTTACTTGGGAGGTTCGAGTCTGACCGTGAGCGAACACATATGACGGACTATAATCTCACTCAGATGTTAAACGAGTAGCCATTTATGAAAATAACTACATAACTCTTTTCAGCGTTCTGTTAATCTGAACACGCTTACGAAACTCCTGGTAAGATTTTAGAAATTGGAAGTCACTAACACATTTGTGGCGTTGGTCCTTTCGCCGCCGAAATTAGAGTCATTCTATGTTAGTTTTGCTAAACAAGTAGGGGTACTTTTATTGACAAACGTAAATTTCTTATTTGCAAATATTTATCAAGTCATTTGCTACGTCAACTCTTCGCAATCATAAATCTTTAATTTAATTATACGCACCATTAATTCGCTTCGTGACCTGTTTGGGAATATAATGGACCAAAGCGCTCTATAGCATCACATAAATGATGGCGACTTCTGATTAATACCAAAGGATATACACGACAATCAATTTGACTTGTTCAATTCTTTGGAAACACTTGATACAGACTTGCGTTCAACTTCATAAAATTAGATTAGAAATGAAAAGTTTCAATGAAAATGTTTCGAGAGTCCAGCACTTCATTCATTTCTGCCCCAATGCCAAAAAATACGGCTAAATGCACCGCCATGTGCACGTAAACACTCGACTCACTTTAGAATAATTTAAAAGTTCCATTTTGTCAGGACGAATTCTAAAAACAAAACTTCCATGAAAAAAATTCGAAACTTCCATCAACTTAAGTCCGGAAAACTCTTTAAGGATTTACTGCTTTACTAGGATTCTGGCTATATGTTTGGCTCACTGATAGTATCGTTTCAAAGTGAGTGTATGATGATCCTTCGACAGTTTTATAGTGCACACACGATGCGACTGAAAAACTTTACAACGACATCATAAAACCGACAAGGCAAGTTGCATCATCATCAACATTGATGCTCTGCTTCTCCGACTGACTGACTGTCTTCGTTTGCTATATACTGGGCGAATGATATGATTTTCTTAGAGCGCTTTCTCTCTAATGCGAATTCCGTACATTCTTTCATTCAACCTAAATGTCTTAGGACTCATCTTATTTAGTTGGCTCGACATGTTCCAATGAAAAGGATATAGTCAAGGAGTTGTCAATAACTACTACTCCTTGGCCTGAATGTATTTGAAAAGTTGCTGTTCAAGTTGTCTGAAATTGAATTCGACATCAGGAGTCGAATGTCGATTATTCGTTCGAATGTAGTACGTACACTTTGCGAACGGTAGTCATGACGAAACGGCAGCACACTTAGCACCCTGCCGTGTTCTATATGGTACACCCTGAGGTTCGTATTGCCCTTAGTGCAGGCTGAATGATTCCCAAGATACTCTCAGAGATCGGCTCTAACCTCCACTCGTATATAATATCAGAGTCAAGGCAAGGCTGCTCGACGCTCAACGTTTGTTCTCTCTCCATCTCGTTTCTGACTTTTTCAATTCGACAGGAAGTTCTACTGGCGAATTAAATGGAAAACTTCTTCTAAACTGATGTTGAACATTTAAACTAGATTTTCTCAAACTGTATGTGTGTTGTACAGTACAGTTGTCATTGTGTATTGTATTTTGTATTTTATACAACGTACGTACGAGAAAATTTCGAGGACATAACAATTCAAGTATGTATCCAATTTCATCTTTTCTACATGCTATTTGCCAAGACGTATATCCTATAAGGAGTAGCAACAGTGCGGGAGTCAACACAGTAGCGGCTGAATTCAAGTCAGCCCAAACAGCAGAGTAAAGGTGGTATTGGCAACCATCTTTGTGCTGGATCAAATTTAAACGTTGTTAAGAACATTATGTATACACAACATATCCTTACGGTGTGATCTGTGTGAGAGACGTACGGGAGTATTATCTACAGACCAAATTGTCATTGATATTCTGCTTGTTAAGTCATGCGTTAATTTGACGAGACGAAGAAAACATATAATGACGGCAGGGTTTTTGCGCCGTATTATTATTGCATTGAAGTTGATTTGGTAAAGATGAAAAAATTAGACATTTTGGACCATTTTTATGGATTTTTTTTTTTCAATTTAAAATATTTTTTTTAAATAAATAAATTTTTTTCGAGAGTTCACATCATATTAATAAGTTGTAACTTTTGGAATCGATCGGCGTTCCTATAACACTTCGTTCAAAGTAAATTCGATAAAGCGACCAATCGTCCCAGATCGTGCGGGACAACCCCGCATTTTACATGTCATTCAAAATTGGGACTCAGAAATGTTCAGCAAAATGTGCGCTACAATATGCCCTACATCGTCTCTATGATCCACATTTTTTTAAACCCCATACCCATAAGATGGCATAACGGTATACCCTATACCCATAAGATGGTATAGATAGGGTATATTGTTTTTGTTACGCCGATATTATGTAACACCTCAAAGGAGCCACCGGAGGTATGACAGAGTATATATATAAATGATCAGGGTCGGTCCCTGAATCGAATAAGCCATATGTCTGTCCGTGTGTCTGTCTGTTCACACGATAACTCCTGATATAATGAAGCTAGCGATTTGAAATTTTGCTAAATGTTTGTTTTGCTAAAATCTTGGACGGTATTGAAAATGGGCCAAATCGGACCGCGGGTTCCCCTACCTCCCATACAAACTACCCCTCCTTGATATTTTAATTCGGCCATAACTTTCGGTAGAATATCGCTATCGACTTCAAATTTTGATCAATGTCTCATTCTGACATATACTTTGAGCTGATGGAAAGTGGAGTAGGTCCGACTACCCCTACCCCTACCTCCCCTACAAAGTTATATTCAGCGATATCTTTTAATAGAATGTGGCGAAAAACTTCAAATTAGTATCAAATGGACGCCTTGATAAGATAATAAAGACGTGCCAGGTCCGACCATGGGCGTAGCCAGGATTTCGGTCAGGGGGGGGGGGGGGCAAGCCCGAAATTTTTTCAATATCAAGATTTTCTTAGGATTTGAAATCGTTGGTCGCGAAAATATTGTTAGGCAAAATTTAGAGTATTTTAGCTGGTGTAATGGTTAGTGGCCGCACCTTCTTTGCACACGGGTTCGAGATTCACCGTGAACGAATTGAGTTAATTTGTTTTTCGAACTCACGCTCCTTGTGACGAACTATGAACTCACTCAAGATGTTAAACGAGTACCCATTCATGATTGTTTTTTTTTTTTAATTTTAGGAAAGGACAGTCGAGAATGATTTTCAAGACCATTTAAAGAAAAATTGCCCCTGAAAATGTTTAGACTTTTACTGGTTATTCTGATTACATTCAACTGGCCTCCGTTTCTGCTTTTTAAAACGTAACTTGTTTATATTCAGTGCTATTTTTGGCTTTTGGGCAGCATATTCCACTTGCGACATCAATATCCGTTTTGAAATCTGGCTTTGCTTGGTTCTACAGGATCGCATCTCCTGCTGAAACATACCGAGAAGCCTCTTATCTCACATCCACAGCATCCATAGAAAAAAACATAATCCGACAGTCGGCTGGAGACATTTAGGGGTACATGCTTTTCCACTTCCTTAAAATAGGATCCCAATGGAGATCTTAAGCTGTTTTTCCTTTTCCAAATAGGAGCCCAAGCGCTCAGTTATTCCACTGAGAGCCCTCTTTACCTGCTCAACTCAGCTGCTCCTCTACACTACAATAACATCGGGAGTCCTAGCTAACCCTCCCCAGAACGGAATCCCACAGTAAAGTTTAAACCGAAGTTGGGCAGGATTCCATTCTGATGGTAATTTTTTGCTCATTCGACTTAAGTTGCCGGGACGCCGTGGAGCTTGCATGATGAAGTTTTGACAATTAAGTACTCTCGCACAAAATCAACGATCTGATCGTTATAGCTCTGGATCTCGAGAAGGAGTCAAATGCAGTCGACTTAAAGAAAAAATTAAACAAGACCAAAGTGCTAAATTTGAGTCCAGCTTACGTACGTTGTCCTCGACGCGGCCGCACGACAGCGACTCGCTCATTCCATAAAAACTCGTTTCTCTCTCATTTTAAAAACGAGTTTTCATATGGAATGAGCGAGTCGCTGTCGTGCGGCCGCGTCGAGGACAACGTACCTTTAGTCTGAAAGGGAATTTAACTCCCCCATAAATATTAATTCATCTATTTAGACAATATCGTTGCCGCGGATGGCGGTATCAAGAGCATTCCACAGTCAAGTTCTTGTCCAAAATTTTGCAAACCAAATTGTAAAAACCAAAGCTGTTGAAAGGGAGCAGTACTTGGAGAGCGTACCTAAATTACTGGTCGATGCAAACAGGCCGACAAAATTTCACGCTAGTTCTCTGAATGCATAGAGTTCGACTGAAAAACTGTGGTCAAATTATGAGGCATTGCGAGAAACCGTATACGTTATGGGACGTAAGTGCAGTCGATTCTCTATTTTCCACAAGTGGTTAACAGCCCTTATACACCTGCAACTTGGTTGCCAACCTAGTTGGTATCACGCAAAAAAAAACGGAAAATAAGTCATTTGTAGGCATGGTGCAGGTTGCAGTACCAGGTTGCAAGAACGTGAATGGCGTGGTTGCCGGAATGCTGCTAGTGTGTAGTTAGGTACCTGCAACCTAGGTTGGCAACGAAGTTGCAGATGTAGAAGGCCTGTAAGGCACAAGAAAGTCGTCCACTGCACTTTTAAAGCTATCAAAATTTTCTTTAGTTTGAGTGCAACGCCAGCTTTGTAGGTACAAAGGATCCCAAGATACAGCATTTCGAACTTTTTTACAAAAAAAAAAAAAAACAATGTTTAAAGTGCTGTACGAGTATTTTGAGATCCTTTGCACCTACAAAGCTGGACTCAAATTAAAGAAGGTTTTATTAGCTTTGAGAATCAAGCAGACGACTTTTGGAAATCACAAACCAAAATATGAAAAACCTTCGAAAATTTTTAGGTTTTTTGAGCGTCACGGGGTTAGGATAGGTTTTCGAAGTTGCAAACTTGGTGGTACACTTCTGGTATCTACCCTAACAGTATCGCAAAAAACAGAGCCGAGCTATTTTTTGCGACCTAAAATCATAAATTGACTGACCTATAAGGGAATCCTTATAAATTTTACAGTTCATAGTCGTTCGTAATTGAAAAATAAATTTAAATTTTGCAGCTACTAGATACTTCTTCATATTTTATTTGTCAGTTACTTTAATTAGGCTTCCGAATTAAATTATTTTATTGAATGAGGTAATGCATTTAAAAGTGACGTTTTGTCCCAATAAGCATTCCTTTATAATTATTCCTTAAGGGAATCCGTATTCCTTAAGTGAGGACTATGAATTCCTCCCATAATGTTCATGTTTAAGGGCTTTCAAGACTTGTTCACGTTTCAGAGTAGTAGCTCGTTTACCCGAGTCTACTGTATAGACATGAAAAGAGCCATCCATAGCGATCAGGATTGCTGTAAATCTAGACGAAATAGAATAGAATTAGGTATGTCCATATGTATCTATGTAGATGACTACGTAAGGAAGAAGAACGGCTTGTAATAAATTGATATGGAAATGTTTGTGTGGTTTTCGGAACATGGAAACTGCAAACGAAAATGCGAAAAAGTGAATCTGAAACAAATTATCCCTGAAATATTTTTTTTTTCTTTCAGTATTATTAATATTCAATTCAATAAAAAAAGTTTCACCGGCCCCCCCTGGCTACGCCCATGGGTCCGACCCATCTACCCCTCCCGTTCCAACAAAAAATATTAAATTGAATATTTTGGGTTTTGCGTGCCTTCTAGGTCTGTATACATAGGTATAGGGTACACGGAGAGAAAAATGTGCAATGAATTCGAGAAAATCATACAATGAAATTTAATTCAATTCAATTTCACTAAATTTGTAGTGAAAGTTATTAAAATGTAGTGAAATTTATTACAATTCAGTTGTTTTTACTGGTGCTGGACTCCTGTAAAAATTATTGCAGTGTAATGACAAAAATCATTGCATGATATTTGTATGGATAGTAACATTCATGGAATTCATGGAATTCACACTTGCGACAAGATTTGCTAAAACCTGACGATTCAAACAAGTAAACGGGTTGAAATGAATTTGTTTAGTTCAAATCAAGAATTTGTTTGTAGACGGCTAACAGGTTCTTGTAAAACGCGATTGACAACGAAATTTAGGTTTAATATGAATTCTCGGATCCTGTTAACACTATCGTCCTAGTTTTTTACACAAATTTTACACGATCTGACTTATGTCGAATCCGAATACATTTTTTTAGATTTTCGCTCAATCATAATCCAAGAAAATGTATGATTTTGACAGAACGAATATAAAAAATGGATTCGGATTGACCGTGTGCGTGTGGCATATGAAAATCTACGTCAATGAGTGCATTCAGCGAGCACATATTGGAAAAAGCTACTGGAAAGTGTTCTCTCCCCGCGTCCCACTCACCCGCTAATCGGTCCACATGCGATGTATCGAAAATTTCCCCTATATAGCGTTGAATTGGAATGCTACATTTAGATGTGTAGCTGCTACTTGGACTGCTCGATCAACTGTCACGCACAGCTGCTCGACTGGCTTCGACCATCAATACTGTAAATTGTTTATTCACATTTTAGCTGAAAAAAATGTGTTGTGCGATGAGAGTACGTATTTTGAAAGGAAAGTTGCAGTTTTAGGTTTTTTGAATTTTGGATTGCCGCAATGTCTGCGGATGTATCAGCTGGTAAGAGAGAACTGACATTTCATGTAGCAAGTCCATTCAGCGAACACAAATTTAGCAGTTTTCCAATTTCTTGTGGTGGGGATATGTAGCACATCACAATATGTGCTCGCTGAATGCACTCAATGATTTGTGTTTGTGTGAGAAATTCAGACTTACAAGTTGATAACGAGGTACTGTAAAAGTGTCATTTATTTGCATAGATGTGTGTTTCATACACTCAGCGAAATTCACTACATTTTACCACGATTTCGTATGAAATCGCGCTATGAACCGGGTGGATTTGTTCTGTTTATTGGAATTTGCTTTTAGTACCACAGCTGTTAATGGGAGAAGTACTTTGTTTTGTTAATATGGATGAATCCTGTTTTTATTGCAGCGATTTAAAGGCTTTCAGCGAAAATTCAGCTAATAAATATCGTACTTTTGAAAAAGACCGAGAGTGAAAATTAAAAATTAAAAATTGACAGAAGAAAAGAACTGCAATAATTGCTTTACATTTTCTGGTATAAATAACGCTCGTATGATTATTTTTTGTGGAAAAGGCAGGGCAAATGCTGCAAATTTCATCGTTCGGAAGGATAACGCTATTGAGAAATCAGGACGAGAAAAAAGAAAACCAGAAATGCAAATAGCGCAGAAATTTGTGGGATTTTTGCATACTCAATAGCTAACATTGTACAGTGTGATCAGAGAACAATTTTATTTTCTGACCTCCCTCCTTGGCATGCGTTTTGTAATCCCCACTATGTATTGTGATGCATTCCTATAGCTTCGACACGATCTGTACCTACGCCAAACATCAACCAATTGCTGTAGTATTCAGCATTTTCAGTACGATTCTCTTGCCTACGGCCTTACAGAATGAGGGCTTTGATATTATCAACGCCATCTAGATATATCATAGCCGCAACTCAGCTGGACAATACCGTCATAGTTTAGCTCTTAAATTTTTTATTTACACGAACAAACAACAAAAACAAGTAGTGACGTAATAAAAAGCAAAAACAAAATAGTGCAACATTGGCGAACATAACCTAAAACTATAAGCTGATTTTGACGTCTAAGATTCTACATTGCGGCCTTAATATCTAGACGGCGTTGATATTATTCATACATTATCTAATTTGTCATTTTTTATGACTTTAAGTGAGTCAGCTGTCTGACATTTGGTGAAATGCCTACTTGACGTCCAAAAACAGGACAAATCAGGATAAAAACAAAATATTCGAGATAATTGCAGTATGACAGGTTAACAGGTGACAGATCCGGTCAAAAACAGGATGGATGCGAGCATTAGGTATGGGCCTCACAAAAGATAAGGCCATCCCTGGTAACGGGAATTCAGCGCAACAATAAAATGTTCCTTGAAATTTTCGCTTCAAACCACTTCGAACCAAAGAAAAACATTTCGCTCAAGAGCACTTCTTACTTGTTCATCCACTTTAAATCTAGCATCAATGTTGCAATGACTCAGAAGTAAAAAAAAAATATTTTTTTTTAATCACAGTTCAAAATTTCCAACTCCTCTTCACTACGTAAGGGGGCCCCTAATGGTCGGGGGCCCGTGTGCGACCGAACACATGGAACACCGTACGTTACGCCACTGCTTAGGTGTATGACGTAGGACTAAGAAACGATAGGTCCCCGGTTCAATTCCCAGTAGAAGCAAATTGTAAAAAGGTAAAGTTAAAATAGGGAAAAAGAAGTTAAGGATAAAATAGATGTAAAAAAAAGATAAAAATAAAAAACGGAAAAAATAAAAAAATCACTTTTTGTATTTTTTTTCTATTATCGCCAAATTATCTTTCTGGCAAATTTTTTTACCAACCAATTGTTAATTTTATTACAGCGCAATGACATTTTTCATCACAGAAGTAATAAATTTTACATTTTTTTGCAATAGGGTCAAAAATCATTACAAATGCCATAGTTTTTATTACAGTTTTAATACCTTTCACTACATTTTTTCTCTCCGTGTATACACTCATCGTGCTATTCGCACGATTAGAACTCGGTCTCGTTGTTACTCGATTTAGGTTAAGGTGACCAGACTCCCGAGGGTCCAATGCTGTACACATGGCGGAATTCGGATATCAGACAAACCCCCCAATCATACTATTTCGGCGTCGACTGTATGTCACGAGGTACATATTCCCTTTTCTTTCATAAGTGATGTCATCGTAAACAGCATTGCTTTGTGGATACTGAAGAGGGTCGAGAAAAGAACCCTCAATTTCTCAATGTTCTCATTGACAAAACATCATCAGCATGTGAAGTGCAAAATGTATGTTTTAGTTTTAGTATGATCAGTGATTTTTCAACTTTTGAATTTCAGTGTTCTAAACTACAGTCTTAGCAGCATTATACGGATGATGGCTCTTTCCCCTGTCTCTGACTCTCCGTGATCCTGAGACAAAAATCATGAAGCTGTTTATTTGAAATACGAAAATTACCCCTCATTGTACCTACCTACATATTTAAAGGTTTCGTTTCGTTTATTACAAGAGATAAACTGATACCTTATTCACTAGAGAATTCTTAAGTGGATGGCGGTCCTCTAAAGATTTAGCGCCATTTGGCCATTGGCCATTATTTGGATTTGGTGGACATATTGGGAAAATCCTTGCAGAGTCCTTTAGTTTGCTTTTTCTTTTTCCCTCGTTTTGTGAAAAAGTAGTGTCACCACCTCTAGATGCTGGTAATTTCTACCTATTATGGGCAGTGCGGTGCTCTATACATGGCTGTCAAATTTCAAAATTGTCTGCTCAAAAATTTCCAAATTATGGACGTATCCGCGCTCGGAAGTTCAATGGAGTCAATCGAAAGATTCGATTGAACTCCCGAACGGTGATAGGAGGGACCTTAAAATTTGGAGGAAATGTGAGCGGTGAGCGCCAAGTGTGAGCTAGAGACTTTTTCACCAAATTTCAAATTTATTTTACAAATTTTATTGAGAATTTTCGATTAGACAAGACAAAAGTGTGATTTGGGCAGCTGATTTTGTCGAACGCGGATAGGGAGGACCCTAAATGATGGAGGAAGTAATGTGAATGTAAGTAAATGTAAGCGCAAGGTAGATCCACAAGTGTGTTAAATTTAGAACGATCGATGATCCATCAAAGAGTTTCTAAATTATCGAAAATGAACGTTTGCCACTTGAAAGTGCGATTATCTTGCTAAAAACACCTTTAACAGACAAGACTGACCACAGGCCTAACCTAGGAGCTTATTATGTACCGATTTGAGTGTTTTGGTGTGGCATTAGGAATGCTGTACATTTACTAATGCTGTACGACAGGTCAAAATGCTGTACTGTACAGCAAAATGCTGTACGTCTGGTCAGCTTAATTTAGGTGGCATTTGTGCATTGCGATTGTTTATTTTTTTTTGTTCCTTGTACTTTGCAATTTTGTTGTTCTTAGGACGCATCTATGAAAGGCTAGACTCCGAACTTTTCAGCAAAATGTGCACCGCAATCGGTCTTTATCCTTCCCCTTTAATTATCATTTGTAACGTACGAAAAGCAAGTCAGCCTTTTTCCATACGTAAGGCCGCGCGCAGACTAAAGGCGTATTGGAGCGTAGCGCAGCGTAAAACCTGTCGCCCAATACAAGCGTTGTTTAACGCTACGCTCCAATACGCCTTTAGTCTGCGCGCGCCCTAAAGTCAGAGTTTCTTCCTAACGCTAAGGTGACGATATTTACGAAAAGTGTCGATATATTTTTGGTCGATATAATTTGATCAAAGATGCTAAGGTACCTACTTATTATTCCCATGGCAGTGTCATAAGCATATTAAATTTTGAGGTACCTAAAAATAAAAAGTTCAGGTTCGTATGGAAGCCTAGGACCTTATCATGTTATTCGATTTGTAAGGAATCACTTTCGAAATATCGATATTGCATTGGCATCATGTAACTCGAAAACGAACTGACTTCCGAACTCGACCATACGAAAATGAAATTTATTTCAGAGGTAGGCTACTTTCGAGGAGCTATCGTTTTGTGTTTTTTGGTTGCAAAGAAAGGTTTTCAGATATCAAAAAGTGGTTTAATTCAAAAAGTGAAAACCTAATTTACTTCCTAAAATAGAGCACAGATATCCGTAGGAACGCACATTTATTGCTATATGCACTTATCTGGGGACGAATAGATTCGTTGACTATTTATTGTAACTGGTAACTGGGTAATTTATTGGAGAATTTATCGGAAACAGGAAAAATTGTAAGATAAATGTATGTGTTAAAATAATAACTTCGGTAAATAAAGAGTATACTGTAAATCTTTTCCAACTAGAATATAGTAATTCGCAACTTGATTTGAGCACCTAAATTTTCTAGTTGTTAATCTAGTGGAAAAATATTACTGGAAATCTAGTTAAATTCATCATCATCAACTACAGCCATAAGTGGTGAAATAAGGATCCTCTACTCCGTCGATGTTGTTGTTGTAGCGGTGCAAAGAGGCGTCAACCGCTGTGCATGTCTGCGGATACGTTCTAAGTTTCGTCGTTGTTCTCGACTATTGTCTCAAGCGGGGGCGTCCACAAAAAGCTCCTTGGACCCTTTTTTGGCTAAAGGCCTGCACCACGCACTGAGGGGCGTACACAAAACACTATGGCCCCCTTTTGCTGCACTAACGACCTGCCAGTGGCGGCTCGTGCCTATGGAAATAGATGAGGCGAAAAAAAACACATTGGAAGGGGGTTGTTACATTGATAGAGAATAATTTTACGATTACAACTTTATTCAACATGGATGTAGCCAGAGGGGGCAGGGAAGGGCGCTTCCCGTCTCTGCGGGAAGGTAGCGGAATTTAACTTTATTCCATCTGAAAGGGATTTTAGTGACAAATAGTATACATCTTTGCTTTTCCTAGTTAGAGACCTTGTAAGGAACGAGTCCCATATGTCCCTCTCATTCAAGTTATTTTATCAAGATTCATTTTGGAGCTGAATCATGCCAGCATGAAATTTAACCGCTGTTAATATTTTGTTAAATTTGGTTGGAGGAAATAAAAAAAAAGGTTTATAGATTTTGATCTGAAGAAAAACAGTGACAGACACAAATTGATCTCTTGGTCTATTTCTTTTAAATCGCAGTAGAATATTCAATCCGAGGGACAAACATAGCACTGAACATAGACGAGCTAAAAAGCTGAAATTAAAGGCCAGTTGAATATCATCAGCAGGGGCCATTTTTCGTTAAATGGTGTAGAAATTTCATGCTAGACTGCCCTTTCTTAAAATTTGGCTCTAAAATTTGCCTAACAATATTTTCGCGACCGAAAATCTGACCGAAATCCTATGCATCATAATATCCCATTTTAAATATTTGGCGTTTCGGCATAAATTAAAATACAATCAAAATCGATTTGAAAAGTTTGGGCGTCAAAATATTAAAATGTAATAAATAATGAACAGCGACAAAAATCACACAACTATCATATGCAAGAAGCGACATAATCTCATATGTATTTTCCTTTTTCTATTTCAACTAAAATACATAAAATTAATAGAAAACCGAAACTATTACTATGCTCAGTAAGTTCTTATCTGAACTTCATTTTGCAGAGCTACATTTCAATGCGCAAAGCACACCTACAACAAAGCGAGAACAAATCGTCGCACTGTTTCGATTCAGATACACAGGCTGAGGCGATTTCTGTTTCGCCTCACTGGCATCTTTTTTCCCGTACATTCTCCCATAGAGAATCGGGTGAATGTTTTGAGTTGTTGTTCGGGATTGTGCGGCGGAAAAATTGTCGCCTCACATGTATGAATTGGTGTACAAAAAATATTTTAGGGACTTTATGATTGTGTAAAGGAACTTGTAAGCAAGTTTAAAGATATATTTAGGTTTTTTTTATCATATTAGATTAATTATGTTTTGTGATCAATTAAAATGTATAACTCGACGAAAATGAAGGTGAGGCGCCGCCTCAGTTGCCTCATCTGAGGAGCCGCCACTGCGACCTGCACCCACGGGCTGAGGGGCGTTCACAAAACACTTTCCTTTTTGCTGTGCTAACGGCCTGCACCCACGGGCTGAGGGGCGTCCACAAAATGCACCTTTAGCTGCATGCAAGGTTTGGGCAGCACGTTTACCTCCACGGCCAAAAATGTGAAAAGTCACCAGGAATTTCCTTTATTCCGACTAACACCTGCACCGCGTGCTGAGGGGCGTCCATAAAATGCACCTTTAGCTGCATGCAAGGTTTGAAAAGTACGTGTACATCCACGGTCAAAAATATGAAAAATCACTGCTGCAAATGAAAAAAAAAAACCATCCCAACAATTACTGCCATAATGACATGGTATTAGGATGACTTACCCAGGAATTTCTTTATATACCACTTTTCATGATTTTTTTTCCTTAAACCTACGTACGCTGCCGGCTCGCCAGAGAACAGTCACCAAAATGGCTGAGTTCGTGGTGGCGACACAAGACGCCAGAGTGGCACAGCTGAGCCGATAAAATTACTTTACAGCGGCGTTACCGTAAGGGACAAAGAATTAGTAAATATAAAAGGAACAAGTCATAGACCAAGAAAAGGTAACCATTTTCTATCTCATTCATACTTTTACCCTACTCCTGAGATGACAGCGAGACTAGAATACTTATGTTAAGGATAGAACGAGAAAGGAGAACCAGAAAGTGGTTACCTTTTCGTTGCACGGTAGTATTGCCACATGCTCCTTCCTTTACTATTTACTTATTCTTTGGTAAGGGAGTACATATTCACAATAAATACTTCCCTCGTTAAAGTAAGCCGCTGTCAAGTGCATTTTCATTAGCAAGCCCGAGCCTCTCTGACGTCATGTCCAGCATCCGTATGGTCGCATTACATGGGGTCGATGCCCTTACAGAATATGCCAACCTCATCTGCAAAGCATGCAATTTGACAATCGTAGCCTACTGGAAAATCAGCCTTAAAAATATTAAATAGCACGGGACTAAAACATGACCCTTGCGGGATCCCTGCCGGTATTGTTTTAGTGGAAGATTTTGAACGACCAACTTTGATTGGGAAAGTTATGTTGCAGAGAGACGACTGAGTTAACTTGATCAAATAGGTGGGGATTGCAGATCTAATCATTTAAATAAAAGGCCATTATGCCGTAATGAGTCAAACGTCTGAGTCTTTCCATTACTTTGTTAAGTAGTGTGAATATGGCTTTTCTAGGACTTTGAAGGCAACAGGGTAATTGGTCTGTAGCTACCAGGCAATCGATTGTCTTTACCAAATTTAGGGATCGGAATCACTTTCGCATGTTTCCAACTGGAGGGAAAGTTCGACGTCATTATGCACAAGTTTACAATAAAGTAAAGCTGAACTATTGCTTTATTCGGCAGATAAATACATTGAATCAAAATAATATGAGAATCGGCTATCTGATATAAAATAAAAATAAGGTTTAACTTTATCTACTGAAACGCGATTAGGTTAGCCCTGATTTTTACACCAGATCCAAAATTACAGCAACTATCAGCAACCGCTAAATTTAAAAATTACTCGTCGTTGTCGAAAAATTCTGCTATAATTATAAATCTAAATAAATTCAATTAAATAAACAAATATTTTCAATTTATTATATTCCGTTTTTGATTTCAAACCCTTCATGTATTTGTTCACAAATGTCTCTATGGATTTAGGCATAAATTTAATATTTTTCATGAAAAAAGTTCAACGTATTCTACGAAAAATAATAAAGAATAAAGAAAAGAAATTAAACTTTCCTTCCCCATTGAACTTTAGACTCTGAACAAATTCTTCAAATACTATACCATACTTGAGAAACAAAAAGGACGATGGATTGAAAGGGGGGAAAAGAAAACAGTACGTCCATGAAAATCCATTTCATATTTCCTTTCAATAGCATGAAGGCATTCTCAATATCACAATGTGTTTATTCTTCTTGTTAGCCTTTTTAATCCGTCTAAGAGGATACTCTCCCGGCTCCCTTTACAGGTCCATCCATATGTATCTAAGTGTGGATGTGTGCGTATATTTTCTTTCAGTATTCTATACGCTTTGTCTTTATGCCGGGGGTTGTTCAAGATTCAAGAAAGCGTCGAAGATGAAGATGACGCGACGAGAGTTGGGTGATGTCCCTTTTAAGATAAGAAGATTGTTAAGAAGTTTTCCATAGTGAAGAGCATCAAGTTCGAGCATACTTAACGTTACTTACGTTATAGGAGTAGTCGCATCAACTATCAACGTCGCGGATACCAGACAGAATTGCACTTTGGCAAGGACTCTCGTTTTGGTGTTTGTCAAAGTATCATTATCATTATTAATGAAGTTATTGTTAAAGAGATGGATGTACAGAGAAAACTGCATTGTCATAACTTGCGAGAGAATTTATAATTTTGTTTGAATTATTATTTGTGTATAAAAACTGTCCTAAAATTTCATAATATTTCCAAACACAAATACCATTGCTTGCGAATAAAGTAAGTATGTATGCATGTATACCTTTCCATGTAATTTACGCTTTTGATATTACCGAAATTATCGCCTTATTAAATTATACCGTTAGTTAAATTGATTCCAGCTTCCCCGACCATGCAAGTGTCAATTAGACATAAACCTGTCGTATCCTTACAATCAAACTGTTAACTCTGAATCAGAAGCGACCCTTCTTGTGTCGTTCGGGACTTATCAATAAGCCGGTATAGTAGGTATTTCATTTGTCATGGGGTTGAGGCGTTGAGGGTAATTGAATTTCTTAATCCCCCCACCTTGACAAAATGAATCAGTTACACAGACGGGGAGAATACTCATTGTCAGGAAACTAATGCCATAAAGAATTGATTTGCTAGTGCGCTATATTGCCTTTAATACGAGTCTGGGCTTAAGGGCGGCTATTCCCATTCATCCCTTAACGTAAACACACGAACAAGAGGTGTGTGGTTGTAATAGGATTCGTTTTGGTGCTGTACAGGGCTTAGGTCGAACAAATAAAAGGATTATCACACGTTCCCGATTTGATTGGAACAGATTTGGGTGATGGCAGGTGAGACGATGAAGTCTATATAAATTTATATCTACACTCATGTGGTGTGCTGAATTGCTGCAGAAATTCACTTTATAATTGGAAAATATCTGGGATTGATTCCTTTTAATAAAATTTCAAGAATGATTTAACGTCTTGTTTTAATGCGTCTTGGAATAATCTTCAACGCCGCAGTTCTTCAATAAAAGGCATTTTTGAAGAAATAACAAAAATATTTTCAGCATATTATCGCCAGACACTTCATTTATCATGGTTATTGTTTAATTTTTTCAAATCACTTTACACATGACAGGCAGGATATAAATTCCAATACTTTTTTGTACCCAGTGAAATCCTGTACATTTACGTACACGTAAGAGATGATTTTCATGGCTGCCGTTGAAAAAACTTTGCCGACGACAACTGAAAAAAAATGTAAAAATTTTTTATTGTCGGCTGTATCATAAAAGTTTATTGAGTAAATCTCATGAGAGAGATATGCACGTAAAGACAAATTGATTTTACGAGTATCCTTTTTACATTCTTGTACTTAGGTACACTCAAGTTTCCGCCAGGATTTTTTTAATAGTCAAGGTCGTTTATCTGCTAAATAGCGTAAGACTATATTAGATTAGTCTTTAAAAAAAAAACAAATTCCAGTTCTAATTTAATTATATTAAACTAGAACGAAATTGAATGATTTATGGGTTGTAACGGCATTATAAAAGCAGCAAGAATAAAGTTTAATTTATCTGTTTTCGGTTGCTCTCCCTACACTAGTGGTCGGCCAACTTATTGTTCTGAATAGCCAAATTTAAGGATATTTCCAATAGTAGGCCTAACACCGGCACATCGATTCTAAGCCGGTGTTTTATCAGCACCGGTATCAATATTTAGAAGTACCGATATCCCGGGTTTTCCCGGTTTTTTCAACCATGGGCCGGTCTCGTTTTTTAGGTATTTTAGTACCTGTTCTGTGCCGGTTTCTTCCGGTTTTTTAGCAGCTGTTCAGTACCGTTTTTTTCAGGTTTTCAAGCATCAGCTCAGTACCCTTTTTTCAGGTTTTTAACACCTGGTCAGCGTCAGGTTTTTGTAGCACCTGTTTAACACTTTTTTTTTCTTGCAAAAAAAACGAAAAGCGAATTCTGTTTTGAACAGCATATACAGCATCTTGTATAGTACGAATACGATATATAGGCTGATTGTCGCCAGTGGCGTATTTAGAAAATTCTCAAAGGGGGGGCACAGAGTACGGGGCTAATTTGTTACATAAAGTTTTGGTGTGGGGATTCCCGAGAGCAGCTACATAGGAAAAACATTGGCAAGACTGAGGGATCGTTGATCCTTGATTTAAGGCGAAACTCAAGGAGACTTTAAGTTTTCAAAAGACTTGAAATATAATATTTCAAGGTAGGTGGGTAGCTACCTTGACTTCAAGTGAGGTTGACTATAGAAAATTTCAAGGTCTCCTTCAGTTTCTCCTTAAATCAAGGATGTATTGACTCGTGAATAAAAGTGATTTCTATGACAAATTATGGAAAACGACATTTATTTAAATTTCGGTATCCTTGACTCAAGGTCTCCTTGACTCAAGGTCTCCTTTTGATAAAGTTATTATATGGAAATTTATGAATATATTTTTTTACAAACATTACACCAAAATTTTCAGCCGTGTAGGAACTATCCGTGGCATAGAGCCGGGAAGTGGTCAATCGATCAATTAAATTGAAGCAACAAAAGTAAGCAGGAAGGTATGATTGTTTGTTATTTCCATCTGTACTACACTAGCTTCAAATCTATAGTATCTGCAATATCTTTTAAAACGAGTCCTAGATGGTAAGCTGAAGCAACATGCTTTAACAAATCAATTGCGAAATAGAAATGAGAAGGAATGGCTACGATGATGTTTACTTCGTGAAAATTGAAGCATTAAATAAAGTACCCCAGGCAGGGCACCACAGACACCGAACCGTAGGAGTTCGAAAATGTTTGCTAAAAATGCTTTCCCACCAAAACACATTTTAGCATTTTAACAGAAAGCATCTGGTTTAAAGACATTTACAGCAGCCCAACACGAATTTACGGCCAAATTAAAATACACAAGCCCGATCGAAAAATCAGACCGATTGTTTCAAATATTTATCAGTTCAGCAGCTTCCAAGACATCGATACCTCAACCCTCAACAACATCTCCTCACCTTATATCAACATAAGATGGGGTCACTTCACACATGACGAGACTTTTATTAGCAGTCCTTGTTTCCGAACAGATTCATGTCGCGATTGGGCAACGTTTCATGACCACCTCGTTGCCTCGACATAATCATAGCTTGTACCTATTCTCTGATAGTTCTTGTTCTTGAAACCACGCGTCTATGACAGCCCTTATACACCTGCAACTTGGTTGCCAACCTGAGTTGGCAACACTCAAAAAAAACGGAAATTAATGATTTGTAGGCATGTTGCAGGTTGCAGTACCAGGTTGCAAGAACGTGAATGGCGTGGTTGCCGGAATGTTGCAAGTGTGTAGTAAGGTACCTGCAACCTAGGTTGGCAACCAAGTTGCAGATGGATTTGGTATTTGTGAAAATAAACTCGACCTGTTCGAAAAACGGAAAGGGTTCATCAACGAGGAGATCTGGCGAATTAAGAAGATGATGTGATGATAATGTTTCGGAAAAGATTTACAAAGTTTAGTAATAGAAACGCTCAAAATAAAAAGGGAACATTTGGTACTGCAATTTTTAGTATGGTGTGAAAAAAGTTTGATATGCTCACATGGGAGGGGGCACGTGCCCCTGTGCCCCCTCTGTAAATACGCCACTGATTGTCGCGATAGTGAAGGTTAATTTTTATATTATGGGAAGAAATATTATTATTTTATTTATTATAGCCTATATTATAAAGATGTATTGATTGGACGATGTTGTATATGATTAGATTTAGGGCACCTGTGAACTATGACTATCTTGAGGGCTATTTATTGCAAACTAAAGAAAGCAAGAATTATTTTACCTACATGCCTACACTTCAAATTATTGGAGTTTTACTTAGTAGGTCGTATGAACCATAAGACATTTAGTGACATGCCAAAGTATCGCTATCGTGATCGTCCGATCTCGAATGGATTACACGCTGTATGCGGTAATTGTATGCAATTTTAATGAGCATATTTTTGCAATTCCCGCAAGACTTTTGAGGGATGTGACTACTAACAGTCCAATTGACTTCCATATTGCGGTTTTTGTCAAAATATGGAACTTCTTTCACCTCTTTGGGGATACCCTGTTATTTTTGCTCTACCAACTTGAAAGGTATTGCTGCTAAAGACTGTTCCTACCAAATTTCAAGTCCATCAGTTGAGCCTTTCACGAGATATTTAGTGAACGGACGGACAAAATCCATTAAAAATATTCCACAAAACCATAAAAACGTCGGCCGGCTTACGTTCATGGTTGAACGAATAAATAAAAGACCTGAGAAAGATCCGGCCTGGTATTAAAACGGTGCCGAACATCCGGTACTGAACAGGTGCTAAAAAAACCTGAAAAACGGTACTTAACAGGGGCTAAAAAAAACCTGAAAAAAAACCGGTATTGAACAAATGCTAAAAACTTGACAAAAACCGGTACAGATGACGTGCTAAAACTTTGAAAAAAAAAACGGTATTTGAAAAAACCGGGTCATAATTAAAAAAAACGGGTTATGATTAAAAAAGCATACTGAAAAAAAACCGGCCCATGGGTGAAGAAACCGGATGTTAAAAAAAACCGGCGGGTTCCGACCTACCGGGTGTAGTACTGGGTATTCCAAAAATGAGAATCGTAGGGTGTTACGTTTCGTATCCAAAAATGGGAATCGTAGGGTGACAAAACTCGCCAGAAATACACTATGAAAGAGTTTTAACAAATTTCAACGTTTGGCCTGCATGTGCAAAATAGTATCAATGTATACGTGCCTTTCAACGGCCATTACGATTATACAGCTTTGATCCCGCCCATGGACACCCATGTATGGAATCTGGAAGTATGACGTGGATCGGACGTCGAATCCAAAACGTACCATGAACAAAAGCTGGCGTTTGGCGCAACTTTCGGATTTCATTCGTTATGTCCTTGTGATTCAGTGCCTATCACGCGTGCATGGGGTCTGGGCTTGGAATATTAAATTAAACAAACTACGACACGATCATTTTGTCATCTGTACGGAAGTAGTCAATTTGCATTTTCCTCATGCAGAATATTGCCAAGAATGGCCAAAGAGTTTTACGACACCTAAGGTACAGCCACTCACCACTGTAACCCCCTACTCGCTTACCAAAGTGTCGTGGGTAAGGAATGAACAGATTAGCTGTATGGACCATTTTGTGGATTAGAATCCTCGCCTACAAGGGAGAACACTGCCTAAATAATGCTCCCACCAGTGGCGTAACATACGGTGTTCCATGTGTTCGGTCGAACACGGGCCCTAACCATTAGGGGCCCCTAACGTAGTCAAGAGGATTTGGAAATTTTGGACTGTGATTTAAAAAAAAAATATTTTGTTAGACTTCTTTTTCATTGCAACATTGAAGCTAGATTTAAAGCGGATGATGATTTTAGAGTATTACTGGCTATATAAATCCAGATTTACAACCCTGAGGACCCTGTGCTAACTTTTTTTGCGGGCGAAAAAGGATTAGCTCTTTTTTTACATCTTACAAAATCTTGAAAAAAACGATGATCAGCATTTTGGATATTTTTCACCAAAAAATTCCGAATTTCAAGTAAATGTCGCTTCGGTAAACAACATAGGTAAGCTTGGAATTCGCCTTTTTTTGTGGAAAATACCCTTTTTTGAAAACCTGTATCTCCGTCAATATTTGACACGTGACAGTTGTTTTGCATCTTTATCTCACTCTCGTGGGCTTACTTTTTAGATTTGGTGGATTTCATCACTATAAAGATGATAATTTATTTGCAAAATCTAAAACCACCATGCGATAGATTCTCACATTTGGTTTGAAAAAAAATTTCCCGTATTATTTCCCCATGCTTTAGCCATCTACCTATACATGTGATTTCTCTAAACTCTATCTCGTGCATGTTGGTGGCTCGCGTGAAACTTACCCGGGTAAGTGCCATTTTTTTATGAAGCCGCATCAGCATCCCCAAGCGAATCAACCAATAAATGCGCACATACGACATCTAATACAATACATACGCACATACGAGACCAAGGAAAACTGCTCCACATATGTAATTGGACTTCCATTAAATAATTACTATTTCATTGCTTTAAAATATATTTACATTCTTCCAACCAAAAAGGTTAATGTCTTATAGAAAAATCAAATATGAAATATATTATTTTATGCCATGTTTTCTTACTGTTAATTTTTAAAATAAATAAATATGTTTTGTTAAAACATACAATGCTTTTGATTCCATACAAAACCTTCTCTGAGCGATGGTTATAATGTAAAAACAACAAGCTACATCTAATTCACAAGATCTCCTTGTTAGTATTACCAAAATAGCACTATTATTTCAATTAGAAACCGCTTCTATTTAGACAACTTTAATTGTTATTTTAATAATATGTTCATGTCTATTCAATCCTACAACAACTGTTTAAATAGCATGGATACTTTCAATTTATATAAAAATGCATGTTATTTCAACCACAATATTTGTTTTTCGTTTCATTTCAAACAGTGAACTAATTAGCTGAAAATCAACAGGAAAAAATTGTCAATCTTGTATAGTTTTTGTTAACTTTACAAAATCTTTTTTTGAGTGTGGAGTTCGTTACCCAAACCTGCACGAGATGTAGTAAAAAACGAACCTATTACTAAATTTCGTTGTCGAGTGTAAATCGCGTTTTACCAGAACCTTATAGACGTCTACAAACAAATTCTGGCTTTGAACTTAATAAATTCATTTCAACCCATTTACTTGATTGAATCGTGAATCGTGTTAGTATATCTTGTCGCAAGTGTGAATTCCCTATAAACATAACAATTTTGTTTAATTATAAATTTACAGTGTGAGGGGCCCCCAATTCGATCTCGAACACAAGATATTTAAGAAACTTTACGCCACTGGCTGCCACTATGCGCTGAAAAATCCTACCTTAGCAGAGCCCTTCTGGACAACACGCATGACAAACTTTAGAGAGTTATATTTTTTTTAAATATCCATTACGGGCTGGGATTTAAAACACAACGGAAAGCTACTGCTAAAATAATGTTTTCAATGCATTTATTGGCGGTCATACGGGACTCCAGCAAGACTTGTGAATACCAAATTTCCGTAATTTGTCCACAATAGATCCAAAATATTCTGAAATTTGTGTTTTGTCACTTATCCCACCGGCCTTGTTCAGGTCTATTACTAATACAACTTACGATGACGGTAAACATTATTTCTCCCCAAAACGAGATCGAGGCTAATTTCGGGTTAGGCCGAAATTGGAATACCCGAATGAAACTTAAGCTCTTTTGTGCAGCCTGTTACACTTTTCCACAACGAAAAGTTGTACGCGTTCAAAAGTATACGGCCGGCCGACCAGCTCAATGAAGAAGGGGTCGTGGGCGCCACGTACTTGCATTCGGCCGTCCGCGACCGTTTCCCGCAAGTACGAATCGAGAAACGGTTTTCACTATGCGCGAGATATCAAAGAAGAACAAAACGGTTCGATTTACGGCAAACAAGATTTTATTCTAATCGATCACTTTTTGTATGGGGAAACTTTACTCTTCACAATAATTTTAATTTCGCGATTCTACGTTACGTTAATTCATTGATGAGAATATTTGAAAAAAATAGAGCTTTCACACTTAAAAATCTAGCTTAATACTAAACCTGCCTAAAAGGCGACTCTACTCACGATTTTCGTCTTCGCTGACATTCTACTAATTCTCAGGCCTTTATTCACTCATCACCCGGGATTTCTCGACACACATCTTCGTCGTGCTGCAGCTTTCTTGTTGTGGACAAACACCTGTCCTTGGCTTCGTGAAATATCACCGGAGAGAACTCCACTCTTCTTCACGAAAGTCGTCTTAGCGAATTTCTTCTTGGACAGCAACCGATCTTCAGCTTTTCGTTGAATGTCTCGTTCAGCCTCTCTCTCTCGTTTGGTTTTCTCCTCGGAACAATGTTTGATTACGTGAAATATTCGAACAAAGAGCAATTAATTTCTTATCCTTTGAAAAAAATATCGGGAACCCACCTTTGATTACGTGAAATATTCGAACAAAGAGGGTTCCCGTTGGATTTCACCCGCTTTTATAGATTCAATCTCAACGGGGAAAATTCGTTCAGTTATTTGAGCAACGGTTACGAGAATCCGTCTACGTCGATTATGCAGGCTTATGTACTTTTGACGTATCATTGACATTTCTTTGAGAAATGTCATTGTCAAAATTATTTAAAGTGTTGTGATATTTTGTTCAACCAAGTGAGCACCCAAGTAACCAGTTCGTTTGCTTTAAAGAAGCACTTCACACTGTAGCAATCATATATTACCACGAAATTCATGTATCGTGTGACACCGCTTAAAGTAATGTTTTGAACCGATAAAACATCCTTAAAGTATTTTCTGGAAAGCTTTTATCATCATTATGGAATAAATTTAAAGATGGTGGTATAAAACTTCGATAAAACTGTCTCTAAACGTTAACCTAAAAAGACACTCCTTGAAATACTCCACTCTTGTATTTATTGGATGATACAGCACACACATGCAATAGTCTCTCTAAGTTAACTCACACACATGCATAATATTCTTCAATCACAGTCGGTGTCATTTTTATAGTGTGACATTCGTATGGTCATCCAATAAATTGTTCACCGTAGTTTTATACAAGGATGGACTTTGTGATTTTTTAATGAATTGACACTTGACACAGTTTTCTGAAATACACAATTTCTGCATTAGAAATCCTTAAGATCTTGCATGAAACCCACACGTATGCACTCATTGTTATCTTCGAAATTAATTAGGGTGATCTCTGCGCAGAAATTCACTCTATTTTATTGATAAATGTATGATAGGGTGCAGTGCAAAAGAGTCGATAAAGAATTGTCAAGCATTTCTATAGTAGTAACAACCATGTAGTGTTTCCGAGCAATGCCGACCATATGTGAGGTTAGCTGAGTGGGTAGCGTGTAGGACGGGCAATCAACAGACACTGGTTCGATGCCAGCTGCGGAAATTTTGTTTTTCTATTTTTTTTTTTTTTGCAAATTCGTTCAATGACAGAAAATGGTGATATAAAGCAAATGACGTACGCCTTTTTAAAGCATAATTTAGTGCTACAATAAGGTTCTATTGGATTAAGAAACGGCGCCAAATGCCATTATTGGACTGTTATCCAGTGGTTATACCCTGTAAAGTGCCCCTATTAATGCTAGAAGAGAATATTTTACGAAGTATTATAGGAATGAAATTGTTACTTGGGCAACAGAGCGTGATTACAAGATTCGTCGTCCGATGTTCCAGTTCCTTGCCATTCGGACTGTAGGAGTGACGACGGCAGCAAAGATGTTTTCAGATAAGATATATTATATTTGATGTCTTTTGTCTTAGAGTGCGTTACTTTGTGGATTCTTACAGGGCGGATGTCAACAGGACTGCGGATGACGGCCACAAGACGATGGATTGCCGACTTAGAGTAGATGAGTACGCCACCCCTAAATGTCGCCAAACTAACTAACTAACTAATCTAATTCTATAATATTGTTGTTTCTTTTTAGGTGAAATATAGGTATGAGGAACGCGCCAGCGTAACAATCCCTATGACGTGTTCCGGTTCCTGGGTGTGTTGATGCTAAGCCAGGAATGAATGGATGAATTTTGGTTAAAATTCAAGAGGGAAATTTTCAGGAGTTGGTTTGTATGACAACCCTATGACGTAGTGTTCCGTTTTCATCCGTTCCTGGATATGTTTTGTGGCTTTACTAGGAACAAACTTGGGTGAAGTTTGGTTAAGACTGATACATAAAGAAACAAGATTTTCTTTGAAGAACCTAATTGTCAGGGGTTGGTTTCTATGGCAGCCTCAAGGCGCCATGGTCCGATTCCATTCGTTCCGACATATATACAGCGTACACTTAAAAGAAACTTGCAAACAAAATTTCAGGTCGATCGCTTCAAAACTGAGGAACTAGTTTGCATTGAAACAGATGGACAGACAGACAGAGAGATGGACATCGGAGATGATTCCTTTTGTGCGTTGCAAACTTCATGACAAAATTAATGTGAAAGGGTATACATACGGGTAGTGACGGGTATAAAAATAGAGGGAAAGTTTGAATATCTAGAGCCACTGAAGAGCTACACTAAATGCGCTACAGACAGAGCCTCAAAATTTCAGATAGCGCAGTTTTGAAAGGCAACTGTTGCATTTTTCCATTTTTAGCCACAAATTCTAAATAGAATATTTAAAGTGAGTGGGTCTTTCCAGCTTCTCAACAATAAAGCATACTACACACAATCATATCTATTCATCTATCCTGTTCGTCCCGAAATACACATTCTGAAAAGAGTCTCTTACCTTCAGCACTAAACGAAAGTCTGCGGAATATGGAAAATATATTATAAATATAATACTCACGTATAGTGTAGTCAGTGTATATGTACTTTGTCGCCCATCCTGATTCCACAGGCGGCTATGAGGATATGACGCGAGAACCTCATAATATGTGTATCTACTTCGTAGCCCATTGTAAGCACATTTCAAATTCAATTTCACGGAATAATATTTTTCAAGATATGAATGCCATACATATGTCATACTACTCGACGTCCCTTTTTTTGCTGTTCCTTCCCGCTATGTATATGCGAGACGTTTGCTTTATATAGCCAGGATCAGCCATAGCCACCACCGTCATCGTATCATCTCAAAAGTAATATTTGCTGCTTGCTAACTTTAACCGGAAATAAGAATGTGCGGGGGTAATACCGAGTATATAGGCATAGTGTGAATCGGTATAGGAAAAGTGCAAAAGAAAAAAAAATTTAATCACACACTTCTCATATTGCCATACAAGCATATGGGGCTAAGTTAACGAAGTCACCCAGGCTCTTTGAACCGTATGCAGACATAGTCCTGTTTTGCTCAGAAATTGAAAATGTTCCCGTGTTCCATTTATACACCAGATATGAATGCGATGCATGTAACAATTCCGAATTCAAAGTAGGTAAGGGGTTTCCCTTTTGAGAGATATCAGTGTACAGATGCGAGTCCTGAAATAATCCTTTTACGGGACGCTATAACTTTCTGCAAATGTGTATCCTATGGAGCCATCGCGTTCGGATCTCAAGTGGTGAATTTTCCTTTGGATTAATGACACACAAAGATCGACCGTATGCGTTCTATGTGTATGAAGTCTTTGAGCAATTTTCCGCGACACGTAACGTCAGATATCCTAGTTTTTTGCCAAATCGACATCTTTCCGCGTCATTGATGCGAAGTGAAGATCGTATATGTAATACAGAAATATAGTAATACCGAGCGCGAGCACATCATCAATTTCTTTGTACTCTACTGTGTAACTTTCCAGAAAATTCACCCTAGTTTCAACAGAAAAATCCCGCGTTTCCTGCTGTTTCAGCGTCAAACCTCACCTTTGTACATCTCTATACATATTTCGTGTCATTTCGGATCCTATCTCTATTGAGAACACGTATTGATATGTTCAGCATTTTTTATGCCCTTTGGGAGATACCTTTTCATTTTTCCAACCTCCTATAAAATATTATATTCTTGAATCGAATTGAAGTGATTTCGCTGAAAGGAAAAGAAAAGTCGCGCGTTCATGGGATTGTCATCACTAGGCAGATTATTATTTTGAAAAGAAGCAATGAGAAGGTCAATAAATTTGAAATGTTTTTATTGGGGGTAGGGGTAGGTATACAACAGACGTGGGTAGGTTTTTTTATAGGTAGTCTCGGGATATGTAGACTAAATTATAAGGAAATCTATAATATCATGGTAAGACAATCATTGCAAAATATTTGTTCTGTGTTGACAAATAAGATTATACTGCGTAGTTGTGTTGTTGTCTACTGTTATTTATTTAGATCTGAACGAAGTAGAAATTTGAAGAAAAACATATTACGTGCTAACGTGCAATATGCGTGCCAGAAAAAAATAAATGTGAAAAAAAATACTACGAAATTGTTTTGGACTTAAGATTGCAACATATGCTGAAAATCTTTTCTTTTGTTGTTTTATATTTTTTTGTAGTGCTGATAACGAATACAAAGCTTCCAAAATTTCGTTGCGGAACAGGGTCGCGAAAAAACGCAAAATACAGTCAAACCTGTTAATCGGACCACTCTATAATCGGATCACCTTGTGATTGTACCACCCTTGGTCAATTTTATTTGGGTTTACATACAAAATAACATTTATAAACGGACCAGCCCTTAATCGGAGACCATGGACCACGATCGGTGACTCCAATCGGATAGATCAGTACTAGACTAAGCTGACCAAACGTACAGCATTTTGCTGTACAGTACCTACAGCATTTTGACCTGCCGTACAGCATCCAGAAGCCTACAGCAAAATGTACAGCATTCACGATTTCACACAATGTTATACCTCAGGAACTACTCAACGAGCTTCTACTTCTGTGGAAAACACTACACAAGATCAGAGCTCACATTCTGTAGGGCGATGAGCCTCAGGCGACAGTTACTTCCATTTTTGGATATTGTCTGACGCTAGGCAAGACTTGGAATGGCTAGGTATCGTCAAAGCTAGTTGAATAAAAGCGATATTTGCACAGTTAAAAGGTATCAAAAACTTGAAAAAATTATTAATGCAATATACTCAGAAAGCGTGTAAAATTTCGTAAGTCCGGTCAATAGGTTTTCAGGTATACCGCTGTATTGTTCCAATTATTTTAGCTAGCGAGTTGGAATTTTTAGCGGAAAAATAAACTGGTTTAAAAATGTTCAAAATTTCAGTAAGATCAGACAAGAGGTTATCGAATTTTCAGCTGTAACTTTTGAACTATTTTGAGAGAAACTTGAAAACTAAGCCAACAAGAACAAATTCATATTTTCTTGACTGCCAGGATTCCGTCAATGTCTATGGGGTCAAATTTTGATGATGTCATAAGCCACTTTAAAAATCAAAATGCTTTATAGTACAATGCCTCCAAACATATGGACTTCTCCCAACAAAGTTTTCCCTAGAAAAAAAAAATTGGACAAAAATTAGCAAGTCAATGGTTTTTTTCCCAAAAAAATCTTCATACAAATTTTGCGGCTGAAACATGCGTGGGAGAGAAATCGGCAAAAATTTGGAGTCTTTGAAGCAATGAAAATTTTTGCGTGCGAGAAAAAAAAAATACTTAAAGGAAAACGTTGGAAAGGTTAAAATTGCATTTATTTCACAATTAGTTTCACTAGATTCAGATTGGGACTTAATATGCAATTAACTCCTTTGGTCCTTTAACATAAATAGGGGAAAACGAACCTTAGCTGTTCCAGAGATTAATAAAGTACTATCCAGCTATGGACCGGTTTTGATTCAATGCAATAGGCGACAATTTTGTGGAGATGCTTTGTAACTGAATATTACAAAATAGTTCCTTAATAGAAAATCGATTAAAAATAATTTGCAAACGCCTAAGCCTAAATTTCAAGTGAGTGACTTGAATTATTAATAAACAATTATGGAAAATCATAGCGACTATCACGACTTTTTCGAAATTCTCCCATAGTGGATTTTAATTTGTCTCTAAACCGAATCAAACCAATAGGTAGTGTACGCGTTTGTACAGCATTGACCATTCAGGCATTTGGTCACCTTATACTAGACGTACCTCCACAATCGGACCAAAACTTCAAATTGATTACTTACTTGAGGAGTACGAGGAAATTTCAACCAACGTACCAGCAGACAGGCAACGTGGCAAGACATTTTGTTGACTAAAAAAAATCTTATAAATTTCGTTACTACATTCACTTCAGTTCCGATTACAATGAGTTATACATATTATTTCCTATGACCACGGGAAATTTCGTAGACAGCATCAACCATTGCATCAGTGTTGGGTGGATAAAGTGGTGAGAAAATTCTGGAGTTTCTGCGACAAGAAGATGCAATTGAAGTTAAAGGAAGGATTGATTGAGCGATTAACCACGACTTTGATTATAGAAATGCTTTGCAAAATATTGAATAATATTCAAAATTTCGGTGGAACTGAGTGTGGGGAGAATTTATAATAAGGAAGCTGGTTAAAAAAATCACAAAGCAGTTACTGTGTTAGCGGTTTCAAAACATTAATTACATAGGGCATAGGTGACCTTTGTACAAGTCCAATGTTCATGAATAACGTTTAAAAATTATTTCCTTAATTGCTTGTACCTGCTAATCGGACCAAATTTCATCGGTCCCGTCAGTGGTCCAAAGACAGGTTTGACTGTATTCTCTGGTTCTGCCTTTTCTGGCTTCTAATTCAGAAACTGTTCATTCCTGTGTGTTCAATGGAACACGCCCCCCCCCTCCCGTTTTTTTTTCAAGTTCCGTTTTTTTTTTGTTTTTTAGCATCTTTTCAGAACCGTTTTTCAGCACCTGTTCCGTACCGGTTTTTTTTTCGGTTTTCTTAGCATTTAATAACGGATCAGGACTTGGAACCCTGATTGGGAAGCACTGCGTTAGACGATATTTTCGTACACGCTATGCATCGTGTTTCTATAAATAGTGCTTCCGCCAGTTTTCTATGGGTCTGACGTCGGTAACGTGCGTGCGGTTAAGTTATCCTATTCATATAAAACCAATAAACCAATTCAAACTTCCTGTGAACAGAAGGTGCTCGATTTTAAGATTTTTGTATGTTCGCAATGCTCAGGTTTCGTGGTCTGTTAAGAAAGCATAAATTCAAGGACGAATACAGTATTTCGAAAATTTTGATCTAGGTTTCTTTTTCTTCTTTCTTCCCTTATTATACCAATCCGTGGAGTAGTGGCCTCTGGTGTCATCACCTGGTGCCTATTTCCATGGTATAATCTCAGGTTTATCCTTCTCGACCTTGGATATTGGTAATTTTGTTCGATTAGTTCTAAAAATCAATCTTGCTATACTGTCACTGTTATTTTTAACACACACTTCAAAGAGCAATGTGATGTTGAAGAGCAGATATTGTAATTTGTTTCAAAACAGAGAGAAAGAAGGAAGGGATGTCTTATCCCTTCATGTTATAACAGATTTCTTATCAATAAAATCACATCATCGGTATTTCATTTTATATTAACTTTAATTTAGTTCGAGTACATATTTCAAACGGGTGTCGCGTGGAGACCCCTTTCCGAGTGGTGGCCCCTTGAAAGTAATGGTTTCTTAAGAATGGTGGCCCCTTAAATGAGGTGGCCCTGGGCGACCGCCCAGTTCGCCCACCCCTAGGGCCGGTCCTGGGGCTAGGAATCGATGTAAAGTAACCCATTAGTGCATAGTGTCCCTTTAAAGGGACACCCACCTTTTCCCGTTATATGGTCAGGTTTTTGACTATGCACTGGAAGTGACAATGACAACAATTAAAATCTCAGTTATCAGAAAAAATTGGAATTCAAATATTTTTATTGCCTCGTGTAGTTTATTTATTGAAAAGAATGAGTGGCGGAATTGTTCAAAATCGACAGATTCAGGGCTGGTGAGGAAAAATTAAAAATTGCTAATATTTTGAAGTGCTAGTTTACTGCTTCGATTGAATAATCGTTAAAATGTGTATAGGCTATTATTCTAATCAAAGAAAAAGCGTCGTGGTGTCATAGATTTTGTGTAATTTAGCATGTTTTGCGATGTCCCTTATAAGGGACATAGTGCACGTAGGTCAGTTGGTGAAATATTTTTATAGACTTACAGCTGGGGAGATTTAAGAGAAATCAGAAACGGTGGGTCGTCTTTTTGAAGACATCAACATTTCTGCTATACATTGATATATTGAAGGCAATGAATCAAGGGATATTAAAAGGGGACTTTTACTGCTGATGTGAGTTGCATTTTCAGTCTAGACGATCTAGCGATTGCTTTCGAAATTACCAAATAAACGTTTGTATTAGTCAAAAACCCCTCAGTGGGGTCTGTGTCTATGTCATGGGATAGAGAAATTTTGTGAGTGGCTTCACCATCAACATCAACATAAGCTTCACAGAGGATAGAGACAAAGCCCATTCCGATGCAGGTTGGCTATGGCTGACTGCCCTTCCACATCGGCTCTGGGCCTCAAAAGGGCGAGCGTTTGAAACGAAAAAGTGCTAATTCCTAGCTGCTTGGAGCCATCCCTTTGGTATGAATACCTGTTGTGATCCGCCATAAAACGGGAAAGCTGCGTTTTCAACCGGGCCTGAGAGTCCAACGGGCAACCGAGCCCGCGGAATGCACTTAGAACTATGTGGTGATTCCATATTACCGTAAAAGCAGCCAGCTAACAATAAATTTATCCGTGGAGAACTAATTAGATTTTGTGTTGGGCACTATATTCAAGCGGAAGACATTATGTATTTATTTCATATATATGGGAAAATATGGTGATGTCGTTTCCAAAAGTTTTGGAGTTGGGGAGAATAAGGACATCGATCTGCTCACTAAAGAAATAAAGTATTCAAACCGATTTAATAATTTGTAAATATTTTACATACCACTTATAAGTTTCATTGATTTCTATTCCATATCCGTCAAATTACTTCACTATTCATCCGGTGTGGGTATTTTCGACGGATACAATACAAGTTATTCGTGTCGAATTTTTAAATTGGTCAACTGACCGCTGTGCATAGTGTCCCTTATAGGGGATGGCTTGTAAATCTACAATTACTTAATTTTTTCGAAAAAATCTTTCAAAAAGTACTTCCTCGTCGCTACTTCAATTCATAATAATTGACAAAAGTCAAAAAATGTTGCTATGGAGCTTTATGCACTAATGGGTTAAACGACGCTACGTGCCACACAGCAGATACCACGATGCACATTCTGCATGAACGATTTGACGGTAAGGTTATTTCTCGCAGAGGTCACCAATAGAAAAATAATAGTTTTTAACTTTGAAAATCTATAATTTATAGACAAGTTAATCAATTCGTTTTTTTTAATATTAGCTCAAACTATTAAAAGTATTCTATAGCATATTTAAAAACCTTATATAAAGTAATTTTTTATTTAATCTGTTTTGTGTCTAGTAAAATTGTTAATTTTTGGTTAAAACTTTCTAAGCCAATCAGCAAACGGGCTGATTGTCTTTAATATTTGCTAGACTTATCATAATTTCTTCTAGAAGATCAACTGGATACCATTTGCAAAAAAAGTATGCAATTTTCTCTAAATTCAATGCCTTACCATCACATCTTCATGTCTACTGCAAAAGTACTCTACTCTACTCTAGACAATTTCCAATTTTAAAATCCATACGCATATCTATACCTCGTCATGTGTATCAACGTATTGATATATGAAAACATCTCATCTCTCAGTGAAAAGACGAAGATGTACGTCGATAAAAATACAAGGATATAATACGAACTGACACAGAATATTGATTTGTTGCGACGTGTGCAGAGCGTCAAGCGTATTGGGTCAATGCTCGGCAAAAAGTTAAGGATTACATTAATCCGCTGTCTAGATAGGAAAATATCCTCGAACTGTGTGTGCACGTCAATTGATGTTCATCCATGGGCGTAGCCAGGATTTCGGTCAGGGGGGGGGCAAGCCCAAAATTTTTTAACATCATGATTTTCTTAGGAGTTGAAATTTCCGGTCGCAAAAATATTGTTAGCAAATTTTAGAGTCGCCGGCTTGTGGTTGGATTGGTGCACAGGGTCATGGATTCCAGACTCACCGTGAACGTATTCATTTTATGGTGTTTTTCGAACTCACGACCTACGTGACGGACTATGATGTCGCTCAGATTGTAAACAAGTATCCATTTATAACATAAATAGCATTGCTGGGCGTGCTGTTGATCTCAACACCTTAACAAAACAGCAGTTTAGATATTGGAAATTGGATGTCACTCACACATCTGCGGCCCTAGTTTACTGGTGGACTGCAACGCATGTTTTTTCTTTTTTTCTAATTGTAGAGTCAAATTTTTAAAATGGATATCAGAATGATTTTCTTCTGCATTCTGATCACATTCAACTGGCCTCCAATATCTGCCTTTTAGAGCGTAGTTTGTCTATTTTCAGTGCATTTTTTGCATCTCGGACTGCATATTTCACTTGCGAAATCAGTTTGTTTCATCTGTCACTTTCATCTTAGCAAAGTAGCATCGTTAGAATATTTATAAATCCTTTATTGATTGAAATAATAAGATTTCCTCTAAATTTATCAAAGTATTATCAGTGGCTAAATTGTATTGCTGGGATGATTCAGCTAGAAAATAAATTTTGATTTAATAGCTGGAAGACCCGCTCTGTGGCTCACTTGGTTGAATCGGACTCTACGCTGCTAGTAATCTAGAGGTCCGGAGATCGAATCTCGGCGTGGTCCCAAATTTCCGTACATGTGCGGATAGGAACTATATAGTGCCTGCAACATTATATATACCTATATGGTACTGAGAAGAAAATGAAGAACTTGAAAGACACTGAAATCTGATACCCGATCTTTACATGGTCCTTAACCCTGGAACGTCATTCCTTATTTGTAGTACGGAAAGGTCATGCTTCGTCGATTCGACGACGCTCTACTTGGACGCTTCATACAAATCACCCTTTCTCAAAATATTTACAAAATCTGACAGATTTTCAATCGTAAGTTTATTTAGAATGGAAAAACATGGATTTTGGAGCCGATTTTTATGAGTTCGAAATTCAATCTTCCTATAATTAGGAAAATTTTTTAGCCATTTTCCTGATTTGTCCTATTAAATATTTTTTTCCATAATTTTTGAAAAAATAGGTCCCGCATTTCAAAAATAAGCACATTTGTTACGAGCTAGTTGTATGGACACAGACTTATTGTCGAATCGACAACCAGCCATAAGAAATACTGGAGTTCTAAAAGCTACACAAAGTTCATCCTTCGTCGTTTCGACGACGCCAATTTCCAAAAATACAACTTACCCTGCTTACTTCGTCTAGCCGCAATGTACCCGGCATGTACATCGGCACGGTAAGTGCTGTACGAAAACTCAGCTCCAAATAATGAGAATTGTCACGAAAAATGGGATAAATTTGATGATGCGTAGTCGATTCGACAAAGCATGACCTTTCAGGGCTAACAAAGCAAAGCTGTATACCATTTGTCACCCTTTCAGATGAAAATAAGTTGAATTCCACCAACTTGCCGAAGGGACCTAACGGTTGAAATTGTGTACTCGAGCTCAGAAGCCATGAAATGAAACAGGAAATATGGGATCCACGCAGCCACAGTAGCACACTCACAAGTGAAATGTGTTGGCTGGTACGCAGCCTGCGTCAGTTTCGAGAGGCCACTCGCTGTCATCTATTTGTATACGCCTCCTGACTGCAAACTGTCCCAATCATGGTTTTTCCGGCAGCATTTGGAGGAGTGAGAAAGACATCTGCTGCGCCAGCAGCAGAAAATTTTTGAAAATGTTGTATAGTGCAGCGATTTTTTTTACTACATCGATAAGATTTTTTTTCCATCTTCATCGACCAGGGGGGGGGGGGCGACCGCCCATGTGTTCATCCGAATGGTGTATCATCGTTCAGGTAAAGTTAATGTGATGCAGAATATATTTTTCATTTTCAGACATAGTATGTATACACATTGTATGGAAAAAAAACATAATGGATTGCATGGAATGATATTGATAACGATATTCCTATTGTCATGCCGATTGAAAGCATATCTTATCATAACCCTGACAATGTCTTGTTTATACATATAGGAGTTTGACATTTTCAAGGATTTTATATGAATGTGCTCAGAATGTCATCGTGAAATTAGAATGTATATGTTTGATTTTGCTTGGAAGGTTTCACAAAATATGCTTCCATCATGAATATGAGACATGAGTATTTTTAATTTGTGTATATCTGATTGTGATATCTGTACCTAAAATTCGGAGGTTGTATTCATAATATAAACATAGAAAAGCGTACTTTATTTGATCTCTCTGGTTCCTTTTAACCCCTAGTGGGGCATAGGGCATTGACTACGCCTCTTTTCCACCTCTGCCTATTGGCAGCCATCGCCTTTAGCTGGTCCCACGATTTTCCTATAGATTTTCCCTCTGCCTCAACAGATCTTCTCCATGTATTTTTGGGTCGTCCCACACGACGGCTAGCGTTGGTTCCCTGAGGATTCCAATCTAGAGCCTGTTTTGGAATGTTTTTTGGCTCTTTTCGAAGTGTGTGACCTATCCACTGCCATGCTTTCGCCGTTTGATGTCGATGCCTATCCTATTTTGGCGAGTAATTTTGAGGAGGTTGTCGTCGTTAGATATTACCTCAGGCCAGTGAATTCGTAGGATGCGCCGTAGGCACTGATTCACGAAAGTTTCCAGTTTGGTGGTAATGTTACTGGTCACCTTCCACGTGGAACACCCATATAAAAGCACAGATTATACATTGCTTTCGAAGATCCGGAGTTTGGTATTTCTGGAAATGTTGTGGTTTTACCAGAGAGGAGTCAAACTGAAAAATACTGCTCGGGCTTTATTTATACGCGACTCGACATCGGCATCAGCCCCACCATCCGCAGTCACTACGCTTCCAAGGTAAGTAAAGTCCTCGACTTTTTCTATCGGTTGTCCGGAGATAGAAATGGTGTTTTGCCCTCCTGATGACAAGCTCATGTATTTAGTCTTAGCGGCATTAATTATACCCTTCGCTCATAGAGTGAAAGAGTATATCAACTTTGTCATGAAGTTTGTAACGCATTGAAGGAAGCATCTCCGACCATATAAAGAGTATACATATATGATCAGCATGACTTGGGGAGTCGATTGGGCGATGTCCGTCTGTCTGTTGCGACGCGTTTTACTCGGCCAATTTAAAAGCTATGAAGCTGAAATTTTGCACAAATGCTTCTTTTTGCTGCAGGCAGTTTGTATGTTTGAATCGGTAAAATCGGACAATGGGGTCATGGAACTGCCATACAAACCCAACTCACCAAATTAGGTTCTTCTAAGAAAAACTTTTTTATTTATGCATCAATTTCAAACAAATTCCACACGAATGTATTTCTATGGATGACACAAAACATATGTAAGATTGGATTAAATCGGACTATGGGGTCATGGGGCTGTCATACAAACCTAACCTCCAAAATTAAGTTCTTCTAAGAAAAACTATTTTATTTGTGCATTAATTTCAACCAAATTCCACACAAATGAATTTCTTTCGATGACACAAAACATATCTAAGAATGGATCAAATCGGATAGTGGGGTCATGGGGCTACCATACAAACCTAACCTCCCAAATTAGGTTCTTCTAAGAAAAACTTTTTTATTTGTGTACCAATTTCAACCAAATTCCACACAAACGAGTTTCTCTTGATGACACAATACATATCTAAGAATTGATCAAATCTGACCATGGGGTGGCCATAGAAACCCAACGCCCATTTTGGTTCTTCTAAGAAAAATTTTTGCACCAATTTCACAAAACCTTGAATTAATGTGTCTTTACCAAAGCAACAAAAAAGTTAAAAACGAATGGAATCGTACTTTGGGGTCATGCTCCCGCAACCCCAATAAAATTTTCCGAGTAAATATTTTTATTTGCCCACTTAATTCAACCAAGCACAAAACTTTTGTCAAGACGGAAGAAAAAGAATGAGGGGGATTAACTACAAGTCATATATACGCCCGAAAAAAACTTTTAGCCCAAGGTGAGCGAAGGGTATCCAAATTTCGGCCAAGTCCGAAATTAGCCTTCGCCCCCGGGGGTTGGCGAGCGAAGCGAGCAGGGGGCGAAGCCCCCTAGTTTTTTATTTGATTTATTTGATAGAATGATAATAATATTTTTTCAAAAAGAAATATACATTCAAGTAATGAACATTTTGATGATTCTCATTATAGGACAAAGAACAAAAATCGTTTATACGAAAACCAATTTTTCAAATCAAAACGTTTTCAATGTTCCATCCAATTTTCTATACAACACACAACAATATTTTTTATTCACTTGCAATCCATTTGCTAAATCATAATTTTCCTAAAAATTTCTCCATAGTAATTTCCCTTTTTCGGCCTAATGGGCCCGTATCACAACAAGAGGCGAAAATCTCAACGACACTATCATCACCATAATGAATGTTGACCGGCCAAACTGTAACAATTGCAATATTTAAAGGATCTATTGGTCCAGCCCCGTAGCGACCGTACGAACAAGTAGCATACTAGCAGTAAGGTGGTAAGGTATCCATAGCTTGCTCCACTTGCAAAACTTTCAAGAGGCTTCCCTCTCTCTAGACTCTAATGAATTGCATAGAAAATTCATTGACCTAAAATGTCGTTGTTTTTGCCTAGTAGAAGAGCAGGCTCTGCACAGCTACTAGCTATATTAAGGCGCATAGGTTTGTGCTTCTTGGCTATAGAGCGATGGTGGTTATTGTGTGGGTACTGGGTACTTATTTCAGAGAAAACGCGCACAATTGTATAGTGTTTCCTTCTGTTTGTTGTTCAACTCTATGAAATGTTGATTAACGTGAAATATGTCTTGAATGTCTCGAGGATTTGGAGCCATGCCATTTGGGACGAGCGTCGAACGACAACATAACGATGGTCCATGAAACTTGGCTTTTCAGCGATAAACTATTGGTGGCTGGAGAAAAGAGTTCGCAGAGCAACTCGGCCGATGTTTGGCCGGTTATAAAGAATAAAAGCGATGGCTTAAGCAATGGTCACAGCAAGTAATAACTGGAGTTGATTAATAAGAACTGAAAAGAATTGAAGTTGGAAAATTTCAGGCGAACTAGAAAAAAATATTGTTTTGTTTTGGATTTAGTCAGCTTCATTTTTAATCACGTAAAAATGTAATTGAATTGAGTTTCGTTTTTTTAATTTGTTAACCATCGGGCGACAGATTAAGTGTCAGTTTTTGTTGCGCCAATCAGCGATATGAAAAGGGAGAGATCTGAAACTCATAGTAGCGTTTGTCCGATGTATGTACTGTTGCAGTCTTCGCATGTTATTCGATAAATTCCGCTCTTCTCCGTTAATTTTTTTGGGTCTTTTTCATTGCTAAGTAGCGTTTTGATCGTATGATCTTTGCTAGATCCTACTACTTCGATTTCATGTTTCGCCATTAGTTTTCTGATGCTATTAAATAATTCTGGGGAATGGACCACCCCCATTCTCTTGATTACCTCGTTGTTTCTGTCGAGAAGAGCGGAATTTATCGAATAACATGCGAGGACTGCAACAGTACATACATAGGACAAACGAAAAGATTAGTTGACACCAGGATTAAGGAACACCTAAAAGACGCAGAGTTGGCGAAAAGAGACAAAAGGAAGAATATCAAATCATCAGTGGCTCGTCATATTATCGATGAAGGGCACAAAATGGAGCAGGTAAAAATATTAAAAGAGGTTAAGCAATCAAAACTGGATAGTTATGAAAGTTTTTAATAATTTAATAAGATCCATGGATTCGTGTGTGCACGGTTTAGAAAACTCTTTTGTTTTTCCTCTTTGTTGCGCGGGAGTGAAAACAAACATTCCAGTTGACGAAAGTCTGAAATAGTCGACGGAAGAATAATATTTATAATATAAAAAAAAAAAACAATAATTTCTGTAGAATTTTTGGCTTTTTTGTAAACTAGTTTTTTTATACAAACTATGAAACATTTATGATGTAACTAAATTCTTCCCGAAGTCAATACATTTGTATATTTCCTTGTGAACCCCCGGTATTTTCCATCACGAGCCGCCACTGGCAATGCACAATCGTATCTCTTCGATCTAATCCCAGGTAGACCTTATTAGTAATCAGCGCCAGGACCTTTTTTGTAAACTTTTAAATAGCGCAATTAGATTTTAAGGCCCGTATTTATGAAGATTCCTTAACTTAAGGAGACTTTTTTGTCTGCTTTGACCAGGGTTGTGCTTTGTTCCTGAGTCACCGCCGCTATGCGAAAGTCCACAGGTCAAGGAGACCTTGGGTCAAGGATGCCGAAATTCAATAAATTAAATGTCATTCCCATACTTTTTCATAGAAAAAAAAGTCTCCTTAAGTTAAGGAATGTTCATAAATACGGGCCTAAGACTATATAATAGGAAGATGAGGTAAAAAACACACATACCGCTGAAGAAGACAGTAATTGACTGTCGAAATACGTATTCGGATTCACTGTTATTATGATTAAACCAAACAACGGTTGAAAAATTAGTTCTTCGACGTCACGGATGTCCTGTGCAAGGAAAGTGCACCGGGATACATGTAAAGGGTACTTTTTTTAAGCCATATAGGACTTGCAATTTTAAAAAATAACACAAAAAAAAAGTTAAAGTTCTTCCCAAAGCGCAGTGAGGGTGCGATGTTTGAGTGCCCATTTGGCTGTACAACTAGAAGTAAGGGTTATTGGGTAGGTCTTAGGGTTTTCGTCTACAACATGAGGCTAATGTGAGAGGTCTATTACATTTCTATTTCTTAATTTATTTTATTTATAAAACTTACCGAAAAAATGCTAGAATCATTTCTACTTTCCCAATAAACTTTGAATGAAATGTAACTCCATAAATGTCAATACCAAAAAGCAACCCCAACCAAGTTAGGGCATAGAAGCTGGCCAAATTCATTCCCACCTCTAGCACACATCAACTGAAATAATAAAGTCCAATCAATTTGCCACGCTAACAACAGTTGACAAGATACAAATTGCCAAAGTAATTGACTGTAACACAAGCCCCCCCGTTCTCCCTAGTTGTACGGCCAGGATACGCCAGGATGATTGGGCGCTCTATTATCACCTCGTGTAGATGGAAAACACCGACGACAAGGCCCACGTATGCGTCAGGTGAAATGAAGACAATTTTTGTTAGGCAATCTGATGAAATCAGAAATCTGCCATTTGTTCTAATATTGTCTGTCGTGACGGGAGCCTATATTGCGGGGGGCAAACAGGCAGTACGACAGTGATAAGTTTATTTTCTTACGACTCCCATCTCCTAGGAGCTGGCAAGGCGAGATATTGTCTTGTCTGCATAGCGCAGTAGTGAAACGATATTTTATTTAAAAAGTTGTTGAAGAAAGCAAATTACTTCAGTGAATTATTTGTCACGTTCAATTATCCGCATTGCCTGGAAAAAGTTCAACCACAAATCCTTCTTCCCGATTTCTTACTAACAAAATTGTACATCATTATCAAATTTATCAAGAAAACTTATTTCCTGCGGATAAATCTCAAGCTTTTCCCACAAAAGATGTTGAACGAAACTTTACGGTTAGTTATTGCTTATTACTTTTGCAAAACTTTAAAGGATGCATTTCATAATAGTGAGCGCACATACAAACTTTACACGCTCGTCCGCAAAATAAAATATAGTGATTTCTGCATCAAGGATCACATGCACATATCCACATTCACATGATGTACTCATATGGGAGAAGAGACGCTTGGGTATTGGGCTGCAAACAAGTATCCTCCGGGCATATAATACTTTTCGACTTCATTCCATCGAACCAAACGTAAACGTAATATGTACATACAGAGAGAGAGCCGAGAGACCTCGATAATATTCTTCTGCATCGGTTGGCTTCCGCCCAAATGCTTTTCTAAATCAAATTTAAATTCAACTTAATAAACCAGGGGCTGGTACTTCGGCACCGATAAACTCCGAAAATGAACACACATAGACTTTTCGAAAGAAAAGTTTCGAATTTATAGATTCCTAGTCGAGCGTGTCGAATATATTGGGGAGGAAAGACTACACTATCCTGCCTGACTATACTAAACTGTACTGCTGCTACTAGGACGACGACGAGCTGAAACGACAAGAAAATGTATGGAATAGGAAACAGAATACTAAAATGGGGTCTCATTGATTCGACAAAATCCCCTGAATGCAATAAAAGGCGGCTCCCGATGGAAAGTGGAAAATTGCATGTGCAATGGGAAAATGTTCGTACTGACTAAATTCGGTTTTAAATGTAGATGTAGTGCAGTGACGAGAATATTGTATAAAGAATAATGGATAGCCGGAGAAATAAAAGAGATAAATGTTTGAAAATAATAATGTAAGAACGACTATGAAGAGGAGACAAAAACAGGTTAGTTCATCGGCGATTTTAAAAGTGCTGTGCCTGCGAAAAAATAGCTAAATTAAAAAAAAAAAAAGATTTGATTTGCTTATTTCATACAAACAAATGATGACACTGATGCATTTTTCACGCCATGTTGTAGAACATAATTCCATTGCTGTGTGACCGTTCTCTAACCATAGCGACTTAGTTGTCCATAGACCATAGTAAGGATTAGGACCCAAAAAATGTGTTGACGAGCAATGCCTAGCAAGCTCATCCGCAGCTTCATAGCCCTCGATACCCCTCTGGCTCGTCACCCCATACAGAGTAACACGGTAGATACATACCTTGAAGAGTATCAAAATACTCCTTCATCGTCCTAGATGAGAGTGTGTATAACGACAGAGTCTTAGTAGCTGCCTGGCCATACGTACAGAATAGCAACATTAACGTTAGCGGGTTTGGCTAGATGCTCATGGCGACTGATATTCTAGTACCGGGTCCATATACTTCGGCACCGACTCCTTCCTCGTTTTGTGGAGCTATTAAGACCACGAATTAAATTCCCATCATTCCATTCCGTGCGACTTGGGGTACTGAAAGTTTCCTACCAAAGCAGAATTCGTTCGTCATTCATTCTGATCTCGGACAAATTTGGGCGTTATGGATTCTATCTAGAATACTCATGTGGCCCTGATTATGAGCGTCAGCATTTCGAAAGCACTTTGAGCCATAGATCTCTGAATAAAAATATCCAACGGAGTGAGGCGAATAATAGCTTGGGTTGCCGACGTAGCAAGCAAGTGTTTAGTAAACACATATGGAGTCCATCATACCAGTGCAGAATATGTCACAAAAGGTCGGACCAAAATCACAGACATCCACCTAAATATATTACATCAGTATAGAAATAAAGCATTGTTTTCCCCAATAGAAAGGACTGAGGTTAAGATTCATTTTTCTTGTAAAAGGACCTGTACAGTTTTTTAAAGATTAACTCAGAATCCCAGTTTATCACACCATCAGAGTACTGAATGGACTGCCCATAAGAATTTTTCGCTAGATTATTGTCGTTTGGCACCGCTCGCCATGAGCGTGGTTCGTAGTATAGTCTCGAAGAGTAGCTTGCTCTGAAAATGGCTTTCAGGTGATTGTTAGATCAAAGCTGTTTTGCAGTAGAGCTGGAAAACTACCGTCAGCACTGGGAGGTTTAAAGCGTTCGAACAACCCCACTTTTGATCTTCTCTCTGGAGAATATTTCTTTTTAGAAGCCCTTAAGCCAACTTAAAGGGGCCCGATGTTCAGCATGTGAGAAAAACAAATAGGCTTCATCTGGAATAGAGGACGGGAAGATAGTATTTAACAGCAATTGCACACTTTTTTCAGGGTTCCCCGTAAAGCATGCGTCCGACTTTTTGAATTGACCAACATCGTTGTTATCCTCTTTTGATTAGGGGCTATGGATACAAGCTGCTTTTGGTAATGACTGAATGCCTTCGCAGTGCTTGGTTCGGCTTTCTCGTTTTGAAACCCTGATCAGTAGATTGGTTAGGTAGTTAGGAAATATCTACATTCTTTTCAGACATTAGTACGCTTTTATACGAACTTTAAATGCATTGAAATTTATATTTTCATCTTGTTAGATACTTTCGTGCTCCGTGCTCTGTGGCCGTGATCGTTCGGTCGCCACTCTGTGAAATAGACACTCATGGAGAAACGAGTTTCCAAACTCGGCACGACTCGTCGCAAGTTTATTATTCAGAAGAAGACGATAAGAAATATTCTAATCGTAGAATAATAAAGATAAACTAATAATGCGACTAGGAAGCGGTATGGCTGACAACCGTATCACACTCCGAATTCAGTTGTCTTTGTAACGTTGATGACTACACATGGTAGTCATCAACGCACCATGCTCCACTAGGAGTTACGGTAATGAAGGGAGGGAGATACTTTCATAGCTTTGTCGTACCTTCATTTGCACTAGCAGTTGAAAACCGGCGCGGCGGACGTTTCATTGCAGCAGCCGTTGAGAGCCTGGACTAGCCAATTCGGTTTAATTCCATTGTTTTTATTTTGTCAACACAGAAACATATTTTCCTCTACTTCCAAATTCAAGTATGTATATTAATGAAGCTCTTAACGTAACGGCATTCGAAAACATATTTAATGGGATAATCCATCAGCAGAAGGCCAGTTTTCTTTGAAACTGTAATGGTTCCATTTGGCCGCATAAGTGTCATATTTTGAGTTTACCAGGCTTTTACAAACATTTCTGATTTGGATTAACTTCAAATCATTGATATTTGTGAAATCCCGATTAAATTCAAAAATTGGTATTTATGGATGCAAACATACCTTCGATGCAACAGCTGTTCCGTCAAGTCGGTCGAAAACCGTCGAGCAGAAAACCTCAGCAGTCTGTTCTTGCTGTCACAAGCCTTGATTCTTTTCGCTTGCCTAGTCATGCGAGATTCCTTTTTAAAATATAGGACAGAGCACAATGGGCAGCAGAAACCCAGCCCAACACCTACCGCTCTGAGCTACAGCAAGCGCATGCCGCTACCCCTCCTCATTCTTTTTTTTCCGTCTTGACAAAAGTTTTGGGCTTGGTTGAAATAAGTGGGCAAATAAAAATGTAGAAAGGGGAAGGGTTTGCTCAAATCCACCGATTAAGAACGAACACGGGCTTATCGTTTATAACCGAACGCTTTATTGAATGATAATATCAATGACAAAATGGAATCAGAATAAATGTAAGAAAAGTATAAGAATTAGATTTTGATACGTAACCGCACGTCCGACGACGACGAGAACTGGCGCGGAAGTGGCAAGTTTGAAGTGCCAGTTGACATTTGGCAAAAGTGTTGCCAGAACCGAATTCGTCTACTTTCGCTCCAACACTCCCCCTCGAATTATGTTCGGCAAACATCGCTGGAGATTGTCTTAATACCTGACATCTCAAGACATCGTAGATGCTTTGGCCTCGGAACTGCTTTTGTAAGAAAATCCGCCGTCATGTCCCCAGTAGACAGGTGCTGAAGGTAAATATCTTCACGCTTGATGACATCTCGAACGCAGTGGTGTCGAATATCGATATGTTTACTGCGAGAGTGAAATACTGGATTCTCCGCAAGCTTTATTGCTCCAAAGTTGTCGCAATAAACAGTTATCGGAATAAAGCCACCTACATCGAGTTCCGTAAGCATCTTCTTCAGAAATATAGCTTCCTTAGAAACTTCGGTAAGAGCCATATACTCCGCCGCGGTTGACGATAATGCCACAGTGCGCTGCTTCTTCGAATCCCATGAGATTGGGCTTCCACCAAGTAGGAAAATAAAGCCTAATTGAGACTTCCTGTCGGCCTCACAATTTCCCCAATCGGAATCGACAAATCCCGTTAGCGGTTGAGACGCAGCATTGTAAGTGAGCCCCACGTCCATGGTGCCCTTCAGATACCTGAGGACTCGCTTTGCAGCCTTCCAGTGTTCCTCAGAGTAGCAGCTGTTGAACTGTCTAAGGCGAGATACAGCAAAACAGATATCGGGCCTAGTCGTCACGGCCAGATATGTTAAGCAGCCAACAAGTTCACGATAAGGATGAGAACAGCTCGCCTCCTCTGCTCTAACTAGCTTCGTATTAGCGTCCATAGGTGTACCAATCGGGTTGCAATCCTCCATTCCAAAACGTTTGAGGATTGTTTCGATGTAACACCTCTGCTTGAGACTTATTGAGTCTCCTCGCCTGGAAAACTCGACGCCCAGACAATAAGATACGTCGTCTAGCGCCTTGACATCAAAGTTGTGAGATAACACATCTCCAATGGACTTGATGATATTCGAATCCTTACACGACACAAGAATGTCGTCCACGTAGACAGCGATTATTGTCATCTTTTCTCCTTGACCCATGTAGTAGAGGCATGGATCACCACTAGACGCAACTGCCCCAATGCTCCTCAATACTTCGTCTAATCGGTTGTACCAGCAGCGACCAGCCTGTCTAAGACCAAAGAGAGCCTTCCGCAATAAACACACCTTGTCGCCGGACTTGAGGTCGTGAGCCATCGTTTCCGCTTTGCGTTTCGTCGCATAGTCGCAGTTCGATTGATTAACTTCAGCAAATCCAATAGATCGTTAGGGGGTTCCATGAAGACTTCCTCTTCTAATTTGCCATTCAAGTACGCCGTGGTTACGTCGTACTGCTTGATGTTCATATTCTTTCGAGCTGCTAAAGCCACCATAAGACGGATGGAACTCAAACGAGCAACGGGGGCAAATGTATCATAAAAGTGTATACCTGGTGTTTGAGCGAATCCTTGCGCTACTAGCCGCGCTTTACGTCGATCCACGCTTCCGTCCACATTCAACTTGTTTCGAAGAACTATTGGACTTCCAATTACTTTCGAGTCTTTCGGACGATCCACCAGATCCCAAGTATTATTACGAAGTACCGATTTAACTTCCTCAGCTATCGCTAAACGCCATTCGTCTGCTTCCGGACTAGTCATGGCCAGCTTCATCGGTATTTCAGCCAGAGAAGTTTGCTCTCCATTGCTTTCACTTTCGACATCATTTGTGATAAGCCGATAGCCAGGGCCGGCAAAATCCACACTTTTCATTAAATTCTTTTTAAAAATTTTATTGTTGCTTAAGAAATTTTTTTTTTTTGTTTTTAACTGCTGAATTGAGTATGATGTGAGAATATTAATGCAAGCTAAAATTAAAATTATTAGCTTAATGAATGTTTAAATGTTGGCGGTTCAAAAACGAACCTGTGGTAATGCAAAATAGACAGGAATAAACCCACGGTCAAAATTATAAAATTAAATGAATTGATGTTTTGAAAAATATGGACTAAACGTAAAATCGATACTGACGTAAATCGGTACTATCAAATTCAATCGTATTTAGAACCATTGCCAAGTACGTTTTGGCAGCAACCAGAGTCTGTAGATGAGGAACGTAGTCATTGGAACTGTCCACCCTTACTCAATCTTCGTCTTAACATCGAAAAGGATGAATGGAAAATTGCTACCTACTTAATTGGGGTTTGCTATCGCCTTTCCATTCAACATTATAAGAAGTACGGAAATTTAATTTCTTGCGAAATAGATGCGAGTTTCGGCGAAATCGGCTCATTTTAATGAATTGATGCAAAATGTTCTGAGCTGTACTTTTCCCACGAAAAGTTATTTCTTCTCAAAAAAAAAATTATGATAGATAATTTTTTATTTCAGATTGACTTTTTGTCAAAAGATTCCTATTAATAAGAATAGATGAATTTCGAAATACATGGAGTTCGCAAAATGACGAACACGATGGCTTGCCAAGCACAAAGCAAGCTGTTTAGTCGGAGGTTGGATGAAAAAAATTTGTTTTCTGCAACGGAGTTTTTTAGGTAGAGCTTTTCTCGTGGTTAAACCAGCCCCGAAATTGAAATTAATGGTTGACTTTGTCGTAAGTATTGTCAAAAACATTTCTCGACAACTGAACTGGTAGTATGATTCAGTTGTCAACTACACGGCTTTCAGCTAATTGAAAAAAAAAGATGCAATTGAGTCTGATTTAAAAAAAAAACAGTCGAGAAGTATCAAGAAATTCCTTGCCGTAGAAACTCGACCAACTGAAATGGAAGAATCATAATTTCCACTTGACAGTCAAGACAGACACTTTTCCTTAAAATTAACTAAGAAAAATCTAGAGAATGGCGAAGATATCAAAAGAAGCTGGCTAGTTAACTCAAAAACAGCGTTTTGTTTTTGCTGCAGGCTATTTTCCGGGCGAGCGAAGTCTGCATTTTCAACAACGGGCTACCAGGACTGGAAGCATATATATTCTATACTAACTTAGGTCAAAGGATTTTTATTTTTATTTTTTATTTTTGTTACTTTCATTCTATTGCAATTTTTCGGGTATAGAAACTATATAAGGGTGCGCTTCCTTCAAGTTCGCCCCGGGCGCCGTTTCACCTAAAGCCGGCCTTGCCGATAGCCCTTGCGTGGTCTACCCCGTTTGCCAGATCGATTAATCTTCGGCCTCCCTCGTCCGCGACGCGGTACAGCGTCTTGGCCTGATGGCCTCAAAACATCGGGAACCTCTTGGCCAGTTGAGTAAGTATTGACGGGTGTCAACTCAATTGTAACTGAATCATTCTCACCAGTTGTTTCGTGATTATCATTGGCTTCCTCCATCGCATTCGACAAGAAATCCTCGAAATCGGATGACTGGTGATCGAGTCCTTCTTCGAATTTCACATCTCTTCATACAATGACTTTTCTGCAATCGGGCAGCCAAATTCGAAAGCCTTTTGACTCGGTTGAGTATCCGACAAATCTCCCAGTTTCGCAACGTGATTCGAACTTTCCCATCTTGGAGCCTCTCTTTAAGATTAGCGTTTTGCATCCAAATTCACGGAAATGACTCACGTCTGGAACGCTCCCGGTCCACGCTTCGAATGGGGTTTTACCGCTCAAGGACTTGGTTAGGCATCGATTACGGATATAGTTCGCTGTGTTAATAGCTTCAGCCCACATAAATCGCGGCAATCCGTTTTGCATTAATAAGCATCGAGCCATTTCTACGACGCGACGGTACGATTGCGACGCTCGACTACACCATTTTGTTCTGGGTTGTGTGCCACAGTAAGTCGCCGAGTAATTCCACGTTCTCTTAAAAATTCGTCAATTGTATCGTTAACGAATTCCCGCCCGTTGTCCGATTGCACGCACTTCACCTTCTTTCCGGTTTGCGTCTCGAAAAGATTGATCACTTCCTTCATCGCCTTGAACACGTCAGATTTCGACTTTAAAAATCGAACTTCGCTCCATCTGGAACTGTCATCGATGAACAAAACGAAGTACCGTGCACCGCCTAAAGACATTTCGCGCATCGGGCCACACAAATCCATGTGGATTATGTAGAGGACGTTGGATGTTCTTTGTGACTGTTTAGGGAAAGAGGCACGCGTCGTTTTTCCCTTCACGCAAACATCGCAATTCGCGTCACTTTCAATGGAAACTTTCTCCAAGCCATCCATCCGATTTGATCCATTCTTAGATATGTTTTGTGTCATCAAGAGAAACACATTTGTGTGAAATTTGGTTGAAATTGGTGCACAAATAAAAAGATTTTTCTTAGAAGAACCTAATTTGGAGGGTTTAGTTTGTATGGCTGCCCCATGACCCCATGGTCCGATTTGATCCATTCTTACATATGTTTTGTGTTATCAATAGCAACATATTTGTGTGAAATTTTGTTGAAATCGCTGCGAAGGGTATAAATAAAAAATAAAGAAACGTTATCAAGCCAATATGAAATATCCAGAATAGCTTATCCCGGAAACAGGACCACAAACGCTTTTATTTTACTATAAGTATAGTCAACTCCCAATAATCCAGACAATGATGAACAAACATTTCACCCTATGGTACATAAGAAAAGTGGCCTTTTAAATTAAAACAAAAGCATTTTAACAATTAATGTACTGTCTCACACGCAACCCTATCCTTAAGACATTCTATAAAATATATTTTTCAAATTCACACATATGCTTTGCGTACAATATGCGATCTTCGCGCGAATTATTGTAATGTATAGCGCTTGCTAAGCCTATGTCGCTGAAAATTAAGTGGCAAAATTTGCATCTTAATCGACCATAAATAACTTTTATGAGCTACGAATTCATAATTTTACAACTCACTCCCAAAAGGCGCCTCGCCGCACTTTGGCTTTGTGAAAAATATGACCAAGTAAATTTTTCATTCGCATTAGCTTTCTTCACGCCATTCCGGTCGAACTGGCATAAGTAACATCAAAAAGTAAGATTGAAAATGAAATGGAAGTTTTCATTTATGCATGTCCTGACGCGCGGACGCTGTTTTACATTACGCTTAAGGATGGCATGACCGGTGTGTTGAAATAAACCGCACGTTTGTCTTTTCGGTTGGTTTCGACGCCACCGCGATATTCTGAATATGTATAACGAAACGAGGCAGCGACGCCGTAGCAACAACCCAAACTAAACGAAACCATACAATGCTTCTCCAAGGAATATGCGAAGGACATGCTCGCATACTTAGTTATTTGACTTCCTTTTTGTGCGAAAAGATAATATGAAATGACGATGAATAATCATGAGAGACCTTGAGGGAGAAATGAATAAATACGCTCGAAGTGAACTTATGGTTTTTGGCTGAAATATTTAATTTTGATTGTCTCGCATGGATGATTGCGGTGGAGAAGAGTGACTAATGAAAATTTTGCATGGTTTGGTAAAAAAATAATTGAAAATATTTTCATGTATTTTTGGATATCATTGCTCAATTCAATAATCAGTATCCAGATGTTTGGACGAAGCTACGGCATGCATCTCTAGAAAAGGAAGTTTTTCGCTGAAAGATAAATAGTAGAAAAAGTACATCTACTGCAAAGGACTCAAATCTTTCTTAATTTTCTATACACTGAACAAAATTCATATAAAAAATCTTCATAAAATTCTGCCAATATTAACTTATTATGTATACAGCTGTATAGTATGCATTGTCGACCTTATTACCGCATCAGTTCTCATCTTGGCATCCGATTTGCATATCTCTAATATCCTGCTCTACTTCCACTTTCTATTCCCTCGCATCAACAGAATCGCGAGTGCAAACAAATAACCGCAAGAAAGTTTTCGTCTGCGACTTTTAATTAATTTAGTTGCGACTTTGTCTTCATTTAGTCTTTGCTTTTTTAGCGCCTTGTCCGCTTCAATCTGCAATGACGAGGCGAGTAGTATAGTAAATTATTCCCAATGAAATTCCGTTGATTTAATTTAATTAATACAATCATACTCAAATGGCGCGCGCCACCACTTTTCTACCCCATTCATAAAAGCCGCTTCGCGCTCTCTCATCAAGTCCTTGCGAAGAAAATTACTTCCTTGTTTACCCGTTGCGTAGCGTTGAAGATATTGTTTAGTAATTTTATGTTTGGCATAGAAATGCAAACAGCACCGTGCGGAAAACGCTATAATATTGCATCGTCGTCAAGGGAGCAACTTCGTCGAGTCTATACAAAGGGATGTTGGTGGTTTGCCAATTCGGCTTCGGTTTTTGGAATACGTATAAATTTTTCGGCGGCGAATTAAATGAGCTTGTTTCGATACGGATCGGTTCGAAAACAATGCAAGCGATTTCAGAAGTTTTGGTAAATTAGAAAATATTGCTTGTAATTTTCTAAGAATAGCTTATTCGGAGTTGGTTTGCTCAATATGAAGGTATACACGGTTGATGCATCTTATTTGTATACCACTTGGCAGGAATAGAAAGCCAGACAACAACTAATCCTCGATTCGATATCCTAATATAATATCTGCACATTTTTTTAACGAACTACTCTTACTCGTATTGAATATTGTAGCACTTTTATATGATTTTATTTTATCTACTCGCTGTTTTCTTTGCATCTCATAGAAAGAATATTAAAAGGATTTCCATGTTTGCTAGTGGGCTCGTGTAAACTTTTCAACTTTTTTTTCAATTTTTCAAAATGTTTACTCGTATCCTTTCGCCAGTGGATTCGAAGACAAACTGTGAAACTGTGTGCCATGGGATGTAGAATAACCAACATTGGTTTCACTGTACTTTTTCCTTTTTTTCTTTTTGTTTCATAGTCGATAATCGCCCTTTTTGTTCACAAACAACTGTTGTTTTTCCATAAGCTGGTTCACGGTCGGCGGCCACCGCTGAATCTTTGCCGAGTTCATGAACGGGTCGGACACGATAAAAATCTTTCAGAGAGTGAATAAACAGAATTTGAGCCACGCCATGACCTTAATTTGATTATTGGCAAACATGGGAATATTGTTTGGATTGCAGACTTTCGACATTCTGAAGATAGGCTGTCTTGGTTCTTGGATTATACGTATAGGGTTGAGAAAGTAATCCGTTTCGAAGTTGAAACAATGTGCAATTATCGTCAGATTTTCAGATGGTTTTCGTGCTAAAGCTTTGGTTAGTGACTATAGCGGGGTTGGGGTGTACTGTTTTTGTTTTTTTGAATAATTTTGAAGCAGACGGATGATTGAGTACAAATGTTTCGATATTACCACCGCCGTCTATATATTAAGGCCGCAATGTAGAATGTTAGACGTCAAAATCAGCTCGTAATTTTTGGCTATGTTTTTGTTTTGTTAAATGTCTTACAGAACTTTGACCCGCATAGAAGAATTTTTTAAAAACTCATTCGTGGTTTGAAGATTTCTACGCACAGTTTTTAGTTAGAAAAACCATCACGTCATGACGCTGCACTTTCTTACTTTAGACATGATAGCATGGAGCCGGGCGCCACAGTGCGTCGTTCCATAGGCAAAAATAAAAAAATTGACTATTTTTCCCCGGAATCAAAGTTAGTCAAAATCAAAGAGAACATGTTGGAGTATCCGAATATATAAAAAAAAAAATTTATTGCTTCGTTTTTTTTTTTAGTAATTTTATGGACTAAATTAGTAAAATATAAAAAATTCAAAAAAATAGGTTGTACTTTAACTTCGATTTCCGATCTTTTCGCAAGTTTTTGGCAACCATAATGATACTTTTTAGAATAAGTATGTTCCACTAAAACTCTTCAGATAATTTTTTTTCTAAAAAATTTTTAATTGAAAAATAAACGTAAAAAAATCATTAAAATATGAAAACAAATTTTAAATTGAGATTAAAAAAAACGTCACAAAACGTTTTGGGTGGTTGATATTTTCTGAACGATACATGTGTCTACTTTAATTTAAACTAGTATTGTTTTGCCTTTTTTACGGAATTGGCATTTTTACTGAACTAGTTCCGTGGAAAATGGCAACTGGGCTATTTCTAAAGTCATTAAAAGTGATAATTTTAACATAATTGTAAGCTTTTACACACTTTTCCGATAGAGGAGATAATTAATTTCAAGCACGAACAAAAAAAATATTATAAATAATCTTAATTAATTTTTATTATTAAAAAATCGATTAATTCAAAAATACATGAAAATATAAATATAAATACATAATGCATATATTTTTTATGGAATTTGATTTCTGAAGTCCAGTGTAAACCATATCATGAATAAAATATTTATAATAATATAATAATAAATTGTTATTAATTGAAAAAATCGATAAAAGTCTATAAAATACGAAAAAACTTTCAAAGTGAGATTTAAACGAGACCGAGGCTAATTTCGGGCGCGGCCGAAATTTGGATACCCTTCGCTATTCTTGGCCTAAAAGTTTTTTTCGGGCGTACCTAGGACTTGTATTTAACCTCCCCCCCCACATTCTTTTCCTTCCGTCTTCTCAAAAGTTCCGTTTCGTCGACAAAAAAAATATTTCTGTGGGGTTTGGTTGAAATAAGTGGGCTAGGGTTGCCACCTGCTCGGGCCTCGCTCCGCAGTGACGGGCCTAGAAGGTGCCGCCGGGACGCCGGGTTCAGGAAAATTTTGCCGGGACGCGCTCTTTGGTGTAGAAAAAAGTAGTCCTCCTGAAAAGTCAGTACTATAAATTAAAATTTAATTGACAGTTTAGTTTTTCTACATTTTTTTTCATGGGGACGTAGCTGCAACTGTTTCTTTAAGGGCCGCGCTTAGATTGAAATATGTAGCCCAGCTTTTCTTAAAAATATTCACCCTTATGACGATCGTGAGTTTGATTTAGTTTTCCAATGTCTGCTTTTCAAGAGTTCCTATAGTCTATTCTGCGATAGGTGCCGGATAAAATGTTTACTCGCAGTTAAAAAAAACATTACTTCTGTGGATGTATGACCCTAGGTATGGTGGTCTTACCATATTCAGTGGAAACTAAGAATCTCGTCACATGTCTCGTATTACTCTGCATCGCTGCAAACTTAACCTTCCGGCGGGCGCAATACTAATCCTAACACGATCGGGCCCAATGCATCTGACAGATTAAGTGCAGAAAAAGGGATGAAACTAAGTTTCTGTATATTTTAGACTCTTATTTATTGTTGCATTGTCTTTTTGAAACAGTCCTACGTGATTTTAAAAACAAAAACTGGCTCACAAAGTTTGATACCCTTCACATTTTAAATTTTCTAAGAATATTCCGCTTTCCATAGCTTCAATATTTAATAAACCTCCAACAACTCGACCACTTAAAAAATGTGAGCTTATTTTACTAAAAGCACACTATTGAACGATTTGGTGAACCTAAAAGTCAACAGAACGTTATTACGCAATGTGAAGAGTATAACATGTGGAAATTTTCATAGAAAAAGAGAAAATAACACAATCGGGCGCAATACATCTGAGAGATTATTTCATCCCCTCCCGCCCCTCAGACATATGGTAGATAGAAACTGAAAACTGCTTTGGATAGTTGATCGATAAAGATTAAGCTACTGTGAGTTTCAGATCTCTCCTTTTCGTATCGCTGCTTGGCGTAACATAAACTGACCACTTAATCTGTCAGATTCATTGTGCCCGCCCGAAGGTTAAGTTATCAAAGGTCACTGAAATTGCTATGCACGTAATATTGGCATTTAAGCAAAAAAAATATTTAAATTTGAAATTAGAGCTTGATTGCCTTGGAATGGCTGTGCCTCACAAGATTGCACGACTCCTGCTTTTGACCGGATCGAATCTTTATCGAAAACACTCTAATTTATCTTCGTAGAAATTGTACGGATGTGGGTTATCTGAAACATATTCTGAAATGAAAATCTGACGAATGTCGGCCCCACACTTATCAGGGTTCGCCAAACCGTCCTGTAAAAAAGATCAAAATTGTGAACAACACACGACTGGGAGGGATGGAGGCAATAGGGTAATTCAACAGAAGTTACCTTTTCGTTGACTCCCCTCTGTTCCTTCCATGCGAGTGTTGTACACAACTTTGATCTTTTACACCGCGCGGTTCGGCGAACCCCGATCCGTGTGGGCCGGCTTAAGATCAGATGACCGTGGAGTTATATTTAGGCAATAAATTCTTACCAGCTCAGAATGAAAAATAGGCAGTCTCTTTCAACCAAATAATGTTTATTATTTGGTAAGTTTTTGCTGAATGTATTGGGCAATTAGCACTGCTAATAATCACTCTATACACAGTAAGTCTTTTTCAACTAGATTACAGTAATTCACAACTAGAATTTAGCTCCTAGATTTTCTAGTTGTCAATCTAGTAAAAAAAAAAATATTACTGGAAATCCAGTAAACTTTTCTAATAGAAATCTAGTGAAAATAAATGGATTTCTAGTACCTAATTGCTAGAATTCTATTAAAAAATTAATTGGAAATCCAGTGAAAATCCGGTTATACTAGTGTATTTCACTAGATCTTCTCCCTAATGAAATTAATGGAATCTAGTAAATTCGTCCAGATTTAATTTGAATTCAATAGAAAATCTAGATAATTCGAATAATTTCTTTTGGATTTTTCATTACATTATTGATTTTTGCACGAACATTCATCTAAAAATTGAACGAAAATAAAACAGTCTGGTAAAATAATTTTATATTTTTATCAAATGTATTATAATATCGTGTAACGAGTTTTAATGTAAACCGGCCGTCTTTTCCATGGAAGCTAAATATTTTGTGGTCCACTTTCATCACTGCACTGAAGAGAAAAAATAAATAAAAATTCATTAAAGCATTCATTACATATTTTAAACACATTTTCACTCTTTCGTTCGGAAGCTTACCTAAGAATACACAAAATTTCACAGACACTAATTATAGCAATATGGGACTTACTCCGTGTATAAAAATCAACTAAAGAATTAGAGGGTGAGACGAAAATGAAAGTAGAATAACATTCACTTATTTTCTAGCGAAATTTAATAGTCTTTCAGTAATATTTACTGTTAATCTAGGGGCAATTTGCAAGAAATCTAGTGATATTAAATGAATATCTAGTTTTAGGAGAAGATTCGGTCCTTTTCACAGCCATTCTAGTTAAAATCTCTAGATAGCAGTTAAAATTTTCCACAATTACTAGAAAACTAGTGATTTAACATACTAGAAAGTGTCTAGTAAAAATTTACTGGAAAAAAGACTTACAGAGTAGAGCCGGAATAGTAGGCTCATTTTTGAATCGATAGTGTGTACGTGTCCTACCAAACTTTCCTCTGCCATTATAGAAAAATCTTTCAAAGGATTTATTAATTTATCAATCGAAAAGGCTGATCTGATCAATTAAACTTTTATTTCATAGGGCTGTCTTAGCTTCTTAGCAACTGTGCCTCAAAAATTCAATACATACTCGCAAAGAATTTTTCGAACACAGGGAAGGGAGGGGGTCCCCTCCCTTTTGCAGGTGCCGGGCGAGGGTCGTGGTCGAGGTGGTAACCCTAAAGTGAGCAAAGAAAAATATTTACTTAGAAAATGTTATTGGGGGATGAGGGACCATGGCCCCATAGTATGATTCCATTTGTTTTGACCTTTTTTGTTGCTTTGATAAAGACACATTAATTTGTAATTGTGAAATTTGTGTAAAAAATGTTTCATAGAAAAACCAAAACGGGGGTTTGGTTTTGTATGGCAGCCATGACCCCATGGTCCGATTTGATCCATTTTTCCGTATGTTTTGTGTTATCAATAGAAATACATTTGTGTGAAATTTCGATGAAATTGATGCACAAAGACAAAAGTTTTTCTTAGAAGAACCTAATTTTGGGAGTTGGGTTTGTATTGCAGCCCCATGACCCCATGTTCCGATTTGATCCATTCTTACATATGTTTTGTGTTATCAATATAGATACATTTGTGTGAAATTTTGTTGAAATTCGTGCACCAATAAAAAAGTTTTTCTTATAAGAACCTAATTTGGGGAGTTGGGTTTGTATGGCAGCCCCATGACCCCATTTTCCGATTTGATCCATTCTTACATATGTTTTGTGTTATCAATATAGACACATTTGTGTGAAATTGGTACACATATAAAAAAGTTTTTCTTAGAAGAACTTAAATTGGGGGGCTATATTTGCATGGCAGCCCTATGACGCAGTGATCCAATTTCGGCAATTCAAACATACAAACAGCCTGCAACAATAATAAGCACATGTGCAAAATTTCAGCTTGCTAGCTTCAATACTCGAGGAGTAAAACGCGTCGCAACAGACAGACAGACAGACTGACAGACAGACGGACATTGATCATATGTGTATACTTTTTATATGGTCGGAGATGCTTCCTTCAATGCGTTACAAACTTCATGACAAAGTTAATATACCCTTTCACTCTATGAGCGAAGGGTATAAAAACACGCATCGAAAGATTTAGAGTAGCTACAATAATTTTTGTTTTTTTTTTAATGTAATTTGTATTTTTATTCAGCCAAATTTACTCAAATTTTTCGATAATTTTATGGAAATATGAGACTCGTTTTTAAGAAGGCAAAGCTGCATACCATTTTTCACTAAAATCCTTTTCAGATGGAATGAAGTTGAATTCCACTACGTTCCCGGAGAGACCTTCATGTGACGGTTAAAATTGTGTTCTGCAGCTCTGAAGCCATGAAATGAAACACATGAAAATATGGGATTCCGCAAAAGAAAATAGTCTCCCGAATGGAAAAATTTCCACATCTAATTTTGTTATAGATTCATGATGCACGTAGGTAGGTATCCCAGTTCTGGATATCAAGGGCCAGAAAACTACAAATACTGTACTTTTTCAGACTACAATCTCAGCAGCAGAAAATTTTGCGTAATGCCTGGAATCAAACTCGCATTTTTACGGCTTCAAGAATTGTAAAGTGCACAGATTTGTTTACTTCACTGGTAAACATTTTTTTTACCATGATCATCGACCAGGGGGGCAAGCGCCCCTCCCTGCCCTCCTCTGGCTATGTGGTATATGTGGTAAACCTTGGGTTATGTTGATACTAAAGAGGGCTCGTAAAGGAGCCCTAAAGTTCACGATGTTCTCATTGACAAAACATCATCTCATCAGCATGTGAAGTGCAAACGTATCTTTAAGTATGTTTTATAATTTCTCGATTTTTGAATGGGGTTTTTATGGCTAGGGTTAGGGTACTCACGGGCAGTGATGCGTCTCGATGGTGTTGCCGGGCGTATGAATGCAACTTTTTTTATTGAAGTGTGCAGAATTTTTCTAAATAATCGACGAAGCAAAGTAATTATACCGCACTTCTATACCTAATAATCTAAAACGCCCCTTCGGTCACCGTGAGCCGCTCGGGATTTGGTATTACTTCACATGGACTGTTACGGCAAATTATTATCGATCAACGATGCTCAGCGCGGCGCGGCGTAACATAAGTTTCCTTTTTACACAGTACACCGATTATTTTAGATTGCATAAATCTCTCTGCTCAGTGTCTTTCGATTTTCACTGGATTGTACCAAAAATTTAAATTAAAATCAACAAAATCTGTGGACTTCAGATATTCTTCCAGATCCGACTCCTATTGCCAAGACCCTTATAATTTTGGACTTCGCATCATCCCCCATACGGGAATCCATTGGCAAATGATGTCAACGTAAGTGCCTGCAGGGGATACCTACTCTTGGAGCGAATTAATCGGTTTGGATTAAAAGGCAAACTATAGTAGATCGACCTAAACTGGGAAGGCCTATAATAACGTGGCTATTACGACCCCGGGGCAAGTCCTCAGATCCATTACAATTGGTTAAATTCTTGCCAGAGCAGCTTTTGCGGAAGCTGCCTTTTCCCAAACGAGCTCTGAGTTCTCTAAAATTCTGCCTCAATCATAGCTCAGAATGCTGTATGATCTCAACTCAATCGCATTGCAATCGATACTTCAGCATTTTTCGAGTCGAGATTCAAGCCATCGAGTTCAACCATATTCAGTGACTGGCTAGAGACTAAAAATTAATAAAACAGAGGCAGAGGAGAGGATTAACTTGTCACATAGGTGTTCTCAGGGTTTTTTTTTGTTCCAGCGTTTTTCGGCCAGAACTGGACAGTTTTCTGGTCCATAATTGTGGAATGTGGATTAGTATGCAATCTATACGAGCTACAAGAGCTATGTCAATCGTAAGAGTTGATGAGACTGGTTAACTGTGGTACTATCACCAATGTGAGTAGAGCTAACTTTTACTTTTGGCAGAAAATGGGTCTGACTGGAAAAAGAATTTTTGTCAAAAAAACACCAAAAGGATTTGGCAGCCTGTATACCATAAATAGATGGTTTTAAAATATTGCCTAATGCGTCAATTAGTACAGTAAAGCACGGATAAGTGCACATCGATAATGCACAATTTTTTCGTGCACTTAAGCGTGTTGTGCACTTATCAGTGCTCCATACAAACTATATAATTTACGTAGCATAAATAGAAACTAGTGGCAACAACTGATATTGTGCGGCTATACTTTGTAACGCTATAGTCAGGGCCGGCCCTAGGGGTGGACGAACTGGCCAGTCTCCCAGTGCGTCCACTTTCAAGTGGCCACCACATCATGGAACCTTTTATTTTCGGGGGGCCACCACTCAGAAAGTGCTCCACTCTCTAGGGGCCTTCACACAACTAGATAATCAAAGCATACCTGATGCTAAATCCATTGAATCGCTGGGCGATGTTGTAAAATAAAAATGAGGTTGCAAACACGCTGGATGTTTCACATCTTATCGGACATTTTTAAATGTCCGAACTCCAAAAACTTCAGGATAAACCTAAGTCTATTCTATAAAAAAAATGCCGTGGAATTACCTGGTTCCAAATATATAGAAATTTGTTTCGTTTGAAAAATTCAAGTAATGCTTATTCGGAAATATTTTCCAAAAAATTCAAAAATTCTAACGCTTAGGCTGCCTATTACAAGCACTCCGATATGTGTACCGAAATTCTTTAAGAATGAAAGCCGCAGAAATGGAGTTGGAATTTCGTAAGAAAACCGGTCAAGCCGCATCCATCTGACGGATGGTATTTCAAATGTTTGGCGAGGGAAAAGCATTGATACACCTTGACGGATTTTTTTACAGCTATGACGTATGTGCCAAACACATAAAACAGATCAGGAAAGTGTGTATGACCACATTTTTGGGATTTATTTTGAAGCGCAAATAGTCCGACAATTAAATTTTTCTTTCAACGAAAGCTCGACAAAATAATCAACATTTGCTTTAACTAATGATGAAAAAATTTTACTTGGTAAATAAATACGTAGAAAGAAAGAGCTAGCTAGCAGTGGCAGCAATTCCAATTTTTTCCCTTAAAAATAAAAGGGGTTTTATGAAACAAGCCTTACGTCGAATTCGGGCATGCACACCCCAGGCTCGTTGGACCTGTGACTACGCGCCTGTGCAGGCAACGTAGCGCTGCTTTTCACATCCAGGCGGCCCCTTCAGTTTACTAGTCAGCAATGCGACTCAGGCAGTGTGGTCATCAATCCACAAACTAGCTAGATATAGGCGCGTAGGCAATTTCCACCAAGGCCGTTCTCCCTAGCTAGCCCCTTCTGGACTCGGGTCATGCGGAGCCGTCACCTCCGAAGCTCACACGACTTCCGTATGATGCACCCCCCCACCAGAGGACATCAAAATCGTGCTAGGCCTTTAGTGCTTCCCTCCCGCAATCTATGGGGGGAGGTAGGCACGCCAAGAGCCACCCGTGCATAACTCAGAAGCACGGGACCGTTAGCGCCCGAATGGTCTTTGTACAGATCCTCGCCATGGCGTATCAACTGTACCAGGGGCCCCCTTGCGCTGTTAGGTCCGTGGTGTCACAACTCACCACAGATCTCTGTCCGACTACAAACAGCCTTCCAAGCTGAGTGTCACACGGACACAGACCCCCCTGCGGGGGGTTTTATGAAACATTTACAACTCACCAGTCGCAGAATTTTAAAGCATTGCTATTTTGGCCTATACATCCAAAGCACGTCTTCATTTTTCTAATTGTTCGCCAAGCTCAATTTGACAAAATAACTCTATGAGCGAAGGGTATATGGAGCCAGTAAAAGTGTTTAAGAAAACTGCTTTGTGTCTTGTCTTTGTGTTTATAACGAAGGGGATAGTTTTCATTTGCCATTCCCAGCTCTCGTGCTTGCAGTTTCGCCTTACTAGAATATATATAACGGTGATTAACTATCAAAATTCTATTAAAAAAAAACAATAAAGCAAAGCGAAGACTTCCGCGACATCAAAAAGATTGCGAATCACTGATATAACGTGTGCAAAAAACATTCAGGCCAACAAGATCAGACATTGGGGTGTCGTGCTACATCAGCACAAAAAAAAATATTGACTATCAAAAATTGAAAAAAAAATGTAAGCCAAAATTTTGGTTGGAAAACATCGATTTGCCCTAGGGCCACCAAAAGGCTAAGGCCGGCCCTGGCTATAGTTTTCAACAATAAAATTTGACCACGCCATGTGACTTTGTAAAGCTTTCTAACTTTGGCAACAAATATTAACAAATGGACACTATCCATCTTTTTGAAATGTGATCAATGCAGGGGTCACCATTATCAAACTAACAGCTGATTGCAACAATCCCGTCAATGGCGCCGGCTTTGAGGGATACATCGAGGAAAGAACGTCGAACATAGATGTTGCGAATCGAGCTTTTTGTAGGCTTTTGGGACGTCAAATTGTGTGTAGCCTAAAATATTTTTTTTTGTACATTTTCAATAACAATTTTTTGATGTCAAAATTATCACTTGCTTGCAGAAAAAAAAAATTTTGTTCGCAAAAAAAAGAAAAATTAAAATTTTCTAACAACCTAACGACTATCTTAGTGGTGTCCTGCGATCTAAAGGAGGAGACTGACTGAGACTGCTAAGATGAACGCTGGAATGACAAAGAGACTGCCACTTTGTTAAGCATTTTTTTATCAAGTCAATGTTTGATTTTAGCCTTAAGCTGCTCCCAAAAAGACTCAGATTTTCCTACTTAAAGACAAAAATTTCCCTTTTTCCTACATTTTCATAAATTGAATCAATAAATATTAGATATCTCGGGCTAGGACGAATAAATTCGTATAAAATAGTCTTGTTCGAAACGTCTGCACTAATAAATTTTTCAAATGCACATGTGCACTAATCCGTCATGAATCGTGTCCAAATGTTGTTAACCCTACCAAAAATTGCGTGCACTTAAGCTTGTTGTGCACTTATCCGTGTTGCACTTATCCGTTTTGAAATGTATTGAAAATCGCATTGAAAGGATGGTGCATGAAAATTGTTTGCACTTATCCGAGTTTTGCACTTAACCGTGTTTTACTGTATTCATTTCGTTGAGTGACTAATCGTACATTCCGTTTCATGTGGAAACTATTCAAAACTATTCTAAAGTACTGATGAGTCCTCCCCATGTTACTGCTGCTGCGCGAAAGATCAGGCTGAGGTCGCCACCTTATTTAGAACCGAAGGCTCCAATCACCCCCCAAGTATAGTAATACAAAGGAAAATGCATTTTGTACGATTATGAATGTTGTATTTTTATTGCGTTTTCAGGGTTTTTTAGATTTCTTTTTAAAAAACCTTTATGAAATCGATTTTGTCCGTCCGTCCGCATCGGTTCACTAAATAACTCGCGAACGGCTCAACTGATCATTATGAAATTTGGTAGGAATGTGTAGAATGGTAACAGTCTTTGCCACGAAATACATATTTAACCCATTTCTTCCCAGCGTTGCGTATACGCAACACGAAGTTTGACCTCTGTAAAAACCACCAAATTTAAATTGAAATGGAAAAGAAATCATGTAATTTTTAATGGACATTTCTTGGCTCTATTTCTGCATATTTGTTATATCAAATCAGCCATTGGGTCCTTAAGGATATAATAGAAAGTAATACCATGTTTTTCAGGACATTTTTTATCATAATTTTAAAAATATTAAAATATCTTAAAATCAATATCCAACGAGACCGAGTTCTAATCGTGCGAATAGCACGATGAGTGTATACCCTATACCCATGTACAGACCTAGAATGCGCGTAAAACCGAAAATATTCAATTTAATTTTTTTAAGGGGGGAGGGGTAGATGGGCTGAATCTCGCACATCGTTAATATCTTATAACGGCATCCAGCAGCTATCATTTGCGATGAATTTCAAGTTTTTCGGGACAATCTATCAAAAGATATGGCGGAATATTGCTTTGTAGGGGATGTAGGGGTAGGGGAAAGCAGACCTTCTCCACTTTCCACTAACTTCAAGCATATGTCATAATTAGGCATTGATGATAATTTCAGGTCCCTAGCGACATTCTGTCGAAAAATATGGCCGAATTACACTATCACGGAGGGGTCATTTGTATGGGAGGTAGGGGAACCCTTGGTCCGATTTGGCCCATTTTCAATACCATCCAAGCTTTTATCAAAGCAATCATCTGACCGAAATTTCAAAACGCTAGCTCCATTATTTCGGGAGTTATCGTGCGAACTGACAGACACACGGACGGACAGACAGACAGACAGACAGACAGACAGACAGACGGACATGGCTTATTCGAATCAGGGACCGACCCTGATCATTTATATATATACTTTGCCATACCTCAGGTGGCTCCTATGAGGTGTTACATAAATCGTCGTAACAAAAACAATATACCCTATACCATCTTATGGGTATAGGGTATAAACACACTTTCTAGACGAAAAACAATTGCTAATTAATTAATTTAACTTGGTTTTGGAAAAAGGTTGATCCTTGCTGCAGGAGTTGATGCGTTCACGCAACGTTGGGAGTTTCCCGGTACAGTAACTCTGGGGCAAACGCCTAAGGAGCAAAGCATTTTCTTGCTATGTAACGCAGGTTTCGCAACAGCAATATCTTAAAATGAGTCCTAAATACCTCACTTTTTACGAGACACATGTGACTCATGGTATTCATATCCAGTACTCTTTTATGAGTCACATGTGTCTCATTGAAGAAAGGAAAACGATAAAAGAAGTTGCGGGACAATGAAAGCTAGATACTTGTCAGTTGGTCTAAAGTAATTTTCCAAATACATATTTCATGATGGTGTCGAGATATCCAAATATGTTACAAGGATTTCTACAGTGGGTAAAGAGAGCCTTTGTAGTGAATGTATATGTACCCTGAAAAGTCTAAGAAATTATTGATACAGTTTTCACTCCACGGTACGGTCTGAAGTCAACAAGTATGGGATCAGAAACCTTTTCCATTTAAGGACAGTTTTGTTAGAATAGAGCTACTAAGTAAATGTGTCATAAATTTTTCTGTAGTAAATTTTTCTTTTGCTCTAGACGCAACAACATATTTATTTCTAGCCAAGTTATTATTTACTTTTGTCACAAGGAATTGTGAAACAATCCGGAATTGCTAAAAGGTTGTAAGACAAACTTCCCAGCGATAATTGTGGCTAGCAGTCTACATGTTGAGCAGTTCCCCTCTATGTATTTTGGCTGTTGACTTAAAAACCTAAGTTGAAATATGCCTGTTCAAATCTGAAATAGAAAATAACAAAAACAAGAGAAATCCTGGACAAAGTTACTATGAATTACCACCTGACACTAACGGCAAAGTACGGCCGACCCCCATTATATTACAAACGGCCAGTTAAATTTCAGATGTAACCAAGGAAAATATGGCAGATCTATCTTCAATTCAATATAATGTAAGGCTTTCAGAAAATAGTGTGCCTCTTATCTATACGATATGACCAACCACTAGAAAAAAAAAACGAAAAACCCGCCCACAATGTTGCAAAAAAATGTCATCTATATCGCTGTAGTGAGTGTTTCAGGATTTCATCACTAAATTTATTATTCGCCATATAAATCAACAATTTTTTGCAACACAGAAGCTTAAAATTTAAATTTTGGTTAAAATTTTTTTTTACCCAAAAACTCCCAACGTTGCGTCAACGCAACATCACGTTGGGAGCCACTGGTAACACTTACTGAAATTTTTTAATTTTTTTTTCTTAATTGTATTGTAATTGATTGGAATTTACCAAAAAACTTCATAGTTTTAGCGTATTTCTATCCTTGGGAAGAAATGGGTTAAAAGTTGGTACGGCAAGATTTGAAAAAGTCGACTTTTTTAGTTTTTATCGGACATGGCCGGTACTCAAATCAAAGAACTCGACGAGTACATTTCATATGTTACTTTTTCCAGTTTGGAGAAACAGTAACGGAGGTATGGGCATTTGAAGCTAGGTTTTCTTTTTCACCTCCGTTTTTCTAAACCGTTACAGATACCGATATGAAACTTTGCACCAATATTGGCTAGTATGAGCTTATACAGAGTGTCCCATTCATGGTGGAGGATATCTGAATGGTAGGTAATAAGACTCATTTGGGGAAATTATTGTACAACGGGACCCCTCTATTTTTAACCGTTACAATGTAATAAATTTTTTGTAAAAATGACCGACTTGCCGAACTAAATCAAAATTTGACACACCACCAAACATTTCATGCGAGACTTAACCCGGGAACACTAACCTTAATTTTAGGCGCTTGTTACTAACCATGAGTCATTTTGACTCACTATGAGATTTTCGTTACATAAAATGGGAGAGTGTGAATAAAAATCATAGACAGCAAAGGAAAACAATTAAGAATAATTTAATTCATAGAAAATTCTTTATTAACCAAAAATAAAAAGGAGGAATCATTCACTTTCACAGCCATAAAAAAGAGCTCTGTGATTTTAACAGCCTCAACAAATGAATGATCATAATGCTATACATTTACGATTCCGATTGATTGCACTGGAAACATAATTTTTTTGTATGTTCACCGCATACAGGAAAACTACATTTAGCACGAAATGTGTTTGTCTTCCTTCTTATTTTGTAATTGCAGAATCGACAGTAAGCCAATCTGACTCACTGGCTTGCAGGAAAACACTTATATCTACTCACCACGAAAACGAAATCGACCACTCACAATGAAATTCGGTACGAAACTAGTTTCTCGAGGAATACATAAGTAGTGCAACGCGTTGTGCGTACGGCCCTTTCAAGGGCAAGTGAAAAACTTTTATATGTGAGTCAAAATGACTCACATTAGTGTTCCCGGGTTAATGGCGCTTATAGGCGCCCCACAAGGTATTAAGGCAACACTGAAGAAGTATATTTTGATAAGAATGAAATAAAATTTCAAACTTCAACGCTATAGGAAAATTGAAATGCACACCATTTCGCATTTTTTTTTTCATAAAAATTCTTCTCATATGGGTTACTTATAAACTATGTAGACAACGTCAAGGTGAGCCTGATTAAATTCAATGCACGGTTTCGCATAGGTGTCCTAGCTCCAATGTATGCACATTGAAACACAGTGCACATGTCAAATCGCTGATGGATAATGGATGCCTCCATCAATCTCTTGCATTCGCATGAAGAATGCTCAGCGCGTCCAGGTTGTCTTGTCCGACATCGGGTGCATGACGGCTTATGAACGGTCGTTCTAAATTACCTCGACACGAGCTGAAAGAAGGATACTTCAGAATGCATTAAATCCCCATCTGAATGGGTTATGAACTTGAGCATTCAGCGTGAACCATATATGAGCGTAAATGTATGATATTCTGGCCGTTGAACGGTTCATGTTTGCGAGTCCGAAAGACTTACTGTTGTTGTTTTTGTTTTCTTTTCAAAAAAGATATATGAGGTGACAGGATTAGTGGAAAATGGTATTGCAAAAGGGTAGCGGAAAAAATAATCCCTTTGGCTGAATGTGTATGTTCAAGGATCGACCTTTGCTATGGAAAGGAACTAGCTTATACGATACACGTTGTTGTCAGACTCCTTTTCGAGTGTATTGTCTGACAACTTACTTTCGTCTAGTCCTTACGTTCCATGCAAACTAAGCCACTGAACAAATACTACACTTACATAGTGCCGGCTTAGTTTGTGGCTATGAAAAAAACAACGCCATCCTGAAACTACATATAACCTCGTCCAGAGCCTTGTTCTGGTGAATCTACAACAAATTTCTGCAAAGATGCATGTACACGTATTGGAAAACACAGGAGCACCATGTTCAGAGCAGTTTGATCATAAATCAAGTTCACGAGGCTTTTACACTTTATCAAGTGATAGATGAGAGCCATGTTGGCGGGCGAAGATGATTTATGAAGTACGGTGTACACACGCAGGATGCATGGACGAAATTCCCAAGATTTGTCCCACCCAAACCATATCGAAAGTTGGTTATAATGGTTCGTCTTGTCGTCAGTCAGGTCCTTTGTCTCAGCACTCGTGTCGACCCCGTATAGCTGAAAAGCGCTTCTGAGAGGGAACTGCCTGGGTGCGTGAAGCATGGAGACTTTTTGAGCATATATGGGAACGCTCTGAAACTTTAAAGTATGCAAACTTTGCTGTTTAGATTGAATCAACTTTTCGCCATTGTTGCAGAGTTCTCTTGTTGTTTCCATTTTGCCAGGCATTTTCAGCAGCAGCAGCAGCAGTAGTCGCGCCAACGGAAGTAACTTTTAACGCTGATTGTACGATTAGCGGGGCTGTTAAAACTTTCTCCATTATATGAACTTGCGTATTCCATTTCTCTTTCTTAATGTTCACTTTCCGGTGGGAGGTTTCCATAAGCGTGTAGAGATTTACAATATGTGCGTATAATTATGTTGATCGTATGTACACATGTAGCGTTGATTAATTTTGAGCACAAATGTGCGGAGACATGAATATTTCTCTCGGGAAATATATTGTAATGAATGAATGCTTTGAGTTCAAGGATTTGTAATGCGGATACTTAACGTCTCGTTACGAATATGATTACGTGTAATGTCTTACTACGTATACCACATAAGTGGTTGATGGGATGGCAGGATTTATTTTGTTTGATGCGCGACAATTTATGGTAGCAGATTGTTTATGGTTTCGTGTGAATTTATTGTTTAAGTCGTTATGCAAATGATCAAAAGTTGTAAATTCATTGACAATGGTGTTGATCCGTTTGACATATCTTGAGTAATTACACAATTCCAGTCTAGCGAAGGGACGACTATAGGTATTGCGATTACGTGCAAAAACTGTTTAATTTATATGGTCGAACACGCTAAAGTAAGGATATTCCTGAATTATCGTCATGAGATTATTGCCTTGCTTTACTTCTCTTCCTCTCGTAACGTGGTCTATGAAAAACTTTTTTCCACCATCGCTTAGTTTTATGATAATTAGCGAATGCTCGCCTAGTATCATAAAACTAGTAATCGATCATGAAAGAATCAAACTAATGAGCAATTATGTACCAATATAAGTTCTTAGGTAAACATCCCCATTTTCCCAGCGAAAAGGATGCTCCACCTAAACATCAATTAAGGCATATGTATAGCTCGTAAAAAATATCTGCAGCCTTCAAATACCATTCAACGTAAATTGAAGATACATGAACTTCTTCTACCTTCCATACGTCCATTTTTATATATTTTTTCATCCTGGAAACCTCCATCGAAAAATGTACAGCACAGTCAATCGTACAAACAGATACCTAAGTGCTGGTTTCTTTTCTGTATTATAAGACTAAATTGCATGCAGCTCAATTTACGTTTTACGAAAAGAGGATGAAAACAAGCAGGCAAAATGGTCCTTGAACAACAAAAATATTTGCAATGGTAAGTCAGCGATGGAGAGATGGTTTTACAATACTGAAAATGAAGCCGAAAGTGCTCTACAGAGTGCTTGGGCATGATACTTCACAAGACGAAGGTAAATATGTACACATACCACCTGGGTTATTTTCCAGAAGATGGAAAACAATCTTTTTAATCAATGCTAAAGGGTAAAAAGTAAATTGGAATTGAAGATAAGAGAAAATGCGAACGAATGGTGAAACACACTCTGATTTTATTGGCTATAAGTTTATTGCTTATTGGATTGACCTACGGCTATTTTTTGGCCTTTTTCGTTCACTTTCCGTAATACATATTATTGGGTATTTTACCTATACGGTTGATGAAAAGTATGAGTAATAAGAAAATAGTGAAATGATATGAAAGGATTTCCAGAAAACATTATGCCGATTATTTAGGAGGCTGATATAATGGTCTTATTTGAATAGGTTAGCTCCGATAATACTTATTCCCTTTTTTCATGGAATAAAGGAAATTCGATAAATTAGACATTACGAATTCTTTTATTCAAATACCTGTGTTTCTTCAACAACTTGCAAAAAAAATCATCCAGGGGGCCGGATTCCGCAAGAATGAATTCCGCGATGCACACTTATTTCGGTGTACACCGACAAATATGCGATTCTGCAAAAGTGCAATGAATTTTCTTCCACAAACCACGGCTGAATGTCGAAAATGCGATTCTGCAAGTTTGCGATGAATTTTTTTTTAAAGCACTCATGCTCAGTTTACTTGAATTTTTATCACTGGGCGGAATGCTGTTAGAGTGAATTTTGCGGTGTACATCGCAAATTTCGAAATGCGATTTCGTAACAATGCAGTGCAGTGATATCAACAATTTCACGAGAGAGCTTTCTGAATAGCAAAAGAGGTATTCCGTAAAGGTGTAATGTACATATTTTTATTGTTATCATCGGTGCGCATTTTGTCGTGATTTTTGCACGCGATAAGTTTGAGTGTATTTTGAGGAATTAAAGTGAATTTTCTTTCGTGTATACAATCGTGGCAACAAGTGATTAAATAACAAAATGACAGTCGAAAAAAATAAATATTGCGCAAAAACATTATTGATTGCCCTATTTTTAATTTTAGCGGAACGATATGTAACATCCGTGTTTTTTTATGTATATTAGTGGGTTTGTAGTTATTTACATTATTATTCTTCTTTTAAATTCTTTAAAACTATAAAAGTTAACCGCACTAGCATCCACTTTAAATAGTTTAGGAGCGGCTGTGAAAAATTCACAAAAGTAGTGAAAGTTTTGGACCGGCCAGAAATAAATGTTTATGAAAGAATTGAAATGAAATGAATATGAAATGATTTGTATGGTAAATTTTACATTGTTTCAGACTGCACATCAAAGAATGAAATGCGTGCTACAACCACAAAATTGGGAAAAGCCGGGTAAACGATAAAATTAAAAGAAAGCCACTAACTCCCTTTGAAGAAAGGGTGTGTAATAAAATCGCCCCTGCAACTACCTATAAATGGCGACAACCATCCATCAATGTGGCACGATAGCCCGACGTCGGGCCTTGGCCGCCTGAATCGTTGACCTCCAATTGTCGCGGTTACGTGACCTCGTCCTCCAGTTTCGGAAGCCCAGCAGCTGGTGGGCGTCTTCACCTACGGAGTTCTCCCAGCGAGCTCTCGGTCGTCCACGCAACCTCGCTCCGTCAATTCGTTGTGCGTTCATCACTTTCTTTGGCATGCGATTATCGTCCATCCGTTGTACATGCCCCGCCCATTGCAAACGTTGAAGCTTCACGATTTTCGATACTTCCAGCTCATCGTGCAGTTGATACAACTCATGGTTGTACCGGATACGCCATTGGTCTCGCTCGCGAACGGCCCCGAAAATTCGGCGAAGGACCTTTCGTTCGAATCGGTCTAGCAAAATTTCGGAGGCTTGGGTGAGGGTCCATGTTTCGCAGCCATAACATAGGACGGGTCGGATGATCGTTTTGTACACGCGGAGCTTCGTGTTCCTGTGCGCAAGTTTCGAATTAATTATAGGGAGGACCGAGAAATATGTCTTATTGGCTAGTTGTATCCGTCGCTTAATTTCGTCGGTTTCGTTGGCGTCCTTTGATAAGTTACAACCCAGATAGTTGAAGTTGTCTACATACTCGATACTAAGGTCCCCCACTGTGATGCTTGAATTTGCTGGCGTCCTTGTTTTCGATTGCATCATGGCCTTTGTTTTGCTTTCGTTGATATGTAGTCCAACTTCCTTTGCGGCGTTATTGAGGTTATGCAGAAGGCTTTCTGCATCACCCAACCTTCGAGACATGATGTTGATATCGTCGGCGTACGCTACTAATTGAGTCGACTTGATGGTTGGTTGAAGAGCGTCGGCGCCAGCCCGTCGCCCTGCTTGAGTCCAGTACGAGTTTCAAATAGGTCAGTGAGTCGATTCTGCACTCTGACCTGCGAGACGGTATTAGTCATCGTCATCCTTGTGAGTCGCACTAACTTTGCCGGTATACCAAAATTCAGCATAATGTTGTACAGTACACTTCGGTCGATACTGTCGTATGCCTCCTTGAAGTCGACAAAGATTTGGTATACGTCGATGTTATATTCCCAGCACTTTTGGAGTAGTAGCTTCACTGTGAAAAGCTGATCGGTCGTTGATCGACCAGGTCTGAAGCCGCCTTGATACTCGCCAATGATTCGTTCTGCGTACGGATTAATTCTCTTTTCAAGAATTTTAGATAATATCTTATAGGCCGTACAAACTAATGATATGCCCCTGTAATTCTCACACTTCAGCTTGTCACCCTTTTTGTGGATTGGGCAGATTATGCTTTTGCGCCAATCTTCGGGGATTTCCTCGTCGTTCCATATTTTCAGCAGTAGCACATGTACAGCGTTGGTCAGGCACGTTCCACCATGCTTCAGCAGTTCCGCTGGGATCTCGTCAGCGCCGGGCGCTTTATTATTTTGAAGCGACTGTATCAAAGATGAGAGATAAGTAAAGATCAACTACTAAGAACAAAATAAAATTTAGAGCAGGATGCACAAAATTTACAAACACATGCAAACCACCAACTGAGAGTTGAAATGGCATGCAATGGGCTCAAAAATTTAATTAGTGCGACAAGGTCCACCATATAGCACTATCAGCTGTGGTATGTACGGCAAATGTCAAATCGATGGAATGATCATTAGTGTGAGTGACCATCCCATTCATGATGCACAGAAAGTTTCAATGTATGTGTGACATTTTCTTTATACTTAGTATTGCCAGATAAAGAAAATTTAAATCGTAATGGAAATGTTACCTGATGAGAATTCGACTCGTTCATATTTTTGACGAAATTGGCGCGCAATGAATTTTGAATCTTTGATTAGGTACTAACATCGTCAGTTCACGTGAAATCCATGCAAATACTGAGAAGATTTTGATTATCGTGAAACCGAATTCACCACCAATTCACCACTTCACACGAAAGTCTCCACACCGGTTTTTGACATTTCGCAAGTCTCCACGGCAAATTTTTCACGGGAGACATAAATGCAAGTTTTTCGCTAGGCGAACACAGTACCTACATACCTTTAGCATATATTTCTGTCTTTGACATAAAATAATGATTATCATAGTAAGTCTTCATTTTAAAAAGTATTAATCGTGTAAGTACGAGTAATTAGTATTTTCGATTGAATATACTAGTATTGTAAAATTATGGAATCGTGTATAGTTTGCATTGTGGGCAGTCGTTGAGGCTATTTGGTGTTCCACGGGAAATGAGTGCGTAAAGGTATGTACTGAGTTCACCGAGCGAAAAACTTGCATATATCTCTCCCGTGAAAACGGTGACGTGTAGACTTGCTTTTTATTCACTCAATGTAAGATAAATGTTCACTCGCGTTCTGATTGAATGTCGATGACATCTTTTCATTGTGAAATAAAGTGCAACTGCATTATTTTCGCTGGCGAAATGTCAAAATCCGGTGTGGAGACTTCCATGTGAAGTGAGTACCACCAAGCGAATTCGATTTCACGATCATCAAAATTTTGACAGTATTTGCATGGATTTCACGTGAACTGACGATGTTAGTACCTACTTTAAGTTTTAAAACTACTTTTCAGGTCAAGGAAATTTCCATTTCCTGCACTAATTTATTACTATATGTCTCTTGGTGAGATGTGAACTAAGCGCTTTTACGTGTCGCAATAGAATTTATAACAATTTTTTATAAGTAATTGAACTGTTTGTTTAATTTCGAAGGTTTCTTCGATCAATGAAACAAATCAATGCCATATACAGGGTGTCCGGGAACTATCGTATATATGCACCGGAAAATTATTGCTCTCGTGATTTCCATCAAAAAAGTTGTACGGAACATACCCCCAATTCTGAAACCCTATATACGCCACAGGCGTTTGAAGATTTGCGAAAAAAATATTTTATTGCGCAACTTAAGACCCCAATACCTCCGAAACTATACTAGGTAGAGTGGCGAAATAAGATGGCTTTCATAGCCAACAAATTAAACTAACAAATAAAACTAACCGCACTAGAATCGGATAATAGCTTTGCTTTCTACAGAGCTTTAAAGTAAAATTATTATATTTTGACCCAAAAACATTTTTTTCTATCTCAGCAAAAGCTGTAAAGATCTTTTGTTGCCACCCATTTAAATTGCATTTTGTCGCTGCTTTCATTCTATTTCTAGCATGACTTTCGAAAACGGAAGAAATTATTTATTTTGTACGCCAGCGCCAGCCCGTACAGCATTGCTCTGACTTTGTAAGGCCGCACACACACGCTCAATCCAAAACCATTTTCTGACTCGGGTTCTCCATGTTTCTGCGACTTAAAATTGTGGAAAAGAGACTTTTCGCTGATAGTCAATAGCTCATATGCACTAAAACGAAACAACCATATACAATTCAAAAGCGTAGCTTAACGAATCTTCGGTAAATGGTTCTCATTGGCCATCATCATATGTTATTTGACAGTTCTCTAATTACATGAAAAACATGGACAAGTAAAATGCCGCCGGGTCATGTTTTTCATAAAAATACCGTGTGTTTTATTGTCGTCGCGTGTGAAATCCGAATTGCTCGGGTAGTGTTGAATATTAGTGAAAGAATTGTGCCGAAAAGTCTGTTGTTTTGTCCCTCGGTCAGTGAAGAATGTGAGTGTTTAGTGGAAGTGCTCAGTTTTAAGGCAGTGATACCCGTATATCAATTGATTTGAAGTTCCGGTCATGTAATTTTATTGGCTTTGTGAAAGAATTCAGCCTTAAAATGGACATGCCTCCAATACTTCTTGTTAATTTCATTGGAGACACTGCAATGGTTTATTTTGGTTTGTCGTCAAGCGATCGGTTTTGTACCAAGCCAAGGAGCGATTACACGTAACGATAAGCTGGCCAGTCTCTGCCGTTCAACGTTTGCAAATATTACCATTTTAATTAGTTATCGAGCTTATTGTGCGGCTGCTGAAACGTCACCATAATTTTGCCAACTTAAGAGATTCTTATAGTTTAAAAAGTCGTCGACACTGCATCAGAGATAAACAGCGACTTTTTGCCTAGGCTTGGTACAAATCCGATCGCCCGACGACAAACCAAAATAAACGATAGCAGTGTCCCCAATGAAATTAATAGGAAGTATTGCAGGCATGTCTATTTTGAGGCTGAATTCTTTTACAAAGCCAATAAAATTACGTGCCCGGAACTTCAAATCAATTGAAATACGGGTGGTCCCTGCCTTAAAACTGTGCACTTCCACTAAACACTCACATTCTTCACTGACCAAGGGACATAACACCAGACTTTTCAACACAATTCTTTCACTAAAATGCCACACTACCCGGGCAATTCCGATTCCACACGCGACGACCATATTCACTGTATTTTTATGAAAAACAGCACCCGACGGCATTTTACTTGTCCATATTTATCATGTTATCAGAGAACTGTCAAATGTCAGATGATGATGGCCAATGAGAATCATTTATCGAAGATTCGTTAAGCTACGCTTTCTGAATGGTATATGGTTGTCTCGTTTTAGTGCATATGTGCTATTGAATATCGGCGAAAAGTCTCTTTTCCGCAATTTTGCTGTACATGGACGAGACAGATTCAACACATAGAAACAAAGCCTCCGACCAACTTCATTTCTTAATTTGTATGAAGTTGTTGATCTTTATGTTTCTAATATTTGACTGTATGGCAAGACTCACCTCCTCTACTGTTGGGGGTAGAACGGGAGGGCCTGGTTCCGCTAACTGCTCAAGAGCTAGCTCCGCGGGGGATGTTGATGGTGCATTGAGGAGCTCTTCGAAATGCGAGGCCCATCGTTTGTTGACGCTTTCGATGTCGCTGATGATGTTACCATCCTTGTCCTTACATAGGCTTGTCCTGGGTTGATATCCGTTCTTAACATTATTTATAAGTTTGTACGCCTGTCTAATGTTCTTACTGGCTAATCTTTGGTTTATTTGCTGTAACTGCTCGTCAAAATGTTTGCGTTTCTTACGTCTAATTAACTTATTAGATACTCGCCGAAGCTCGTTATATCTTTCTTTCTTGGCTCGGGATGCGCGTTGTGTGTATTGGCGATAGGCTTCATTTTTCGCCTCAATCGAGGCCCTGCATTCGTCGTCGAACCAGTCTGCTCGTCTGCGCCGGCCTTTATAGCCCACGACCTCTTCTGCGACCCCCTTGATGCTGTCTTTGAGCTCCTCCCAGAACTCATGGATGCCTAAATTGTTGATGTCATCAAGCATGGGCGACAGTTTTTCCTCTAGTGCTGTTGTATACGCAGCAGCGTTGCCACTCGTGTTACAATTGTAACATTTTGTTTCAAATTCCAATTTCTTGTTACAATGTTACACCCCGACCAATTTTGTTACAATCTGGCGAGAGTGGAGAATTCAACTATATTTTAATATTTTTCTACTATAAGTAACATGAAGAAGTATTCCGAAAAACAAATTTTCTATTTTTATGATCTGTGCATAATCACCCATCGATTCAGTCAGGCATTTCAAACTTGTGGCCGACGGGCCACATACGGCCCACATCGTAGTTCAGCTAAAGTCTAAGAAATTTATTAAAACTCGTCAAAAATTCGACTGAAAAATTAGATTATGTGTTTAAACATCCTACTCTCTGTTTTAGGAAGCTAGCAGTTTTTGAAATGCATGCTTACTGTCGTGGAACATGTCGGAAATGATGGGGAATTTCATAAGCTACAATCCGAAAATGGTTCCAACATTTTTCTCGGCCATTTTATGTATTATTTTTCGATTCCCCGTCATTTCACCGTAGAAAATATCTAATGACCGGGGAATCGAAAAATAATACATAAAATGGCAGAGACAAATTTTTGAACCATATTCGGATTGTAGCTTATAGAATTCCCTATCATTTCCGACATGTAGACAGTAAGCATGCATTCTCATTGAGAAAATCGCAGTGGACAAAAATTTCATTTTCATTCCGCCCGAGGTCTATTCAGGCCTTAAGAAGGAACGTGATAGCTTAACTCTCAAGCGGGCGCGCATTTTTTGTGACATTACCGGGCGCGCGGCGGTAATTTACCGCCCTCGTCTTTTCCCCTCCATTTGCGCTCAACCGTTGTTCGGGATTGCTCCTCTCAATCAACTATTTCACACCTGAAAGGAAAAAAACGAAACACAAAGAATCGCGACTTGGATTGAAAATGTAAAAACTTATCTGAGGTTTTGCTGATGTCTCTTTCGTGGTCATCTTCATCGTCGTCATCATCGTCGTGGTCATCATCGTATCGTCCGCATCGCCATCATCTGTGAAAATCATAAATTATTAATTATTTAATTAATTGTAAATTGAAAATTTGTACTTACATTGAATATCGTTGTTGTTTGTTAACTTTTTCATTCGCGATCTGTCAATTCTCGATCATATTATCATATACAGCTGACTGTGGTGAATATGTAAATTCACAATTGCAAGAAAACGAACATTATTTGAATTCCATAAATTTTAGTAGATTGTCAGAATGCAATCATGGCTTAGTGGTGAGAATGCATGGCCTTCAGCCAGCATACCGCGGTTCGATTCCTCGCGCAAGCAAAGATTCTTTTTTCTCAATTTTATTTAATTCAATATGCTAAGAGTTCCTTGAACTCAAACGATATACTGGTAAATCCATCCGTTAAGGGAACCGTATCCCGAGCTTGCGTGTGGAATCGAATCGAATTTCTAACTCTCTTCGAATTAAACCGCCGTCGAGTGTACACCTGTGAAATATACCTCCGTGAAATATAATTTATAACGATTTTAAAACGCGACTTTGAATTTGTAGTTTTTAAAGTCTTAAAGCTACAGCGAAGATACTTGTATCAAACAACCGTACAACCTCCATTCTCATAATTATGATAAATTGAATGAAGAGCATGTCCCGAATAAGTTATCATCATAAAAAGTATTATCTGGTGAACAATAAAACAAGTTCAGCAGTTTTAGCGAAGCATGTCACTTCAGTGATATTACACAGAGCACACACATTTTGAGCACAACTATATACCAAAATATACAATCCCCGAACGTTTGATGACCACTGGAAAGGCATGGAAGGTAAAATTTACCCAACATTTTATTGTATCGTATCTATAACAGTATGACTCAAGAATACATACTTCTCCCACCTCGATCCGGCCAACGGGAGAAAAAATATGCGTGTTTATATGATCAGGGCAGTAAATTACCGCCCGCGCGCCCGCTTGAAGGTTAAGGAAAATTGATTTGCGAGTAGCTTGATCTTGATAGTATTTTGATGGACAGGAAAGAGCAGATGAGCTAACATGCCAGACAACGTTCGACATCTTCACTTAGCATTTTTTCACACTCCACTTTGAAAGCTCAAGCATTGTCTGAGGTACTGGAAGGAGCATCTCGTTTTGCGACAACATAAATACTTAGATGTCCCTTCAAGCATTCGGAAACTAAGCTTCTGTGAAGAGAAGTGTCAATATAAATTGCGATATTTCTTAACAATTGTTTTCTTATTGAATCTGTTCTCAAATCGTGGGTTGGAATTTAAACTACTTGTGGAAATTTTGACATATCGTTTCTCCTATACTGCAGTGTGTGCCTGTAGTATTATGACACCAGGATTAATTGCGAAATTTGCATTTCTTTATTAAAGTTTTATTATGCGAAGTGCCCTGAAATGCTGGCTATCCATATTACCATTTAAAAATTTGTTTCATAATATCTCACAAATATTGGGTCCAACTATCACGTGAATTTTTCGTTAAATCCATGGACTCGCCATAATATACAGAATTTTTGGAACAAAATGGCTAACATTTTCGAAAAAAAGTCAGCCATTTTCATAATCGTTTGTTTTAATTTATAACTCTCCACTATTTTTGCGAGCAATCATTCATTTCGGACTTACGTACATTTATCCTTCGGGCGGGCGCAATGCATCTGACAGATTAAGTGACCAGTTTTTATTGCGCCAATCAGCGATATCAAAAGGGAGAGATCTGAAACTCACAGTAGCTTAATCTTTATCGATCAACTACCCAAAGCAGTTTTCAGTTTCTATTTACCATATGTCTGAGGGGCGGGAGGGGTGAAATAATCTCTCAGATGTATTGCGCCCGATTGTGTTATTTTTTCCTTTTCTATGTAAATGTCCACTTGTTATACTCTTCGCATTGCGTAATAACGTTGTGTTGACTTTTAGGGTCACAATATGGTTTAATAGTGTGTTTTTGGTAAAATAAGCTCACATTTTTAAGCGGTCGAGTTGTTGGAGGTTTTTTAAATATTAACCCATTCCCCGCCAATGATGCCATATGGCATCAGTAAAAGCCTCATATTTGGGAGCGCGCCACGGACACCCTGTAACATCCTCAACATTGTTTTTTTCTTTGTTACACTAAGTAATGTTTCTTCTATCTATTCCAATGTTCCTGGCTAGTATTTAGTTAGATTTGTGCCATTGGGAGCAGAAAAAAAAATTGTCGTGAAATTTATTTAAAAAAAATGCGATTTTTGCGGGTAAGACTCCACAAAATTTCAAAAATCATATACTTGCGACCTGATTTTCTCAGAACAATTTGTGTTAAACAAAAGCCAGAGTAGCATAGATTACAATAGCAAAAAAGAAATTTGCAATAACGGTAGTTTTATAGGTAGTAACACTAAATACATTTTAGTGATGCCATATGGCATCATTGGCGGAAACCTATTAAAAAATTTATTTTTAATTTTATTTTTTTTATATTTTTTCAATATGTTTTACTGCGTTTTTAATAATTTTCACTTTGTGAAAATTAATTTTATGCTAAAAATTCGTTTCTGAGGATTTAGAGTCCTAGTCCGATGATCTTTTTCACAATCAAATGCATCATTTTCTAAACGCACCCACAAACACCTTTAAAATATGGACGTGTATTCCATCCAGGAGACTAACATACGATGCACTAAATAATAATCTCAGACACGTACGAGACCTCGTCAAAGAGTCAAATTACTCCTTTGACGTATCTGGTCTCAACAATGAGACTTTTTTCGGAATTATCCTTGTTGCTCTCAAGTGTGCATCATCCTTTACTCTGGGTGGTCTATATGCATGCACACTACACCCTGTAAACGCTCAAAGTTGCGTATACGCAACATTATTTTCAAGCTCTGAATCAACCGTGATAATTATTCATCTTGATTTTTTTTTAATTTCAAGGAGTTTGAAGGACATATTTGTCCACAAAAGCTTTGAGTCAGTACTTCGAAAGGCTTGTCTCGGTACAGAGCAAAAAAAAAGTGTGTAAAAGTAACTTACCAAAATTCAATTTCCACAATGAGCATTTATCCCTTATTTTTTTAAAGAAAGCAATTTCAGTCCACTCTTTTTCATGCATATTTCTTATGCAGAATGAAATTACATGAGGCGGTTGAATATCTTGAACCTATCATGTCGGATGATGAAAATGCTTGGATATTACAAATAAAGTCGGGGAAGTCACCCAAATGCAGTTCCATAGGGATATTGCAACCTACTATTGTACGACTGTGGCTCATCAGATTTGGGTAGCACATACCACAGTCTTCCGAATGTTGCACGTATGATGGAATTGGCCATTATGTTGCGAAATGCAATCGAAGAAGATGTGCATATCCGCCCTGCAAAAGCCAAACTCGGACTAAATGCATCAAATGTGATACAGGATTATGTGTTAAATGCTTCTTAAAATTTCACACAAGCTCAGAATTATAATTAAAGAAAGTAAAAAGTGTTTTTCCAAAAAAATTTCAACGTTTTTATCTTAATTGAAAAAAAAAATTTGTAATGGGTTCCCGCCAATGATGCCATATGGCATCGGGCCTTTGCGGGAGAACGGAGGCACGTAGGAAAAAATGGTAAACGGTTTTGGATTCAGGGTGGCTTCTTTACCGTAAATACCAATTTTCAGGATGTAATTCGAAAAAAAATGTGTTGGCGGGGAATGGGTTAAAGCGATTGAAAGCCGAATATTCGTCGAAAATTGAAAATGTGAAGGGTATCAAACTTTGTGAGCCAGTAATTGTTTCTAAAATTTCGTAGAACTGTTTTAAAAAGACAATGCAATAATAAATAAGAGTGTAGAATATACAGAAACTTAGTTTCATCCTATTTTCTGCACTTAATCTGTCAGATGCATTGCGCCCGATCGTGTTAGGATTAGTATTGCGCCCGCCGGAAGGTTATTGTTTAATTTGTTCATTTATACCAATACCTTCAAATTTGTTACACTCAACCTAAAAATGTTACAATTTTATGAGATAAATGTTACACTTAGAAATCTGAAAACGGCAACCCTACGCAGCCGCCGTGGCATCATCAATCAAATTGTCAACCTCGAAGATCTTGGCAGAGTTGATTCTCGTTAGGTGCACCGAAGAGATTCTGCACCTGTAGGTTGTCTTCACCAAATAGTGATCGGTGTCGCAGTTGGCTCCTCGATAGGATCGAACATCTAGGACATTAGAAGCCCATCGCTTGCTGATCAGTACGTGGTCGATCTGGTTCACGGTGTATTCATCTGGAGACTTCCAGGTCTGCTTGTGGATTCGTCGATGAGGGAAGCATGTAGAGCTTATTACCAGGTTTCTGCCGCTCGCGAAGTCGATAAGTCGCTGACCGTTGTTGTTGTTTTCGTCGTGGAGGCTTTGACCTCCAGTAGTTCCCCTATGCCAGCTTTCATTTCCGACTTTGGCGTTAAAGTCTCCTAGCAGCAGCTTGACGTCGTTTGATGGAAGTGAGTCGAAGAGTGTTTCTAGGTCGTTGTAGAACTCGTCCTTAATCGCGTCTTCTTTTACTTCTGTAGGGGCATGCGCATTAATGAGCCAGAGATTAGCGAAACGGGTCTTAATGCGGATCGCACATAGCCGCTCGTTGATGGGTTTGAAGCCGATAATGTGGTCCTTGAGCTGCTTATTCACGATGAAAGCTACTCCAAACTCCTTGTTGCCCTCCTCTTTACCACTCGTAAAAATAGTGTGCGAATTGAGATCGTTAATCTCGCTTTCGAGCCATTTAGTTTCCTGGATTGCAACTATGCTCAGCTTGTATTGTTCTACCTGATCCAGGAGGGCCCTTAAGGCCCCCGGTCTATTCAGGGAGCGTACATTCCAGGATCCGAAAGAGTAATCAATTGTTCGTTTGCGGGGTCGTCGTTGTTTTGTATCCGTCCAATCCGAGGCTTTTGTTTCAGGTTTCTTGACTTGAAGTTTTTCTTAGGATGAGTTGTCGGCACATCGCTAAACCATGATAGGGTTTAATCGTTGAGTAAAGGCCATCATGGGCATGCCTCGAAGATGCTGCTTTAGTGGTTGACTTAAATGTTTTCTGTCACCTATCACGTTAAGTAACCTGAGACGCTGCAGATGTTAATGCAGCGCTCAGGCGCAGCCGTTACTCGGATAATGCGGGAAAGTAACGCCCCGTAGAGAGACATAGGAATTGGCCGAAGTCCTTTTCCTATGAAACTCCTCCTGCATAGCTAAGGGTCCGCAGTTATGCCACAACTGAAAAAGATATAGGAATTAGCCGAAGCCTTTCAACCTTTATCTTCCCCCTTACGGGCGACAACAGTGTGTAGAAATTCTTCACAAGACGTAAAAAGCATACTCATATTTTAAATTTTACAAATCAAGGAAGACATTTTTTAATGTAGGATCGAAGTTCAAATACGGGTGAAATAGTCGGCATGCTTTGTATTTAACGTATATGCTCATACGGACTAACCCAGTGGCGTAGATAGCTTCTCAGGGAGGAGGGGGATCATTTTGCAGGATTATTTATATTTTTACGGTTATAAAATGTTGAAATTCAGAATAACAATTTCTGTATTTATTATACTTTAACTTAGCAGTTTTTTGGAGCAAATTTTGGTGCAAAATAGAAAGCAATTTTGTCATATGAAAAAAACTTAGTCCTGAAAATTTTGCCTCGATAATTTCGGCATTTTTTACTACGGTGAGTGAATTAACAGTATTCCAATTTTCGTACAAATTTTCGCTAAATTAGAGTATCAGAGCTTTATATTGAGCTTATATTCTAATCGAAATTTTCCGATAACACAGAAATTCGTGAGTAGATATTTCTACAATTTGCAAACTTGTAGGAAACCGTAGCAGCTATATACAGGGTGTTCATAACGCCAACGATAATTCGGTAACCGGTGTGTTCGGTACGATAAAAATAGTTTTAAAAAACAGTCTCGTTTTAGCAGTTATTTGTAATTATACAAAAATAAAAAAACGCACACCTTATTGTCATTTTTCGTTCACTGTAACTGCAAATCTTAATATTTCTCAAATTTTCTTTTATGCTCTACATCCCACCCCCAAAAAATAACTTTTTTGTTTTGTTTTAAGTTCAAATAACTGTACTGTAAAAAAATGCACTGGGACATTCCGGCAAATAATTTTAAAAGTTGGCGCATTGTCCCTAGTTTTCATAGTGGTATGACGTTTGCCTATAATTATTCCCGATTGGAGTCAGAATATTTTTTCAAAGACCTGAAACCATGGCAATTTTTACCAAAAAATTGCAACACTCAAAATATCAAGAAACCTCTGGTGGCTTGTAAAGTTTAATTTTGAATGGGAATGGACGGTATTTTACTCATTATTAACTTTACAGGCCTCCAGAGGTCTTTTGATATTTTGAGTGTTGCAATTTTTGGGTAAAAATTGCCAGGTCTTTGAAAAAATATTCTGACTCCAATCGGAATAATTATAGGCAAACTCATACCATTATGAAAACTACTATTCAGGTTTTTGAAAAAATTAAAAAATATTCTGACTCCATATCTTTCAATTTTGGAAATTTCTACAAAAATATTTCTTGGAAGATTTAATTAAAAAAGAATCCTGGTTATAGGTTTGTGAGTTCTTCGTATTAAATACAATAAAATTACGAACAACTGGAGAAAGTCAAGACTGCCCTGCTATATACGAAATAGCCTTTCGTTAAATGTTGACTTAAAAGAAAGAAAAAAGAATGTTAAAACTCAAACAACAGAGGACGTTTAAAAATTGTAAGCAGTTTTGCAGCGTTTACTCTTCATTTACATTATCTTTCCATTCTCCTGAAGAAATCTTTATAATCTTAAGTACTGTAGGTACCCCATTGGAAATTGCGCTTCTGTGGAAAAGCACTCCGTGTTCCACAATATTTTAAAATTTTTAAAACTAATATTAAGACTTTCCGGCACCAAATTTTCAATCTGTGCTTGCATTTAATTTTTTAGCAGCACTTCTACATTACTTCAGTAGTGCTTGCCTGTGCCAATTCCAGATCCAATACCAAAAAGTATATAAACTTAAGCCTGTGCTATAGTGTTTCTATTGTATTGTATCCATACGCTTCTATTATACAATTGGAATTTGAGGAAGTGCTAAATCTTCTATTGCAGTTCAGGAAATGCTTCCACGTTTTAACTTAACACTATACACATTGAATAATCCCACCAAAAACTTTACTTTTGCTTTGTTTTACATACCTAAAGTAATAATAAAAAATGTGAGACCGAAGGGGGGGATTGATCCCCTTAATCCCCCCTTATTTACGCCAATGGACCAACCTCTGTGCAACCTATAGCGGCTTAGACACAGAGGGGGTACCGTTAACTCAACTTTTACGGCTTTAACGTTACCCGAAACCCAAAAAAAAAGTATCTGATATGAAATTAACTCGTCGTGCCTTTTGTTTTGAGTACGCACACACTTATCTCTGATAATAAAAATAAAAACGTAGACCTTTTCCACCCCTTTGGAGACACCCTGTTAGCTTTGTCGTACCAAGGTGTAAGGTATTCGTGTCGAAGACTGTAAACATTTAACACATTCCTACCAAATCTGCCAAAATTGATGTCCTTCGGTTGAGTCGTTCGTGAACAGGTGGACGGACGGATGAACGGACTATGGCGGTTTAATAATAAATCATTAGTGAGCATATTTAAATTCAAGTTTAATCTATTTTAATGAATTTTTTCTACTTAAAATCCTTCCGATTTAAATTCAATTCTACCAACTGTCTTAATTGCATACTAGCTAGTTCCGAGACGACCTAGACACGCTCTCACTCTCTAGCTAGCCGCCCGACACGATAGTCGTACCTGCTCGTTATAATCTAAGTCAGTGATTCCCAAACTGTGGGGCGCGCCCCCCTAGGGAGGCGTGACGGCTTGGAAAGGGGGGCGCGAGTACAACTTATATATTGCTGTAACAATAAATCTATTTTCATACTAGCTAAGAGACTCTGGCCAATAGATCGCTGAAAATATTTTAGGTCGAAATCGCTTTACATTGACGTCTAGGCTCGTGATGAAAAAAAATTCTTTTGATTTATTAGAACACCATCGGACTCTTATAGCTCCAGTAATAGCACTGCTTTACTTATATCCGTATCACTAAGCCAAAAATAGTTTTTTTTTTGTGTTATGATGACTTTTTTTTTTGTCAAAAATCGATTTTAAGTAAACATTTTCCACTTACTTTTGGCTGTACAAATCCCCACCATAAATAAAACTGCTTGTTACTGCTAAACTTCCGACGAAACTCACGTTGCGTGCTTTTCGAAAATGTCGAAAATGTTCCAAAACTTGGGCTCCACTAACAAACAATTGTGCTTTTTCTATGCAAAAGTGGGTAACATGTTTGCATACGAGTATGTATTTGGATTGTTAACAGGCAATTCTCTGCATTGGACTATGACCAAGTCCAAAATCAAAAAAAAAGTCTAGACTTCTGTCCAAAATTAGTGTGTGATTGCTTAAATGTTTGCAAATCATTTCTCGGTATTTTACAGCTTTGAGAAATTATAAGGAAGTTTTAAATAAAATAAAGCAATTATAACCAAAGAACGCAAATATATAACTAAAGTCCCCTCGAAGTGAACAATGGCGGAAATAAAAATTTTATTACGCCTATTTTCGGTTTTTGGCCGAAATTTTCTCCAGTGGCGCCAGCCTCAGCAGACTTCGCAAAGGCGGACGTGGACTGAAAAAGATTAGGAACCACTGATCTAAGTAAAGTAGAAGGTATAAGTTATGGTGGAAATAATTGTGAATTAATAAATTAATTATAATTTAAAACTAAAACTAAAGTGTTATAATTTCCATATAAAAAACAAACATTACTAACACATTAAAAACGCATATCCCAACACGGACACAAATCGATTTTTTATGGATTGACTCAAGATCGTTTTTTTTTAATTAAATATACCATTTGTAAGACAAATTCACCTTTTTTTTACCATAATTTACTATGTATCAAATGTAATTAACGGTTTCACAAATAAAATTAATGCTTTCAAAAGTTGAATCAACGACTTTGTAAAAGAAGTTTATTTCAACAGGTCAAATTAACAACGCAACAATGAGAAGTGATCTTCTGAAAGATTATTTTGACTTGCAAAACATTTTTTTATTTGTTTATTTCATTTGATTTGAAATTTTATTGCGAAGAAAAGTGAATTTTTATTGAAAATGAAATAAATAAACGTTCTACGACCCGAGTCTTCTTTCGACATAAGCCGAACCGAATATCGTTGTTTACACCGCATCTGTAAAAAAAAATTCACTTCGTGATTTTTTTTCACTTCGTGATTTTTTTTTACCCAGCCTATATAAACTCTCACTGTCTGCTCAAAAATCACTAAATTTGCACGTTGTATTTTCGGTCGGTGTACATTCACAAAAATTCATTTTTGCGGAAGCCGGCCCCAGGATAGAATTCATGTTAAATTTGCAATTTTCACAAAGGCATTGCAGTTTATTTCAAAATGTTTATTTTTGTTATTGTTGTTATATTAAAACTTGTTTAAAACACGGCCCTTATTTATATAATAGCATTTGGCCTAAATACAAAAAAAAAAACAAAAACAAAAGAAAACAATTTTGAGACAATTATGTAGTATGTTAAAACAAAAAATATTGTATGTACACTGTTGCAAACAAATTGACCTATATGTATCCTTTTTATAGAGCTAAATTAATTTCAAAATTTCGCACACTTCAAGTAAGCCCTACAACAAAATCCCCATTCAAATTCACGCAGGCGCTTGTCTATGTTCAACTAAACACCATTTCACCTCGAAAAGTATTACTTGACGAAAAATATTCTTTTCCAAGCGAGTTACAGCCAATGGTAGGTACTTTATACGTAAAATTAAATTTGAAAAAGAGGAACAGTTTTTTTTTTTATTTCAGTTTTTATTCAAGTTTGAATTTTTTGTTTTTCAATTTTATGCAATGATGCTGTGTTTTGTAAACGGAATAATCCGACAGTGTCCAAAAGATAAAACTATGATGTTTGCAAAGAGTCCGCATCATATAAAAACGAGACTCTCATGGACAGTACGAGTAGATGAGTACACAGTATGATGATAAAGTTAAGAGCACACCGAGTGGAAAGAGTTTTTGAAGGACTATCGCGCTTCAGGAGAGTTATATTGAAAAGTTTCAACAACGCAAACAAACTGGCCAAATTGTTGAGCAATGAAACTGAGCGATTGTGAAGAAGTCAATTTTTTATCTATTCTAAATTCATACGTGTTTACATAAATGTGCTCGTAATGTTAAATCTTGAATTTTGGATGAATTTTTTAACCCTTCGCCAAGCACGTCCCGAGATCAACGCGAACGGCCACGTTGGGTCTTTTAGGACCCCAAAGTTGATTGAACTTACATATCCTTGAACATGTCTCAATTTGTAAAAAAAACACACATTTATAAGTACTTTGTTATGTACTTGAATATGTTTAATATAATTATTAATAATATTTGTTGTTAATATGGCAAGCTGTAAACATTTCAAGTGATTTTTGCCATCAATGGTTTTACTTTTTTGGCCCTCTGCCTTGGATTCAAGGAAAACTATGTTCCTGAAATAGTGAGGATTATTACTATCAAATTAAATGAATTAGCAGTGCTCGTAAATTTGTCTTCAACCCTTTGTAGATGCCTCTGCGACTTTAATTGATGTAGAACAAGCTATGGTAAGAATTAGTGGAGGCAAAAATGTGACCTCCGTTGTTTGAGATTCGCCAAAGTGAAGGCGTGTTTTCCGCCCTATATCAGAAGAAGCTATCGCAGCAATTGAAGAAAAAATTGTTTTTGTGAATTTCGCAAACCAGGATAATTTCTGGGAAATCGATCAACGGTATAATCTCTTCCTTTACTTTCATTGTAGCCGAGAATGATATGAGGCTTACCTGGGCCTTCAGTTCAGTGTGAAAAGACGCAATAAAACTACAGGGGGGAGACTAGTAAAGACATCGAGATAGTCTAAATAAAAAGGCCTCGACATAGAGTATGGTTCCGACTTTCGCTTGGATATTCAGGACAATTGAGGCCTTGGTACTCATGGGGTCTTTGAAAACCCCACGTACCCGTTCCCGTAAATGTTTACTTTTGGTTATCAAAACTTTTTTTTTTGACAATATTTGGGATTTTTTTTCAATTATATTCCTGAGCAGAATTGATGTGGCTCAGATGTCCTACAAGTTCCCCTAGATGGGCGAAACCCTCTAAAATTATTATGTAAAAAATACCCTCTGGAGGGGAGGGTGAAACACACATTCAAAAGACTATAATTTATTGTCATTATGAAGTTTTGAGAGATAGATATTTTTTTTGTTTTATTTTAGATAGCTTGATACAAGATAGAGCCGCCTGCGCCTGTTGAAGAAGGCTGAGACATTACCGCTAGAACGGGCGATGTGCCTACACTGCAGGCCGAGCGACGCGACGCCATGGAGCGGTATAAAGAGCTTTCTGAAGTGAAGAAATACGAAATTTGGTATAAATTTCGGCTTACCTAATTTGGTATGGAAGGTACCCTTAATTTATTTCTACTGGTGCATGCGCTTGTTTTGAATCACATCAAAAACAAATTTTAGCCACCTTTCTGTCTGAAGTTCATATAAGCTTTTTCACTCTAATTTAGCGACCTCGAAGTTTTTATGTATCCGACATGACAATTTTCCGATCAGCTCTGTTTAAAGTTTGGCTGAAATTAATTCATGAGTAGTGGTTACTGAACGATCACCTAACTTTTCACGTTTTAATTTCTTGGCTAAATTTTCTAAGTTAGTTTGAACAATATTTCTAAAAGATGGTATTTCTAAAGGATATAATCCCGAGGTCGCTCATGACTCAGACTTATAATCATATTTTAGAAGTATGTTTTCTAAATTTTTATCCTGTGGCCCGCTTAAACCTGAAGACAATTTGGCCCAGGCCAGGTTTTGAGTTTGACACCCCTGATCTACCTAGTACTGTTATAGCTGGCAGAGATGAGGCCGACTCAAACCGACAATTGACATCGTCCTCGAACATAGTCTTCGAGCGTTTTCATAGCCATCCTCGGGCGTCTTCATCGTCAATCGTCGTGCCGGCCACCGCTAAAATCATCCTCGAGCGCCTTCGGTGTCATCCGTCGTTGCCGTCCACCACCTGGTCATCTTCGCCATCATCACCATCCTCGATATCTGCAAAGACAATATCATGTATTAATTAAAGACTTTAGGTAAGATGGATTTATATACAAATGTACTTAGTACTCACCTTGAATTTGTTACTTTGACCCATTTCCATTTGATTAGCTGTCACTTTTTAATGTCTTAATCAGCTGATTTTAAGTTATGTGAGCTTTTGGAGCTTTTAGAGAAATATTATATACATTTTCGCTGTACACTCACTGTCCCCGCAGGGGGGTTTGTGTCCGTGTGACACTCAGCTCGGAAGGCTGTTTGTAGTCGGACAGAGATCTTTGGTGAGTTACGACACCACGGACCTAGTAGCGCAAGGGGGCCCCTGGTACAGTTGATACGCCATGGCGAGGATCTGTACAAAGACCATTCGGGCGTTAACGGTCCCGTGCTCTTGAGTTATGCACGGGTGGCTCTTGGCGTGCCTACCTCCCCCCATAGTTTGCGGGAGGGAAGCACTAAAGGCCTAGCACGATTTTGATGTCCTCTGGTGGGGGGGGGGTGCATCATACGGAAGTCGTGTGAGCTTCGGAGGTGACGGCTCCGCATAACCCGAGTCCTGAAGGGGCTAGCTAGGGAGAACGGCCTTGGTGGAAAATGCCTACGCGCCTATATCTAGCTAGTTTGTGGATTGATGACCACACTGCCTGAGTCGCATTGCTGACTAGTAAACTGAAGGGGCCGCCTGGATGTGAAAAGCAGCGCTACGTTGTCTGCACAGACGCGCAGTCACAGGTCCAACGAGCCTGGGGTGTGCATGCCCGAATTCGACGTAAGGCTTAACCAATAGGGGGCCGAAGGAGGATCACACCTGCTATGGAGAAGTCCATAGCGAATAGTGTACTACGGGGATGGGTGTGCCCAGGGGACCATGGTCCTTGCCCATCAAGGTGTTGGACTCGTAGTGGCTGGAGGTTGTTACCCAAGTCATCCAGCTAGAGATGCAATCCCGGGGTTGGATTCCGGATGGTGTGTGCATGCGCCTGATGGAGAAATCTCCGTCTGACAACAACACCTTGTCAGTAAAAAGCCGTGGGTCCAAACTTTTTAGCGGGACCGGGAGATAAAGGCCGAAAGGCTAGGTGCTCCCCTGACGGTATACCTGTAGATGGTTAGCTTGTACACTCACTGTATGATCAGCAGCGGAACGAGCAGGGCCGGATTTCCCATATGGGCAACCTGGACAGCTGCCCGGGGCGGCACATTTTTGAAGCTTTATATTGGTTTTACATTTTATGAAAGATGGATTCTGTCTCTGACTCAAGGAGCAGTTGACATAATTAGGAAAATATATTAATTGCTTTCTAAGTTATTCAGAAAGTCCAAATTAATCCAGAGCGCCAAATGTTATGATACTTATCCTCTTCATTTTTATACTTCACGGAAAATTCTGCTGGAGCCATTCATTCCGAAAGGCGTATACTTGTGGCGGGTAAATTGGCTAGACTAGAAGTGACCTAGATAGCATTGCGGCTTTATTTTGAACAAGGACAGAGATGCCACTGATCAATGTGAGAATGAGAATGTGTCCATGAGACACAGTATATCTCTGTGGCATGGTACACGGATTTTTGGTGAGTTCTGATGCAACGAACCCGAGCAGCACAGGGGAGCCCCTAGTATTTTGTGGTTTAATGATCACTCGGCCTGAGTCGCATTGCTGACTAGTATGCTGAAGGACCCTTATCCGGATGGTGGACTCGAGGTTACTAGAAATTGTTACGCAAGTTAACCAGCTGGAGTTGCGGCCCGGGGTTGGGTTTCCGAAGGTGAGGGCATGCATCGAACGACGAAGTCCCCATTAAACAATTATATATTGTCAATAAAATGTCGAATGTCAAAACAGTCCGATGGAACTCTCTATGTTCAAATTTTTTAGAAGCCTAGAGAAGCTGTCGGGTGTAACAATCAATGAACTTCTGAGCCTACATTGGCGGCGAGTTCCTGATTTCACTACAAGCCTCCTAAAAAACTCCCTTCGGAGAGTGTAAATCACCTCCAACGAAGCAACTCATCGAACCACACACTTTTTTTTATATTCCTGCTGATCCCGTGAAAAAAATCGTTTTGATTGAACTATTTGATAGGATCCATATGCTTCCATTTTAAAAGATTTAAGATAGAGCTGAAGTAGTTTTTATTTTTTAACGGAATTTACCATCACATAATCACCTGAAGAGTTTTTGTTTATAAGGAAAAGTTTTATTTCTCCATCCGACAAAAAAATAAATGAGTTTTTACATTTTTAAACCCGTCAGCTGTTTAGAAAAGTAACACATTCATTTAGTTTTTCCCCACTTTAAATTGAGATGAGAAGCAACAGTGACGAGTGCAAGGATTTGTTTTCGGGAAGGGTCCAAAACTCTCTGCATTGACTATCATTGTCTATATTTTCTAAGTATCACGTTTCCATTATGTGAATCAGTTTAAATTAATTTTTCACAAATTATAGGTTTAAATTGTCATTTTTTTTTGTGTAGAAAAATTAAAAATTGAACTGGCAAAAAATTATTTAAGATGTCAAAAAATTAGCAAAGCATATAAAACCGGTGCCAAATGACGTTTGCTGAATAACATTGCGCCCTTGCATTTTCGAAATTTTTGTTAAATTTATTTTTTATCCGAAAAATAAAAAAAAAAAACACGAAATCCGTACTTAGTTTAATTACATCAGACAAAGGACATCTCAAAAATATGTACATATGAGATGTGACAAAGAGAAAACAGTAAGCCCCAGAAATTGAGTAGAGGTAATTTGAAAACATTATGAACGCAATTTGAATAAGCTGCATATAATCATAAGAACTTCAATGCTTTTTTAAAAAAAGGAAAGGACCTCTGGCTACGTCCTTATGGGAAGCAGGATATTTTCATGCAAACGAAATACATGGGCTACTAGAGAAAAATGAAATGTTCATATCAGATACGTCCGTTAACGTTACCATATATCTAAGCGACATCTACTGCTTCCAAGCTTAACCACTGGTAGAGGGCGGCCGTTTGCCTACTGCCCAGGGGAGGCATACAGGTTAAATCCGGCCCTGCGAACGAGAAGGACGTTTTCTGCAATAAATAAAGTTAAAGTATCAAGTCGTCATCTATAATTTGTCGTCATCTATAATTTGAATCATTAATTCAACATCCGTAGCAGCATCTATACTACAGCAAACATCAAACAGAACCGTTCAGCGAAGTGCTCATTTTACTCTCAATTTTTCGTTTGGCAACCCGAAATTTCTGCTATTTCGGCATGTGGGCAACCCTAAATTTAACAAATGTCACACCAATACATCTATAAGCTATGCTACCAATGCATCCCTAAAGAGAGAGAGGGTTAAGCAGGTGAAATTTAATTAGTTCCGTCCTATTCTGTTCAATGGAATTTTTCGTTTAATTTTTTTTTGTACTGAGTGCCACCCTCTTGCTTTTAATGATCTGATATCTCTTTTCATAATAACATTGTTACTATTTTTAATAATTTTTATTTGCTAAAAATAAATTTAGAAAACTTGCTAATCTGCTACCAATACAATTTGTGTTAGTCGTTTATAATTTCCAAAAAGATACAAATATGGATCGTGATACAGATCATGAAAATATTGAAGGAAAACCATTTTTTCATTTGCTCAATCAAAAGAATTGGTCAAAAATTTACCGTTTTCGTGATATTTTTCTGGAAGTCATCCAAAATTACAAATTACCCTCTAAAATTAAAATTGACCAATCAGTTACTGAAAAATTTGATTTCAGTTTATGAAACTACATACAATTTCATATGCACTGACTTTGCTGCAATTTTAATTTATTAATGTTTCTGTCTAGATAAAAATCGAATTTACATCCAAACGGTAATACTACTTTAACATTTAGATTTCACAATATTGAAAAATCAAACTTTAAAAGCAAAAACTTGGTTTACACATGACCAAAATTCAAACCAACCTTTATTGAGAAAAAAATGAATCACCATAATTTTCATAATGTATTTCAAAATATTAAATATGTTTTATAGTGTAGTTCCGAGGTGATTTCAGATTGCAAAGTGTGGTGGAGAAAATTTTTTTTTTGTTTCTTATGTTTTTTGGGGTGCTGAGCTCGAATCCGGAGCTTCCCACCAAAATTTCGTTGCGGAACAGGATCAAAACCGCGAAAAAACCCAAAATTTTCGGAGTTTTCCCGTTTGTTTTTTTATAACTCCGAAAGTGTACATTTCTCCGAAAACCTGTCCATGAAAATATTAGAGAAAACATAACTGCGGGTCCAACGCGCCATTAATCATTAAAATGTGTTAAGCGGTATTGCTACAATTGATAGTCATTTTTTTGGCTTTTTTTGCAATTTTGACCCTGTTTTGCAAAGAAATTTTGGTGGGAACTTACAGATTCAGGATCTGCACTCCAAAATACACAATGTACAAGATAAATGCAACGTTTACGACCAAAAATGAAAAACCGTTTAACCCTCATCCAGCGGCAGATTTTTACAATGCTTGCCTTAGTACATTTTGTATGAAAATCTTCACTATTTGTATGAATTTTGACCGTAAAACCATTATATTATGTTGACTGGTCACAAATTAGTAACTGTTATTGCCGAAGCGAATGTTTTAATAGGTTGGGTTTGTGTGGATTTAATTTTTGGAGTGGGTAAATTTAGGAAATAGGCAAAATTTTAAAAAGAAAATTGAAAAAATGGGTTGCTTGGAATTTTAATTTGACGAAATCTAAAATTGATTTACAAATGAAAAGTAGAAAACGGTTCAAATTAAGTCATTAATGATTTTAGAAGAATTTGGTATGTTTGATTTGCGAATTATGGAGTCTTAGGTTCAAATTTACCCCCCTGCCCCCAATATATTATTCTGTTACTAGAACCCGTTATCGCTAACGAAAAAAACGTCAATAATTATCACATTCTCGTTATTTTCCATAAAACAACAATATTTGAAGCAATAAATATATTGGAGAAATGAGTAGATGTGTTATTATACGAAAGAAAGGTCCTGTCAAGCAACCAGTAAGTAGAATCGGCTAGTATAATTTTCAGTCTCTAATCTTTGTAAATCTAAACTCAGGCCAATTCTTATAGTAGAAAAATATCTAAAATTTTAATTGTGATTGCTGGTTAATTGTAATATATTTGCTAGTATATGTAATTAAATCCAAGGATCGACTGAAAAATTAAAACAAAAAACCGAAGACATGTGGCATATTCTATAGCAGTTATCGGTATCTATATATGGTACCGACGTACAATTCAACCAAGTTTATGTACCACCCAAACACCCATTTAGAAATTTGGTTGGATGCTTCTGCTGGTTTTCAGCTGAAACTTCAAAAGGAACTCGGGTGGAGGTCCCGAATTACACAAATAATAAGTATTAGGTGATGGAATACAAATTATGGGAATTTGTGGTAAAGAAAATCAACCGCTAAAATCCAAAATTTTAGCATTTGTTACAAACCTAATTTTTACTAGATTTTATAGGCAGGGGAAAGAAGGCGTAATACATTGTATTGGTTGGCCCAAGCCATTACTTCAAAAAGTTTGGTATGCCAGTAAAAGTCTTCAGATTGATGTCAAATAACCAAAAATCGCTGTATGAGTTAGCCTAATCCTTATAGATCGATATCTCCAAGGACCTTGATCATTACAAATAAAATTCGTAAATCAAATACTTCTGTACATGACTCAATTCTCAACTTATTGATGCTATAATAAATCTCTCTAAGCATGAGCATTCACCAAAAATATTTTATTTTCGTTTGTTGTAAATTTTCTTTCATTCTTTCATACAAAATATACGAAGGTACAAATGTACCTTTGCCGCCGTTAAAGGGTGTAAGATTAATTTTGATCCCTAACTTGGGGATGGGTGGTCACACATTTCTGAAATTGGGAATACATATTTGAAACTAAAATCGTAGAGATGTCAGAAAATTTCAGCCCGATCGGACCCATAGCAAAAAAGTTACGGTGTTTTAAAAACGAAAAAGGTACACCTGTACCTATCCCGCTGGATGAGGGTTAATCTCAAATTTTTTTTGATAAAATGGAACAATGTTAAAAATGGCAAATTTAAATTATCCACTGTAGTAATACCGCTCAACAGATTTTTAATATTTATGTCTCTTTGGACGCGGAATTATGTGCTCTCTAAAATATTCATGGAGAGTTTTTCGCAGAAATAAATAGTTGCAGAATTAGGGGGCGAATAACGAAAAAACAGCAAAAATTTTAGGGTTTTTCACGATTTTGACCCTGTTCCGCAACGAAATTTTGGTGGGAAGCTCCGGATTCGTGCTCAGCACCCCAAAAAACATAAGAAACAAAAAAAAATTTGTCCCCACCACATTTTGCAATCTGATGTACTAGCTTTATCACGTAGTAACTACACTAAATTTCAAATCTTGAAATTCAGCTGTGCTAAGAATTTTCGACCGTCTCTCCGTTACTGTAGTATTGTGAGGTAGTGCTCAAACTGACTGGCCAACGAGCGTGATGAGGTAGAAACGATGATTTATGCCTCCAGAGAAATATTCTTCAAATTCTAAATTTCTTGAACGCATTGTTTAATTTCATATCTAATCGATAACAGAGACTTTTATTTTTAAAATGTGTTCACAGATAGTTGCTGTGAGCAGGAAATGTTTAATATACTTTCAAATGTACTCAAACAAACAAAATTTTAGTTATCCTGATTTATTTATTTGTTTAAGCATCAGAGTGGAGGACCTCAATATCGAGTATTCAGACAACTTCAACTATCTGGGCTGTAACTTATCAAAGGGCGCCAACGAAACCGACGAAATTAAGCGACGGACACAACTAGCCAATAAGACTATTTGTTGGTCCTCTCAATTATTATTAACTCGAAGCATGCGCACAGGAATACGAAGTTCTTCGTGTATAAAACGATCATCCGCACCCGTCCTATTCTATAGCTGCATAGCATAGACCCAAGCTTCCCAAAATGTTGCTGGACAGATTCGAACGAAAGGTCCTTCGGCGAATTTTCGGGCCTGCTCGCGAGCAAGATCAATGACGCATCCGGTACAACCACCAGTTGTATCAATTGTACGATGAGCTGGAAGTATCGAAATTCGTCAAGGTTCAACGTTTGCATAATGTGCGGCGCATGTACAACGAATGGACGATGGTCGCATGCCACATAAGGTGTTGAACGCACAACGAATTGACGGCGCGAGGTCGCGTGGACGACCGAGAGCTCGCTGGGAGAACTCCGTAGGAAGTCAACAATACAGGCGGCCAAAACCCGACGTCGTGCTATCGTGCCACATTGATGATGATGAATTAATCCCAATAGTTATGCACAAATGCCAATACTCAACCACAATAGTACCTACTTATGTTCAAACTAGATTGAAATCCTATTGATTAGAACTTATCGTACTCAACTGTAATACATCTGAAGAACAATTGCATAGCACGTTCACTTTCCCTCGAACCGTATCGCTTCACATGGCGGGCATCTCTCGCAGACTAAACTAGGATATGGATCTCTCTCGGTTTTCATTGACATGAATTTTCTGAAGAAAATTCACAAATAAACCGTACAACCTAAACAAAAACAATACCATACCAAATGGATGCATTGTTTTTCATTTTGAGGATAAAACGCACAACTTGTGCAAGCAACCTCTGCATAAGATGAATTGCACGCGGGAGAACGTGACTTAACATTTTCTCATAATATTTTCGGATTCTCTGACGCAAGGAATGAGTGTAAGTGCAACTTGATTTAGTTCAGAAACAAGTTGTGAAGGACTCTGTTACTCCTCCTTTTAAAGAATCCTCTCAAGTTTGAAGTTTTAAATGCTTACGGCCATAAAATTACCAGAAACGCTAACAGAACGCAAACCCGAATACGAAAACGAGATAAAAGCGCTCTCGTAGTTGAAGAATAGGGCGGGTGGTTTCGAGAATACAATAATGGCTTTATGGTTCTTCGGAATGAAAATCAAATTGCATCTAGGGTTTGAAAGTGGTCGTGCAGCCATATTGATGGGTTACATAAAAGGACTTTTGCATTTTCACCGAATTGCTTTATTTTTTTAAGAGTTTTTTTTTTAGTGTCATTTCGCAAATTAAAAATAATTTTGTACAATATATGGTTAATTTCTGTTGATTTAAATGTCAAGCAGATTTTTCCGTTAGGTAATACGTATAAGCCAAAAAAAAAACTTAAAATAATATCCACTAGAAATTTTCAGGAAACTAAGCATTTGCAAGGGTTTGTAAGTATGTATGTATATAACGCCTAAAATACTGTATTACCATAATATTCTAATAACCTTGGTTTGTGTGCCATTTTTTACTATCCATGAATTAGTATTTGCATTAAGAACGTTTCAGATAAAATCAGTGGCGTAATGTTCCTAAAATATTTTGTGTCCACAAATTTTGAAATTTCAAGTAAATCTTGAACTATATTTATAGGGGACTCACACTATCGACAGGATTTACTAAAACCTAAAACGATTCAACCGAGTAAACGGATTTGACTGACTTTATTTAGTTCAAAGCCAAGATTTGTTTGTAGAACGCCATTATACTTGAAATATATATAATGCATCGAAACAGCGACGAAAGCAGCACAAATGCATTTTAAATGGGTTACGTCATGTTGGCAGCATGCTGTTGCTTTTCAACAGCAACAGCAAAATGACGTCACCCATTTAAAACTCATTGGTATTGCTTTCGTCGCTGTTTTGCTGAATCATATTTATTTTAAGCAGTAGCAGTAGTAGCAGTCTCGTAAAACGCAATTCACATTTGACAAGGACATTAGGACATTGAAATTATCGTCCTAATTTGGATACACAGTTTGAGAGTACAGTAGACTTATGAAAGGGTTTTTTTATGCAAAAACGTGTTTTGGTTTTTGCAACAAGAACTGCAATCTAACTTATAAAAATCTACGTCAAATATTTGTGTTCGTAAAAAAAGTGAGTTGGAGATATGGTATGGAGTTCACCACACTTTACCACGATTTCGTATAGATTTTTTTTGATATTTTGGTTAAAATCGCGTTCATTTCGTTGAAAATATATGGCAAATCCAGTTAACTTATTAAGAGAACTTGATGGATTTTACCCGGTTGGATGTTTTCTGCTGATTGGATTTAAACTTTAGTACCAGAGCTGTTAGTTAATGAGTGAAGCTATTTCTTCTGATAATGGGTCAATCCATTTCTTCTGTTCATTTTTTCCGAAATGGTATTCAATTTAATTTATTGTGAATTATTATTTGAGCCGATTTATTTGAAAGTGGTACAATTCCATTTTTGACGAAAATGAGTTAATGCCATTTTTAAATATATCTTAATATGCACTAACTATAACTAAAATATCATACCAATCTATGTCGCATAACACGCCGAAATAATGAGTGCAAGTTTTCTGAAAAATCTAATTGCTCATATGTTTTATTTGAAAATGGTACAAGTCCACTTTCGATAAATACACTAGAAAACGGTCGCTATTTGTTTTTTTTTTTGTGATTTGAACTTTAATTTACCATTGTATTGTGTTGTCATTTTGTAAGGGATATACCTCGAAATTAGAAATTGTCTGTGTCCCTAACAAACCAAATTATGATAAAATAAGACATCAATCCTCTGAATTCGGAGATATGTTATGCAATATGAAATTGCTGAGATTATGTAACCTACTCTTTAAGGCCGATCCACACTTTTGAGTCAAAGTCATTTCCCATACAAGTTGAAAGTTTGTCAGTTAACTAATTAACTGACAAACTATCAACTTGAATGGAAAATTACTGTGGCTGATGACTGACAATTGTGGAACCATTAATTTCTAAGGCACTGTTTTTTTTACAGTCTAGGACATGTTGCATTTAACGTAAGAGCTTAGACACTTAAAAACCAACAAGAATTTTCTTGGAATTCAGATCGATGTGGGTGGCAACAGGATTGAAAATGTGTAGTGTCAATTTAGAAAAGAGGGGATAACCCAACTTTTTTATTTTTGATACATAACGATAAAGCTATACCAATTGTAGTGATTCCAATTTTATGCGTTTATCTAGGAATTACCTTCTTTTATAAACACTTTTGTTGAAAGTGACTCCAGTTTTGGATCTTTCTTTTAAAATGTATATAAATACATTTCAACATACCCAATTATCCGACACTTTAGGATAAAATATAGGTATTATGTAATTCCAGAATAACTTTTGAGTTTTCATTTCTTTTTCTGTAAAAAAAAAAGGATGAAAGGAATTTTCTCGGGAAGAATATATTTCTCAATACCGAAAATTACTTTCATTCTTTTATTATTTACAGAAAAAGAAGGAAATTGTAACACCGATTCAAAAGTGTAGTTTTCTGAAATTACCGAAAGTCTTATCCAAATGTGTTGGGAAATGAGGAATGAATTTTTGTAATTAACTTATTCCTACTTTACATTAAGAGATAAATGTTGCTTTAACGTTAACTGACAGCCACATAACACTCGATAGTATAAATTATTTCAATCGGATATAAATAATGCAATGGGTTCCAAAAACCTTGAATTAAATATCAAAGCAGAGTATAGTGCCTTATAACCAGTGTTGCCAATTTAGCCGTTTTCCGGTCAAATTTAGCCGGAAACCGTGCTGTTTAGCCGGAAGAAATTTATAATTCCGGCCGGCCGGATTTTTAGCCGGAATTGATTTTCTTCGGCCGTTTTTCCGACTAAAATTATTTTATGAATTTTTGTTTACTTTGAAACTAGGGGCGGAATTCATAGTCCCCACTTAAGTAATAAGGATTCCCTTAAGGAATAAGGGGATTCTCTATGTAAGTGAGCCCTTAAGGGAGCTTCGTATTCATAGACATCGCTTATTAGGGCGTTGCCTCATTAAATAAACGAATCACTTATTTTTGCCATATCTGCTGAAAGTGACAAATAAAATACAAAAAGATATCAAGTACAGTGCGTACTCGATAATCCGGACTAATGAAAACCGGGGTCGATCCGGACTACAGAGGAATTCGGACTAGTGAAACCTTTAGTTTGCTCTAAATTTCGAGGAAATGGACGAATTTAATCAAAATGTTCGAAGAATCTGTTTTCTATTTTCGAAGAATTTCACTCTGTTATTCTAAATTTTGTTGTTTCCAAGAACAAAGAAAAATGTTGTTTTTATTTCGGACGATAATATCACTGTTATTATGTGAAAAAAGTCAGATTCGGATTAGAGAATCTCTTGAAATTCGGACTACAGAGTGTACAATGCAATCTTTGAGGTGATCCGGATTACTGGAAATTCGAGGTTTCGAGGCTTCGGATTATCGAGTACGCACTGTAGTTAAAATTTATTAATTTAGGGTAATGGGTTTCACGTAAACTGACGATATTAGTACCTATTCTAAGCATGTAATTTCCTAATCACCAATATGCTTGCTGAATAATATGCAAAATGGAAGACAGTTTCTTAGACAAAATTCTCTGCTGAGCAATTCTTGGAACATATGGGTACCTGAACATTTTTCCATTTTTCAAAGTATCAATTCTTTACCACAGATAACGTCATCATGCCAGATTAACCTTCCTATACCCGCGTCAAATTTTGTTACACGTATACCCGCGTCGGTCTCACAGACCGATGATTTGCAATCCTTTTTACATTTAATATTTTCCATAACAAAAGATAAATAGAGGATAATAAATAATAAAACTAAAGTGTACAATGAAACAATAAGGTCATTCAATAACTTTATTTTCATTTTAATATTTTTTTTGCAAAAAAAACTTCAACAGTGCATTTTTTATACTTAGAAACTACAAAATCTTAACTTAAACATTTTTTCCTTTTAAAAGACAAAAATATTCTTTCGTCTCGCATAAACACACGATGTGTACTAAAGTAGAATCAAAGCATGACTCAAAGAACACTAAACAAAACATTAACACAATAATTTTATACTTACACAAAAAGTCACACCCATACCCAAATTTTCCAAATGCGCCAATACGCCCGTCTCGCGTAATCACAAGACATGCACTGAAATAAAGTCAGGAACAAATCCGGCAGCTAGCAAAAAACTCGACCCGCTACCTTTTCATGTAAGCTAAAAAAATTGAACAAAGTGTTTTGTCGGTCTGACAGACCAACACGCGGGTATAGGAAGGTTAAGTACAAGGGTGAAAACTTTTTAGCGCGATTCATAGATAGTGATAATATCTCCGGAACTTTGTAGTGTTCAATACTAACGTTGTGCAAGTATAGCTTGCCCAGTAGACTACAAAAATTAAATTTAAGTGTGTATGTATTTCGGGGGAAACTTACCAGCACAAAAGCTAAGTGCTGAATAAGGGGGTAATTTGCTCCCGAAATAATATACTCACTTAAATCTAATTTTTGTAGTCTAATGGGCAAGCTACTTGTACAACGTCTGACGTCTGACATTATATTTTGTTTCTGGGTTTGTAGCAACAAATTTATCAAAAACCTATACCTACCATTTCCCGCCAAGTTCAAATTTTGGAACATCAATTTCGTATCTTTGGAGCATCGTAATTCCGGAACATCAACAATGAAACATCAATTTCGTAACTATGGAAAATAAAACAAGATTTGGAGAGCTCAAATTCGAAAATGAATGAGAAGCTTGACACACATATTTTCGAATGACGCAAATTTATCATCATTAGCACGAGTTTCAAATTACGCAATTAGACCATCATTTGCTCAATAATGACTGGGGACGCCATCTGTTGTAAAATTTAAGAACAAGAATGTTTACAAAAATATTAAATTTGTTATCAATTTTGACACATTTCTATTCAAATTCTTTAAGAAAAGTGTGTCCTCAAATCATTTAATTGAATATTCATCAAAATATCGCATTTGTGAGGGACATTTTCACCATTTACACAAACGTCAAAAGTAAATGACGTATTCTAATGACAAAAGCATATGTGTCACTCCAATTTCGAACTTTCATCATCATGATGGATTATCGTCATGATGATTTGGATATGTGTTAATGGTTAACTTTTAATCAAAATATCCATACATAAATGCGGATGCCCTTGCCCATAGTTACGTATTAGACGTTCCTTTTACGAATTTTATGTTCCACAATTTCGAACCTAATGTGGTTATGGACTTGACCGAGAAATTGTACCTATATACATATAACAATTTTGACTAGTTGAGCTATCTAACTCCGAACAAATTAGATTTTGACTCTAATGCCAGCGATTGGAGCGTATATATGTAATAAAAGTAAGAAATCTGCCTAAGGCATAGGTTACAGGTAGTTCTCCAGAAAAGAAATAAAATTATTAAAATCAGTTTTTTACTATATTTTTTTCGTAATGTGACTGTTTTGTATGATTTAGCCGGTTTTTTGGCCGTTTTTCTCGCTGAAATTTATTTAGCCGGATTTTTAGCCGTTTTTGAAAAAAATATAGCTGGTTTTCCGGCTAAATTTAGCCGTTTTCTAAATTTCCAGTTGGCAACACTGCTTATAACTAAACCTACTGTAAAGTGGGATCAAGTGTAGGCATGATATTTTTCTGAATAGTAGTAGGGGAACGTTATTATTCTTCGTCGCAGCAATCCCTTTTCGGAAGAACTTACATCTTAATTAGTACAGAGTTTTAGCAAGCCCTACAAGCGCTAAATGCAAATCAAAATACGTAATTGTTTGGCGGCGTATTTAAGGACAATTTAAGGCAAAAGAAATCGATCTAATAATAAATCATAACGTAAGGTACGGAAATTTCGCAGATAAAAAATAAGAAATTCGCATAAACTAATATTAAACATTAAACATTTCGCTAAAATTCGCACATAAACGTATTTTTTTACGTAACAGTGTTGTTTTACTTTCTTTTACTAAAAAAATCTGCTTATTCGCAGTAGAACGAGTGTTCAAAACTACAAAAAAAAAAAAAATACGATTATAATAAGCAAAGAATCAACTAGGGCGTAGTACGAGTGACAACACAACAACACTTCTCAAGGATTTGCAATAAAAAGAGAAACGTAATTATGGTTGCGTTTTTTTTCGTTTTTTTACGTATTTTTCATTTAAACTTCGGGGCTCACCAAACAACGATAAAATCTTTTGCTACAAAAATCGTAATGCAGAAAACAAAGTTGTTTCATCAAACCTCCGACTAAACACCTTGCTCGATATTTGTTAACCTTCAAGCGGGCGCGCATCATTTTGTGACATAACCGGGCGCGCGGCGGTAATTTACCGCCCTTGTCTTTTCCCCTTCTTTTGCGCTCAACCGTACAAATTCCATTCCCGTAATTATGGTAAATTGAAAGAAGAGCATGTCCCAAATAAGTTATCATCATAAAAGCTATTATGTGGTGAACAATAAAACAAGTTCTGCAGTTTTAGCGAAACACGTCACTTCAGTAATGTTACACAGAGCACACACATTTTGAACACAGCTATATACCAAAATATACGATCCCCGAATGTTTGAAGACCGTTGGAAAGGTAAGGGAGGTGCAATTTACCCAACATTTTATTGTATCGTATGTATAACAGTATAACTTAGGAATACAAACTTCTCCCACCTCGATCCGACAAACGGGAGAAATGCTATGCGTGTTTATATGATCAGGGCGGTAAATTACCGCCCGCGTGCCCGCTTGAAGGTTAAGAAATCGTGCTCGTGGTTTTGCGAACTCCCTGCATTTGGAATATCTCTATTCTCAATAATCTCAGATGACAAATATCTTCCAGAATTGAATTATTTTTGAGAAAAATTAACTTTTCGCGAAAAAGGACAGAACATTTTGCTCTATTCTCAAAAATGATAAATTTTTGCCGAAATTCGCATCTATCTCTAAAACGAAATTTCCGTTCCTCTAATTATAACCTTATCACTACCTATTCCGAGACGTACAAGGTCAATTCCTACACCACAACCGCTTGCTGAAACTCTCTAAATACTATTTTTACGTAAATTAGTTACATTATTGCCATTTTTGCAGCCAAAAAAATTAACCCTTCGTTAGGCGCGCACCCATTTGTCACGTGGATAGGCGCGTGGGCTACAATTGTAGCCCAAATTTAAAATTATATAAAAAATATTGTTCAATTTTATTTAATTTTTCTTGCTCGGTCTGTGGTCTCTTGATTACTGTACAGATTAGAAAATATAAAATCTTTAATTTTTTATTAAAATATATATAATAAAAGAGGGCAAAATGCAGATTAGTCCTATTTTTAGTCTTTTTTTACATTAACTTCCTTAGGTGAACAAAATAGTCACTTTTCAAAATGAAAACCCCAAAAAAGTTTATATTCTCAGAAATCAACAAAAAGTCTTCGAAATGGAACACTGAGCGAGAGAATGCAGTTAAAAATGCCCAGTTTGTGGAATTCCAAACTTAGCCCATTTTTGTACCCAATACTCCCAATTTTTTAAACTGGGAGTACAGTTTCTTGCTAGAAAGCTAAATATATAGTGAGTCAAACTGATTGAATTTTACTCACAATATTCATATTAACTGTTCTCGCAATATTTACGCTAGAACTGATAAAAATTTCACCCAGAAACTAAGTAATGTTAGTAACATGTAACATTTCCACGCTGACTATGACTTTGACTTCAACTCCAGGTTTTTCGTTAAAATAGTAATCTAATTTTTGTACATTTATCCTGAAACCCTTTTTTTTTTTGTCAAACATTTTACTGTTCCTATTTTCTACAATGTTTTATAATAATATTTTTATTTTAATGGATATCTATGAGTACCAAAAAAGTAACACGATTGGGCGCACGGGCTACACTTGTAGCCCAGTGGACTTTGATCGGAAAAAAATATTAGTTTCTAGGCTCAATAAATATCAAAAATATTCTTATTCGATTAAGAAGCAACATTTTAACAGCTACTGAGCAGTTTGAATGAATTCGGTTTATATCCTGAAAATAATCGCCATTTAAAAAAGTGTGGGCCACAATTGTAGCCCGCGCGCCCACTGAAGGGTTAAAATTGAAAACTTCCTAAAAATGTTTTTTTTCTCGGTCTAGGGTATAATTTTGCATGGGTGTTATACACCATTATAAAGGAAATTATCTGTGTTTTAATTCACCCTTACATGATTTTGCTGCAACTTTTATCGTTTGCAAAATAATTCAAGAAATGCAAAATAGGCCTGTTTCCCCTTCTCCCCTATACTCCCTGGCAAACTATTATCACAAACAAATTTATATAGATAAAGTTCAAAGTGTTTTCTCATGTTTGAAACACAATTTCATTAATAAATTTCTACTATGACTTTATATTTGATCAAAACGCAAACCCTTCAATATCTCAAAACATTACTAAATGGACTTGTACCACTTTCAAATAGAACAGCTCATTAACATCTTTAACTCTGTATTTGTAACAATACTTAGAGGGTAGAGAATCCAAGCGACCCCAGGACACTACACGACAGATGACAAATAAAATAAAATTGATATTTAATTCAGTTACATACACGGTTAAAAATTTTGGTGTAATTTTTATGAAAAAATATATTCATACATTTGCATATAAAAACTTTCTCAAAACGATACTCACGGACTTTATCAAAAGTATAATTGAACTCTTTCAAAAGTATAAGTACTCTTTATAAAATGTTTACTCTTCAATAGTATAAAGTTGACAAGAAAATTTATACAAACCTTTGGAAAAAATAAAAATTGTAATACGATTGCAGTCGGCTTCGAATCCACAATCCTGTGATTTGTAGGCAAGCGCGCTGCTCATTGAACAAGACAGACTACAAATCAATAGATTTCTAGGTTAAATGGGTCTCCTGTGTCGATAGTGTAGATTAAGCTGACCAGACGTACAGCATTTTGCTGTACAGTACAGCAGACCCGTCGTACAGCATTGAGAAATGTACAGCCTTCCTTATCCTACACAATGAAACCTAATTAACTACATAATAAGTTCATTTGGATGCACCGGGATCCCTTCCCGATCTTTCTGAAATTTGGCACACTTTCATCGAGCTACTTGGCGCTAAACATTGCCTCCAAATTACATGGTGCCACCTATCCGCGTTTGGAAGTTACGGCTGCCCAAATTACAATTTTGAATTTTCTTATTGAAAATTGACCATCACTCGGAAATTTGTGAACGAACAACTTTGAAATTTGGAAAAGTTGTAGAACACTGTATTTAATTTGGTGAGAATTTCAAGGCTATAGCTATCAAGGTTCAGAGGGTACAGCCAGTCGAAAGATGCGATGTAAGCTGTAAAGTTCGACCCATAGACAATCGATATTATTCAGAGAGATAATAACACTTTTATAATTGCCAATTCCTCATTTTCGATAACTCGGAAACTGATCGAGATTTCTGAAATTTACAAACTTGTAGACACATTTCCTCCAAGTTTGAAGGTCCTACATATCCGCGTTCGGAAGTTACAACTGCCCAATTCGCACTTCTGTGTTTATTAATCGAAAATGGCCAATAACTTGGGAATTCTTTAGCGATATTTTGAAATTTGGCAGACTTTTGACTTCTGCTACCAAGGTTCTAAAGTTACAGACGTCGAAAGATGCGATTTTTATTTCTTTTTCCTATGACAAAACGATGGAAAATTAGCCACTGTACTTCATCCGATTTCCTTATCAATCTCTATAGGAAAATCCGTACTAAAGAAGGGACTCTGGAAGGGTTTCTATGTAAAATTCAAATCCGTTAAATTGGCGTTAAGACCTCAGGGGACCGGCATGACCACTAATGTAACCTGCATACTCTCCTCCAGAAATATCGCAACTATGATAGAACACTCTTCCATCGCTCTGGAGGTTCTTCTCGGACTCCGCTCCATTGAAACCGTGACTGGAGAGCCACCACCAGCCTAAGCAGGGTCGGTTTAAATTTTTGGTGGCCCGAGGCAAATAATATCAATTGGGCCAAAATTGACACCTTTACATTTTGATATAGTAAAGGTATTTGCCAAGAGCTATGTTTTTGATAATAATAATACCACTTCGATTAACGTTCAATTTATTTCAAGGGATTCTTTTGCAAATTCTGCGGTCCAGCGGTTTGCAAAATATGAAAAATAGCCATAGGTAACTTTTTTCTAATTCCGTATATTAACAGGAAAGAAATTATAACAATTTCGGTGGATAAAAAAAAATAAGGAGATTATTCGAAATTTCCTTGGTCCTCACCAATCCAAATACATAATTAAATTGATATATCTGGCCTTTCTTTTCTGTACTAAGTAAAAAAATTATGCGGAAAGAAAGTAACTTCGCAATCCAAATAAGGCTGGGCAGTCGATTTGGAAAAGGTTTCAAAATTCGGCTAAATCAGTGCAATATGACTCACAATTAGTAACAGCAATCGGGGAGAGATTTCTGGCAATACAAGCCAGGGTTTCTATAAAAATACTGCCCAAAAATTCATATCTGAATAAATCATCAACTTAGTTTATTTGGAAGTTAAGGGTTAATGAAAAATGATGTTGGTATAGTACGCTGCACAGACATATCTAGATTTTCACATTAACCCTAGAGAGATAATCTACGTCGAATCGACGTACAGAAATTTTTATACCCTTCGCTTATTAAGCGAAAAGGGTATATTAACTTTGTCATGGAGTTTGTAACGCATTGAAGGAAGCATCTCCGACCATATAAAATATGTATATATATGATCAGCGTGACGAGCTGAGTCGATTAGACGATGTCCGTCTGTCCGTCTGTCAGTCTGTCTGTCTGTTGCGACGCGTTTTACTCGGCCAGTTTAAAAGCTATGGAGCTGAAATTTTGCACATATGCTTCTTTTTACTGCAGGCAGTTTGTATGTTTGAATCGCTAAAATCCGACAAGGGGGTCGTGGGGCTGCCATACAAACCGACCCCCCAAAATTAGGTTCTTCTTAGAAAAACTTTTTTATTTATGCACCAATTTCAATCTAATTTCACACAAATGTGTTTTAATTAGTGACACACGACATATGTAAAAATCGACCAAATCGAGCAATGGGGTCGTGGGGCTGCCAAACAAACCTAGTCCCCCAAATTAGGTTCTTCTAAGAAAAACTTTTTTTATTTTCTCATCGATTTCAATAAAATTTCGCACAAATGTGTTTCTATTGATACCACAAAACATATGTGAAAATGGACCAAATCGGACCATGGGGTCATGGGGCTGTCATACAAACCTAGCTCCCCAAATTAAGTTCTTCTAAGAAATTTTTTTTTACACACCAATTTCAACCAGACTTCACACAAATGTGTTTCTATTGATGACACAAAACATATGTATAAACAGATGGAGTCGGACCATGTGGTCATGGGGCTACCATACAAACCTAGCCCCCCAAATCAAATTTTTCTTATAGAAAAACTTTTTTATTTGCCCACCAATTTCAATCAAACCTCAGAAAATTATATTTCTATTGATGCCACATAACAAACGTGAAAATAAATGAAATCGGACTATGGGGTCGTGGGGCTACCATAAAAACTTAACCCCCAAAATTAGGTTCTTCAAAAAATACTTTTTTTTTATCCAGACCTCATGGAAATGTATTTTGATTGATGTTACAAAACATATGCAAAAATGAATTAAATCGGACCATGGGATCATGGGGCTGGCATATAAACCCAACCCTCAAATTAGGTTCTTCGAAGAAAAACTTTTTTATTTGTCCACCAATTTCAACCAAATCTCATAGAAATGTGTTTTAATTGATGCCACAAACATTCGTAAAAATTGATGGAAAGGCCATGCGTTCATAGGGCTGCCATACAACCCCCCCCCCCCCCCTTCCTCTTTCTGGTTCTTATAAGAAACCCACGGCCGCCGTTTCTCCCAATAAATCTTCGACACGACACTTATGTGAAAATTCAAAAGCATGGAAGCGGGGAGGAGTGAACACAAGTCATAGGTACGCCCGAAAAAACTTTTAGCCCGAGGGGAGCGAAGGGTATCCAAATTTCGGCCGCGCCCGAAATTAGCCTCGGTCTCGTTCTTTTTATTATATCTCATTAGTGAAGCTTCATAATTTGTTGGTTCCAAGATTTAACTCAATTCATGTCTGTAGGCGTAATTACGTGGCAAAATTATTGGCTTGGGTGCCACACAGCCTAAGATATTGGGGGTCATAAGTCAAATATACGTCGAATCGACGTATGATTATCTTTAACAAATTTGTACTGAAAAATATTTTAATTGCCCCGAATTGACATTTTTATAAATCTTCATAATGTGAATGTGTATTCACTTGGATATAACCACTAAAAGCCTGTTTCGATAAAGATATCCTTTATTTTAATCTATTGAAAGGACAGTCCACTTTCTCCTAGTACCACTTTTTTAAAATTAATATTGTATAAACAAACAAATGATAATTTTGCAAAACCACGAGTTTAACAGATTAATATTAAATACAAATGATTATATATCTACCTTTTAGCAACATGTTACTCTTAACAAAGAAGTTATAAGGATGTTAACTAGCAACACGTCGAATCGACGTATGATTATCTTTTCAGGGGTAAAAATATGATTATCTCTCTAGGGTTAAGATCTGTCCTTTCGTTAAGTGCCATTGATAATGATCAAGCGTAAATAATGAAATTGCCGTGTCATTGTATTATGGCTGAGGATTTGCCTGAAAATCGAAAGTATGTGTACAGCCAGGCGCGCACAGAGGGTGGGGCAAAAGGGGCAATTTGCCCCGGGCCCCGCGTTGGAGAGGGCCCCGCAGGGACAGTGGTCTCGTAGTGCGCATACGTCTGCAAAATTATTACACGAATTGATGTCAGGTAAATTTTATTTAAATCTCTATTTATCTTGTTTTGCGTTATTCAAAGCATTTCTAGGACCCTTTAGGATTTCCCTTCACCTACTTTTTTCAATTAAAATTGCTAAATCTAAAATTGGCACCGATTTTGATATATTTTAGGTGTTGAAATCAACAGCACACTCTGCCGAAATTTATCTAATTAATCGGTATTCTCTTAAAATCTGAGTGTCCTCGAACTATGTGTGTTTTATAGAGAAAGTGCTAACCAAGAAACTGAAAACGATGGATCCCCTTTAAATGACTACTTCTTATTTAGTTTCCATAAACTTATATTTATTATATTATATTTAGTCTCTCTCTGATTTTTGTCAACTCATTGTAGTCGTTACGGTTTTATAAGAAATTTCGAGCTCATTCACCCCTCTCTGTCTTTAGTATACAAATTGACATCTTAAAAATTAATCAAATAAAACAGTGCGATAATTGGATGACATTTTTATTACATTATTTTGAAACTTGGTGTAACTTTTGCGAAATGAGAGAGACCAACTAGACAATCAATTAGCAATCGGATTTGTTTTTCTCCCGGGGCCTCGCAAAAGTTAATGTCGTCTCTGGTAAAAAAAAATGTAATTCTTCAGCAAAACAGTGAAATAATTCCTCGAAGCATCCGCATCCGTCCCAAATTAAGCTTCAATCAGGAATCTACAAAAAAAAAATTTTAAATCACAGTTCAATATTTCCCACTCCTCGCCACTACACTAGGGGCCCTCGTTGCAAGGGGCCTGTGTTCGATCACATGAACACATGAAACACCGTACCTTATTCCACTGGACAAAATAAACATTGCTCCGAATCAAAAGAAACAACTTTCTATGAGCGATAGGACGAGGATAAGTCATTCTTGAAGACTATCACGAACACTTCTAGATACACTATGTCGATCCTAATCAGATGACGGACACCAAGTCAAACCTCAGGATTTTAGGTACCTATAAATAAAATCATTAATTACAATGCAAAGCAGCAAAATCTGTATTCATGAATTTCCGAAAGTACTTCAAACACTTAGCCCACGTAATCAATTACCTTCTCTTCAACAATTCACCACCCACACCCACTTGACTTAATCACGACCGGCAACTAACCATTGCCCGGCAGATTATCAACTTTTTTAAGTGCCAAACTTTTCGAATATACGTAATCCGTAAGTAAGGTACACAAAATAATGATACGCCTGGGTAAGTGCGCCACGCCAAAGTAACTAGGTATGCGCTTCATTCTGAACGATAAATAGTAAATGTTACACTACGTTGCGTCGTGAAATCCCATCCCCGCGGATGGCTTAAATGAGAAGTGAACGCGGAACAAGTAACAAGAAGGACATAAAAAATCCTAGAAAGGTACTCGCCTATATTGCTGAACCGGCTGTTTGCCGCTCCCGTATCAATTTAATGATGAAAATTTTTTTATTGCGTAATTCGAAAACTTGAGATAATTCCTTCTGTACTGATTGATTTCAGTATTATAAAGGCTAGATGAGTAGCAGTAGCGTATGCCCGTACCGTTTTGAAACTTTACCTTCGGTTCGTCCGTTGACTTGACCCTAATTCACTTAAATGAAATTGTTCTTTGAGATTTTCATTTATTGCCGCACCATCGATTGGATAATGTATACGTGCGGCACGGGGGTGTCGGTCAATAAAAGCAGAAACGGGACGTATAAAACAAAATGTTCGAAATGCGCCAAGTTTTCCAATAAAAATCTCCGCCGGAGTCCTTATAATAAATGCACGGCTCTGACAAAAAACATAGTAGATTGTGACCAACGTGGAAAAAGGTTGAGCTATTAATGGAAAGTAATTTTTTATTAAAATCTTAAGGTATTTTATGTTTTAATATTGATGTCCTTAATGTTTGCGGACGGAACAGTGTACACAGTAGCCTCAGAGTTCAATCGATTGATAATTTTTTTAATTAATTCAAATATTTCTTTTTTTGTGATTAATGTTAATTAATACTAAAAAATCTCTTATGAACCTTATCTCTAGTCCTTGATTTGCGTTGCACAAAAAAAACGTCGTCGATACAGTCTTTACCTTTGGTCGGTTCTTGAGAACAAGAAGATTAAGTTGTCTGGCCGCATCCATCATTCGCAGTTATTCAGACAAAATCCTGTCTGAGGACTTATACGCGGAAAATAAGTATTATCTAAATAATTACTTTTTCTCTTGGGGAATTGATTTTCGTCGAATTATCCTGTAATTGTTTTATTTAAAATAGAAATTCGCCTTGGCATTGATATTATTTTGCGTTAGGCACACAAGAGCGTTTTCTTTAGGTGAAGCAAATATTTTTTTTTATTTTGCCGGGCGCTGAATTTTTATATCTAAATGCTACGGTTACAGACAGCTTTTTGAAAAATTCGGTCGGCATGTAGGGTGAAGTTGAAATTATGTGTGAGGTGCCCCTCAACTTCACGTTATGCCTCACACACATGGAGAATGCATGGATTGCAATGCATAAAATGGGCTCATTTTGCAGTGCCGGATTAAGTAAGCGCGGGGCCCGTGGCATATGTAGAGCCCGGGGCCTATTTGATACGGCTGATTTGAACCGCATCAGCCAGCTATAGTCTTTGGATAAAAAAAATACGGATTTTGGTCGCTCCAGTAATATTAATATCAATTTTGCTGCTCGACATATCACTAAAGCCATGATGACGGCCGAACTCACAATGTTCAAACAATTCAAATTGCGAACTTATGTCCAAAATTAAAAGCATTCCTTGCACAAGGCAATTTTTGCATCTATTTTCGGTTTTTGGCCAGCATTTTCTCAGGGCTGGAAAAAATTGGGAACCACTATTCTAGCGGGAAAAAAATCAAAAAAACATTATTGTTATAAAAACGTGTACCTATATTTTGAACGCACCCACTACTTAACGAATAACTACATACTTGTCAATCTACGTTGACGTTTGCCTTGGCTCTTCCGGGTTATACATTGTGCGGAATAAACGTGTCGAGAGAAACTCTAAGGTGTTTTAATTCAACTCGTGAGAATATTCCCATCCCATCAATTATGAAAATGGGGGCAATATTATCTGTTTTGAAAATTATTTCAAAAAATAGTTTTCATTGACGTGTGTGAGTTTGCCAGCATTTTTATTTTTTATTTTAATTGGTTAAACCGAATTTCTGTAGACAAACTTATTCGACAAAGAAGAATTGATGTTAGAAGTCCCATTTTGGACGACCTCTAAAAATTTTAAAATTTCACATTTTCCGAAAAGTAATAAGAAATGGAAAATTATTTCATTATATAAGTGTTTCCTAGTAATATAGCTTTCGATTGAATTGTACTTTTTCAGGTTTACTCAGGTTCATAAAAACTGACAACCAAACATCTAACTAAAAGATGCCCACAATAAAGATACTACTCAGATAGCACATAATACCAGAAAGCCAAATTCACGTTAACATCTTCTACAGTAATTCGGTTTTACTGTTTTTAATAAAAAATCGTAAATTTACACACTTCAATGAAAACCAACATTTTTGAGAAATTATTTTGAATAACAGGTATTTTTGCCGCTTTTTATAACGTTTAAAGCGGCACGCCACTGTGCATGAGAGATAAATTTGTAATTTCTTAATTCTATGGATGAATGCAAGCTACATTTCCTAACATGAACTCCAAAAATCTTATTTCTCGGTAGAACGTGAATCTGAAACAATGTGGACTGGACGTAGGTTTACGGGAATGCTATCATGAATTAAGGGCAGAATTAAGATCGAGAGTGAAATTCTTCCCGCTGCGACTTTATCTTATTTCTCGGTAGAACGTGAATCTGGACGTAGGTTTACGGGAATGCTATCACGAATTAAGGGCAGAATTAAGATCGAGAGTGAAATTCTTCCCGCTGCGATTTTATCAATAAAAATGCGTACTTACTGTCGTCGAATATGTCACAAACGGTGGGGAGTTCCATAAGCTACAATCCGAGACCGGTTCCATAATTCTCTTCGGCCATTTGATTTTTCGATTCCCCGGTCATTTGCCATTTCACGATGAGGGGAATCGGAAAAAAAATACATTAAATGGCCGAGAAACATTATGGAACTGTTTTCGGATTGCAGCGTATGAAATTCCCCAGCATTCTCCACATATTCCACGAAAGTATAAATACATTTTCATTGAAAAAATCGTCAGTGAATGAATAAGAGCCAACAAATTTACCTGTAAAATGAAACTAACCACACTAAAATCGGGTAAGCGGTTTGGTTTTTACAGAGCTTCAAAGTCAAATTTGCGTGATTTGACCAGTGGCGGCCCGTGCCTCCTTGCACAGGATGGGCACCTTCACGTAATAAAAATCTTTTGGAAACACCTAAAATTGACGACTTTCCATGTAAAGTTCACATTGTATTAACTCATTGCCGGACACAACGCCAAAATTTGACACGATTTGTATGGTCAAATGCTCAAAATTGGACGTCTATAGACGTTGTGTCCGGGAAAGTGTTAAATGGAACCATGAATTTCCGCTTCAATTTCACAGTTTTGCAACCATTTTTTAGATCAAGATATTATTTTTTAATTTAGGATCAGTTTGTTTTTAAATGCAGTGTCCTAGTATTATATATAATTATTAGACTATCAAATAGATTTGCGGGAACATGCGAATCAATGTTGTGCGCCTTTAGCATTTTCAATGTAAATGTACATAGTCTAAAACAAATCAAAAATCCTAAAAGTGCACAACAATAATGTTCATGTTCCCGAAAGTTTATTTTACATTCTAATACATATTACAATAAACACTTCAAATTCATTAATCTAATAATCATCATTACACAAGAAATCCCAAATCCTCCCGTGAAACATGTTTTCCTACATAGCATTGAGCCATCGTTGGTTTTTTATTCATTTTGACCAGCTCATGGTAACCCCGAAAATTGTACTTTTAAATTGTCTACGTCATCATCATTCTCATTGTTATTACACTGATTCTATTCGAGCTGCTATAGGCCGGCCTACCTTGTCGGTATTGAATTCGATGCCACCGCTCCCAAAAGTTTCATAAATTTCGAATGATTTGTTGTTGTAATTTGGTCACCGGCGCAAGTGGCCCACTTTGGACCGGTTGCTTCGTCGTTATGTCGATGTCAATGGTAAGTAGATTTTCAACAATACCTAAAGGTTTGGATATGCGAAATGAATATTGCATACACATAGGCAGTTTCGATTTTGATCAAACAAAAAAAAGCATAAAAGCAGCCTAATTTGTTGATTAATACAAACAGCGGAAATTTGTTTGTGCAGTGGCTCCCAAACTATTAATATGGATGATGTTCACCTAATAGTCAAAGGTAAAATTTTGTTGTACAATTCTACTGATGTTAAAAGATGTGAATATACAGTAAGTGTATTTATTTATAGGGTAGGCCGTGCCCACCTTGCCCACTATGACGAGCCGCCACTGGATTTGACCCAAAAACAATCTTTTTTTCCATCTCAGTTTTTCCAACTTCTGCCAAGGTGAGGTGCTTGTACGATTCTTTTAAAAATTGGCGCATAGTCTTACGATCATATCTTTCTTACATCATTTTGATCTAGCTCCATTACTTCTAACAGTTTTTATAAGTTAAGTGTAGAAAAATAAGGTTAATTTTAGCTCGAATTCAATACAATTAAATTCAAACTGCCCCTAAAGATCTGCAATTGTTAAATCTATTCAAAGTATGTCGAAATCGAGCCAAAATTAACCCTAGTTTTCTGCACTTAAGGTACTAAAACTGTTGGAAATAATGGAGCTAGAATAAAATGATGTAAGAAAGATATGATCGCAAGACTATGCGCCAATTTTCAAAAGAATCGTACAAGCACCTCACCTTGGCAGAAGTTGGAAAAATTGAGATGGAAAAAAAGATTGTTTTTGGGTCAAATCACGCAAATTTGACTTTGAAGCTCTGTAAAAACCAAACCTCTTATCCGATTTTAGTGTGGTTAGTTTTATTTTATAGGTAAATTTGTTGGCTGTAATAATCATTTTATTTCACTATTCTAGCTGGTCTAGCTCTGCAGATATTAAGAAAATTTAAGTCGTGCAAGAAAATGATTTTTTCAAAAATCTTTAAATGTCTGTGGCATTTAACTCACGGGTTAAGCTGAGTGGGTATGTTCCATACAACTTTTTTGCTGGAAATCAACTGAGGAATCATAATCCGGTGCCTTTATGCGGCAGTTTCCGGACACCCTGTAGAGTGTAAGGAGCAGGACGTGTGTTTCATTCTCCACTCTCCTCAAGGTTTGTGTGCGTAGAGACGATTCATGTGATGATCGCTCAGCGATCGGAGTTAAGCCCCCGTTTCAAAACACTATATGCATATACAGTAAAAGCTCCCGTGGACGGACACTGACGGTTCCAGGATTTTTGTCCGGCCACGGGAGATGTCCGCTTGCGGAAGGGGGTTAAAAAATATCTCTTCTATACGCATTAAAACAATAAAAGTGTTGTTTGCATGTGTTTTAATTCATTTTTGGTTTACAAACCTCCACAATGTACAATCCGCAAAAGCAGGTTTACCATTAAACTTCTCCAAGCTTTCATAGGGAAAAACAAGTAGAAAAATATAAGCTTTAATTAGGGATGTGAAAATCCGCCGAACGGCCCAGTTTTAGTTTTTTTTTCAGTTGTTTTTGATAGCGGTTAGTCGGTTCGGTTAAAAAGGAACAGAAAATTCCAGATTTCCGGTTAACCGAATAATTTTTTAATGGTTAAAAATGTGAAATTACGTTAAATAGGTTTTGTTTGTCTATTGATCGGCACCACCATAGTTACCAAATTTTGCCCATATCATAGATATCACTCAATTTGAAAGAAAGAAACAGTTTTTCCTGCTGCAAATAGTTTTTTATTTTGGCATATGTACATTTCTGAAGCAACTCGCTTCCTTCTTCCGTGCCTATGCTTCTAATTCTTACTGCTAATGGCGAATCATTATATATTTACTTTATTATAAGGTTCAAAAAACAAGTTAAAAGCTGTGCTAATTACAATTTACCTGGCTTCAGGCACGTAGCCAGGGGAGGGGTCCATGGGGTCCGGACCCCTCCCGAAATGTTTTCAATTACAACGGATTTTTTAGTGATTACAGTATAAAATATCAAAATATTCAGATGGTAACATATTTTTCTCTAAATTCTGTGGGACTGAACATCATAAAAAATATCCGACATGAAAAATTGGTTTAACCCTAGTTTACTGTTTGGGGTGCAAATGCACCCCATCGCATGTTTCACTTAATATAATTTCGAAATTTTTCAAGTTTTCATTATAAACAACAATTTAGTTTTGTTTTAGTTTTTAATGTTTGTACAATTTTAGCTACATAAATTTATTTTTTACGATTTTTTGTGGAAATAAGGCATTGGTTCTGTCGTGGGGTGCATTTGCACCCCAAATAATTTATTATAAGTTCAGAACTATTTATGTTGATGTTAAACTGATATTTATTTTAAAGTAAAGATAATAATATCAAAACTTTCAACTGGGATGAAAAAGAAACTTTAAAAATGTTAATATTGGTACGAAATACAGTTTCTTCGGAATGATCTTTGGGACACCTAATGTGGCTGTGTTTCAGACACGATTTCAATTTGAAACTGCTCCATATTTCTCTAAATTTCATAAATAAACAACAGAAACTTAGTCAATGATCAGAGATACTAATTGGAGAAGAGTTTGCTAACTGAAATTTCGAAAAAGAGCTGCATTTCGGAATTTGTGAACAAAACTCCACTTCGAGCCCACTGGTCTCGGCCTGCTATTCTTATCTATGCGAAGCGATTTCACTTTTATAACTGAAGTAATAAGTTCTACTGAAACCGTCAAATGATGAGGAACCCGAAGAGATGCATAAGACTCGCAAAATCAGTGAATCAAATGCTTACCATACGGAAATTTCATGAACATCACTCTTGTTTGAGTATATCATGTCATTTATAGTATGAATATCAGTGCCTGCCGTCTAACCAAACTGAGCATGTATGCCTCCCGCTTTTCTGAATTCGCACTCACTATCTCACTTTTGTTTTCCCTATTTAATTAACATAACATACGATCAAAATGAATCATATTAAAAACAATTTGAAGTCAGTTAATGCAGAAATATGGGCATACATACTGTGGGGTGCATTTGCACCCCATAACATGAAACTAGTATGAAAATTGTTGCGGTAAACTAGGGTTAAGGGAGGTTTTCTTTTCAAAACTATATAAATCCGAATATCAATACACACTTCTCTGAACGCAACCCTTCAAAATAAATTGCGCGGAATCTATGCAAAAAATGTCTGTTGTCGAAAATTATTATTCACTCTAACAAAATACACCTTAATATCCAATTTACAGTAGAAGAAGAGAAAGATGGGAAGCTACCCTTCCTCGATATTAACATCTGCCGAACACGCGAACATCTAACATACGAAATCTACCGCAAAACCTCCAGCACGCAACGTACGATACCGAACACATCACACAATACAGACTCGCACAAAATGGCAGCAATTCGATGATCCACCGCTTGATAAAACGGAAGGAAATCTCGATATGGAAGAAGCGGCAATCAACATTTTTCGACGACACCAGTGAACAGCAAAAAACTCGGGTGAGCATCCCTACATCGAAACTCCTGTACCCCATGAAGAACCAATTGAAGAAATACGGTGTCGAAATAGTGGGAACAAGTAAACACGAACAGCTGAAAACACGCCTTACCAACGCAAAAGACCCACTGAAAAAAGAGGAAAAAAGTGGAGTGTACACAATATCATGCGCCGAATCCAACAAGAAATACGTAGGGCAGAGCAAGCGATTAGTTTCAATAAGATTCAAGGAGCATACTCGCGAGGCCATCAATGCCTTACACAATGGCAGAACAGACCTCAAATCATCGGTTGCATCACACATTACTAACTTTGCACACCCAATAGACTGGAATAACGTTGAGATAACGAGGCAGGTAAGCCAACCGTCAAAACTCGATGCCTGGGAAAGCCTCGAAATAATGAAAATTGCGCCAAACGAACGAGTCAACGACGACGAAGGTAATTGTGCCTCCAAGCTAATAAAACTCGGTGTTAGGTTAAGACAGGTAAATTGTAATTAGCACAGCTTTTAACTTGTTTTTTGAACCTTATTATAAAGTAAATATATAATGATTCGCCATTAGCAGTAAGAATTAGAAGCATAGGCACTGAAGAAGGAAGCGAGTTGCTTCCGAAATGTACATATGCCAAAATAAAAAACTATTTGCAGCAGGAAAAACTGTTTCTTTCTTTCAAATTGTGTTAGAGAAGCTGCAAACAACGGTGAAAAGAATATTATTAATAGATATCACTATTTTGCCAAAAGACCAACAGATCAGTTGGATCAAATTAGGATTATGTATAGGATTTGATTAATTTATTTTTTAAAGCTTGAATGTCCCTGCTTCTGAGATCACATTGAGATGCTCCTTCCAAAGTTGTGTCTTACCCAGTGTGACCACTTGACCTAGTCTGGCATTGTTACTTGGAAGTTTTAAGACACCCAAGTATTCATAAGGAATTCAGAGCGTCAAGTTAAGCTTTTTCAAACAGGCTAACTTTTCCTGTGGGTAGGCTTACATTTTCATGAATCTTGTTGTATTTGCTTCACTATGAACATTCCTTAACTTAAGGAGACTTTTTTGTCTGCTTTGACCAGGGTTGTGCTTTGTTCCTGAGTCACCGCCGCTATGCGAAAGTCCACAGGTCAAGGAGACCTTGGGTCAAGGATGCCGAAATTCAATAAATTAAATGTCATTCCCATACTTTTTCATAGAAAAAAAAGTCTCCTTAAGTTAAGGAATGTTCATAAATACGGGCCTAAATTCCCATATTACACTAAAGTAGTTAAAGAAGCGAAAGAAATTGTCAGTCATTTAATTTTTCGAAATTCCTTGTAATAAAACCCAAACACATCATACATTATTGAAGTACCCAAATATATTAGGGACTTTTTATTCCAATGAAATTACCAAAGTTATATTACTGTCAAACGTATACTCATCCAAGGAATTCGCCTGGATACAGAACAGTACGCGAAATATAAAACCTCTTGCTCCGGTATAGTAGTAGTACAACAAAAGCTAAAAATTACATATGGAAAGTGTGTGCTCCAAAGAAGCGGCTGTCATGACGTGAAGGAATGCCGCAGACATGAGATAATGCGAGTTAGACAAAACCTACAAAAAAATGTATACACAAAAAAAACGAACCTGCCGGGGCCACACAACATATTATTATCATAAATATGTGCTCGGGGACGTATTAAAAGACCGGCCATATACGATTCAAATAGGCACGTTTTATGATGTGCTCCTTTTCATATGCTCTTCTGTCTTCTCTCGCTCCCTGGATCTACTTACTACTATATGGGATTTTTGTGCGGGAGACAATAAAAGGATTCATTCAGTATGGGCACGTCTTGTATCGTCTCCTCGAAGGCATGACCGGGACACATTGACAAGTGTGCGGGACACACTTTCTGGAACTGGATATAAGAAGGAAATATACATTCATGGTTGCCATTTGTTATGCCATTCGTGCGTAATTTTTCGCTAGTAAAATGGTTGAACCAGTTCGTGTAAGTATACCTATTCTGAGGTTTCTAGGATGACAACAATCAACCGGGAGGGTGCGGAATATATATAGGATCTAGCTTTGGGGTAGACTTCGTGAGCTGACAATGTTGTTTAGACATTTGCCCGGGATTAAATGATGAGAACTAGTTGACACGATGAATAGAATGTGACGGCCTAAAGGATGGAATGTATAAGCACATTATGTTATTTTTTTTTTTTGCAATCCACGATTACGTAAAGTAGGTTAGGTTAAGTTAATGCGCTTCAAAATTTAGCCAATAGAATATGTTTTTAAAAATCCATCTTAATCAAATACCGGTCAGAGGAAAAATGACTAGTCGAAATCCGTCCTTTCAAAATCCATCCATTTGCAATCTACCAGCTTGTTCAAATCCATTCAATGTATCCAACTCAGTTGGTTGGAAATAAGGAATGTCTCATGAACTTGTATCGATACTATGAGCGGTAACCTTTTTAAAACCTTGGAATAGTATTCCATATTTGTGACCTTTATTTGTGTGAATTGAATTTCATATTTTTGTCATTGTTCTGAAGCACGAAAAATTCAGATGGAATATTCAATGTTCAACGTTTCTAAGTAAGCTTACTGCATCTTTGGGCTAATTACCAACCCTTTTTAGAAATGGCTCCTGAAAAAAATCGAAAGCAATGGGACGAGAGCAATTGCCGCTGCAATTGACGCTGTAAGAAAAAAGAGATTAAGATTCCTCCAAGCAGCCAAACTATATAATGTTCCTCGCACAAGCCTCTTCCGGCTTTGCAAAAAAGAGGGCAACCCCACTGCAGTAGTTAAAACCAAGCTGGGTAGGAAGGCTTCGTTCGTTCTTCGAGTTACTTGAGAGTGTTTTTGCGGAACATTCGTTTCCGCCAAATCGAATATATAATGTCGACGAGACAGGGCTGTCAATTGTGCAGTCAAAGATACCCGAAAGGCAACCGACAGATCGGTTATTTGCTTGCCACCGCATTCGACGCATAAGCTACAACCACTGGATAAGACGCTAATGGGCCCTTTGAAGTATCACTACAGCGAACATGTCAGAATGTTGATGCGAACGGAGGGGCGGGCTGTTTCTCCTCAAGATGTAGCCGAACTGTTTGGAAGGGCGTATTTGAAAGTTCAAATGGGAGAGATTGGAGCAACAAGCATTTATCCGCTGAATCCATTGATCTTCACCGAATTTGATTTCGCTACCGAAGAAGTTTCATTTGGAAATTCAGCTTTACCTGCAGAACCACGGTCCTTATTACAAACTCTAACTTCGTTGGCAGCCGGCGTATTGGGTAAAGCAAAATACCTCTACATTAAAAAGTACATAAATGTTGTTTGAATTTATTTTGTAATCCATTTCAGATCAAAGAGTAGATTCAGCCAATGTTTCCTCGTCATCTACAACTTCTGTCAGCACGCCACTAACACCTGAAATGATTTCACCAGTCCAGAAAGTTATGAAAAGACAATCCAAACAGGGCAGAAAAGTAGGCAAACCTGTCATTATAACTTCGTCGCCAGACCAATGCTATACATGTGCTACTGCTGAAAAATATGGAACGACGAGGAAATCCCCGAAGATTGGCGCAAAAGCATAATCTGCCCAATCCACAAAAAGGGTGACAAGCTGAAGTGTGAGAATTACAGGGGCATATCATTAGTTTGTACGGCCTATAAGATATTATCTAAAATTCTTGAAAAGAGAATTAATCCGTACGCAGAACGAATCATTGGCGAGTATCAAGGCGGCTTCAGACCTGGTCGATCAACGACCGATCAGCTTTTCACAGTAAAGCTACTACTCCAAAAGTGCTGGGAATATAACATCGACGTATACCAAATCTTTGTCGACTTCAAGCAGGCATACGACAGTATCGATCGAAATGTACTGTACAACATTATGCTGAATTTTGGTATACCGGCAAAGTTAGTGCGACTCACAAGGATGACGATGACTAATACCGTCTCGCAGGTCAGAGTGCAGAATCGACTCACTGACCTATTTGAAACTCGTACTGGACTCAAGCAGGGCGACGGGCTGGCGCCGACGCTCTTCAACCTTGCTTTGGAGTATGTAATTCGAGCCATGAATATGGACAGCAGCGGAACGCTACTCATCAAGTCGACTCAATTAGTAGCGTACGCCGACGATATCAACATCATGTCTCGAAGGTTGGGTGATGCAGAAAGCCTTCTGCATAACCTCAATAACGCCGCAAAGGAAGTTGGACTACATATCAACGAAAGCAAAACAAAGGCCATGATGCAATCGAAAACAAGGACGCCAGCAAATTCAAGCATCACAGTGGGGGACCTTAATATCGAGTATGTAGACAACTTCAACTATCTGGGTTGTAACTCATCAAAGGACGCCAACGAAACCGACGAAATTAAGCGACGGATACAACTAGCCAATAAGACATATTTCTCGGTCCTCCCTATAATTAAATCGAAGCTTGCGCACAGGAACACGAAGCTCCGCGTGTACAAAACGATCATCCGACCCGTGCTATGTTATGGCTGCGAAACATGGACCCTCACCCAAGCCTCCGAAATTTTGCTAGACCGATTCGAACGAAAGGTCCTTCGGCGAATTTTCGGGGCCGTTCGCGAGCGAGACCAATGGCGTATCCGGTACAACCATGAGTTGTATCAATTGTACGATGAGCTGGAAGTATCGAAAATCGTGAAGCTTCAACGTTTGCAATGGGCGGGGCATGTACAACGGATGGACGATAATCGCATGCCAAAGAAAGTGATGAACGCACAACGAATTGACGGAGCGAGGTTGCGTGGACGACCGAGAGCTCGCTGGGAGAACTCCGTAGGTGAAGACGCCCACCAGCTGCTGGGCTTCCGAAACTGGAGGACGAGGTCACGTAACCGCGACAATTGGAGGTCAACGATTCAGGCGGCCAAGGCCCGACGTCGGGCTATCGTGCCACATTGATGATGAGTATCATTCGCTATTTATGTAGTTGTTTTGCAGGTTTGTTTAAAAAAAATATATCAATAAAATCAACGCTAAACATAATAAGCTTAGAATTAAGAAAATGTTTCTCTCTCTCTCTGGTTCCTGTTAACCCCTTGTGGGGCATAGGGCATCAACTACGCCTACTTTCCACCTCGTTCTGTTCTGTGCCATCGTCTTTAGGTCTGACCACTGTTTGTTTAATGAAGCAGCCTCGCTATTAACCGATCTTCTCCACGTGTTTCTTGGTCGTCCAACACGGCGTCTAGCATTGGCTCCCTGAGGGTTCCAATCTAGGGCCTGCTTTGCAATATTTATTGGCCCTCTTCGGAGAGTATGACCTATCCATTGCCACCTTCGCCTTTTGACAAAAGTGCCTACCCAATCCAGGCCTGTGATACTCAGGAGATCATCATTGGAAATAATCTCCGGCCAGCGGATTTGTAGGATGCGCCGTAGGCACTGGTTTACGAAAGTTTGCAGCTTAGTTGTTATCTCGTTGGTCACCTTCCAAGTTGAACAGCCATAAAGAAGCACAGATATTACAATAGAATTGAAGATTCGGATTTTGGTGCGTCTGGAAATGTTGTTATTTTGCCAGAAAGGAGTCAAAGTTAAGAAGGCTGCCCTAGCCTCATTGATACGCGATTGTACATCAGCGTCCGCGCCGCCATCTGCTGTGACTATGCTTCCGAGGTAGCAGAATTCGTCAATTTTTTCGACTGCCTGGCCCGAAACACAAATTCCGCTTTGTCTTGGCAGCGTTTATCTTGAGCCCAGAATTACGACTTTCGCAATGCAGAGCATCGGCCATTTGAGCTACATCCTCCTTTTTATTTGAAAGCAGACAGATATCGTCAGCATAGTCCAGGTGTTGCAGGTAATCAAACATTTTCCATCTGATACCTTTCCTCTGGTTTTGAACCGCGCTCACTAGTACATCGATAATGGCTATGAGGAAAAGAATAGGTGACAAAATGCAACCTTGTCTCACTCCACTGTGCACCTCAAAAGGATCTGAAAGCTTACCCTTGTGGAAAACGTGACATTTGGCTCCCTGATAAGATTCCTTGATGATGGAAATTATTTTATCTGGTATGCCCCTCCTACGAAGAGCTCTCCAAATATGCTCCCGATCAACACTATCGAACGCCTTCTCGAAATCAATGAACATGAGGTGTAATGGGGATCTCCATTCGGCGGATTGCTCAATAATAATTCGGAGGGTGTTTATATGGTCGCTACATGAAAACCCCTCACGAAAGCCAGCCTGTTCATTGCTTAAAGTGCGATCAACTTCATCCTTGATCCGGTTCAAAATAATTTTATCCATCAGCTTGGATACAGCTGGAAGTAGGCAAATACCGCGCCAATGATTACAATCCTTAAGGTTACCCTTCTTGGGAATTTTAACAATTACGCCCTTTTTCCATTCTACTGGAAGATTTTCGGTTTTCCAACACTCTCTGATGAGGGGAAGTAGAATATCCGCTGTAGCATTCGAATCCGCTTTAAATAGTTCGACCGGAATTCCATCTATCCCCGGGGCCTTACCGGCGTCCCTAGATTCGATAACCCGCTTTAATTCCGTCTTAGATGGTGGTCTGGAATGAATACTGGCTACTGGAGGGACGTCTTCTTCTGCCGATGAAGATCCACTTGCAGGCCCAAAACTGTTGTTAAGGACCTCAAAAAAGTGTTCCATCTCTGAAGTTGCTGTTCGTCGGTAACAAGCAGTAACCCTTCTTTATCTTTCACAGGATGGTCGGTTTTGAACGATTTACCAATTAGTGGTTTAATTAGCTTAAATAGGGTACCGCTTTCACCACGGTAAGCCGCATCATTTGCCTCCTTCGCTAAAGCGTTGATGTAAGTACGCTTATCACGCCTCACACTTCTCTGCACGCCTTTTTGCAGTGAACGGTATTCAGCGCGAAGTTGATTTTTAGCTGAATCATCAGCAGCAGAGTTAATCTGTTCCTTAACTCTTTTGCGTGCTGAGATAAGAGACCAAGTAGCATCACTGATAAATGGTCTCCTACCTCGATCCAATCTTCCCACAGTCGCTTCGCCGCATGAAATAAAAGAATTCTTTACAAAATTCCATCTATCTTCAATTGTAGCATTCTGAAGAGATGCTGCTGCACAAGCTTTTTCGTACAAGGCGGTCGAATATGCACGTCTAGTTGAGGAATTTTTTAGCTTTTGCACATTAAATCGTGACAAGAGTCGCGTGTTGTGAGACCGTTGAATCGCTGCCGTTCGTAAGCGAAATTTCGCGATAACAAGATGGTGGTCGTTGCCAACATCAGCCCCACGCTTCGACCTGACGTCTAAGAGGCAGTTTCTCCATGTCTTAGAAACAGCAATATGGTCAATTTGGTTCTCTGTTCTGCCATCAGGAGAAATCCAAGTTGTTAGGTGGCAAGGTTTATGCTTGAACAACGTTCCGCCAATGACTAGTTGCCGAGAGTTACAGAACTCCAAGAAAATGTTTAAATAAAAAAAAATAACAGGCGCGACAATCCAACATTGGACTAAGACCGCAGGATGTGTTAGTGACATCCTATTTTCAAGATCTTATCTGCTTTTTGTTGAGGTAATGAGATCAGCATCACGCTCAGCAGTGTTATTTATCCCCATAAATGGGTACTCGTTTAACATCTGAGTAAGATAGTCCGTCACAAGCTTGTGAGTTCGAAAAACACCATGATCAACGGTGAGATTCGAACTCATGACCCTGTGCACCGAAGGTGCGCGCACTAACCGCTACTCCAGCCAGACTACAATGAAAATGCTTGAAAAATGTTTGGCGAGTTAAAAATTGGATTGGAAATATTATTGAAAACTACCGGCGTACAGAGGGCTGCGCCCGCAATATGAGGGTTTTTTAGATTTTGGATACGTACATAGTGAATCATTCTGCACATACACTGTAAAAAAATTTACTCCAATAATAGGAGGAAACTTTTTTTCCTTCTATTATAGTAGTAAATTTACACCATGATATGAGCGAGAGTAATTTTACACTTTACGGTGTAAATATTTACTACAAAATTACTCACATAAATAAGTAAACTTACTCTTAGAATTATGTAAATTTAAATCAGAAATAAGCAAATTTGCACTGGAACAACTGTAAATTTACACCGGCGAAAATGTAAATTTACATCTGGGTTTATGTAATTAATTAACCCTTAAATGCATGGGGTCTGAACCGGTTATCGTAACTGACCTCCCCTTATGTAAAATCGGTCACTGAACACGGAATCAGCCTTTATTTTCCCAGGAAATAGTCCGTCTTCCCAGAAAAGCAAAAATAGTAGAATTTGCATTGTGTACCAAATATGGTACGCCATGCATTCAGGCCATATGCTGCATATGAAAGACATTTTTCAAATTTTATTTAATCTGCCTCTTACTTTTATAGGAACAGTGCAAAAAAGAAAGGATAATGATTATTGAGAGTTTTGATCGAAATTATAGTGGAAACTCGATATAATGAACTCCACTTCATTAAAGGAAAGGTTGTCATTTCTATTGAAAATCGCGAATATTCAGTTTTTTAAAAGGGACCTCGGGTATGTGCGTGATTAGTTTCCTATTCCTTATTGAAATTTGTATCGATGTCTATTTGTGACATATCCTGGAAGTTGATGGAAAGTCGAGAATGTCTTACTACCCCCACAAACCTAAATTTAGCCATATCTTTTGATAGAATGTCCGGAAAATCTTCAAATGTGTGTCAAGTGGTAGCTGTTCGACGTCCTTATAAAATATCAAAAGTGCGCCAGATCCGACTCATAATGGGGTATATATTCCCCTACAGAAAAACATGGAATTGATTATGTTGGACTTTGCGTGCCGTCTACGTCTAGCTCTGTACCCATGTATGCACTCATCATTCTATTAGCGCGATTAGAACTTGGTCTCGTTATAAAATAAATCTTTTATATAATAGTTCGTTATAAACATGTTCCACTGTCAAACGTATACCTTGAGACTTCTTTTGACTTATCATAGCTCATGGGATTCTTTTCTTGGAAAGTATATGGATTGGATTGACTTTGGTAGGATATGAATATGGAAATGAACTGCTGCCTGCTTTATAACCCAAATTTGTGCAGCTCCCAGGATATGTCCTCAAGAATTACATCCATGTACCTAATTTTTTGTTTATCGAATCTGGTACTCCACCTAGTCTTCCATATGAAATGGTTGACCCTAGAAGCACATTTTCTCAGGATCCTGACCGTGAAATTCCAAGACGATGCTTGTCATAATTAAATGGTTTAAGAAATTGGATATCAATGCGCAGCTGCTTGAGTCCTGGCGAAAGTCCAAGTATCTTACTAAGATGTTAAGTACGGAAGCTCGGTTTTTTAGTGGCGTGTCCTAAGGACAAAACAAAAGACAATTTTTCAGTATACTTGCAAGCTAAAAAGACTGGGATTATAAGAAGCAGCTACATAAACGCTAAGTCCTGACCGGTGTGCTATAGAAAACAAAATGGCAAACACATCCTTCTCAATCAACTATGACAGCTCTGTCTCCTTTGATCCTCAACAGGACTGATTAACCTAGCTTTCATAAAAAATGGCAATAAATGTCCTGGAAAAATTGATCGGTCACATAATTTGTATGAACATTTAGGTTATTTGGACCTGTTCTGGGCCCAATAAAACGCACCATCATATCGAAAGAGCTGATTATTAAAATTTTATGAACATATCCTACCCTACCCAAGACTAAAGTAGAATAATTTCATCAACTAAGAACGATCGGAATGTATGTATAGATATTTCTGAATATGCCCCAATGCATGGTGTACCATATATGGTACGTTGCAAAATTGGTGCAAACAATACCTTTGGTTACTTTTTCTGGTCAAAATCTTAAAAGAATGTCAAGAACACATTCCAATTTACTCACCAGTATTTTTCCTTTTCCAAATAACGGTAAATTTCGCCAATTTTTTCAGCTCTAAAGAATAGCTTTTAAAATTCCACAAAAAATAACGTTCGTTCACTTTGACGACGCACAGACAATTCAAGGAAAACTTCGGGAAGCCAAAATTGAATTTATGTGAAAGCTTGTTTTCTTTACTTTAGCAAAAAGTAAAATAAAAATCAAAAATTTAATAATCGCCAGACTTTTACATGAATCTAGCCATGTACCATATATGGTACGCTATGCATTTAAGGGTTAATAATATTTACGGCAGCCGGTTCTTCGATTTTAATCGTCTTGTGCCAAGAGCTGGCACACCCCCTTCGGTTCAACATCAAAAAACGCTATAACAATAACAATAATATGATGCTCACACGAAAGCACTTCGGACGGAACAGACTATGTGCACACAGAACAAGCCACTTGACAGATACAGCAAAATGCAATAATTCACAAAAGTATTGTAGCACACTCAGTTTTACACAAATGTAGGTGTAATTTTCACACCAAAATCGCAATATTACATGAAAATTACACAAAAATAAAGTAATGGCACATCTTCACACCAAATGTGGTGTAAAATTACACCAAAATAGAGAAATATTAAAAAATCTGTGTAATATTACACTATTTTGTGGGTTTACTAGAAATTTGGTTGAAAAATAAACGTTTACTGTAATTTTGCTAGAAAAAAGGTGTAAAATTCAACGAATTTTCGATGTAAAATTCAACCTTGTTTTTACAGTGATATATTTTATAGGTAATAAATAAGAATTATGCACAATGTTAATGAAATGCTTCTCGTAAATCTATTTTTGGATTGGTCTAAATAAACGCGTTCCAGAATGAAAGGCTAACGCCTTTCATTCTGTAACACTTTTTAATTAGATAGATTTACTATGTATATCATGGCTCCACATATTAACTGGATTTATAAGCTGTAACGCCGTTACCATTACTCCAAACTGGAAAAAAGCGACAGATATGAAATGTACCCATAGAGATCTTTGATTTGATAAAAACTAAAAAAGTCGACTTTTTCAAATCTCCGGGACACCCTTTTTGCTTTGTCCTACCAACGTCTAAGTATTTCGTGCTAAAAAATGTTACGATTCTACACATTCCAACCAAATTTCATTACGATCGGTTAGTGAACAAATTTGTAAATATCCGGGACACCCTGTTATCTTAGCCATACCAATTTTTAGGTATTTCATGCCAAAGACTGTTACCATTCTACACATTCGTACCAAGTTTCATGACGATCCGTTAAGCCGTTCGCGAGTTATTTAGTGAACAAATTTTCAAATGTCCGGGACACCCTGTAATTTTGGTTCTACTAACTTTTAAGTATTTCGTGCCAAAGACTGTTACCATTCTACACATTCCTACCAAATTTCATGACGATCGGTTAAGCCGTTCGCGAGTTATTTAGTGAACAAATTTTCAAATGTCCGGGACACCCTGTAATTTTTGTTCTACTAACTTTTAAGTATTTCGTGCCAAAGACTGTTGCCATTCTACACATTCCTACCAAATTTCATGACGATCGGTTAAGCCGTTCGCGAGTTATTTAGTGAACAGACGGACGGACAGACGGACAGACGGACGGACAAAATCGATTCCATAAGGGGTTTTTTGAAAAATCTAAAAAACCCTAAAAACAAAATCGTATTCCATATTTGTCGCCTTTCTTCTATATTCTTTCACCCAATGAGCGAAGGGGTATAAATATAGACGAGCCACGGTCTAAAAAGCTCAAATTGGTAATCAGAATGTAATCAGAGTTCCCATGTAAAAGTCTAAGCACATACCGGGGCCATTTATCTTTAGCTATGGTGTAGAAAATCATTCTCAACTGTACTTTCTTAAAATTTGGCTTTAAAATTTGCCTAACAATATTTTCGCGACCGACAATTTCAACTCCTAAGGATATCATGAAGTTGAAAAAACTTCGGGGTTGCCCCCGCCCCCTTACCGAAATCCATGTACAACCCAACACCAACTAGATCCTGGATTCAATTTTATAATTTTTTTTCTCGTCCTAAAATCACTAAATAGAAAATTGATCGAAAAAAAAGCAAAGACAATAATAAAGCAACCGAAGCAACTTTCGCCAAGAAAACCAATTTCATTATTTCGTAGAGCAATAACATCATCACCTAATTTGATTGGGTTTTCCTTTTGACAATAATTTACTGGAAGAACACTTGGCGAAAAAGCATCCACCGCATGACACGACACTATGCGATATCTCAACGTATAGATTTCGCCCCGAAATCAAGTGGCACACAAAAAGATCGCCTCTGTGCTCCTGCCACTGCGACCAATTTCTCAATTTCTTCGTGTCACGAAGATACGAGCCTCGAGGAATTTTAGAATCGAATTATGGACGTTTTGAAGTGTCTCTATGCCTGAACATTGAACATCAGCGCAGCAAATTCGTAAAATAAACTTAAAAGGACTATGGCGAGAATTTGATTTTCGATATATATTTTTTTTGCCTTGTCTTTCCTGTCCTGGCTCTCGTATGTGCATTGCATAGTATATGTACGTAACGTGCTTTAATATTTGGAATCCATTTCCGATACATCTTTTCGCATAGATGACATTGGCAATTTGTGAATTTCACGGATACTTTTGAATAGTCGACAGACCGAGAGGCTCTAAAGATGATTTCATTCGCATGAATGCTTCAATATTCTGTGCGGCAGTGTCGGATGAAATTTGTCCGATTTTGGATATATATTTTGAGGAGACAATCTGATTTTAGAATTAGATACATTTTGTCAGAACGAATGGTTGAGCAATATATAATTTAATGTGACTTTTTGCTATTTTTCTGGCATCATATTTTTCATGATCGCGTGTCGGTTTCCGTTTATTTTTGTGACATTATTCCGAATATAATAACTAAAAGTAAAGAGTCTTAGCGAATCGTACTAATTACGGCGACGCGACGTCCTAGAAACTAAAGGAAAAATTCGCTTGTATGACCGACGCGAAAAAGTAAACCACAATTTTGCAGCTCCCTAGCCGCAAGGGTGAATCTATTCACATAACCAACCAACTATGTCAGATTTCATTATTCGACTAGAAAAAAATGGTTTCCAAAATTTCTGGATACATTTCCTTAAAAAATCCTCTCACATATCCCATTATGTCTATAGTCCCGGTTCACACCTCTACCATTTCTCCGACACCTTTCCTCAAACTTTTTTAATCGAGTTAACATCCTACTCTAACAATATTAATACATCCGCCTCCGGTTGACACTCTTGTGAACAATAATAATTTGCTTCCGCTTGACCGGTTCAGTCAAAACTAAGCACTGTCAACGCGCCTCTATAGGTCAACGTTTAAGTGGAACACAAAATCCAATTTCATACAATAAATTAACGTAGCTTACAAATTTTGCGACGTTTTACATTAACAGCTCGAAACATGTCAACAGACATAATTGCTGGGAAAATTCGGTACAAGAGGAAATTAAATGTACATCAATTTTATTTCTCACTTGACGTTCAAAATTTTCGCTTTAGAGAGGAGGAGTGTGGCTCCACGGCCGTTAGAAAGCGTCTCGTGCAACACACCCTCGCCCGGAAATTGTCGTCGTCATCGTCCTCGACAAAAGCGAGAGTGAGAGAGACAAATTTAGGACGATGCTCTTAGCGAGAGATGTTATAACGTCTGGCAAATAGCCCACGGCTATTTTTCCACAAATTACTTTTTGTGCGTAATTTACGAAATTATTAATGGAAAAGTAATGAAATTGCCAAACATCAGAAAACTGAAGCATTTTGTTACCCAGGAAATAAAGTCTTGTCTGTCAACGTTTCAGTGACGAAAGACACGTGATTTATTTGTTTAATGGAGAAAATGACAGGATGTTAACGTTATGTTTGAATTAGGGTAACTATTAAGGTGGATAATATAAGTACCATTCAGAAATTGTGTAGTTTTAGCAGAAAAAAGCTTGTAAAATAATTTTTGTTCTGTTTACTAATTAAAAAACAAAATTTGATTGCATCCAGTACGCAGAAAAATTATCAATTACTGCAAGGGGATTCCGCATTATAATAATCGATTTAGATTTAGACAAACATATTAACCTAAAACTAAAACTAAAACTAAAACTAAAACTAAAACTAAAACTAAAACTAAAACTAAAACTAAAACTAAAACTAAAACTAAAACTAAAACTAAAACTAAAACTAAAACTAAAACTAAAACTAAAACTAAAACTAAAACTAAAACTAAAACTAAAACTAAAACTAAAACTAAAACTAAAACTAAAACTAAAACTAAAACTAAAACTAAAACTAAAACTAAAACTAAAACTAAAACTAAAACTAAAACTAAAACTAAAACTAAAACTAAAACTAAAACTAAAACTAAAACTAAAACTAAAACTAAAACTAAAACTAAAACTAAAACTAAAACTAAAACTAAAACTAAAACTAAAACTAAAACTAAAACTAAAACTAAAACTAAAACTAAAACTAAAACTAAAACTAAAACTAAAACTAAAACTAAAACTAAAACTAAAACTAAAACTAAAACTAAAACTAAAACTAAAACTAAAACTAAAACTAAAACTAAAACTAAAACTAAAACTAAAACTAAAACTAAAACTAAAACTAAAACTAAAACTAAAACTAAAACTAAAACTAAAACTAAAACTAAAACTAAAACTAAAACTAAAACTAAAACTAAAACTAAAACTAAAACTAAAACTAAAACTAAAACTAAAACTAAAACTAAAACTAAAACTAAAACTAAAACTAAAACTAAAACTAAAACTAAAACTAAAACTAAAACTAAAACTAAAACTAAAACTAAAACTAAAACTAAAACTAAAACTAAAACTAAAACTAAAACTAAAACTAAAACTAAAACTAAAACTAAAACTAAAACTAAAACTAAAACTAAAACTAAAACTAAAACTAAAACTAAAACTAAAACTAAAACTAAAACTAAAACTAAAACTAAAACTAAAACTAAAACTAAAACTAAAACTAAAACTAAAACTAAAACTAAAACTAAAACTAAAACTAAAACTAAAACTAAAACTAAAACTAAAACTAAAACTAAAACTAAAACTAAAACTAAAACCATGAGGATAATCCGTCATGATGATGAAAGCTCGAAATTGAGGTGATACATATGTTTTCGTCATTAGAATTCGTCATTTACTTTTGATGTTTGTGTAAATGATGAAAATGTATCCAAAAGTGATATTTTGATAAATATTCTGTTTAATAATTTGAAGACACACTTTTCTTGAAGAATTTGAAACGATTGATAATAAATTAAATATTTTTGCAAAAATTCTTATTCTTCAATTGCAACATATGGCGTCCCCTGTCATTACTGAGCAAATGATGGTCCAAATGTATAATTTGGAGCTCGTGCTAATGATGGTAAATTTTTGTGATAATGACGTATTTGCGTCATTCGAAGATATGTGTGTCACTGTTATTATAGTTGCTGATTCGGCGAACTTCGTATCGCCCCACCTTTTAGATATGATATGATCGTTTGCAGGTGGGGTAAAACTGCTGAAATCCGCAAATTTGTTCAGGAGTTATAGACAAAAGCATGAGAAAATGAGCTGCCTTGATGATTTTTCTTGGCTGATTTTGCAGATGAAGAAGTTTACTGAAATACGCTTAGCCTTTCAAGAGATGACTTCATAATTTGGTGGCTGGCCACTTTTCGGATGCGTAAAGAGTTATTCTTATTGCTATGGATGGAAACCATTCAGGGGAGAGAGATGATGTAATTTGCTGAAATGCGCCAATTTTCCAGCTTCCTTCAAAATTTGACTCCTAACCAAATTTCTCGATGATTCTCCTTTATTGGGTGTAGTGTAGAACTCATTCAGATGGCTGATTGTAGAATTTCACTAATCCGGCAAAAGGATAAGAAAACGATCAGCAATGATAATTTTCTGTTGGTCAATCTTGCAGATATTTCAATAGTGTTATTCGGCTGGTCCTTATGCTAGTGGGGAACAGAATTACTGGAAACCGCTAATCCGCTCAAGACGAATTGGAGAAAATGAGGTGCCCTAGTAATTTCCCAGATGTGTTGTTATTGGGGGTGTAAGCCCTTAAGAGAGGTCTCTGCAATCCGTTCCGGGAATATAGGCAACTGGACCGTGGAGTCAGTGTAATTTACTGAAATACGGTAATCCGATCAAGAAATATAGCTTTTCCACTCACCAAAAAATGGTAGCTGCCTTCAAAATATTGCTAACTTTAATTTTTCCGTATGCTTCTTCTGCTCTAATAGACCTAGAGCCAGCGACACTTCAAATGCAACTATTTCCTCTCCATTCTGTTACACATTATCGCAAATTTCACGATTGGAGATGCCCCAAAACGGTAGTCTGCCTCCTGGACAGTGGGGCTAAAGGGGTGGCAGACAACTTCAAAGTCGTTAATAGTTGCAAAAATTTGCAACTATTTCCTCACTGTTCGTGCTTTGCACGATCATAGTACTTGGTCCACTGATAACGAAAATGCAGATGGCAGACACTTTCAGTGGGGCTAAAGTGGTGGCAGACGAGCCCAAAGTCGTTAATAGTTGCAAATATTTGCAACTATTTCCTCGCGTTTGATTCATATACCATTTCATAGAGGACGAGTCCCCGCATATAAATTCCAAAAGGCAGACAAAAATTGGGGGGCTAACATGGTGGCAGACGCGCTCCAAAATTTGAAATTTGTATGAAAAATGGCAAGTGCTTCTACAAAAATAACGCTAACTCCATCATGCTAAATCATATAGGTACAGAAAGAGCTTAATTATTTTCCAGACACTTCCCTCAGTACTTAAGCCAAATTTCATTTCAAAATTCCAGTTACAACCCGGTTAATTTATTAATCGAAATTTGACTATTTTCAAGTAAATTTACAGGCAATATAGTACATACACAGAAAACGAATATACAAAGTAACATTTTCCCCTAATATCACACGGATGGCCATCAGCAGCGATTCTTTTTGAACGGCACATCATTCAGGACACCATGCTTAGTATATGTTTCCAAAGGCAGACAAAACCCTTTAAAAGGACGACCAGCAGACGAGCCTAAAGTGGAGCAAAAAGTGGGATTTTGTGAGAAATAACAAGGATCTCATTTTCCCCTAATATCACACGGATGGCACCCAGCAGCGACTCTTTTTGGACCGCATATCACTGAGGACACAATGTTAAGTAAATATTTCCAAAGGCAGACATACAGCATTAAAAGGACGATCAGCAGGCGAGCCCTTAAATGGGGCAAAAAGTGGAATTTTGCAAGACACAACAATTATCTCTCGCTGCAGCATTTTACCTTAATATCACACGGATCGCCCCCAGCAGCGATTCTTTTTGGACCGCAAATCACTTAGGACACAATGTTAAGTAAAGATTTCCAAAGGCAGACATACAGTATTAAAAGGACGATCAGCAGGCGAGCCCTTAAATGGGGCAAAAAGTGGAATTCTGCAAGAAACAACAATTATCTCTCGCGGAAGCATTTCCCCCTAATATCACACGGATGGCCCGCAGCAGCATTTCCTTTTGACCGGTATATCATTTAGCACACCATGCTAAGTATATATTTTCAAAGGCAGACATGCAGCACTAAAAGGACGATCAACAGACGAGCCCTTAAATGGGGCAAAAATTGGAATATTGCGAGAAACAACAATTATCTCTCGCGGAAGCATTTCCCCCTAATATCACACGGATGGTCCGCAGCAGCGTTTCTTTTTGACCGGTTTTCCATTCAAGACACCATGCTTAGTATATATTTCCAAAGGCAGACATACAGCATTAAAAGGACGATCAGCAGGCGAGCCCTTAAATGGGGCAAAAAGTGGAATTCTGCAAGAAACAACAATTATCTCTCGCGGAAGCATTTCCCCCTAATATCACACGATGGACCATCAGTGGCGAAATCATTCAGAACACCATGCTAAGTGTATATTTCCCAACGCAGTGTCTGGAAAATAATTAAGCTCTTTCTGTACCTATATGATTTAGCATGATGGAGTTAGCGTTATTTTTGTAGAAGCACTTGCCATTTTTCATACAAATTTCAAATTTTGGAGCGCGTCTGCCACCATGTTAGCCCCCCAATTTTTGTCTGCCTTTTGGAATTTATATGCGGGGACTCGTCCTCTATGAAATGGTATATGAATCAAACGCGAGGAAATAGTTGCAAATATTTGCAACTATTAACGACTTTGGGCTCGTCTGCCACCACTTTAGCCCCACTGAAAGTGTCTGCCATCTGCATTTTCGTTATCAGTGGACCAAGTACTATGATCGTGCAAAGCACGAACAGTGAGGAAATAGTTGCAAATTTTTGCAACTATTAACGACTTTGAAGTTGTCTGCCACCCCTTTAGCCCCACTGTCCAGGAGGCAGACTACCGTTTTGGGGCATCTCCAATCGTGAAATTTGCGATAATGTGTAACAGAATGGAGAGGAAATAGTTGTAAATAATTTCCACTTGGGCTCTTAGACTATAAGTTAATACGCTAATCATTTTCAGAGGTATCCGGAGGTTTAGCAAAAGAGGTACTTTGTAAATTTTCCTCATGTTTCAATAGTTAGTTAGTAGATAGTTTATAGTTCCTGTCGGGATATATAGACGAAGATTTGTGAGAAAAGAGTTGCATTCAAAGGCGGGTAAAAATTTGCTGAAATCAAAGGATAAACCCAGAGAATAAGAAAAAGAGCTTCGCCAAAAAATTATCATTTGGTTATTCATTCAAGAGTGTTTGAACATTTCAGTCGATTTCCACCTTTTCAGAAATCAACGAATCCATTAGGGGTTCAATTTACTGAAATACGTCAATCTGGTCAAGAGATATTGACAAAAGTAGGCGCAACTAAATTGCCATCGTAATGTTTCTCATGGCCAATTTTTCAAATGTTCCATAAGCTATTGGTGGTGGACATTAGAGGTGTCAGGGTCAATTTTCGATCAATTGTTATTATGTCATTGAGGGTCATTTAGCAGGAGAGGTAGGAGTAGAATGTATGAAAAAAAAATATCCTTGAAAATGTTCTCTTGTACAGTTTTCAGTCAAATTTTTTTCTTCCATCATAGGACGAAGTCCTTCAAGGAATTTACTGAAATAGTTAAGTCGATCAAAACATATTGACAAAAGCTGAGGAAAATGAACTACCTCAACATTTTTCCCGGAAATTTTTTCAAATGTCTTAGGAGCGATTCGAGGCGGTGGTCATTGAAGAAGTGAGGGAGAATGGAGAGTAGGTGGAGATAATGCCTTCATATTTTTTCTCCTAGTCAATTTTACGGATGCTTCAATAGGTATTGCGCTATTGAGCGTGGAAGTTATGCTGATGAGGGCAAAAATAAATTAGGCGAGAGATGAAATTCGCTAAAATCTGTTCTGCTATTCGGATTAGAGATCAATCCACTTATCTGTTCAGAAAATAAAGACAAAACTCTGTGAAGAAAAACTGGTTTACTAATTTTGCAAATTTTAATCTTCCAGATGGTTCAATAGGTAGGCATGGGTTGCATTCTATTGGGTAGAGCCCAATGAAACTCGGCAACTCGAAAAGAAAACAACTATGTCTGCATAATTTTTTTGATTGTGAATTTTCCAAGGTCGTCAATCCTAATTCGGTCATTCGGGGTGGAGACCAATTCGGATGGAAACATCTTCGAAAATCCGCTAACACGTTCAAGAAATGTAGACAGAAGTATGTGGAAAAGAACTCATTGTGAATTGCGAGGCAGGGCAGTTAAAAAAAAATCATAAAATTATATTGACCCTTTAACGACCAAAAAAACAACTACAGTAATATGAGTGAATTAATGCCATTTTCTTCCCAGGAAAATAGCTATCTTCAAAGTTCGCTCATTTTTGTGCAAGTTTATATAGCTATTTAACTATACTGTGTAGAGACCAATCCCGTGGAGGAAATTTACCGAAATTCACTAAACCATACCAAAAATGCTGGCCAAAGGATCAGGAGAGCAGCTACTTTGAACATTTTTCTCATTGCGAATTTTATTATCCTGGTATTTGGAGCAGGGACCGATTCATCGTAATAAATTTACCGGAATCCGCAGGAGTAAATGCAAAATTATGTGAAAAAACCAGTCTTCATAATTTTGCTCATTGTGAATTTTCTGCTTTGTTTGATACTTATCAGTGCCGGATTAAACAAGCGCGAGGCCCGTGGCAAATGTTGAGCGCGGGGCCTATGGATCTTCGATTAAAAAAAACTACTGAAGGGGTTCTAAAATTGATACGTATTTCGGTTTTATTAGTAATTTCTCAATTATCACGTAATTTACATCGTTGGAATACACGACGAATGTACAATAAAAGAATTGCTTTTATGATATTAAGAGGTACGGTGTTTGGTAAGCCATTGTGCTCGTGATTCTGCGAACTCTCTGCAATGCAGAGTGCAGTGCAATTTACCATTTTTTTTTATTAATGGGAAAATTTAAAAAAAAATCAATTACAATGAAGAAGATTGTTATCTTCCACATTTTTTTAGTGAAAAATTAACATTTTCGTGTGAAAAGTACAAGTTAAAACATTTCGCATCTATTCGCAAAACTGAGCCATTTAAGTCGAAATTCGCATCGATTTCGTAAAGCTATTTCCGTACCTCTAATAACAATGTACATAATTAGGAACACCGATCGGTATTACTGAAAGCCATATGTATTGCCAAGTCACACTGAGACAGACACAGGGCGCACAGTTGTTCAGATTTACATTCTCGCGGCAGAAAATCAATAGAGTGAGTATGGGATTACTAATGATTTTGATTGGCAATAAATTTGCACATATCAATAGAATATAGAAATAACAATTATATCTCTCATGCACAGCGGCGTGCCTCTTAAAGCTTTATGAAAAATGGTGGCAAAACTATCTGTTTTAAAAATGATTCAAAATTGTTTCAAAAAAATGTTTTTCATTGACGTGTGTAAGTTTGTCAAAATTTTTTTATTTTAATTAGTAAAAATGTCAGACAAATGAAAACGAATTATATTTATTCGGCAAAGAAGAATTAATTTTAGAAGTCTCTTTTTGGACGACCTCTGAAAATTGAAAAATTCGACATTTACCGAATAGTGATAAAATATGGGAAAATATTTCATTTTATAAGAGTTGCCTATATTAGCTTTCGATTGAATTGTCCCTTTTCAGGTTTACTCAGGTTCATAAAGGGTTACAACCAAACAGCTAGCTAAAAGGGCCTATACAAATGATACTCATGTAGCGCATACCAGAAGACTAATTTTACGTTAACACCTTCGGCATTCTTGGAAATCTTACACACTTAAATGTGAAACAATTTTAAATCATTTCACTGCACATTTTTAAACAGGTAATTTTTCCCCCACTGTTCATAACGTTTAAAGCGGTACGCCACTGTGAGTGAGAGATATAATTGTAATTTTTCAATTCTATGGATGTGCAAATAAATTTTCAGCATGCACTTCAAAAATCGTATGTCCCGCTCAAATGTGAATCTGAAACGCTGTGGACGTAGGTTTACGGTAATGCCATTATGAATTAGAAACAAATATTTCTGTTTTTTTATGCAATATTAACCTTGCTATAATTTTGGGGCACCCTAGCGTAAATTGTTCAACGATAACGTGTTTTAACAATTCAAAAGGAACTGGCTTTCAGAATTTGGTTGACATCTTGGTTATTATAATTTGTTTGAGAAAAACGCGGGGCCCCCTAAGGCGCGGGGCCCGTGGCATTTGCCACCTTCTGCCACGTGGTTAATCCGGCACTGCTACTTATTAGGTTATTCGGGTAAGATTCAAAATCGGTGATGCAAAAAATTTGCTCAAATCCGGGAATTCGGCCAGGGGATATAGATAAACGTATTTGAAAATGAACTGTTTACATTGATCATTGTGAATTTTTCGCATGTTTCAATGTTTATTCTAGGTGTAGACCGATTCGGTGGAATCAATTTGCTGAAATCCGGCAAATCGTTCAGGACATACAGAAAGAAATATGTATGTGAAAGAGACCTGTTCGCTTAATTTTGCTCTTTGTGAATTTGTTTGCGTATTTCAACAGTCACTCTGCTATTAATGGAGGAGATCAATTTGACAATTTCAATAATCCCTTAGACATCCAAAAAATTGTAAAAAGTAAAAGTATGGTAACAAATTGACATTGTGAATTGTTGCTCATCGTGAATTTTCCACATATTTCATTGGTTATACTGCTATTTCGGCTGGAGCCTTGTGTAGACCAACCCGTCAACTTACCGAAATCCGGTAATTCAGAAATTCATAAAGAAGTATGTGAAAAAGAATTGTCTTCATATTTGTGCACATTGTGAATTTTTGATATGTCTCAATAGTTAGTTGTCCTGTTACTTACTTACTGTAAATATACAGGAACAACGGATCCTTTTGCGACTCAACCTCATCCCAATACCTAAACACTTATCTCGATATCGGGCAAAAATCATAGCGAAACACACTTTGTATCAAATCATCTTCTTACTTAGCAACCGTCTCTGATCCGGAAATGAAACTTCTAAGGAACAAGAAATCCCAATAGTATTCACATTAAAAATCAATCAATTTGTAATTATTGTTTATAAAATACACATTAAACATAAAGCATACACCGGTAAAAATTCACATCCTTAATAGCTTTCATGGCAGTGCTTTGCCCGCAAAAAAAAAACACGAACAAGATGACAACAAAACAGAAGTATCCATCCTAGGTCAACATAAAGCATCTTTCCAACTAAACTTTCCAGATAAGATGTGTCATACATGCGCCCTTTCATCTCGATACACATACGAAAAACAGCATCCACAATCCTGTGTACTAAAACCAGAGACAACAATTTTCTCTTGCAATCTCTTCGTGCTCTTTTCAGTTCGGGATAAATCCTATTATGCTTCCCTTATCTCATCAGCTGGAATATTTATCCGACCGAAATTGATGCTCACACACCCTAAATAAACGGAACATTACATCCAGCTTACATCGACGAATCTCTTTTACAAGGACCTTTCAACATTGGCGCGCATAATCCGCACATTTTATCATTGCAAATCTCTTTGAAAGTCATCATCTCTCGGAATTTACTCGCGATATTATTTCATTTCGGGGCATTTCCTTGCGAAAATGCGCAACATCAAAGAGCAGCAGCGCCACCACCATCGTTTTCTCGCCTGTTACAAGGATAATGGACATGTTCTCTTCCATGCCACTACCGCCGCCGGCCAGCTTTTCTATCCGTCGCGAAGCTCCAGCCGAAATGAAATTCCATGTCCTACGCGAAAACCTTTAGTACATCTCGGGTAGTTAAAAGTGCTGGACGGAATCTTACAGACACGATGTAATACGACAAATATTTTCTAATATCCGGTTCAGAAAAGATCCTAGCTCCTTGAGATAAAGTAGTAGGCAAGCCCGGTCCATGTGTGTGTCGACCATAGTTTTTCCGTGCGAAAATTTTTCTTGGGATACTATCCGGATTGTGCTATACGTGCGTGGGTGATTTCAGCATAGTGAAAAGTGCATGTCCTAGGTATTCCTATATGAATCACAACTTTCCGGGAAATTGTTGTTATTTGTTGTTTGCATAGGAAAATAGTGCAATTTACCCCATGTGTGTTGTTGGCTCAACTACAACTTGACCTGCCTCTCTTTCAGTGCTTTACGTTATAAAACGCGAATGGCTAGTGAGTGCAAAGTCGGCTCGAGAAATTGATGTAAAAGCAAAGAAAAAAAGTTTTGAATGATGGATGCGAGTTTTCCATCGTGAAAGCTGATGTAATGCCATCGCGACGTGTTTGTTGAAGATGTCATAAGTCTTAATTTCTGTATATCCTTCTTGCGGTCCCCCGGAAATATATAGTGTGTGCGTGCGTGTGCTTCATCATTGTCAGCTGATTCGCTCCGGAAATCTCTCTTATCTTTAGTTCCATACCCCCTTACGATTTTCTATCCGTAGGATACAAAAATAGATACAAAGATGCATTTTGGAATTAAATTAGTCGCCACATGGATTATGCTTCTCAGCAGTGGATATCATCCGCAGGCACAATTGCCCACTGAAAAGATTCCACTCGGTAAGTCTATTGTTTACGGTTCCCCCTATACCTTTGGACAATAAATGAAAAGGAGCTGACCTAAATACAAAAATGACACACAATTCTGTTCATACTTCTTTGGAACAGGTGCAATATTCGAGCAAGGAACAGATGAGGTTCAGTCGGCGTTCAAGTACGCTATGCTCAATCACAACTTGAACGTTACGTTGCGAAGGTTCGAGCTGCAGGCATACGTGGACGTCATCAATACGGCCGATGCATTCAAATTATCGCGCCTCAGTATGTTACAACGTCAGAAGCTTGTTTTCGTCCATTTTAATTAATCCGGAATTATCCTTACAGTATGCAATCAATTCTCGCGAGGAGTGTACGCAATGTTGGGCGCCGTTTCGCCCGACTCCTTCGACACGCTGCATTCGTACAGTAATACGTTTCAGATGCCTTTCGTGACACCCTGGTTTCCCGAAAAAGTAACTACACCCCCTCAGATTTATTCATAGACATAACCCAAAATGTATGCAAATCAAGTTAAATCCTTTTCCGGCTTAAAGGCAGAGATAGACTCAAGAGTGTATATTGGATTGGATATAGACTTCATGGACTCAATTGATTATCGCACGAACGACATGTACTTGTGTATGCTTGTACAATAATCCCGGCTGATAACAATCCTTACGCAAAACATTATTCGTTTGACGCTTCCGGGTCGGCTTGCTAAGGCACGGCCTCGGTATATAATATAGCGTGCGTCTGACATTGCTTCGAGAGTGAATAAGTGAATTCCACGAAAATTGAGGAAGGTTTAAGAAGGTCTTGTGGATAGGAAAATTGTTTACTTCCTTGTTCCAGGAATGCCAATTGAACGGGATTCCTTTTGTGAGATGCTTATGTTTCTTGTTGTGTTGTATTTTCATTTATTTCGGATTCTATTTGCTTTTCGATTATACGGAAAATTTGAAGAACACGCGAAAGGGTTTTACTCAGTATACAGGCGTAGGATGTAAGGCGTTTGTTTTTCTTGTACACTGTGTGTGCGTTGAGTTGAGTTGAGTGCGAGCTTCATTGGAGATTTAACCTTTTTTGTTTTGTTGTATGCTGGATCCGGGATCTAACTTTGGCAAAATTTAAATTGTTTTATGATTTTCGGAAACTGTATTAAAGTAAAGAGAGTTTTCGCATTTAAGAAGTTTAGAGAGTGTTTGTTTAAAAGATTATTAAGATTTGGATTTTAGTAAATCAAATATTATCCTCAAACTGTTATGAAAATTGGATGAAGTATGAAAATACATTTTTGGGAAAGTTTAAAGAAACGGTTCTAAACCGGTGCTCCGCGGATCACAGGTGATCCCTGAGGCGATCTTAGGTGGTCCGCGAAGCCTTTGCTGTGGCTTTCACATAAATCGACATCGAGGTTAGAACAAGTCAAACGCAGATAATCGCTCTTTACTTAAAAAAAAATACTTGATGGTTATAATTTTGTGAGGACGTTAGAGGACATGTGTAAAACTGAGATTTTGTATTCGAAGGGTTACAGGAAATTACAGTAAATTGCATGTGACTGTATGCAGACACTCTTGATAAATCGGTCACCTGTCAAAGTTAGAAAATGATAGTTGGGTTTTGTATTATCCATATTGTCTACCTATTAATGAAATAGACAAAAATTCAAATGGATATTAGCCCTATTCGACTGACTGGATCATTGATCCTGTCCAAGTCGAATGAAATCGGATCAAAATTTCCCAAATCGGTAACAGCTGACTATCATGTCATCTGACCCCAACGCGATATTCTAAATTATTAATTGCATTTGTAATTATGCACCGTGCGAGATACAATTAAAAGGATAAGTCGCCAGAAATATTAAAATGATTAACTCTGAATAAAGTTTACAAACCAAAAATACTGAATTACAAAATGACATGTGGGAAATTTTAGGGAAATTGTTCGCGGAGACATCTAGGGGATTACTTTGGCAGATGATCCAAGTCATACCCTGGATCAAATTCCAGGATTATCATTTTGTATGGGATTTCCAATAAATCTGGAAATGATCCAGTGAGTCGAATAGGGCTACTCAAGCACGTTTCAAAAATAAGTAAATAAGCTATCGAATGTGAAAATCAGACCTTTGACCGGCAGCTGCCAATGACCTGGCTGATATATGGCCTAGAATTAGGTACCGTTGCATAGATAATTTCATTAGCACTAGAACTTGTATTCAAAACTTCTTTCTAGGACCTCTAACCAAAAGATCTTGATAAGTATGCAATTTTCTGCAACTTCCCCCACAAGTATAGTATGTAACTGGTTTCTAGTACCAAAATTAGACATCTTCAAAAAAATAAGATTAATTTCACAGAAGATTTAGCTACACTTCTGGCATTAGGTCGAACGCGGCGACAGAAGGGTTAATAATTGCATTTCAAAAAATTCGCGGAGTGTATTGAAATAAATTTGGAGTCAAACACAGATGGGTCATGTGTGCACATAGCCGCTCTGGACTAACGCATTGCATGGGTTGCTATGCTTTCTCTACGGTTATGCTTCACAGACTTGAAGTTTGGAAACGGCAAATAACTTGTCTTCTGTTTTCATTGAGATGATTCGTTGCTGTAGATTGTGGAAAATAACAGAAACAGCAGTTAGCGCTTCATATTGCTCATGAAATCAAATACGTATTGGTGGTCATATATGATTTGTTTGAATGAACTAGTCTCGGATTTTCTCCACTCCGATTTTACTTTTTCCGCAGGCCTGGGTTTAATGGGGCTGGGGAGCAGTAGCCCAGGGTCCCGCGATTTAAGGGGCCCGAATTAGGCAGAAGCAAATTTCAAGGTTTTTTTTATTATTTGCAATGTAATTGAGATTTGCATAATATTTTTTTTATAGAGTATTAAAGTATTTTTAAATCAAATAAATAACATCCGACAGTCTAACATCAGCGCCCGCTCTAAGGGGGGCGAGCCGAGCGGTCGCCCGGGGCGCCAAATTTGGGGGGCGGCTTTTTGGCTAGTAGGTACTCGTATAAGAAAAAAGTGGAAAAGGCCGAAAAGAAAATATTAATTTCAACTTCGATTTGGTGGAATTAAAACCATAAACACTACAGATAAAATACATAAAAAGGAAAGTTGTGTTTTAAAGAAAAAAAGTCTTTGCAAGGTTTTAATAACCCACAATTGATACGGAGTACTGCTTTCGGGATCATAAAAGGCTCAGGAAAAATTGCTAAAATTGTACGTCCTTGACTCTAGCACGCGTCTTACTTCCGACAAGCAAAGTGGGGCAGCATATGAAATGAGAAATAAGAAGCCACATCGCATAACACTCACTACATAAAAGCTTTAAAGTCAACCTCTACTGTGAGAAATTGTGTGCCCGAAACAACATTTTCATCCCTTTTCAGTCATTTTGAATAATTTCCAAACACCTTTTGCAGCAACTCGACTTTAATTTGCTTGATCTTTACGCGGATCAGTTGATTCCAATAGCATTGATTCATCTAGCACTGAGATGACAAATTTTGAACAGGTTGGTTTAGATTTCAGCAACAACTGTGGCGAATTTCGCTTATACGCCACGAAATTTGAACAAAACTTTGGCCAAACTAAAAGTCCCCGTCTCTACGAGTCCCGCTAGCGGTACTACAGAGGGTTAAAGACCCCCGAAAACAGTTTTATCTGAATATCTCGATAACGGTAGCATATACAAAAAAGTGGTGTATGCCAAATTTTAAGCTCTTGTGCATTTTCAATAAACGATGTAAATACCGAATACCGGGCACTCCATTTTTTTAAGGTTTGAACGCCCATAGCGCCCTTAGGCTGCACGTATTGATATGAAATTTGGCCGCTTTTTTCAAAACTCCATAGGCTACAAATTTTCCGTACAAAAGCTTTTAGTACGAGCTACCGTTATAGAGATTTTCGTGAAACAATGTTAAAAATACCGTTAGACCTCCTGCCACCGTTAGGAGTGCCCGAACGTATTCGGTATTTCCATCGTTTATTGAAAAAGCACAAGAGCTTAAAATTTGGCATTCACCACTTTTTTGTATATGCTACCGTTATACAGATATTCAGAAAAACCTGTTTTCGAGGGCCTTTGACCCTCTGTAGCACCGCTAGCGGCACATGTAGAGACGGGGACTTTTAGGGTCTTGTTTACGACCTCGAAAGGAAGGCTCATGCAAAAATCCAGCTTTCCCCTAATTTTTCCGAAGTGAAATGCCAATGAACGAAAGCGGAACAGTTTTCTAGTGCATACTTTCTGGGCCTTTTCAGTGGATCAAGATTATATTTTCTGAATTGTTAGGGCGTTGGTTCGAGTCCTGCTGTCACCATCAATTTTTGTGTTGTCTTTCAAAAAATGCTTCTACCCAACTAACAATTATAGTTCTATATTACTTCGTAGAATATTCTCTTCCAATAGTATTAGAAGCAGATTCTATGATATGAAAACAGAAAAGTGACATTTGCCGCCGTTTTTTCTAAACCAATAGAAACTTGTATTTTATATCTTATATCATCATTACTTTCGTGCCTCGTGCATTACCTCCGATAACCAATGTGAACAGATAAGGTATTAATGCCATCTATAGGAAGCTTATAGAATGACACTGATATTTGATGAAAAAAGTAGCGCGCAGCTAGCATTGAACCCATGCCCACCGTATCGCCCGTCCTATGCCTTAACCACTCGACTTATCTGAGCATTGCTCGTAAGCAGTTGGAGTTGCTTCTATAGAAATATTTAACCCTTAAATGCATGGGGTCTGAACCCGTTATCGTAAGTGACCTCCCCTTATGTAAAATCAGTCACTGAACACGGAATCAGCCTTTATTTTCCCAGGAAATAGCCCGTTTTCCAAGAAAAGCGAAAATAGTAGAATTTGCATTGTGTACCAAATATGGTACGCCATGCATTCAGGCCATATGTTGCATATGAAAGACATTTTTCAAATTTTATTTAATCTGCCTCTTACTTTTATAGGAACAGTGCAAAAAAGAAAGGATAATGATTATTGAGAGTTTTGATCGAAATTATAGTGGAAACTCGATATAATGAACTTCTCTTCATTAAAGGAAAGGTTGTCATTTCTATTGAAAATCGCGAATATTCAGCTTTTTAAAAGAGACCTCGGGTAGGTGCGTGATTAGTTTCCTATACCTTATTGAAATTTGTATCGATGTCTATTTGTGACATATCCTGGAAGTTGATGGAAAGTCGAGAAGGTCTTACTACCCCTACAAACCTAAATTTAGCCATATCTTTTGATAGAATGTCCGGAAAATCTTCAAATGTGTGTCAAGTGGTAGCTGTTCGACGTCCTTATAAAACATCAAAAGTGCGCCAGATCCGCCTCATATACCCCTACAAAAAAAAAACATGGAATTGATTATTTTGGACTTTGCGTGCCGGCTACGTCTAGCTCGGTACCCATGTATATATTGTTATAAAATAAATCTTTTATATAATAGTTCGTTATAAACATGTTCCACTGTTAAACGTATATCTTGAGACTTCTTTTGACTTATCATAGCTCATGGGATTCTTTTCTTGAAAAGTATATGGATTGGATTGACTTTGGTAGGATATGAATATGGAAATGAACTGCTGCCTGCTTTATAACCCAAATTTGTGCAGCTCCCAGGATATGTCCACAAGAATTACATCCATGTAATTTTTTGTTTATCGAATCTGGTACTCCACATAGTCTTCCATATGAAATGGTTGTCCCTAGAAGCACATTTTCTCAAGATCCTGACCGTGGAATTCTAAGACAATACTTGTCATAATCAAATGGTTTAAGAAATTGGATATCAATACGCAGCTGCTTGAGTCCTGGCGAAAGTCCAAGTATTTTACTAAGATGTTAAGTACGGAAGCTCGGTTTTTTAGTGGCGTGTCCTAAGGACAAAACAAAAGACAATTTTTCAGTATACTTGCAAACTAAAAAGACTGGGATTATATGAAGCAGCTACATAAACGTTAAGCCCTGACCGGTCTGCTATAGCAAACAAAATGACAAAAACATCCTTCGCAATCAAGTATGACAGCTCTGTTTCCTTTGATCCTGAACAGGACTGATTAACCTAGCTTTCATAAAAAATGGCAGTAAATGTCCTGGAAAAATTGATCGGTGACATAATTTGTATGAACATTTAGGCTATTTGGACCTGTTCTGAGCCCAATAAAACGCACCATCATATCGAAAGAGCTGATTATTAAAATTTTATGAACATATCCTACCCTACCCAAGACTAAAGGAGAATAATTTCATCAACTAAGAACGATCGGAATGTATGTATAGATATTTCTGAATATGCCCCAATGCTTGGTGTACCATATATGGTACGTTGCAAAATTGGTGCAAACAATACCTTTGGTGACTTTTTCTGGTCAAAATCTAAAAAGAATGTCAAGAACACATTCCAATTTACTCACCAGAATTTTTCCTTTTCCAAATAACGGTAAATTTCGCCAATTTTTTTAGCTCTAAAGAATAGCTTTTAAAATTCCACAAAAAATAACGTTCGTTCACTTTGACGACGCACAGACAATTCAAGGAAAACTCCAGGAAGCCAAAATTGAAGTTATGTGAAAGCTTGTTTTGTCTTCTTTAGCAAAAAGTAAAAAAAAATCAAAAATTCAATAATCGCTAGACTTTTACAGGAATCTAGCCATGTACCATATATGGTACGCTATGCATTTAAGGGTTAACACATTTCTATAAAATCTTTTATGTAATTAATCTTCTCTCATGTGGTTTTACCAATAGTGGCAATAGAAAAAATGACAATCATTCGTTTGCAGTGAGAAGATTTTACAGTTTACAGTTTGTTCCAATCCACATATTTATCAATAAAATGTACTCAGTTTATGTGTAGAGATTTTCTTAGCGGCTTCAGAAACTGACAATAATTCAAGACTTCAAACCATTCAATTGAAGATAGTTGGTTTTCATTTTGGTATTTCAAAGTACTTCATCACTCTCAACTCTTCCAAAAATTACGAAGCCCTTACTCCTAAAAACATACGATAAACAATTTATCGGATGACAATTTAATGTCATACTATTAGGATAAAATTATAAGTAGTCACCATAAACTGTATTCGCTCAAACGGTGAGTCTCGAACCCATGCCCCTTTGCCCCAAAGGTGCACGCACTAACCCCTACACCAGCCAGACGACGTATTTTTAAACAACCGAAAATATTTTTAGCGATTTAAGGAGCTCGGTTATGTAGCTTATTCTTGTTACGAAATTACGTACGTTTTCCACATAAAATTAAAAACTAAGCGTTTGGTGTAACATATGTTTAATAATTGAAATAACTACGACCAGTGGGCATTTCAGTTTTAAGTGTTTGAATTATAGTTAAAAATTATTAAGCAATATCAGAAACAACAAAGTACGTCAGAAGAAAAAATTTTAAACCGAATAGAAGCGCATCTTTTATAACGACCTATATGGAGATCGATCTATTATATCTGCAAAAATTATGCAATGGGCCCTGGATTAAAACCCATTTCGGCAGTATACAATACGATACAATTTATCAAGGTTTTGCTACATTGAATGCTATTGAATTGAATTCCTAACTGTCAAAAGGTTGTGGTTTGGGTTGACCGGCTTTATGGTCTAATTATATTGTTTCTACACAGCAAAAAAAAAATGCCGGGTATTCGAGCAAGAAAATCCGATAGGATTAAAAAGAAAAATTATTTCGGAGTAAACATGCTCAAAATAACGCCGCCATCATGGGTTTTATTAGAAAAGAATCCGAAACGGACGAAACTTCTAAATTGAAACCTTTTTCGGACACATTGCAAAGAATATCCCATTTGGTATTGAGTATTTCTCCTATCGGATCAATTCCGTAACATGTTCAATCAAGTTATTGTGCTGGGGCTAATTTCATCGGATTTTGGCATTTTGTGTATCGACCCATCGGAGTGAATTTGGTGGTCGAGCGAAGCCACATTTTGTATAAATTACAAACTCCATCAGTTAGTCTGGTTGGCTTAGTAGGTAGGGCGTTCGTCTACAAATCAGAAAGTCCCGGGATCGAATCCCACTGTAGGTATTATGCATTTTAGAGCGTAAAGAGGTAAATGATTACCTATAGAGGGGTTGTACAAATCTCATTTATGCGTTACATGTTCCTTTCCTGTGAAAATTGTTTTTATTTATTCCAAAAATATCGAGAATCACTCCTTTTGGTATTAATGAAAGTGTTCTTTTATGAGTTCAAATTATTACACCAAAAGGATAAAATCATTACACTATTCGACACCGATTCGGAGTGAAAATCACTCCGATTTTTTTCCTGTAACATTATAATGTTGTCTTGCAGTCCTACTATTTGAATGCTTAGGTTTAGGATAGTTCAACTTCATTATGGCCGTCATATACCGAGTTGCTAAAACAGAAGATTCTCATGCTCTTATACGGATTAGCGGACTGTTTTCATTAATGGCTGGAAATGCGGGTTTCTTCAATATCCCCTAGTTAATAATAAGTGTTTTTTTTTTGCAAAAATGGTGTACCTATGTTTTGGTAAATAACCGCAAAAAAACGATTCGGATTAAAAGCTGATAAAGGCAGAAAAATCACAGCATCTCATAATGAGTGTTACAATGAGTAGTGTGTATGGAAATTGGAAATGTCTCAAAAAAAAAACTATGGCACCTTATTTACCTTCTCTTATACAGGGGACACATCAAAGCATAATTTTTTCCAAAAAATTATATGTTTACATATTGCTCCCAGCACTTTAGTCCAGCATTATGAGGGTCCAATTAAAAGAATAGTCCCCCCGAAAAATCGAAAACGGGCTCTGCACCTCCCAATCATTAAATTTACACAAAAATGCATTCCTGAGATAACGTAGCGTAAACAAATTTGTTGCCTAACTGCGTTAGCACAACATCGAACCTATCTCAAATTTTCACCATTTAGCGAAATATCCAACCTTTTTTCGTCTGCATAGCAAAATCATACTCTCAAAAATTCTCTCCAAATCTCCACGGTTAGATCAAATCCAATCTAAGAGAACCTGAGGGGATAAAGGACAATAAGGTATTTAATTTTTTTGTATCGTCAAAAGGAAATTTTGGCAAAAAATAAATAAAGGTGGTAGAAGTGGAATTCCAATATAGCATAAGCTATATTAATGAGAGTATCTGTTACTGGTCGCTTGGGCCGGATTTCCCATATTGACAACCTGGGCAACTGCCTGGAGCGGCAGATTTTAAGGGCGGCATATTTTGAAAACTTTTATACATAGATTCCATTGGCTCTGTGGAAGGGAATGTATTTCTAGACCTCAAGAAGCAGATTATACCTAATTAGAAAAAATAAATTAAATTCTGGAACGGTGGTCGCTTGCTTGCAAATCTGCAAATCTTGCCGGTCTATCGACATCTACTATTTACAAGTTTCACCTCCCTTAATCTTACAAATCGAGTATTAATCGATTTTTTTTTATGCCGAAATTGTTCAAGATCGGTATTTGAAAAATAATAAAATTTACCTTCTAAAATCTGAGTAAAATCTGGTTGGTAGATTTATCTAACCTAACTAATCAACTTGTTTACAAAGTTCAGATGTAAAATTCTAGTCCTGTTAAAATTTGCTGACTGATATTTTTTTTTATCTATAAGTTACGAAAAGGCCATCGAGAAATTCATTTCATAGTGTTAGTATCGGTTGAAGGTGTGATATCACATTTTTTGGTCATGGAGTGACACTGGCCACTTTCCTTGAAATTTTAACTTCCAACTTTTCTGTGCACTATTCTATGCACCTCTGTAACTACGGAACTCGCAAATATAAATATTCAAAAATATAAAATTCAATTAATTAAATTAACACTAATGGATTATTTTTTAGGTTTATAATACGTTCACAGTGAACGAAATCATGTAATTTGGGGCTATTTTCATGTTTTCGTATGAAAACAGCCCGAAAACATTTCAATTCCCATACAAAATGACACATTGAAAATACGCTAATTTGTGTGTTTTCTATGAAAGTTTCGTGTGTTTGCCAATGTTCTTAATTTCTCCATGATAAGAGAATGGACGGTCAGTTTGAAGTGACGAAATATGTTGTAAATGACTATCGATGACTGCACCAGCACATTTTTAAGCTTAGAACGATTTATAGGCAAAATATTATTGTCGGTTGTCATATGAAATTACAAACAGTGCACTGTGAACACTTTTCTGTGATTTCTGAAAACGTACGACGAAATCAATTTGTTTTCGTCCACTCTGATTAGAATATTATACGCACATGAATACACAAATGTATACATAAGTTCTAAATTGATAGAAATGTAATTTAAAGTGTAAGTCAATCTAATCAGGCAGACGGCTACGCGATGCCTTAACGGTTTTGTAAACTGCTATATAAAATTGTGTAAAATACTGGATTTTTAAAAATAAACCACTAATCTATCTATCTACCTATCCTATACTCGTAATGGAACTCCAATAAATTGGCTGAATATTCTGGCTGGACGTCATGACATTGCTCGTGTCATCGGAGCTCAGAAATGGCGTTGCGCGCTTGCAATGAACTGAAGAAATTATTGCTATTCAATGATTTGAATTCACAGACTCTGTAGTCACATCCACTGCAGATGACTTCATGCTTCTAAGTGGAGCCTCATTCAGAAGCCCATACTCTTCGGCTAAGGCATAATATTGAGGACTGTTTTCTGGTGGTAGGTTTCACCCAAGCGATGTAAACAGAGCAAAATTAATTTCTCGTGCTAGTGGATTATTATTATCTGCCTTATATAGATACTCGTATTTCTCACCGATTGAAGCTTTCACATCGTGGATATTGGATTGTTCGTCAGAAACATTCGGTCTGACGGCACCATATTATCTTTGATAATGATCTAGGATCAACTTATTTTTCATACCAATTCTTCGTACGCTTTCTGCTTCCATCGTGTTTCCTTCAATTGGGTCGATTGACTGCTTCTCAGTGGCGTAGATAGCTTTTCAGAGAGAGGGGGGGATCATTTTGCAAGATTACTTATACTTTTACGGTTATCAAATGCTGAATTTCGGATTTGTTTTTTTTTGCTACGGTAAGTGAATCCACAATATTCCAATTTTCCTACAAATTTTCGCTACTGTGATTGGAGTTTCAGAGCTTTATATTGGGTTAGATCAGTGGTTCCCAGTGGCGTAACGTACGTTGTTCCATGTGTTCAGTGGGACACAGACCCCAAGCCACAGGGGACCCTAAACACGAAAGTATAAAGATTTTGATACATCCTTGATTTATTGGTCGACAAGAAAAAACGCAAGTCAGTCGCAAATCTAAGGTAGAGACAAATCATTCCGAAACTACTATTTATGTGCACGGAGAAGCCTAAACTTAAATACCGGAAAGCCGTAACTTTACAATTGGCTTAAACTTGCAACAAATCATTAGCAAATCGTCTCCCACACTTGTTGGGTGGGGATTTGTGTGAATATAATTTTTTGTGGATTTTGGTCACAAGAATATTGAAGAGAAGTTCAACCTTTAAAGTTGCTAGGAGGAGTGTTGAGTGTTTGAATCTTGACCAGAAAATCGATCAATGAAGTCGAAAATAGACAGTTTATTTGTTTTAACAATCAAGTGTTTGCCTATAAAGCATTCTGTCCAGATCATTAATCCGCAGTATCCTCTGCATGACCTTGTTTGTGGGAGCTCAACCTTGAATTTGATTTCAATTGATTTAATTCACCTACGCGACGCCAACGAGTGGGTACTCGGTCGTCAAAGCTTTATATGTGAGTTACCTGGTGTGATCCTCAGATCTAGCGTCTGAAATCAATGACTGTTACGGGACAGGCATGTAGGTTCTTTCCTTGGGGTGATAGTTTTTCGTAATTTCTCTTGAATTTTCTGATAACAGAAGTTATCCCGTAAAATTATTACAATTTTAATTCGATTGTCAAAAAAATTTAAACTTTTGGAACATATTGACAAAACAGAAGATTTTTGCTGCTCTTACTAATTTGTGTACTGCTTTAAATGCGGTTTAGTCATTATTTCCTGGTTAAAAAATCAAACCTTATGGGCTCCCATTCCAATTTTGAACACGTGAAATTTGGAAAACGGCGTAATGTTTCCCAATTTTATTTGTTCAAAATTGGAATGGGAGCCCCTGAGGTTTGATTACCCAAACTTTTCGGAGTCACGGACACCTATCATCGCCGCTTTTCTGGCCGGAACACCTCAAAACAAGGATTTAAATTAATCATACAGTTACGGTTAAGTTGGTTTATGTGAATTGTAAAACTTACGAACATTTCTTTCGTTTGGATTATTTGCTTTTTGTTGTCAAAAGCACTTTCAATATTTTTCCTATTTTTTTATAACTTCGCAAAACCCCTGAGAGATCTTCACGGAACCTTAGGGTACCGCGGAACTTCGTTTGTTTGTTGATTTGTTTACGAAGTACTGCATAAGACTATAAGGTATATCTTTTTGAAATTTCGAAAAAAAAATTGTATAGAAGATTTCGGTAAAAAAAATAATCCTAGTTATAGCTTTGAGAGTTCGTATTAAATTCAATAAAATTGCGAACGAGTAGAGAAAGTCAAGACATGCTTTGCCCTGCTATATACGATAAAACCATTCGTCAAATTTTAACTCAAAAAAAGAATGTTAAAATTCCAAGAATAAATTCTGCTCAAGAATTGGAAGCAATTTTGCAGCGTTTTTTTCTTCATACGATTCCACATTATTTTTATATTTTTGCACTGAACATGAAGATTTTCAATCAATGCTTAGATTTTAGCAATTCTAGATTACTTCAGTAGGGCTTGCCTGAGCGAAACTCCAGATCCAATGTGAAAAAGTAGATGAACGTTAAGCCATGTGCTGTAGAATTTCTATTCTATCGATAGGCTTTTATTAATTGAAATTTGTGGAAGTGCTAAATTTTCTATTGCAGTTCTGAAAGTGATTTCACATTTTTATGAAACACTACACACATTGAATAATTCCAGCAAAAAGGTTACTTTTGCTTTGTTTTACGCACCTAAAGTAATAATAAAAAATGTGCGACCAAACGGGGGGAGGGGGATTGATCCCCTTGATCCCCCCTTATCTACGTCACTGCTGCTTCTCAAGTGGATCTTTCAATTCGCTGTGGATTATTGCTCGTGAATTTTTTATTGGAATATTTTCAATAAAGCAGATTTATTAAATGTCAGGAATGACTGTATTCGAATATTGAAGCTATCATCATATTTTATCCTAAATTTCTAGCTGGATAACATTGATAAAAATTGATGAAAAGTCCTGTCTTGTGGTGAAATTTTTTAATATTTCATACCTTTGTTCTCGCTTAATGTAAAGGTCATTTTTTGTTATTGTGGCCATTTCTTGTTCCTGCAACTGAGCAATTAGCAATTATTCGGTCTGTTCGGTAGTTGGGAAAGATGCCGAATTGATAGCCATGAACTTCCGTAAAATCAACAAATTTTCAAAGATTTTGTTTAAATCGTGAATCGTAAATATTAGACCTACAAATCATCTATGTTATTTCGTAGGTAGACTTTAGTCGTTAGGACCTAAAGCCACAATAAAGATTTTTCACACCATTAACAATTACAATTTCGTAGAATAAAATGAAATGAAAAATTTATCAGCCATACCACTTAAGGTTTGCGTTCGTAGAGACGACTCATGTGATGATCGCTCAGCGATCGTAGTTGATACATAAGCAATTTTGTATTAATTGCGACCCCTACTAGCATATTTTTGTAATGTGACTACATTTCTTGTATCGACTATGACCTCAAGTGAAAAGACATGTTTCTTTAGAAAATATATACTAAGTGCTCGGAACCGGTGGTTTAACTGGGATCATTGAGCGACCAACACATGAGTCTTCTCTACGAACACAAACCTTAAGTGGTATGGCTGACACATTTCTAGAATCGAAAAAAAAACACGACTTACACGCATTGATACGTGGCTGTCAGCGAGGCTACTTAAGCGTTAATAAAATTGATCGTTGAGGTGAACCTTGGTTGGTATGTTTCTTTTGTTTTTACTCTGTGAAGTCAATGGGCTCCGAAAGTCCTTGACGCAATCTATTATTCTTCCTTTAGAGAAGGAGTACAAAAAACATTAAAAATGTGCAAATACAAAGAGCCTTTCAAAAATACTAGAAGCATCATTAAATACCGATTTTAATGAGCGATATCTCTCTAAACCCATTCTGGATGAATGACTTTCATCCAGCATTTTTTTTTTCAGCCTCTGAGATTCAAACATACCCAGTCATTTCACTGCTGTACCTACTGTACACTCTTTAATTCATTTCATCGCCCAAAGCATTGATAAACAATTTCAAAACTTTACACATCGACCTGTATATTTTGCCTCATCATAATCATCATCAACATCATCCATCGTCGTCCGCCAAGTCATTGCGCTTTTCCTGCTAAGCGTGGTATTGCACACACATACACATACAACAACAACAAAAATAAAACCAAGTAAAAAAGGAAATAAACTTTTCTTTTCAAGGTCCTTTCACAGATGACAACACCATAACAAGAATAAAACCAACGGCGAAAAAAAAGAAGCAAAAATCGATTGGGATGAGAATAAGGGGACGTGAAAAAAAAAGCTGCGAAATTGGTGAAATTGTTGTTGAGATGGCGTTTTTTATTTCGCTGAAAAGTTGTTTGCCAAGTGAAAGATCGTTACTACGAGTACTCGCTATCGTTAGTATGATGATGATGCCGCGCTTGGGTTCGCGGTAAACATCATTCTTCGTCACTGGCATGAAATTCGTTTATTAAAAATTTCCGTAGAAAAATTGAAAAAACACAAAGTGCTTTCAAAAGACAAAATTGTTGCAGGCAATTAGAGAGCGTGGGTGGGGATGGGCATATTGCGAAAAAAAGCTGTTATCCTGGATTTATTCGTGCATACGTAGTGTAGTATGTAAGTATATCTTTTAAAACAGAGCCTGACTCTGAAAGAATAAATTTTCCTCGCTGAAAGCAATTTTTTACTATATACGCTGCCGTTGCTTTTGATTTTTGTCAGGACCATTTGTTTGTGCAATATTTCATGTTTCGAGTATGCCCTCGATATGCGGATTGAATCGAATGTGTTTTTGTTTTTATTTGCAAAATGGCTGTATTGTCGATTAGTTATGGACTAGTTTGTTGTTTGCATATGAAGCACTCGCATATTGTAATCATAGGCATTAAAAGTAGTGGCCTATTCGGCAGTCATGATCCTAAAAACTTGCATTAAAAATGCTGCTTTTGATACCTATATCTATGGATACGATTGACTTTTAGTCAATTCATTCTCTCAAAGTGGAAACAAAGGCTTGATTTTTTCTACATCTCGTTAGTTTTGGGTAATGAACTATAAAAACAATTGAACTTACCCAGTTGTATTTTTTTCATATGAAGTTTCGTTATCCATTAAACTACACGAAATTCCCCAAAAATCGTAATTCAGAATTAATTTGTAGTACATATGGCCAGTTTCTCGTACATCTTATCTAGGGTTTAGTCTTATCGTATAGACAAGACGCACACCACTATCATCTTCGCTTGATCGAAGAGACTATGGAGGACGCCCTTGCAAAGGGCGAAAGATTGGAAGACGCTTTGATGGCAAATTTTGAAGAAAATGAAGAAGAACCCGATAGTTTAACGGTCCAAGAAATTTCCAGGAAATCCATATCCGTTGAGGTGAAGAAGAGGAAATTTGCGCATTAGTGAAGAAGACCGTTCTAAAGAAAAAAGAAGAGAGAGACTGATTCCAGATTCCAGCTCAAGGCCCCTTTCTTTATGATCATCGTGTGCTGATTGAACAAATTTAAACTAGTTATTCTGTCAAAAACTCCCGAAGGATTATGAATGAATTGACAAGACGTGTTAGTGCTGGAGTCGTTAAGAACTGCACCAGAAAGATTTATTTAATACAAAAATTGTGATAATGTCGCTCTGTACTTTTTGTCAGATACACACAATTAGCTTACTAGACTTAACTCGTTAATTTAATTTGTCGGCTAGACTTAACTCAGTTCTGGTTTGTGCTACTACTAAGTCGTTAGAGGAAAAATATTCTGCTGATGAAATACTACATTACTGGAATAATCGTCAAGGGAATAAAAGGACTGTAGACGTTCTTAGGATCTAAGGGGTTAAGGAATACCAATCTCTACAGAATACACCACATAGTACCTAAATATTGGTCACGGATCACTACGAAGAGTGAGGGAAGTGTCAGCCTCTACTGGAATAAAACCAGGCTATGCCAAGCAGACTCTGAGTAAACCAATTTTCAGCAATTGCGCAGTTCAGGGTCAAGCTTCCTGAAAACTCGTCTTTTTTGCTGATATTTTTCGCAGCCTGTTAAGTTTACGAAACAAAACCACAGAGCCTTTCTTCGGGTTCTTTGTTTGATTTACAAAAAATGGAATACCGAATAAAGGAATTTTATATAAATTAGGATCAACTATTTATTATTTTATTTCAACCGCAAAAGATTTCTCTAAATTTGAAATTGGAGAAATTTTTGAATGTCATTAAATACAGCTTTTGCAAGAGAGCAGTGTTTCCTAGCAATTTTTGTTTTTTTTTTTTGTTTTTTTAATAGTTTTAGTTGGTTTTCATTCACAAAAACTATACTGGGATTTACGTTGATGTCAATTTTCATCGTCCGAGCTTATAGAGCTACTGTCCTTTGTCAGTAGCAATTAAAGCTTCACCCTAGAGTTTGTTATCATTAATTCATAAGTGTTTTATTTTTCTACCCAACAAGAGTTTCAGTTTTCTTGTAGTTTTCTTTCTATGAAGAGCTAGCTGATATGCTGCCCCAAAAATTTGGCGACCCGCCGAACGTCCGCCTTGTCGCTCAGTAGAGCGGGCACTGAGTATCGGCTAAAAACTGAATTTACATTTTTTTGTGTAGTACTGAATGTGTATTATGTTATAGTCCAAGAAAGAGGAAAAGGAAGATAAGGAAGAGGGGTGGGAGGCTCTTTTTTTAGTTTATGACAATTATTTAAAAAACGGTAGAAGCCTACATTAAATGTTGCACATGTTTTCAACATACAAGTACTTGGCCGCGAGCTCGTGATTTTCCGACCACAAGCCACCTAAAATAACCTCAAGTTAGAAAAAAATGAAAAATGTCTTTGTCATAACGATCCTTTGGAGAACGTAAATTGCCTTGAAGGAAGTATCTCGTCTAAGCACACTCTCATTTAATAAACCAATTGAAAAATTAGAAACCATTTTGACATATTTGATTGGATTCAGTCTTGCATCTATCCTAGTAAAGAACTCAGACAAAGGCTGAAATAAAACTGCTATTAATTTTATTTATAACGTGTGTGTGCTTTCCCCAATTTTAAATTAGCTGGGACGTGGCCAAAATTTTCGAGGCATATAATATTTCAGTAACATTTTTCATAATTTTTACGTTTAAATTGTCGACTTTGTTCATTTTTTTGTTCATAGTAAAACAGCAAAAAATTGTACAGCCAATGAAATCATTTAAAGATCAGAGATCAAGGTGTCCCCTGCAAAATTCAACGTAAGCGTAACGAAAATTGGAGTTTCTTACAAAAAATAGAACAGGATATTTACCCATCAAATATTACCTTACCAATAGCTAATTTTGTTTGTCTGATTTCCAAAACGATCGACAATAAGAAAACCACATCAGAGAGTGGAAAGCTATTTAGTCAACTTTACGAAGACAATTTACAACTGAATGGTATCAGTGTTCATCATTTCAGTTTTTTTCTGTCGTCATCATTTTTGAAAATAAATTTGTAGGAGTCTGGATCCCCTGAACCCTACCCTGGCTACGTCCCACAAACGAGTATTTGGTAAAAACATATTTCAAGATTAAGCAGAATGTACAGCCGCTAAAATGTTGCCTTCCGTGTGTTGCAGAGAGCGCCTATTCGGCTACTGCCAAGGGGCGCCATTGAGGCTAAATCCGGTCCTGTGTAACACAAAGGGTTAACGAGTCGCGGCTGAAATGTACATATTTAAATATTTTTATAGTGACAACAACGATCTGTGATATCACCTGTTTAGGCTTTAATATATATAACAAAAATGGCATTTGAATTTTATTTTGCGGGATCAAGCCAATTTGTTGGTTCGTATTAGCTCCTCATTGCGTTCAGATTCAAGCGTAAGCGTATTTCAAGGTACTATTCTATTGAAATAGCATAAAGTGCTCTTTAATATCAAACAATTTCGAAAATGCCCATCTAATAGGCCTTTAATAGTCATATCGATTCTGTTAATTGTCTGTTTATTTATAATGCATGGGTGCATCTATCTAAGACAATGTTTACGAGTATATTGAGTCCCTGTCAATTAATTATATTATTGTATTGAAAGATGCGAAGAACTAATTACATATATCAGCTAATCCTATCATTATCATAGAATGGATCAATACGAACATGAACACGAGTATTACACTAGTGGCATCATGTTCACACATGATACGTATTGTAATCCTGCCCTCTATAATAATAGTTGAATATTTGCTATTGATTCTTGAATTAGCGAATCCCTTTCAGAGCTCATTAAGATCTCCTCTAGTGGTTATATAGGGAGAAAATTAGATTTCTCTATTGATTGGATTGTTCTATTCAAAAAAAGGATATAGTTCGGATTTACGTAGATTTACTTTAATGAACAAACTATTCTTTCTTTCTTGAAATATATTACACATTTGGTCCTATTTCGTATAAAAATATTCTTTTATGTCCTATGACTTATATTATTGACAAAACATGCCAATTTGATCCTTAACCTTCCGGCGGGCGCAATTCATCGATGAAAGAGTTACCCATAAAGACCCGGACCATGATCTCATTATCCTAGCGCTAGGAATATTTAAAACGCAGTTACTATTGGGCTAATTAAAAAAAAAATATATTTTTAGTTTGTTTTTGAAAAGGCGGAGTACATGAGTTGCTAAAACGCAACGCTGGGTCAAACCAGTATTTTCTTAAGAATATTCCATATAAAATTGTAGAACAATACCGAATCACTAAGAATTGTATTTGGTTGGAAATATTTGCTCTCTATACAGGGTGTTCATTCATGGTGGAGAATATTTTAATGACAGGTAGTGTGGCTCATTTGGGGAACATTAATGTACAACGGTACCCCTCTATTTTTAACCTTTTAAAAGACAATGATACATTTTTTTTTTTCAAAATGCCCGACCTGCTGAATTAAATCAAAATTTCCCACACCCCCAAACATTTCATCCAAGATGTGACTTCACTTTCTGAAACTACATAAAATTTTAAATTTTCAACAAAACGACATCTCGCCCGTCACGAAGTTGCTCGTATCTTTCGAGATACACCCGTTCAAACTTTAAAGAAGTTTTAAAATCGGTTTTTCATCAAAAATTCATTTCGATAAAGCAAACTAATAAAATCGAATACAAATTTAAAATTCATTTTAAGTTCGAACGGGTGTATCTCGAAAGATACGAGCAATTTCATAACGGGCGAGGTGTCATTTTGTTGAAAATTTTATGTAGTCCCAGAAGGTGAAGTCATATATCGGATGCAATGTTTGGTGTTGTGGCAAATTTTGATTTAGTTCGGCAAGTCGCGCATTTTGAAAAAAGTTCCATTACATTGTAACGGTTAAAAATAGAGGGGTCCCGTTGTACATTGATTTTCCCCACATGAGCCTCACTACCTACCATTAAAATATTCTCCACCATGAATGAGACACCCTGTGTATACTTTTGGCCCTAGATTATGAAAAATTCAGTAATTTGAATTTCTTGATAAGATGAATGATGAGTCGTAGGTACTTAAGATGCATCATTCAGTACATTTCAGTATAGTTGAGTAACACGTGAAGACCCTATGCGTTGCGTTTTCACAACATAAGGAATCGAACGTGTGTGCCGTCCGAACGGATAAGTTTTCCAGAAATTTTTGGAATCGTAAACTGTGTTGACTGCGATTCTATCCAATGAAACATTTTTGTGTGACATTACATTTCGAAAGTTTTGTGAACAGTAAGAAAGATTTTTTTATCAAAGATTGTGAAAAAAAGGTGAAAATTTCACCTTTTCGACATCCTGAAAATCAACGTAAACAACCGAATTGAGAATTCAGACAAGAAAAACAAGTCAATTGTGTTCAATTTAAAAATTGCTAACATTTGAATCATTGCCCATAATATTGTGAGCTTTGGGAAGAAAAGAGTAACACATTGCGTTTACGCAACACTGGGTCTTAATGGGCTAAGTGAAACAAATTTTGATTTTTTTTTTGTTGCAAAAAATAAATAACTCATAAAATTGCCCAGATAGATTCACATAAAATAGACTGTGAATTTTCTTTAATTTAGACTCGATAGCTCGATATAGCTTCTCGATATTATCGAGTTTCTATTGTCATTCAGGACCGTGTATACAGGGTGTCCCGCAGCTGTTTAGCCATAGACCTATGGTAGACTCTACAGGATGTTTTAGGAAGAATGTCGAATCATTTTTGTAAAAAAAACACGACTTTTTTGTAAAAACTCCTATTCTCTAGCTTCCAGTTTACCCACATCAATATTTTTCACATTCTTCTTAAAGTACACAAAATTTCCAATAAAAGGACATATCGAACGATGCGAAGAGTTTCGTATCTTCCGAGACACGATGTTTTGAATTTTGCGGAAATTCCAATTTCAACTTTTAATGTCAAAATTAAACCCGAATTTCGTAACGGTACATTGAAGTGGAAAGCACAGAAACTACGGCGAAATAAAATGCTGGTCATGAAACAAACTAATATCCACTATAAAGCATTTTACAATTATTGTTTTTCCCAATTTTTTTGAATCCTAAGACGCTTAGTAAAAGATGCCTAAATGTTACGTCTGTGATGCTAGCGCCCGCCCATTCGCCAGAAGCAGTTCGTGGTGCGATTTCCATGTTTGTGATTGCATGTTTCCTAATTCTTCCTGAAGGGTAGTTATGTAAATTTTCAAAAGGAGGGTGAAGTTATAGCACGTAATTATTATTGTTATGTTATATATCATACTAGATAAATATCGAATTTCCGAAGAAATCATTGCACTCAAAAACCCGTTTAAAAAACTCTCCCGAGAGGAATTTGGTCGTGATCCTTCGGTCGCCACTCAGTGATATAAAGATTCAGGCCCGTCGCATGTTTATTATTCAGAAGAAATAGAATTCGACTAGAAGTGGTAAAGATGACAACCGTATCACACTCCGAATCCAGTTGTCATCGAATGTCCTCAAGGAGGGCAAATGTGGCATAGTACCTACACACTGCCAGAGCCGCAATAGCAGTCCTTCCTAATTTCTTTTTGGACATGCTAATAATATTGGGATTTGACTTGGCTCCCCGGATTTAAAAAGTCCTTTTTTTATTCTCTAAAAAATTTACCAGATGACGCATTGATGAAAACAAACCACTCATGTTGAACCCATTGAAAAATCCGAGCGCGAATAGTTAGATTAGCTACCATCTGCGTTTCACGTGAAATCCCTACTGTCCAAATTTTGATGATAGTGAAATCCAATTCATATGGTAAAAAAAGTCTCGCACCAAAGTCTCAATACCGGTTTTTGACGTTTCGCCAGCTAAAACAATTGCATTTTATTTCACGGGAAATGTCATCGCGACAATCAATTAGGCCTGCGGCTATACTTTCATTTTGAATTAATTGTTGAAGGCAAGTTTTCACGGCACATTTTTCACGGGAGATCTAAATGCATGTTTTTCGCTCAGTGGGCATAGTTACATGCCTTTACGGCTAATTGTAGTTTATCTTTATTTTCATAAATGTGTGGAGTGGTTTAGTGGAAAACATTTTTTGCGTTATTTTCGATTTCTTACGCCGGTTTGAAAGCCACCATGTGACATGGCTTGGTTTTTTTTTGACGACAATGAAAAAATTTGTTCGGAAAATTCAATACATTGCTTTAGTTTTGGAATTCCAAACAATCATTTTTCAAAACCCAGCTGAACTATGGTGAATTGCGCTTAAGAGTCTACCTACTACATATATCATACACCTAAGGGGCGGCAAATTGTTTTCTTGCCCGAGGCGGCGTAAGTGCTGGAGCGGGCGCTGATCACGACAGATTCTAACTTGTCGAGTGCGGAAGATATATAACGATTGGGCTAATTAAAAGTTCGTTTTTAAAAATGCAATAAAATGATCAAATTAAATTTTTTTCCATGTCTTATGGCTTTATTAGAAAGTAAGAAAGCTCCGATTAATGATGGAACACAACTTCATTCAAGTGGCTGCCCCGACTGGCGTCGCAGTAGCGCATTCTGTCACAACAATTTTCCAAGACCCTGTTGATTGTTTTGGGCTGTAGCTCACGGATTGTTTGGATGATATTGGCCTTAAGTGCTTGAATCGTTTCTGGATTGTTGGCAAAACATCGGTCCTTCACGGTTCCCCACAAAAAAATAGTCCAAAGGGGTCAAATCACAGCTCCGACGCGGCCAATTGACATCATCAAGGCGGCTGATAACACGATTTGGGAATTTGGTGCGTAAAATATCGATTGGGGCATGGGCTGTGTGACATGGCGCGCCATCCTGCATGAACTAGAGGTCGTCCAAGTCCATGTCTTCAATTTCAGTAAAAAAAAAAAGTCGGATAACATGGCTCTGTAACTGGCTCTGAGCTAGACAGCACTCACTTTGAAAATAAGTTTTCAATATTTCCCAACGTTGTTCAAGCGCAAAACGACTCATTTCGTTCCGCAGAGGTATGATACTGACTTTCTATCAACATTTGGAGCAAAAAACAGCTGTCAGTGTCAAACTAACCTATGATTTAACCCTTTCGAACCTAAAAAAATCTAGCAGATTTAGAAAGGCTTTATTAATGGAATCATCTTTGGGATATGTCTTAGATATAGGGAGGTACAAAATTGTAGCCCCAACTCCTCTAGGGGGGGGGGGGCTGTGGGGGTCGGGCACCTATGTCCCATCCGGTTTTTTAGATGGAACATATATGTTCCGATGTTCCAACGTCAAAATTACCGTGAAAATAATCCCAGGACGCATAAATCTCTATCACATGCTCTAATATTTCGTATTCTATTAGTTTCCGCTAGGAAAAGGTTTTTTATTATAATTTAATTTGAAAATGAAAAGTATTCCCAAATACTGAGTGGGACATATTAGTACCACCAAAGAAACCCGATGGGACACATAGGTCCCGAAAACGAAAATACACAAAAAGCATATATGTAAAGAATAAATAATAAACTTACATAATTACTACAACATTGTCATGTAAATATACTTTTTCTCCTATAAAAATTGTGCCTATACTGATTTTTGACCGAAATAACACCGTATTTCTGAATATGATGAACGTCAGGTGTGAGAGCTTGCACTTTGAAACGAGAACTGTGCAAATTGGGTACCAAACTGCGGGACAAACGTATTTTTGTATAATTATCTAAACGTTAAAATACCAGAAGGGACGCCTTTAAACCACATTTAATGGATAATTTTTCTTTCAGATGAAACCAAAATTTCGCCGGGACATATGTGTCCCAATAGGTCCGAAAGGGTTAAAAACGAACTTGTAATTGGCCTACCCTGTATTATGCCGAATTCACATTATTCTCAGCTATAATCAGCCCTAAAAGCAACATTATGGTTGAAGGTCCTGCGTAATAGGCTCAATCCAATATGGGATTCGACATTTATTTTTTTGACAGTCTCAAACACCTTTGGATTTTTTTTGGAATTCAACTTCAACATCGATGCTCTCGTTTGCAGCAAGATTGACAATGAGTGACCATTTTACTAAATGTTTAGGCAGCACCTTTTTTATTTTCAATGCAGGGACATGAAGTTAAAAATGTTGAGTTACGATGAAGCTAAACTCATTGTAGTGCTACTAATGATTTTTATGTTTTGTATGTAGGAATTCTGGTTTTTTAACTGGAGGATCATTAAATGGAAGAATCGTTTTCATTCCCCATTTCCCTACATTTTTCTTGAAAAAGACATATAAAGTAATATAAGACTTAAGTAGTGCACTTTCAAGCCATATCGGCATACTAGGGATCACATCATTTCAATATTTGATTGACGTTTGTATAAAACCTATGAATAAGAAAATCTAAAAAGGAAATGCAACATATTATAAACATTTACTTTTTATGGAAGCTATAAAAGTCCTAGTCTGGGTTTGTAGGCCTGTAATCTTGTAATGGTGAATTGAAGCCCATAAAATTTCTTATGTGTGTAATAGTGTACGGCTATCGGTTCGTGCAAGATTTTACAGTTAATTAGCAAAATTTTAAATGTCCATCTCGTTTTCGGTATATTATAAAAGCAGCCATATAGTATAGTACAGATAGCTTTAAGTGATGCCCACACCGGTGCGTCAGCGAATATTCGCGGCGAATTTTTCCGCGGCGTCAAAATTGTAACACACTGCGTTGTATGGAGATGCCCACACCAACGCGAATATTCGCCAGTTTTGCAGTATTTTTTCCGGTTCGAATATTTGCTACCTAATGTCATTTTATTCAAATAATTTATTTGACAGGTGCAGTGTAGTACAACTTGATGTTGGTGTACCCGAAAAAGATGTAGATGTGGAATGAGTTGTTTAGGTATTGACCGATCATTTATGTTTTGAATGTTTTATGGTATGGATGGATGAGTAAAAGAAGTAACCTTTTTGGAAACATGAATTCCACAAATAAATGGACTTGGACTTACACAAATAAATTGCCCTATTGTGGCAAGTCCGGCGACACCGATCGTATCGCTCGGCCGAAGAATTGCTGAGAAATCGACTATTTTCCAAATCGACTATTTTCCAAGTGTATCTAGGTTTTTTTAGGGTACGATGTAACAAGGTTGTGCTGCACTGCAAATTTCCATCAATTTGCGCATGTCAATGATTCTATCCTTAGAATAAGTATGGACATGGCCAGGTAAAAGGTCGAATTTTACGTTGATTGCTTCCGCTTGCGCTTTTACATAATAAGTAAAGATGCCGCGACATTTTGATGTAGTGCACGAAAATTGCAGCATGATTATAAATGTTAGAATAATTGTATTTGGCTAGTTTTTGCAGTTATTCTCTATCATGTCTAAGTCCCTTCCTTACATAAATCTAATACCTTTTCTAAGGCAACAACATGGTATCAGCTGTGAGTGACAGTACCCGGTGAATTATTCGCGCCGCGCCGGTGTGGGCACCCAAAAATGTGACGCGTTGGTCTGGGCATCACATTAGACTAGAGATGCCACGGATATCCGGTTACTATCCAGCCTATCCGGCCATTTTTGTTAGTATCCGGTATAGGCCGGATAGAAGCTACTATCCGGCCGGATACCGAATATTTAAAGTTTTACGCATTTTAATAAAAATTTTGTAATTCATTTTATTTATATTTTATTAAGACCCCTGAGTCCTGACATTTAATAATTAAAGTTCACTAATCGCAAATTATGATGAATGAAGACAAGTTTCTCGGCATTTGTGGGTAGTAAACGATTCCGTTCATCCTCGTATACAAGACCTCGTTCAGAAAATAACCGCTCACTGAATACTGCTAAAAGGCGATGATAGACAAATCCGAACAAACTTTATGAGAATTGGATACATTGTTGCGTTCGCTGACTTGAAAGGGTCACCCCTCCGATCTAGGCATGCAGTTTTTAAATAATTTTCTAGCTCAATTGCAGCATCGCTTTTTGGCATATCCTCACTCGGCATGCTTTCTGCACCGATTTCATCAGGTCCAGTAACTATGTCGTGTACATCATCAGTGGAATCATCATTTCTATTTTTTGTCCGTTTATTAGGTAGTGAGGAAGAGGAAGAGGTAACCTCGGCATCGCTTTCATTACAGACAGCTCATATTTAAAGCTTCTACGAGTATTTTTTGTTTCGCTCACACCATTTGAACCGTTCCTATGGACCTAGTTTTAAACCTCGAATCGAAAAAGTTGCAATAGAGTATTTATCATTTTCATCTAACTGAAAACGCCTTTCTATCTATGCTTTTAATGAAGAAATCATTCGTAGTAAGATGTTTTAATGGCCGTTTCCTCCTTTCCCAGATTTTTGGTGAAAGTTACAACATGTGGAATTACCTAAGAAATACACGAAAGCTTGTTATCCTCGTTATTTTTTCAAAGGGCTTGAGCAGTTTTATGGATTTTACGATGAGATCCTACTGAGACTGTGTCAAATTATTTACAGATGCATTATCTGTTGTATACAAGGATACAGCTCGTTTCTGCTCCAATAACAGCGCCATTAAATAAAAGGTGGAGTTTGAGCGAGTGCTTACATCTTGCACCAGCATGTGATCTGGTAAATTAAGTTCCTAAATATTCCATCTTTGTCGTCTGAATAGGCGCTAGAAATTCAGAAGCAATGTTTCGCCGGATATCCGGTAGCCGGATATTCGGCGCTCCGGCCGAGAATGCGGCAGGATATTCGGTATCCGGTATCCGGCCAAATAACTATCCGCGGTATCTCTATACTTTAGACCCAAACATAAAAAAAAGAAATTTATGCCAAATTGTTCACTACACTGCGCAATATATGCAGTAAAAAGTTACACTAATTTGTGTCATGGGTTAAGGGAGAGATGTGGCAAAGGGTTGAATATTCAGTTTTTTCCTAATATATGTAAAACTATGAGTCTGACCGCAAAATGTCCTAGGGACGAAACTAAACTAAACAAAATTACTTTTTTAATAATATATAACACTCTAGGCATTTTCTCAGAAAATTATACCCTAGACCCAAAAGTATAATAGTGAATTGACACTTTTTGAGTTTTACATTTTGCACTGTAACTCTTGACAGTATAGACCTAGAGTCATAAGATCTTGTCCATATATTGCTATTTATTTTTTTTGTACCAAAAATTGAAGGGCTCCGACTATTGACACTCCTCTCACTCCTTTGTATGTACTATTTTTCACTGATTCCGTTACTGTTGATATTGAATTATGTTCACTATTATCAGCTTTTATTTTATATGTCCTTAATTCTTCTAAATTATTATCAACGTTTCGCCTTATAATTACCGGCATCTTGGAAAAATTAATCCTGAAGATGCCGGTAATTATAAGGCGAAACGTTGATAATAATTTAGAAGAATAAAGGACACATAAAATAAAAGCTGATAATAGTGAATATAATTCAATATCAACACCTCTCACTCCTCCTTAGGTTTTTTCAAAAAGGGATGACTGTAGTTTCTTTTCAAATTGAGCCAGGCAGATAAAATTTAGTGGGGTGCTTAGTCTAAGCCCCGCTATGCTCCCCACAAGCCTTAATTCTAATCATTCCTCCTGTAAAGGCCTGAATAGACCTCGGGCGGAATGAAAATGAAATTTTTGTCCGCTGCGATTTTCTCAATGAAAATGCATGCTTACTGTCGTGGAACATGTCGGTAATGATGGGGAATTCCATAAGCTACAATCCGAATATGGTTCCAAAATTTTTCTCGGCCATTTTATGTATTATTTTTCGATTCCCCGGTCATTTCGCCGTGGAAAATATCTAATGACGGGGGAATCGAAAAATAATACATAAAATGGCCGAGAAAAATTTTGGAACCATATTCGGATTGTAGCTTATGGAATTCCCCATCATTTCCGACATGTTCCACGACAGTAAGCATGCATTTTCATTGAAAAAATCGCAGCGAACAAAAATTTCATTTTCATTCCGCCCGAGGTCTATACTGCGCTTAACGTGGAAACGAGTTATATGCCTGTCGTTTTTCTAAACATTCGTTGGCGAGCAATTTCTTTTGACAAGAAATCTATCCTAAAAACTATTTTTCAGTAAATTAATTACGTGGTTTCAATATTTACAACCAAAAGGGTTTAAATTCAAAACTTATTAATTATTATTTGGGTTTTTGATCAAAACTCAAACCCTTTAATATCTCAAAACATGACTGGAAGGATCTGTACCACTTTTAAAACCTGCTCCTTTATTGTTTAATTGCTGTCTTTGTGAAGCGATTCTAAAAAAATCCTATAAACAAATACTAGCTTAGAACGTTTAATACCTTTAAAAACTGTGGGACTATTTTACTAAAAGCAGAATAGAATTGAATTTTTTGAGTCTAGAAGTTCAACCCAACGTTAATGTGCAATGTGAAGGGTATAAAAAATGAACATTTTCATAGAAAAAATAAGTTACACGATCGGGCGCAACACATCTGACAGATTAATTCATCCCTCCGGCCCCTTAGGAAAGAGATATGGAGAAAAACCTAAAACTGTATTGGGTATCGATGAAGATTAAGCTACTATGAGTCACAGTGCACTACCTTTTCATATCGTTAATTGGCGCAACAAAAATTGGTGATTTAATCTGTCAGATAAATTGCGTCCGCACAAAGGGTAAATTCCAAAAATATTTTTTTTGTCAGGCGGGCCGGGCCGACTCCAAAAAATTACCAAAATAACGAAACGAGTTTTTCATATTAGCTAGTGTAATTAATTCTTATTTGGAATAATTTAATTTTAAATGATAAAAAAGACAAAATGTCGGTAATACATATAAAATAAAAAAAAAATTACATCGAATAATATCAAATTTATTTGTTTAATTAAAAAATCTCAAAGCAAATGTTTATTCTATTACCAATGTCATTTTAATTTATAGCGCCTTGGAAAATTTTAATAATGGCTCATCACCACTTTGGATCAAATAAAAACGAAATCTTCAGGAATCTTCATAATAATACTTATTTGTTAAAATAGAAGCTCCACATAATAAATTAAATTAAGATCTCCTGACTTATAATTCACGACGATTTTGCGGACAACCAAATTTAATGACCACTACAGTGCTCCTCCCATTCTCCCTAAAAACCATACGTCCACTGAAATCATCGTCTCAAAACTGTCAAGTACAACAAGTTTCGAAAAGAACAGCGAACAAACGACAGAATCTCGTTTCATGACAAAACAGTTACAAATGGAATTAACTTGATTTGCATACTTAACAACACTTAATTAATGTCCTTTTCCCGAAGGACTCAACTAACCAAACAGCCATACAAATTTCTTTTTACTCGGCCACTGATCTATTATTGCATTTAATCCTCAACTGGTATTTTTGTATTTATTCTGTTCTGTTTTTTCTATTTTTTCGTTTCTTTCTTCTCGTATTTATGTCCTGCCACAAATTAGGTCCTGACTCCGTCGTCTGGATTTCTAGATTTTGCGATTAGCATGCGGCCGGATTATCATCAAGCCATCATTGATACCATCCAATTTTATGGTTGGGATCGGATTATTTACTTGTACGATTCGCATGATGGTAAGTTGCATGGATTGCGTTTTCCTATAGTATGTATATCCTCGTATTATCCTGTAGATATCTGTGTTTGATTGGGTCAGTGTTGTACATATACGTTAAGTGTGAGTGATGAGTGTGTGGCACACATTTTACCATATCGTGTGTGTCCATTCAAGTCCAGTGCCATATCGAACGATGTCCTGTATACGCGCGTCCTTTTGTCTCCTATATTTGTATATCTGGCTGTGTTACTTATGGTTTGGTTTGCTATTGTCGGTTCAAGCGTATCGTCCCGTTATTCTGTGGGGGTGTTTATAGTGCCTGTGGCCATTTCACTTGGCTCCGAGGACGATTTGATGGCCGGTCTATTGCGAAAACTTTAACCATTTCGTGCATTATTTGCCAACAAAATACACATACACACGTACAGGAACAAACTTATGCAGTCACATGATACGCGCCATATATGACCACCATGATGCCAGGACGATACTTGATATTTTGAGCGCAAGCTTTTGTGTGTATACGAAATGCGAGAGGATATTTTGTACGAAGATGAGTTGAAGATTTGTTGGTTCGCCGAACGACACGACCGTCTAAACAACGTATGGGAAGACGATTCTTTTCGACAGAGCCTGCTAATAGTTGGCAGTGAGTTGAAAAGTCATATATTCAATGATGTTGATTTTAAGGATTGTCTTCCATAAGCAATTCATACATTCTACCCGGACCAATGGATAATCGTTGTCGTGGTGTGGTGCGATGGTGGATCTTTTTTCGTTTTATATCACACATGAGGCGTCTGCTGTTCTAAATTTGGTGTGACACGAAAAAAAAAGGACCAATAAGGATGTCCTACAATATCGTTCGTGTATTAAATTTTAACGAATGGGTTTTGTATTCGGATCGTTAAGTGTGTATAGTGGAGCTGAAACTGTCAATGATTATTGTGTTTTATTGCAGATTTTTCGGGTCTCGTTATTGCCGATTGATAAAGAGTGATGTATGGTTGTTTATCTTTGAACTTATTTGGGAGAATTATTTAGCAGGTGGCCATTAAATTGAATTAGCACTATTAGATTGTTGGGATGATATCAAAATTGTTTCGTCACTATAGAAATGAAAGGTGTATGGGAACGTATGTTGACAACTTTTTCTATTAAATGACGTAGGTTGCGTTGGTCATTCGCCAATTTAAATTTCTTTATGCTGTTTTACATAGAATGAGCATTATTTTAATTATTTCTCTAATTGGAGATTATTTTATATTGGAGAGCCTACAGAATTTCAATTCTACTTCAAGGTGTTGGACCTAACGTGGCGGTTAGGTAAAGGCCTTGAGATCAACTCGAGTGTCCTCATCGTCCATGTTACTTAGTGGGGAGGTCCTCGTCAATCAGTACCCGGTTCGGTTCTGGCTTGCGTTTAATTATTTTCATGCTAAATTATTCCATAACTGCACAAATTGCTTGACCTACTGAATCCATATTTTGTGAAAATCTCGAAGTTACTGTAGTCTTACGAGTCTCACCGCGAACAAATTCAGTGTACGTTTTTCGGTCCCATGACCCATGTTATAAACTCACATCTGACTCAGATATTAGAGGAGTACCTATTTATGAGAATAAATGATTTCGAATACTTCAGAAAAAAAGCAGTTAAGATCTTCTTCTTTTCTCAGAAGTTTTCCGTTAATGAGAATAGAGAAATTGGAAAATACTGGGAGTTTGCTGAGCCACGAGCACGATGGCTCGCCGAACATCGATCTCTTTAGTTGGAGGTTCGATGAATGAACTTTGTTTTCTGCAATGCGACTTTTTCAGGGAGAGTTTTTCACGTGATTCGGTGAGCCCCAAAATTGAAATGAGCTACTATTTTTATCGTTACCGTAATTCCTTGAGAAATGGTCTATTACCTATGTGTTGTCTGAATTCAGAGTATGATGCATAGTCACCCCACCCACCAAAAATCAGCCCATTCGGATAAAAACTAAGGCTATCTCCCATACAAAGTGACCCATCAGGAGTTTGTTCTACGTAGGTACTACTCATTTTATAAACTGTAGAACAAAGTTTTCTTGGGTCACTTTGTATGGAAGGTACCCTTAGTTTTTATGCAAATGAGCTGATTTTTGGTGGGTGGGGTGACTATGACCTCCAATCGCAACAAACCAAAATTTAGCACTCTACTCCAATTTTGGGGGGAGTTATGGACATGCCATTTTGACAAATTGAAATGGGGGGGGGGGATAATGGGGGTCCTTGTCCGGAGGGACTCAATGTTTACCTTAAAATGATCTTGAACTTATTGTCAACACTTATACAAAGTTTTACAGCTAAACTAGCATTCTTGCAAAAGTTATGGAGCTTTTAAAAAAAGTCTAAAATGAAAATATTCTATAATTTATCTTCTAGTCTAACGCCGAAATAATAAATTAAACTCTAATATGTTATATATCATTGCAAAGTTAATTTTATGTCGTTTTTTTTCATCCTCAGATCATTTTTCTGTATCTCTTGTCGTTTTTGAAATATTCGCAAAAAACCGAAAATATTTCCGTATCTTTAATGCTCACCGATATCCCACTTTGTTTTTAAGTAGGATATAGCAAAAGAAAATTCAATAAAAGCAATTTGTGGTTGGAGATAGAGCGTAGGCTCTTGAAAACAATACCTCAGCAGAAAAAACCAGACCACTATTTTCATTCTTTTCATTATCGAATGGTGGTCCGTCTAGATCCATTATTAGGCTAAGTGGTCCGCAGACATTTCTGAGTTGGGAACCACTGGCATAGATCATTTCCCTGATATTATCCCTACTTTGTTTTCACCTACACGAGCCTACCCGTTGCCTACCCGTTCAGAGGTGGCCGATTTACGTTGAAAAAGAGAGTCAGTATCACGAAAAAGCACTCTCTCCGATTCGCCTGGGATATAAGTTGCAACTTCCGTCAGGCGCTTGTAGTTTCCCAAATTCCTGTTATTCTCCTGAAAACCTCGACTTTGTTCTAATACCGTAGGGAACCTAATCTTTTTCTTTATGGCACGATAGCCCGACGTCGGGACAAGGCCGCTTGGATTGTTGACCTCCAATTGTCGTGGTCACGCGACCTTGTTCTCCTGTTTCGGAAGCCCAGCATGTGGTGAGCGTCCTCACATACTGATTGCTCCCATCGAGCTCTCGGTCGTCCACGCAATCTGGCTCCGTCCATTCGCATTCATCACCTTTTTGGTCATTGTCATCCTTTGTACATATACCGCCCATTGCAGTGGCTGTAATTTCACGATTTTTGACAGATGTAGTTCATCATTTGGCTGATAGAACTCATGGTTGTACCGAATGCACCATTCACTTCGTTCGCGAACGGCCCGGAAGATTCTTCGGAGAACCTTTCGCTCGAATGTTTCCAGTAGGTTTTCAGAGTTACCTTCAAAGTGTACCTTTTTGGTCAATTTGAAAACTAAAACCAGATCATCTGCGTCACATTGCTTCCCACCACCTCGGTATTTATTCAGAGGGGCCGGGTGACGCATGCCGAGTTGCTAGCTTCCCTCTAGCGTTTTCTCTAGGAAGGTTCTTGGGGATGCTGCAGACACTGGCTCCCAATTGTAATGGCACTCCATTTTATCTAAATACGTTCCTTGTGCCTTCTGCGTACCTCCACGTATTGCCGGTTTCCGCCTTGATCCGTTGGGAATTGATTCAAAAAGTGGTTCGCTTCATTATGCTTGCGTTTAACCACTGCCATTTTGATATACAGGCCGAACTGCAGAAACCTAAGTTCACCTGAGTCTACAATTTCGTTCGTGACAGTTTACCTGTTATTGTTGCTATCGCTACTGTTGTAATACGTGTTATTTGAGTTCATCGTCACTGACAGATCCATTTTAATCATCTAGATGGGATTGGTTTAACCCATTCTGAAATATGAGGGATGAGAGATGAAGTCCATCTCGTTACATCTGATATGCGCTTGGCCTGCCGCTATGTCCTTAGGACATCATCCCATGAGGACCCAAACAATATTTTGGAGAAGCGTCGTAAGCACTTCAGTTGTGGCGCTTTCTGTCCTATTTTCGTCGTCACACCCTATACTCCATTCAATACGTGTTTGTGTCCGCGTTATGGTAATTGTTTTTTTAACATTTCTGCTTGCTTCTTCTAATATCGAGATTCAGTGATCGAAGTCTCTAGCAGGACATCATGAGCGCTTCTTTGGGATAAAGCAATTTTCTCTAACCATCAGTTCTTTTTTCTTTGACTTGATGCCTTCTTTTCAGGCATACAGATGCATCGCAGGCATTTATTGTCTTCCTTGTTATCAACCTTCGATTGAACCACTTTGAAGCAGGACTTCGTTAAATCTTTTTTCCGACCATCTATTGGCACGTATTTGGCTCTTTGACTGATATGCTCTGTTTGCTACATATTGCAATATTGCTTGCTAATCGCTATGAGTATAGAGGTCACTGACGTGACAACTCCATAAACTGCTAACAAATGTGAGATCAATAATAGATCCCATATTTTCTCTTCTAAATGTATTACGTACTATCTTTTGAGTGCATGAGAACAACACCCACCTGTGAGAACGCGTCAAAAATTGCACTTCCTTGCCTATTTGTGTTTCTTCTGTCCTGTTGCGTGTCCCACGCGTTGAATTCCCCCGCAATTACGACAACCTTGCGGCTCATCAACCTCAGCTGCTCTAAGTTGCCCGGAAATCTCTTGCTGAAAGACATATAACAAGGATAGTGCAGTCATATTAGCATTTCAAATAGAAAAAAATAGAGTAAGGCTAATTCTTGTGGTTTTTGAATCAGTGGGCTCCCAGGAATCTAAAACTCATTTTGCTAAAAAAAATTTTGATCGGAAAAGTCCTAAAAAGGACAAAAAAGGATACTCTTAAATCCTTGACCGGAGGTCAGCATGTGGGGCATCAGATCAAAGGGGACGTCGAGTACATTACATATCCGGTGTTTGTTTCCTGTTTCAAGGACCCTCAACGGAATAAATCGAAATAAAATGTAAAATTATTGTGTTTTCCGTGTATCTTTCCAAAGCCATAACTACGAAAATAATTCAAGTTGTCACTACGTTTCTCACTTTTCCGAATTTATAATAGCTAAAGATTCTATCATTAAATTTGCTAAGAAAAAAAAATTATCGCAAAGCTCTCAAAAAGGACATAAAAGGACACTAATTACAAACCTTGATCGAACGTGGGCATGCGGGGTGTCATATCAAAGAAAACGTCGAGTACATTCCATATCCTGTATTTATTACTTGTTTCAAGGACCCTCACAGCAGAAAATTGGGACCCAATAGAAAATTTTCGTGTTTCTCGTATATGTATCTTTCCAAAGCCGTAATTTTTCGTTTGAGCCCGAATTATTCCATTTAATGTCCTTGAAATAGGAAACAAATACCGGATATGCAATGCACTCGACGTCCTCTTTGATATGACACCCCGCATGCTCACGTTCGATCAAGGTTTGTAATTAGTGTCCTTTAATGTCCTTTTTCAGAGCTTTCCGATAATTTTTTTCTTAGCAAATTTAATGATAGAATCTTTAGCTATTATAAATTCGGAAAAGTGAGAAACGTAGTGACAACTTGAATTATTTTCGTAGTTATGGCTTTAGAAAGATACACGGAAAGCACAATAATTTTACATTTAATCTCGATTTATTCCGTTGAGGGTCCTTGAAACAGGAAACAAACACCGGATATGTAATGTACTCGACGTCCCCTTTGATCTGATACCCCACATGCTGACCTCCGGTCAAGGATTAAAGAGTATCATTTTTTGTCCTTTTTGGGACCTTTCCGATCAAAATTTTTTTTAGCAAAATGAGTTTTAGATTCCTGGGAGCTCGTTGATTTAAAACCCACAAAAAACTCAAACAAAAAAACACAAACTCTATTTTTTCTATTTGGAGGCCTGAAATGGGATATTTTGACTGCACTAGGAGTGGTATCAAAACGCCGAAATTCTTATCCTCGACCCAAAGTTCTTTTATTGGACACAGATAATTTTGACGTCCATAGCGTTTTCCTTCTTAATTTACAGCAGAGCTGATTATTTAGGCACCAGTAAATAGAACACGGGCCTTTTGCCCCCGTTCCTACGGCCCGGCCTCTCAGGTCCACCTCCAATTAACAGTGACCTGCTTCAAATCTTGGGATGTAGAAGAAGTTTTAGCTGACGTCTTTCACAAAGAAGTTGTGAGAAACTGAGAAACTCACAAGAGTCACCTTTATCAAGCGGTATTGATATGACGTGCTCCTACTGAGGCATCGATTGAATAACGACTTTCCGCACCGTTCTAGGCTTAGGCACTACATATGGTTCTGGCGTTTTTCCATTTTCCAGCCTGAATGCTGCTTGGAAAAACTCAGTTGTGTCAGGTGTGTTATTTAGTACCAGAATCAAGGTCATGTTGCCAGCACCGCAGGAGGGGCGGTTGGAGACGCCATGAACCTGAGCGCTACAGGGAAACCCCTGGTGTGGATCTGTATAAAGGCCATCAGGCTTTGACGCTCCCGGTAACACTGAGTTATACAGGGTGGGTTCGGTATTACTGATTTCCCTCGATGGAATTCAGTTATCAGAGCAAGCGTGTCTTGTAGTGATTTCCTGGTGGGAGGGAATCCGCAGACTTTTCTGACCTTACCTATAGTGCTACAAATGTAGGTAAGCTGGATGTCCTTGAATCGCGTATTATACAGTAAAAATGCCTCGTTTCCTCATTCCTCTCGTCCACCCACCTCGTATTCAAATTTTCTGACTGCGATCTATTAACATTCATAAATCACATGAAATTCAAATCCGAATCCAGGCAATCCCAAAATACACGACTTCCAAACTACCACCACGATCTGCTAACATTAACTTCGCCCGACTGACATTTTCTAATGAAAAATGCAAACAAGTCTCCTGCTGTGACATAACAAACGCCAATATCAAATGGATCCCAAAAATTCGGTCCCGGGCAGTTGGGCAAAACCGTTCCAGGCGCCATCACCTTCACCACCATCTTTAAAACATCTGTTCAACGCATTCAGCAATTTACACTGAATTTTATTCGGCACGCTATATGCAACAAGCAAATATTTGAACAGGACCCGCCCGCGCCTTATGGAATGCCGACCGCAGACACTAATTTATTCATGACCTCCGGCAAAAATTGATATTTTTGACGGGCCGTTCCATTGCCACCGTTTCATCTCTCTCTCTCGATTTTTATATTTTCCCTCTGCTGCTCTGGTTTTTGCACATTCTTCACGCCAACAACTGGTGCGCTCGCCTCCAAGCCATTATCCTTAAGAATTACAGACGATTTCTTATTTTGAACGAGCATTGGAACATTACAGGATTGTAACATCAGATAACATTTTTCAAAATGAAAAGACAGCACATTATTCAACGGTCGCTTGGGGTGTGACTATACGGTCCAACCGACGACCTTAATTTGAATTTATGACATCATTAAACAGGCGACAAAATTCTGAATCAAAGGCGGTATCCTCTAGCCATGACGACGACAACGACACGCTATGTGAGAGAAAGATCCCTTAACTGCGTACACCAGTAAAACCACTATATAAAACAGACCACGGAACCGAACCGGGCAAACGACTCTACGACAACCGCTGACCGACAGCAAGCCAGCCACCGTGAAAATTATTATTATTATTTTTCTGCCACCATACCAACCAAACCAACGATTGCCAACGCCACTTGGCCGTCACACTCCACACTCTCTCTCATCCTATCGCTTATTCGCCGCAGGACTAATGGCAAGATGAGGAAGAAAAAATATTGTATTTTTCATGTTCCCGTTGGTTCTTTTTTATGACCGTTCACTCCTTTCGTTCTAGGATTGCTTCGGTTGCAGCAAATTTATCAAGGCCTAAAGCCCGGAAATGAGTCCTTTCAGGTCGAGATGGTTAAAAGGATTGCCAACGTAACAATGGCCATAGAATTCCTTCGGACGTTGGAGGATTTAAATCGATGGTCAAAGAAGTACATTGTCCTCGACTGTCCGACGGACATGGCCAAAGAAATTGTTGTTAGTCACGTTCGGGATATGTCGTTAGGTCGAAGAACCTATCACTACTTGCTAAGCGGTCTCGTAAGTATTTTTCGACAGTCAGTATATATATGTACCTATACGCCTCTTCGTGTTTGATTTTGATGGTGCATTGAACGGAACGAACGGAGGCGATTTGTTGATGGTGTCATTTAATTAGAGTTGATCTCTTAAGTCGAGTTCACTGAATCTATGAACCCATCACCGAAATGTCCTTCGAACTATTTCTCTGAAAATACAAAAAGTGCTTTTGACCTCGTCAGTCGAAAGCACACTTTTGTTCGGACCGTAAACCACTTCCGTGCCTGCACACATTTCATTTGCGCTCCCTTTTATTCAACTGTCCTGATTTCAGGTTATGGACGATCGATGGGAGAGTGAAGTTATCGAGTATGGTGCTATTAATATTACCGGATTTCGAATAGTGGATACATCACGACGCTTTGTTCGGGACTTCTTTGAAGGATGGAAACGACTGGATCCTATCAACTCCGTAGGTGCCGGAAAGGAATCCATATCGGTAATTCACCATCATCCGTACAAAACGCTCCATTGCGGCAGCGTTTATACAATTGAAACTTTGTTTGTAATGTATATGGCTTTTCACACTTTCTCCCGTCCAGGCACAAGCGGCTTTGATGTACGATGCAGTTTTCGTCCTGGTCGAAGCCTTCAATAAGATACTTCGCAAGAAGCCCGACCAATTTCGCAGCAATATCCAACAACGACGCAGTCAACCCACGGGCAATTCAACCGGATTCAGCACGACGTCGAACAATAACAATAATGGCGCTCCAGTGATACGAGGACTTGATTGTAACACATCCAAAGGATGGGTGACACCTTGGGAGCATGGCGATAAAATCTCCAGATATCTTCGAAAAGTATGTCGAGGATTCTTAAGAATGTTTTCGTATTTCGGGTTTTCTTGAGCATACTCTGGAGGGCTCATTTGTTCACGATTGTCTGATTAATTTTGCCGAGATGTGCAACCAATCGGAAATCGAAGGCTAATTAATGGGCAAAAAGGATTTTATGAGATAACATGAATGTGTGTGTATAAACGAAGTTTTCGATAGGCGAGATTTTCTTGTCTTGTCGCAATTTAAGATTAACGGAAATTGCTACTTAAATTTTACGGTCGTGTACAGCCCTCCAGATGTTGCCCAGGATACATTTCCATTTATTATTCAGAATGCCTGAAATTTTTAATAAGCCAAATAAACACCCCAACTTTCTTTCTCTATTTCGTTCATGCTATGCATACAGGTGGAAATCGAAGGACTCACCGGTGAAATACGCTTCAGCGAGGACGGACGTCGACAAAACTACACCTTGCATGTGGTCGAGATGACGGTGAACAGTGCAATGGTAAAAGTGGCCGAATGGTCAGATGAGACCCGTTTTACACCGATTTCCGCGAAATATGTTCGACTTCGACCGAACGTGGAAATTGAAAAGAACAAAACGTACATTGTTACGACCCTTATCGAGGAGCCGTATCTTATGCAGAGGAAATTTCGTCCGGGCGAAGAGCTCGACGGCAATGACCGTTACGAGGGATATTGCAAGGATTTGGCCAATTTAATAGCCAAGAAAATTGGAATTGTGTGTAAGTGGTCCGGGCGGCTTATGGTCGACTCGACGACTCTGTTTCGTCTGTTATTTGGACTAAATCGTAGAAGCTTTTGAATATTTTCTCAAGATTAGTATCGTACTTTGTTTAAATGATTTGTCGTTTTGTGTGTCCATTTTCAGATGAAATTCGGATTGTCAAGGACGGAACGTACGGTGCGGAAAATCCAAATGTTAAAGGTGGATGGGACGGAATGGTGGGAGAGCTTGTTAGACGGGTGAGTATAGGATTTTGATTAAGCGTTCTTGTAGTTGTGTCAATCTTTGGGGATTAGTTGAGTTTTACATGGAATAAGTGGTTAATGGGACGATAGTCATGGTTTGAATGCTATCGTTGAACTACGTTAATATCAAGTATGTATGTAACAAGAATTAAGGTGTGGGAATGAAATGATTTTTTTTTATTAAAATTAAGTGGACAACGGAACAAAACAATCTTGACTTCTTAACAAACCGTCGAAGTACGATACATACAGACTTCAAACAGATCCTAGTGAAAATTTCCATAACAGTAACATCAAATAGAGATATAACGAGATATGCGTGTTGGGACGCAGCCTCCGCATCCCACGAAACAGCCGCGAGGCCCTCCGCTGCCGTCCCGGTTCCCATTCAGTGCGGGTAATCTCTAATATTGATCTCCGAGGGATTTCGACGATCGAAACCGACGAATGTCAATTTTTTACAATCTCCGAGTCGATATGCCCGTAAATCGGGAAATCGCTCGGAGATAAACATTCTGAACAATATCGTAGTTGTGTATCAAATAGAGACTTCTGTATGGTCACTATACAAGGTTACTGGTAATTCGAAGTATTCCTTTTAGGACGGTAAAATAGGGTCAAAATGCAACAAAATACAGACATAAATATTCTTACTAATATCAGCGGTTTCTGAAATATTAAAATTTTTGTGTCTTTTTGGAAAATCTCAAATTTTGACATTCAAAATTACAAATACCGCTTAGTGAATTTATTGAAACTTATTTCAAGCCACCATTTTGATACATATTTGTCCTTTACTAAAAATTTCAAAACTGACTCTTCTTCTTCTTCTCAGTATAGTATAGCCCCATCTGGGGCCATGGTGCGTTGACTCAGCCGTTTATAGGCAATTTCGAGTCAACGTTACATTGCATATCATTTCGGAGTGTATATAATGTTGCAAGCACTATTATATTTCCTATCCGCATCCGCACATGTACGGAAGTTTTTAGACCACGTCCAGATTCGGTCTCCGGACCTCTAGATTACTAGCATCGTAGAGTGCGACTCAACTAAGTGAGCCACAGATCGGGTCGAAACTGACTCGCAAACCATTAATTTTGATAAAAAAATAATGAAACTAATTTAAATTGTTTATCACACTTAACATTAATGTACAATTACTTCAATAAATTATACGGCGCAAATCGTCCATCATCATGACGTACGGCTTTGGTCGCAAATAATCCGCTTTTTTGTAAAAAAAACACATCCGCGTAGTGTGAGCTTTCCACAAATGTATAAATGTCGATATAAGTCCTTGAAATAAGTTACAAAAATTAAATAAATTCTTTTCTTGAATAAATTTCAAGCACACTACAAGCCTCCATATTTTTTTGGAAAGTCATAGTATACCAAGACGATTTTACTTTTAGCAACTTTTAAATAAAGAACATTAAATAATAAAATGAACTAAATAATTTTTTAATAAAAAAAAATATTTTTATTGCCAATTTTTTTTATTAACGAGAGAAAAAAAGTAAGTGTTATTTGACTACGTAATTGTCAAAAACTATAATCTTCAAAGTCAAAATCTGAATTTAAAATATCAAAATTCGCGATTTTCCTACAAAATCACAAAAGTCGAAATATCTCAGTAGTCACTGAGAATTGGTAGAATATTTATGCCTCCATATTATTGCATTTTGATTCCACTTTAACGTTTTGGAAGGAATACGTCGAATTACAAGTCAAGTAACCCTGTATTAACCTTTGTCTGAAAAAAAAAGTTTAAATAGCTGAATACTGCGAGACTCTAACAGATTTCGCCCAATATACGATACACATTAGGCGTGTTTTATTGTACTCTAGGTTAGTTTAGTGTAAATACATGGGATTATACAACATAACCCAGATAAACCCAGTAATTTATCGGGGGCACCCACTCTGATCAAAGTTAACCCGGAAGAATTTTTACAGACGTGACAAACAGGAGCGCTCTATCACTAATAAGTTTAATACAACCTTAGCTAATACCAAACCCATTGGGTAGATGCCACGGGTGGAAGTTTTCATATCGCGATAAACCGACCGCCATGCTCATTTGTTGTTTGTGTAGCCCATGCTAATTTACTGGTTATTGATTTATCACAACTTGGAAGTTGTTCATGGTTAGTGCTTTAGGCGTAAACAGCTTTTAACCCGAATCGTTTTTCTGCACTTACTTAACCAAACCTGCACTATTTTTACAAAATAAAACACACTTATTATTACATTGACTAAACATAATGCATTACGTGAAAAATGTGTATGTGCCCCCAATAAATAACGAAACAAACGATCGATCTATACGTTATAACCTTTATTTCATTTAGAACTTTAAGAAACGTAACTAACGCGTAACTCGTTGCCAATTGGCAGCTCGCGATGCTAATCTTGCTATGCAATCTTCATGCAAAAACAACAACAAATGTCTACAAAAAATACGATATTCTAGATTTTGTGTTACAAATCCTGAGAGAAAACCCATGATAGCTTTGTTCCACTGTACCTATCGAGTTATTAACCGAATAGTGCTAAGAACCAACTCCTTTTGGCTGACTTTGTACGGGAGTCACTCTTAGTTTCATTCCGATTGAGGTAATTCTTGGCGGGCCATTGGAGGGCAGTATTATACAGATGCCCTCTAATGGCCAAAATTTCGCATCCTACTGTAATTATGTGGGGAGTTAAGAATATGCCTTTTTGCCATATTTAAATAGAAGATTAAGGGCGGCGCATCACGGGACCATACTATTTAGGGGTCCAAAAGCCATAAGAAAGATTTTTTAAGCCATAAATAAGTCGCGACAACGAAAACCAATTTTCCAAATTTTTTTTTAAGACAAGAAGAGGTCAATGCGAATTCTAAATTTATTGTGCCTCTTTGGCCATCTGTATCTCATCTTTATCCGAACGCCCTGCGATTTGTCTGATAAATAAAAAAAAAATATTAGGACAAAATTAAATTTTCTGAACGTACAGATCCAATAATTGGAACACATACGTTTCCACCAATAACCGATGATTTATAATACCTATCATCTAACAGTTTCCATGACACAGAGTAATTTTCTGCCTCCAGTGACAGATGGGACACTAACTCTAACGGCTCACCTTCTAAGTAAGATTTAAGGTGTACCAACTTTTGTAAATCGGAGATGTTTTGATCTTCCAGCACTTGTTTTACTAAATTTTTGAAACTGGAGTACCGTCCAACGTCACCCTTGAACTTGGTAATTTCAATGGGTTTAATACGGATTTTACTATCCCCATTGGAATTACCTTTCGAGCCAGCCATCGCCTGAATCAATTTATTTATAGCTTCCTCAAATGTGGCCACAGGACTTGGTCCTGACTGTTCGACACGACTGGAAGGACCAGGTGTGTCTTCAGTAATGCCACAGGCGGTAGCTAAATTTTCAGTGACATAATTTTTTCATACACTTCACACGTTTCTTTAAACTTATTTTCAGCAAAGTAAGCCACATTCTTATCCTCTGTCAATTGTAATACGCGGTCATTTGTTAGGAAAGTTACCCACTGAGATTGACTTTCCGCTTGAATGCTTAATAGCTTCTGTTTTGTTCTAAGAGTAACTTTTAACTTTGAAGCGTTTAAATATATATTTTTTAATCTTTCATATATTTCTTTTTGAGATTTAATAAACTCTGTCATGTTTACAGACAACTTAACTAAATTATTAGACTTTCAAAAAAACTTACCAGATTATATCTGGGACACAGTGCAATACACAGCACACAGCACAGTGATTCACCTCGGACAAAAACGGCAATTCACAAGGCGCACAGGACTCCACAAAAAAGGTAATTCTCTGCGCACAAGACTCCACAAAAAAAAACGGCAATTCTCTGCGCACAGGACTCCACAATAAACGGCTGTTCTCTGCGCACAGGACTCCACAAAAACGGCAATACACAAGGCGCTCTGGACTCCACAAAAAACGGCAATTCTCGGATTCTCCTAATCTCGAGTAACTGCACCTCCACTAAACGGTTCACAGTGCACACAACCTCGGACTGCACAACAACGGCAATTCGCAGCGCACAGGACTCCAAAAAACGGCAATACACAAGGCGCTCTGGACTCCACAAAAAACGGCAATTCCCAGCGCACAGGACTCCAAAAAAGGCAATTCACAAAGCGCAAGGACTCCACAACGAACGACAATTCCCAGCGCACAGGACTCCAAAAAAAGGCAATTCACAAAGCGCAAGGACTCCAAAAAACGGCAATACACAAGGCGCTCTGGACTCCACAAAAAACGGTAATTCCCAGCGCACAGGACTCCAAAAAAGGCAATTCACAAAGCGCAAGGACTCCACAAAGAACGACAATTCCCAGCGCACAGGACTCCAAAAAAAGGCAATTCACAAAGCGCAAGGACTCCAAAAAACGGCAATACACAAGGCTCTCTGGACTCCACAAAAAACGGCAATTCTCGGATTCTCGTAATCTCGAGTAACGGATCACAGCGCAAACTACCTCGGACTCCAAAAAAACGACACCTTCACTTACACCGCGAAGATAACTATTTATTATTTCGCTAATTTAAACTATGTCGCGAATTACCAAATCAAACTATCGCGTACACTACAACGTACTGGTTAACAAAATTATTACTCGACGGACCAAACTTTGTCGCGGTGATTAACACGTCGTTTATAATTGTGGGCAAAAGTATATTTATTCATTCTTAATTTATAGCTTACAAATCTAGGTTACAATATTACAATCTAGGTTACAAGGTATTTGTAACTGAATAACTTATGAACTACTTTATTAATATCTAGAACATAATAAAATAGCTAAACTGCATTATTGACTCATAAAGACATAAAGACCTACTTATTGTAAGTGAGGTCGACAATTCCTCTTGGGTCTAAATGACTCCCAGATACATACTTTAAGCTGGGTGATAATGTGACCTGTTGTCCATTTTCTTTTGGAAGGAAACTAGGGGGCTTCGCCCTAAAAGGAATAGTCTGTACGTTCAGAAAATTTAATTTTGTCCTATTTTTTTATTTATCAGACAAATCGCAGGGCGTTCGGATAAAATAAATCTAGCGGAACTTAACTTGTTCCGGATTGTCGGCGTTGTCTCCAAGCCATACTGATCAGCCAATTTCACCATAAAATCATGGTTAGTCAATATAGACAAGTAATGAGGTTATAATAATGCATTTGCGATGATTCGTGCTAACGAAGGACGTAAAATTCATAAATTTTTTTGCGTGGTCTCTGTGTTCAAGTTTCAAAAAATGTGCAGCTTAATTTACATCAAATTTCCCAAAAATAAAAAGTCAGTAGTCGGCACTACGAAAAGCATTATACGCCTCTATTAAGCAATATATTTTCACCTGTCTTAGATGTGCTGTTTGATGAAACCTGCAACAGTAACTGCAGCTTGGAAGACCGGCTTCCTTTTCCGTGCAAGTACCCTATATATCCTTCAGGTCCCTCTGCCGGGAAATGTGATAGATGGTATTTTCCTTGCAATCGCCCCCAGAAACAGTAGGGTTGTGGTGACTGGCTGCTGGCCAAACGAGCGTGAGTTAAAGAAATAGATTAGATGCCGCGGACGCGGACGCGGAGTCCAAGAAAACACAATGTTTCCTTGTTGCAAGTTTATTTCAGACTCAAAGAGTACAAATTATTTATCTGTAACTAATAATCTTAGATTACATAACATATACACATTATGCATATGCACTTCAACTGTCATAAGTAATAACACTATCTATCCCAAACACAACATGATCCTTCTAAACATTTGGTATGCGTGAATATATTACGAAAACCATAAAATGATCATTAAACTCATGCAACATACAAGACAGCATTAAAATATATTTTTTCAAGGATACCGAGGATCTTATTTAATGTTGCATATTGTATTGGGATGTAACTCGTGATGTTATAATTGATACAAACATTTTATGCATCTATGGGGTCTGGCGTGATAGAGGACATGTCAAGTTTTCTTAAATTATTTAAACTTAATTTTGTTAAGTATAGCATAAGTAGCAATCTTGCCCGTAAAGAGTGGCAAGATTCTTCTATAATAAAAAAACGAGACCGAGTTTTAATCGATTATACCCTGTAACGAACCGTTTTCGACCTTCAGATGTCTACATCAAAGTTAATAAAAAAATAAAAATAGATACAAAAATAAATTGAATAGCAGACATCTGTGGGTCGGAATTGTTAATAATATTGGGTCAACTGGTCCAAAAATCGCAAGCGACCAACTTCATGGGGGAGTGGACACGACAAACTTCAGGGGAGTTGGGTGACGGCTGTCACACGGGAACACGCGTTTTTTGCTTCGGGGAGTGGATTGTGGAAAGTGACGAAGAGGACACGCGCTGGTTGGAGATGAGGACGGCACGCAGTTAGTGGCTGATAAAAAAAGCGTGTTTGGCAAAAATCAGCTAAGTTATTGTGTATTGTTGTGTTGTGTTGTTTTTGCATGATTTGCCGAAATGTGCGCTGTGTAGCCTCCCGTAGAGGATTTCGCTAACGGTCCCCAATGTGATCCAGTATCACCACACTACCCCCCCCCCCATTCCAGGGGCGTAATTTTTGATTTCAAAAGGGAGGCGCCCTCCATTAATTTTATTCGGCCACGGCGCCTCAGGTCGGGTTTTTCTGTTAAAAATATTTAGTGGGTTTAGTTTGGCCGGGAACCGTCGCCATCAGGGTCCGCGGAGCGCGAATAAGGTGGCACCTATGCTGGTCGGTTGCACATGTGAATACTTTACCAATTTTCAACCCTCGTGTTGTGTCGTAATCCCGCAGGCATGCGATATTCCTTTTTTTGTAAAAGGACAGGGGCAACGAGTGGCGCAAACCCCGCCCGTCCGCCCGTATCTCGCGAACTGAGCTACAGCAACCGCATGCCGCTGCTCGCTCGTTGAGGAGCCATATCGTCATTGCCTAACCTGCACGGTTATAGAGGCATTGGCTCCGTCCCCTGTAGAAACTACACTTTACGAACAAATTTAATTTAAGCTGGTCATTGGAAAAAAATACTGGAATTCATTGGGATTGCATACATTTAGGCGAAAGTTCGAAAAGCTCATTAAAACTGGATGGATTGCTATTCATGTAGCTTCGGGTTAGCATTTGTATGAACATTATCTCGTATAGTGTAGGCTAGCTATTGAAAAAGACTCGGACATTGACTTGTATCCTCAAAATATGTTTTTTTTTGTGTAAAACACATTGAATAATTGTTTTAAGAAAGTTATTTCTACGATACTTTGGTAGAATCTACAATAGCCTTAGAAACTTTTAAATGCGAATATCTCCAAACCATGTTTTGTTACGAAAAATCTTGTTCTTTTGGCGCGGTATGATAGACCGATAAAAGTAAAATACTTACATTTCTTGACAATAAAATTTTTAAATGTAACTCTTAATAAATGTAATCTCGCAATATATTCATAAATATTCATTTTAGATAATATTGTATATGGATTTGTTTTTGGGCGAAAATTGATTTTATCTGATCCACAACCCCCCTATCCCCCGAAAAATTATTTTTTTTAAGGACACGCTGCCGATACATTTTCAAATTACAGTAGATGAGTAAACTTTGGTTTATCGTCAATTCAGAGCCCCATGATACACCCCATACGTGATCAGCTCAATTGGTTCAAAATTAAGAATACCTCACCGGTGACTCAGCACTATATGTCAAGACCATACGTCCATAAGTATCACTATAATATCACTACCGATCATTTGGTTCATTATTCACACCAAACCTATTACAATGAAGTAATCCATACTTGAACATATTCTCGGAAAATCGCATAATTCAATTCAAGTTGTAATCATCTAACATTACAATTTCCCATAACACTCAGAACACCTTGAATATATGTATTATGTTCCAATTATTTCGTCCTTACAACCGCACTCATAGAATGTAATCCAATATTCCGCACATAAATCCGTACAACTAACACACATCATGTGAATATACCGATACATTTCGGTTGAGAAATTTTGTGGACATTTCGATGAGATTGATGCGAACAGAGTCCGTATGTATGTGTATCAAAGCCCCACTCGCCGAGGCTCATCTCCCTACAATGTTAAAAATATCCCGAAATCATGATCCTGTAATATATTGTCCGATTCTATTGCTACTATGAAGTTCAGTCTGAACACATGTATCTATGACAAAGTGTCTGTTGTTACAGATAAAAAGGATTCTCTCATATTCTATAGTAGTGTTGCATTTTAAATTAACGCGCGTTTCGTTCCGTATCGTATTAAAACAACTGAAATGGAATTATTTCGAAACTATTTTTAAATTGATTCTGTTTTTTTTTGTCCTAGAATTTTTTTATGCATACATTTTCCGAATACTCGTACATACATACATATATGGGGATGAATGGAAATCAATTGATTTTACTCAGATCTCAATTCAGACCATAGCTTGTCTGTCCCGTGTCGTTCAGATTTCAACCTGGGGTTTTCAATTATAAAACAACAGTGAACACACCATGTGGATTGTTTGTTTGCGCAAATAAAATAAAAGATTAACTTTTTATTATTTACTGACATACAGATACTGTACAATGTGTATGCAATAAAATATTTTGACGTATTCATAGTATGGTGTAAGTCCTTGTGTAGTATTTTTTGTTTAAGGGAAACTCGTATTACAATAGATTGAATGGAATATTTATGACGTAAAACACTGTTTTCAGAATTGATATAAAAATTTGTGCTAGTCCAAAATATTTAATATTCGCATTCTTGACCGGGAGCCGGTCTCTTCTGAGTTTCGACCACTGCTCTAGTGCATAAATTTGTAGGTATACAAAGTTGGTAAGAAACCCTTGACATTAACAAAATTTTGCAAATGGAATTACAAAAATTTGAAAGTCTAAAGCAAATTTGTACAAATAGAAGACAACTTTACTTGTAGAAATTGATGCTCTCAGATGAACTCTCGTCGTCGACTAGGAGGCATTCACGTAGATCAGTCATTCTCAAACTTATTTTCACCGCGGACCCCTTTACACATGAGTAGCCTGTTTGGGGCCACCCGACTGAATTCCAAGCCTTGAATTTTTAAATTGTTTAAATATTTAAAAATAGGTACACAATCAAAATAGTTTTGATGTTTTAACAAATTTTTATTGTGCATAATATTATTAGTAGTACATACTAATGTAATAATCATACACTTATCATATCCAAAAATAAAACAAAAAGTTGCTTCATAGTGTTCAGTGGGTTGGGTGCACTTAATGGGACGATATTAGTTTGTTGATGTCGGGTGCCATGTTTGTTAATAAAAGCCTTAAATCCCCCCTCATGTCTAATCGCGATCGGTTTTTGTTTTTAGTTACAAGCGTCATAACGGCGCTAAAACTATGTTCAACTAAATACGATGAGGAAAAAGGTATTAAAGAAACTGTGGACCACAATTCAGGATACAGACTTGTTACGGTTTTTTGAAGTCAACTGGAAACTGACAGCATTTGCCAGCAGCATCTACCTATGTTCTACTTGAACAATACAAGCTTCGCCACAAACAGAGATATAATAATTTTAGTTTGAATTTGAATTTAACTTATCACTTTGCAGTTGTAAATTGATTTCATTAAATTTACCGAATACATATGTCGGTCATGTAAGCTTTATCTAGGTTAATACTTATTCAATTGAGTTTCAAATCATAATCGTTTCTAAAAATGTTTGCAGCTACAGAAGCTACAAATTCGTCATAGACGACTTTACAGCATACAACCCCGTTACAGAGATATTCACGAAAACACGAACAAAAATTCTCGTTTTTCTAAGGTTCGAACCCCCGTAGCACCCTTAAGGGTGCGCATATTGATTAGAAAGTTGGCCACTTTTTTTCAGAACCATATTTACTACGATTTAGCCATACATCTTATAGCCACAGTTACCGTTATAGAGATTTTCGTGAACCCTTTTTTAAAATATCGTTTGACCTGCTGGCGTTAGGAATGCTCGAATCAAAATCGAATTTTGACAGTTTATTCTGGAACCAAAAGAGCTACAAACTTGCCTTACAGCACTTTTCAGCACATATTACCGTTATCGAGATATTCGAAAAACAGTTTAAGAAGGGGTTTGGCTCTCTGTAACACAGCTAGCGGTACAGACGGGGACTTTCGGGCTCTTGTGTAGGACCTCGGAAGGAAGGCTGATGCAAAAATACAGCTTTTCCCTAATTTTGCCGAAGTTACCACATTTTTGTTCAAATTTCCTGGGGTAATAGTGTCTTTCGTAAAAATTAATTTGAAATGGAATACAAATGGTTAGTAAATATTTAATTTTATCGAAATCTTTCGCGGACCCCCTAATAGGTTTCACGGACCCCCAGCACGGCTTCGCGGACCCCAAGAATCCGTAGGGACCACTTTGAGAATGCATGACGTAGATCATACACACTGCTAAGTTAATTTCGCTGAGAAAAATGTGTGCTCAGTAATCACGCTAAGCGCACTGTCTACGCGTCTAAAAATTAAAAAAAAATACCGGCGTACAGAGGGCTGCGCCCGCAATACGAGGGTTTTTTAGAATTTTGATGCATAGTGAATATTTTTTGTACATATATTTTATAAGCAATAGATAAGAATTGTGCACAATATTTCATTCTGTTCCACCTTTCATTAGACCAATCCAAAAATAGATTTACTATTTACCCAGTCTGTATAAAAGTACTCCAAGGCAAATCTACAGGATTTTTTCGATTTCAGATTTCTGATGGCCTTTGAGCAAAAATATTTATCGGTTCAAAACACTCTTTTAAGCGATGTCACACGTTAAACTGAGCTAAGTGTTACGAATTGTTTTTTGAACCGTGTGGCTTGGTTTGTCACCACCTGAATGTGGTTGTGGAGTGCGGAGTGCGGAATGCGAATGTCAGTCCCGTCCGGTATGGACAACCACTCAAAAGTATAAAAGTCTTCACAAAAAAAAACATACAGAAAAAAATCAGTCACTTCCGGCAGGATTTAGGTACTAAAACCTAGATTTGAATTAAAATTGTACCATATTGTACTGGGATTTGAAGAGTGCAAGTATGTACATTCTGCGATGCATTTTAAATTTAGTGACAACCGATTCGATCTAGTGTCTAAGGATAAATTTTAATCTACACCAGGATTTGTTGGTACTCTGTATCGGCTATTAGCTAGGCATGTCTTATTTCCTTATTTTCCACTATTTCCATAGGAAAGATATTAAGCTCACCTCGTGGAACTGGCGAAACTGACTAATGCTAAAAGCTTGGATTGGGGAAATAAATGGGTTCTTTTCAGCTCGGAAATGATTTGCACATTTGTCGCATTCTTCTTCTTTTTCTCCGTATAAGACAAACAAAATTTCCTTCCTCTCTGTATTATGTTGTTCGCGTGAGTGTGTCGACAGAAGAGCATTACGCGCTGTGAAAAGTTGGCCATCACACTACACTTTTGCAAACTATATAAGAATTGAATAAGCACAACTTGAAATTGTTATTGTTTGCAAAAGTGTATAGGCCAACATGTCGCCACCGCATAGCCAAGTGTGCCGCTTTGAAGCCATTCCTCCTTATTATACAAAATTCATATGGATTTATTTCACGGTGTGCATTTTTCATTTATCACGAATAATACATCATTCATTCATTTCGCGTAAGTTATGAATATTCTAAACAAATATGTTTGATAACTATTACATCATCTTTATGAGTAACGATTCTGTTTAAAGTGGCCTTTTTAGCAGAAAAATGTTTTTTTCTCGAAAATCGAGCCAGAAAAAGTTGTTAGTCTGCATTTTAATTTGCATTCGCATCGGTCAGATTATGGGACAAGAACATCTTGGATTGAGATTTATTTGAAAGAAGAAATAGCTTTACTGATGCATGTGTTTGTTTCACACCACATCAGAAACAATTATTATTTGTCTATTTTTAGCCACCTTTCGCACGCACTTAATTTATGTCAGCCTTACACTTTTGGCTCACCTGTTTACAGATGAGCGGTCCTACAATGTTTTCACAAGCTAGTGGAATTGAATTCTAAAATAGTGGTTACAGGTTACAAATTTTGGTGTTTTAACTTCAAACGTTTCTAAATTTGTCTGCAAAACATTTTGAAAAGATGGCATGTCTAAAAGATATAACCGCTTGGTCGTTGAAGATTATGATTTTTAGAAAGATTTTAAAAGAAATTCTTGTGTTTAAATTCTTAAAAAAAAAATATTGGCGTTTTCCAAATTTTTATATTGCGACTCGCTTAAATCTCAACATAGTGATGGCCCAATCAGGTTTTGAGTTTGCCACCCCTCACAAAGGGTCATACTGTTTGTATGAACATGTGATAAATTAAGGTGACCAGATTCCCAAAGGACCAATGCTGTACAAATGGTCGCGGAATTTGGGTTTCAGGCAAATCCTCAGCCATACTTCCATGTCCGAAGTCTGCGTCGCAAAAATGTTGGCGAATTCTCTAATGTGCGAGCTCTAAGTAATTATACAGACGAGCAGGGACGTAGCCAGGATTTTGTTTCGGAAGGGGTCCAACTCTCGATATTAGAAACGCTGCATTAGCTATACATTTTTTTTCCGTAACTTAGTTTGCATCTATTGAACTCAAAGCACCTGTTCAGTACCGGTTTAAGTTTTTTTTTCAGAACCTATTCAGTTTTTTAGGTTTTTGCAGCACCTGTTCAGTACCGGTTTTTTAATGTTTTTTCAGCACCTGTTTATTCCCGGTCTTTTTCAGATTTTTTTAGCACCTGTTGAACACTGAATGAACTGATACTGGTAGTAGGTTCTTTAGCACCGCATTTAAGCACAGTTAAAAACTAAAAAAAAAATTTTGGGTGGCTGCCCCAGAATGATTATTCTATTTTCTCGAGAAATACTCATCGAATCGGCGCGGTGGAAGCACTTAGGTCATTTTGGAATCAGCGACCCTAAATTACCTTATAAGATGATGATGATCTAGATCAGTTTTTCGACTTTACTACTTTTGTGGTTGATCTAAAATTTGACAATCTACGACTCTATCTCTAGAAATAATAAATATGCCCAAATCTACCACAATTTTTAGTATCCGAAATTATTTTGGAATTTCTGCAAATACTAACTAGCATGTAGTTATATGTAATCAAAGCTCATTTCTGTGGAGAAAGCACATTTTCTGTGGAGAAAGCTCATTTTCTCTAGCTAATTAGGTACCGGTCCCTAAAAAATGAGTTCTCCACAGAAATTAACTTTGATTGTTCAATCAATTGTCGGCATATAATATAGAGTCGGCATACATTATTCAATTGATTGATGAATATAATTTCATTTCTGTGGAGAAAGCCTATTTTTTCTAGCGAATTACTGGTACCTAAAAAATGAGCTTTATCCACAGAAATGAGCTTTGATTCTTCAATTAATCGCGTAGTCTATGTCGACCTTTATCCAATTGATTGAACAATCAAGGCTCATTTCTGTGGAGAAAGCTCATTTTCGCCAGCGAATTCGGCAGTGCAACCTAAAAAATAAACTTTCACTGCAGAAATGAGCTTTGATTGTTCAATCGATTGGATAATGTATGCCGACTCTAAGAGTGAGCAGAAGAAAGTTCCAGTATCGACTTTTGAACGTTAATGTTCCAGTTAGCCTGTCCTAAAGCCGACTCGTAAGGTTATTAATTTTAATGTAAAAATATCTTCAAAATCATTAGGAAAATGATTCAGCCAAGGCAGTTTTGACATTTTAAAAATCCATAATTTTTCACCACTATTTTGAAGGCAGATATACCACGGTCCTCAAAAAATAAGTCGACGCGCTGATCAGCCTCTCCTTGTTACGATTTAAAATTTCATAGAAACTGCACCCTCTTTTTTGCATTTAACAGTTTCTATTAACTGGACTTTCTGTTATCTGAACTAACTCTGAGCTTTGCTTTTCGGCTTTTTAGGTTAATCTCAACCAAAATGACACAACTTTTCAAGTTACTCGTTAATAATTTCAAATACGATCAAACATGAAAGCACAGCCGAATATAATGACAATGTGAGTGCATCATTTGAAATTCCATGTTTATTGAAATCATTTCGGGAGGGGTCCGGACCCCCTGGACCCCTCCCCTGGCTACGTCCCTGCAGACGAGTCATATGTCTAAATTCCACGAAGCGGTGTTGGCATCCATTCACTCACCGCTTGTACCTCGCTTTACCAAAATGTTGGCGAATTCTGAAAAGCGCGACATACAGGGCGAAGCCTGAACGAAGCAAAGAGCGAGCCACAGGATTTGACTAAACGTATGAATCAGCCATAGGTCTAAATCTTACGAAATGCATTCCGCAGCAGAACTACGTCGCAAAAAAGGCGAATTCTGAATAGCGCGACATACAGCGAGGTCTGAGCAGAGGAGGACGAGGTATAGGATCTGAGTAATCCAATGGTCTACATCCTTCAATTAGATCACCGCTCGCTGGTTGCAACAGACAAAGCGAGGCCTGAACGAAGCTAAGGGCGAGGCACAAGACCTGAGTACACGTATGGACGAGCCGAATTGCCTTCCATTGGCTCACCGATCGCTGCGCTTGCACTTTTCCTTATCCTATTTCGCTATACTACGTCCCAAAAATATTAGCGAATTCCCTAATGCGCGACAGACAATGCCAGGTGTGAGCAGAGCGAAGGGCGAGGCACACACCTAAACCTGGTTGCAATATTTCTGGAGGAGAGTATGTCTCTCTCCATGGTAACATTAATGATGCCACGCTGGTTCCCTGGGCTCCAAACGCCGTTTTAAATGGATTCTAAGGACATGTGGGGGAAAAAATAATTTAAAATCCATGCCGAGTCCTTTCTTTAGTATACATTTGTCTATGCAGGTAGATGAAACAATCGGATGGAGTAAGTAGGTGATTTTTCAATAATGTTGTGATAGGAAAAATAAATTAAAATCTTATCTTTCGACGACTATAACATCTGAACGTTGCAAGCTAGAAAGAGCCTTGAAATGTTCACGGTAACCTACAAGTTTGCAAAATTTCAAAATTCTGCACAAGATTTTCCAAGTTATGGAAAATTGTCGATTAGAAAAACACAGGAGTGCGATTTGAGCAGCTGTAACTTCCGAATGCGGATAGGTGTAACGTGAAATTTGAATTTTTTTTCATAGAGATCGGGAAGGGTTCCCGAGCTTTCGAAAATGAACGATTGTCAAACATAAAAGTGTGATTGTCTCGCTAAATATCGATCGTAAGGGCTACAGGGGTCAAACTTTACACCTTAAAAGCAGGCAAGACTGATCACAGGCCTCATTGAGGAGCGTATTTGGAAGTGAATTAGGTTTCATTGTGTGGCATTGGAAATGCTGTACATTTTGCTGTACATTTTCCAGTGCTGTCCGACAGGTCAAAATGCTGTACGTCTGGTCAGCTTATGATAAATTACAAAGGTATCTCGACTAACGTGTCGTACATGGACGATAGGTCACGCATGTGTTTTTTGCTGGCTGGGAAGCTGTCGCTAATCGCTACAAAACTAAATTTAGCGAGTCACTTGAAGAATTTTTGTATGGAAATGATAGGAGGTGATAGGAATAGCTCACATCTCTGGAAATCGGCGCATAGCGATGTTAGAAGAAATATCTTTGGGCTGCAAAAATTATAACCAATTATGTGATTGCCTATTTATATATTTGCAATAAATCTAAATTTGAATTTGAAAAAAAAAATTCAAAAATCAAGACATTCCATCGACACTATTTCCATAATAACTTCTTTCTACTCGTATTTTATGTGCACATTTTTCTCCATAATTTTCTCATGCCAATTCTCATCCCATTCCAGGAAGCCGACATAGCAATTGCCGCAATGACAATAACAGCCGAACGGGAGCGTGTTATCGACTTCAGTAAGCCATTCATGTCGTTGGGAATCTCCATCATGATAAAGAAACCAATAAAACAAACACCAGGCGTATTTAGCTTTATGAACCCACTATCACAGGAAATTTGGGTAAATCTCTTCGCCCACTTTTATTTCCCTATACACAAGCTAACACGAGATAATCTTTTCAGGTTAGTGTCATCTTCAGCTACATAGGAGTTAGTATAGTGCTATTTTTCGTCTCTCGATTCTCGCCGTACGAATGGCGTCTGATACAAATCACAGGTAAGACTCTTCTTCCCACAAATACGATGCTTTAGTCTATACCCATTCCAACTTGACTTCATAAATCCTCACCATGGTAGTTTCAAATCGAAATTGGATAGTCGAAAACTACTTCACAAATTCTCCATAATTGCCAATAAGATAAAAGTCCATCTCTCTCTTTTTCTTATATCGTTTTGTTGTAATCCCGCAGGTGAAAGTCACGAGCCAATCCCAACACAAACAACAACATCCACGACAACGGTGAACGAATTCAGCATTCTGAATTCGTTTTGGTTCGCACTGGCCGCCTTCATGCAACAAGGATGCGACTTATCGCCACGATCCGTCTCCGGACGTATTGTCGGAGCCGTTTGGTGGTTTTTCACACTAATCCTTATCTCATCGTATACCGCCAACTTGGCGGCCTTCTTAACCGTCGAACGAATGATAACGCCCATAAATTCCCCAGAGGATTTGGCAACACAATCGGAAGTCGAATACGGAACATTGCTGCACGGATCGACGTGGGACTTTTTTCGAGTTAGTACTACTATTATATCGATGTCCTTATACGGCAACGACTTTTAATTATGATAGAAGCTATTCGATAAACGATTTGTTGAAATTAACTTTGAAAAGAAACTTTATCGAGTGACATTTTTTTCGAATTCTCTTCTTTTTGCAGAGATCGCAGATACCGTTGCACACGAAAATGTGGGATTACATGAATGCGAGAAAGCATGTCTTCGTGAGTACGTACGACGAGGGCATTCGACGTGTGAGAACGTCGAAAGGAAAGTACGCGCTTCTGGTGGAATCGCCGAAAAATGATTATGTGAACGCTCGCGAACCGTGCGATACGATGAAAGTGGGACGCAATTTGGATTCGAAAGGATTCGGAATTGCCACCCCACTGGGCTCGCCACTGAAGTAAGTATAGCCGACATGTAGTCGGACATATTGCAATTAAGTTGTTCAAACAGGATATGATTAAGGAGTATGATATGTATATGTATTGGACTCGATTTCAAGCGGTCGGTCGGCCTTCATGTTCGACATGCTGCCATTACATGGAAATTAACCATAGACGAACATATAGGGCAGCATCCTGAGCAAGATAATCAAGGACTATTCAGTGGAATCAATTAACGATGCCTCCACGTCCACGTAGTCTGTCATGCGGATGCCTAGAATCTCGTTGGCTCCAAGGCCAATATCAATTTCACATCAGTGTTGCAATCATGCATTTTGACCGTTACACTCGTATTCCGGATAAGTCTATCACACCTATCAACCAATCAGCATCCGTTCGTAATGAACTCTTAATCTAGATCTGATGAAGGCTGTAGGAAGCATATGAGTACACATCCTTCGACCGCGGTGTAGCTCCCTTGAGTCGTATTAATGCATCGAAACAGGCCCGCAGAGATGTGTCGTCGCCCACTGGTTATATAAGGCATGTCACTAACTAACATTCCATTAATTATGTCATCAATTCTCATGTGTTATGGATAAATCAATTTGGCCCATGCCTCTCGGGTACTAAATCGATCAAATGGAAACAATTTAATCACACAGCTCATATCGAGATATTGTGTGAGAGATGCTTTCCAACAATTCAGCGGAGTGAAAGTGTTGCACCAAATGCTATTCCATACAAAGGACGACTCGACTTAAGGATTTTGAGTCCATCCAGCTCACATGAAGAAGCACTAATTCGAATTATATGTCCTGCTTCGTAGTACGTTGATTCTATACATATATGGTCAAAATCGAATCTTTCATCATTCTTGATGACGGACGGAATGGAGATAGATGAATGTATGTTTCTTCGGAAGAATTTATTGTTTCAATGATGATGTCGTATAATTTCCATAATTTATTGTGGGATTTATGTGGTCGATTTGAAGGACTGGAATAATTTAAATTGAAAACCGTTTGATATGGATAAATGCGTGTCGAAGGAAATCCCAGAAACGTCAGACTTTATTACGAAATGTGTGGAAACAGATCTTCTGATTACGTTTTTACCAGAAATCAGGAAATATAGATGAAGCTATTTATGAACCGCTTTTTCTTGGAGATTTTTTTTTGTCTTTTTTAATTTATATTTTTATCTTAGTCATATTGATACAACAATGTTTATTTCCATTTTAGGGATCCCATCAATCTGGCCGTGCTTTCACTCAAAGAAAACGGTGAACTGGCCAAACTCATGAACAAATGGTGGTACGATAAGACCGAATGCAATACACGCGACAATCAAGAAACATCACACAATGAATTGTCGCTGAGCAATGTTGCAGGCATCTTTTACATCCTTATCGGTGGACTTTTGGTAGCTGTGATAGTGGCCATCATTGAATTTTGCTTCAAGAATCGCGCGAGTCAACCCCAACAGAATCGAAACGCCCTGACAGATGCAATGCATTCGAAAACGAAGCTGTCGATACAGACGGGGCGAGAGTACGATAACGGACGAGTTGGGGTATAGTTTTTTACATTTTTCTGAAGGGTGTGTTTTCCAGATGCGATTGTATGAACTGCTAATTATAATTAGCTACGGTCCCATTACAGCTGCGTTTTTTAAAGGTGTAAATTTTTTGGTAGCTTTTGAACGACAAAGATAACCAATTTTCCATTTTTAGGGTTTTTTAGAAAAATTTTTTTTCAAAAAACCCTTATGAAATCGATTTTGTCCGTCCGTCTGTCCGTCCGTCTGTCCGTCCGTCTGTTCACTAAATAACTCGCGAACGGCTTAACCGATTGTCATGAAATTTGGTAGGAAAGTGTAGAATGGTTACAGTCTTTGGTTGGTAGAAAAAAGATAACAGGGTGTCCCGAACGTTTGAAAAAAGTCGACTTTTTTAGTTTTTATCGAAGATTAACATATGGGTATTTAAATCAAAGATCTGAACGAGTACATCTCATATCAGCTAAATTTTTCCAGTTTGGAGTAACGGTAAAAAAAGTTATTGTCGTTTAAAGTTAAACTTCCTTTTCGACCTCCGTTTTTCTAAACCGTTATAGGGATCGATATGAAACTTTGCACAAAGGTTGGTCAGTATGGTCTTATATACGTTAAATATTAAGACTGTTGACTTTTGCTAAGGAAAAGTAAATAACAGTAAATTTGTAAAATTTCAATTTGTTCGTGTGTAGCCCGTCTTAGATTTTCAAATATGAAAATTCTGCTAAGTGTTTTTAGAAAATTACAAAGGGAATATGTCTACGAATTTTCATTCGAATAACTGTATCCAAACCGGAAATATAGCCAAAAAGTATTAAGTAAGGGCCTTTCACAATGCAAAGGAAGCCTCTTAAGCATTTCGTTAATGCATATCTTTTAACTTGAACATGAAATTTGGTGGAAATGCATAGAATGGTAATAGTGTTTGCCACAAATATTTTTTAAGTTTGTAGGACCAAGTTAACAGGGTGTCCCTGAATAGCTGCAAAAGTATACTTGTTCAATACTCATAGGAAAGCTTGTGTGGGCTCTTATGTCAGGGGACACCATGAAATCTTTTCATATAAGTTGCTTTACCTTGATTAAAAAAACAGTAACAGTAAATTTACAGCTAATAATTCAGTTCATATACAGGGTGTCCGGAAACTGCCGCATAAACGCACCGGATTATGATTCCTCATTTGATTTCCAGCAAAAAAGTTGTACACAACATACCCCTCAGCTTAACCGTTTAGCTGCCACAGACATTTACATTTTTTTGAAAAAATCATTTTCTTGCACGACTTAAAGCCTAATACATATCTCCAAAGCTAGACCAGCTAGAATAGTGAAATAAAATGATTATTACAGCCAACAAATTTAGCTGTCAATTAACTAACTAACTAACCACACTAAAATAAAATAAGAGGTTTGGTTTTAACAGAGCTTCAAAGTCAAATTTGCGTGATTTGACCCAAAAACAATCTTTTTTTCCGTCTCAATTTTCTCCAACTTTTGCCAAGGTGAGGTGCTTGTACGATTCTTTTAAAAATTGGCGCATAGTCTGACGTTCATATCTTTCTTTCATCATTTTGATCTAGCTCTATTACTTCTAACAGTTTTTATACGTTAAGTGTAGAAAACTAGGGTTAATTTTAGCTCGAATTCAACACAATTCAATTCACACTGCCCCTAAAGAACTGCAATTGGTAAAATCTATTCAAAGTACATATGTCGAAATCGAGCCAAAATTAACCCTAGTTTTCTGCACTCAAGGTACTAAAACGGTTAAAAATAATGGAGCTAGAGTAAAATTATGTAAGAAAGATATGATCGTAAGACTTTGCGCCAATTTTTAAAAGAATCGTACAAGCACCTCACCTTGGTAGAAGTTCGAGAAAATTGCGATGGAAAAAAGATTGTTTTTGTGTCAAATCACGAAAATTTGACTTTGAAGCTCTGTAAAAACCAAACCTCTTATCCGGTTTTAATGTGGTTAGTTTTATTATATAGGTAAATTTGTTGGCTGTAATAACCATTTTATTTCACTATTCTAGCTGGTCTAGCTTTGGAGATATTAGGCTTTAAGTCGTGCAAGAAAATGATTTTTTCAAAAATCTTTAAATGCTTGTGGCAGCTAAAGGATTAAGCTGAGGGAGTATGTTCAGTACAACTTTTTTGCTGGAAATTAACCGAGGAATCGTAATCCGGTACGTTTATGCGGCAGTTTCCGGACACCCTGTATAAAGCCCAGCCATCCTTACGTTTGCCTGAGTATCTTTTTGCTCAAAGGCAATCAGAAATGTTAAATAGAAAAATGCCTGTAGATTTTCCTTGGAGTACTTTTGTACAAACTGCGGGTAAATAGTAAATCTATCTAGGAAGCATTTTATTAATGTTGTGCACAATTCTTATTAATTGCTTATAAAATACACTCCCAATCAATAGGATAGTTCCACTTGTCAAATGACTGTATCTCGGTAAGTGATAACGGTATTTTATTAAAACTTGGTGGCAATGTTTTCAGTATCCTGCTTGTTCTTCGCATAACATAAGGTCTCAAATCCGGAGTCCCGTTAGGATTTTCTTACGATAATTCTTAAAAACCGTACAAATAGTGAAGTCAATAGGATAGTTCCAGTGGAAATAAAACATCAAATAACGGTACAGAAAGATAATTTTACTTTGAAAAATGTAGCTGGTAATAAGCAGAATTTTATTTAAGTAATTTAAGCTCAACAAGTTAATCTAGGATAGAATTGTATAGGTTTTAACGGTAAATTAAATTAGTTTGGCCCCAGCTCCTCTAAACGTTATCACAAGATCTTGAGTGTACTTAAATTATCGTCTAACGGTATAGATATTCCTTGTCATTCATCCCCACACATTTTTGATGGTATTTAGATCTAGGAAGTATGGGAGACCTCCCAAAATCTTGATTAGTTGGTCTTGAAACCAATCTTTTATCAGTCTTGCTCCATGATTGACGCCATTATCTTGTTAAAATCTCAAAGATGTTGCATGGAAAATGTCGGTAATTTTAAGAATTATATTACCCAGAATATTTTTGTAAGAATGGACGTTGTAAATATCCCTACTTTCTACAAGCTCAATAGTTCCACACCGAGATAGGCAACCCCATACATCGACGTTTCTTACTCTGAGTGATGTATCTACAAAATTAATTTATTTTTGCTCGAATCGTGGTAATAATACCTGAATCCATCTGAACCGACGAGATTCAATCTTTTCCGTCACTAAAAATAACGCGTTTGACCAATCCATACAGTTTCTATATTGGGGTTGAATATCTTGGTATGGAACTATTGAGCTTTTTTAAATTAGAGGTATTCAGAGTACCTAAAACTAACAAGATAATGACACCAATTATGATGCAAAGCTGATGAAGGATTGATTTCAAGACCAACTAATCAAGGTTATTGGGGAGACCTTCATACTTTCCAGATCTAAATATCACCAAAAATGTGTGGGAATGAATGACAAGGAAGATCTATACCGTTAGACGATAGTTTAAGAACACTGAAGCTCTTTGGCGAACGTTGAGAGGAGCTTTGAACGAAATCAGCTTAATTTGCCGTTAAAACCTATACAATTCTATCCCCGATTAACTTTTTGAGCTCAAATTACTTAAATAAAGTTCTACTTATTACCAGCTACATTTATCGAAGTAAAATTATCCTTTCGTACCGTTATTTGATGATTTATTTCCACTGGAACTATCCTATTGACTTCACCGTTTGTACTGTTTTTAAGAATTCTCATAATAAAATCCTAATGGGACTCCGGATTTGAGACCTTCGGTTATTGAAAGAACAAGCAGGCTACTGAAAATATTGTCACCAAGTTTCAAGAAAATTCCGTCATCACTTACCGAGATACAGCCATTTTTCAAGTGGAACTATCCTTTTGATTGGGAGTGTATATGTACAAAAAATATTCACTATGCATTAAAATTCTAAAAAACCCTCGTATTGCGGGCGCAGCCCTCTGTACGCTGGTATTTTTTATTATCCATCCTTTATCTTCCGTTCTGAATTTTCATTTGTCAATTTTCCATCTTCCACTTTCATTATTTTTTTCAATTTTAGATTTTTCGCTTCCGGATGGTTCAGGTAGTTTTTACATACGTACAAAAAATCTTCCTAAAACTTCATTTTGGGGTTTTAGATACTTTTTTAACTGGAGCTTAGCGTGAGACCTTTGGAGGAAGTAGTTATAAAAATAAATCAAATTCGTATTCCAATTTTGAGTTTGTGAGGGCAATAATTAGGTGTTACCGAATTTGTGGGTAATTTCAACTCATCACCAATTGACCAATGAAAAAATCAAATGTTTTAAATAATTAATGTTTTCTAATCACAAATATACTTACTACAGATGAATAAATGAGGTTACATAAGAATTTGTTTGCTTATGTTAATTTTTTCCTTAAATCGGGATCTAAAGTAGATACATTTTATAAGCGTTTTTTTTTTCACAAGTAGATTCAGAAAATGGGCCCTTTGCGCCCGTTAGATCAAAATTTTAAGCTTCTGTCTCTGTCGCATATGTACCGAAAACATCGTAGCCAAATTATGTAAACGAAAGTCCGGTAATAAAACAGTTTAGATTTGAATGTATTGGAATAACACTTTTAACAAAAGACTCTAATTTCTGTGTTTCATTAAAAAAAAACACCTATTTCCATAAATAGTCTCTAATTACGCAGTATCAGTCGTATCCGATCACCAGGGGTGTACGCAGAAAAATATTTCGGGAGGGGTTTTAGGAACAAGGTTTGCAGGATAGTCCAGCGTGATAAATTAACTGAGGCCGTCACTTTTAATCTGCAGTTAGCGGCAAACCTATGAAACATAAAAGCAATTTTGACATTTCCAGTTTGAGCTGCCCTACCTCTGAGAGAAACTTTAAACGGATCATAGGTTTCTACTGTAGATTTTTTTGTAGTGCCTTCCTGGCACTAGGCGTTCTCAACCTTCAGAAAAACAGCAACGTATTACCCGCAACTTTCCGAGTATGTACTGAGTCCCTCGCTCATTGGCGATAAAATTTCTTCAAAAATTACTTTAATGACGAATTTGGAATATCTTCATTTTCCGTCTTCACATAAAGAATTACCCATTTAGCATCTCAGTGAAATCATAGTCCGTCACATGATAAATTCTAAAACTATCATAAACAGAATTTGTCTACAGTGGGTTTCGAAACCACTGCCCTGTGCTTCAAAGGCGATTACCCTAGCCACTATTCCAACCAACCTTCTGAAAATTTCGGAGCGGGTTTGAACCCCCAAAACCCCTACGTAGGATCACCACTGCCGATCAATATTGCAAGGTTTAAGCGTTTTCGAATTAATTTAACTTGAAAATTTTCAAAAACCCAAAGAAAAAGTAGTTTCGTAAAGAAGACATAATGTAAATGGTTCCGTGGGGTGTACCAGACTTCAGAGCAACATAAAACTGCTATAACTTTTTAACTAACTCAACAATTCATACAAATACATGCTTAAACTATAAAATGCGATACATACTAAAACTTAGAAAAATCATAGTAACCCATGCCATGCGTTAGTCCAGAATGGCTATGTGATCACACAACCCATATGTGGTTGACTCCAAATTTATTACACTACACTCCACGGAATAATTCAAACGTCAAAATATTGTCGATGCAATTATTAACCCTTCTGTCGTCGCCTACGAGCTATTATGCCTAAGGTGTAGCTGAATTTTCTGTGAAATCAATCTTAATTTTTGAAGAGGTTTAATTTTGGATCTTGAAACAGTTTACATATTATGTCTTACGATGATGAACCGTTTTTTCGTTTCTTTAGACATAGTTTACATATCGCCGAACGTTTGATCGCATTTGTGGCCGTCGGTTCCTTTGAAATATTGTATATGGAAAGGGTGGACAATATTGTTGAACGATATTTTTCATCAAGATATGGTACCAATGGTCTATCTGGATCTATACGCCAACAGAAGGGTTAAATATCACGTTGGCATTTTAAGAGAGTAATAAATATTACGCGGTTTTTATATTCTCAATTGTAAACAAAAAATTGACGTTTGAATAAAATTTTCACGCATACTATGAAGTGCAATAGTGTGAAAACGGTGCCATTTTTATTTTCTGATGGCCATTCTGGACTAACGCATGGCATGGGTTACTATGCTTTTTCTAAGTACTAAAATTACATATACATCAAAGTATTATGCAAAAACTTTTTCTATAAAAAAATTCAAATTCAAATTCTCTCTGGGGTCTGTCAGAGCCCACCCAACCATCCGAGGGTTAATTTTCCATTTTTTTTTGCATTTTATATTTTATTTTTTTTTTCTGTTTTCGATTTTCAATTTCATTTTCCTGTTTTCATTTTAAATTTTTATTTTTCTTTTTCATTCAATCGACTTACTCTCTTTGTATGTTAGTGAAAAAATGCTGCTTACTGCATATATCTTTCCCTGTATTGCAACACGATTTGCACTAGATTTTGATATGCTGAAGGTTTTGGTAGAAAAAAATCGGAAAATAAATGGAATCGTACTATGTGGCCAACTGTGTCAAACTGATCAGCAATCGCTTCTGACAAAACACATCCTCAGAATTAGTTTATTCGAATCACAATGTTCTAATTTAATTTCTTTTTTCAGTACTACCCAACCTCACAACTAAGCGCACCCAGCGAAGCCGAAACTCTACATATGAACGCTCATACACAAGTCTGACGCGAACATGCGCAGGATGCGCGTTTATGACGCACTCCCTGCGCACCAACAATACGTCGAATTATGGCCAATAGCCGCCAAGAAACCGAAAAGATAATAAGTCACGAAAATTTGGCACATCAAAATAATACGTTAACACGTAATGCCAGTGCATCGCCCTATGTGGGGAACACCTAGGCGGCGGACGAGTATATGTAAAGAAAATTGCATTTGCATAAATTTAGGCTGACAACAGGAGAATATGTGTATTTCATAGAATAATTATTATAATATTACAGAAATGATTAGTAATAGGTTGAATGCATGTGTATAGGTATATTTAGTAATTTGTTTTTTTTTTCTGTTGGTTTGTTTGAGAGAGATTATATACATAAATTTAGATATTAAGACGATTCGTTCAGGCGATTACGCGTACTAATTAAAGATACGTCAGGTGTATCTTTTCATCCATATCTAAAGCAGATATGTAAATAAAAATAAGCATAGGGAAACTCAGAAGACTCGTTAAAAAATGCCATAATCAGATCTGCAAAAAAAAATTATTAAAATTAATGTAAATTAATAGTATATTCAAACAAGCTCAAAAAGTAAACTTACACAAATATTACCAGGTTTTCTGGTCCAGTTACATAAAGACATTTTTTTAAAGTTATTTTGCATTATTAGTTAGTTATAGTTCATTCAAAAATATAGGTAGATAGATTGAAATACTTGAAAACATTTTAATGTTAAGTTTGAGCTTTTTAAGATTTTTTTTTATATTTCGCAGTACATAGTAAATCGAAAGCCTTTTACCTTTGCTTTTACTTTTAGAAATCTCTTGGGATTATTTTGTTTTCTTGGATTTATCTGAACGGCGCTGAAAGATGAGGTCTCATTTTTGAGTTTATTGTCAAGTCTTAACAAATTGAAAAAATATAATTTTAATTGCGGTGGTTATTTTTAGTCTTAGTATGGAAAAAACCATACTGCGTCCAATCAACTGGCAGCACGAACAGCCATTTGGCTGCTATTTAGCATCTACACTAGCAGCCAAATTGAGACAGAAAATGACAACCAAAATTTCATTTTGGCGATTTTTTAAATTTAATTATCAAAATCGGACTCTGCGCGTTTGAATTATTACACTCTCTCTCTAGTTCCTGTCAACCCCTTGTGGGGCATAGGGCATTAACTACGCCTACTCTCCACCTCGTTCTGTTTTGCGCCAACGGCGCTAGCTGCGACCATGTAAGATTTAGCGTTTTCGCCTCGCTTGTTACCGATCTTCTCCATGTGTTCCTTGGCCTAACCTTTCTTGGCCAGTTATAGTGAGGAGATCCTCGTTCGAAATGATCTCCGGCCAACGAATATGTAGGATGCGCCGTAGACACTGATTTACAAAAGTTTGCAACTTATCAGTAATCTCTTTAGTCACCTTCCAGGTTGAACAGCCATATAGCAGCGCGGATTTCACATTGGAATTGAAGACTCGAAGTTTGGTGCGTCTGGAAATATTGTTGTTTAGCCAGAAAGGAGTCAAATTGAAGAAAGCCGCCCTAGCCTTGTTTATCCGTGATTTTACATCAGCATCCGCTCCACCATCTGCTGTAACTACGCTCCCGAGATAGCAAAATTCATCAACTTTTCCGACTGCCTGTCCCGAAATACAAATTCCGCTTTGCCCCCCTGGATATGTGCTCAAGAACTTATTATTATATAGATAGTGGTAGCAGCTTTCAAAACCACTTTCCTCGTCGCAATAAATTCAGCCCATATTCCTTGACCTATATTTGCCAAAATTTCTCTGCAAACTTTTGAATTCTAAGCCACCTATGTTGAAAGTGGAAATTAGCCCACATCGGTTTGTAGCGGATGACGCTAGAAATACGTGGTGCGTCATAGAGCGGGAGTTACAAAAAACCAGTGGCGGCTCCTCATATGAGGCAACTGAGGCGGCGCCTCACCTTCATTTTCGTCGAGTTATACATTTTAATTTATCACAAAACATAATTAATCTAATATGATAAAAAAACTCTAAGTATATCTTTAAACTCGCTTACAAGTTCCTTTACACAATCATAAAGTCCCTAAAATATTTTTTGTACACCAATTCATACATGTGAGGCGATATTTTTCCTCCGCACAATCCCGAACAACAACTCAACACGTATCGAAACATTCACCCGATTCTCTATGGGAGAATGTACGGGAAAAAAGATGTCAGTGAGGCGAAACAGAAATCGCCTCAGCGTGTGTATCTGAATCGAAACAGTGCAACGATTTGTTCTCGCTTTGTTGTACGTATGCTTTGCGCATTGAAATGTAGCTCTGCAAAATGAAGTTGAGATAAAGAGTTTCGGTTTTCTATTTTATGTATTTTGGTTGAAATAGAAAAAGGAAAATATTAGATGATGTCGCTTCTTGCATATGATTTGAGAAAGGCTCGATAGTTGTGTGACTTTTGTCGCTGTTCATTATTACATTTTAATATTTTGACGCCCAAACTTTTTAAATGGATTTTGATTGTATTTTAATTTATGCCGCAACGCCAAATATTTAAAATGGGATATTATGATGCATGGGATTTCGGTCAGATTTTCTTAGGAGTTGAAATTGTCGGGAAAATATTGTTAGGCAAATTTTAGAGCCAAATTTTAAGAATGGCCCCTGCTGATGATATTCAACTGGCCTTTAATTTCAGCTTTTTAGCTCGTCTATGTTTAGTGCTATTTTTGTTCCTCGGATTGAATATTCCACTAGCGATTTAAAAGAAATAGACCAAGAGATCAATTTGTGTCGTCTGTCACTGTTTTTCTTCAGAGCAAAATCTATAAACCTTTTTTTGATTTCCTCCAACCAAATTTAACAAAATATTAACAGTGGCTAAATTTCATGCTGGTATGATTCAGCTCCAAAATGAATCTTGATAAAATTGAATGACAGGGAAATATGAGACTCGTTCCTTACAAGGTCTCTAACTAGGAAAAGCAAAGATGTATACAATTTGTCACTAAAATCCCTTTCAGATGGAATAAAGTTAAATTCCGCCTTCCCGTAGAGACGGGAAGCGCCCTTCCCTGCCCCCTCTGGCTACACCCATGTTGAATAAAGTTGTAATTGTAAAATTATAATCTATCAATGTAACAACCCCCTTCCAATGTGTGTTTTTTTCGCCTCATCTGTTTCCATAGGCACGAGCCGCCACTGCAAAAAACAATGCGCAGAGCGCTCTTCGCAAACTTTCTCAAGATCTCAAGTCACGCTGAGAATGGTTTTGATTTACTTTTCCATCCATTTTGTTATTTTTAAGATGATTTAGGACGTAAAACGCATTTGTAGCAATTTTCGAAGCTAAAATTTTAAATTCACCACGGTTTTTACCGTTTCCTTTTCATTCCGCTCGAACTCTATCCGGAGCTTTAGGTGAAATGCCGCATTGAAATTCTTTCATGACGGTGAAAGTCTCCTGAAGAGTACAGGCTAGGTGTTTGGCCATTGTTCGATATGATTAGACAGTGGCGGAACCACGGAAGGGGCTTAGGGGGCTAAAGCCTCTCCCAGGCCCAGAAATTATCAAAGGAAAAATTTTAAAATGAAAAAAAAAAGTACTTTCGCGCAAATACAAAATTGTTCAATTTAAAGGCCATTGGCACATAATAGATAGTTTAAATCTCAGAGGATCTATGCAACGGCTAAGGCCTGCAAATATTGCAAGTGTTCACATCGCAATAATATCCGCTATCCGCTATTTTTATTTGATAATGTCAAAGCAATGTCCTAATTCGTTCGGAGTCCCCTAAAATAATTTCGGATGGGGGTTTTAGACCCGAAACCGTAGGATGGCCACTGGTCGGTATAATATGAGGGGTTCTTAGGTACATGCGTTGTCAGTCAGTGAGTTGTCGAATATGTTTCTGTTTTGTTTCCCTTTCCCCAGTAACTTTCTGCTTGAATATTTTCAACGCCCTCTCTCGGGTATACACACGGTCAATCCAAATCATGGATTCGGACTCCGTGTGCGTGCGGCATAGGAGTGCAAGCCGTGACCATGGCGCCAAATTTTGTTCAGTGCATACCTTATTAGGTAGGTTTGAACCAAATCTAAATCAAAACTCGCCATAAAAGTCAATTTTGGGTTCAGAACTGACATATTCAAGAAGTTCGTGTCACCTATTAAATACGGCAATCGTCTGAATGCAAACAAATACAAAATTGGGACGGGCGTATTTTCAGTTTTTTAACGAGTTTGTCAAAAGTTTGGAATGGAATCTGCTCAACTATCGCATTTCGGTTTCCCGCCTAATGCTTGACTAAGCCGGTCGATTTAGCAAGCATAGCATCGCCTAATTCATACGAGCTAATACATTTACTGGTCAGTTTTGATAAATGCTTATTTGTATCGCTTGTTTCAATGGCAATACAATTTTTCAACATTAATTTTCGAATCTTTATAGTCTAAAGCAATAACGCCAAATTCTCTAGTGCGACGGTTCGTAACCAGTGGTCCGCGGACCAGACTACTTGCAGATTAAGTGAAAAATCGGTTTTGTTTGAGGCAATACTAGTAGCTCTGACTGTTTTCACTGAGGTGCATTATGATCATCAATGAGGCACGATAACTCCACGTCGAGCCTTCGTACATGTCCCCATATTCACCTTTTGCTTCGTTTTGGAGAGAGGAAAGATATCTAAAACTCCCGGAAAACATCTCCTTCGTTGAGAAAGTTTCATCGAGCAGAACATTATGCGCTCTGTACTCAATACCCTCTTTAAAAGCATATAAAAGCAACATCCGTCGACTAACAAAGATTCCGATACGTGGCGCTTAACAGTTTTGATTATATTCTATTAGCTGGTTCGCAGATTCAAAAGTTTAATACTATCACCGCAATACGTTATATTTGTTACTTTATAATTTGTATGGCTCTCCACAATTTGGAGGTCCGCGACAATTAACAGGTTTTATCAAGTGGTCCCTCATTCACAAAAGGTTAAAATCCACTGTCCTAGTGCGACCCTTTATCATAAGGGAATACACCATCTATCTAACGCATTGAAAGAAGTAAGAATGATGACCTTCATCTAAGGGGCGATGTATTTTTGCCCGGTGTGGCGTATCCGCTAGAGCGGACGCTGAAGTTTGTCATTACGATATAATTACATAATTGGTTGGTTAAGTTTGTAAGACACATTTGAACGACTTGAATAATTATAATGTGAGTTCATAGCCAGTTATGATATGATATTTATTGCAGACATACTTCCGGATCGGGCTTCATCCTCGACAAGCTTCTTATTATTCCTTAAAAAAGAGTCCCATGTCTCGTATTTTATTATATTACATTATTTTATAGAAAGGATCCTTGCAACGAAGAGAGGAAGGATTGTGTTTCCACACAAGTGCTTGTACAATATTGCTCTCAATGGAACCTTACCTTAGTCTAACTTAGAAATACGTCGGGGGAGCCAAGATTTTTCTATAGACATCGCTAAAGATAACTGTAAAATTTCCTTTTAGATTTTCGGACTTAAAATTTGTTGATTCTGTAATTATTCACGTAAAAGATTAAATTGAACAAAAATTTTTTTTTTTTTATTGAATTGTGAACACGATACATGTGGGTATACATTTTTTATGAAATAAACATCTAAGGTAAATGGCGTCCACCGTTTTGGCGTTTAATTTTCCTTTCAAATTATCTATGATTACAAAATATACTCATTTCTGCTTTTAACACATTCTTCTACTTTACAATGCAATCTTTCTTCCATGCCTCCTTATTTCCCCACGGCGAAGCGTCGTTTGGCCTGCGATGTAGCGACATCACCGGTTCTGGTGGCCAAATCGCAGCCTATTGTCCTCTGCTTCTTACTTCGAAGCAAATTATTATTTATATTCAGCGTTGTTTTTCACTCCAGCTTCGTTGTTCGCTCCAGGGGCGTATCTAGGGGAGGGGTCCATGGGGTTCGGACCCCTCCCGAAATATTTTCGAAAATCATCGGAATTCGTTTTATCATAAAAAAATGGAACTTGGAAAAAGGCACCTATATTAATTCAGTAGTTTTCATCAGACTGTGTTTCTGATAGATATCGTTGTACATTCATATATACAAATGACAATCTATTTGGCTATTAAATTGATTTGTTTTATCCTTTAATGTAATCAGAAGAGTGTAGGAGTTCCACTTTGAAGCTCTTAAATAAATGAGTGACGATCTTTGGCGATCTCAATGCTTTGGTTGCGTTGAGCGGTTGTGGAATATTTCATTCGCGCTGGGTTCCCTGCAACTGCGAATGTTTTTCCTTAAACCCCTCCCGGAATAATTTTCTGCTTACGTCCTTGCCCGGAAGAATTCATAAATTTCGAAAAGAGGCAGTAACAAATTTCAAATAAATGTTTTCAACAGGATTCGTGTAAAATACAATTTTTTGGAGAACCAAGTCAAGCAAAAAGCTTCGCTTTAAGACTTTCTCATTCTTGAATTAAAAATAATTTAGCTCTTTTGATGTGAGGATATTCTTCAACAGTTTGTTGAGAATATACAAAATATCAGTGACTTCGAAGCCGACCTTTTGAGTTGCATTCCCTTATGTTTATACTGTAGAGGAGGCCTTTAAAAATGTGAATAATAAACGGTAAAAATTGCCAGCGCTTTCACTCTTTTTTATTACACCGACTGACGATAGTAGCTTTCGAGACTTCACATTTATATATGAAATTGTGTGCATCTGCCAACACTTCAAGTGTTTAAAGCAGAGGTTCCCAACTCACAAATGTCTGCGGACCACTTAGCCTAACAATAAGCGTGTTTTTTTTTTGTAAAAAAAGGTGCAGGTTGGGGTATATAAGCACAAAAAAACGATTTGGGTTAAAAGCTGTTTATTTCTATTGCACTAACCATGAACTCTGTAAAAGGCTGAAGTTTCAAAGTTGTGATAAATAAGTAGCCACTAAATTAACATGTCTTACAAAAACGAAAATGAACATTGCTTTAAGTTTTATAAGGTTCAAACATAGTGGATTTAATGTCGCTCATTTTTACCATGTAATTTTAATTACATGTTCACAAGAAAATAAAACTTTTGATTTAGGTAGTCTCCTGAGTCTACCGCGGACCACCTACAAGTCTTTTGCGATAGAGTTCAACTTTAGTACCTTCACACAAAATGTGGATTTTGTCTCTTTTCTTAGTTAGATCTCAACATATAGGAAGATTAAGATTTTTATGGGAGTTCACTGGACTTTAAAATTAACGTCAACATCGTTATTTATTACTATTTTATTCAAAAAAAAGGTTGCTGGGCCCTCGCCCATGTAAAATGATAAACTGAAAATTTGGTAGTACGGAGAAAAAAAATCCTGGCTACGTCCCTGGTTCGCTCGTTATGTACTTTTTTCACTAATTTCCCATTTGTACCCCAAACAAAAATTTGTTTTAACAAGACTAAATACACGCACATGTAAACACAACTCATAATTTCTCTTGCGTTAAAAAAAAATACACAAATTAAAAAAAATAGATTTACAGAATAAGATTCCTATCTGTGACTGATGATATGTGAGTGATTTGTTTAGCTTTATACATACGAAAACACACAAAAAAATAAATTAATGAATAAAACAAACACATAAAAACAAAAATAGAATGTAAAAAATTAAACGACACTTCGTTACAAAAGTATCTTAAACTACATAGATCCCTATCATTAAATTTGTATTATCAAAAATATTGTAAAAAGATCTTACTGCTAAATCTTAAAATTACAACTAAACAGGATAAGAACATCACACAAAATTAAATCCCAAAAATTAAATCAAATCAAAAAGACACCTACACACACTCGAAAACACTCATGCACATACGGATACCTAAATGTATAAGAGATAAAACAGAAAACTAATCTAATGCTGCCAAAATATTATAAAATAAATGAACAAAATAAACCAAACGTTTAGACTTAAAGAAAAGCGTGCGATTCATTGAATACTAATAATAATAAATGTCACTTAACACACATAACTAAGACTTTAGGTGCGGAGTAAATGATAAAGTTAAAATCTAAAACTTAGTAATAAGTAAATATATTATATATATATATATATAAATAAAAAAAAATATATCTACATATAATGTATATGTAAATTTAGTACGATATCATATCTTAGATAAGTTTGTTACATAATTGAGAGAATATGAAATGGAGAATTCGAAATACATATAATATTATTAAAAGTCAAAGACATTTCTTATTAGTTGAATATTGTTTCTATTTCATTCCTGATGGTTCGAGAGCATCGATTCCGGGGAGGAGTTGTATTAAACCTATTCTCTTTCAGTTTTTTATGTGCATTCAATTGATTGATTGACCATCACACACCTTGATGATCTGTCCATAAAACAAATTTGTAAATATTTAAAAAAAAAACTCAACTGAAATACTTTACAATGCATAAAGTATAAAAATATTATTATTACTAAAATGTAATTATTATTATTAAAGTATGGGAATTTATTTTGGAAAAATATACTTTATATATTAAAGAGAATGAAAATTTGAACGAAAATTTAAAAAATTGTATTTAATTAATAAAAAGGAAATTATGTAAAAACAATTTATACCAATTTGTCGGTATGACTGATAAACAAATTTAAGTGAAACCAAATATTAAAAAAAAAACACAATTCAACAATTGAATTGATTATGATAGTTGAGATTGTTATGTGAAAATCTTAATTTTAATTTTATGTTTTATTTATATCAGGTTGAAACTTATACAAACAATAAACAAAAAAAGAAAAACAATCAAAATTAACAATACATAACACAATAGAAACTTAAAAATTCATCCAGCAGTACTGATACCATACTTTTATAGTATTAATTCTTAATTTTATCGAATCATTCACATTTGATGAGTGATTGAATAAAAATCGAAAAGACGCAGAAAACACACACAAATAAAACGGATTTTGATAAGGTGCGCAGTTAAAAAATGATGTTTAGATTTAAAATAGGCGTTACAATAACAAAAAGGCATAATTAAAAAAAATACTCTGACGAAAAACAAAAAATCAGATTAAATAAATACAAAAAGCGAAATAAACCATAAATTAAACTAATTAAATTTCATAATTAATTTAATTAACACATAACTAAAAATATACTGAATAAATATTTAAATAAAACTTCACAATTTTGTGAAATAAAAGAAAATTAATGGGATATAAAACAGTGAACAAATGAGAAGCACTGCTGCGAATTAAAGTATGGATGGATGTAAGTAATGAGAAAATAAAAAAAGAAGAATATTTGACTATAATGTGGACATTGTTTTAATTAACATGTTATTGTCTATAATGGTTCGATAAGATACATATATGGTTAATTTACACTTAGAGAAAATAGAATCTTTCTCGAAAAAAATCGTGACCTTGGTCTGGCTGGATGTTTAAAAATTTAAAAACAATGTATGAGGGTTAAAGGGCCCTTGTCGTGCGCTATAATAGTATTTATGGACTATCACTTTGTGAGTTCTTCTTGAAATTTAAAAATTATCCTTCCAATAAATAAATGAGAGAGCTTATAAGGATGTAACTACGTCTAAGAAGGCCGTTTTAAAAAAAAATCAAAGAATAAAACTATTCTGATTGTTTTTACTAAGAATCACAGTTGGAATTTGTTAAAGCAACCACATGTCAGCTAGTGTCTACTGTTTGATCGAATCCATGATCAAAAACCTAACCCTTTTTTCCCAAATATAAAAGGGCGTTAGTGACGGTGAGGGATGATTGAATTTAGAGTTGTATCGACAAGGGTTTAATTGTTGGAGTCAATAGTATCAGGTAAGTATAAATTTGACAAATCTTATATATTATGTTTCAGGATCCAGTGACATATTTACAGAAAGAAGAGGCAGTGTTGCCAACTGAAAATTTATTTTCCGACTAAATTTTAGTTGGACATTCTTAAAAAAAAACAAAAACCATGCAAAACAATTACATTGCGAAACAAAATAAGAAAACTTATATATATTTGTTTCCTCTTTGGAGTACTGCCCCTCATCTACGGTCTATGTTTTTTGCAGCCCTGATCTCTTAGTCTCAGTACATTTGCTGTAATCGCTTAACAATCAACATTTTCGTTGTTCTAGTCTTTATGCTCAACTATTAAAAAACCGTCGAAATATTCGTATGCAAAATAATGGCACAACGTACGGTGTTTCTTACGTTCAGAAAAACATATGTAAAGATGATTTTTATTGATACAGGAGGTACGGATTTCTCAAAGACATTCACCTTTACTAGTCTGTAGTAAGAACACGCAAGCCAGCTGCAGAATCAAAGATAGAGAAATCACATTAGGAATCAACTTTTTTGTGTACGGAAATGCTTGAACTTCATAATTACTTTAAAATTGGCCTACAAGATTAGTCCAAACCCTCAACAGAACAATCAATAAACTACAAGGAATGCGGAGTCTGGCTGGTCTAGCGGTTAGTGCGCGCACCTTAGGTGCACAGGGTCATGAGTTCGAATATCACCGTGAACCATGGTGTTTTTCGAACTCACGAGCTTGTGACGGACTATGATCTCACTCAGATGTTAAACGAGTATCCCCATAAATGGGTACGCCTGCTTCCCCCCCCTGATCGATGATTATGGTAAAAAAATTCTTACCGATGTAGTAAAAAAAATTGCTGCCCTTTATAATGCTAGAAGGCGTAAAAATGCGAGTTTGATTCCAGGCAAAATTTTCTGCTGCTGAGACTGTATGTTTGGAAAACTGAAATACTTGTACTTTTCTGGTCTTTGATATCCGGAACTGGGATACCTACGTGTGAGCAGGGCCGGCTTTAGGTGTAACGGCGCCCGGGGCGAACTTGAAAGAAGCGCCCCTTATAGTTCTATACACGAAAAAATTGCAATAGAACTTGAACTTTAACGTTTTTTGGAAATATTTTTCTCCATTGTCCCGCCGCCATTGAAACTATCCACTTTTAACTCTTTTTAACTTCACGTCAATTGGCCCCTTCCCAATCAATTGATTGCTTAAAGCGAAAAGTATGCCTCTATCCATTCACATTTTTTCATAATTCGTCCTAGAAAATTATTATTTCGTTAATATTATAAAAAAGCGAGTTTTGTGTAAGCAAGAGTAGATCTATTGCAGGATCTATTGTAGTGTTTATTTTTCAATTTTTAAAACAAACCCAAATACTTTGCCAGTTCATCGTTCAAAAATAAAAACAGGCAATCTCACGTCGGCGAAACATAAGGAACCATACATATTAGCTCACAAACATTCATTATGTTGAATGGGAAGACGATAACAAATCCCACTTAAGTAGGTTGCACTTTTCCATTCATCTTTTTCGATGTTAAAATTTTTCAAATTAGTAATTATTTTCAAGAGTACACTGCTATCTTCAATTGCAGAATTGACGAAGAAGACGAAAATTAAGGAAAGATGGGCAGTTCCAATGACTACGTTCCTGATTCACATACTCTGGTCCCTGTGAAAACGCACTTGCCGATGGCTCTAAATACGGTTGAATTTGATGGTACTGAATTCAGTCCGTATCGATTTTACGTATAGTAGTCCATATTTTTAAAAACATAAATCCATTTCATTTTGTAATTTCGACCGTGGTTAGAAATGGGTTGTTTGTGGAAACCTGGCTATTTCGCATTACTACAGGTTCAATGTAGGTACCACCGGTTCATTTTTGAATCACCATTTAAACGTTCATTAAGTTACTAATTTTACAAATACGTTTATAAACTTTTCTATTTTTTATGTAGTTTTAGTAAATTTAATTGAGCGAGAAAAGACAACAATGTTTGCTCTAAAATGCAATACCTTCGGAGACCACAAAATTAGAACAACATTATCCATCAAACAACACACTTAAATTTTTGTGGCATCATACATATTAACAAAAATCCAAAAACTTTTATGTGTACATAAATATCAATAAACGTAAGAGGCGCCACAGACCATCCGATCGATCGGCCAGATTTTTTGATTACGAAATAAATCGGAAGGTGTATGGGATTCAATTTTTTTATTTGACGTGTGGAACGTATTGCCAGTTCAATTTTCCGTTTAAGCTCGCATGACAACCATGTGTTCTCAGTTGCTGATTTTTTTTACATAGACCTGTGGTCGTTCTTTATGCTGTGATTGTCCATCAAAAGTAACAATGGATGTCCATCTTCCATCGCCAAAAATGATATAATTTTCGCTATTTTGTGTTGTGTCTTGTGGACCGTGAGACTGTAAATTTCAGATTGCCCGATAAATTGCCTAATGTATGTATGTGCGGGCGGCAGATTGCCCAATCGATCGGCCGAGAAACTGTCAGGTTTTTGGCGCCCTTAAGTTTAATAAAGACAAAAGCATAAACATAATCCACATAAAAAATATTGATGAAAATGGTTCGAAAACGAATGTGCGTATTATAATTGTGTACTGCTTTTTCTTAATTAAAGGTTATCTTTGGAACGCAGTCAATTCCTGAAGTGGGAATCTGATATTATGAGTTCCCAACTAAATTCTTACCTGATTTCTATAAAGATACAGGTGACAATTTGTGTCGTGTGGCCTTGAGTGAATGTTGTGAAATTGCACATAGAATTCGGCTGTGTGAAGTTAGCCAGTCATGTTTTTGAAATTAGGTCCTTTTGCTCGGTGAACCGTTTGCTCTACAGCGGCTACGTTTGTTCTTGATTGTTAACCAATTAATATCGTTTGTGCTTCTCTAATTATTTAATTATAGCAACTTTAAAATTGTGAGTGTGAGCTTAGCCAGTCATTTTTAAATATGGGTCGGAAAGGTATAGGTTTGGTATCAATGGAAAGCCAGACGTTTGTTCATTTTGTAGGGTGTTTGTTCATCCTGGAAACGGAAGGATACAGGAATTATTAAGGAAAAACAGATTAGTTGTGACGTCATCTTCACTCAACCAACGCCATCTACACAGCTTAGCTGTACGGGCAACCCGTGTCCCGCGAACAATTTATGCAAGATCCACACCATCATCGTACATCGTTGGTTTGTTGCGATCGGAGCTCATAATCACCCCACCCACCAAAAATTAGCTCATTCGGATAAAAACTAAGGGTGCCTTCCATACAGCAAGCAACTAGCATTTATATGAATAGGGGACTTGCTGTTTTGCCTTTCACGCCCAATGATGCCATATGGCATCATGCTCATACAAAACCACTTTATACGGTTTTCCTAAAAAAAAATTGAAAAATCTTTTGATTTTCTCTCACAACAACCTCTTTACAAAATAAAACCATTAAAATGATTTGCATAAAATGATTATTATCAGGAAATATGGGGAAATGGATAAATCAGTTTTTCGGCTTTACGACAATCGTCAAACCTTCTCTAAAATTTCATTAAAAGTAACATCCCAAAACCAAAAATTTCACGCTGGAAAAAATCAACTAGGTATTACACTATTGGGAGAGTCGAATATCACACAAAAAGTTAAAATTTATTTCTTACATTTTCTATGAAAAATCATTAAATTTCATGATGCCATATGGCATCATTGGGAGCGAAAGGGTTAAGCAACAAACAAATTTGTAAAAATAAATTAAATTAATAATACGGGGCGACCGACCCGCTCGCCCCACCCTAAAGCCGGCCCTGCGTGTGAGCATCATGAATCGATAACATAATTAGATCAGGAATGAATCTCTCCCTTAGGGAGACTCTTTTTTCTTTTGCGAAAATCCCATATTTGCAGAACACAATTTTAACTGTCAGATAAAGGTCTCTCCGGGAAAGTAGTGGAATTGAACTTCATTCAATCTGAAAGTGATTTTAGTGACAAAAGGTAAACAGCTTTGCCTAGTTAGGGACCTTGTAAAGAGATTCATTTTGTAGCTGAATCATACCAGCAATGCAATTTAGCCACTGTTAATATAATTATGTTAAATGTGGAGGAAATCTTATCAAAATCGACCGTGTTTCTATAAAAAAAAAAGATTTATAAATTTTACTCAGAAGAAAAACAGTAACAGACGACTGTCACTGTCAACTGATCTCTTGGCCTATTTCTTTTCAATCGCAAGGAGAATATGCAGTCCGAGAGACAAAAATAGCACTGAATATTGACGAGCTACGGTCTAAAAAGCTGAAATTGGAGGCATTTTGAATGTACATAATTTAATCAGAATCACACACTGATTTTCGAATGACTGAAATGCGCCATTATTACACAAATTAACCACCAAAGGCACGAATTCCTTAACGACAGGAGACGCCATCTGTTGTAAAATTGAAGAAAAAGATTTTTTGCAAAAATATCAAATTTGTTATCAATTTCAATTCCTACGAAAATGATGATGTTGAAAAAATTTCGGGCTTGTATGTATCCCTAAATCTCTCCAGCCGACTGTCGGATAATGTTTCTTTCTATGGATTCTGTGGATGTAAGACAAGAGGCTTCTCGATGTGTTTCGGCAGGAGATGCGGTCCTCTAGAACCAAGCAAAGCCAGAATTTAAACCGGATATTGATCTCGCAAGTGGAATATGCAAGTCCAAAAGCCTAAAATAGCACTGAATGTAGATGAGCTACGGTCTGAGAAGCAGAATCGGAGGCCAGTTGAATGTAATCAGAATCACCAGTAAAAATCTAAACACGTTCAGGGCCATTTTTCGTTAAATGGTGTAGAAAATCATTTTTGACTATCCTTTCGTAAAATTTACCTCTAAAATTAAAAAAACAGGCGCGACAGTTTAACATTGGACTAAGGCCGCACTCCTAGGGCGTCAAGACCTTTCGCGATAATAAACTAATAAATATCGAATAAAAAAGTGCTCGTTTTTGGAACCGAGTGTATTTAGTTTTATATTGGCAGCTCTAAGGAATCAAATTATTTCCCATCGTGTGACAATGCGTAAATTCGTCATTTCATCATCATATTTATGTTAATCTCAACTTTAACTTTGATTAGAAGTTCAACCCAAACATCTTTCTAAGATGTAAATTAAATGCAATTTTCACTGAAGCTCTGCTACTTATAAAAAACGCCAGAAACCAACGTAAGTTCAAAACGAGACCGAGGCTAATTTCGGGCGCGGCCGAAATTTGAATGTCCGTCACATTTGAATGCAACTCAAGCCTCTTTTGCGTTAACAATTTCTACCGCAGACCTATCACGTGTTCCGATTCCATATGTTCCTGGATGCGTTGAAGCTAATCCAGGAATACATTTTGGTTAAAGTTCAAAATGAAAAAAGTTTTTCTTACAAGAACCGATTATTTGGGGGTTGGTTTGTATGACAGCCCTCTCTCTCGATTACCGTAACTCCTAGTGGAGCATGGTGCGTTAATGACCACCGTGTGTAGTCATCAACGTTACAAAGACAACTGAATTCGAGTGCGATACGGTTGTCAGCCATACCACTTCCTAGTCGCACCGCTAGTTTACTACTCTACGATAAGAATACTTCTTATCATCTTCTTCTGAATAATAAACTTGCGACGAGTCGTGCCGAGTTTGGAAACTCGTTTCTCTATGAGTTTCTATTTCACAGAGTGGCGACCGAACGATCACGGCCACAGAGCACGACAGCCCTAAGAGCTAAGACGTAATATTCCGATTCCATCATTTCCTAGATATGTTTTGAGGCTTTACTAGGAATACATTTGGGTGAAGTTTGGTTAAGGTCTGCTTAAAATAGAAAAAGTTTTTCTTAGAAGAACTTAATTTGCAGGGGTTGGTTTGTAGAATTAATGTTCTACATGATCCCTCTACATGGGCGATGATTATGGTAAAAAAAAAATCCTTGCCAATGTAGTAAAAAAATCACTGCACTATACAGGGTGTCCCGCGACTCTTGATACATACGATAATGGGTGATAGTACAGCTCATTTGGGTACACTTAATGTTCTACATGATCCCTCTAATTTTTACCGTTGTAAAGTTATAGCTTTTTTGTTAATAGTGTCAGAAACCTCGACTTGCCGAGCAAAATCACTATTTGCCACACTCCCGAATATTTGATCCAAGGTTTGACTTTACTTTCTGAAACTTTACAAAATTCTACATAAAATAACTGTTTTGCCAATTACATAGTTTAAGACCCTACCCAGATACAACCATTCGAACTTTTAAGAAATTCGAAAATTGATTTTTCACTGAAAATTTAAATTGTAAAATCGAAACGGTGCTTTGAACTGACAAATGTGCAAAATTGATAAAAGTTGCCTCATAATGGGTGAGGTTATAAGACACAACGTTCGCGCAACGTTACCCTAAGCGCTTAGGGGATCTGTTTGTAGGGAGAAGTTTCTGATCCGTAACGGCCGGTTAATTTGAAATTAAAGGTAACGTTGCGCGAACGTTGTGTTTTATAACCTCACCCAATGTTAGCTTTCGAACGACAAATGGAAAAAAAACCTCTTTTGGTGGGAGGGGGGATGGCCCCATAATACGAATACATATATGTATTTGTTTTTGCAATGTGTCTTTATAGAAAGTACAAAAATATGTAAAAACAAATATATTCGTACTATGGGGGCATCCTCCCTCCCACCAAAAAAAAGTTTTTTTTTTTTCATTTCTGCAGTTATTCTAACCAAACCTCACGCAAATATGTTTTATCGAGGTAACGAAACTATGTGAAAACGGAAGTGAAAGAATGGGGCGGATTAAACATAAGTCATAAGTACACCGGAAAAAAAATATTAGCCCGAGAAGAGTAAAGGATATCAAAAATTCGACCGCGCCCTCGGTATCGTGTTTTTTTTTCGTTTTTTACTAAAAAAAATATTGTTTACTAAATAAAACTCGTATAAAAATTGTGGAAATGTTTACTTTGGTTTTCTCTTGGAACCAGGTTTTTAATGTTTTTTAGATTTTTTTTCAGAAAGCCCTTATGAAATCGATTTTGTCCGTCCGTCCGTCTGTTCACTGAATAACTCGTGAACGGCTCAACCGATTGTCAGAAAATTTGGTAGGAATGTGTAGAATGGTTACAGTCTTTAGCACAATTACCTTAGAAGTTGGTAGGAAGAAGATAACAGGGTGTCCCGAACGTTTGAAAAAAGTCGACTTTTTTAGTTTTTATCGTAGATTGACGTTTGGGTATTTAAATCAAAGATCTAAACGAGTGCATCTCATATCAGTTAAAATTTTCCAGTTTCGAGTAACGGTAAAAAAGTTAGTGGCGTTTAAAGTTAAACTTCATTTTCGGGCTCCGTTTTTCTAAACCGTTATAGGGATCGATATGAAACTTTACACAAAGATTGGTCAGTATGGCCTTATATACGTTAAATATTAAGACTGTTGACTTTTGCTAAGGAAAAGTAAATAACAGTAAATTTGAAACGGCTTGCAACAATTTACGGGAAAAAGGGGGAGGTGCTTCAGGCAGTCTCTTCTGTAGGTAAAAGGTGCCCAATTTGTGTCCGATATAGAGGAGGACACTTCGAACAGTACTTGTAATTTTAAGTTCGTATTGTTGTTAACTTTGCTTTTACTTTTTTTTTGGTTTTTTTTATACAAAAAATCTTGTTTACTAAATAAAACTCGTATAAAGTGTATAAATTAATAATATAAAGGGTGTTTTTTTTTTAAGAATGATAGAACTTCAATTTAACCCTTAATTTGCATGGTGAGTCCCAGGGACTCCTCCTCAGATTACTTTTATCAATAACTTTTATAATAAGGCAAATACGTTTCAGTGCGTTTTAGTACCTTCCTCCAGTAGCGCGGTGGACTTGGACAGAAGACGACATGTGCTTGCGCTATTTGCTTCGGTGAGTAATAACGGTAGAAGGAGTCCGTGGGACTCCACCATGCACTTTGTGTTATGCAATGAGAGCAATTGTCGATTTTTGTATTGTGCTCTATCAATCTTTTTTAATGTAATAAGCTATTTTCATGGCTTCCAACCGATGTAATATTACCCATATCATTGTTTTGAAATAAAATCCTGCTAGTGCTCCGACACAATGGTTGGAAAAAGTCATTATTTGGATAGCACACTGGTTAGTTATGTCTCCGAATAGAGAAAGGCTGTCTGTTTTTGTTCTTTGGTACACCATGACCACACTTTTGTTTCTGAGACAAATTAATTAGAAATTATAATTATGTATATTATAATTACACCAAGGGTGAAGTATATGCAATCGAAATGTACACTGTTTTTTCAGGCAGCCGTCGTACTCTTCGATGACCTATAGTAGTTATGTTTCTTATTTTCGACATTTGTGGAATCAATCCCTATGTCTCCAATTAATCTTAAAATGTATGCCCAAAACTAAAAAGACTTTAGTTCCTGACACAATTAATTACACAACTGAAAAAAGCTATCCTGACTTCACGTATGTACAATACATACAATGTTGCCCAGAACAACAGGCTCACAGCATTAGAAACCCTAAAGGTAAACCTTCTAATTAATGAAATTGATAATAGAGTTGCGATAAATTCCTCGGAATCAGAGAACATACTGTTTCTCATGCTGAAACAAATAATGGAGGAAGACAATTTCTATTCGCAACTCTTATTACAAACCAATATTCCCGTCATGATCAAAAAAGTATGAAGAAAATTCACAGAACATTATCTGAATATTGAAACCATGCACGTTTTTTTATTTAGATGCTATTTGGGAAGATTTATGTTTATTTTATAATTGGATATGTTTATATATTCAAAATTCGTAAAAAAGGGAAATTATTTTTATTGAAAGTTTAAATTTTACTATTTTTAACGAGTGAGCATTCTTTTATGCGATTTTTGAGACTGTAAATTTAACTGGAAGTTCTAGAAAATAAACTCATGAAAAGTTCCTAATGTAAGCTAAACTCTATTGATAATGGACAATATTAACTATATTTATAGATAATTTTACGAAAACAACATTGGTTTTTCTTTTATTAAGATTTAAGTTAAGGAGTCCCTGGGACTCCACCATACACTTTAAGGTAGTTTTCACCACCATGCAAACCAAGGGTTAAAAAAAAAACACAAAATATTACATTTGAATCAATTTTTTTTTTGTTATTTATTTCAGTATACCTGACAAATCATAATGTTTAGACTCACCGCAGTGTTGCCAATTTAGCCGTTTTCCGGCCAAATTTAGCCGGAAACCGTGCTGTTTAGCCGGAAGAAATTTATAATTCCGGCCGGCCGGATTTTTAGCCGGAATTGATTTTCTTCGGCCGTTTTTCCGACTAAAATTATTTTATGAATTTTTGTTTACTTTGAAACTAGAATCAATTTTTCAATATTCACAAACAAAATAATCGCTTGAAATTATTTCTACATTACACTTATGCCCACCTAGAGGAAAACTTGCATTTACGTCTCCTGGGAAAAATTTGCCTTTTTTCAATAAATTTAGGGTAATGGGTTTCACGTAAACTGACGATATTAGTGCCTAGTCGAAGCATGTAATTTACTAACCACCAATATGCTGAAAAATTTGCAAAATGGAAGACAGATTCTTAGATAAAATTCTCTGCTGAGCAATTTTTGGAACATGGGGGTACCTGAACATTTTTTCCATTTCCATTTTCCAAAGTGTCAATTCTTTAACACAGATAACGTCATCATGCTAGATTAAGTACAAGGGTGAAAACCTTTTAGCGCGATTCATAGATAGTGATAATATCTCCGGAACTTTGTAGTGTTCAACACTAACGTTGTGCAAGTAGCTTGCCCAGTAGACTACAAAAAATTAAATTAATTTAAGTGTGTATGTATTTCGGGGGCAACTTACCAGCACAAAAGCTAAGTGCTGAAGAAGGGGGTATGTTGCCCCCGAAATATATACTCACTTAAGTCAAATTTTTGTAGTCTACTGGGCAAGCTACTTGTACATAGTCTGACATTATATTTTGTTTCTGGGTTTGTAGCAACAAATTTATCAAAAACCTATACCATTTCCCGCCAAGCTTAAATTTTGGAACATCAATTTCGTATCTTTGGAGTATCGTAATTGCGGAACATCAACAATGGAACATCAATTTCGTAACAATGGAAAATAAAATAAAATTTGGAGAGCTCAAATTCTAAAATGAATAGTAAGCTTGACACACATATTTTCGAATGACGCAAATTTATCATCATTGGCAGAGTTCCAAATTACGCAATCAGACCATCATTTGCTCAATAATGACTGGGGACGTCATCTGTTGTAAAATTTAAGAACAAGAATGTTTGCAAAAATATTAAATTTGTGATCAATTTTTACACATTTCTATTCAAATTCTTTAAGAAAAGTGTGTCCTCAAATCATTTAATTGAATACTCATCATCATCACAATATCGCAATTATAAGGGACATTTTCACCATTTACACAAACGTCAAAAGTAAATAACGAATTCTAATGACGAAAGCATATATGTGTCACTCCAATTTCGAACTTTCATCATCATGATGGATTATGGCCATGATGATTTGGATATGTGTCTTGGGCCTAAAATGGTTAACTTTTAATCAAAATATCCATACATAAATGCGGATGCCCTTGCCCATAGTTACGTATTGGACGTTCCTTTTACGAATTTTATGTTCCACAATTTCGAACCTAATGTGGTTATGGACTTGACCGAGAAATTGTAACTGTATACAACAATTTTGACTAGTTGAGCTATCTAACTCCGAAAAAAGTAAATTTTGACTCTAATGCCAGCGATTGGAGCATATACAGTGACTCACATCCAAAGTCGGGCAAACTATTATAAAAAAAAACAGTTTTCGTTAGGTTAACAAAAAATTTTTGCATTCATTATGGATTGGTCTACTATGTTGCTTAGTACTCTACAAAATTAATTAATTCTGAAATTATAAAAATTGCATGTAACGGTACTGGAAGCTCATATTGCATACTATCATAAGAAATACACTCACACTGAAAGTCGGGCAATTGCAAATAATAACAAAAATGACTTCCGATTAACCGTTACGTTTGAGTATTACTTTGTTTAGTGGATAGAAAGTCTTCAGTTTATCATAAGCTGTCATCGGGAGACAATATTTTAAATTTTGAAACCATGCCACGTACCGTTAAACAGTCTACATTAAAGGAACGGAAAATTGTTGTTCATAATTTTTTGAACGGAAAGACGGAGCGTGAAATTGCGATTTTGGTGGGCAAGCAAGTCGACAGTCCACGATATCATCCAACGCTACAGCGAAGGTGGACGATTAGCAAATGAACAGCGCCCGTCAGTAATGAAGAAGCTCAGCTCAAGAGAAGAAAAGTTTATAATACGTGAGATTCAGAAGGATCCCTTTCTTTCTGCCCGAAACTTGCTATAATTCTTAAATACAATTATAGTAAAGAAGTTCATGCAGAAACAGTTAACCGTGTATTACGGAAAAATAATTTTAATGGCCGAGTAGCGCGGAAGAAGCCATTCATTAGTAAGAAGAACCGTCAAGGCAGGCTACAATTCGCACGCGAATACACTTCAAAAGACTTCTCTTTTTGGAGCACGGTAAAATTGGTTTTCTGTATTGAAAAAAGTATCACAAGTAATGTTTTACAGGTTCTCTTTACTGACGAAAGTAAATTTAATATGTTCGGTTCCAATGGTCGTCGATATGTCTGGCGTAATCCCAACACAGAATTTTGCCCAAAGAACGCGAAGAAAACAGTGAAGCACGGGGGCTCATCAGTGATGGTTTGGGGGTGCGTGGCAGCTTCAGGGGTTGGAAATCTGCATTTTATAGATGGCATCATGGACAAAAACATGTATGTAGATATTTTAAAGAAAAATGTTAAGGAGAGTGCGCAGAAGTTGGGCATTGCAGAAAATTTTAAGTTTTATCAGGACAATGACTCGAAGCATACATCACTCATAGCCAGGACCTGGCTCCTGTATAACTGTCCTAAGGTAATAAAAACACCAGCCCAAAGCCCAGATTTAAATGTTATCGAACATTTGTGGGAAGAACTTGGGCGTAAAATGAGAAATAGATCGTGCAGCAGTAGGGAGCAGCTTAACGCTGCATTACAGGAAGAATGGGACAAAATAAGTCCTGATTTCTGCAGGAAATTAGTTCAGTCCATGCCAGAAAGGCTAAGGGCCGTGCAAAACCAGAAAGGGTATGCAACAAAATATTGAATATGACTAAAATTTTAAAAATTTGAGTCTGCCCGACTTTAGCTGTGGCCATAGATTTAAGGTCTTTCCGAATATTATGTTTTTTTTTTACTGTTGTAATAAAGTTATATTAAATATTTTTCGTTTCATTATATTCTATACTAAATGCTTAATCACGTAACCGCGACAATTGGAGGTCAACGATTCAGGCGGCCAAGGCCCGACGTCGGGCTATCGTGCCACATTGATGATGAAATGCTTAATCATACTGTTAATCATCATATTTAAAAATATGGACCAGCGTTTGTTTATATGGTGTATACATTGTTATATATACTTTGCCCGAGATTGGATGTGAGCCACTGTATGTAATAAAACTAAGAAATCTGCCTAAGGCATAGTTTACGGGTAGTTCCAGAAAGGAAATAAAATTATTAAAATCAGTTTTTACTATATTTTTTCGTAATGTGACTGTTTTGTATGGTTTAGCCGGTTTTTTGGCCGTTTTTCTCGCTGAAATTTATTTAGCCGGATTTTTAGCCGTTTTTGAAAAAAATATAGCCGGTTTTCCGGCTAAATTTAGCCGTTTTCTAAATTTCCAGTTGGCAACACTGCGTCACGCCTGAAGAACCGCTTCCAAATTATCAAAATTTACTTCGAAAATCAATCGTCGATTCGCGCAACTTACAGACGACTTTTTATGGTATACATAATCGTCCATCTGAGCAGGCCATCCGTCGAATTGTGAATAGCTTTCGTATCACGTATGTACTCTCTTCTAAATGATGCAATAACACCAACTACACGTCGAAAAAGTGGTCCAGAATTGGACGTCAAGAATGCGCTTCGTGAAGAGCAGCCGCGAAGGCCATATGCCTGAAATCGTTTTTAAATGTTAATGTCATACATTTATCATTCGATTAAACAAAAATTGACTAACAGTTAAGATTTTGTGTCTTTTTTTCAATTTGAAGTTCTATCCAGTTCCATCATTCTATAAAATGTACATTATACGTAATCCGTTTCCATAATATGTATTCAGATCAATTATATTAATCTAAAGTATTTTATAAGCAGGAACCCATAAGATCCCATAAAATACTCGTACAAGTGACGTACACAAACTCCATGTCTTTTGCAATCTAAAATCCACTTCATCCTAATTTGATGAAAGTCCTCCATGTGCAATTTTGTTCCACCCTCCAAGCAGATTATCGAGCGGAAGGTGCAAGTGGATAAAGTACAATAAATAATGTTCATGCATGTATCCCGAAATGTATCAGCAGTCGTATCGTTGTTCTACCGTAATGTAATCAAAAGACCTACATATGTTTCGTCATTCTATCAAGGAACACATCCAGAGCATTCATCACTCGATTGCACCCCATCGTTCTGCCGTTCATTGTCTGACTTTGTTGTGACTTTCACTGAAAATTGGGTTACTAAAACACGGGAGCCTTCCATTGTACAATTTGCATTGTGACGGGCGTCAAGGGTGTCAATGGGGAGACACAATGCTCCCGTTCACCATATGTCGTCATAAGGCCAAATATATGTTACCTCACAAGCCTTCCACCGTCCGTTTTCAGGACGAACATACGAATTACGAACAAACACTGCATAGCTATGCACCCTATATTGTGACGAGCAGCATGTATTGCGGCTAACTGACTGTGCCGGTTAAACTAGAGGGTACTAGGAGACTATGCCTATGCGCCTGTGATGGGGTGGTTCAAACATTGCGAGAGTTTGAGCAAGGTTTCGGGCCAAACGATGCATATATAAAAGCCAACTAAACGTTCACATATTAGACGTGACGTGCGCTTATTAGAGAGGTGGCGCATAATGATATTTTTAGAATTACATTGTTTAAGGTCATTCATAGTATGAATGTTTTCTTTATTTATTTTTTTCAGTGTATCTTGTTTGTTTTATGAGCTCGTATTCTCTTTTGTTTGACATTTATATTGTTTGTACGGCCCTCTGAACCACGATAGTTTGGCTTTGTAGGAATATTATGCTGTATTGTTGGTAATTATAATGGCGATAAGAAGTAGGTATATACGCATAGGCTTTTGTTCTCCTTTTATTGTTTGCTTTGTATCATAAGATGAAAAGACACAAACCGTGAAGTGGTTTTTGTTATTGTGTTCTATTTAAGAAATAATAAGATCAAGGTCCCTGCAATCAACTACTGCATAATGTCTTCTAGTACAAATGAGAAAAGGGCTTATTTTGACCCAGTCCGTATAGCCTTCACAATTGAATAAAACAAACCAGAGCAAAAAAAACCGTGCGCCTAAGCCTCAGAATCTTATTTGAACCTCAACACCAGTGGCGTAACGTACGGTGTTCCATGTTTGCAGTGGCACACGGGCCCTCAAGCCAAAGGGGCCCCCAAGTCGCGAATATAGATTTTTTTTCTATGACAAATTTTTTATTATTGACACATATTGATTTTATTGACATTCATTTTTATTAATCCGCGAACAATAAAGACTTTGTGTTCGTACTGTATACGGCCAACCAGCTTTTTGGTATTTCTGCAAGGGACATTCGGCGCTATCTATAAATATTTGGGCAACGTGGTAGGAGCAGTTGAGCTTTGATCGTGGCAGTTGCAGGCGCAGTAAGCGGTTTCTCCCATGAGGTTACACTGGGCCATAGTTGTGTTGAGCCATCCCGGATTCATCGTTTTGGGGTAGTTTATCAGGTTTCTTGCAAAACGGGTATCTAGCATAGAATTAAACCCGCACCTTAGTAAATGTATATTGTCTATAGTCTATAATGCTGTAATAAATCAAAATAATCATAATCAAAACTGAGCGAAAGATATGCAAGGGTAGTGGCTCTTCTATGCTCTTTTTTACTTAAGGTCCTTTATTTTTTAGATACAACTTTCCAATCGAGGATAGCTTTTATGTAATTTGGAGGTTTAATGCCTAAATTATTGGCACTCAAAGTGTTGCCATCTGCGCCCGTGTTAGTTCTTTGTGACTTTGTTTTATCTGCTATCCTTTGTGTCTAATTAAGATAGCCTACAAGTCCTTTTTTTAATTTAATCATTGCGATTTTCAAACGGGTGTGGCATTCCTGACTTTCATCTCTTCTACGCTCAAACCTTCCAAGCTTCACACTGATTTTTTTTTTAATTTTTTTTCCGAGGATTCACATTTATGAGTAAAATTTACAAAAGGCTAACGGTACATCTCATTTTTTAGCAGAGCGGCTCCTCAGCAGCATTTCGAAGTTTTTAATTTTCCGGCTCGCTTAAACATACGAATTTTGGTTATTTGGCTCAAGTCAGCTCCTCTGTTGAACACCCCAGCTCTTCAAGTTCTTCTTGAAACATTCACTCATCCAAAGAATAAACACATTCTCCAAGCGTCCGCCAATTTGTTTAGTCAGGTTTAGGTTTAAAATTTTTTCGGGTTTCTATCGTTAAGTTAGTTAAGTTAAGTAAGAATCGTTAAGTCCCAAAATTACGCGTTCGTAAATACTGAAAATTTCATATTTACATGTCTCACATATAGACGGGCGCTTTCGCAACGCTCTGGCCTCTCTTGAAGGATTTTTCGGAAAATTGAGTCATTGTGATTTAGTTCTTTGAATATTTGACTCTTGAAAAGAAAGTGACTGCTACATCAAGGAAAATGTGTTCGCGACGTTTATCTTTGGATCTTTCGACCCAAAAATCGTTCAATAAGGTCCAAGTCAGGCGAACTTTGTGTAAGTAGGACTCATAAAATGAAGAAAGAAATGTCTACCGATATACCCGCCTTTTAATTTGTATAATGGATTCACCCTGCATGACCCATTTATTTTCGGTGAAGCTCCACGAATTAGATTTTAGTCGATTTGAATCAAGATGTAGACGTGGATACGCCAAAGACTAGTTTTCGATTAACTTGCCCATAGGGGGGCTCTCCATATATGAATCTCAGATTTGGGGTGAACACTTCTACTCTAAAATCAATGACTGTTACGATACTGGCATGAAGAAGAGTTCCTCAAGGTATGGTTCTTTTGCCGCTGCTCTTGAATTGAGTAATAAGAAGCTAAATAGTCTAAGTACACGGAAAACGTTGCTCGAACATAAAATTTTTGTTGCGCTTGTTTATTGGTGCACTGCTTTACATGCGGGTTTTGTCAATATTTTCTGGTTAAAAACTCAAAGATAAGGGGCCCCCAATCCAATTTCGAACACAATACATTTTGGAAACGTTACGCCACTGTTCAACACTGTTGCTTTAGGCCAGTCATTTTATGATTTTAGGTCGCAAAAAATAGCTCGGCTCTGGTTTTTTGGGATATTGTTAGGGTAGATACCAGAAGTATACCACCAAGTTTGCAACTTCGAAAAACCTGTGCTAACCCCGTGACCCTAAAAAAAACTAACAATTTTCGGACTTTTTTCATATTGTGGTTTGAAATTTCCAAAAGGCGCTTCCTAAAAGAAAGTCGTCTACTAGAGTTTTAAAGCTAACAAACCATTCTTTTATTTGAGGCTACCTCCAGCTTTGTAGGTGCCAAGAATCCCAAGAGACAGCACTTTAAACATTGTTTTTTGCTAAAAAGTTCGAAATTAGCACAGGTTTTTTGCAAACTTGGTGGTATACTTCTGGTATCTATCCTAGAAATATCTTAAGAAACCAGAGTCGAGCTATTTTTTGCGACCTAACGCCTTATATTTCGGTTTATTGACTGGCCGACTTCTACGTTCACGCGTTTTGAATTTTGTCAGCGAACACTGGCGATTTGGAATGAAGACGAAAATTTAGTTTTATTGACGAGCAATTTCAGACTTTTCTCTTCCTTGTTATCCATTAAGCCTAGTACTGACATCGTGAGTGAAATTTTTGTGTGTGCGTTTTTTTTTTCAATGAAAATGTATTCTTATGGTCGTGGAATATGTCACAAACCGAGACCGGTTCCATAATTCTCCTCGGCCATTTTATGTATTATTTTTTCGAATCCCCGGTCATTGGACATTTCACGATGAAATAACCGGAGAATCGGAAAAAAATACGTAAAATGGCCAAGAAAAATGATGAAACTGTTTTCGGATTGTAGCTTATGGAATTGCCCAGCATTCCCACATATTCCACGACAGTAAGAATACATTTTCATTGAAAAAATCGGCGGACAAAAATTTTACTCTCGAGGTCAATACTATAGGCTTTAGCAGGAAAACATGCCAAGAGAAATCCGTGCCACTCCACACAAAAAAAGTAGGGAAGTAAAGTTGGTGATGTCACTTTCGATTTTTATACCCTATACCCCAATAAGATGGTATAGGGTATATTGTTTTTGTTACCGGATATTATGTAACACCTCTAAGGAGCCACCGCAGGTATGGCAAAGTATATATATAAATGATCAGGGTCGGTCCCTGATTCGAATAAGCCATGTCCGTCTGTCTGTCTGTCTGTCTGTCTGTCTGTCTGTCCGTCCGTGTGTCTGTCAGTTCGCACGATAACTCCCGAAATAATGAAGCTAGCGTTTTGAAATTTTGGTCAGATGATTGCTTTGATAAAAGCTTGGATGGTATTGAAAATGGGCCAAATCGGACCAAGGGTTCCCCTACCTCCCATACAAACTACCCCTCCTTAATATTTTAATTCGGCCATAACTTTCGGTAGAATATCGCTATCGACTTGAAATTTTGATCAATGTCTCATTCTGACATATACTTTGAGTTCATGGAAAGTGGAGTAGGTCCGACTACCCGTACTCCTACTTCCCCTACAAAGTTATATTCAGCCATATCTTTTGATAGAATGTCACGAAAAACTTCAAATTAGTATCAAATGGTAGCCGTTGGACACCTTGACAAGGTAATAAAGATGTGTCAGGTCCGACCCATCTACCCCTCCCTTCCCCACAAAAATATGAAATTGAATATTTTGGGTTTTGCTTGCCTTCTAGGTCTATACATGGGTATAGGGTATAAACTCATCGTGCTATTCGCACGATTAGAACTCGGTCTCGTTTTTTACGCAGTGAGTTTACCCATTGTTTATCCACATTTGCCAATGAAAAACATTTTCCATTTCACTCGATTATTGGTGTACCTGATCTGGCCACTTTAAACATACATACTTCCGCGATCTGACTTAGCTATTTCGATTGCCAGGGCCGGATTTCCCATATGGGCAACCTGGGCTACTGCCCGGGGCGGCAAATTCTTAAATTTTTTCATCGGTCTAAAATTATGGGAAAGATGGATTTCGGAAACTAAAACATAATTGTAGAAAATAATTTGCTTTTTTAATTTTGTTGGTTGGAAGTGCATACATACAAGTACATAGTTTAATCGTCTTACTCCTAAGCACCTAATCGCAACCTCAACTCAATTTTTGATGTGATTCCGCCTTAAAAAATTGGGACTACGCAAGATTTTGCTTGCAGCATACACTCATTCACTCTGAATGGCGTGGCGGCCTCTAGTTCAATTAGAGTAGGTGTATAAATCATCTTTGGCTTCTCTTTAAACATTATGCCTGAAGCCACATTATGATATAAATACGCGAGTACTTGGCTGCCAGCTCCTGTTTTCAAGCCTCTAAAATTGCCCCAGACTTGAAGAAAAAAAAAACCAAAAATATTCTTGGTGATAGCGATCTTTTGAAAAGTTCAAAACGCCCCCAAGCAAGTAACTCATCTAACCCCACATTCTCGTATTCAATCACTTAATTTTCAATTTGTTCCCACATCAAATTCGCTGGGAAGCAAGGATTTGGTTTCGGGAGAGGTCATAGTCTCTTTATTAGAAATGCGGCATTAACTATCAAATTGTTGAGTTTTTGTCGGGTGAATAGGTTTAACTAAATTTTTAAGAATTTTTAAGCTTAAATTTTCGAATTTGCAATTTTTTGTTCAGAGAAAAACGAAAAAATTCCACCGAAAATAAAATTTTTTTTAATAATTTAATTTAATAGTTGAAATCAGGAAAATCTAGAACTTTTGAGGCACCGAATGATTTTTGTTGAATAGCATCAGGAAGTGCTTTCCCAACTCGTTTTCATTATCTTTATCACCGAAAACAAATTAGGTCAAGGTGTGTTCAAAATTTACCGTAAGATTTCCTAATTTTGGGTTTATTCGGTATGACATTTTCTGGTTTAAGATGATGCTAATATAGGAAATTTTATTTGTTGGGGTAATTCGCAAATTATTTCCAAAATGATCGACAAAGGAAAAAAATTAGAAAACATGAACGCATTTCTAAAGAAAGTGAAAAGCCGAATGTAATAAAAATTGTACAGTTTTCTAGGCTATCATTGGAGTTTCAATCATTCCTAAAACAATTTTGGGAGGTGCACGGAACACTTGGATTTCTCCCCTGAGAAGCAACATAAAAATTTTTCAAGCAAACAAAATACGCTTACTAGTAAAAAAAATATGAAATTTTCAATTATTCACATACGCCCGCTAACGTTTTGTATACATTTCCTTTGTGAGGTGACAACTGCTACCTTCAAGCTTATCTAGTGGTGGAGGGCGGCAAATTCGTTACTGCCCAGGGGCGCAATAGAGGCTAAATTCGGCCCTGTCGATTGCCCATCGGGTGCACTAAATTGCACGTGGGAAAAAATGTAAAAGTTATAAGAAAAAAGGCAAAAGGAAAAATCTGACAAATTGCACATTTTCTTCTCTTTAGAGCCCATCTAAAATAGAAAAACAATATTTATCTGTTCGATCGTCGCTATAACAATTAATTATAGTCGTTTTTTGGATATTTGGGTTTCATAATTTTTTCAACTTAAATCACTATACTAAAATATTCTGTGGAGAGCGTGGGTTATCCCTTCGTGGTCATCAGGATTCCGGCGCTGTACTAAGAGAAGAGGAACGATATAATGCACCGAAACAGAGAGTCGGGAATTTTAGGGCACTTCTCCGCTATGCTTGCAAATCCGGCGACACTCTGCTGGAAAACCAGCTGAAAGAATACTATGTATACTAGTCCAAAAGTTCAGAATGTTATAATTAGTGAGTGTTTCTCTTTAATTACTGCTAAAATAGTTGATAAGGTTAACAAGGCAGGAGCCTTTACAGTCCTTGCTGATGAGACAACCGACAGAAGTGGTGTTGAGCAGCTTACCTTATGTGTTACATACGTTTTTGAAAATACTTTGCATGAAGAATTTTTAGCGTTTATTGATGTTAGGGATATGTATGGGGAAGGCCTTGGTGCTGCAATTGTTAAGGGTCTCAGGGATGAAGGTATAGAAACTCGAAATATGTGCGGGCAAGGTTATGATGGTGAGAGTAATATGAAAAGGAAATTCAGGGGCGCACAGTCATTCGACAAGCAACCTGCAGAATCCCCTCTAGCTCTATACTTACTTACATTGTGAGTCTTGTAGTGTTAATTTAGCAGAATCCAGTGCATGTGTGTGCAGGGAAATCAGCCATTGCTTAGCAATTGTTAATTCTATTCAAGTCTTCTTGAAGACCCCGAAACGAAAAAAAAAACCTTCAAAAAGCTACTGATGGCGAATCTCGAGTTCGACGACTTATCCCATAGAATCCCATAAAATTTATTGAAAAGCACACGTCAATTACGCGTTTCTGGGACCAGTTTGCCTCCCACCTTGACCTCTCTGTCGGTGATAAGGGAATGGGATAATTCGGAAACTGCTGCCGATGCCAACTCCAAATATAGTTCTTCTCTCCCTTTTCTCGTTGCGCTCCGGTGTACCGTTTCTATTTTCGCTGTACGAACCTAGGCCTGTTCGGTACCGAGATTTCAGTACCGGGTTTCGGTTTTTTTCAATACCCGGTACCACAAGCGGTTTCCCTGACTCAGGTTTTTTTTCAGTACCGACGGTTTTTTTAACCATAAGCCGGTTTTTTTGAGTACCGGGTTAAAAACCGACTCAGGCTTTTTTCAGTACCGACGGTTTTTTTTAACCATAAGCCGGTTTTTTTTAATTACCGGGTTAAAAACCGGTACCAAAAAACCTGAAAAAACCGGCTCATGGTTGAATTGAATCGTTCTTTTTAACTCGGTACCAAAAAACCGGGATATCGGTACTTTAGAATATCGGGTCCGGTACCAAGTGAACACCGGTTTTGTACCGGGATCCCGGTTTTTGGAACAGGCCTATGTCAACCTATAACTAGGAGCTGCAATCGAAAACTATTGATCTCAGCAAGTCCCTGCTGATTGTAGCAGGTGCCGTAACAACCTTGCAGAGAATGCGAGCCAAAGTTCAATCTCTCTGCGCCACATATGGCTTAGAAATTACATGCCACGAATGACCGGTCGCCAGACGCACAGAAACAACGTCCCAGCTGATAACGCTGAAGATTTTTACAGACGATCAGTGTATTTGCCATTTCTGTCTTTAGCCATTATTGAAATTCAAGAACAGCTCACTGCCCGTCGCACTGTATTGCCATGCTTTTCTTCAATTCTACAGGGAGAAGGGCTTGTTACAGATGACAAACAATTATCGGAGCAGTGCCTAAAAGAGGGTAAAGTTCTGTTTGAAACCTACCAATCTGCAGGTTTCTTGAAACTTAACTCTGCTCATCTAGGAAAATAACGACAAATTTCGCAGGAATTAGATAGTTTAACATAAAAACAATTAAGCAAAGCTAAATACGTATGCTAATTCGCCCATCTCTCCTTCCCGTATAAGAAAGTTCCTTATCACACCGCCTTATCATACCACTGCCCTCTTAGGCATTCCTCCCAACATGTATACCAATTGACCAAATTGGATGTCCTCTAGTTACGCGCTTGCTCTTTATAAAAATATGTTGACTAAAAACCATTACTAGTAGTATAGTGATTTTAGCTGAAAAAATGATGAAACCCAAACATCCAAAAAAAGAGCTGACTTTTGATGCCAAATTGTTCTATGGCCTGACCGCCTTACGCAGTAAAAAGTTAGACTTTTTTGCGCGTCACATTTGGGGGGGAGGGGGTGGCAAAGGGGTAAAATTATGATTTTTCGCCAATATCTTGTTAATTGTAATATTTACGGCAAAATGTTCTGAGGACGATTTAAACTACACAAAATTTCCTTTCTAATGATATATTATATCATATACCTTCTCTTGGCAGATTATATACTAGACCTTAAAACATTTGGTGTATTTTAGATTTTTTGATAGTTACATTTGGCGCTCTAGCTCCTGAAGTAATTTAATTGGAGCCATGGTAATTGGGATAACTATTCCTAACAATATATAGCTGTCCCACACGGAGACTCAGGCTGCCCCGACAAAGCATTCCCCTGTACTCCCTATTAACATTTAAAAAAAAGACATGCCTGTAACTTTTTGCCGAATCACAGCAGGCGAAAACAATTTTGGTAAACGTTAAGGCTAAGTCCCATTAGACTCTCCACCAAATATTACTTCGATCGGATTAAAACAAAGGGTACCTCCCATACAAAATGACCGGAAAATTGCCTACGAGCAAAACTTTAATTTTGGTTGACTTGTTCCCTTATTTCTTAATAAACTAGTGGCATTGAATTTGAATAATTTGTATGGTAGGTACCCTTTGTTTTAATCCGATCGAAGTAATATTTGGTGGAGGGTCTAATGGGACTCAGCCTTAACGTTTAACAAAATTTTTCCCGCCTGCTGTGATTCGGCGAAAAGTTACAGGCATGTCTTTTTCTTAAATGTTAATAGGAGGTATAGGGGAATGCTTTGTCGGGGCAGCCTGAGTCTCCGTGTGGGACAGCTATATGTTGTTAGGAATAGTTATCCCAATTACCATGGCTCTAATTTAATTACTTCAGGAGCTAGAGCGCCAAATGTTACTATCAAAAAATCTAAATTACACCAAATGTTTTAAGGTCTAGTATATAATCTGCCAAGAGAAGGTATATGATATGATACATCATTAGAAAGGAAATTTTGTGTAGTTTAAATCGTCCTCAGAACATTTTGCTGTAAATATTACAGTTAACAAAATATAGGCGAAAAATCATAATTTCACCCCTTTGCCACCCCCTCCCCCCCAAATGTGACGCGCAAAAAAGTCTTACTTTTTACTGCGTAATGCGGTCAGGCCATAGAACAATTTGGCATCAAAAGTCAGCTCTTTTTTTGGATGTTTGGGTCTAGAGCTAAAGTCACTATACTATAGTAGGAAATTTCTTTAAATAAAAAACTCCCATTTCGGTAAATTTGACAGCTTTTCATTCGATTTTTTAATTTTAATTTTTTCGCGTACATATTTCGATAACCCATTTCGCTAACATTTTACCAGAAAAAAATATCGTTTTCAACCCCCTTAGAAACGTTATTGGCGATAATATTTTCCACTTAGAAATTTCACTTAATTAGCGATGTTGTTGATCTGGCCACCCTAAATATGCTACACTGAAAAAATCATTTGCTAAAAAAAAAGATAAAAATAACAACAAAAACAGCCAAGGAATAATTTGTCCTTGCTTAAGATGTATTTTCTTGTTTCAAGAAAAGTCTTCGCATAAAATAAATAAATAAGCATTATACATAATAACCAAAGACTTTTCTTGGAACAAGAAAATATACCGCAAATCAGGTTAAATTATTCCTTGGCTGTTTTTTGTTGTCTTTTTCTCTTGTTTGTAGCAAATTATTTTTTCAGTGATCGGACTTGGCCACTTTGATTAGGTACCCAGGAAAATACGTCGTTTGTTGACCATAAAAAAGTTTTTCATCGAAAACCATGCAGAAATCTCACTCAATGGAATTTGAAGAATTTGGCAACATAGGGCATGCATGCATGCAAAAATCTACACTGAAAAAATCATTTGCTAAAAACAAGAAAAAAAATACAACAAAAAACAGCCATGGAATATTTTTTCCTGATTTAGGTTGTTTTTTCTTGTTCTTGTTCCAAGAAGAGTCTTTGCTTAAAATATTGCTTATTTATTTATTCTATGCAAAGACTTCTCTTGAAACAAGAAAATACATCTTAAATCAGGAAAAATTATTCCTTGGCTGTTTTTTGTTGTTTTTTTCTCTTGTTTGTCGCAAATGATTTTTTCAGTGTATATTTTTTTTTAATTTTTTTGTTTTTGTAGTTTGCCTATAGTCATCAGGCTCTCGTTTGCCCAGGGAAAATGTTCATTTACCCACCCATACAAAATTTTTTTTGGCAAAAAGCTTTATGTGACTTTGATCGCGTCACTTTGATTTTTTTTTTTATTTTTTCTTACGTAGTTCGATTGCCCATCGTTCGCCTAGGAAAAAATTACAAAATCAGATGCATAGCTTCAGGAAGCCTCTGTAATATCGGAACCGCGTTTTAACTTAATTCTCCACTTAAATCGGAATATATTGTCATTTTTAGTTCATAGATTCTATGTATTCCAGAATAAGTTTCGCCGGGCTTACAACTTACGACTAACTCTTAGTCGTTAATTTTCTCAGCTTCTTTTTTTTCAAATCGAAAATTATTATTTTATTTTCACTAAATTTTAAACCATCAGCAAAATATGAAAAATATTTATTTCCATAATCCTTCAAAGATATTTCCCATGTGTATTACCCAGCTTATGCGAAAAGTTCCCGCTAAACTTTCCACCTGGCAATACCGTCACAGCTGATAAATATCCTAACAATGGGCGTTAGCATTTTCACCCTACGGAGAGAAAATCAAACAGGATGAAAAAACACACGGAGCAAGTGATAACAACAAAACACACAAAACGGACAAGCACCAGCACTCGTGTATGCCAACAGCCGGACAACGGAGCAGTCAAAGGAAAAGCTTTCGTCGCGACTCCTTCCACTAAACACAAGGTGGATGCCATGACGTCATAGAAAACAACACACCATTCCTCGTCGAATGTATATTAAGGCCGCAGACAGTAGCTCTATATTTTTCCGCCGCTCCCCAACTGTATCCTTAGATATCCATCACCCCAACCTTTATGACGATGTCCGTAAGTAAGCTCAGTGGTTGTACCGTACGTACCCAAAATCCACTATCCATCCATCCATAACCACCATACCATGTTCACGACGAAAAAAAAGGGACAACATCGAATGACGTGTGGGAGGGCACGTGAAGAGCGAGACACGAATGACGACCAAAGCTCCTGAAATGCCATTCTGTACGAACGTTACGGCGAAATCATCCTTTTTGGCCCGTAACAATTGCGGGATATACCATCCGTATCCGGTATAGGCATAGAGCAGTGTCAGAGTGGAAGCTTGCAAGGTACGGTACATATGATATGGGCTAAATTGGCGCGCATAAATCGATAAAGTTTGCTAGCTAGACGACGAAATTCCCGGGGAAAAAGCCTGCGCACTTGTCACGTGTCCTTTTGAGATTGTTAATAAATTACCAAGCATTGTACCGTTTAAAATTACATTCAGATGTTCGCAAACAAACAACAACAAATGGGATCCCAAATCCCATAGCCTACAGCACACTTGCAGATTTTCTTGTGAGTTTGTGTAAGAGTATGTCTCCATGTATATGGCAGTATCCTTGCTATGTGTGAATATCCTCGAACAAACACACACAATCACAACGCGACTACATCGTCAAGGAATTCAAGGAAGGTCCAAGTTCTAATGGAACCTTTGTTAACCACTCTTGTGTGACCGTTCCATCATAGCTCCTTGCACTCCCCGGATCCCGAACTTTCTTGGTCCGTGCTGCTCTGCTCTGCTGCTACTGTTTGTGAACTTGTGTGCGAATGCAGGCTCGCCAGAGCCGCGGTGCTCCGTTACACATATATAGTCCATTCAAATATTCAAAAGCTTTCTAACGGCACACACAATATTCATTCGTTCCGTTCGTTGTGCAGGATTTTGGGGAGCCGTACGTACACCTGCAAGTGTATTTGATACGTAGTCGCAACACGGTCGCACCCTCATCACAAGTTCTTCGAAATAGGAACAGCTCGATGGTGTAAAACTCCAAAAGCATTATTCAATATCAGTTCCTCTCTCGCTCTACACGGTGAAATTTACATCTTTTGCAAATTTAAGAAAACTTTCAGCTAGTGATGAAAAGTTAATTTAACTGAAGAATTTAGAAGCTGGTTTTCACAAAAAAAAAAAGGAAGTTATAGTCGATAACCGTTAGGATCACAGTTTTAAGTTTAAGTTTTCCAGTTGAAGCAAAACTCGTGTGTGTTTGTGTGTATGTATCTGGTACGGCCTGAAAGCAATCTCAACATATTTTTCACTATTAGTCCACGACTCCTCGAACGTCAGCCATTTCAAGGATATTTACGGAAAATATCGAAGGACACTCCCGAATCGAGAGTTAATTAAACATGCAACGATGCAGCCTTAAAGCCCTATAATAGTCTTGTCCATAAACGAATTCCTGTCCTCTGCTCATACGTAGCGTATACATAACGGTCCATAGGTGTGAATTTTCATCCCTTGTCATTTGCGGATCGTTTTAACGGTTTTTTATATACGTACATTTCAGTTTGCCGTCTTTCGTGTATGGTGTGTTAATAGCCTGTCCTGTATATTGGACTCCTGACGCAGGCGTTCGTAAAGCTCGCCCGCCGCCGCCGTTGCACACCAATACAATTTACGTTGTCAGCTCTTGCCTCGTCGTCATATGTGAACTTGATCCTGTGCCTGTGTTTTTCGCGTGTCCCGCCCAGATTTTTACCAGTCTTGATTTGAAAACGGTATGGTGCAGCAGCTGAAAATAAATAATGCCTGTGAAAAATCGACTAGTGAATTTAGCAGCAGAGTCTTCTAGTTCGGGTCCAACCCAAAAGTGTGTGTAAAATTTTTAGTGATTCATTCAAGTGTAATGCGAAAAATTTGCAAAATGCAAGAAAAGTGTCATTATTCAGTGAAATAGTGTAAAAAGAACCCCGGGACTGCTGAACACCCAAAGGGGCTAGGCCGAGCTTCGATATCGGGCCGATACGTAAATTCGGTAGACGAAAAAAAAAACGCCTGGACTGACCTCTGCCCTATCAATTTCAGTCAAGTGTAAACGGGGCTTGGGTCCCGATAGGTTCCGTGTCCAAATGAAACACAAGTGCTGTGCTCGATTTTTCACATATAAACGATAGTGTCCGCGGATCGCGTACGCAACCTCCTAAGGGTCGATCCCGCGTAGTCGAGTGCGTCGAAACGTCGAAATAACCACATAAAAAATATTTAAATAGAAATAAAAATGCTGCCCTCGCTACTAGCCGCATTAAAGCATAGCTCACAATTTTTCAATTCGAAAAAGTGTAAACGGTGAGATGGACTTTTGGCCCAAACCCAGATTTGTCGTTGTCGGGTGACATAGTGCGCTTAAACGAGGGGGGCGTCGTAGTGAGCCAGCCGCTGAAGCAGGGTACGGCCGAACTACCATACCTGTGCCACTCACCATCAACGCTCGCTTATCACATAGGAAAATGTTTTACAAAATTGATTTGCTGCCAAGGGCTCGATTCGTTACCCTATGGCTAGCGCTCAATATCGCCTTCATCATACAGGAGCCCAGTAGTAAGCTGGCTGCTGTCCATGCAGCGTAAGTAGAAAAGCTTCAAAGATCCTCCACACTCCACTCCCTATGTCACTATACACATCACAATTGATCCCATCCAATATGCGAGAAGTCCTTCTCTTATCTGCCGACTCTTGTGGCTTCTGCTGGTAGTGTCAATCAAGTTTCACAGAGCTAAATTCATCTTCTTAATCTTCGATGATTTTTCGAGTGCCATTAACCTACAGAAATATCACAGAAAAAAATTGTCAGCCCACCCGGGGCCTGAAAAGAAAATCGTACCGTGTACAAACACCGTGGTCCTGGCATCAAAGCATAGCCCGTGAGACACTCCCAAATGCCCATGCCACCCTGACAGAGCCCTGTTCAGACATTTTCCTCTTTTTTTATGTGTGTGCTAATATGGCAATAGCCCGAGTGCTATCCGATAATTTTGCACTTAACACAAGAATACTCTAAAGCCCGAGTGCACTTAAACTGTTGTGATCAAGGGTCATTTCGTGAAGGGGCGACAAACACTTCAAAGTGCAGGCATAATGCCAAGAAGAGTCATTTGGATTTTCTGTCAAGACAATTCTTCTTTTATCGCATACACACAATCGTAAAAGGGTGTGAACATGTCCTTTTTTGTGTGTCGCACGATAGCCAATTTGACTCGTCTCTAAAATGAAATTTTTCCCACAAGCAAAATGAATTCAACCAAAGGACGAACATTACTATGATTTTTGATGAGTACTAGCCACCCCATTTGTGTGAACACCTGAGCTTCCGAAAACTAGTTCACCACCACCGCGACACCCTTGCCAGCCGTACGACAGGCACTTGGTCGAAAATGGAATTTAGGAACATCCTCTGACGACCTGGGCCTTCAAATATACATATTTGACTCGTCCCGTGTCTATACATATTGCTCTTTTCCAAAAAGCAAACCGTTGCTCTGTCAGGGGAAGATAACCGAAAGCGATGAAAAAGAAGAAGAAGTACATCTGCCAAGATGACGAAGAAGCTTAGAAAGGCTCCCCGATTTTCTCCGCCCGGGGAGTTGCAATAGCTTTTACCACACCGAACGCACACAACGACTTATTCAAAAAGGCATTGATTTGGTTTTTGCCTGTCACACACACCCAAAAACCCACAAACACATATCGTCTTGCACGCACACACTCATGTGCCTAGCCAATATCTTATTTTCAAGAGGACAAGACCTTTAAATGCCAGGCGACCAGAGGCGGCTTCATGCTGTGCTCTAAACTTCACTCTGAAATCTGCCATCCATCGCTTATTTATAGCAGCTCCCTGCTGACTTCCCTAATAAATGCTCACACCCCGTGCTTTCATATAGCCCGCTGTATATTGAAACACATCCCTTATCGTGTTGTCCTGGTTTTTCGCCTATATTTTTCGCACCGGATGGACCATTCTCAGCTCCCTCTCATCCCATTCCACCGTCCACCTCCCCAGAAAAAAAGACCGTAAATGAACCAAACTCACAAAATTAAATCTTCCAAACTTCGGTGCTTGTGGAATAGACAACTTTTCTAATGTTTGGCATCTACCGACATTTTCCAGTACTGGTGGAGGCAGCATGTTGGGCGATGTTAACATATCTGCCATATTGGACTCATTCAGCGTCAGTTATGACAAAAGAGTAAGACCCAACTATGGAGGTAAGTGTGACAGTTGACTTTACAAATTTTCCTAAGTTATTTTTCGCCTTTAATTTGCCATAAATTGAAATTTTCAGTTTTCTTTTTCCTATTTCTCTTTCATATTATATCTGCGTTGAGTGTCCTTTTTGTATAAAAAAAAAGAACTGAAATTATAGTTCTTAGCCTAAATCATAGGGGACGCGCCCGAATTTCAGAGAGTGTGTGTCTTCTTCTTTTTTGCCTTTATTAAATCCTCACAGACATTATATTTAAGAAGGTTCCTTTACGGCACAATTAAAGGGATGTGTACCTACACAGGATTGCTAAATGTAGGCGTCAACCGGAGATTCGCACTGTTTCATCCCCTGTATGTACACATTAGTTTCTTCTGCATCCATCCGGGCCGGATCAAATATATACGACGACCAAAGGTTAAGGAAGCGCACATACATTTCCATCATCAGACCATATGAAACAGGGCCAAAACGTGTTTTCTCGTCGTCATATCCTCTGTCCCGACAACTCACAATTCAACGCCAACATTTTGTTTTAGCCAACAAACAATTTCAATTTCCGCTGCTGTCTAGGATATGATAAAAGGATTGTCAGAATATTGTATGTAGCACAGCATCGCGTAGGCTATATCATTAAAACGGTTATGTTGCTGCTCCCCGTCATTCTGCGCATTTTCTGTCGAAAATACAAATGTCCTGGAATTCTTATATGCAATACACGCGTCCGTGTACAAACACATACACAGAGATTCTATCCCAGCACGCACACAGCATTATATCGTGTGCAGCAAGGATGTTTACAATTCATGAAGAGGGATAGGACATGTCTAAAAAAATTGTCGAAGACGACAACGACGATGATGGTGATGATGACGACGATGCGACGTTAACCTATCCGAAAAGATAAGAAGACACGAGAGTATGACTATAGTGGATAGGTATGTATGGGGACGAGAAAGTAGGACGCAAGGACGAAAGCATAATATTCGAGAGACATCAAAAACAACAACAACAACATAGTGGACATAGAATAACGCTGGCGTATTAAAGGAAATGTGTGCAAACATGAATAACCAACTCGAGACTATAATATGGCCTGTGATAAAATATAGGATACCATCGTTTAGCACTCTAAAGCCGTATATGCTCTCGTATTTCTATGTAGTCAGGGCATTGAGGTATTGTATACACAGGAGCCCTAGAGCACACGAGAATCTTGTATAGTGTATTTGAAATTATCTAAATAGCTAGGCAACTAGTCTATTTTTTTCAACGGAGTGGATGCGGAAGCTTGACAGCAGCACCGGAATAAAGACAAGGAAGTTGGTGGGAATTTAAATGAAAAAAAATAAGTTGCAAGGAAATCTTTAACCGGGGAATTGAACGGAACGGACGACGACGATGACGACTTGTGGGAGATGTTGCACTCAATTGAGAAATAAAGAAAAGCATGAGTGCATATGTAATTGTGTGCTATTGATAAGAAAATATTCGAGTTTTATGTCCTCATTTGCAAATAATATGGTGTCTATATAAATTGTTGAATACCGGAAAATGACAACGATTTTGTTTTGTGTTTTTAATTTAATATATTATTTTATTTATTTACATTGAGTTTCTAAGCTATTTAAAATTTTGAAATATTTTTCATCGATTGTCTATCTATCTTTAATTCTTGATAGCATATTAACGTGAACATGAAGAAGTTCTTACTGAGGAAGAGTTGAATGAGACTGCAACAATGACTGGTACAAAATACACTTAAATCAAAATTCAACGTTTCAAAAAAATACTGGAAACTTGAAAATATGGGTGACACTAGAATTTGTTGTTCTTAAATGCCAATGCTAAGTCAAAACTAAATTCGTGACAATTTTGAGTTTTGGAACTTTCCGCTAATTTTTTTATATTCACAAAAATTGTAAGCTCATGGATAAACAAAAAAAGAATCCGAGGTTTTTCATTCCAAAATCAAATCTGGCTTTGCCATTTTTTTATTTTTATTGTTTTTATTATTAGTGTAGTATCCAGGTGATAAACCTAGTACAACAGATTGCAAAATGTGGTGAAGACAATTTTTTTTTTGTTTCTCATGTTTTTTTTTGGGGTGCTGAGCACGAATCAGGAGTTTCCCACCAAAATTTCGTTGCGGAACAGGGTCAAAATATTTGCTGTTTTTCCGTTATTTGGCCTCTAACTCTGAATATATTTATTTCTGCGAAAAACTCTCCATGAATATGTTAGATAGCCCATAATTGCGCGTCTAAAGAGACATAAATGTTATAGATCCGTTGAGCGGTATTAATACAATTGAGAATTTAAAAATTAAAATTTGCTATTTTTAACATATGTAGTTCCTTATTATGTATAAAATTTTGAGATTGAACGGTTTTTGATTTTTGGTCGTAACAATTGCATTTTTCTTGCACATTATGTTTTTTGGGGTGTCGATCCTGAATCCGTAACTTCCCACCAAAATTTCGTTGCAAAACAGGGTCAAAATTGCAAAAAACGCAAAAAAAATGACTCTCAATTGTAGCAATACCGCTTAACACATTTTAATGATTAATGGCGCGTTAGACCCGCAATTATGTTTTCTCTAATATTTTCATGTACAGGTTTTCGGAGAAATGTACACTTTCGGAGTTATAAACAAAAGAACGGGAAGACTCCGAAAATTTTGGGTTTTTTCGCGGTTTTGACCCTGTTCCGCAACGAAATTTTGGTGGGAAGACTCCGATTCGAGCTCAGCACCGCAAAAAACATAAGAAGCAAAAAAAAAATTTCTCCACCACACTTTGCAATCTGAAATCACCTAGTTACTATACTATATGACGTTCCGAAAGTAACTAGTAAAGCAACTTTGCATATTTGTCAGTTCAGCGTACTGTTAAAAAGTATGGATTGATCAATGTTCCGCCTATTATTCCCTATAGTCTAGTTGTTACTTGATTTGAGACTGCAAAGTTTGGTGAAGAAATTAAAAAAATTAAAATTAAAAAAATTAAATTAAAAACATTGTTGTTGGACGGTGGATCTATCATGCTCAAACAACTTATTGTTGTCCAGAAACCGCCTCGAAATGCACTCTATGTGCGACATTAATGTAGAGTATTTTTTTTATCTTATGTTTTTTTTTGAATGCTTAGCACAATTTCAAAGTTTCCACCAAAATTTTGTTGCAAAACATTGTCAAAATCACGAAAACACCAAAAATGTTTGACGTTTTTTTTTTTTTGGCTTATAATTCTAAAACTTGTACATTTCTGCAAAAAAATATCCACGAACATATTAGAGAAAACTAAATTGCGTTAAGCGGTATTGCTACACATGAAACTCATATTTTTTGGAGTTTTTTTTTCAATTTTAACCCTGTTTTGCAACTAAATTTTGGTTTAAGGCTGCAGATTCATGCTGAGCATCCCAAAATGCATAAAAAAAACAAGAAAAGTGCAACTTTTGCGACCAGAAATGTAATCTCAAATTATTTCATTACAAGGAACTATGCTAAAATCGCAAATTTAAATTATCAGTTTGAGTAGTACCGTTACACGGATTCATAATATTTATGTTTCTTTGAGCACGCAATCATGTGCCCTCTAACATGTTTATTTTTGAGTTACGGGCCGAAAAACAGCGAAAATTTTGGTTGTTTTCACGATTTTAACCCTGATTCGCCACGTATTTTAGGTGGGAGGGTCCGGATTCAAGCTCAGCACTCCAAAAAAAACGCTAAAAGCAGAAAAAAACATGTTCTACTACATTTTTCAATCTCAAGTACATACTAGGTTTTTCACCTGGTATAAATTTGAAAAGCGTTTTGCCACTCAACGCGTGCTCTAAGAGGAGGGGGGGGTGGTAAGCTGAGCGCCAAATTTTAGGGGCAGCTTTTTGGCTAGCACTTCACTAAAAAAATAATAAAAAGCCGAAAAGAAAAATGCAATATCAAAATGGATTTAGTGGAAAGGAATTCATAGATACTATACAAATGAAAAAATACCGGCGTACAGAGGGCTGCGCCCGCAATACGAGGGTTTTTTAGAATTTTAATGCATAGTGAATATTTTTTGTTCATATATTTTATATGCAATAAATAAGAATTGTGTAAACATTCAAGAAATGCTTACTGTAAATCTATTTTTGGATTGGTCTAAAATCCAAAAATAGATTTACTATTTACCCAGTTTGTATGAAAGTACTCCAAGGCAAATCTACAGGTATTTTTCGATTTAAGATTTCTGATGGCTTTTGAGCAAAAAGGAACTCAGGCAAACGTCAGGATGGCTTGGCATTATATATGAACTGAATTATTAGCTGTAAATCTACTGTTACGGTTTTTTAAATCAAGGAAAAGCAACTTATGTATATGAAATGATTCAATGTCAGGGAACACCACCCAAGCTTTCCTATAAGCATTGAACAAGTATACTTTTGCAGCTATTCAGGGACACCCTGTTAACTTGGTTCTACAAACTTCAAAAATATTTGTGGCAAACACTATTACCATTCTATGTATTTTCACCAAATTGCATGTTCATTGTTCAATCAAGTTAAAAGATATACATTGAAGAAATGCTTAAGAGGCTTCTCTTGCATTGTGAAAGGCTCTTAGTAAATACTTACTTGGCTATATTTCCGGTTTGGATACAGTTATTCGAATGAAAATTCATAGACATATTCCCTATGTAATTTTCTAAAATATCTTAGAAGAATTTTCATATTTGGAAACCTAAGAGGGGCTACACACGAACAAATTGAAATTTTACAAATTTACTGTTATTTACTTTTCCTTAGCAAAAGTCAACAGTCTTAATATTTAACGTATATAAGGCCATACTGGCCAATCTTTCAACAAAGTTTCATAGCGATCCCTATAACGGTTTAGAAAAACGGAGGTCGAAAAGTAAGTTTAACTTTAAACGCCAATAACTTTTTTACCGTTACTCCAAACTGGAAAATTTTAACTGATATGAGATGTACTCGTTTAGATCTTTGATTTAAATAGTCATACATCAATCTCCGATAAAAACTAAAAAAGTCGACTTTTTTCAAACGTTCGGGACACCCTGTTATCTTCTTCCTACCAACTTCTAAGGTATTTGTGCCAAAGACTGTAACCATTCTACACATTCCTACCAAATTTCATGGCAATCGGTTGAGCCGTTCACGAGTTATTTAGTGAACAGACGGACAGACGGACAGACGGACGGACGGACAAAATCGATTTCATAAGGGTTTTTTGAAAAAAATATTTTCTAAAAAACCCTAATAAAAAGGGGGAAAAGAAATGTCGAAAGACAGGAAACCAATTGACACCAACAAAAATCATTTTAAATTTTTTTAGAGACGATGGAATATGTTTTTTAGGTAAAAAAAAACATTTCCTTTAAAAAAAAAATGTTTCGAAAATGCTTTTGTAACTATCAACTGTTTCATTAATCTTTCAAAGAGAGAGTTGTGGTTTGTCCTTGAAATGCATTGACTTTATGAGCCCACAATTTACACGAGGTTCTGCATTTAAAAACGGAACATGCTTAGTAGTTTAGTAATATCGTGTCGATTTAGTACCAATCCGTGAAAAAAATACGGAAGTTTTTTTCTTACTCTTTCTTTATGTATTATGGGGCGCTGATTCTGAATATGAACTTTGCACCCTAAAAAAAGTGCCACAACATAAAAAATGAATTGATATATTGAATATTGAAAACTTAAGGTCTCCTTGAGTTTCGCCTTAAATCAAGGATGCATTGACTCCTGGATATAAATGGTTTCTATGAATAAGTATGGGAAATTACATTTAATTTATTGAATTTCGGCATCCTTGACTCAAGGTCTCCTTGAGTTAAGGAATGTTCATAAATACGGGCCTTAGTCTTTGAGCGAAAATTGCCTAATTTAGCAATGCTCTAGCTTCCAAACTGCAAGTCAGACAAAAAAAAAATGTAAAGCAATTTTGTAGGAAATAATATTTACTTTATTTTTGTAGTAGATCATATTTCCGGGAAATACCCCGTTTTCTTTTTATACGCAAAAAACAAAAAAAAAATTGGCAACATTTGCTTAATTTTTTTTATGTTGTGGCCCTTTTTCTGGGTACAAAGTTGATATTCGGAATCAGCGCCCCAAAATACATATAACAAAATTGAGAAATAAACTTCCGTATTTTTTTCCTGACGAAAATACGATATTATTGGACTATAGTGAAAGCCGCCCAAATTTTACTCCCAAGGGACAGGGACAGTTCGTAATGTGCTTATTAAAATCTTCTTAACAAAAAAAAAAGTAAGTCATTGACTTATTATGCGCTAATTTTTCAATTGAAAATTTATTTCACCAGAATTAAGGATTCTAATTTGGTCCACTTTCATGATCCTAAACTCATTCTAAAGTGAAGGTATTCTATGCCATATGTCCAATTTGATTGCCGTGAGATAGGAATCCCATAAACGCTCAACATATAAAAACACTCATACCCAAAAAGCACAATTTTCATTACTATTTTTTGAAGTCGTTTTCGATAATTTCCACCCACTTTTCGCATCAATTCGTTCGATGCCTTCGCGAATTTCTCAGTTGCAGAGTTCTCATGCGAAGATATCCGGCTTATTCAAGTTTATCTACTCCGAAGCGTGTAATGCCACACTGTCTGCGGTTTGCCAAACCGTGCGAGACAGTAAATCAAGGTTTTGGAAAACATACGCTTGGAAGAGACAGAGACGATGGGGGAATTCAACAAATAAATAACGTTTGTTGAATTCCCCCATCACCGCTGCCTCTGCCAGGCGTATGTTATCTATAACAAACCCCGGACAGTGTGATTGCGGCATAAGAAAGTTACTCCCAAATGCAAGTAATTAAAACGAGAACAATTCTTTGGCACAACATTTTCCAGAGCAGCATTTTCGAAAATATTTTGAATGCAATGGCGCCGGAACAGGAGGGGACAGCGGGGGCAACTGCCCCTCCAATATTTTTGCTAAGGGGACAATTAGTACTACATATATTGCACTTTATGTATTAAAAATTAGGAATAATTTATTTATTTATATTTTTTATACATATGCAATGTTATTTACATTATTATTATTATTCTAGTAGATATTTTTTTCCATGATGAATACCTGGTTCGCAGAAAGTTGCATACTTGACGTGTATTATATGTATGTACATATGTACATTATCATTCCATTTTCATTTCTTCTTCGTCAACAACGACGTACCTCAAATTAACGAAAAGGCCAACTAGAGCGACACCATTGATCGTTGATCAGTGACAACGAGGAAGTTTTCATTCTCCTTGTCAGAAAATTATGCCGACGGGACAGAATCTCATAGTAAGATTGGGCTGCTATGCTGAAGATTTCGATATTAAGTGTTTTTTTTTTGGTTATCTCGTGTACGTTTGGGTAACAAAACTTCATATAAAAAAATTATAGTTCGTTACCCAAAAATACACGGGATGACTCAAAAAAACGTACTTAATGTTGATGTTCGCTTACAGTTAACTTTTTTGAAGAATATTCTGGGAGCTTCACCTACATGTTGCGCCAAAATTGCCGATCACTTTCGAAATATATCGAGCTAGTAACATTACTGCTGACAGTTTCAATATCAGCAGCATCATCAGGAAGGTCGTTCAGTGCGTCTTAAAACATCTAACACATCTAAACCTTTTCCATGTTCACATGGATCGAACAGGGAATCTGTCAAAAATCATGAAAGAACCCGTTTCCCGAGGAAACTGGAAAACTACCTTTAATTTGACCTTTAATTTTACAAGACTATACAAAATATGTCTATAATCTTCAGCACTTCGGAATTACAATGGGATCAGAATAGGTAAGAAAAGGAAACTTGAAGGTTATTCTTATCTTGGAGATTATTCTAGTTGGTTTCTGATCGCTGTGTTCTCTAATTTGCTTCATAATCACTTCTTGGTATCGTTTCACAGGATATTAAAGTGGAAGAAGTCCGGTATATGATGACCGCCTAATTTAATATGAATTTGAGAAAAAAATCTTGCCCCCTCAATAAAAAATTCTTTCCGGCGCCACTGGTTGAATGTTTTCGGGTGAAGGTGTCTCATATTTTTATACACAAAGGCCACCGAATTCTTGACGAATTTTAGTAAATTTGTTAGACTTTAGTTCAACACCTAAACATTTTTACACTTTTGTGCTGATAAACATTGTGTTTCTTCGACCTAGCCGCGGGCCGTACAAAACTGCTAAGTAGGGGGCAAGCGAGCCGTGAGTTTGGTATGACTGCGGCTCAGTGGGTGAAGTGGCTAGGGATTCTATTCTCTGAATTATAGGAGCGTTTGTTCGAGTCCCACAGTAACCAGGATTTTTTGTGTCTGAGCTACTCGCTACTCTTAAATCGCTTTTACAAAAATAACGACATAAATACTACATATTTTCCTGGTATAATAAAGAAGAGCGGCAAATTGTCCACTTGCCCGGGGCGGCGTAAGCGCTAGAGCGGGCGCTGCGCCACTTTGAACATCCACACTCTTCGCCTTCATTAATAATGACCTAATACAGATCGTAAGGAGAATGAAACCCTGCACACATTTATCGGTTTCGTTTTATTTCTTAATAAAAGGACATGTGGAGAATCTTTTGGATTCATTATATGTAATAAAAATCCTTGCAGTATTTTAACGTTGCTATGTCGAAGACTCAAAATTTAGCCACTTAATAATAACCAACAAATCCGAATGGAATTTTTGTTGAAAGTGAGGTAAATAGGGTCCCTTTTAAAGTGTTGTGTTTTTGCAATTAAAATAGTGTTTAATTGTGCGCCTTAAAATAAACTGCCGTTATGTTTGATTCACCAAAAAAGCTACATATGACAGTTTTTGCCAAGATTTTTTTATAAATACATACTATATATAATATTATTAACATTTAAAATCAATATCTATAAATTAAAACACGGATTTTGTTTAATTCTAAGTCTATGAAATATATTTTTATGGAGGCCAAAATTTTAGCCATCCGCACTTATGTAGCTCGTAAGCTAAACGTGTTGGAGAAAACGGTTATAATTTTCGGATTCTACGACCAAAAATTAGTTAGAGACGAATATCAGATCTATATCAACAAAAATGATGTTTCCTTGTGTACCTTTTTTTCTTTTATCTATTTAATTTCTCTTAACCTGTGTTACTATCAGAAGACTCAGGCCCATTCTCCATTCTCTCGTAGATCTTATAGAATGGTTAGTCTTATCGCCCAGAGAAGACACACACAATATTCAAAAAGCTTCTCCATTATATTGAATTGATTTTTTGTTAATTTTGCAAAGTTATGATATCTTTTGCTTATTTACGGTGTTGGATGAAAGTGCGCAATGATTTTCTCAACATAAGATGATGGCTTAAACAAGCAAAATATGGCGTAGCTATGCAAAATAAACAAAAATTCCATTCAATACAATGGAAAAGCTTTCTAAATATGGTGTGTGTCTTCTCTACGCGATAAGACTAATCAGCCGACAGGTACTGAATAAGAGCTATCAGAAACCCGGCCTCAGTCTTATATGAGCGGATACAAATCTCTATAAATTAACCCCAACATTTATCAGGGATTAATCAAGCTCCATGAGCGGCCAAATCAGAAATTTAAAAAGGACGAGTTTTATTTTGGGAAACGCAGCCTTTTCCAGATTGATTTTTCGATCGAGGCGAAACAAATTTAAATGTATAAATTCGGATTTGTAGGTACCGATCAAATTAGCATGATATAGCTGTTAAATAAAAATATTCGAAATTTGCAAAAAAAAAGCTTGTCTATAAAGTAAGTGCAGCACCATCTGGTAAAACTAGATTACTAGCTTCTAGGTAACTGGAACTGAGTAAGGTTTTCTCCTTCCTTATGCCTTACTATATCGCTCCATGGTGTCGTTTTACTCTGCTCCTGTGCAGTGGGCACTACTGCCTAAGTTATGCAGGAAAAAGTGAAAATCATTTGAAACAGCATTAAAAAAATCTTTTAGGGTGTGAGTTTGAAAACGTTAATTTTTACGGAGTACATTTTCCTACTGAACTGCAGGCGCACTTTGGCTAGGACCTTATTTCGTTTTGTTTCAGCAAAAAAAAATGAAGTGAAAAAATTTTCTTGGATTTTTTTATTTATTTAATTTAAAGTTGAATCTATCCCATTTTGGCATTTTGAAAAAATATGTTTCGCTAGTAACTTATTAGTGAGGTGGGCCTATGAATGTTTGTTTAACAAACCGACTACCCTTGCCACTTCGTAATGTTAAGCTGTATCCACATTGACTCGAATTGGCAGCTCGTCAAAAAAGTTGCATCGCATGAAAAATTTGACTTTAGTTTTTGAAGTCACAAAAACGGTCTCTTTCGGTTTCAAGTATTGACGTTGCTACAAACTATTAGAACTTCATAAAAAAATTAAAATTGATTTTTAATTGGAATAATATTTTCTGTCGTAAACACGCGCTTCCATTTGAATGTCTTCGACCCTCCACGTACATCCATTTGAACACGATATTCGATGATTTGCAAAATTGGCACAGCTTCAAAATTCACAGAATATGACTGCGTGATACTTTCGTGAATCTACAATGTTGATTTGCAAAGTTGACACAGCTTCAAGGGTCACAACAAAATATTTTCGTTAACAATGCTGGTGGTTCCCACAATGGACACAGCGTCAGGATTCACAATACAGCAAGACACATTGGTTAACTAGGCATACATTCCTTAACAAGGCTGGTTTTTTCGAAAATTGACACAGCTTCAGGATTCAAAGGCTCACAGCACACTTTCGTTCACAGCATAAAAAAGCGATATAGTTGTATGAAAATGCACTTTTGTGGCAACATTCGGTGACACACGGCAACGTCAATTTGCGAATACACGCACAACTACTTGCAAATCTACGCACGATACATCAGATTTGCGACTACACGCGCAAAACATCAAATTTGCGAATACACGCACACGATTTCCAATCCTTATTCCTAGATTTTATAACGAGATTTCAACTAAAAACCTAAACCAAATCCACACGAAATCGTATGGTGAGTGGTGAGTGTATGCAATACAAAACTTTGAAAGTGTCAAGAATACAGTCTAAGGCTACGATCAAGCAAATAAGGATGCCCAATGTTGAAAATTCTGGTAACTATGTATTTGCTTACATGGGGTCGTCATCACTAACACGTTGACAACAACCAGTGGATAAGAGGTATTATTTGAATATTGGGTGTTGCTACATGAACCTTTTGTGCTACTTCCTTGTATATATATAAGTCAATTAGCTGACATGCACAGCAGCTGTGCGCTCAGGATTTTTGAAAAGTTGCAAATTATTTAAAACTGTGCAATAAGTTTTAGGTTTCACCACGCGAACGAAATGGTTTTCAACTGTTAAATATCAAATGATTGCCTCAGTTTCTTTTCCCCCGAAAAACTTAATTGATACATGTTTCAAAACGATTCGTTCAGAAAACAAAAGTTGTGCTTGTCTCGTCCATGAGTAAAAGCCCTTTTAGTTCACAATATTTGATGAACATAACTCATTGTCAAGTTAAATGCTAAATGTTTGTTGTTTCAATATTATAAGAAATAAATAATATTTTTAGCGTACATACCGAAGCTGGGTCAACTATTTGTCCTGTAATCATTTTTTCTATTTTATTCAAAATTTATAAAAAAAAAAATTTGATTTGCTTGATTAAACTCTGAAATATGCAATTTTGGCCAAGCCAAAAGTTGCTTCGAAATAGTTTCACGTGCATGTCATGTTTTTTGCATTCAAAGTGCTTTTCCTAAATCTGGATATATATGTTTTAAAAGTAAAAAAAAATTACCGTTAGAAAGTCAAAACGTTGAACCAGCTATTGTAAAATGGGTAGATTCGATGGTTCTCGTGACATGGAATTATTATTTGAAAACTTCCAGTTGTGTCGATGTTTTCCTCGCCTGTAATATATGTAGATTGAAAAAGAGTGGATCTGTACTGAAGAAGGGCACAACTGGTGCCCGAAATGATCATTTACAAAATAAAATATTAATCCCGTCTTAGGAAATACCACTCCTTCTTTTTCAATCTACATATTATTTGAAGTTTTAATGAAAATGTGTCACAATATTAAGTACTCCTATACAGCGCCCGCTCTAGCAATTACGCCGCCCCGGGCGAGACGACAATGACAATGATTAATATAGTACATGTTATGTCATGTTAGCAATTTAATGGAATTTTTAGTCCTAAATCGAGTAACTTTGGTAGCACTTGGTCGTTGTAACACATCAGTTCCACGATGGCTGCCGTAGGATAACATATCAACACAAATATTCAATCACAGTGGTATTCGAACCAAAGGGAATAGAATCTGTATCCATTGAGAAGGCCCTGATAGTATGTGAAGTGGAAACATGTTCCGTCATCATTCATACTCTTAAGCGCAATTCACCTGAGCTCAGCCTTCTAGAGAGTTTGTTTAAAATTCCGAAATTCAAATGTTGAATTTCCCGGGCCAGATATTATCCATCTCTGACAAAAAAAAATATACAGATACCTACCGGATCTCGGAATGACGCAAGAGCAGTGAAATTACACATTTGTCGTAGGTGGGCTGTTGACATTTGGCCGTTCGTACCAAGCTCTACGTGAATATTGCTGAAGGGACGTAACGAAAATCAAGGCTTTTAGCTTTTTCGTCGTTTACTATACCAAATGAAGTTGTGCAATAATGTACGAAACACTATTGGAATTTGGTGTCGAAAATTAATGCTCCAGGCGAATTTCTTTGATTGATCTTCATTCGTTCTCAACTTTTTCCTTCGCACTAATAACTGAGTGCTTTCCACTTCGTCGGTCCTGAGCATTCTTAAGTTTTTATGTTATAAATTTAAACAAAAAGCGATGCAATAATTCCTTGGTTGGAGCATCTTCATAGCAAATACTGATATAATTTTCTTCAATCGAGCAATACTGATAGAATCGACGCCGACGGTTCGATTTGATTGAGCAAAATCACCATCATTGAAATTGGTATACATAGTTACAAAATTTCAAAAGAGGTTTTGAATTTAATTGAAATTTCGCATAAGCTTTGCAAAAACCCGATATTAGCATGTCCGAAAACATATTAGGGAGGTCAATATACAGAAATACAGCCGAAATTATCAGAAGCAGCAAACTTCTCCCTATAAGAATGAATAGCGGAACAAGTCGTTATTGCGGCATATCAAATAATACGCTAGGTGTTATGATTTCCTCCTTTATTTAAAAGTCAAGAAGCCATTTCCTTTTTGACAGGAATTAGAGATCAACCAAGTAAATCCTTGATTCTGATGAAAAGAAGAGGAAGCCTAGCAAGGGTCTTGCATTTTTAAAACACAACTTTCAAAAGAGAACTAATGATACAGTTGATAAGTTCAGAAATTAACGTGATGTGATAAGTAAATACTTAAACAAAACCTTATTCCTTATTGAATGAATGTTTTTCTTTTAGTTTTATGAGTTACTTATAACTTTGTATATTTTAAATATTCTAATTTACATATCTATTGCAAATGAGGACACTAGGCTAAGTAGGATTTGAAAAAAATAGTGTTAATGTGAAGGTACATGTAAGCAATGGTTTAAAACCAGCGCTTATAGAACGATAAACTGAAATCATAAGTATTAGGTACAGACGTTAATAATATCAAAAAGCTTTACAAAGATATACGTAATCTGTTGAAGTGTATGTATTCATAAAGTCTTACATTTACTTCCCAAATTCCGATTTCTTTACTTCTATACCTTATAATATTTATAAATATTTCAAAATATAATTCAAATAAAAACAAACAACGAAAGGATATATCTAATTAAAATTATAAATTAACCCAATGACCAACCCCTTTAAAAATGATAACAAACAAAAAAGAATATTCGAAACCAACTCACAAACATACCAATAAAAAAATGTTTAACAGAAAATATGAAACAAATGTGTCTTATATCCGTGTTTCAGGACCACCAGTTGAAGTTGGCGTCACCATGTATGTTCTGTCGATCAGCTCGCTGTCTGAAGTGAAAATGGTACACAATTAGACCATGTACCTCTGTTCCGTTTTCATTTGTTTTTTTTTTTATTATTCAATTTATTTTATTCACCGAATTATACTTAATGTTTTTTTTTTAATTTCACATAAGTATAGTTTTCAGTGTTCATTTTCAGTGATTTTCGTTCTCGTTCATACTATAATTATATATACTAAAAATATATACAGAAGTGTTCTCTATGATTTTGCATTATGACTTTAAAATGACATAAATACTATATACTTATATATAAATATAAAAAAGAACCTAGTGTTTGCAACAACAAAATAAAATGTTTTAGTTTGATAGACGTTTATATTTGACGTTTTAGTTGAATTTATTTGTTCTTTTATGGATTTTGTTCTGAGCTTCTATAAGCATTTAAAATGTTATTATAATTCTATATTCTATATTTGCGAGACACATTGAAGGTTGTTTGACAGCATAACGTCTCTTAAGAAAAATAATCATAAAATACTATATATTCGCATAAATTGTTATGTTTGTTTTGTTATTTAATTTGCAACCACTATATACACTATATATATAATAATGTCTCACATATGTTTGCATATATAAATACTTATCACAAGACTTTTTTTTCAACATATTTTTTGATAATAAAAATTAAAAAAAAAAAAAAAACGAATCAAACAAAACATAAAAACAGAGGCTTATATAGTTTTTTGAATTTTTTTGGATATTTTTCATTAATCTGTTTCAACTTAAATGTTTTATTGAGAAGAAATCATTTGGTGGTTTTTTGTTGGTAGTTTACAATAAAAAGCGCGATTTTTTGTCATCCCGTTAGGCATAGAGTAACGAAACTTCATACTAAAAAAATGACAATCATTGCTATTTTCCTTATATGAAGTTTTGTTGCTTGAAACTACACGTGATGTTGAAAAAAAGCACTTAAAGTGAAAAAGAGAATTTTTTCAATAAATCTTATTGAACACATACTTTTTTCCAATATTTTGATTAGACAATTGTTTTTTTAATACATATCTACACATATTTTTTCGGATATTGAATTTTGTATAAAAAGACCTCTACGACACTGAAGCACTGAATATACGAGTAGAATCACTTACCTATAGACATTATCCACACTGAACGCTTTTCAATATATTTCACAACAAATAAAAATGTCCAATTGGAAATGCACTTAAGATAAACATGCTGATATGACACTTAACACAAAATGATGACAAAGTCGCATTTATAATTAAAATTAAATCTTTAAAACCATTGTAAGCCTAATCGACTTGTAAATTTAGCTGAAAAAAATATACTGCTTTACAATAATAACGGTAAATAATAAATACGGAAGTCTGTGGATTAAACGACGAACATAGGCACAGATCCTGTTCATAAGGACGATTCTTTTTGAACTACTAAAAAAAAACAATCTGAATAACCCCCGTCTTCCAGACTTACATACATAGCGGCATATTTAAAAAAAAAATCGTCTCCTTATATAATTCAAAAAAATGAAAACGTAAATAAAGTCTATCACACTGGGTTTGGAGGTCCACTACGTCCACTTCGACTTGATTAAATAAACTGACTACCCCCAGCTTTCCAAAACTCCGCACCCCATTTTCTAGGTGTTCGCATGGTTTTTGGTACCGTTATTTTTTAAAATTTCCATCAATCAAATCAACGGGAATCTTGTGTGTCATACCAGCATCAGTTATCTTTATTATGTAAAAACAACGCCAATCAAAAATGTGTCTGGTTTTCGTTTCATAAATTTAATTTTCAAATTTTGTTTTATACACAATTTTCGTTAGATACCTAACGGTGACGAACGATAAGTAATGTCATCTACCATACTTTCAAAACAAAAATAGTTTTTTTTTTCCTAAAATGTCTCGTCTGAATAATGATGTCTTTTGTTTATCTTTTATCATTTTTCTGTTATGTTTTTTACAGTGCGTGTTCTGGTTTTATTTTACTTTCTTTTTTTTGTATTACAAGCAAGCGATGGGGTCGATTTGAAATTCTCAACAGAAAAAAAAGAAAAACTAAAAAGATCTCTTCTAATTGTATAAGACAACTATAATGAGTACATTAAATTGGTATATAGAAAAGACACTGACTGCGCTGTTGTTTGTAAATTGATTTGGTTTTCATTCAAATGTACCTTCAATATTTATAATGTGAAGTCTATAAGATATATATGGAATTATAGGGCCATATATATTTATTTTGAAAATCCATGTGTTTGATTTCAGATGCCTATTATATTCACACGCCTTACAAAATTCGCAAAAATGTTAAGCCATCATAGGAATTTGTGTATTCTAATCCTTCTCCTTCTTCTATATATATATAAAAAATATATTTTTAATCATCACAATGGAACCTAACTGATAAAATGATTTAGGTATACAATATTTAAATTTTATATTTTTTGATTTATAGAAAATAAATTTTTAAGAATATTTTTTTTTTGTGAAATCATTTTCAAAATCATTAAATCCATATACTTTTGTTCGTTATTATTTATATCTATACAAAGCTCTACAATTTTCCTACCATCTCTCTCTCTCTCTCTTTATATATCTAGGTATTGTCTGGCTTTTATAACATCTTGATTGATTTATTTTTATTCATATTTTATCTTCATCAATAACATAAAAAAAAGAAAAATTGAAAACAAAATCGTAATAAATTAAAAAAAAACTACAAACCAAAAATTATTCAAAAGAAACAAATTCAAAGCAGCATAAACCAAACTGTGTTGCAGGTCCCCCTGTGGAAGTTGGCGTTACAATGTACGTCCTCAGTATCAGTTCGGTTTCGGAAGTTCTTATGGTACATTTAAAGATAAAACATATTTGTTGTATTCTATTTAATCATAAATCATTTTTGTGTTTTACCGTTACTGATACTTTTTTTTTAACCAAAATTGTTCCTTGATTTTGAATTGTAACAAATTTTCATTTTTTCGAAAATAAGATTGCAATATTATTGTGTTTTTGTATAATTGAAAGAGAAAAACGAAAAACATTTATTTGTTCAAAATAAATTACTAAATACAAATAATAATTAAAAAAACGGATTTGAATATACATAACTGTTTAAATGTGAACTAAAAGAAATTATCGCATTTAAATTTTAAATGTACATCTTTATCTATACTAGCTATACCCACGGTTTCAACATGAAATTTCATATAGGACATTGTTTATAATTAAACTTCCTTATATCCTGAATCTTTCGGTTGACAAATTGTGTTAAGTTCCTAATGCCACTCTCAAATTTTATCTATCTCTCGCTGATTTTATATCGGTTGTGTCTAAAACTTAAATTATCGCTTCTTCGCCTTCTTCTTCAGCATTTAAAATTTAAATGTGTCACAACATCATATAAAAACGAAGCAAGTTATCAATCAAAATGTTTTTCCGTCAATTCTGTTTCTTTTTTGTTTTTTTTTTTTGTTTACCGTTATGATTTTTTTCTTTCATATTTATAATTTCTAATAAATTCAAAACTATAGCATAATCATAATGTGTGTTGTTCTGTATTCGCTCTCCTATTCATAATTAAATAAAACAAAAAAAAAAGAAATTCTGTCGTTATGTTATATATACCTACATTTATTTTCTGGTAATTGTTTTATATCCATTCCACTATATATTATAATATATACTCGATGTTTCATCGGTTTTACATTGGTTTTCGTTTTTTTTTTGTTTTCGTGTAAATTGCATCCCATATGTCACGAGAGTATCATTATTATAATTGACAATATATGCATTTCAGAAAGAATATATTTTTTTTAATTTTACTTTCATTCATTTTTGTTTTTGTTTTTTGTTTTTATACAATATTCGGAATTAATTAATAAAAATTAAATCAATTCAAATTTTATTAAAATATTGGAATCAAATTTGGAACGTTGAGTGTGATTTAAATATTGTGCTAAAGATATTTTTTTTTATTGTGTTCGGACCAAAAAATATTTATGAAAACAAAAAGTATTTGAGCAAAATCAAATTTTCGATTTTTATTTTTGTAAACCTTAAAGTGCATGCGAAAGTATTCATTCGAAATTGGATCCAAACAGAATACATAATAATCATACAGACACGAAATCTGAACACTATAACAAATAGATACATAGATACATAAACATTTTGCGAGAGATACAGACATAGGAATTATTGTACCTAGGCCAAGACCCTGAGAGGATTAAGACAATTTGGTACGGTAAAGGACTACGCCCAAAATAGGTCTCAACTTCAAATCTGTAACTTTGACTGCCTTCAAAAATAGTGATTTCAGCGCCGATCTATGACCAGAGTCCTGAATTATGGTTTAACATATTAGTGCAAAACCTGGTTGAATTATATCTAGTGGAGGACTTATGCAAGGATATTCTTCTTTTTTATTTCATATGAAGTCTTAAGCTTTCAATATTACCACTTTTTGGATCCCTCTATTTCATTCATTTCATGTTTGCCTTGTTTGCATACTTTCCACGAACAGTGGTGAAGGCACAGATGTCTATAAGTGTAGCACTTGTCCGCAGCATGTTGACATCGTAGCCTTCAAATTTTTCCTATAAATATAAAATTAAAATTCAGGATTTACTGGTTTAAATTTGTATAAATAGGGCTATTTTTAAATTTTGATAAATGCAGTCGATCACTTTCTTGACTTTCAAACGAGTTCATACCATCAACATGGCTTTTGTGTAGAGGGTGTGTAAAATAGGCTTATCAAAAAGCCTTTCATCCTTATTATCTATTCTCACACTCACACTACAATAAACTCAACAACAACACTTGCAATTCAAAATTTTCTCTTCGCTTTTCCATTTATATAAAAAAAAAATCATTGTTCGCAAATTGACGTTACTTTTTCCCTTTTATTTATTAATATTTTTTGTTTAGTTATTTTTACATGTCCCATTGCTTTAAACACCATTTTAATTTGCCGCCGCAGTGATTTATCAAGTATGTATCTGTAAAGTATAAATGTTGGCAACACCGTAAATATTATTGCTTGTGTACCAAGCTTTAAAGCTCACAAAGAAATACAATTCACCAATTGCTATCCAATCTTGCGCGTATACTTTAAAAATAGTTTTTGTATCTAAATGAATTTTATGGACATCTATTTTAAGGACATCTGAGTATAATTGTTGAGTGGTTGTTTATAAGGTTTCTTAACAGGGGGATACTTAAGTATAAGCGACCAGAGTTTCAGGCGACTCAATTCCACAAAACAGTCGCCTATGACCTTTGGGTCATCAAGACTTTAGTAGGTACGCCCCATGTAACTATGGTACTGGTAGCACTAATTGTGATCTATGATAATAATTTGTAAGGGAGCGGTTAAAATCTTTGGCTAATTGCGAAATATTGCGAAAAACTATGAGTGTATATGTAATCAATTGGAGTGGTTTATTCGCGTAAGTTTACTTTGCAAGCTTGAAGCATATGAACTACTTGTTCGTGTGAAGCTTTCAAAACAAATTTGCCCAGTGCAACTAAGGGTTAGGTCAACTTTCAGGGAGACATGAACCTGCCGTAATGTTTTATGAAATGTAATTATCCATCACATGATTGAACTTTTGCATTTATTAAATTAATTTGTGGTGTATGCTTAATGTCGAAAATTATCACTATATTTTCGAAAAATGATGAGAAATCAGCACCATAATTATCTCTTCAATTTACTTCAGAAATCACAGTATAAATTCGCCCGAAATCCCTTCAGTACGAGTAACTGATTTAAAAACCCCGTTATAACTCCCAACACATTTCGAATATACCTTCTGTCCAAAGACAATAATATGGTGAATCGAGCAATATGTAGATTTGGCCATATCATCCTCGTCGTACCGCAAGTACAGCCATAGGTACATCTTGCGTTTTTCCTGCGTTCTGCAATGGTTCTTATTGCCAATGCACAAGCGAGAATAGGTGTTTTCATGTTGCAACGGTCGCCTTCAACGCAACCAGCTAAAGCATTTGCGCCAAGTCGTCTGCGTGTCGATTACCTGCGAAGCCACTATGCCCCGGTATATGTATTTGGATCTTAAGGCCTGGATAGACCTCGGGCGGAATGAGAATGAAATTTTAGTCCGCTGCGATTTTCTCAATGAAAATGCATACATACTGTCGTGGAATATGTGGTAAATGCTGGGGAATTCCATAAACTAAAGTCCGAGAATGGTTTCACAATTTGTCTCTGCCATTTTATGTGTTATTTTTCGATTCCCCGGTCATTAGATAATTTCCACGATGAACTCGTCGTGGACAGTGAATCGGTTTGACGTTTGCAAAACTCACCACGCCCGACAGAGAATATGCTACAGAGTCGACTCATTTTCACGTTGAAAATGCATTCGGACAAGGGGGAAATTATTTTTTTAGTTATTTTTAAGATGATTTAGGACGTAAAACGCCTTTGTAGCAATTTTCGAAGCTAAAATTTTAAATTCACCACGGTTTTTATGCCGGTTCATTACCGTTTCATTTTCATTCCGCTCGAACTCTATCCATGGCTTTAGACATCTTTCCCCTGTGGAAAATTTCACTTTTGTAGAAATCTAAACTCTTTGCATCAGATCAAATTCAATTGGGTATCGACGGCCTACCAGGTAGAATAGTGGAGAGAAGTTAGCATTTCGTTCCTTTTTTGAAAGCGTTTCAGTTGGTAAGATGGGCAAATGGGCAATTGAGCAACTACCACCCCCCCCCCCCCCTCCCGTCAATATTTATCGTAATGCAACTTGACCTTCGCATTGAATTGCGAGAAAAAACATTTCAGCACGATCCGATCCCATCTTGCTAAAATATTTTTTGAAGCCGGATAAATATCCAAATTCGTCCACGTCCCAATCGTTGCTCCAATTTAATCAGCACTGACCCCATATTTTAAATCACGCAATTGTGAAAATACACCATTCCCACGTTCAAACGTTAACTCTTTTGTGAAGAGACCGTGCGAATTAGAGTTGATCTGTTGTGAAAAATTGTAGGAAGCTGCCGACAACGGAGCCAGTACCAGACGGAAACGGCATTTTTTTTTTAAAGAAATGTGTCTAAAATGCACTATCGTGTTGAATGTTTTAGTGGAAATAAAATGTTATGGTACGATTTTAGGATTTCTTACGGATTTCGATTTAAAAACAGTTAGGTTCGCGTATTTCACCCTGTAGAAACTAAAGCAAGAATTGTGTAGAAAGAATTAAAAAAAAGCAACCACGATGCCGTTTTATCGACGTCATCCGTATGAAAAAGGTTACCAGAATTAGGTTGGTAATCTCTGATCCGCAAAATGACAGCTAGGGAATCAGGTCGGCAAACATGTTTCCGGTTCATACGCAACTGTTTTGTTTCGTACCCTCACCCATTGTAAGCAGTTCCCCTTGAAGGCATGTTGAAGACCCGATTAAGGGCATGCAGATGCCTAAGTCATTGCCAAAGAAGTGAGGATATTAAGTAAAATTCTCCTCTGATCGAACTACAACGAAACAAGAGTTTGAGCTTGACAAAAATCCACACTTATTGCTGACAAATTCGAAAGGTACACAAATATTACAGAGGCATTTGTGTTTCTGGTTGTTCTTCTTTCAGTCCTGTTTTTCAGTAGCATTGTCCTGTCAAACGACGATTTTTGGTGGGTTTGTCCTACTTTTTACCTTAAAAAATATACGAACGTTAAACATGGGCCTTGTTTTTTCAACAGATTCGGTGTACGGCAGGGGTGTCAAACTCTAAATCTAACCCGAGCTAAATAACACTTTTCACGTTTGGGTGGGCCACAGGAGGACAATTTCAAACACTTTTATATAATCTTATTACGAAAGTTGACAACAGAATATTATTTTATAAATATTTAGTTACAAATTACAGGAGTTTTTAAAGCTTTGCTATTTTCCCCAAATAAATCTCCATAAATGTGGACAGAACGAATAAAGAGGCTTAGTATTTGGATTCAACGGCTGAATTTCGCCATTTTTGTGTTGATAGGCATTGTTCTGCTTCGACATGGCCGCGGGCCGCTAGTTTGACATAACCGTTAGACGCAGGGACGTAGACAGGGGAGGATTCCATGGGGTCTGGACTCCTCCCGAAATGTTTTCAAAAATAACCTAAATCTTAGAGATGATGACATTAAATTTTGAATAATGCACATTTTTTCAACTCTGTCATATTCTGCAGCGTTTGGGACACCATTACATATTCACCCAAATTCGCGATTTTACATATTTGCCGCCAGTATGCTAATTACATTTTGTCGCCATTATCGACCTATACAACAATGCATTATATTGATCAAGAGGCTATGGATATCCTTCTGGGCGTTTTTTCTGAAAATTGTCGCGTAAAATTGAAATCGTTGACCTCCCAATTAACCCTTTCATTCTCATTGCAAACTGCAGTTTACATCAACTTTAAAACACTTTTTCAATGATTTGGTTTACTTTAAATAAAAATGAGTGACATTCACTGAAACTTACATATAACAGCATTCGAATAGTAAACATTTAGTTAATGCATATGGATTGAAATTTGTATGAACTCATTTAGAATTAAGGCCGTCAGGGTGTTTTTGTCCATTCTGACAAGTGGTGAATTGCCCCCCTCCTACATAATTATAGGCGCAAAATCCATCCGTGAAAAAATATACCGTTATTCGGCAACAACAAAAGATTCATTTGCCAGAATTTTCTGTGACAAAAATTTAATAGGGCGGCATCGGGGGACGTTGAAAGCTATGTAAACTGTGGTTTACATTGGGTATTTATGGAATAATATTTTTGCCGGTATTTGAATGGATCCGATATGAAAAAGATGAACTAGGCGGAAAAAAGTAGCACACAACCTTTCAGATTGTGAAAATTAACGATTTCAACCTATTAGGGTATATTCCAGATTAATTGGGACCAATGCCCGGATTATCGAATTGTCCTGATTTCCAAAATTCACCAATAAAGACTCCACCCTCGTCTAAAATATATTATTTATGCTAAAATTTTAGCTAAATTTAATAAATTTAGCACCAGTAGATTCGATCGGAAAAACTTATAGTTTTGCCGGTTTTTATAAATTTAATTTAATTTAAAAACTCTAATTTAATTTTGAACTTTACTGATAAATGGCCCTAAATCAGGATTATCAAACAAATAACCCGGATTTTGCTAAAAACAATAAAAAACAGCCAATGAAGAATTTTTCCTGATTTAAGATTTATTTCTTGTTCCAAGAAAAATTGCTGAAAATAAATAAATAAGCATTGTTTTAAATCAGGAAAAATTATTCCTTGGCTGTTTTTATTGTATATTTTCTTGTCTTTAGCAAATCATTTTTTTTTTCAGTGTGCATATTGCTCCTCTTAGTAAGTTGGTAAGTTCGCCTATTTGGGCACCAATATCGTGCTCATGGTGTTTGACAAATTTTTGGTGGGTTCGTTGAAAAGTTTTACCCGGAAAAAGCTATTTGTGTGCGCTAGAGCTGCAAATTGTTGATGCTTTTAAAAAATAACAACAAGAACCATACAAGCCCCCAAAAGCAAACCTTTTTCTGGAGAGCATCATTAAGAAATTTCTGATATAGTTAAGTGCGGATCAAGATGGCGAGATTAATCACTATTTGCGAGATCAATGTTTATATTGGCAATACTTCGTCGGTTCAAGCTGCAGAGTGGGCGCTTGACCCACCCCCTACGTTGCTTGAGAGCGTAAAAATGCATTTCAAGAATTTCACGAAAGTTTCCGGACTGCAATGCGTGTTGAAAGTGATCACTTGCCATCTGATCTCAATCAATGATTTTAGTCTCGGATATTCTGATAAAGGCAAACTTAAAGATTGTCATCCGCACAAGTAGGTATGCTGAAACTCAGGCAGTATCGGAAACTGGGATACTTACGTGTCAGTGTCATTAATTTATTACATCACCGGATCCTGTAATTTCGTTTTTCGCGTGGTCATTCCAGACTGAAGTTTTTCCGTTCGTGTGGTTTTGTTTTCGTAAGGATTTCAACCACCTATGTTTGTGATTATGTTGACTATCGATCGTCGCAAGGAAATATGTATGTGTTTCATCATTTCATGGGCTTATATGTGCCATTTATAATGCTTGACAATATGTTTTTGAGCTTGCCCCTGAAATCCTACGCCCTTGAGTCATACACTGCTTTACCGCAAATAGTTAAACTTATAAGCCCATTTCATTCATTTGACTGATAACAGTATTCTCAACGAACACTAATGGTCGATGCACGATCAAAATTAGTTTGCAAAACCACCGTAACTAAATTTGTTAATGGGTTTGTGAATAAGCAGATGGCCGAAAATTATCCATCGATGAAAGGTTTTCGTTTGAAATGTCTAACACTTTTTGTTCTATTCAATTTCAGAGTCACAACGTTCCTAATTCAAGGCTTAAGCTATCGAAACTTTTAAGGGAAAAATTGTTTATACCATATTAATTCCATACAATTCCTGATACATTTCTGTGGATTGACCTAATTAAAAAAAAGTGAATTTACAACCAATAGTTGATTTGAATGTCTGAACTTTGGACCCCTCCCGAAACTAAATCCTGGCTACGTCACTGGTTAGACGGGGTAATTTTCATACAAATGCTAACCCGTAGCCTCATTCATACAAGTGTGTGCAAAAACAATAGTTTTTGTTTGTAAATTCATGTTAAAAATGTCGTTTGCCAAATTCTTATTCTGAAAAATTATGGTTCACGCAGAAAAAATTTTCGTTGGAAAAATAATATTTAAACTTTTGCGTTTGTAATGTGGAAACGGAACTTCAATATAAATGAGCAATATTTTGAAATAAATTGCAATGCCTATGTGACAATAATTTGACCAGGATGCTACCCTCGATGTTCTTTTTGCGCGCGTCTGGGTCAATAAACCTGTCTCCTATGTTGAAAAAACACGGCCATGATAATTGAGCTCCAGAACAAAACTGTCCTACATACTTAAGTCTCGCGCCTACCGAAGCACCAAACCACCTATTTTTCAAATTAAGTCACCATGGGTCTCCGAGAACTAAGTATCCTCAAGCGAGGAGACTTATTATTTTAACGGTAAATATGGTGGAGCTTTTTAATATCCGGAATATTTAAAATCGGTATTTTGAAATGGCAGAATATTAAGTTAGTTGGATTTTGATTAGACGGGATTTCAATTGAGCGGGATATTGAAATGCGAGATAATGAACATGGGATTTTGAAAAACGGGAATATGATGGGCGGGATATCGTAGCCAAATCTCGCATTTTTGCATTGCAGAGATGGATTAATCAGCGAGTTCTATGTCTTGTCTATAGGCCCCACCAAATAATTTGAGTATCGTCTTCTAGTTTAAATAACAGTGATGTTTCCTAAGACAGGACTAGGCATTTCGAGCACCAGTTGTACCGAAGGAGTTATTGAAAATCTCTGGTTTAATAAGTTTTGAAATTGAATATTTCTAGGGCATCATTTTTTAGAATCATTGTGACATGTGAGCTGCGAGATTAATGTTATGTATGAGTACGAGTACTATTTTCAAATGTAACTCAATTTCTTATCGTCTACAGTTATTCTCAAATTTGTGATCCTGTTCTCGGAAGACAAACTTGCTATCCCTTCTAGCAACTTGTTTACTACTACTCGTAAATCGAGAACTCAAAAATATCCGTTTCATACTACAACAATTCTTAAAAAAAAAAACGTATTGTAAATGAAGAGATAAGAAAAACAAACAATTTCACTGATTTATTCAAGAATTCTTTTAAATCAATCTAATAAATTAAATTCATCAATCCCTTTTTGTATCTATTTCATTTTTTATTATTTTATTGTATAATCAACTAATTTCCCTTTCCATCATATTTTCATATGTTACATTTCATTTGATCGTACTCCCCCCCAGTATGTATACTTCAAAAGCTCACAAAATGGGTGAAGGACCCCCGAGTGGAAACCAAATCAAATGTGTTTTATATATATATATATAATTTTTCTTTTATAAAATCTCAAAATATTTAACATCAGTTAAAAAAAAAAACAATCTCAAGAAAAACAAATACAAAATATAATAAAGTATAAAGCAAATATAATATCAATATGCTTACAATTTATTTATATATATAATAATTCATTGTATATGTACAATTTATTTTTATTTGTGTACAGTTGGTATATGTCTATAACCAACAATAAAGTATATAACAGAAGCAAGTCACTGACTACAATAAAATAGACAAAAAAAAAACAGAAGAAACAAATTTGAACTATATAAGAAAAAGTCACATAAGGACGTGACCCATTGCTCGCCCGCGTGTATAATGTATATAAATATTTATTTATTTTTCTGATAATCTTTTTTCTTAAAATATCTATCTTTTTATATATCTCTCTCTTCTCAGATGAAATTGCTTTCTATATTATTTTAGTAATATCTTATAATAGAGATAATTTTTCGTATCATGTTAATTTGCAGTTGGGTAAAGTCTTTTCATTTAATTTGTGCTTTATTATTTATTTCCTTAGAGATTTTCTTATAGTATTTCTTAGAACTAGGCTTTTTAGGTACACTTTGTAGATCATTTTACCATGATAATAAATAAACGTTCTGTCAGATATGTTATTCTAAGGTCAGTTTTTTTTAACAGCTTCGACTTTGTCGTTACTTCCGATAATGAGATATACTACACAGCCCATACCATTATGCTGTAAATGCAAGTTATAAATGCTTGATTTAGAACTAGACGATACTAAAAAAAAATCAAATTGACTGTCGCCTATCGCCTTGAAGTATGCCAGCTCAGGATAGGTGTGAAAAAATACGGTCATCATGTACAATGGGGGAATTCCGTTGAAAGAAAATTAATGAGACGCGGGTTACATGGTTACATTCGGCTGTCACTATGCGCACGGAAATGTGTCAAGACCGAGTCGATAATTTTAAATCTTTGTATCTAGTAAGTAAGAAGGAGCCTACAAAACAGTTCGGTCAAGAAAAACATAAATTGGGATAATTATTATTAATGAAAAATGAAATAAAATGTCATAAAAAATTCGTAGTAATGTGGGTCGCAACCACAATGTTGGCCACAAGTTGACTGAGTATTGAATCGGCGTTTTAAAATTATCTCTTCAACATATCTGACGAATTACTGATTATTATGTCATTCAATAAGGCCGAAGCCAAGTCAAATTTTGACTTTGAAGCTTACGATTTCTCTCAAAAATTCTAAGTATGCTAATCAGCAATATTTATCCCCAGATTAGAATAATTTCAATTTGTTTTATGGAATTAAGGATTTTATCTACACATACACTTATTATATTAATTTTTCTCTGATTTTTTATACACAGGTTCTTTTTTAATTCATTTTTATTTTATTTTTTGTAAAGAAAGGCCTTTTAATTAAAATAGCATTATTATAGCAGCCAATGTAATTTCCGCTAATTATAAATTGCATGTACCATTACCATGTAATTACTGCTTTCGTCGCCGTTATTAGGCTTTGCGTTTTCTCTTGGCACCGCACTTCTTGTGTAATATTTAATAAAAATAAATTTCTTTCTGTGCAATTTTATACGCAATCGTGGCAATACTTATCGCATAAGAGGACAAGAACAAGGAAAACTATCCTTTGCTCCTTTACGACTTGTATACTCATACAGCTCGTCTATGCTATACTTATAACGTGTAATGACCTAAATTGCCAGATTGCATGCAAGCAGCTCATTTTTCGTTCGTTTTGCAAGTTTTTCGGATATAATATATAGTAGAGCAGCAGCCATTTTTTTTTTCGTCATGCCTATAAGGAAATGTCAAGTACTCTGTACATAATTAATAGAACGTAAAAGTATTTTGAATATATACGTATTTACATACGTATATAACAGAATGTTTATTAGCATCCGATAAAACAATCAAAACAGAACGAAAAAGTCTATCAAGAAAGGCATGTGCATGTCAAAAATTAAACAGTTTGAAGAATGCCAACATTTTGTGCATGCAACACTGAATGGATATAATATGTAGTACAAATTTCTCTTTTTTTTATTTTCTTTACAATTTTTTTTAACATTATTTTAAGTTATTTCGTTCAAGCGTAGATTTTTTTCAATCATTATTATTATATTGTTCTTCATTTTTGATTTAAGTAAAAAAAAAAAGAAATCAGTTCTTGTAGAATTTTTCTTAATAAAAATTTTGTAATTTTCAATTTAAACATATTTGTTAAATTAAATTTTTTTTCAGGATTTCTAAGATTTTTTTCTAATAAATTTTTTTTCCCTTTCTCCCGCAAATTCTACAAAATTTTTGCGTCGTCGTCGTCGTCGATCGATCTAAATGCCATTAATAGGATTTCACATTGGACTTTTATTTTCGTCAATTTTGGACTGATCCACGATTAGCATATAGAAAACGTCCAGGCGTTGAGACGTTATCGGTCGGATCCGAGTTCATCAAAAATATTTGGGTACCTGACACCTTTTTTGTAAATGAAAAACAATCATATTTTCATATTGCAACGACCAGCAATGAATTTATACGAATTCATCATTCTGGTTCTATTACAAGAAGCATACGGTAAGTTGATAATTTTATTTATATTTAAAATTAAGAGTTGTCTAAATGATAATAATTGTCTATAAAATAGAGCCCAATAATTTTCAGGTGAATAAATGCGATCTGAACATTTGTGTTAGTTCCATTTTTATAGGATAAATACGTCCTCTTATGTTTAATCCGATTATTTTACCTTGAGGACGCGCGCAGCTACAATAAAAAAAAACGGTTTGAATTTCGCATCTAACTCAATTTTTCGCAAATATATGGAAAATGTAGAGTCTGACCACAAAGTGTCCTAAGGACAGAGTTAAGTACATTTTTAATCAAATATAACACCCTGGGCTTTTTCCTAAAAAAAAAATATTCACTAGACCCAAAAGTATCACGTGCAATTTAAATTTCTGCAGTTGCATTTCGCACTGTAACTCTTAGTATAAATTCACCTAGAGCGCCGGTTTCTACCCGGTGGTTCCACGGCACTTGTGGCCCTGAAGGTCGTTAAAGTGGTCCGCGGTTTTCAAAATTCATGAAAAAACGATTGAATTTGACTGAACTCTTTAAAATTACTTTTGGTCAAGTATTTCATGCGAATTGTGAATTAATCAGAAATAATCTTCATTGTAATGTTTAGTTTATCACATTTTGCACGAGCTCTCCTTTGTCCTTTCCAGTGATCAGAGATACAGTGTGATGACTGGATCCTCATTGCATAAAATTGTGTGTGAGGCATACAGAGGATAACTTTTAACATATTTCCTAATTTACATTAAATTATAACGTTATGCGTTCGCTCAGCTCCTCTCTATTATAGAGTACACCAGTACGAAAGAACGTGTGTTTGTTTTCTTTGCTGGACTATTTCCTGTTATTGTAGGCCTGCCATGATTTTATTGTTAGGGTCTTTGTCTGGATTCTTCGATTTGGTATCCAATATCAACAATTTAGTAAATTAAAAAAAATCCACTTACTTCAAAGTACCATTTTTGTTGGTCATACCCAAAAACAAATGATTTCTCAAATTTCTTCCAAGGTAAGGTGGGGGCAAGGCCAACATTTTGTTCACACTCATGATCGTAGCCGCACGCTCTGTGACTCACTTGGTTGAGTCACACTCTACGGTGCTAGTAATCTAGAGGTCCGGAGATCGAATCTCGGCGTGATCCAAAATGTGTCTGTACATGTGCGGATAGGAAATATTTAGTGCTTGCAACATTATACAGGGTGTCCCGCAACTGATTAGCCATAGACCAATGGTAGATTCTACAGGATGTTTTAGGAAAAATGTCGCCAAAATTATTTCTCTAGCTTTTACCGTTAAGAAGTAATTGCCTTTTTTGTGATTCTTGTAAAAAAAACACGACTTTTTTCGAAAAACTCCTATTTTCTAGCTTCCACTTTAGTCAAATCTATGTTTTTCATATTCTTCTAAAAGTACACAAAATTTCCAATAAAAGGACATATCGAACGTTTCGAACGGCTTCGTATCTGCCGAGATACGACGTTTTGAATTTTGCAGAAATGTCAATTTCAATTTTTAATGTCAAAATTAAACCCGAATTTCGTAACGGTACATTGTAGTGGCAAATCTGCAAAGTTGACAAAAGTTGGCGTAGTATCTTAGCTTTCGAACGGCATATAAGAATAAAGCACAGAGTCATCCAGTTTCTGAATAATACGTATAAATGAAAAAAAAACCATAGTCTGCAAATGTACCAAACCGACTTCAATCTTGAAAAGAAGTAAAATTTTTACATCAAGCATAGACTTGGTTGTTATTCATTATGGAAAAATACTTTTCGCTACTGTTGTAGATGCCACTTTACTAATTATAACGATAAGTATAAACAAATTTGTTTTATGTGTTGAATTATTTGTACGAAGGTTCGCTGTGTACACATTAATATTGTGAGAGTATTTTTCATTTTCATCGTCTAAAGGATAAACATTTTAATTTGTCAGGTATTAATTAGTGTCCTTTTATGTCCTTTTTCAGAGTTTTCCGATCCAATTTTTCCTTAGCAAATTTAATGATAGAATCTCAGATTCTAAAAAATGAGAAAGGAAGTGGCAACTTGAATTATTCGCGTAGTTATGGCTTTGGAAAGATACAGATGATAAGTTACGGGAAACACAAAAATTTTCCATTCAAACGCGATTTATTCCGTTGAGGGTCCTTGAAATAGGAATCAAACACCGGATATGTAATGTACTTGATGTCCCCTTTGATAGGATACCCCGCATGCCTACCTCCAGTCAAGGATTAAATAGACTCCTGGGACCCCACTGATTCAAGACCAAGAAAAAAATAGCCTTACTGTATTTTTTTCTATTGGAAATGCTTATATGACTGAACTATTTCCACGTAAAAGCAAGATTTCTTCCACTTACGGACTATGTTTTTTCCCTCTTTTACACATATTATTCACAAACTCGATGATTCTGTGCTTTATTCTTATATGCTGTTCGAAAGCATAGGAATTAGGCCAACTTTTGTGAACTTTGCAGATTTGCCACTTTAATGTATCGTTACGAAATTCGGGTTTAATTTTGACATTAAAAGTTGAAATTGACATTTCTGCAAAATTCAAAACGTCGTATCTCGGAAGATACGAAACGGTTCTAAACGTTCGATATGTCCTTTTATTGGAAATTTTGTGTACTTTCAGAAGAAAATATGAAAAATATTGATTTGGCTAAAGTGGAAGCTAGAAAATAGGAGTTCTTCGCAAAAAGTCGTTGTTTTTTACAAGAATCACAACAAAGGCAATTACTCCTTAACGGTAAAAGATAGAGAAATTATTTTGGCGACATTTTTCCTTAAACATCCTGTAGAGTCTACCATTGGTATATGGCTAACCAGTTGCGGGACACCCTGTATACACTCCGAAATGATATGCAATGTAAAGGCGGTCCCAGACCGACCGGAGTGTGGCACACACCGCACAAAAGACTGGTTCCAAGAATGATACCTTGGAGTCGCCCAACCACACTGCTTCACTATTTTTCGTATCAATCTTTCGTGCGGTGTTTGCCACACTCCGGTCGGTCTGGGGCCGCCTTAACGTTGACTCGAAATTGCCTATAAACGGCCGAGTTAACGCACCATGACCCCACATGGGGCTATACGGTACTGAGCAGAAGATGATCGTAGCCTGGGATTTTATTTCTCCTAATTTAAACAACATCAATCAAGAATTTCCTTCATTTAAATTGCCGCCCGAAAAATTTGTAAGAAAATGTGTTAAACATACTAAAGCCAATTTCAGGAAAGGGATAAACGCCACGTGGACATGTTTTAGCTTTTACTCTTGATTGCAACTAACACGCCTGCGATTTCTGTTTTTTTTTAGACCTTAGCCAGTCAATACAATGATTTTTATGTTTCTTACCTTGGGATTTGTCTACCTAAGAGAAAGATTTTAGTTTCGAAGGATTAGGCGAAAAGCTAGATTTCAGGAGTCAAGCTTTCAAAGGCTTGAAAAGCTCATTTAGCATAACATGTTTAGTATTTGAGGTTGCTATCTCCACAGCAGTGCGCGGACGGTAGTTTCCCTGTCTGTCCCCGATATTAAAATATTTGGTTACAAAAAAAAAAACTGAAATTGCGGACTTAGACAAGTCGGCATATATCATCTGCTGCATGCAGCTATTTATTTTATGTATGGAAATTTTCGTGATTTAGTCAATAGTTAAACCCGCATTTTTACGATTTCAAAATTTGCAGTGCAGCGATTTTCTGTAGAGTACAGCAGTAAGTGAAACCAACAACAACAACCATGAAAAATCTCTCCAAATATCGCTTGCGATAATTCAATAGTATCGTAACCTTGTTCGACGATTATTCTTATTATTTGTTGTCACATCCGCCGACGCGACAGTTTAAATCACGCTTAAAATTTAACCAACCGCTCCACCCTCTATTACAGTGGCTTCCGACTTTGTTCTGTTGGCAGCACCTTATAAGATCTATGGCGACAACTTCAAAAAATTTGCTTCAAAGAAAGTGCCGAAATTTGTTTTTTTTTTCTGGGAAGTTGGTAACTAAGCCTGTTGCCTAATTATAGTGATAACGATTTTGTTTTAGTCTGCCTGGAGCTACAAGGTAAGCTGTATTGGGCTGCTTCGGTATATATGGCTTATGATGGTACTCTACCTTCTCCCAATTTAAGGGAAGCCATTGCGGCAGCAAAAGCCTCAGAAACTAGTGTAATCCTGGGGTGCGACTCTAATGCACATCATATAGTCAGTGGCAGCTCGGACACTAATGAGCGAAGTGAGGTGCTTCTCGAGCACCTTCTAGGTACCAATTTTTTAATTTGCAATGTGCGCTGTGAGCCTACTTTTATTACAAAAAACTGACAAGAGGTTTCGCCCATCACTCTAGCATCAAAGGCTGTAATTCGCATGTAATCAAAGATTGACGAGTCTCATCAGCGCACTCTTTCTCGGATCATCGGTATACACAATTCAGCCTAGTAGAGCGTCCCGAAGTGAATCCACACACAGTGAATCGCAGAAGGCCTAATTTTCGAACTGCTCTCGGCTCTCGCTGAAGGGTTGCCATCCTTACCTAATCTTCTAGACAACAACAGCTGGATGAGAAGTATCTGAATAATTGTTCGTTCGATTTCAAAAAGATGGGTGCAAGGTCACTGCAAATGCTGACGATGTCGTAATTGTAAGTTCCCGGAGGTGCTTAATAAACTATTGGAGGACGCCTTGTATATTTTAACAAACTAGGCAAATCTCAGTGGGGTTGGACCTTAGAAAAGGATCCATTAGTCCAGAGTGGGCATCAGAAAATAAAAATGGCACCGTTCTCACGCTATTGCAGTTCATAGTATGCGTGAAAATATTATTCAAACGTCAATTTTTTGTTTACAATTATAAAATCCGCGTAATATTCACTACTCTCCTAAAATGCCGACGTGATATTTAACCCTTCTGTTGGCGTATATATCCAGACAGATCATTGGTACTATATCTTGATGAAAAATATCGTTCAATAATATTTTCCACCCCTTTCCATATAAATTTCAAAGGAACCGACGGCCAAAAATGCGATCAAACGTTCGGCGAAATGTAAACTATGTCTAAAGAATCGAAAAAAAACGGCGCATCATCGTAAGACACAGTATGTAAACTGTTTCTAGAACCAAAATTAGACCTCTTCAAAAAATAAGATTGATTTCACAGAAGATTCAGCTACACCTTAGGCATAATAGCTCGTAGGCGGCGTCAGAAGGGTTAATAATTGCATCGACAATATTTTGACATTTGCATTATTTCGTGGAGTGTAGTGTAATAAATTTGGAGTCAAACACATATGGGTTGTGTGATCACATAGCCACTCTGGACTAACGCATGGCATGAGTTGCTATGTTTTCTCTAAGGGTTGGACTTAACCCAGCTAAAACGGAGTTGGAGCTCTTTACTAGAAGACGTACGACTCCTTCTATTGACCCTCCCATGATTCAGGATAGGCAACTTACTTTTGCTGAAAAGGCTAAATTCCTTGGACTGTTGCTCAATACGTAGCTTAGCTATGGAAACCTAATATTCAAGAGAAGGTGAATAAAGCAAATATAGCACTCTATTCGTGCAACAAAGCAATTGAAAACAGCTGGGGCCTGCAACTAAAAGGTATTGGATCTACACTGCTATCGTGCGAGCCACTCTACTGTACGGTGTATGCGTATGGTGGTCGACACTAGTAAAACAACTTATAATTTTCTGGCGAAAGTACAAAGAATGGCTCCTATTGTCATAACTGGAGCTTTTCGTACTACACCTTCGACTGGAGTATTTTCGTTCTCAAATATATTCTGTTAGGGAAATTGGCGGAGGAAGCTATTGTAATGCTTAAAACTGTCTTTAAGTTAAACCAGAATCTAAGAACGGTCTTCACAATTTAATTGTGGTGAACTGTTAAAAAACAAAAACCGATCCCGTTCAGGACGCCCCTCAGTGTTAAGAATTGACGTTGCCAACAAAATCAATGCTACCGTTTGTGAAAGGCGTAGCGTAGTCAATGGCTTGATGAACTAATCCTTTCGATGTCTGAAATATCAAAGAGCTTAGAGAAATTTATCCGGAGACTTCAAATGAGAAATCTTGCAACCCAATTTCTCCCTCGTCAAAGACAAGCAAAGGGAGTGTTGGCTGCAGGCATGCTTTGAGCTTACAAGTTAGCTCAAAGAGAACCCTGCATTTTTCCCAAATTTATGAATCGTAGTAATCGTAAAGAAATCTCACAAACAAACCTATGTCTTAACAGTAACACAACTGGGCATATTGCCTTAGGAGACGTGTCCTCAACGGATACGAACAATAAGATCCCCCATGTACCTTACCCACCGCAGAATTTCCATTACCGTTGGGTCCTACCCAGCGCCGGTCCTAGGTATTATGGCGCCCTGTTCATATACTAAAATGTCGCCCTTCTATACGGGGTGTCCGGAAACTGTTGCATAAACGCACCGAATTGGGATTCCTCATGTGATTTCCAGCAAGAAATTTGTACCGAACATACCCCCAATTCTTAACCCTTTAGCTGCCACAGGCATTTGAAGATTTAAAAAAAAAATCAATTTCTTGTGCGACTTAGACCTCAATATCTCCATAGCTAGATAGCGAAATAAGATTATTATTACAGCCAACAAATTTACCTAAAAAATAAAACTAACCGCACTAAAATCGGATAAGAGGTTTGGTTTTTACAGAGCTTCAAAGTCCATCTCAATTTTCTCCAACTTCTAACAAGGTGAGGTGCTCGTACGATCCTTTTAAAATTTGGCGCATAGTCTTACGATCATATCTATCTTACATCATTTGGGGGGACAATGGGGGTCCTTGACCGGAGGGACTCAATGTTTACCTTGAAATGATCCTAAACTTAGACAAAATTTTACGGCTGAATTAGCATTTAATCCCATAATCTGGGGACCATCCCCAACAATAATCCAAAAAAAATTCCAATGTAGGATTTTTGCCGACCAAATATCGTAATTTTCTTAGACTAAATAGGACCCGATAGTGAAATTTTTGTCCGCTGCGATTTTCTCAATGAAAATGTGTGCTTACTTAGTGGAATATGTGGGAAATGCTGGTTACATCCGAAAACGGTCCCATAATTTTTCTCGGCCATTTTAAATATATTTTTTGATTCCCCGGTCATTAGATATTTTGGCTTGTTCTGCTATCCCTTCTCATAGGGGGAACTTTTGTGTTTCCGATATTTTCCGGTATGTGTCCGCTATATGGCGGACGGTAAGATAAGTGTTGCTAGTGTCGATAAGAAGAACACGAAAATTCTTCTTACGAGAGCTGATAGCGTAATGTTCCCATTTGCCACATATTCCACGACCGTAAGCATACATTTTATTGAGAAAATCGTAGCGGACAAACATTTCACTCGAGGTCTATCCTGCGCTTAATACGGATTGCATAGAACATTTTACGCGTAAAATCTCTTCCTACATATATACTATATATACAGTATACATCATACAAAACTCCTCTATCGCCCACTCTCATACCATTGAAACATGTACATACTACGAGCTGAGACTACGAGAATGAGCCATCAAGTGAATACGCACATCTCACCTACAACGAACCTGCAAAGCAGCTGTTCCCCTCTTTTGCAGAATATAGGGGTGTACGCTACAACAATTTCTTATGTGCACAATTGCTGCAATGCACAACTCTTCACTTCTGCCAAGCATACAATCTATGAAATCTAGCGCCCATAGGGCGCCCATCCCGCATATGAAGTGTATGGATTAATTGGAGCATGTTTGGAGTGATGCACAAGTACGAGATATGCTAAGCCTTTTTGAACGCGGACGGATGAAAACACGTCTCTTGCTCTTCCTTTTCCTCTCGCGTAGATACAATGCGCAAAGTTTGAAGATGTGTCTTTCAAGGTTTCACGAGTCGCGACTGCGACGATGGGTTGGTCAAATGGAATACGATTAGCATGCGAATTGAGTTTAGCAGCGGATCTTTGGGAAAACACACCCTTTAATTGAATCAGTTCTAGTTCGTTTAATATGTATGTACAATACGTGGACGACGTGTATCAACCAATATATAAGGGTGTCCCGCATTAGGTGGTCAATACTGTAAGGGTTGATAGCGGAACTTGTTTCAGCAAGAAAATTGTCAATACAATCGGAATTACCGTTACCTTGTTATCGCTTTTTTTTTGTGAAAGTCATCGAAAATCGTGACTTGTCATGCAAAATCATAATTTGCAGCCCTCCTGATTATAGTTTCGAAAACTATATAAAATTTCACAAAAACTGAAGTTTTTTCTGTTGTCAAGATTATGGCCACTTTCAATATACAGTTACTCAAACTTAATAGAAATTTTAAAATAGATTTTTCATCGAAAATTCAAACAGTCATTTCATAACGGTGCTTTATACGTACAACTCTGCAAAGTTGATAAAAGTTGCTTCAACATGTTGGCTTTCCAACGGTATATCACTTTTCATATTTTCGACGTCTTTCACAAAAAGATTGATAACAAGGAAACGGTAAAAAAAATCCGATTGTATTGGTAATTTTCTTGCTGAAACCAGTTGTGCTATCAACCCTTACAGTATTGACCACCTAATGCGGGACTCCCTGTATATGTATAAATAAATGCTACACAAGAGAGAAGAGAATTGATGTAATCATCATGCAGTTGTCGTTAAAGGAAGTCTTGATCTTAAAGGCATAATGAATTTGTGAATTTGGCGCCCCTTTCGTTTGGCGCCCTGTTCAAGTGCACAGTCTGCACATATGGTAGAGCCGGCCCTGGTCCTACCTACCTCCACAGTTTCAAGCTTTCAAACGATATTGAAGCTCCATTTTGGACAATTCTCATCTAATGACGAAGCTGGAGGGGAGGCACTTCATTCGCTTCCTTTTGACAATCCGCTGCCATTTTGTAATTGCCAAAAAAGATTGTTTGTGAACAACTGCATAACTCCCGTTAAGGTGAACAGTCGCGGTTTTAATTAAAGTTCACGTTTTCGAAGAGTCTACTGTACATATTTTTGAATTCAGGAGGCATTGTAATTTTCCGTCTAGACATTTACAAATTCTGCACAGTAATTCAGTATTTTTGGAGGATTTTGTCTCCTATTTTAACACACTAAAATCTTTCAGATCCGGACTAGAATCAATTTTTCTATTGCAATCCGGATTACAAAATACATACTGGAAAAAATGTGTGGTCCTGACAAGTATAATATCCAGATCAAGAAATTCGGAAAATAGGCTGTAAAAAGTTACCGTCATATCTCCGTCATATCTCAATAGGCCCCTTTTCACAAGTAACATTTTGTAGAAATTATTGTGGAAAAACATTTTTTACGGAGAAAAATGTTGTTTTTGACGGTCATATCCTACTGGAAAAGCGATCTGGTTCTTGTCGATCAGACGGAGCAAGTCCGTAGAGAAGTGTTCCTCAAGGAAAAATTTTATTGTATACTCAACATGAGATCATATAAAATCAGGTCAAATATAAAATCTTATTTAAAAAAAAATTAAACACAAAAAAGCTCATTCCACTTTTTTTAAGTATGCAACTATTAAAATCATTTTCCCAATCTATATTTTTCTCATAATTACCAATTTTCGCACACTTGAACAGAAAACACGAACCGCGCGCCCATCATGATATTCTCATATTATAATTCGATTACTGTCATTTTACCGTTCGTGACAACATATATGATGAGATTCCTTATTATTATGCATACGTTTTTTTTTTCACTGCGCCGGATCGATAAAATTTTATCCTTGCATGCATACTCGCGTACATTGGTGCGCGAGGATATCTCATAAACTTCAGGGTAATTAGATACTTGAACTATTTGCGATATAAAAAGTTTATGAGAGAGTTTTCACTATGTACATACTTTTGTTGCTGTTGTTGTTTATAGAATATATTTTTCAATGTCTCTACAACAACATATGACAAACATTTGTGTGAATTCTCACGTGACACTGGAAATCAATTGGTGCAACTTCTAAAAGTTGTTGTTGTTTTGTTGTCGTGCCTTGTCAAGGTTTTTAATTAAGATTGGATGTGTTTATGACGTGCAAGGATCGGAAAAGGTGGAAGGAGGAGGAGGAGGTAGTACTATGTTCATTGAGCAGTCACTTTCAAGGTGAGGTGACTGTCCTCGATTGTGAATTCCTTGAATTGTTTTCTGTAGAATATTTATGCGGGTTGTATGACAGTGGGGATTGAGGACATTGGTCTATAGTAGATTAACCTGACCTTGGCCTGCAATAATGGGATACATTTATAAATTGTTTTTTTTTTTAATATATCGAACTGACAGTAGTGGAGTATAGGCATAGAGTAGGAATAGAGTTGGAACTCCATACAAAATTAAAATCGGCTCAAAAACATTTTACCTTTGAGTGTGTACTGTAAGTAACGTGTACATATAGGAAGATACTGAATAATCGAAGCCTTCCCCTTAGCATCATTTAAATCCATAAGAATGAATAGACTAACTAGCTTAACGATTCGATCTCTTTCTCAAATGTAAAAAAAAACCTCCTCCTAAATAGTCCACCTCCACTCTCCCGCTACAGGCACACATATTGACCGTTTTCAGTACTGGGTCGAGATGGGTGGAGTCTCCATCTAAAACTGGAAATGCCCCGTGAACAAGCACTTCATATTTGTTTATTGAGGATGAAGATCATATTCGTTATATTAACGTATTATAGAAAATTATGTAAAAAACACAAACTATCAACATTTTTCGTCTCCAAGTGGATCTTCACGCAAGTGAACATAAAAAAATGCATGCAAAATGTCGTATTGTTCACGAAATGGTCGTGTAAATTTTCGTCTACATATCTCGTACTTGTGCATCACTGCAAACATGCTCCAATTAATCCATACACTTCATATGCGAGATGGGCGCCCTATGGGCGCTAGTTTCATAGATTGTATGCTTGGCAGAAGTGAAGAGTTGTGCAATGCAGAAATTGTGCACATAAGAAATTGTTGTAGAGCGTACACCCCTATATTCTGCAAAAGAGGGGAATAGCTGCTTTGCAGGCTCGTTGTAGGTGAGATGTGCGTATTCACTTGATGGCTCATTCCCGTAGTCTCAGCTCGTAGTACATGTTTCAATTGTATGAGACTGGGCGATAGAGGAGTTTTGTAAAATGTATACTGTATAGTTTGTAGGAAGAGATTTTACCGCGTAAAATTTTCTATGCAATCCATATTAAGCGCAGGATAGACCTCGAGAGTGAGATGTTTGTCTGTTGCGATTTTCTCAATGAAAATGAATGCTCGTGGTCGTGGAATATGTGGCAAATGCAGTGTAATTCCATACGCTACAATTATTTCATAACTTTTCTCGGCCATTTTACGTAATTTTTTCCATTTCCCGGTCATTTCATCGTGAAAAATATCTAATGACCGGGGAATCGAAAAACACTTTAAATGGCCGAGAAAAATTATGAGACCATTTTCGGATGTAGCTTATAGAATTTCCCATAGTAGGCCAGTCAATTACCGACTTTAGGTCGCGAAAAATTGCTCGGGTCTGTGTTTTTGGGATATTGTTAGGATAGATACCAGAAGTGTACCACTAAGTTTGCAACTTCGAAAAACCTGTGCTAACCCCGTGACCCTCAAAAAACCTCAAAATTTTCGGACTTTTTTCATATTTTTGTTTGTAATTTCTAAAAGGTGCTTCCTACAAGTAAGTCGTCCACTTTTAAAGCTAAGAAAATCTTCTTTAATTTGAGTTAACTCCAGCTTTGTAGGTGCAAAGGATCCCAAGATACAGAACTTTAAAAAATGTCCTTTTTTTGTAAAAAAGTCCGAAATTGTATTTTAGGAGGTTTGTATGACAGCCCTATGACGTAATGTTCCGATTCCATCCATTCCTAGATATGTTTTGGGGCTTTACTAGGAACACATTTGGGTGAGGTTTGGTTAAGATTGGTTCATAAAGAAAAAAGTTTTTCTTAGAAGAACCTGATTAGCAGGGTTTGGTTTGTATGACAGCCTTATGACCTAGTGTTCCGATTTCATCCGTTTCTAGATATGTTTTGAAACTTTACTAAAAAACACATTTGGGGGAAGGGTGGTTAAGATTGGTCCATAAAGAAAAAAGTTTTTCTTAGAAGAACCTAATTTCCAGAGGGTGGTTTGTATGACAGCCCTATAACGTAGTGTTCCGATTTCATCCGTTCCTAGATATTTTTTTAGGCTTAACCAGCAACATACTTGGGTGAAGTTTGGTTAATATTGGTACATAAAGAAAAAAGTTTTTCTTAGAAGAACCTAATTTTCAGAGGCAGCCCTATGACCCCATGGTCTGATTCCATTCGTTCCGACGTATATACAGCTAAGGAACTGGTTTATAACTTCATGTCACATGACTTTCTCTGTAAAATGCGGATTTAAGCCGATATTCAGCTCGGAACATGACTGAAATTACAATTTCGAACTTTTTTTCAAAAAACAATTTTTAAAGTGCTGTATCTTGGGATCCTTTGCGCCTACAATGCTGGGGTTACACTCAAATTAAAGAAGATTTTCTTAGCTTTAACAGTGCGGTGGACAACTTACTTGTAGGAGGCACCTTTTAGAAATTACAAACAAAAATATGAAAAAAGTACGAAAATTTTGAGGTTTTTTGAGGGTCATGGGGTTAGCACAGGTTTTTCGAAGTTGCAAACTTGGTGGTACACTTCTGGTATCTATCCTAACAATATCCCAAAAAACCAGAGCCGAGAAATTTTTTGCGACCTAACGCCTTATTTTTCGGTTTATTGACTGGCCTACCTACATATTCCAGTAAGTAAGCATACATTTTCATTAAGAAAAGCCAACCTCTTCTCCGATTTTAGTGCGGTTAGTTTTATTTTTTAGGGTAAATTTGTTGTCTCTAATAATCATCTTAGTTTGCTATTCTAGCTAGGCAGGCTTTCGATATATGTATTGATGTTTTATTCGTATAAAAAATGATTTTTTTGAAAAATCTTCAAATGCCTGTGGCACCTAAAGGGTTGGGAATTGGGGGTACAACTTTTTTGCTGGAAATCACACAATCCGGTGCGTTTATGCTGCAGTTTCCAGGCACCCTGTATAGAAGGGCGACTTTTCAGTATATGAACAGGGCGCCATAGTTCCTACGACCGGCGCTGACAACCACTCTAAATAATAAAATAATAATCTCAATTGAATTTTTTAAGATTATGCACACTACGCTTTTGTACATACCGAAATGGTAACACCCAGCATCCATTGTTTTGAAACGAAAATGGCACCGGGGCGGGGTTTGTGTCATTTTCGTTTCGTTTTCGGTGTTACCATTTCGGTATGTACAATAGCGTAGTGCGCAAATTGTTAAAAATGTTAATTGAAAAGTGTTATTTAGAGTGGTAGTTATATAGAAAAACATTCTTAAATTGTGAATCGATTTATTGTACGTAAAGAAGTATGATTTGATGTTATGTGTTGACGATAATCCATTTGCGGTCAGGGAATTGATACTACACGGCAACTCTAAATGTCGACGAAAATTTACACACTAATGCAATTCATTGAAAAAGTTAACGCACACGACTGCAATTAATATTTTCGACCACGCATACACTTAAAAGTAAAACTTTATGACTCTCTGTTAAACAAAAATTTGCTATAGCTGTCTTTCTCAATACAATGGGCAGTTTAATGGAAATTCTATTCGTCTAACATTGTTTATTTGTAGTGGTTTCCCTCTGGCAAAATTATTTTGTTCTAAGTTCCTGATCTATGTATATCTGATCTGTGGTATAGGGTTCAGTACTACGTATATGTGATAAATAGTTAAACCTATACCAACTGAATTCATTAGCGTAATAAACGCTTGGAAAATTGTTATCTCTTCAAAATAGTAATCAATCAATATCTTTTTTATCGGAGCATTTGGTTACTATCAATCAATCAACCAATATAAAATTCAGCCAGGTGTCGTTATAATTACGAGCCGACAATATTTTCAATCTAAAATTTCCATTAAATCACTTAGTCTAAAATCTTTTATTTTATTCAAATTTCAGGCTGACTATCACTGCTTCATGCCCAATGAACTTACAGTACTTTCCGATGGACCGGCAATTGTGTCACATAGAAATCGAGAGTTGTAAGTATTCACATTTTCAATTTTTATCTACTTAATTACAATATTTAATCAATTAAAAAAAAAACATTTTTGAAAACAAAATCTAAAGATTTTTTATATAGATTACTTAACCAAAAAAAAAACAAATAAAATGATCGTATTGAATCTCGATCATTTAATGCTCATTCAGAATTTATTCATTAAGATATGGAAATATCGTGGAAAAGAAATTTATTTATGATTTTATTTTTGTTTCGATTTCAAACCAATATATAAAAAAAGGCGAATATAAAAAAACTATCTCTTCTCTTGAGCTGAATAGTACTTAGATAGAAAGAAAACGGATTCAAAGCAGTACGCGTTTCTCGATTTTATTCTTATAATCTCGTGATACTTAGAGCCTTTTTTCATGAAATCCAACTGGCGTTATTACATCTGTGTCCTCTAGTAATATAACTAGCTTCACAACAGAGAGACTAAGAAAAATATTTAAAAACAATCGCGGCATTACTACTTATTCAATTATTTTTTTAATTTTTGATGTGTCTAGAACAGAACGTAACTCATATCGTATACGCGACACTCATAAATTTAATTTGTTTCCTCAAACAAAAGAAAAACATACAAATGAAATTAGAATTCAAAAAATAATTAAACGGCCCCTGTTTGTATACTCAATCATTTAATAATATGTATATTTATGATAATAATCAACATACGTATATCTATATGATTTTGGTTACCATTTTTATGATTTATTGGTTGGTTTTTCGGTCGCCTTCTCTTTTACAGCAACCGCAGAAGGTTGACTATACGACTAGTCACCCATGGGTGGAATAATTTGTAAACGTATATAAAATAATAAATTTAACAATATTTTTGTTTCTTTATATCAACATAAAAATTAAAATAGTATCTACCGGATATTGCCTATCCATCTATATTGAGATGAACGAAAAACTCGTTTTGTTTGATTGAAACTTTAAAAAGAAATAATCTGAAAAAAAAAATCAATACTTTTCCGTGATTCTTTCAAACATATCCATACAAAAGTTATAAAATTTTCGTATTTGAAAGATCGGTTTTATGTAACTAAGAAACTATAAAAAACATTAAATAAAACAATACGCGTAACTGAATTTAGCTTGAAAATTAAGTTTAAGCTTGATTGGCCGAAATGCTACTATGCATTTTTTATTTGATAAAAAACAGAAGCAAATCACTGATCCACTCATTCTTGCACAATTGATAGATTTCACTCATATGCTTCAAATAAAATTGGAAAGTGCATAAACGACTCCAAACATTTTGTTAAAGACCGATTTTTCCAAATACTTACTTGTACAATTGCGCTCTAAAAATTGCTGGAAAATAATTTCAAACGGAATCAGATAAAATCAAAAGCCACAAAAGCACCTTCACAACAGATTGTATCGACATTTTGACATGGGCTACGAAAAAAAAGACAAGCTAATTGCATAAATTACACAAACACAACATATATAGCAAATTGTTAAATAAATTATAAAAGTATTGCAAACGAAAGATTTAGTCGGAGATCTCGTCATATGTGCACCGAATCCGCTAATTTTTTTGGAACGTTTTACTATCAACATATTTTTATACTTTTAGAATTATGTACAAACAAAAATTAAGATACTTGCATGAAATTTAAACTTTTTGTGTTAGATTTAAATGAATGGAAAATTTAATGCCTTGTTGTCAGAATACTCGGTAAAAAAAAGTACTTTTGCAAATGACATTATTGCTTGTATGCAAGCATATTAAGGTGCAGTCAGATATGTATTTTTCTTAATTAAATATTTTAATTGCCGTGACATATCAGATAATTCTACCTGTCAATAACACTCGCTCTATCAGATTCTCATGCAATAAAATCAGGCGAAAATCTGGCAGCTTGCCGGTGCGTCTGTCTGACTGGACCTTACCACTACATTGAACTATTTCCAAATTTTCCAACCATTGTAATACATAACTTATTGATTGTTTTTTTCCCTTCTTCTCATAATTACATCTCCATTATTAAAGAATGCTTTCTCGCTACTTATCCTAATGTCTAACTAAAATAGTCCTTTTGTTTTGTTTTTCTAAATTTATTATTATTTTTCTTGCTCCTTACTTACTTGTCCTGAGCCTTAATAAATTATAATAATATCGAAAGACTATTTATTTATTCCTTCTAAATACTGGCTTCAACTTTCACCAGAATTTTTAGAATTAATGCGTGCAATTTGCGATTATATCATAGTGATGGGGATATAGTGCGGATCACGTAAAAATAGGAAACTCCATAAGACAGATTTTGATTCCCAAACTTTTATCAAGTTTTAAGTAAAACCCTGAAAAAAACACATTCGTAATGTATCATAAACTAAAATTATTTGTTCCCATTTGTAGTAAAACTTCAGGGCATTTATGGCTGTAAACACAATTTTTTTTTTATTAACAGGACATCAAAAAATTAGTTGATATACACGGATTCAGTAGCGCAACCGTTGGAGGGGCTAAGGTGGCCAAAGCCCCTCCCATACATTGAAATTGGGATGGGAAAAATTAAAAAAATAAAGTGAGCCCCTCGGGTGGCACATAAGCCGCATGAACGTTTCCTCGAAACATAAAAACAGCAAGTTTGCAAAAAACAATACTCCGACGTAGATATTTTTTTTTTTGTAGACAAATATACGCTTTCGAAGTCAAAACAAATGCTAAATTTATTGTTTCTCTTTCACATGGTCCCTTAGATAAGCCTCTTCACCAAAAAAAGTTACAATTGTCCTTAATTTGTTTAAAGCTCAGATAATCTGGATCCTAATTATCCCCCAAAAAAAACTCTTCTATGGCTGAAAGAAAAGTCTCTATATTTTTATAATCATTCACAGTGCCTTTTTTCATAATTCACATGAAAATAGCTCGAAATCAGTGCATTTTCCATGAATACAATGAAAGCACATCATTTAGTGTCGTTGTTTTTGTGGAAAGGTAAGTTAAGCTTTTAAAATTGTTCAGCTCTATAAACACATTATAAGCCTCCATTAAGGAATAAATTTACTCCTGGATGGCTGTGCTTTTTTCTTGCAAGTACCATAAGGCCAATAACATCATTTAGGTTCCACTACAAACAAATAAGCTATCTTCAAACATTTTTGGAGATTGTACCTTTTCTATAGGGTGTTTATACCAGACTAAATTCCAATGCACTTTATCATGAGCCGTTAAACACGAACAAAATAGTTCGCGAGTGGTACTAAACTAATTTCAATTGCGGTATATACACGATCATTAGGTCAGTGGTGCTAATGCCACATTTGATTTGAATGGAGTCTTGCCAATATTGCTCCATGGAATCCACCCAAGAAGTTGGCGAGAGGGCCTCGAATGAAATCGTTCCGCCACTTGTGAGCCCAAATTATTATTTTTTTACAAAATGTCACGGTTCAAAATTTGCTAATGCGCAGAAATCTTTTTAGTGCAATTAAAAAAAGTGCCTTAAAAAATTAAAAAACAAAATCCATGCGTGAATGAAACTAGACCTTGAAATACCATCTTATAGCTTCATTATTGAAAATATCACCATCATCCAATTTGCGACAGCAGTATCAAATGTCCAGTAATCTGGATAGCCTTGGCCCCTTCCAGGACAAGATCCCGGGTCATCCGCAGATTTTTCTGATTCTTACTGTCGGGTTGCATTATGCCATTACCACATCATTAGCGAGAGAATAGTCTTTCTAAAAAATACAGTATGTATTGCTAAAAGAGTCTCTTAAAACTCTTAAATTTGAACAGAAGTTTTTATAATCTAAGACATTCGTGTCTAAACATATTGTATCTGATGCTAATGATAAGTTACATAAAGAGGCACTTTTTTTCCCTTGTCCTTTTTCTGCGTTCCTATTTGGAAATTTTAACTGTTGCTCACTCTTTTTAGTACAAGGTTTTGTATGCCTATACCGGGAAATAATCTTCACAGCCGCTTATAGGCTATTTCGAGTGAAGGTTACATTGTTCGGAGTGTATATAATGCTGCAAGCACTATATATTTCCTATTCGCACATGTACGGAAATTTTGGACCGCCCGGAGATTTGATCTCCGGACCTCTAGATAACCAGTATCGTAGAATGCGACTCAACCAAGTGAGCCACAGAGCGTGGTATGATTACCACTCTCCTAAGCAATGACCGTTTTGAGGTGAAATTGCAGAAGTCTCTTTATTTAGTTTCAGAAAATAAAGGTAATATTTTTTTTTAATTGATAAGTTAATTGAAAGTGCACTGAAAGAAAAAGGTACCCTGAAGCAATGAAATTGTTCATTAAAGTAATGAATATTTACACCGATATCCCACCGAAGACGGCTTTCATCAGTCTAATGAATCTGATTTTATCAAAACAGCGAACAAAAATTTCACTAAAATTATGAACTAGTTCATCAAATTAACAACTTGTTCATTGATATAATTACTGAGTTCATCAATTAAAAAAAAAAAGAAAAAACTGGCGCAGGCCGGCATCCAGCTTCATAAGTGAAGCTGCTCTGAAAAGTCACCATAAATTAACTACCTACCTACAGTGGGAATCGATCCCGGGACCCTATGATTTGAAAACATGCGCCCTGCCTACCTACACCAACCAGACTATATGTTACGAAGGTTTATAAAATATGCTTAAAGCGATAGTGACCTCAATATGTACTACCATGAACGATGTCATGTAATTAATGAACAATAACATCAAATTTCGTTTTATTTACTTACTATCGCGAATGTATGGGTTCATAGCCGGAATGTACAATGCATAAGATTCTACTGGAAGTGCATTGTGTTCATGATCGCTTTACATTAAGTTGAAATTATGTTTTCGTTATTCTAACGACCGGTGCTTCATAAAATAGATGAACTCTGTATTATTTTAAGGAAGAGAAGGTTTATTTACTATGAACTAATTCATCATAGTAATGAAAAAAAGTCTATATAGTATAGTGACTTTAGCTCTAGACCCAAACATCCAAAAAAGAGCTGACTTTTGATGCCAAATTGTTCTATGGCCTGCCCGCATTACGCAGTAAAAAGTTAGACTTTTTTGCGCGTCACATTTCGGGGGAGGGGGTGCCTGAGTCGGGGCAGCCTGAGTCTCCGTGTGGGATAGCTATATATTGTTAGGAATAGTTATCCCAATTACCATGGCTCCAATTAAATTACTTCAGGAGCTAGAGCGCCAAATGTAACTATCAAAAAATCTAAATTACACCAAATGTTTTAAGGTCTAGTATATAATCTGCCAAGAGAAGGAATATGATATAATATATCATTAGAAAGGAAATTTTGTGTAGTTTAAATCGTCCTCAGAACATTTTGCTGTAAATATTACAGTTAACAAGATATTGGCGAAAAATCATAATTTCACCCCTTTGCCAGCCCCTGCCCCCCAAATGTGACGCGCAAAAAAGTCTAACTTTTTAATGCGTAATGCGGTCAGGCCATAGAACAATTTGGCATCAAAAGTCAGCTCTTTTTTTGGATGTATGGGTTTCATCATTTTTTCAGCTAAAATCACTATACTAATACTCCTAGTTCACTAATATTATGATGATTTTTTTTTTTCAGTGTGATTCGTTTTCACCGTGATTGTGCGGCTTTAGAGATATTATAGTTGAATTAAACAGTATCTTTCCATACCAGACAGAATTATAGAATCTCTTGAATTGCTTTGCTAAGCCCACCTTAAGATGTATTTGTCTCCATGGACAGGCAATGTTAAACACTGCAATGTTAATTCTACATTACGTCCTCGTTTTTTACTCGTCAAGCTCACTTTTCATTTAAAACTACTAAATGAAAATTTTGACTGAACAGATTTAATGGAACAATTCAGCTGATTATTCCATCTTTGGATATATATTCCCAGCAAAAAAAAATGAAAAGTCTATGTAAAAATTGTATCCATAATCTGTACCCATTTAGGGTTAGGAAAACTACCAAATATAAATTTCACTTGCGAGAGCATTAGCCTGACTGACAACTTGCCGCAATACGAGCCATTTCATTGGCTATATATGTATCAGGTTTTACCTTATATTGAGACGATCTAAGGTTTGCTAGGATATAACCACATTTACTTTCCGACTTAAATTAAATTAGTTTAAAAATAAGCCCAGTATACATTAATTTAGGTAAAGAATAAGCCAAAGCCGCAATTGTGGTACTGTCATCTATTCGTACATTAAGGGCTAACATTTCGAGGTTAATTTCGGGTGCGGCCGAAATTTGGATACCCTTCGCTCACCTCGGGCTAACAGTTTTTCAGGCGTACCTACTATGACTTGTGTCTAATCCTCCCCTTTTCCATTTTTTTCTTTCCGTTTTAGCGCCGATAAAACAGTGCTTGAGTGAGGTTTGCTTGAAATAATTGGGAAAATAAAAAAAAATCTCTTAGAAAACTTTATTGGGAAGAAGCCGGGGACATGGTCCTATAGTACAATTCTATTTGTTTTTATTTTTTTTTTGTTTCGATAAAGACACATTAATATAAGGTTTGGTGAAATTAGCGATGAAAAATGTTTCTTAGAAGAACCAGAATGGCAGGGTGTTCGTACGGCAGCCCCATGGCTCCTTTTTAGTGGCATCAATAGAAACACATTTGTATGAGGTTTGGTTGAAATTGGTGAACAAATAAAAAAGTTATTCTTTGAAGAACCTAATTTTGGGGGTTGGGTTTGTATGGCATCCCCACGACCCCATGGTCCCATTTAATTCATTTTTGCATATGTTTTGTAAGATCAGTAGAAATACACTTTCATGAGGTTTGGTTGAAATCAGTGCACAAATAAAAAAAAATTCTTAAAAGAACGTAATTTTGTGGGTTATGTTTGTATGTATGGCCCATCGTTCGAATCCATCCATTTTTACATATTTTTTGTGACATCCATAGGGACCCATTTATATGAAATTTGGTAAGGATTAGTTCATAAACAAAAAAGGTTTTCTTAGAAGAACTTCAATTGGGGGTCTTGGTTTGTATGGCAGCCCCATGACCTAGTGATCCAATTTTGCTGATTCAAACATACAAACAGCCTGCAACACTAAGAAACACGTGTGCAAAATTTCAGCTTGCTACCCGCCGAGTAAAACGCGACGTAACAGACAGACGGACATCGTCCAATCGACTCTCCAAGTCATGCTGGTCATATGTGTATACTTTTTATATGGTCGGAGATGCTTCCTTTAATGCGTTACAAACTTTATGACAAAGTTAATATATTCTTTCACTCTATGAGCGAACGGTATACAGTAAAAACACATACGCATAAAATCGTAAGTTAAAACAATTTGGTTTCTTGAATAAATGCCTAAAGGAAAATTACAAAATAGAGCTCTATTGGCTAAGAAGTTTGCAGCCGCTGGGGAACGCGAGGCCATGAAACTTCTTTAGAAGGCAATCACTCCTAATGGATTCGCTATGACATCTCGCCCATCATATTTCCGTTTCTCAAAATCCTGACGTTCATTATCTCGCCAGATCAATAACCAGCTAGTTAAAAATTGCGCTCAATCGAAATCCTGGTCTAATAAAAATTAGGATTTTGAGGTGGCGGGATTTATAAAGGGTTTTTTGGAAAAAGCTGGATTAGGAAAGGGCGCTTTTCTGTTTTTGTTTCTTTTTAATTCGATATTTTTAGTTTTAATATTTCAAAAATTTAGTACAGTTTTTGATCTTAATTTAATAACTTTAACTTGCACAAATTTCCATTGATTATTCTTATAAATACTCTTTCAAATCTACAAACGTACAGCTCAGCTTTAAAACTGGCAATATGAACGAGGGCTTAAAGAATTTATTGAAAAAATGTATAAATGTAGTAGTATATAAAATCCAAAAGCTGAAGTTTCTGTAATTTCTAATGAAGCAAAAGTTTAAATGGCGAATCAGTAAGTCTCACGTTAAACAAGAAAATATCATAGTGAGCACAGAATAACATTGATTATTATCTTTTTCTTAACATACTAAGGGAGCAAAACTTCAAATGCCTTTTTCTTGCTCGACCCATAATAATTTATTCAAATGAAGAGTTTGGCAAATGTAAGTAACCATTCTAATGTGGACTCAGAAATTGTTTTTTCAACGCTTGCGTGCTTTAGAGTCCTTTAGAATCAAATGTTATTGGGGAAATAGGTGAAATTGCATACATTAAGACGTATTTCGAAAAGCTCCTTAAAATTAGATGCCGTTTTAGCTTGGGATTTGTAGCTTTGCAAATAAACAGGTTCACTGTATTTCTGGATTACCCCTATTTGACAGGAAATTCAAACCATTTTTGGAAAGGTTCCTTACAAAAATTCTCATACTCCAATAATTACCGATATGTATTTTGTATTTACAATCAGGGCCGTCGTTAAGGGGAAGCGATATGGGCGATCGCCCTAGCCGCGTGCTTTTAGGGGCTATGTTATTTCGGGGTATTGTAAGAAATAATACTACGCTAACAAACAGAGCTTCTGAGTCAAATTTAAAAGAGGTCACACCAGATTGAACTACGTTGAAAATACCAAAATACCGGTCCACTTGTCATTAGCATTAGACGAGACCCATAAAATCGCCTATCGTCTTACTGAATGCCAGCTCAGTTTAAGTAGACCAGCAGTAAATATTCGTTCATAAAAAAGTATTTTATTTTCAAAAAGGCTCCGCAAATTTTTTGTAATTCGGGCGCTGCTGCTCCTTGCAATATACAACCTAAAGTACATCCTTTTTTCGCAATACTTTCAAATTAAAAAGACTTTGACTATTAGGAAATATTGAAAAACAACCTCGACCCTCTCATAAAAATATTTGCGGCTCTATAAATATTCGTGCATGCCTTCAATTCATTATAGAATTTGAATCCTCATCGACCCCGATTCAACACATAAATATTTCCTTTATTCAATATGTATGTAATTAGTGTAATGTACAAAATGCATGACTTGGGTGACAGTTACTTTTATTCTATATATATATGTATATATTATTGTATTTTTATTTTTATTTATTTATATTGTCTCAATACTTTTTTAATTGTAATGGTAAATATTGTCTAGTATATGTTTATTGTGTTTTTTGTTTGTTTTATTCTTAAATTTTCCATTTAAAGAAATTATTTTTGTAATCTATATTTTCTTAATTTGTTATATATATTCTCTTTTGTATAAAATTTCTGTTCAGTGAAAAAAAAAATCAAACAGGAGCGCTTTAATTAAAATTTTCATATATACATATATCGAGTTTTAAATAGCGGTTCTTACTTAATATATAGAATAAAATAAATCTACTTATATATATATATTTCATATAATACAATAACATAGAACAAAAGAAACTTTTGATACATAAAAAATACAACAAGCTAACTAAACAGAGTTTTACAGAATATCACAATGAGATTGCGCAAAACTAAGTGAAAAAAAAAAATTTTTCTAGGAAGAAAAAACGCATTTTTCTTCCACTAAGCTGTTTTAATAAATTGTAAAAAAAAAATAGAAGAAGAAAAAGTTCCAATCAAATCTTATGCATGACAATTGGAAACTATTTTATTGGTTCTAAACACAATCGAATAGGATTTATCTTTTTCGTTATGATTTCTTTTGTTTTGGATGTTATTTTACTATTCAAAATTTTCTTTTTCCGTTTTTTCTTTTTTTTTTTTGTGTACAGTATATGATACTAAATCCAATATAATTATATACTCAGCTGTATTTTTGGCAATATATAATTAAAATATTACTTTACAATATTTCTATTGGAAGTTATAGCAAATTTCATTTTGAAAATATTTTGTCTCTTTTATTTCTTTTAAATAAAAGATTAAATTCTTCTTATGATAGATCATATATGTGTCCCAATACCTGTTGATTGTGGTGATAAATCCTAATGGCGTTCTTGTAAATAATAAATTCAATTGTCACATCAAAATTTATTCGGACACATATGTACGGTTTAGTCGACATCAATATTGTGGGTTATATTCATTTTTTATCTATATATGAAAATTCCCGATTCATACCATTTGCCCTCTCGCAACATAACCTCACTTTCTTGACGTGCCACTTAAAATTTTTCACTGAAAAACTTTAAGCTGACAATACGCAGAGCATAACTATCTTATTTCACTAGTGATACGATTGAGTTGACTAAACAGCAATCTAAACATTACATAACACATTAAAACAAAAGGATCAATAAAATAAGAAAAGTTAATTTATTACAAAAAAAATGTAAATTTAACAAATAATAAAAAAGGAATACAATCAAACAAACAAATCAAAAAACAACAAGAAGCTATGTTGTTTATTCGTGTTATTGCGAGTAACGAACAATTGAAAAAAAATGTATATTTTCATTTTACTTTACTCTTGTAATATTTTTATTTGTTTTAAATATGAAAACCAAAAAAAAAAATATTTTATTTGGGAATGACGGCATTTTGTATATTGTTTTGGCTCTGGAGTCGGTTACACAATGCGAGATATCCGGTACTTCTGGAGAGATGGCTTAAGTAGTGTTGGAATGAGCAGCGAAGTTGAACTTCCACAGTTTCGTGTATTGGGACACAGGCAGAGGGCGACCGAAATAAACCTAACCACAGGTACCCATCTCTTATTTTCGCAAAAAAAAAAAAGATTCACTCTTCACACATTTTGTTTTATGTTTGTTTTGATTTGAAAATTTCATTTTTTCTGATCACATGATTTGTTGTTAACAAGTGTTTCGTTTTTATGTCCATACATTTTCAGTGCTGTTTTCATGAAGTTTGTATTGAGCAAAAATATTGGTTTTTACTATTATTTGAATTTGGAACTTGTAAAAAAGGCCGTTTATATGTATGTATAATTGTCAGTCCGGCAATGCAGTAAAGACGCGAAACAATTTCTTTTTTACTCTAGAAATTTATGAAATGTATAATACGACAAAATATTACAACTCTTCACAAAATACCGTTATAAGGAATTTAATAGGTTTCGATAGTTTCTTTAGTGGAAATGGAGACTTTATGAAGCGGTGTGCATCCATTTTGGCTATTACCAGTTTTCCAGACCAACATTTTCTGAACTAATATTTTTTCGAATCAAATTAACATTTTTCCAATTCAAATCAACACTTTTCCCAATTAACAAAATTTCTATTACAATTCTGAAGTTAATTTTTGATTCTGTTTGAAGTGAAATAAACTATTGCTCCAAATTGCAAAAGCAACGTTTAGTTCATCAAGACCTACTCGTCTAACTAAATTTTCGGTCTGGTCTGGGATGGTCAAGAAGGAAATCTTCCTACAAAAAAAAAATCTAGCTAAAAAAATCTAGCTAATCAAAATCTGCCTATTGAAACAGTTTTACATTTATCTAAAGACTTAGACAATGTAAGCTTCGAACGGGTGAAATTTTACAGCTCGATTTTTTAAACGGATTGAGGAAAATTTTTAATTTTTTGCAGTAGTGAAACTACATTTAATTTTCGATTTTCATCCACACCCATAAGTGATTTAGATTGAAATTCCAGCGAGACAACAATTACAATCAAATAAGAAAATATGACCATTTTCAAGTTCATGTTGGGAAATACATTTATACACATCCAAAGAATTCGAAAAATACAAAATATTATCAACCTAATGTACAGTTGCATAACCAATTAAAATATTCTAGAAAAAGTAACCTTTTTTGAGCCTAATATAAAGTGACCAGACCCCCGAAGGCCCAATGCTGTACACATACTTGCGGAGTTCGGCCTTAAGGCAAACATAAGCCATACTACCATCGTACGGTAATTTCATTATTAGAGAGTTTTAGCAAGTCGTATGGAATAAAACGATATAATTTGACATTCCATATAAAAATTCACTTGCTTACCGTATACGAAACGAAATATCTTAATTTTGCATGTCCCAAGTAGGCATGGGTGTATTTCCGTATATTTGATTCTCTGGAAACAGTCGAAATTGGCGAAATAATATGTCGTTTCTTACACCTATGCCTACTTAGGATATGCAAAATTAAAATATTTGTTTCGTATACGATAAGCAAGCGAATTTTTATATGGAATGTCAAATTATGTCGTTTTATTCCATACGACTTGCTAAAACTCTCTATTTACGCTTGATACTGGCACTTAGGTTTCCATACGAAAGGAGCTTAACGTGAAAATCTACGTATGTCTGCGCAGCTTACTACAGAATTTTTCATTAACTCTCAACTTCCAAGTAAACTAATTTTGAGATTTTAGAGAAACTTTGATAATCTACTCAAATATGACTTTTTGGGCAGCATTTTTACAGAAACCGTAATACAACACAGAAATCTCTCTTTCCCAGCATTATAAGTTACTTTCTTTCCGCATTATTTAGTATTTTACTTATTACGGAAAAACATGCCAGATATATCAATTTAATTGTTGGTAATGATGAGAACTAAGAAAATTTCGAAGAACCAATCTCCTTATTTTGTATACTCACCGAACTTGTTATAATTCCTTTTCTATTCATATAAGGAATTAGAAAAAAAAGTTCTCTCTCTAGTTCCTATCTAGCCCTTGTGGGGCATATGACATTAACTACGCCTACTCTCCACCTCGTTTTCTTTTGCGCCAACGGCGCTAGCGGTGGCCATCTACGATTTAGCGTTTTCGCTTCGCTAATTACCGATCTTCCAAGTGTTCCTAGGCCGTCCAACAAGGCGTCTTGCTCTGGAGCTCTGTGAATTCCAGTTTAGGGCCGTTTTTGCGATTTTACATCAGCATCCGCTCCACCATCTGCTGTAACTACGCTTCCCAGGTAACAAAATTCATCAACTTTTTTGACTACCTCTCCCGAAATCCACATTCGGCTATTTGTACGCTTGGAACGCTGGATTGCTTCCGTTCGTAAGCGCTTTTTTGCGATGACAAGATGGTGATCACTGCCAATATCAACACCACGTTTCGCCCTAACGTCTAAGACACGGTTTCTCCACGTTTTCGAAACAGCAATATGGTCAAACTGGTTCTCAGTTCTGCCATTCGGAGAGGTCCACGTTGATAAGTGGCAATCTTTGTGTTTAAACAGAGTTCAAGCAATGACGAGCTGACGAGAGTTACAAAACTCTATAAACATCTCGCCATTCTGATTTCTGTCGCCTAACCCAAAATTTCCCATAAGATGTTCTAGTCCTTGGTTATCCGACCCGACTTTAGCGTTGAGATCCCCCATTAAGATTTTAATGTCACCTCTGGGAGCCCTATCAAAGGTGTCGCCAAGTCGTTGGTAGAAGACGTCCTTATCAGAGCCTATTTATACTGAATCCGATTTGAATCAGGCATTTTGCCTGATTGCCAATAGCACGTACATTCAAATGTGCAAAATTATACACAACCAGGCACCTGATTATTCGCCAGGTCGGAAGTACAACAACAACGAACACACAATCAGATATCTGATGACTTTTTCAGGTAGAATCGCCGGAAAAGGCGACAATAGCATGTCTGGCAAATGGGCAAAATTATACTAGTGTTCAGGTTTCAATCAGGTTTTTAGAAAATATGTATTACGTGCCGTTCGCACGATTCAACTTATTGTCGAACTTTTGTCTTCGAATTTGTTTGAATGTTGGACAATAAGTTGAGTCGTGCGAACGCGCTCATTACATATTTTCTAAAAACCTGATTGAAACCTGAACACTAGTATAATTTTGCCCATTTGCCGGCACATGCTTTTGTTGGTTTATCCGGCGATTTGGCCTGAAAAGTGTTCAGGTTCCTGATTGTGTTTTCGTTGTTGTTGCACTTGCGACCTGATGAGCAATCAGGTACCCGATTGTGTATAATTTTGCACATTTGAATGTACGTGCTATTGGCAATCAGGCAAAATGCCTGATTCAAATCGGATTTAGTATAAATAGGCTCTCAGCTTGATCAGCTGGTTCGGTCGATGCGTAACACTGAATTATGGAGATATTTCGTACTCTGGATTTGAATCGGGCAGTGATACGTTCGAGACTCATTTAATGTTTCGAGTGAAAAGAAAATTTCAAGTACGTGGGTTACAAGCCTACTACTCTATCCCTCAAGTAAGTCGCCTTTAACGACAAGCCAGGAAGGCTGTGGCAAAAAAAACCACGTGAGTCAATTTTTGTTAAACTTCTTGCATATCTATGAACAACTGCACGCAGACAATCGTCGCGGGCACAATTGTAGAGATAGGTAAGAAGCTCAGGTGAGAAAAGCGGAAGCACTATTTTAGGTCCATGCCACAAATCCTACTTGGATAATGCGCGAGAGTAAAGTCCCGTGGAAAGTCATAGAATTGGTTTGCACCGTTCAGCCTATGACTCACCTCCCGGAGAAAAAAAGTTACCTCAGGTTATTTTCCTTAATTTGGAATCCGTTGGATCGCAGGATTTGAAAACAATTTTTCGATTGAAATAAAATTATAGAGAAGCTCAAAAAGGCACTAATTGAACGTTAATCACAGTTCAGATGCATGCAAGCTGTAAAGCTCGCCATAGACCGTCCAATCGATTGAACAATCTATTTGATCGTCAGATAAATTGGAAGGTGTATGTGACCATCCAATCCAATTTTTTGATTGGACGTGTAGAACATATTGCCATGCAGTTTTTCATACAATCTGTCAAATGATTGATTGACAACCATGTGTTTTCAGTTGCTTCATTTGGTTGTGGCGGTCATTCCCCATAGAAATTAGCAAATGGATGTTCGTCTTCCACCGCCACTAAATATATTATTTTCGTTATGTTGTGTTGTATCGGGTGGATTGTACGAGCGGTGAAAGGGTGGCTTATCCTGGTTGCGATATTTCTGGAGGAGAGTATCGATTCCTCCATGATTACATATTAGTGATGTCATGCCGGTCCCCTGATCTCTTGACCAAATTTTAATGGATTTTAACTTTAAAAAGGCTTGCAGGGGGAATTAGATGAAGTACAGTGGCTGATTTTCTATCGTTTTGTGATTGGAAAAATAAATAAAAATACCGGCGTACAGAGGGCTGCGCCCGCAATACGAGGGTTTTTTAGAATTTTGATGCATAGTGAATATTTTGTGTACATATATTTTATAAGCAATAGATAAGAATTGTGCACAACATTAATGAAATGCTTCCTGTAAATCTATTTTTGGATTGATCTATATAAACGCGTTCCACCTTTAATTAGACCAATCCATATATTTCCGGTTTACAGTTATTCGAATGAAAATTCGTTGACATATTCCCTGTGTAATTTTCTAAGAACCCTTAGCAGAATTTTCATATTTGGAAACCTAACAGGGGCTACACACGAACAAATTTCAATTTTACAAATTTACTGTTATTTACTTTTCCTTAGCATAAGTCAACAGTCTTAATATTTAACGTATATAAGGCCATACTGACCAATCTTTGTGCAAAGTTTCATATCGATCCCTATAACGGTTTAGAAAAACGGAGCTCGAAAAAGAAGTTTAAATTTAAACGCCAATAACTTTTTTACCGTTACTCGAAACTGGAAAATTTTAACTGATATGAGATGTACTCGTCTAGATCTTTGATTTAAATACCCATACGTTAATCTCCGATAAAAACTAAAAAACGTTCGGGACACCCTGTTATATTTTTCCTACCAACTTCTAAGGTATCTGTGCCAAAGACTGTAACCATTCTACACATTCCTACCGAATTTCATGACAATCGGTTGAGCCGTTCGCGAGTTATTTAGTGAACATACTGACGGACGGACGGACAAAATCGATTTCATAAGGGTTTTTTGAAAAAATTCTAAAAAACCCTAAAAATCCCATCTTTTGACGGCTGTATCTTCAGAATCTTGGTGGCAAGAGCCTTGAAATGTTTCCTAAATATGGACAGTGCAATACTCTACAAGTCTCCAAAATTTCAAAATTTCGCTCAAGAATTTCCAAATTATGGACACAAAAGTGTGATCTATGGGCAGCTTGAACTTCCAAACGCGGAGAGGTGGGACCTTTAAATTAGGAGGAAATGTGCGCCAAGTAGGTTTAAAAGTATCCCAAACTTTTAGAAATTTCGGTCGAATTCCGAGCTATCGAAAATGAACGATTGGCAAACATAAAAGAGTTATTATCTCTCTGAATAATGTAAATCGGTCGTAAAGCCGCAACTTCTCAACCTAGCGATTGCTAGAGCCTTGAAACTTTCACCAAATGTGGCTAGTACAGTGCTCTACAAGTTTTCTAAATTTCAAAATGTTTCATTCACGAAATTCCGAGCCGTGGACAATTATTTCAATTAGAAAACTCAAAATTAGAATTTCGGCAGCTGTAACTTCCGAACGCAGATAGGTTAGGACCATGTATAATTTGGAGGTAATGTGAGCGCCAAATAGCTCTGCAAGTGTGCCAAATTTAAGATAGATCGGGACGGGAAGGGTTCCCGAGCTCAGTGATTATTATGTAGGTAGTGAATTGGGTTTCATTGAGTTGGTTAGAGAATAATGTACATTTTGATGTACATTTCCCAATGCTGTACGACAGGCCAAAATGCTGTACTGTACAGCAAAATGTTGTACTGTACAGCAAAATGCTGTACGTCAGCTTAGCCTAATTGAACCTGAAATGGGGCATTTCATCGAAAGACAATAGACACCACTTCTAAAATAAAACAACGTCCCACATTTTATCACTTTTAAAAAAAAAACGAATTTTTCGATTTTAGTAAGTCGACCAAATAAACCGTTTGTATTGAATTCATCAGATACATTTAACTTAAGATATTTCGTATGGTCTGACATGCAACGAAATCTATGCAGTCTCGCCCGGGTTGTCAGATCCCCTAAAACTCAAACTTTCTGATAGAAAAAACTGGTAAAATGTGGGAAATTATATTGCTTTAGAAGTGTTGGCTATTAATGGTGCTTTCGGTTTAATACCCCCCCTCCCTTCAGGTTCACTCAGGTTCATGAAAGGATTTAGCGAAACATGTAGCTAAAAACCCTTTTTTTCTAATTTTCTAATCTGGTACTTTTGCCCCCACTTTTCAAAATGTTTTTATAGGTACGCCACTGTTCATGAGGCATATGAATGTATTTTCTAAATTCTGCAGATGTGTGCAAATGTTTTTCCAGCATAAATTAAAAAAAAATTAAAGCTAGAATGGGCATCTGAAACACTGTGTCGTCGTAAGGAGTATCGTTTACTTTAGTAACAGTTCGGTCAGCCTATGGGGCGGGGCCACAGTGTAGTTAGTACTTTACGAGTAGTAGTAGTTTCTTAAAAATTTCTAGAGAAAAAGAATTCTTATCTGCAAATTCCACACAAATGTTGTGGATTTTTTTGTTTAAATATAAATGGCCTTTAAAATAAATAATTCAAAGCAATTTTATAATTTCAATGCCTGAAAAAAAGTCAACTTTTAAATTCAACGAAACAATTCATGTTTATTTTACCCGAAACTGTAGCAACGGCACAAAATTAAATCTTTTGTTTTCCATAACATTTCAAATGCCTTTTGATTTTAATTTCTGCCTCATTACCACAACCACCACTACCATCACCAAAAACAACCCAAGCATCCCCTATGTCATAATAAATGGTCCTATCAACGTACCAAAAATGACGTTGTGCACACTATTTTTTCGAATTCCTAATTTTATATGTGTAATTTAAATAAAGTTTAAAAAAAAAAAAACAAAAAACTGAACGCCAAGCTATGAACATAGAGTTTTTTTCTTACATTTAAAAAAAAATAAACTTTACGAAAAAAATTCAAAACGCCAACTAACTCAATTTAGAAATTGCAAAGTGATATGACGGGCGTTTTTTTCGTTTAATGAATTCAATCATAGGTGTAGTCTTCTCTCTAAACGTATGTTATTCATTTTTTTTATATTATGCAATTTACTCAAAACCGAACCGTAGTTGAAATGCATTTTAATATAAAATATATCGATAAAGAAACTTCCCTCCCCCAAAAAAAAGAAACAAAACAAAAATGGTACTTCTTTGAATTACTGCTGCTGCCACGTGAACAAACAGCAGGTCACTTTTTTTTAGTTTATTTTTTATTTCTTAAAATAAGCCAATTTCTCTATATAATATTTACATAAACTATTTTTATAGCATTCAAAGTGGATTTCAATATTTTTATTAACATTTTTTGTTTTCGAATTTAATTTAACCGTAACTTTACTTCATCCGTGTTGGTTGAGATAAATACAAAGAAACTAAAAAAAAAAGATGATGCAACCAGAGTTCTGAATGAGACTATTAATCTTTTCTGACAAGCGTTTTGACAGAACATAGTTACAATTTTTAAATATCGCGTCCGCAAAACCTAAGAACTATGTATGAAAATGCATACATTTAAATTTTAATGAATAAATTTTAGAATTTCAGATATTGTATATGAAAACAAAACAAAAAAAAATATTTTATCAACTTTTTGATCTGCAATTAATAGTCCCATTATTTGTTTTCTCTCTCCATTCCTGCAAAATCTTTTTATCTGAATTAAAAAAAAAAATAAACAAAAAACAAAACCAAAAATTGTATTACAAAAATATTACGGAAACCTGCGCGCAACTATACTACGAAAAAAAAACATATTTTATTCAAACTCGAACAAAATCGTCATCCTAAAATTTTGACAAAAAAAAACCTAATAACAACCCAATATATAGTTGGATATACAATGCGAGATATACGCTATAAATGGAATGAAGGGCCAAACTCGGTTGGTGTCTCGAGTGAGGTGTCTTTGCCCCAATTTAAGGTTTTGGGACATCGTCAGAGAGCTATGGAAATCAGTCTAACAACAGGTACCTGTAGACGGTTACCGATTTTTCTTTTCTTTTTTTTTCTATGTTTTTTGTTTACCCTATCTCTATATCATTTTTTGGAACTACATAAATCTTTTATCTTATTGGTTCGAAATAATAATGTATTATGTATGTTTTATATTTTCCTTATGAATTTATATACGAATGTTATCTAGAAATATAAGAAATACATACTATTATCCTAAAGTACATTATACATGTTTATAATTTATTTTTATCGATTTTACTATTTCTCCAAGAACAATAAAAAAAAAACCATTTCTTGTTTTTGGCATCTTTATACTCTGGTCCTAATTTTTGTTCTATCTTGTTTTCTAACCAAACTTTCATGTTCATAAAGTGTATCTTTCAAAATCAGATTTTTCTTTATTTATAATTTTACTAATAAATTGGCAGAAAATAGCTTATATACGTACTTACTCGAACATAAAAAAAAATCACCAACTATACTCATTTAAAGGCAACTTAGAGAATATGTGTGTTCACTTCAATTCGGAGTTAAGTTTACTACAAACTGTAAAAAAAATATTTAACTAAAAAATAAATTAATTAATCACAGTAACATAAATGCAATTAATTAATGCATTAACATACAAAAATTTGAAGTGAACACCCTTATATTAACAATATAAATCATTCCATTAAACTCTTACTTTTGTTTAAACTCCTCGAAACGTACATAATCAAATATACTCAAATTTAAAAACAAAAGAAAGGAAAGAATAAACGAAGACAGAAATCAAAATACAATAAACGAAAATCTGCATAGAATATAAATAACGGTAATGCAATTAAAAAATTTCGATCTTAGGATATTTCATTATTATACTTTTAATGAAAATATTTGGTAAATAGAAGTGAAAGCTTATGTTAACCCTTCTGGTTGGGTTTTTTGTGAATTATCCAAAAAAAAAAAAACATTTTAAGAAGCTGGAAATAAGTGCACTTAATTATATTTTGGTTTAGGAATGTCCTTGTTATGTAAAGTAAATAGGTTTTCCAAACAATAGGATTCGTGTATTTAAAATCATCAAACGGAGCTGAATTTTATTTAAGATTTTCATTGTTTTGTGTATATTGCGTGTTCTACACAGCCGTGGCCCGTTGGATGCAGTACATAATCTGCACTCAAAACCACAACTAACCAATTATACGCCGTAAACTAGTCGAACGTAACGTATATAAAACTTCAGTAAAATAATTTTGTATTTGCCTTCATATTGGATCACACGTTACGTACACATTTTGACGGATGAAACTATTCAAAAAATACTCAACTTATTTTGATTTAAGGTTTGTGTTCGTAGAGACGGCTCATGTGATGATCACCCAGCGATCAAAGTTAAATCACCGGTTTTGAGCACTATATGCGTATATTGTCTATACGGACATGTTCCTTTACTTAATAGTCGAGACTAGGAAAATAACACCATTAAAAAAATATGGAAATATGGCTCGAAATTAGATGCAGAACTACGATCGCTGAGCGATCATCACAAGAATTGTCTCTACGAACACGTACCTTTACTCTTTTGATATTGTAACGTGACTCTGGCTTCAATTCTATTCGTTCGAGTCATTTTAGCATTTTACAATGTCTATGATTTTGCTAACACTTCACCCCGCCCAGACCGGTACGATTAATATAAATCTGCCTTAACCCTTTACTTGAAACTCACTACAAAAGGATACTAAAAAAAAAACATTATAATATCCATGAGTTGCCGGACCTGAAACTCATGGATAATACAATTTTCTATTGAGTCCAGTGAATTAGAATATATTACCGTCCTCCGTGGCCGTCATTGTTGACTAGGAAGTGATATGGCTGACAATCGTATCATATTCTGGATTCAGTTGTTGTCGAAACGTTGCCTACCCACGGTAGTCGTCTATGCACCATGCTCCTCAAAGAGTTAGGGCAATGAAACACACATAATGGATCCCTCATAGTAACTTCCACGGCCACTAAAAATATTCACTCTACATCCAGGGCCGGATTTCCCATATGGGCAACCTGGGCAACTGCCCGGGGCGGCAAATTTTGAAGGGCGGCATATTTCTGAAATCTTCCATTGAACTTATTTTTCTGTGAAATATACACATTTCGATATTTCAGGAAACAGTTTCAATAAATTAGAAAAAAAAATTAACGGCACTCCGCAAAAGTCGTTCCTTTGGTCAGTGGCGGACTTACATATCTGACATCAGTAGGCGTTTCGACTTTTGCCGTCCTACCAACCTTGCCCCTTATTTTTAAAATGTAACGATTAATCGATTGTGATCCTTGACTCTCAAATTGTTTCAATATGACTGGCTAACGAATTAAGCGAACACTTCTAAAATTGGAATTGCGCGGGGCGTTGAAAATGCCGCCGTAGGCTTCAGCCTGCCAGTCCACCACTATAGCTTTGGGAATCGCCCGTGGCAGAAGTAACATACACTCAGAACCAAGAAAACCGGATTCTTTTACTTTTTTTGTTACTTCTACCCTATTATAACAAAAGGTCGTGACCACCAATGAACAGAGCTGCTCCCTGGATTCACTTTCTTTCTCCAGCTATAGCATACCCCACATCCTCCTCCCGGAAACTACGATTTCGGGCTGGTTTCATTAAGTATTGAAAACGACCATTTGGTGGGGCTACAGCTCGAGAACCGTTGTGACTAAGAGAAAAAGAACTTAATATCCATTGTTTGGGAGTCGAACCTTTCGATTGACTTCAATTTCACTAAACGTTACGGAAACTTATCACGCACTGAAAACAATCAATTTGGTGTGCTGTAGCGGGAGAACGGGGTCACTCCGGGCGAAAAGAGTTCAGATCCGCTCCTAGGGCGTCAAGACCTTTCGCGATAATAAATAATAAATATTGTCATCGTTTGAAACAATAAGGCAATCAATTAACTAATTGATCAGCTATAGAGATCACGAATGCGAAAGGATAAATGATCTCCTCCTACTGAAATTGAAACAGTCCAGTTTCGTGTAAGCACTGCTCAAAAAGAGTAAAACTTGAGCTTAATGTCCGAGTGAAGGACAATATTTTGTTCTTTCGATCCAAAGAATCCCATTTTCAAAGATTTCCCTTTAGTCTTAAAACATCAAAAGAAATAACATGTCTTTGGAAAGTCTAAACTCAAGCGAATTCGTTCACCTCTGTAGGTTTACCAGTTAAATGTACCGTTATGAAATTATTGTCAAGATTTTTAAGGAAAAATCAAGGAAGAAAAATAGTGCAGTCAAAATATCCCATTTCAGGCCTCCAAATAGAAAAAAATAGAGTAAAGCTATTTTTTGTGGTTTTTGAATCAACGAGCTTCCAGGAATCTAAAACTCATTTTGCTAAACAAAATTTTGATCGGAAAAGTCCCAAAAAGGACAAAAAAGATACTCTTAAATCCTTGACCGGAGGTCAGCATGTGGGGTATCAAACCAAAGGGGACATCGATTACATTACATAGCCGGTGTTTGTTTTCTGCTTCAAGGACCTTCAACGGAATAAATCGAGATTAAATGTAAAATTATTGTGTTTTCCGTGTATCTTTCCAAAGCCATAACTACGAGAATAATTCAAGTTGTCACTACGTTTCTCACTTTTCCGAATCTATAATAAGTTAAGATTCTACCATAAAATTTGCTAAGAAAATTTTTTTCGGAAAGCTCTGAAAAAGGACATTAAAGGATACTAATTACAAACCTTGATCGAACGTGAGCATGCGGGGTGTCATATCAAAGAGGACGTCGAGTGCATTGCATATCCGGTGTTTGTTTCTTGTTTCAAGGACACTAAATGGAATAATTCGGGCTTAAGCGAAAAATTACGGCTTTGGAAAGATACATATACGAGAAACACGAAAATTTTTCATTGGATCCCAATTTTCTCCTTTGATATGACACCCCGCATGCCCACGTTCGATCAAAGTTTGTAATTAGTGTCCTTTTATGTCCTTTTTGAGAGCTTTCCGAAAATTTTTTTTTAGCAAATTTAATGGTAGAATCTTTATCTATTATAGATTCGGAAAAGTGAGAAACGTAGTGACAATTTGAATTACTCTCGAAATTATGGCTTTGGAAAGATACACGGGAAACACAATAACTCTCCATTTAATCTCGATTTATTCCGTTGAGGGTCCTTGAACACATGGAACAAACACCGGATATGTAATGTACTTGACGTCCCCTTTGATTTGATACCCCACATGCCGACCTCCGGGCAAGGATTAAAGAGTACCTTTTTTTGCCCTTTTTGGGACCTTTCCAATCAAATTTTTTTCTAGCAAAATGAGTTTTAGATTCCTGGGAGCCCACTTATTCAAAAACCAGAAGAATTAGCCTTACTCTATTTTTTTCTATTTGAAATGCTAATATGACTGCACTAAAAACGGTTTTTTTACCAAATTCAATGAAGCCGGAGATTTACCCAATTTTAATTTAACGACATAATTTTCACAATTTTTGAATTGCTTACTGCTTTATATGACCATTCAATAAAATATAATCCTGCCATTTAATTTTGCTCTGTGGTAACGATTGAAGGACGCTCAGGACCCACTAAGCGGAAATCTCAAAGCTCATGCCTGCGTACGGATTAATGTGCGAGGGGAAAATTAACCATTAATTAAATAAGGGACAGTTTTGAGTACTAATTTAAGAAGCAAAGTATTTATAGTGTTCTTTTGCACAACTGATTCTAAAAAACGGAGGTTACCCCGGGCAAAAAGAGTTCAAATCCGCTAGGGCGTCAAAACCTTTCGCGATAATAAAATAATAAATATCGAATAAAAAAGTACCCGTTGGTGGCACCGATTGTACGAGTATGTATTTAGTTTTGCATAAATTATGGTATTTTTTTTCAAATATTCTTTTGAGCTCTAAGGAGTATCCGCTCCTCCATGAGCACCTAATTTCACCTTCAATGGAGTACCTATATATATTCTGAACATTTACTTTTATGAAAAGTTCAGTCCAAACACCTTTCCAAGAAGTAAATTAACCGCTATTTTCCAGAAGTTCTGCTACTTCTGAAAAAGCCGGAAACCAATGTAAGCTAAAAAAATTGTACAGCTCACATTAATGCTACTGATCTGCTTATACGGCTTAAACTAGTGACGGAGGGCGGCAACTCGGCTACTGCCCAGGGGCGCTACAGACGGTAAATCCGGGCCTGTCTACATCGAGTTTCCCATTCGACTTACGGTCAGTATAGCAAATTCGTTTTCCCCGGTTCAATTTAACAACGGTATTCACGAGATATTCACACCTTAGGAAGCGATTAAAAAAAATGTTTTACCACAACAGCCTTTGAAATTTCCTGGAAAAAGAATGCGTTAGTGCTAGATCTAATCCGTATAAAAGAAGCTAGTACAGCCTCAGAGATTGATGAACCCTTCTCCCTCAATGCGCAACACATATAAAATCGTCAAAAAAATAAGCGTGGTTTCGGTATATTTCGACTTCTTTAATGTACCCTTACAGGACACGACTTTTCAATAGTTTTACTGCCAAAGAAACGCTGCGGTCGAGAACGAAACTTTGTTTAGCTTGACTTAGTGGGGAAATCAAGAGGTTGAAATTTCCACCACCCCCCTCTGGTTTTATTATATTATAGTATTGAGTGTTCCATATAGTGATAAAAAGTTAACGTTATTTTATTTGGCTAGATATTGTTTTCAACACTATTTCCCCCAATCTTGTAAGAGATCTAGCAAAACGCCGTCTATAAGAATATATCGAAAATCTCCCGATTTGATTGGGTGCATTTTATTTCCATTATACAGTGCTGGAAAAAAAAAGTTGCTCAAGCCCTTTTTCAGACATAAAAGACAGTTTAGGGATTTTTTACCAATAAAAAGATTGTTTCGTAATAATAAATTATTTTTTTTTGTGTGTTTTTATATTTTTATTGGTTTTTAAGACATAATAGTTTAACATTAATATTTTGTTGGACCACTTCTGGCGTCGATTATTGGCCCCACCTCCAATTCATCGACTCCAATAAGTTTTTCCAGGTTTTTTTCTGAGAATCGCTTGCCAAGTGACTATTATTAACCTTTTCAAGGTCTGAATGGAGTCCGGGCGCTTCTTGGCCACTTCCAGTTTTATGCTGGACCGGTATTTTCGATGAGATTCAAGTCGGGGCTACACGGTGGCCAATCTAAAACGTCAACATTCCTTTCTTCGAAGTACCTCTTGTACCTTTAAATATAAAAACATATATAAAATTAAATTTTGTAATATTTTATGATATGGTTATTAAAGTTTTGACTTTTTTGTATTTAATACTAACTTCTTTAGCAGTGTGACATGGCGCATTATCCTGCTGGAACACAAATCTTCCGATATCACCAAATAGCTTTTACACGCAAGGCTCCAGCTCACCTTATAGGACGTTTAGGTAGACCGAAGCTGTTACTTTTGAATGAATAAAGCATATTCGGTCCCTCTTGTCTCCCGAAAAACAGCCCCACATTATAACTCCTTCTAACTTAACAGTTAGCGCCTCCATGTATTCATCACTAAGCCTTTTCCGAGGATCCCGCTGAACTAGAATTCTCCTGTCGCCTAAACAAAGCTTAAATTTGGACTCGTCTGAAAAAATGGCTCCATCCCATATCTCCTGAGTCCATTGAATGTGCTTCTCAGCCCACCGTAAACGTTTTCGCATGACTTTTAATTGAAATTCTGGTTTATTCACAGGTTTAAGCGCAAGTAATCTAGCTTTAACGAGCCTATTACTCACCAGCCTCGCCAAAATTCGACTCCTAGTTGCTCAAACTAGATTATTCCTAATGTTCGACGATGTCTTATATCGATTTCCACAGCTTAGTAAAATGATGAAGCGATTTTCCAAAGGCGCAGTTTTCTTAGGTCGTCCGGAGCCTTTATCGCTATAGAGCTGCCCCCCTCCCCCCAATTTTTTTAAATGCCATGCCACAATGCGTTGAGGAATATCCATCCTTTGACCTATTTAACGAGCGATTAGATTCTCTTTCGCCAAAACCAAAATATTACTCTATAGTTCTGCACTGACGTGTCTCATTTTTCCATTAAATTCAGCCTCTTTGTGAAAACACCCTAATTTGACCAAATGAATCAACCTCATTCATAAAATTCAAACTATTAATAGACCGTTTATATGCCTTTTTTTTTATCTGGCCCACTAAAAAGTTGTAATTCCAATAACTTTAAAGAATATTAGGAAAAATGACCATTAAAAGGCTTGAGCAACTTTTTTCTTCCAGCACTGTACACTCCCAATCATTAGGGTAGTTCCACTTGAAAAATGGCTGTATCTCGTTAAGTGATAAAGGCATTTCCATCAAACTTATTGGAAATATTTTCAGTAGCTTGCTTGTTTTTTTAATAGCAGAAGGTGTAAAATCCGAAGTCCCGTTAGGATTTGCTTACGAAAATGCTTAAAAACAGTACAAATTGTGAAAGTCAATAGGATAGCTCCAAAGGAAATAAAACACAGAATAACGGTATAAAAAGATAATTTTAATTTGGAAAATATGACTAGTAATGAGTTGAACCTTTGTTAAATGCTATGCGGTCAAAAAGTCTAGGTATCCGGGATAGAATTGTATAGGTTTTGAATGCAATTTAAGTTAATTTATTTTTTTCCAATAGCTCGCCAGTGTTGTTAAATTGTCGTGTACCGCTATAGATCTTCATTGTCATCGTTCCTTTTAGATGCTATTTAGATCTAGGGAGTATGATAGTCATTCCATACCGTTGATGGATTGGTTTTAAAACCAATCTTTTATAAGCCTTGTTTCATGATTGGGGTCATTATCTTGTTAAAATCTTATAGGAGTGACATGGAAAATGTCGGTAATCTTAGGCATTACATTAGGAAGAATATTTTTAAAAGCCTGGGCGCTCTGAATAACCATGTTTTCAAAAAGCTTAATATAATGCCATACCAAGATATTTAACCCCAATGTAGAAACTGTATGGATTGAGCAAAAGAGTGAGACTGCGTTTTTTTTACTGACGAAAAAAATTAAATCTCGTCTGTCCAGATTTAGGTATTATTTCCACGATTTTAGCAAGAAGGAATTAATTTTGTAGACGCATCACTTGAAGTGAAAAACGTAGAAGTATGGGGTTGAATATCTCGGTTTGGAACTATTAAGCTTGTGGAAATTGTTGGTTTATTATTCACAATGTCCAGGCTTACGAAAATATTCTGCGTAATATAATTCCTGACATTTTCCATGCACCTTCTTTAAGATTTCAACAAGATGACCGCAATCATGGAGCAAGGCTGATAAAAGATAGTTTTCAAGACAAACTAATCAAGGTTTTGGATATACCTCCATACTTCCTAAATCCAAATATCATTAAAAATGTTTGGGGATGGATGACAAGGAAGATCCATAACAGTGGACGACAGTTTAACAACACTGAAGAGCTTCTGTAAGATGTTGTAGTTGTATATCTTGTCATGGGTCGGCTAGATCTTGGAAAAAGCCTATCTTACATATTCAAAGTCCACCAAAACTCACAGCAGGAACATTGCACCAAAAGGAGCAGTATTGCATGCTGAACTAGCATGACTAAAGCAATAGTCCGATAAAAAAAAATCCAAATTTCAAAATTCTGCTGCCACATGGAGGTGCCTTTGCCTACAGAGACGATTCAACGTGAGGGTTTTGGGTTCGAAACCTCCTCCGACAAATATTCATTATATAGTGATGTCTTCATCACTTTCTTCTTCCTTGCCTCGTTCTTTATACCGCTCCATGGTTTCGCGTTGCTCGACCTGCGGTGGAGGCACATTGCCCGTTTTGGCGATAATATCTCAGCATATTTCTACAGGCAGCTCTATCTTGGATCGTGTCATCGCCGAGACCAATGCGCTGTTGTTGCTTCACTATTCATCACTATTATAATGAATTCAATCCAATTAGGATATTGCTTTCTGCTTGTAGAGGGTATGTGATATTTCTGCATAGTAGTGGCTAAAATTGTATAGTCTTTATTGACGACTTGTTAAATATAAAGTAAAAGGTGAACCTAATATCGTTTCAAAAATTGAAGACATTTTCGGTCAACTCAGTTTATTTTGATCGCTGAGAAGATCCAATCGATAACAGGATCCTAAATTCGTATAGAATCTCCGGGCTACTTCTTGTCAGATGCAGCACATCTCCTTCCATCACCTTAAAAAATGCCAGAACATACCAATTATTTGTCTGTTATGATCAGCGCATGAAGACTGGGCAATAAAATGAATGCATTAGAAGAGCAACCAACAGTTTTCTTGTGGGGAAATCAGTAGAAATGTTAGTCGATGTGTTTAAGCATTCCATACGAAAATGACGAATAAACCTCTAAAAAAACAACGTAATTTTGAAGTTTGAATTTGAAAGAGATCACAGTTGTCATTTTACGATTTGATCCCATACTGCTGCATAATATACCTATTGGTATGTTCTTTCAAGCCATGTCTATAAATTATTTTTCTATAACATCGCAACTATCATTGTATCAGGGTAAAGACGTCCAATGGACTATACTCCCCCAGGAATATGCTGAACGTGCCAAAACCCCTCCCAAAATATTTTTCTGCGTACGCCTCTGTCTCGGTGAATGTCAAGATACATCCTGTGCGGTTTTCTGTAATTATCTTCCAGAGAAAACCTAGCTTTAAGCGCGGTGGTACTCTGAATAAATAACAATAAAACAACACTAATAATCATATTTTTTTATACCGTAGTTTTTGACTCAAGGGAAAATTTTGAATTTTTATTAAACAGTTGACATCAGCGTCTTTGAGTGAAAACTAATCACAAAAAAAAATCTAATTATGTAATTTTTCCCTGTGTCAAAAGAATGTTCGGACCACAGATATCCTCTCCCTCTTAAAAGCTATCGACGCCACTGGATGGACAGCTAAGCAACAGTTATCCAGTTTGGCTTGATTTATGACAATGATCTGATTTATAGGTTCCATAAAATCCTTCTGTTTTTGTAATCCTGTTGTTTATACTAGGGCGCAATTTTTTAAAAAGGCCAATGACATCAATGAGAGTTTTCCCTTAAACTCTAACCATTTGCATTGTTTCATGTGGTACAATTTCGCAAAATTTCCATTCAAAAATTGTTCGTTGTGCTAATTTTCGCCTGCTTAAACCCAATTAGACTTCAAGAATTAACCCTTTCCCGGACAGAACGTCTCTAGACGTCCAATTTTGAGCATTTGACATACAAATCGTGTCAAATTTTGGCGTTGTGTCCGGCAATGAGTTAATTGACTTTGTTATTCGAATAAAGGAATTTAGGACAATTTTCAATTGCTTCTCATTTTGGGCCCTAATGGACAGTCTTCGTGCCAACGAAACATGTTTGAAAACCCGAAATATGTCAATGAAGTCAGTATAGTTTAACAGTTAAAACAAAAGGGCGGAAAAAAGCAGGCATCTAGGAATTGTTATTGTTATATTTAAAGACAAAAAACTAAAGAACATTATAAATAAATTACCTCTTTGCTATCTAACAAAATTTTTCAAAAATGGTTAAGGCATATCTTCCATTACTGAACCAAAAATCTCGATCAAACACATTGAACTTTTAGAACTATGAAATGCTATACTAAGAAAATGCATCCAAAAGTTGCCCAACTATCTGGGTAAACTTTTCAAATATTAGAGCAAACAAATTGAAAAAAGGGACACAGGTTAGTTGGTTTACTGTCAGTTTTTGACATTTCTCACGTCAATTATACAAAATATTACAAATATAACTGTCAGATTTGAAAAAAAGAACTGTCAAATTTGACAAATCGAAACGTCAGCCATTCAGATAAACGTCAATCATTGAAAATTTGACGTTTAAAACTGTCAAATTCGACAACTCCATTCGCCGGTAATTAGATCAGACCTACATATAGTATGAAAAATTCAATTTAGACCAAAAAAGTTTACCCAGCTGCTGGGACACTACTTAATTAGTCTAATCATATTCCATACCTGTAATTCCTATGATCAAACAACGTGAGGAATCTAAAAGTTATTAAAATTTAAAAACCCCGAAACTTTACATTTTGAAAGAGTGCACACTTTCCTATAGTGTTGGCAGTTGGATTTCTGTTATTATTTCTCAAAGAAGCAGTCACGAAATTACCTTGCATTTTTGTCATTCTCGTCAATCATTAACATTTTATTATGCTCCAATCATAACTCACGTCACAATATACAATTTCAATTCAATTTTAGTGGTAATCATCCACAAGACAAATACAGTCCTTCGTTCCCCCCACTATACATGTTATCATCATTAATGCGTGAAAAAGATTAAAACAACCGTCTTCAATAAGCCCATGTTCTGGTCTATCCAGAACATAGGTCTTACAAACCTATCTATCTGGTCGGAACTGACGTCTGACTACACATTATTATTATTATTATCAAATCATAACCCAAATGGACAACGTCGTCGCAAAACCAAAATTGGAAACTAAAAACCACTTTGCAAAATTTCAATTCAGTTCAGGATATCAATCAAAGCCTCGAAATCAGACTCTGTATAGACAGATCAAAAACAATAGATTGATGCGTAATCGTACCGTTTATGATATATCGATTTCCAGCGTCAAGCAAAACACTAAAAAAATTGATATCAATGGGTCATCCTATACCGTTATACCGTGTCTGATTACTGGGCTTGGATTGACCCCGGATCTGTACGGCGCGGCGGGCATCAGACGAGCGTTTCGACCAAACATACTTTTTTTAGACGCATTAACCACAGCTCTGACGAGGTTTCGAAACCGCTTTGCGCAAACAAAATACTAATTGGATAAAATGCCGGAGCGCGTTCAAGCACAATTTTAAAATTTTCTTACGTAATCAAAACACATAAATGTAGATACATGTAATTATTATACGGATATTATAAAAAAATCAAAAATGGTTTTGTCAAGCGTACAAAAAAATGTTTCCAAAAGCAGATAAAAGGTAAACCAGTATACAGTATTATGAATCTAAGAGCTTTTAGAAAAGCTCGTGCTTAAATTTCATAATTTTTTTATTCTACCCTTACATCCTTAATAAATTGTAGCTTTTTTTTAGATCTATATATTAGAATAAATAGAGCGCATTGATTGGATAAGTCTCCTAAATAAGTATCCCCACCCGACAATTTTTGGCTCATCAGAGTAGATAATAAAATTAGTGAAATAACTAAATTTTATACAGATTTATTTGTAGTATAGTATTCAAAATGTTGAAGCAACAAAACTTATATGATTTTGATGGATCATCTGTAACGTGCCAGCTATAAGCCCTATAGTTCCATTAAAGGTTTCCTGTGTAAGAAACAGTTGCAAACTTTATCCCTAGATGCGAAAAATGTATAATCCAACCTAATAGTTTTGGCTGTGTCGCTTGAGGAGCGTTATTATATCTACTAGCGGCGCAGAAATAGTTTTCAGTCAAACATTTTGCAACGGATTACAATGCGGTGTACTATGGATATGTGTTGTGTTCTTAAAATAAAAATATAAATAGGCTTAATTGTACCTAGCCTAGAAAGCTGATAGAAATACGTATTATCGCAAGCCGAAGAAGGCATTCGTTTAAACTAAATGAGTTTACCCGCTAGATGCCGAAATTTCGTAGGTCACTCCACGGAAATAATATCGCAATCACGGCTGTGGCTTTTTATTAGGGAATACATCAATAAGAATGAATTGTCTACAGTCTTTCGGCTCTGTCTGCGCATGGAAAGTTTTTGAAAATGTGCCGTCATCAGCATCGAAGTTGGCTGGACGCTATTTTTGTTTTACACAAAATTCATTCACATGCATCGATTCCAATGGACTTTTTGAATTTGTGCTTAAAATGTTCGTAAACTAATAGCATACTTTATGGCGGAGTTTCAAAATGTTGAGGGAAAAAGTTCGCTCGCCAGCGCAACATATAATAATCTTAAGTACAATTTGATTTTCGCCGCCGACAAGGATGTCCGAACTTTCTCATAAGAGAAAGAATAAAAATTTTAATTATTATAGATTAATTATTAGATCAATCTTAGTATTTAAATGAGCAGTCTTATGAAAATTCAATAATATCCCCTTCGTGTTTCATGTCGATTAAAAAATTATATCAGGCCCCCAAGCGAAAAAGCATGCTACGCCCATGCAAATAATTGACAAAAGGGCACCTAATTGTCAAGTTTACAACTGATTGACCTAATTTGTGCGTTGTCTCAGAAAGGTAGATGAAGGGGGGAAATGCATCTTCTAGTTACACACTTAGGATTGCATTAATAGAGTGAACTACCATCGGACTCTTGCTCTTATAGGTTTTGTTCGTACACACTCAACTGACAATTTGGATATTTGGTTACTTAGGCCAGTCATTTAACGATTTTAGGTCGCAAAAAATTGCTCGGCTCTGTTGTTTTGGGATATTGTTAGGATAGATACCAGAAGTTTACCATCAAGTTTGCAACTTTGAAAAACCTGTGCTAACCCCGTAACCCTCAAAAAACCTCAAAATTTTCGGACTTTTTTCATATTTTTGTTTGTAATTTCTGAAAGGTGCTTCCTACAAGTAAGTCGTCCACTGCACTAACGCTAAGAAAATCTTCTTTTATTTGAGTGTAACCCCAGCTTTGTAGGTGCAAAGGATCCCAAGATACAGCACTTTAAAAAATGTTTTTTTTTTTTGTAAAAAAGTCAGAAATTGTATTTTACGAGGTTTGTATGACAGCACTATGACGTAATGTTCCTATGCCGTCCATTCCTAGATATGTTTTGAGGCTTTACTAGGAACACATTTGGGTGAGGTTTGGTTAAGATTGGTTCATAAAGAAAAACGTTTTTCTTAGAAGAACCTAATTATCAGGGGTTGGTTTGTATGACAGCCCTATGACCTAGTGTTCCGATTTCATCCGTTTCTAGATATGTTTTGAAGCTTTACTAAAAAACACATTTGGGGGAAGGGTGGTTAAGATTGGTTCATAAAGAAAAAGTTTTTCTTAGAAGAACCTAATTTCCAGAGGTTGGTTTGTATGACAGCCCTATAAAGTAGTATTCCGATTTCATCCGTTCCTAGATATTTTTTGAGGCTTAACCAGGAACATACATGGGTGAAGTTTGGTTAATATTGGTACATAAAGAAACAAGTTTTTCTTGGAAGAACCTAATTTTCAGGGGCAGCCCTATGACCCAATGGTCTGATTCCATTCGTTCCGACATATACAGCTAAGTAACTGGTTTATAACTTCATAACTTTCTCCGTAGAATGCGTATTTGAACCGATATTCAGCTCGGAACATGACTGAAATTACAATTTGGAACTTTTTTCAAAAAACAATGTTTAATGTGCTGTATCTTGAGATCCTTTGCGCCTAAAAAGCTGGGGTTACACTCACATCAAAGAAGATTTTCTTAGCTTTAACAGTGCAGTGGACAACTTACTTGTAGGAAGCACCTTTTAGAAATTACAAATAAAAATATGAAAAAAGTCCGAAAATTTTGAGGTTTTTTGAGGGTCACGGGGTTAGCACAGGTTTTTCGAAGTTGCAAACTTGGTGGTACACTTCTGGTATCTATCCTAACAATATCCCAAAAAACCAGAGCCGAGCAATTTTTTGCGACCTAACGCCTTATTTTTCGGTTTATTGACTGGCCTAACTTCTGAGTGCAGCCAATGAAATTTTCGATTTTATTATGAAATACACGTTTTCAATATCTAGAATTGGTATAAACAGCTTTCATAAATACGACTATGCACGCCTTAGTGCGCGATGTAAAGGGGGTTTGACTGACAAAAGACAAACCACGCCGTGTTTAGTTTTGACCAGGTATTTCAGCATAAAGAACTGGCTAAAATTACTCTCTTTTTTTTTAACAGTTATGGCGCCCCTAATATGATTTTTTAAAATTGTCGCATCGCATTCTAGTTTTGAGTAAATCCGTTTATATTTAAAAAATACTTGGAACACTCACCATTGGGAAAAAAAGGCACGCGCGACAAGCAATCGCCGTATATACGTGTGATCACCAAAATGGAATCATCCCGAAGAGTGATTCGTGGCAGCCTTTTTGGACGATGTTTTCGACGTTTGTGTGTGACTTATATATCAGAACATGGTCCAGTCAATATGATTTTTCATTTTCTTTTGTACATATATTAAAATACTCATTAGTATATGACGTTACTATACCTGCTATATGAATGAGTAAAAACGAAACTTCTATTTACCGAATTATACTTAAAAATTAATAAAATTTTACATGAATTGAACTGAACCAAAATTCAATGAAAATAATTGTGAAAATTGGATTTTATAAAATACACGTTGTGTTCTTATATGGTAAATATCGAATATGTACACAGTCAAATATATGTATCGTACTTGCCAAATCTGAATGCAACAGTTCAAAAATCGTATCTGTCGTTCAATTTATGTTGATGCCAACAATAATTGTGTTTTCTAGCAACCCCATAGTTTAACGCGCCTTGTTTTTTCGCTATCTACTATATGAAGATTTTATTCAACTAGCATGCAGATTAACTTCTTAACGTTTGTTAACAATTTAAATATTCACAATACTAGTCCATATGCTTTAAACTGTTCCTTAACAGTTATATGCCTAGAAAAAAAAATCTTCAAAATTTATTATAGTTCTAGTTGCGTAGTTGAGGTCGTCCTTTTTTTACATAAAATCTTTTTTTATATCATCGAATGCAGGCTAAAAATATTTATACATAATGTAATAACTTATACACCTAGTTACCATACAATCAATTGCAGATATTACATACATACATAGTTGCATACCTTAATCAAGTATTTATTACATAATGCTTAGGCTTCTATAGTACAAAACATTATAACAAAACCAAAAACAATAAGCTGAACATCTAGAGGAAACTATATAGTTTAACAATTTTAAGCCCCCTTAGGAAAGCATGGTCAGTTCGTTATATAAAAACAAAAAGCATTTTGTAATTAGTTTACAATCACATTTATATTTTTTGGTTCATCTAGATAAGCATAGTGTATAGCAGATGCTCAAATATTTTTGACAATTTTTTGAACTTAATTCGACCAATTGCATAAGAGGAAGTTTGAAAGACTCTAAAACTCTTAAACAGATGAATTAGTGACTATAATAAGTACGGTTTTCTTTCATCATCCCGTGTAGTTTTGGGTAGCGAAATTTGGGTAATATAAAAAATGGCAGCTGTCATTTTTTATAATGACAGCTGTCATTTTTTTTATATGATGGTTCGTTGCCCAACACTACACGGAATGATGAAAAAAAAATGTACTTATTGTACGTTCAAAGTCAAAGTCAACCAAACTAACTGTCAAATATTTTCGATAAATTCTGCAGCATTAAAAAAAACAAATCGGATTTTTCACGAAATTCAAAATTACAAGAAATATTAATATCATCTATCATTATACAAAAAATAATAATAATATACAAGTGAGGTTTAACTTATTTTTCACACTTACTAGTTTTGTTCGTTTGATCGATCATCATCTTATAAAGTAAATTTAAATATTCGCACAAATATCCAACAACATTTTTTTTTTTTGTTTTGTTCATTTTGAAAACACATAAAAAATATCCCTCACAAAAATGCCACAACTTATCCCTGTATTGACCGATGCTGAAAATTTACGTGTGTGTTTTTTCAATTTAATTTTCCTTCTTTTGTATGTCCTTTCCAAATCAATATTAGACTAATTACGAAACTTTTTTTGTGGTCATACAAAAGCTTTTACTTGCAATTTTTATATTGCCTTCAATTCGCGTCTTTACCTTTTTTTGTCCAATATACATATGAATTTAATTTCACTTTGTGTGTGTCAATGTGTGTGAAAAATTTTTTAATTTCGATAAATTTGTGTGTCTGTATAAAATGTTTCTATTGATTTAGATTTTTTATAAATAGTAAATAAGATTGTCATTCCAATTTGATCCAAATAATAATAATAATTAACTTATATATTTGGTATTTGGTATTTTATCTTATCAGTTTAATGATCAAACTTTTTCCAAAATTTTGAACTATAATTTACCATTCTTCATTTCACACATATTAGATTTTTCTCTTTTAAATTTTTATTAATCAAAATTCTTTCAAAAAATTTTGTATCCTATTTTCTTTTTTTCTATATTTTTTTTTATATTTAAATTTCAAAATTATAAAAAAAAAATTCCAAAATTATGAAAAACAATCAACTCAACAATTCTCCGTATATTTTCTAGGAAACTATTCGCGTCTAGCGTGCGAAATTCAATTTGTCCGTTCGATGGGTTACTATTTAATTCAAATATACATCCCGTCTGGACTAATTGTTATAATATCGTGGGTATCGTTTTGGTTGAATCGTAACGCCACACCGGCCCGTGTAGCTTTAGGTGTAACAACTGTATTGACAATGACAACGCTTATGTCATCAACAAATGCAGCCCTACCGAAAATCTCTTATGTTAAATCGATCGATGTATATTTGGGAACATGTTTCGTCATGGTGTTTGCAAGTCTTCTGGGTAAAGAAAACTATAAAATACAGAATCCTAAAAAACAAATCAAAATTCATAAATCACAAAAAAAAAACAACACTTTTTTTGAGAAAGAGAAATATATTTTCACGTAAAAGTCGTACTGCAATGAAAATATTTTTTTTTTATGTGTGTGCATTTACAAGATAGTTAGATCTGATACAGAAAAATAAATTGTGTCAATTTTTTCTTTTATTTGATTGATTGATGTAAAGGGCCTGCCAACCAGAACGGGAATTGTGGCTCTATGTCAATCATGGTGTATTTGATGTGATTTTTTCTTTCAATGCTTTTTTTTCGGTGTGTATTTGATCGTGTGATGTGTAATGTTTTTGTATATGTGTGTAATGTCCTTTTTTGTATCATCAATTTATATATGTACCTATATGTATAAATGTATTATCTAATGACACGAAGAGATATTTTTTCAGGTTATTCTGGTTATGTACTAATGGTCGAATGTTAAATCCAGTGGCGTAACGTACGGTGTTCCATGTGTTCAGTGGAACGCGGGCCCCCAAGCCGAAGGGGCCCCCAAAGGCCGAGAACCATATTTGTTTTAAATATTTATGTTAATTAGTCAACTGCACTAAAACGTAGTCAGAGGTACCGAACTGTGCCGATGTATGTATGTCCTAAGTTAAAGTTGAGAGCTGAGATGCTTTTAAAATATTGACACATTCCAAATAGACGAGTTTTCAATCATGATGACGAATTTTTAATCCAAATTGATCAATTTCATGCCAAATTGACGGATTTTCAAATCTTGTTTAGCGAATTAGCGAATTTTTATGTTTGATGAATCTGCAAATGAAATTTCCACAATTAGTTAAAGCTCGCTCCTACGACATTGGGAAACAGAATTAATAAAATAATTGCAAATCATGTTGACGAGTCTCCATTTCAAAATGATGAATTTTCAAATTACGTTGACGAATTACCATTACAAATCGATGATTTTTAACTGACGAAATTACGGATCAAAATCACGAGATTCCAGAAAAAGTTAACGAATTTTATTTTTTATCAAGTGTACTAATATCCATATAAAATATTCAAATTTTATCAAATCAATGAATTTTCAATTAATATTGACGAATTTCCATTTAAAATTGATACATTTCTCAATCAATCTGACGATTTTCAATCAAGAAAATCCATGACAAATTAATTTTAATTTGACAAATTTGAAAATCATGATGGAACGCATGGTTGATGATTGACGAATTTCCATGTAAAATCTTGGAACGTTCATGTCAAATAATCGAATGTTTTAATCATTTTGACGAATTTTCCATTTTAAACGAGTCTTAGGCCCGTATTTATGAACATTCCTTAACTTAAGGAGACTTTTTTTTCTATGAAAAAGTATGGGAATGACATTTAATTTATTGAATTTCGGCATCCTTGACCCAAGGTTTCCTTGACCTGTGGACTTTCGCATAGCGGCGGTGACTCAGGAACAAAGCACAACCCTGGTCAAAGCAGACAAAAAAGTCTCCTTAAGTTAAGGAATGTTCATAAATACGGGCCTTAGTTTATCGGTTTCCCAGACATTATTATGTACACTAGAAATGTATATTAACTGCACTGTAACAATAGCGCAGACATCCCAAGTTTCAACTGTCAAATTGACGAAGACGTATAAAAAAGGAAAGTATGTGGACAGGCCCATTGTTATTCTTTGTGTGGTGTGGATTTTAGATTTTTTTCTCTCTTGCAGTGTAATAACGCTGGTAAATTATATTTTTCGGTGCATTCACACAAATAAAGCTATTAGAGCGGCCTATAAAAAATTAATTGCAGAACTATAGTAATTTCGTTATGAAAATATTTGTTGTTGTTGTAGCGACTAAAGAGATTTTTTTCCGTTGAATCGAAGGTGATTTTGACAGCTTTTGGCCGTTTTAACAACGCGTAACTCCGGAACGATTTACATCGAAGAATCGGCTGCTGCATCAGGAGCATTTTTATAGACGACACTAACATGCACGGTCACAGTGGGATTGAGTCCACGCTCCTATAAGAGTTACATCTCTACCACTGAGCCACCGAATATCCTTGAAGATAGATTGAAAAAATAATTAACGATTGAGCTCTGTTCCTCAATGCTCAATCGTTACTTTGTTTTAAATATTTTTCAATCTGTCTTAGCAATAGAAACTCTATAAATAAAGAATAAATAAATAACTGAGTGGCAGACCAACCGCGCCCAGCATTGGACTAAGGCCGCAGATTCTATATGGATTGGATATCAAATAAATCAAAAATTCGACTGTATAACTAAAAGGACCCCCACTTTGTTTTCGAACACAACAAATTTGAAAAACGTTACGCCACTGGTTAAATCTAGAGTTTCGGATTCACTCTAGAAGAGCATCGTTTATTTCGAACGTTAAATAGCGCTTAAAAAGGAGGGACTATAGTGAACAATTGTTAAAGCAAAAGGAAAGTGGGAAAACTTTAGAATATAATAACCTTAGCGTTTTGGTTTAAGCTAGGTACTATGTCGTGCTCTGTGGCCGTGATCGCTCGGTCGCCACTCTGTGAAATAGACTCATAGAGAAACGAGTTTCCAAACTCGGCACGACTCGTCGCAAGTTTATTATTCAGAAGAAGATGATAAGAAATATTCTGATCGTAGAATAATAGATTAACAATGCGACTAGGAAGTGGTATGGCTGACAACCGTATCACACTCCGAATTCAATTGTCTTTGTAACGTTGATGACTACACACGGTAGTCATCAACGCACCATGCTCCACTAGGAGTTACGGTAAGTTGACCAGACGTAGAGCATTTTGCTGTACAGTATACAGCATTTTTACCTGCCGTACAGCATTGGGAAATGTACAGCAAAATGTACAGCATTCCCCAAGCCAAACAATGAAACCTTAAGCTTCTCGGCGAAGTCTGCGATCAGTCTTGTCTACTTTTAAGGTGCAAAATTTGACCCCTGTACATTGTATGATCGATATTTAGCGAAATAATCACACTTTTATGTTTGGCATTTTCGATACCTTAGGAACCCTTCTCGATCTTTCTGAAATTTGGCACACTTGTAGAGCTACTTGGCGCTCACATTTCCTCCAAATTGCACGGTCCTCCCTAAACGCGTTCGTAAGTTACGGCTGTCCAAATCGCATTTTTCAGTTTTCTAATTGGAAATTGTCCATAAATTCGTGAACGAAACATTTTAAAATTTAGAAAACTTACACAGCACCGTACTGTCCATAAATAAAATTAAATAAGATAGATTGGAAATTCTTGAGCGGAGTTTTGAAATTTGGCAGACTTGTAGAGCAGTGCGGTGCATATTTTTTGAACATTTCGAGGCTCTACCTTCCAAGGTTTAAAAGTTGCAATCATCGACAGATGCGATTTTATTTTTTTTTCCTATCACTAAACGATGGGAAACCCAGCCACCGTACTCCATCCGATACCCCTATCAACCTCTATAGGAAAGTGCATACTGCAAGGGTTTTTAGACAATTTTTTTCCACAATATATCCTTCGAATCCGTTAAAATTCCGTATTACCACTAATGAGACAGTAGAGCCATGCCATGGAGGGATGCAATCTCTCCTCCTGAAATATCGCAAACAACTATCCACTGCTCTGAGTGTTCTCCTCAGACTCCACTCCATAGCTACGAAACTGTGCCTAGGAAGCCACCATCAGCTTAAAAATTCTGGGCCCAATGAGGTGTTAGTTTATCTATTCCAATAAACAAAACGAAGCTTTTAAATAAGTAGGTAAGTTGCGAGTATCATATAAAGCCAGGTGCCAGATCATTCGACTGTCCTTATAGAAATCTTTATACATATATCTTTAATTTTTTGTGTACAATCTTATTTCGAGTCCTTTTCCTTGCTATAGCTTTCTATGTTAAGGAGAACCATTGGCGTAGATAGCTTTTCGGAGGAGGGAGTTGATCAATGGTCAGGATTATTTTTTATTCCGCACAGGGGAAGTGCATTAAATGAAGGTTAGAACCCCTAAGGAGTTTAAGGAATAGTAATCATCATATTGTTTCTATGCTTTTAAACGCGTCTTAGGAAGAATAGCGAAGTTTAAAAAATCGCCTAAAGATTTTAAATACGCAGAATACGCTCTACACCATGAAAGTTCGATCCTGGAAAGTTGTGGGGTTAACTTAAAATTGCAAAATGAGATAATTTTATGGTATGCATCATGGTCTTTGCCTCGTGTTTCTCCAAATCGTCGTGAAAACCGCATTCCGCAAATATGTGTACAGCATTGGGGTTTTGGAAGTCTGGTCACCTTAAGTTACGGTAATCGAGAGATTATGTATTATGATTATGTATTTAATCAAAGTGTGGATCGCAGAATTTCCCAAAATTAAATAGACAATTTTAACAAAAAGCATATGCACAATTTTTTAGGACTCCACGCACAGCTTACTCTAATTACATAGGCCAATGTGTATTAAATATATATAAACATTATACAAAAAAGGATCCTCAAGACGACCTCGGGGTCGTCTTACCCACACCAAAAAAGAATAAACTCAAAAGTTAAGTTCGGCGTCTCACTGGTCTCTCTATATACGCAGGGCCGGCCCTACGGGTGGGCAATTTGGGCGGTCGCCCAGGGCCACCACTTTCAAGCAACCATTCAATTCCAAGGGCCACCACGCATAATGGGTTTCACTCTCAAGGAGCCACCACACAACAGCCTTTTAAAATATTTCTTGAAATTAGAATAAAGTTAATATCAAGTGTTTGAATAAGCTTTGTTCCTGGTAACAGCTCCACAATGACAAACACGAAAGTGAGGCTCACTTTCGGGTTTGAAAACAAACAAACAAACATCTACTTTCCAGCATCATCTTCTATTCGAATTTTATTTGAAGTTTTTTTTCCAAAATTTTCTTTCGAGCCGCCATGATGCAACATCAAGCAACGATAGGCTGCGCTTAGCTGTCTATTAGAAATGAGGTTGCAATGCAAACACTAATTTGTCTGTTTATATTAAAACATTTGCCAATGTCTAATCTAAAAAAAATTGCTTAGTTCCAAAACAATAATAATTAAGAGAATCTAATCTATGAAATTACGTCAGACAAGGTTTTTCGAAAAGTATTTAGGATTGGCATGAATATTTGAAAATAATTTATATAGGACTATTAACCGCTATTTTCACTTTCAACATTTAAGGAAGTGGCAATTAATTTGGTAAAATTTAAAATAAACCCAAATCGAAGAATAACAGAATTTCTTGAAACAAAAAACCTATAAAAACTATCCTTCCTTCCAGAGTACAACCGGTCCAGCGTCAGACAAATTTGAACGTATGAACCGGAATTTCCAATTGTTTATCGTTAAAAATTTAGTTTGGGTATTGGTAAGGGCCACCATAATCGATTCGGCCCAGGGCCACTACATTGCTAAGGCCGGCCCTGTATATACGAACCATATTGTTCATTGTTCATAAATAAACAGTATAAAAAAATAGTTGCTGTTTGCATGACAGATTTAAGCAAGTAACTCGATTGCCTAAATATTCGTGTTCAAGCTTTATTGAAACTTTCTTTTTTTTTTAAAGGTGTGGTTGACACCGAAAAGCTGGCCACTAACAATGCAATTGGAATAATATACATACATATGATTTCAATTGGATGTCCTAAGCAAATGAAAATGCCTTGCAGTGCTAATAAACTGCTTGAATTTCTTTCTTTTACTGTACCATTTCATCCATTGATTTCATATTTCAAGCTATATTTAGTTTATGGTTTGGCTAAATAGCCCCTGGCTGTTATTCGGGGAACCCGACGGCGTTTAGTTTTCCTGTTCGGAAAGAGAAGAGTCATAAACTATATCTAAAAAGCCATCCATTAGAAAAGATCTGTTTCATTTCTGCAGCAAATTAGGTGAAGTACCGTTTTCCATCGTTCATTCATCATAATAAAATTCGTAGAAAAAGTTTAGTCTGCCAAACGCAGATTTATTCCTTTGGGTCCAGGAAACAGCAGGATAACTTAACCTGAATACTATATTAACAAAAGCTGTCCCGACGAGGCAGTGGCGTAACTTTCGGTGTTACAGGTGCTCTGGAACACGGGCCCGCAAGCAAAAGGCTGATTTTCAAAATCTAATTGAAATGTGTCAACATGAATTTCCATTTCTCATTGACGAATTTCCATGTCGGATTCACGAAATTCCGAATAATTATGACAGAATTCGATTTCACTTTGGTCTTGATTGTTCGGTTTCCGAAACAATTACTCTAGAACAGTGATTCCCAAACTGGGGGGCCTACCTACGGAGGCGTGACGATCAGGAAAGGAGGGCGCGGGCACAACTCTAATATTGATGACATTAGTAAATTACGGCTTGCTTGCCATTCATGAATTACGGTTTTCTTGCGAACTTCTTTCGAAATACACCAGGAGAAATCGGTTATTGCACAGCGTTGCACAATGGCAAAAATTGAATTTCCGTCGATTAATTCGCTGCTACTGAATCGATTTGATGAACACCGCTGAGAATATTTTAGGTCGAGAAAAAAATAAAATATCCCTTGATATGGCTGATATGAACCGCATGAGCCAGCCAGTCTTTGAATGATTTTTGATGAAAAAAAATTAAGGATTATGCTCGCTCCCGTAATATCAATATAAATTTTGCTCCTCGACGTATCACTGAACCCATAATGACGGCCGAACTCACGACGAAACTCAGAATGCGGAAATCATGAAATTTAATAATACTTCCTAAAAACTCCAGTAGTCCCAAAATATGGGTTGCACTAACAAACAAATGTTCAAACCACTTGAATTGCGACAATGGATTCAGAACTTACATATATCCAAAATTAAAAGCATTCAATTTCTGCATTTATTTTCGGTTTTTGGCCAACATTATGTCGGGGGCGCCAGGATCAGCTAAATAAGATTGGGAACCACTGTCTAGAATCTTATGTTCAATGTGCAACATGTCCCGTATTTTACGAGTTACCCCGTTTTTCGGGCAACGACAATTGAATAACCCGTAATCCAAAAGAATAACTTCAGGGCAAACAAAGCTGCAATATTTACCTACATAAAAAAATAGACAGATGTAACGTACCTCAAGATAGACGACAATTTGTAACGTTGACTATTACTTTATTCGTAGATCCTTTCAAAGTGAAAACAATGTAGTCAATATGTAATTTTGATGATATTTTATTTATAGCAGACTTTTCAAATGCAACAACAATAGAATATTTATATAATTATAATATGTCTAACAAATGACAACGACCGTCAAAAACGCTGTCCGGAAGGTAGCATCCGATGCAACATGGACTATGGCTATTCGGCTCGCGTTCCTGTGTTCCAATGATGTTGGATGCACTGATGCCAAGAGTAGAATGCTGACCTCTCGGGGCCGGGCGGTGGCTCGCCTTTTATAATCTCGTGCTGTGCCTTGGCTGTGTGCTGGTGAAACGGGTATCGCTGTTTCAGTGTTGCCGTGTAAGCTTAGGTTGAGTGTTGAGTTCAGGGTTGCCGCTGTCGATGTTAGTCGATTGTGTGATTGACACAGCTTTATACCTTTATTGTGCAAAATGAAGGCTGTTCCTTCAAATAAGAGATTTAGTTATAAAAAATTAAACAACTGAATGAAAATTCATATTTAATTTTTCTCCGTAAAAAGAAATCGCAAAATCGTATTTTAAACGCTAATGCACCGAAAATCAGGCCGGTGCGGTGGCCCCCCTGGAACTAGGGTGTCAGTACACAATGCTGCAAAATATTAAAAATTGAATAACTAAAAATCAAAACGACAAGAAAATTTTCAGCTAGCAAGACACGATTTGAAAGTTCCTTGTCGTGGCGATTCAAGAGAACTTTTTGCTCCACCCTTTTTGGCACGTGTTCATATACTACTAACTTATTTTATTAGCATAGTTATAGATGATCTCGAAGACGAGATTTATGCTTAACAAGCAATCAATATCATTCTAGATTTAGTGTAGTCGTTGGCTGATTTGAGATTGCAAAATGGTTTTTTGGTTTTTTTTTTGTGTGCATACATAATCAAAAAACATAAGAAACAAAAAAAAACTCTACCACATATTAAAATCTCATGCACTAAGTTTATCACCTAGTTACTACACTAATTGTGCTTTCCTAAAATTTTAATTTAACCTTTTCTATCAATACTTTAAGGGTCGACAATAAACAAAACTGACGGAAAACCTTAATTGTTGTTGGCGGTTTTTAATGTTTATCGTCTGCAAAAAAAATCCTGGATACGATCATGAAATTGAATCCCCCCCCCCCTCTGAACGAAATCCTGGCTACGTTCATGCCCTGACGACACTGGATAGATCCAACGCTATAATGGTATGCCTAAGCTAAATTACTTCCTACCCACACTTGGCCATTATACTGCGTCGACCGTTGACGACCTGATAGTATACCTTCTCGTGTCATTGGATAATACATATCTTTGAATATTTTTTTACATTTTTTATTTGTATTTTGCCACTAACAGCAACCAATAGGTTAATTGTGTAGGATTTGTCTCCTCAAAATATATATACGATCGTAGTGTTTTGGGATACTCACAAATTAATTTTTGGATATTTATACATATCTCTAATCAACTTGTCAATGTTGTGTGCCTTCACGTGCATCGTTTGAATGTTTTCGCTTCCTCTGTACACTTTTCAAAATGAATTATTAAAAATTAAATATTTAATTATAAAAAAAAATCATATCCCTCTTTCCCCACCGCACGCAGAATATGCAACGGTCGGATACATGGCAAAACGCATACAGATGCGTAAGCAACGTTTTATGGCCATCCAAAAAATCGCCCAAGAGAAGAAACTACAAGTGGACGGTGGACAGCCCCCGCCTAATCCTGGAGCGGAACATGGACATGGGCATGGTCATGGTCATAGCCATGGCCATCCCCATGCACCAAAACAAACAGTGAGTAATCGCCCGGTTGGGTTTTCCAATATTCCCCAAAATATGGGATCGCGCGGTTGCTCGATAGTGGGACCCTTGTTCCAGGAGGTGAGATTCAAAGTTCACGATCCGAAGGCACATTCAAAGGGTGGCACGCTTGAGAACACCGTGAATGGCGGACGAGGTGGTGGCGGCGTCGGCGCTGGAGGTGGCGGTGTACCGGGTGGTGGTGGTGGCGGTGGAGGTGGAGGCGGCGAGGGAGGCGATGCTGAGGGTGGTGGTGGTGGAAGTGCGGTACCACAACATTTACTACATCCTGGAAAGGTATGTGAACATAGACTAATCAAATAAGTACAACATTCAATTAATTTTTTTTTTCCAGGACATCAACAAACTCTTAGGAATCACACCGTCTGATATTGATAAATATTCGCGTATAGTATTTCCCGTATGTTTCGTCTGCTTCAATCTAATGTACTGGATCATATATTTACATGTTAGTGATGTTGTAGCGGACGATCTAGTATTGCTGGGAGAGGATAAGTAGATGAATAGTGGATTGATTACCTCGCATCTCGTAAAGCATATAAAACCATATAGAAAAGTACGCAAAAAAAAAAAACAGAACAAAAACAACAGCTCGACAGTAAAAACCAACATACAGCAAAATACAACAAAACACTAGAAGAGATCGTTAATCGAAACAGAAAAAAAAATTAAATTAAACACAAAAAAGAGACAACTAACAAAACAACTAAAACCTAGTAATTATAAATATAAATAAATAAAAAAAAACAAAAGTACGCTATGCTTAGTTAATACCATATAATGGAAAATAAAGTAAACTCAACAACAACAACAAAAAGAAAGTATCCCGATGTCTAAAAACATTTTCTAACAATTATAATAAAAAAAAACTACACAAAAAAAATCGAAAAAATTATGCAGCACATCAAACTTATCTTTTCTACTGAATTATAGTATTTATATAAAAATCAAAATATATAAATATGTAACAAAGCAGCAAAAGGAGAAAAAATAAAACTTACGTAGTCACTCACACACACATATACACATTCCCATGCAAACACGAGGAAAAAGCGAAAAACTAAAAAAAAAATACACAAAATGATGATACTTGTATCTATTTAACGTATAATAAATTGTAATGTATATTTAAATTTTAGAAATCGATCTTCCAAGCCAATAGTCGATTATTAAATTAAATTTAAAAAGAGAAAATGATGAGACGTTTTAAAACCACAACCAAAAAAAGGGAAAAACTATATTGAATTTAACATTGACATAAAAGAAAGAACAACAATTGTTAACAACTATGTGTATATTTTATTTTGTAATACATTAATTTAGGTTTTTACTATCTGACGTCCTATTATAGTCGTCGTATCGGCGCGCAAAATTTTTGAATTTAAAAAAATAACGAAAAATAGTTACATGTAATGCACAGAATTCTAAAGAGAAATTAGTTAAAATCTGTATACGCACTTTTCTTGGGTGGAGTTTTTGGCGATTTATACAGGATTGAAATTTTCTCCTGATTTTGGTTTTGAGGTTATAATCGGTGTCAAATAAAATGGTCCAACACCTCCATTCAATCTGAACTTATTGCGAAATGATTTATACATTATTTCGTGACGATTTGCTTTTCGAATTTGACTCTTTTTGGGTCGGTCAACAAAAGTTGAACGAAAGTTGAACGTGAGTTGAACCTAAGTTGAAAGTTACACTTTTTGGGTCGTTCAACAAAAGTTGAACGAAAGTTGAACGTGAGTTTAACCTAAGTTGAAAGTAACACTTTTTGGGTCGTTCGTCAAAAGTTGAACGTGAGTTGAACCTAAGTTGAAAGTTACACTTTTTGGGTCGTTCAACAAAAGTTAAACGAAAGTTGAACGTGAGTTGAACCTAAGTTGAAAGTTACACTTTTTGGGTCGTTCGACAAAAGTTGAACGTGAGTTGAACCTAAGTTGAAAGTTACACTTTTTGGGTCGTTCAACAAAACTTGAACGAAAGTTGAACGTGAGTTGAACCTAAGTTGAAAGTTGAATTCGAGTTGAATTCGAGTTGAATTCAAGTTGAACCCAAGTTGAACCCAAGTTGAACTCAAGTTGAACGTAAATTGAACCCAAGCCCAACCTCTGTTGAACCTTGAATGGCACCCAACACTCACAGGGTACCACCTAGCCCAACTTCCGTTGAACCTTCAATGGCACCCAAAACTCATACCAAAAACGTAACGCTTTTTCGTTGTGATTTTCGTGACGCTTTTCGAATTTATGTGCCCGAGTCAAGACATAAAAATGTCAAAAAAATAATTTGCATTTGGATGGACCAATCATTCCCCACTCAAAAATCAAAAAGTGTGAAAAGCTTGGAGCATCCCCATCTACATAGATGTGCACTCTGTCTTTTGAATTGTGGGTCGTTTGCATTGGGTGTACTGAGCTCGGGTTTGTTTATCAAGAAGGTGCCGACATTTTCGGCCTGGCACGATGGGTGGAATAATATGAGGTAAAAGGTCCAGCATTGAAATATGCGTATAGCCATGGCCATAGCTAAAATTTCGTTGGGTAAGGGTGGCCAACATCATGACCATAGTGGGGTCTTTTCTTTGGACGTCGATGACGGAAGCTATCAATTTCGACCCAAAATAGCGTTTATGACGTATGCACTTTGAGAGAGCAGCGTCCATCCCTGCCCCAACCTCCTTTGATACGACCATACGTATGCTACTAGTCCTATGCACCTATTCGCCTCATAACCCAGGAAATTTGAACAAACATTTGGACAAACTTTGGAAATATTAGGGGAAAGCTGAATTTTTGCATGAGCCTTCCTTTCGAGGTCCTACACAAGACCCAAAAATTACCCGGCTGTACGAGTGCTGCTAACGGTTGTACAGAGGGCCGAAGACCTTAGGTTTTTCTGAATATTTCGATAACGGTAATATGTACTAAGGAGTGGTGTATAGAAAATTTATAGCTCTTGTTGTTTGTGAATAAAATGTCAAAAATAGACTTTGATTCGACTACTCTTAACGGTGCCTGGGGGCTAACGGTATTTCTTCCAAAGTTTCAGGAAAATATTTATAACGGTAACTCCGGCTTAAACAAATTTGTATGGCTAATTTGTAGCCCATACCGTTTCGAAGAAAGTGACCAAATTTCTTATCAATACGTAATCCCGCTCAGGGTGCTCAAAACTTCGAAAAATGGGATTTTTGGGGTTTTTTCGTGAATATCTCTGTAACGGGGGAGTATGCTGTAAAGTCGTGTATGACGAGTTTAAAGCTCCAGGGGCTGTAAATAAATAGTCCCCATCGACCGGAAGGCACCTAAGGAAATTATGGACGGGGGGCGAAACGTCTGAAGATCACATCTATTTTTGAAAAATTATTTTCTTACACGACTCAAACCTTAATATCTCCTCAACTAGACTAGCAAGAGTAACGAAATAAGATTACCCTCTCTCTCTCTTCATTACCGTAATTCCTAGTGGAGCATGGTGCGTTGATGACTACCGTGTGTAGTCATCAACGTTACAAAGACAACTGAATTCGGAGTGTGATACGGTTGTCAGCCATACCACTTCCTAGTCGCGTTGTTAGTTTTTATTATTCTACGATAAGAATATTTCTTATCATCTTCTTCTGAATAATAAACTTGCGACGAGTCGTGCCGAGTTTGGAAACTCATTTCTCTATGAGTGTCTATTTCACAGAGTGGCGACCGAACGTTCACGGCCACAGAGCACGACAAGATCACCCTCACTGTCAACAAATTTACCTACACGAAAAAAAAAACTAACCGCATTAAAATCGGATTAGTGATTTGGTTTTTACTGATCTGCAAAGTAAAATTTTTTTAATTTCAGCCAAAAACAAATGGCTTTTACATCTCAATTTTCTTCAACTTCTACCAAAGTGAAGTGCATGTACGACTCTTTTAAAAATCTTCAAATGCCTGTGACAGCTAAAGCGTTAAGAATCGGGGTGTGCCCCATACACTTTTTTTTTTGCTGGAAATCACATGAGGAATAATTGATCGGAGCGTTTATGCGGTAGTTTCCGGACGCTATGAGTACATGGTACCCTTATACATAGATAGAACACTTCCCGGGAAAAGGTTTTTTTTTTTTAAGTTTGACCCCACCCACCAGCCCAGCTCCCATTGAGGAGTAGGTACAGATCGGATGCTTTGGCATTGTATTAAGATATATTGAAGAAACATATTCATTGCAGATCACTTTCCCGCATAACTTACCGTTACTAAGATATTCATGAAATTAACAAAAAATTGCTTTTTTCGTATGGCTTAAACACTCATAGCGCCCTTACGGTAGTACGTTTCGATCTGAAATTTTGGTATTAATTTAGGCGTTGTACAAGCTACAAATTCGTCATATCACGCTTTTTAGTGAACATTACCGTTATAGATATATTGCCCAAAAAAAAGTAAATTTTGACTTTTGGGCCCTTATAACTTCCTTGGGTGCCCATCGATGGGGACTTTTGGCATTTTATTTGCACTCACAGAAGCTACAAGTATGTCATAAATGACTTTACAAGATACACCACCGTAACAGAGGCATTTCTAAGAATTGAACCTCAATAGCACCTTCAAGGGTGTACATATTGATTAGAAACTTGGCCACTCTCTTCAGAACCCTTTCTCCTATGAATTACCCATACAACATCTGTTAGCCAGAGTTACCGTTATAGAGATTTTCGGGAAACCTAGTTAAAAATACCGTTCGACCACCTGACACCGATAGGAATGCTCGAATAAAAATTTACTTTTGACATACTATTCTGAAACCACAAGAGCTACAAATTTGCCATACGCCACTTTTCAGCATATCTTACTGTTATCGAGATATTCGAAAAAAACACCCTTTTTGAGGGTCTTTGATCCTCCGTAGCACCTCTTGCGGTAGTCGTACCTCGTACAGACGGGGACTTTTAAGGTTTGTCTTCGTAGAGACGACTCATGGGATCATCGCTCAGCGATCGAAGTGAAACCACCGGTTTTGAGCACTATATTGGTATATTTTCTATACAGACATGTTCCTTTAGTCCATAGTGGATACTAGGAAACTAGAACCATTCAAAACATATTTAAATACGGCTCGAAATTGGATGCAAAACTACGATCGCTTAGCGATGATCCCATGAGTCGTCTCTACGAACACAAACCTTTAGGGTCTTGTTTAGGATCTCGAGAAAGGAAAGCTCATGCAAAAATCCAGCTTTCCCCTATTTTTTCTGGGGTAACATTCTAATTATTAAAAGAAAATTAAACGGTCGCTCCAAAACAAAACAAAAAAAAAACAACCAAAACTTGCTCTCTATAAATCCGTGAAAACTCCACATTAATCGTTTAAATGCTAGGGTAACGCTTCCATTAATTATTGCCAAATTTTTCTTCAATTACCAAAAACAAAAAAAAAAAGGAAATTTATATAGAAAAGAACACTTAAAGATGTCGTGTTCAAAAGTATGTAACAAAAAGTTTTCGTTTAAACACATGCAATTTCGTTCCAAATACACAAATTGTGATGCGATAATAGTCGCAAAATTTGAATAATTGATTTCAAATAATAAGTTTAATACTGTTAAATCCAAAACACATTGTTTCTTACAGCATCTTTTAATTGATTTGATAAAAAGAATTGCATACGATAAATACATATTTATGTAATTCGAGAAAATAGTTCGTAACGAATTATTACAAACAAAATAAATAATTATTATACCAAAAAGTCGAGTTACTAAAAATAAATATATTACTCGGTTTTTATGTGTACGAAACCCTGAAACTAAAACCTTCAAAAGAAAACACGACAAAGCGAATATCGTCTTTTTTTATTATTATTATTATTATTATTATTATGTACATTGATTCAAGAAATTAAATTTTTAAATTCTAAATATTTATAAGAGACTTGTATAAACAAACAAAAACACATTAAATGATATGTATTATATATAATTTCATGTTAATTGTTTCGTCTATATACACACATACTCAAAAAGAAAACATATATTATATATATATACTATTTATATATTTATTTCGAAAAACTTTCACCAAACGAAAGAAAAGAGAAAAATCTGTTAATTTTACACGATATTAATCTTCCTATACACACACACAAACATACTCTTCGTATAGATTCGTCACACACGAACACAATCTCATTCGATAAACGCGTTGACTAATTTAAAGAGAGACAAGTGAACACAACCAAGAAAAAAAATTAAAATAAAACCACGTAAGAAATAAAAACACAAAATAGTATATTTAATAAACAAAAAAAAAACAAAAACTATAAAAAATACTAATATTTTGATTCTTAGAGTGTTTATGCAATACGGATATGATAAAGACTGTGATTTATATACATAAGGAACGTTTAAGTAAAACATATATATAAAAAAACTCAAAACCTAACCTAAAATCAACAACATCCATTCCGAAAGAGAAAAAAACATTATCCTATTGTGCGCGCTCCAAATGCAATGCGAGATAAAATTAGTAGGAACGAAATGGGATTAGTAGGAATCAAAACTGATTATATAGAATGCCATTCCATAAACTTGTGCGCGACATCATCCAGGATAATACAAATATATATAACAGAAGAAAATATCAAATCGAAATTAAAATTGCAGCAAAATAGTGCTGTGTCACTGCGCCAACATGGACAGAAAATTAAAAAGGATCAAATCCAACATGTGTGAAATAAAATATGAAATAACAACCTAGATGTACATTAAAAAATATATAGCAGAATAATTTAACATCCAAAAAGATAAATGCTCCATTATTGGATGAACGGAAAACTAATCAAATGAACAAATTAAAATCGAAATAATAATGTAAACACAAAATAGTTCCATGAACGCTAGGTAAAAAGAAAAATTATTCCAAAAACGCGATTAAAAATTAGAGCACATTTTTCTATTACATTGGCATACACAAACGGTATATCCGAATCCGTTGCGGGGCAAAACGAGTCCGAACTTTAGTTAGTTAAATTTAAATTGTGACTTTAGTACATCAACAGCATAAAACAAAATAAAAAAATTTTCGCTCAAACGGCAGTACACATAATACAAATACTTCAATAAATTTTGTTTTTAAATATTCTACTTCCTTGCTCTATTTTATTTATCCAGACCTACCGATATTTGGGTTGAGTCCTGTGATATGACGTTTATTCCTTTTTCTGCAGGCAAAGGAAATGTAGTCTCAGACCCCACTTGCCAAGTGGGTTTTACCACCTTTACCAGTGGCGTAACGTGCGGTATTACATGTATTCATTGAAATACGGGCCATAATTAGTCAAGAGCACAAAAACATAGTCAATAGCCATAATACCGCAGTTTACGTAATGAGTTAAAGTTATCCTTTAAGATCACAGACACATTCAATTTTTTAAACATCTTTACGAATTCCCATATTACAATTTGACGAATACTCAGGTCAGAATGATTATTTTCGATATTTAACGAAATTTCCATTTCAAATTAGCGAAATAATATGCGAAATTGAAGAATTTCCAGGTCAAATTCACGAATTTCCAGACCAATTGTTGACTAATATTCATTTAAATTCGCTCAATTTCCCAAATTTCCACACAAAATTGATGAATCTTAAAATAATATTAACGAGTTTTCATTTCAAATTGATGAATCCCAAATAACGCGAATTTTAAATTCATATTAACGAAATTACACGTCAATGTAATAATATGATCGGAAGTGATGAACACATGTGATATGAAAACAGCCCCTATTTAAATTTGCATGAACGAATGAACATGTCTTATTTTGCGTGTTTTCTAAGAAAACATATTATCCAGGTCTTAGACTCAAATTTTCTTATTCAGCTCATGTAAAAAATATAACTGACTGCCTAACAAAATGTTCAAGCTCGGGTGTTTGCTGTGGCACTACATTTCTTCAAAATGGATTTTTTACAATGACCAAAAAAATTGCTGTTAATTAAAAAAACAATCTCACAAACATATTTTCCGACTTAAAATGCTTTCGAAGCAAAATAATATTGCTGGTTGTCTAATGAAATTACGAATAGTGCACTGTAAAGACTTTTCGTTTAATTTCTGAAAACGCACGCCGAAATTATTTCATTTTGGCACTGTTGACATATTATAACGAAATTCACCTTCTAATTGATATTTTCGAAAATATGTTGACGAATTCTCATGTAAAATTGCCGAATTTCAAAATTATTTTGACGAATTTACAAGTAATATTGATGAATTTCCTTCTCTAATCGGTGAAGTTCCGTGTCAAATTTGCGAATTTCCAAATTATTTTTCTGGCACAAATTGACGAACTTCCATTTCAAATTGGTTTCGATTGCTTGGTTTCCCTGACAATTGCTCTAGAACACTGTTTCCAAACTGGTGGGGTGGTCCGCGAGAAACTCGTAGGTGATGCGCAGGGAGACTCTGGAGACTTGCTACTAAAAAGTTATATTTCCAAACTGGTGGGGTGGTCCTCGAGAAACTCATAGGTGGTGCACGGGGAGACTCTGGAGACTTCCTACTTCTCACTAATTAAAGTCACATGCCAAACACGCGCTTCCATCATCACGTTACAGATTATCCAGTAAATACTTTGCACTATCAGTTCTGCGATTATGGAAAGGCGATGGGTTGCTTATAGCCCAATTACGAAATTAATCAAAATGATTATCCAGATTCGAATCCGATTACAAAAATTCAAAGAGTTTAGCGCTTTAAAAACTCCCACAAATCCGAATCTAAAGACTAAGCTATTGCTACACCGTTTACTGGATAGCTTTCAACAGGAGTTAGCTTTTTCAGACCAGAAGTTACATATTCCTGTGCGAGAAAAATTACAGCTGAACAAAACAGTTTTTCTCCCTTCTGGCAAACATGACAACAACATAATGACAACCGGTTGCGTCGGGAGTTTGTGGACTGCGCCTTGATGAGATGGAAGCCGAACCTAATTTTCAATAAATCATTTTTCTCAGACTAAAGCAAGAGCAAGCAAGATAACGTATGTATGTGTTATTCGAAGAGCTTTTATATGATCAGTAATTTTCCACCTTATTTTTGAGTAGGAAATAACAAACAAAAAATAGTAAGGGCAATTTGTGATGAGAGATAGAGCGTGAGCAATACAATGCCTCGACCAAAAATAATAATCGAGACCTAAATTCGATTCATTTATTATTCAATGGTGGTCCATCGAGATCTGTTTTCAGGCTAAAAGTGGTTCGCAGACTTTCTGAGTTGGGAACCACTGCTCTAGAAATTGATGATCTTTGAATGGCAGTGGGGAGTGGGTTATGGCAGCTCTTGCCTCTTGGCCAAACATATGGTAACAGTTGAATTTGAACCCACAGAATTTCTTTCCTACTCACTGGGCTACCGAATACCTAATGTCTTTCTGGTTCCTATCGACCTTTTTCGGAGCATAGGGCATTAACTACGTCTACTTTCCACCTCGTTTTGTTTTGTGCCATCGTTTTTAGGTCTGTTCACCTCTTGTTTAATGAAGCAGCCTCGCAATCAATCAATCTTCTCCACGTGTTTCTGAACGTCCAAAACGGTGTCTTGCATTGACTCCTTGTGGATTCCAATCTCGGCCTGTGACATTAACGAGATCATCATTCGAAATCATCTCCGGCCAGCGTTTGCAGCTTAATTGTTATCTGATTGGTCTTCTTACAAGTTGAGCAGCAAAAAAAAGCACAGACTTCACAATTGCATTGAAGATTCGGATTTTGGTGCACCTGAAATGTTGTTAATATGTCAGAAATTATTCAAAGTGAAGAAGGCTGCCCTAGTCTTATTGATATGAGATTGCGTATCAGCGTCCGCCTGTTGTGCGAGACTATGCGTCCGAGTTTCCGAGTTTTAAATGATAAAATTGGAAAGTTTATCGATTGCAAAGCCGCTGTTGTAGATTTTCTTCGAAAGTATAAAGAAAGAGCCCCACTTGGAATTCAAACACAAAATAATTGTAAAACACTACGCCATTGTCTTTTACACTATAACCGTAGATCTAGATCGCCGTATAGTCGTGAGTGATTATTCTAGTGAAGTCATCTTTCATGGTCAGATCATTCCCTCACTAATGTTCTAATACAACCCAGCCTTCAAGAACAAGCCCTGTTATCTGCAGTTTCATTATTGTCGATGTTTCCATGTTCTGGTATCCGTTGTTATATATCTCGCGCTTGATACCTTGATAGAGTATAACCTAGGTCTCTAAAAAACCTTCTTAGTTTTTGGATTAAAAAAATTTCCTTAACTTGCTCTTCACATAAATCAGCCTGGTCAGCGGTTGTAACTTTGGAGGAATCGTTATCGCCACACCGTTTCATTTACAGGACACACGTCACACGTTTCATTTACAGGAATGCGGAGGCCAGAGCTTAAATTGTTTTACCGCCTGTGGCGCTTCACGTATTCAGGATTAGACATAGCTTGTTTTAAACCGTCTGTTCCTTCATCTTCATTATTCTTTAATTATTCACTGGAATATGTGGATTGTTCATCGCTTTATGAACATCCGATTGTATCTCTCGTTTAAGCTTTTGAGGACGAGTGAATCCTAAACTTTCAAAAATACTCTAACTTTCACCTAACCATAGCTCAAGTTACAAGTTAAAATAATAATATGCTTCGACACTAGCCAAATCCTTGCAGACTAGAGCCAATACTTCATTTTCCCCCATAATGTTATGAAAAGTGAGCAAAAATGTTGTCCTGGATGGCCCTCCAGCAGTTACAATCCGCATTTTTGCCACCAATCTACTTTGCTAGACATAGTGGTAATTTCAATTGGGGCTCATCTACAGATCGCTCCCTTTTGGTAGGCTTGCTTCTCTCCAAGTTATTGTCAAAGCCACGTAACATTTAGGTTCTCTGATAAATCCTTCTGTTTTTTTTTTTTTTTAATTATACGTAAGTCTGCATAACAAATAATATCTCGCTGAAGAGGTGAGAAAAACTGCTGAATTTTCGAATAATAATGAACTCGTAACTGAAACTCGAAATCTTTAACACCTCAATGCGACAGATATGAATTTAGAGGACCATCATAGTAACCTAAAAACGCCGATTTCCTCCTGCAGAGTGGCAGTAGAAGCGGCTGTTTTGCTCAGGGCTAGTGCCAGCACTTGCGCGACAACTAGGTTGATTTGGCCACGGCTTGACTCGGCCCGATCAACAATATTATTGTCACTGGACAGGAAACACATTGGTGGCGTGCTCGGTGCTATAACGGGGCACTGTCCTATTGGGGAGCACGCAAGGAGACTCCGCATTCTCCATAATGACTACTGCAGAAGTTGTGATGACGAAGAAGAGGAAGAAAGCGTGCATCACTTTCTCTGTCAGTGTCCGGCCTTGGCCGAAGTACGAAGACGTATTCTTGGTTCTAGGTTTTTCTATGATATGGACGATCTTCGGGATGTGAGCCCAATATTGCTCAATAAGTATATTGCCAAAACGGGCTGGTTTTACAGCATGACTTAGTACGTACTTTTCTTCTTCTATGGGGAATCACAATGGACCAATCTTTCGGTCTAAGTGCACTAGATGTCAATTCTAGTGGCTCCTGCACCTAACCTAACCTAACACCTCAGCTGGACAAGTTAAAGTTAATTTAGTATACGAAAGAGCACATCCGTGTTACCAGGGGCGAACCCAGGAATTTATTTTGGGGGGTGATTTGTATTTATAAAGTGGCTCATGAAATCCAACGCTTTAAATATTCTTAGCCCTTACGGTTAAGAGTGCCCATATACTGTCCGATCGATTGACCAATCGATCTGACGCCCGTACAGCACATACACTATGCAATTTATCGCGCAATCTGAAATGACAATTTCGCGGTTCACACGAGACAACACAACATAGCGAAAATTATATATTTTGTGGCGATGGAAGATCTATTGCTACTTTCGATGGAGAATGGGGTTGTCTAGACACTCAATTTTCGTTCGTCTTCGTCATTTTGACAATTGAAACTTGGGAGGTCTGCGCTATTTAAGAAAGGTATTAATTCTTGAACGCGATTGCAAATGTTGAATATGTCAACAACTCACCATCTATTCATACTATTAACGAAACAATTGATCATTAATCTGTCCTGAACAAAGCCGCGACACACATCTAACGATGAATAATGAACAGATGTGGATAGAATGATTACTTGACGCAATCAGTTCAATGTTGAAAGTGGAAACGGAGCTTGAAGACGATAGGGAAGACAAAAGCGCGCATGTGTGGATATAGCCAATGACCGCCACAACCACAACATGAAGAATGACCACTGGCTTATGTCAATAAATCAGCAACTTAAAACACATGATTTTCATGACAGATTGTATGAAAAATTGCATGGCAATATGTTGCACACGTCCAATAAAAAAAATGGATTAGATGGTCACATCTCACATACCAATTGACCGGGTAATCAAAAAATTGCTTCAATCGGTTGGAAGGTCTATGGGCACTTTAAAACGATAGTCTGACGTCGGGCATAGTGAAAATCATCACTTAGGTATTTGATTTATCAATAAAGATATTTTGTGTGCATTTTATTCATACCTATAATTTTCATTTTAAAATTTCGGGGGGTGTTTCATCCCCCAAATCCCCCCCCCTTGGGTTCGCCACTGCGTGTTACAGTCAAGTTCGGTTGGCGGTTGACTATTCGATCCAAAATAATGTGTCCTTAAATATTTAAACTACTACGCTCTGTGGCTCACTTGGTTGAGTCGCACTCTACGATGCTAGTAATCTAGAGGTCCGGAGATCGAATATCGGTGTGTTCCAAAATTTCCGTACATGTGTGGATAGGAAATATATAGTGCTTGCAATATTATATACACTCCGAAATGATATGCAATGTAACGTTGACACGAAATAGCCTAAAAACGGCTGAGTGAACGCACAATGCCCCACAAGGGGTTACAGTACAGAGAAGAAATATTTACACTACCAATTGGGATATGAGCAAGTTAGAGTTTCTTTTATTCACATTTCTCTCCCCCTGAGTTAGCTAATATTCGCCTAACTGTATTATTCCTACCTTTCCACTTTACACATCATTTCTGAAAACTGCTGCATTCTTCCGAAAATATTACACAAAATAGAATTGCACACAAAAGAAAAAACAAAAACAATTATATTGAACATACACAAACTATGGTTTCATGTAGGAACAAAACAAACCCAGATATTTTTAATCTTTAAAAAAAGAAATATCCTACAAATACACCGAATAATTATTATCGATAAAACCGTGCAAAGTTAGGAAAAAATTCCGCAAAAAAAATTTAAAAAACTTTAATTGACCTCAATCGGTCATATCACGAGGGAAAAAAAACTATTTAGGAAATTTTATAAAAATAAAATTCAGTTACAATATTCATACAAACCGAATCATCATAACATTATCAACATACATAAACTCCCCGTCAATACCGCGGTAGTAACTTCGCAACACACATTTATGTTAAAAAAAATACACCCCCAAAAACCACAAAAAAAAACAAGAAGCCGTAGTAAACATTCATTAAATTATATACCAAAATAACTAAGCAAACGCCACATGATATGAATAACTACACATATAAAAGAAGAGTGAAAACATATAGCGCTCGTTTAACATTCATATTTAACTGAAATTTATTAAGCGAATCGCGCTGGACGAAATGTAAACTAAAAAAAAATGGCATAAAATAGACAAAATTAATAAATTTATAAACCAAACAATATATATTATATATATTTATAATTAATTAAGGTCGAAATTATCCGTTTTATTTTTCATTTTTTATTTTATTTCCGAAAAAAAAGTTATATATTATATACTTAAATGAAACGTAATAACAAAACTCAAGCAAAAAAATGTCATAAATAACACAGTACACCTTACCGTAAAATATAGTCGCACTCTCATAGCACCCGATATATACATATATAATAGATAAATTGAAAACATTGAATAAAGCATACATGTACACATGTATATATTTGCGTGTTGTTAGACTTATTATTAACAAAGAAAAAGTATATATATATAACAAAAGAAATTCTAGTATAAGAGGTTTTATATACATAAAATTAATACAGACACACAAAACCAAAGGAGCATATATAATTATAAATATGTACTATGTATGAAATATAATTATATAATTTAATTATATATATATATATATATATACTAAAAGAACTAATAATGGCAAGAAAGAAAATTATATATCTATATTATTATTATTTATAATGAGAACGCACATCCTTTCGAATAAATGAGTTAACCTTTCTCTCTACGACGATGACGCAAGCGCATGAGAAATAGAAGAAGATTAATTACTACTAGTGAAGAAAAAAATTATGAAATAAATATACAGAAAAAAAGCAATATCTTTTACGATCTTTTTTATAAATTATATAGATGACACACGCTAAACAAAATCTATTCGACACATATACCTATACGCAAACACTCAAATACACGACACCATAATTTATAAAGAAAAAATGTGAAAACGCGAAAAATTCACAATGTCAAAATTAATTTCTAAACAAACAAAAAATACATGCGCGACGACACTAACTAAAATAAAATTTTCTGAAACAACACAAAAAACTTTTTATTCGTAACAAAACAAAAAAAAACAAAACTCTCGAGAAATGTAATATGATAACACTTAGATTCGAAAGGATACACACACAACTAGAGGGAATAAGTATAAATATAAAAATGATAAACCAAATGAAAAATTATATATATAAAATATATATAATAATATAGATCAAATTATATTGTATGCCGTTCGATTACGACGCGTAAGCATCGCACGAACGTAAACAAACTATGTACTTAGATTTCATTGAAATCGAAATTTATCCTTATAAGAGAAGTGAATAAATACAAAAGAAGCATCATTAATGTGAAAAAAAATATCCGAGTCAAAATACAAAAGGTTCTCACAGACACACACAAAGAACGGTTGAAATAGCGAGCATAATAACTATTATTCGCCAACATATAGTCATCGTTCAACAACCGCAACAGCAACATCAAAAGCACAGCCGTCAACAACCACAACCTTTTGATATGTGCATATATACATATAGGTAAACATAGATTTTTTTTGTTAAAAAATAATCCAAAAATTAGAAAAAATACGAAGAAAAAAAAACAAATTGAAAATACTAGCCTGCCCTATTTAACAAAACCAAAAAAAAAATGAAAATAAGTGCTCACATACATACACAAACACATTATATGCGCGCATCTCCTATTAACAAAAACAACAACAAAACAGAAGAAGCAAAAAAAACAAAAACAGAATTATAAGAAATAAATAAGGTAATTAAAAATTAAATGCAAAAAAAGAAACGTATGTAATGAAAAGAAACAAAATGATGATGATGTGATGCTTGTAACAAGCGGAGAGTAGCTCAACAACACAGTGGCAAGAAAAAAAGGAAATTTAAAAACCCTGTAATAATGATAATTCGGGGAGCGAAATGATGATGAATGATGGAAATCGTGAAATTCTAAATAATATTATATACACGTATAAAAAAAAAAAACAAAATGATTATGTTTCTTCTTAAAGACAAAAAAAAATCTGAAAAAAAAAACACAAAAAAATAAACCAAATAAAAAAATAAAAGAAAAAATTAACAAGAAAAATGTTTTTAAATAAAATGAAAAATTTAAAAAAATTGGGTGGTTATTTTATTTGGAATGCATTCTTAGAATTTCCAGGATTATGTTTTTGCTATTATTTTTAGAAATTAAAAAAAAAACTATTTCCAGATGTTAAAATACTTTTCTGAATCTTCTTCTGGGCTCGCAGGCGGAAATCTACCTGATCTGATCATACTAACAGGCACTGGTTTATCGCGTAGTAAACATTTTAAGGATTCTTTCTATAAAAAAAAACTTTGGGCCGATATCTGTTATCTGTTACAGTAAGAAATCAGCGGTTCATTTTTTCATTTTAAGTTTTAACAAGTAGCTCCACATGCCTCCAAAAGTCTGTTTATGCTACATTATTCCAGAAAGTCTCAAGAATTATAATTTGTATAGAGTATAAATCCGCAGAACCCTATGCTACTTTTATCGCCCGATTTTGCTATGTCATATTGCATATTTTTGACCCGATTTGGGAATATCTCTGAAATATGTTTGATTTCTTCGAGCCGGAGATAGCCTAAAGGTACGTGTTCGTAGAGACAATTCATGTGATGAATTAGTAGTTTTGTATCCAATTTCGAGCCGTATTTAAATATTTTTTGAATGGTTCTACTTTCCTAGTATCGACAATGTACTAAAGGAACATGTCTGTATAGAAAATATACCCATATAGTGCTCAAAACCGGTTTTTTAACATCTATCGCTGAGCGATGATCCCAAGAGAGTCGAACACAAACCTTTAGTTTTTGGTGGAGAGTATAATGTCTTGACATTCAGCCAAAATTTACCCGCTCCCTTCCCACAGGGACTTGTCGTCTTGAAAAAAAAACATTTTCTATCAGAGTTATAGTAAAAATGTGAATGTTAAAAAATTAGAAAATTCCATTTTTTCTTGGTTGTCAAACTCAAAGCCTGACCTGGGCCAAGTATCACTGTCTTTAGGATTGCGCGGGCCGCAGGATAAAAATTATGAAACGCCTATAGACTTTTTTTCGAAATTTCAATGCCGAGGTCGCTAGTAAACCTCGGGACTATATCCTTTATATGTATATCCTTTAGAAATTCCATATTTATAAAATGCTCCTCAAACACTATTTGTGAATTAATTTTCTCCAAATTTTGGACAGCTGATCAGAACCGGTCATCCAAAAACAACCTTGCGAGCCAAAAATAGTTAAAGGTTAATAAGCTGAATGACGAAAAATCTAATAATGGGCAGAGAAATTGATCAGTTTACGATAGTTTATATTCAGGCTATCTCTTCGCCAAATACAGAATTTAAAATAAATCTCAATCTCAATGCATCTTGTTAATGTTCCATAACCTGAAAAATCCAAACTCGAATTATAATGCAACTATGTGGCAAATAACTATCAGGCAAAGCAAAATACTTTTTTCTTATCTAAATTTCGAAACAAAACAATTTGACGATGGGGCTTTATATTTTTCTACACACTACTTTAAATAACAACCAATTGTTCGTAGAACAGAGAGGAGCGTTTTTAAAATACATAATTTAATCATAAGCCATAATCATAAGTGGCATAAGCCACCGACTTCTTGACGAGTTTGGAAAAATTTCTTAGACTTTAGCTCAACAACTCAATTTTTTATTTTTACAAACATTTAAATTTTTTATTTTTACTCAATGTGCTGTGTTTCTTAGACATGGCCGCCGGCCGCGGAGTTTGACATGCCTGATCTAGGGTATAATTTGTCAAAATAAGTCTATTGTATTATGTCTTTACAAAGGTGATTTTGTGTAGTTTAATGCTTCCATGGACCATTTTGATGTAACTGTTTTTGAAATAATTAAGAAATACTGTCAAATGTTCTTATCTATTTCCCCCCTTAAAATCGAAATAACTTCAAAACGTCTAATCCTATCTGCGCGAAAACTATTTAATTCGATTTAGAATGGCCAACTACATTTATAGATTTTGGATACATAAATAGTGAATAATTTTGCACATGTATTTTATAGGCAATAAATAAGAATAATGCACAATATTAATGAAATGCTTCTTGTAAATCTATTTTTGGATATAAAAAAAAATAAACGCCTTTTTTAATTAGACCAATCCAAAAATAGATTTACTATGTATCATGGCTACACATATTAACTGAATTTATTAGCTGTAAATCCGTTACCGTTTTTCCGAATCAAGAAACAAGATCTTATATGAAATGGCTTCGTGTAGCGCGTTGCCCACCCAAAGCTTTCTTATAAGTTTTGAAATAGACTTTTGAAGCTATTCAGAGACACCCTGTTAATTTAGTACTACAAACTTCATTCTTCTTTATTACCCTAACTCCTAGTGGAGCATGGTGCGCTGACGACTACCGTGTGTAGTCGTCAACGTTACAAAGACAACTGAATTCGGAGTGTGATAAGGTTGTCAGCCGTACCACTTCCTAGTCGCATTATTAGTTTATCATTCTATGATAAGAATATCTCTTATCATCTTCTTCTGAATAATAAACTGGCGACGAGTCGTGCCGAGTTTGGAAACTCGTTTCTCTATGAGTGTCTATTTCACAGAGTGGCGACCGAACGATCACGGCCACAGAGCACGACAAACTTCATAAGTGTTTGTTTTATATTTTTGTTTATTGTCGTCTTTTTTTTATATTTCCGGTTAGGATAAAGATATTCGAGTGAACATTTTCAGGCATATTCCTTATGTAATTTTCTTAAAACCATCATCATAATTTTCAAATTTGCAGACTTAACAGGGGCACTAATTCCGGGACACCCTGTTATCTTTGCCTTACCAACTTCTTAGTATTTCGTGCCAAAGACTGTTACTATTCTAAACATTCCTACCAAATTTCATGACAATCGGTAGTGCCGTTCGCGAGTTATTTAGTGAACAGAGGGACGGACAGACGAACGGAAAAGATCGATTTCATAAGGGTTTTTTTGAAAAATCTAAAAAAAACTCTAAAAATAGTTTGGGTAAATTTAAGACGATATTCCTTCCCAGCGGTCATCAAACGTTTGTGGACGGTAAAATCAATAGTTATTTGTTCAAAGTGCATACGTGTATTGTGTAAGAAAACATTAAATTCAGTAATGAATATTATTTTTTTTTTTTAATTTCACTTCTTCTTCAATTTGTATTCTTCCGGTCAATCTGAAAAATAATAGAAAACAACACCTGAGCAATGATACAAACAAATATAATATTTAAAATATATTCATCACATGATTTTTTTTAAATCTCAAAAGCCAGTTTTCCTACCCGGAAAACTGTCGAACAATGGTCTGGATTGAGATGATAACCTCCTCTCAACCACTATGAGGATAACCTCCTCACGACCCCGAAATGGCCAGGGAGTGCACGTCCCTACGAGGTTGTAACCCAACCTCGGACCTCACCCAAGGATAACCTCCTTGGGGATCAGCCATCGCTTCTGAACTTTCAATGATAACCTCCTTGAAGTTCAGTATTTACTATAACAATATCATTTGATAGAATATAATACAAATAGAAATATATATATCTCAATATGTGCGCATATACTATAAATATATAAAGAAATATTAAATTAATCCTGAAACAAAAAGATTGCTCGTAAGATATACTTACATTATACGTTCTTCCTCCTTGAAATTTTCCGACTATATAAAAATATTAATTTACATTTTTATATGTCAATCCCATATCAGCCTTCTATACATACATATATAGAAAGCTATGTACAAGTGGAAAAACTTATATGCAAGTGCATGTAAATTGTTAATATAAAGGTAAATTATTTGTATTTCTTATAATTGCGAACTGTAATATCATTGAAGCCGCCGTTTTGCTAAAATAAAATTCATAATAGCTTAAAGGTACGTTGTCCTCGACACGACTGCATCGGCTCTAGCGACAGCGACTCGCTCATTTCATATAAAACCCATTTTTCTCTCATTCTAAAAACGGGTTTTTACATGAAATGAGCAAGTCGCTGTCGCTAGAGCCGATGCAGTCGCGTCGAGGACAACGTACCTTAACGAACGATATTTTGTATAATTTATAGAAATGAGTTTCTCTTTTCATTGTTGGTACAGTTGGAGTGGCGATCTAATATAGGGGTTGAAATTTTCGCTTAGATTTTTGATGATTTGTTGCCACCAACTTCTTTAACTTCTAGGAATTTCGGACGATCTACTGCTCTGTAGGGCCGCACACACACGGTCTATCCATGGATTGAAATCCATGGACTTAACATGGATCTTATTGGATTAAAATCCGAATCCGCCCGTGTATGGGCTCATTTGACAGAACGAAAATCTATTTTATGGATTCGAATCCATGGATTGACCGTGTCTGTGCGGGCTAGACTACTTTCACGTTTTTTTTTAATTCAAAAGAATTAAATTATTTATTTAATTATTCCACATTTAAACATTGCACTTCAAACTTTTTAATTCAAAATGTTGCAACAAGCTAAACAATTATTGATTTGAAATAATCTTTTCATTAATTTTATTATCATTATCAAAAATAAATTGGTAAAGGAGAATATGATTTCAAAATTGAAAAAAAAAACGTCGACAAGGCGTCCCCCATGCTCCAGGACTTACTCAACAATAAAATTTATTTCAGAAACTGTTCTTTATTTCGGAAATTATTCAACAGATTGACGGTTGGTAATTACATGCTATACTCTAAGGGAGTCCAGAGAGTGAATACAATTTCTTCTTGAATTAAATGATTCAACCTATATTCCTAGCTACATACATATTTCACTGTACTGCTTATGCTTTAAAGAACGCGTATCCACGACAATAAGAAATGTGAATTTTTACGACGATGATTTATTTCGGCTGTACATATTTGAAAGATTTATTAGACTTTTCGTAAAATATGTAGTTCTTTAACCAGAAAAAAAGGCCGATGAAAATCAATTCCAGGTACAAATCCGGCCGGCCGGAATTAGTTTTTTTTTTAATTTAACCGGAAAACAGCTAAATTGGCAACACTGTTGAGGAGCATCTTGCGTTGACGACCATTTTTTTGCCAACTCCTACGGTAATTCATGTTTACAAAATTTGGAAAAATGCGTGAAATTTTTTAAAATCCAAATTGTGGTAGGTTTGGTCATATTTTTAGTGGTGGAGTGGTAGATTGTGAAATTTTGTAAAGAAAATTGGTAGATCTACAATAAAAGTCCGCACCCTTTACAAGGTAAGACGCCCTTTGCTGAAGGTTAAGAAGAGTGATCCTTAACTCAATTCATCATCCCGATAGCTATGACACCAAATATATTTTTCACACCAAAAATGTTTGGTGTCATAGACATAGCAATTGAGTTGAGTGGAATGCTTTCTAGTGCAGTCAAAATAGTCCAATTCAGGCCTCCAAATAGAAAAAAATAGAGTAAGGCTAATTTTTCTTGTTTATGAATCAGTGGGAATCTACAACTGGTTTTGCTAAAAAAAAAATTGATCGGAAAGGTCCCAAAAAGATATAATAGCTGCAGATTCTACCATTAAATTTGCTAAGAAAATAGTTGATCGGAAAGCTCTGAAAAAGGACATAAAGGGACACTAATTTCACACCTTGATCGAACGTGGGCATGTGGGGGTGTCATATCAAATAGGACGTCGAGTGCATTGCATATCCGGTGCTTGTTTCCTGTCTCAAGGACACTAAATGGAGTAAGTCGGGCTTAAATGGAAAATTACCGCTTTAGAAAGATACAGATACGGGAAACACAAAAATTTTTAAATTGAGCCCAATTTTCTCCTTTGAGGGTCCTTGGAACAAGTCACAAATGCCGGATATGGAATGTACTTGACATCCTCTTTGATATGACACCCCACATGCCCACGTTCGACTAAGGTGTGCAATTAGTGTCCTTTTATGTCCTTTTTCAGAGCTTTCCGATCAACTTTTTTCTTAGCAAATTTAATGGTAGAATCTTCAGCTATTATAGATTTTGGAAAGTGATGAAAGTAGTAGTTGTGAATTATTCTCGTAATTATGGCTTTGGAAAGATACATGGGAAACGCGAAAATTTTCCATTTAAGCTCTATTTATTCCGTTGAGGATCCTTCAAACAGGAAACAAACACCGGATATGTAATGTACTCGACGTCCCCTTTGATATGATACTCCGCATGCCGACCTCCGGTCAAGGATTAAAGAGTATCCTTTTTTGTCCTTTTTGGGACCTTTCCGATCAAATTTTTTTTTAGCAAAATCAGTTGTAGATTTTTGGGAGCCCATTGATTTAAAAACAACAAAAATTAGCCTTACTCTATTTTTTTCTATTTGAAATGCTAATATGACTGCACTATTCGGTATGGTCGGATGATCATGGCAAAAATGGGGCGATGTCAGATTTTGGTTTCCTCTTATTTGTAGAAATTAATCCTGAGTCACTACGTTCTGCCAATTAACATCAGTGAGTGCTGATATTTGCAACTACTGGCTTGTTCTGCTATCCGTTCTTATAAGGAGAACTTTTGTGTTTCCGATATTTTCCACTATTTTTGATTTGGGCGCTTGCCCGCCCTGGCCGATGGTCACAGTAAAAAAAATCTTACTGTTGTACAATAATGTTAAAAGGGGTAAACATGCGTGCATGACGGTGGCACAAACAAAAATTGTCTAATTCTAATTACGTATTCATTTTTTTAAAGTGAAGTCCAGCTTAGATTTTTGATTATTTGCGTTGTTGTCGGGAGGACGACGACGTAAAGTAATAATAATCGCATTTGGCGAAACGTTGAACTGAAAAAATAAAGAAGAAATTACAAAAAACAATTTCTAGTCCTGATATTGCAGTCTCGAAAACTAAAATATTCTACATTTTCAGGCCTTTGATATCCGAGACTGGGAACACATGTCTGAGTGTCAATGATCAATTTAATCAGATCCTGCAATCTCTCGTTTTGTCTAATCTTTCAAAGTTGGAATCTTTCTCTGAATGAAATCGTAAGGATTCCTGTCAGCGAGGACCCTCTCTATTTTCTGGTTTTGTTCATTTCATGGCTTAAATGTAACATTTATAACATTTTTATTGAACGGAATATTTAACTGTTAGAATAAAGGAATGTAACACGAAGGTCTCTCTGGTCAGAAATTTGACCCTTTCTAGCACTAAGTATAGACGAGCCACGGGTCTAAAAATAATTCTTAGGCGAGTTGAATGTAATCAGGAGTAAAAATCAAAACACGGTTAAGTGTCACTTATCGTTAAAAGGCCAACAAGATTATTCTCAACGGTATTTCATTAAAATGTAAAATGTAAATGTAAAATTTTCCAAACAATATTTTTGCGATCAACAATTTAAATTGACGGAAAATCTCTCAGATTTAAATTATATGCTCCTTGTGAAAGTCATGATGTTGAAATTTGTTGGTGAAAACAGGGGGTACACTCCACTGAGAATTTGTTGTTGAATATGAGAAGTCGACCTTTTTGCTACTGCGCTTTCAGGGTTGCTGGCAGATTGCCCGGCACGTTTTTCTCCGACATTACCACCATGTCTGGAATCCTAAAATCCATACATTAATGAGTTACACTCATAGAAGTAAACGGGGAGAAGGACATATGGAACTCATAGACAGTAAACCTAATATATAACAATAAAAATGGAAAACCTCGACATCTCGTACTTTATTTTGTTAACTCGATAAATGGAATAGTCTCCACAACTCGTGGAAAACTTCCAAAACTTGTAAAAACACACTCCCTTGGCATTATGAGTTATCGAGGTTTGACTGTTGTAATAGACTTTATTTAACCCTTCGTAACAATTTTATGAGTATGTGCCTATCAATACTGTTAAAGAGGTTTCAAGGAATTGAATTTCAGCTCAGACAATTTACAACACCCAAATGCTTCGGCCATACATAATTTCAATTCAGTTTACGTACGCCCAGCTATGCAAGACGGAGAGGATTCCGGTGGGACAGATTTACTTATATACAGGATTTTGAAAGGTCAATAAAAACAAAAGTACTTCAGTTATTGTTTTAATTCGTTTTTTTTTATTTCAGAATACAATATGTCAATTCTTTTTTCATACAGTCTTGAAAATTATATCGGTTAAATGGCGACCCCCATTGTACATACACTGATTAAGTCCATTTTTGCAGTTCATCTCCACTCTTTGCAACATATCAATCGGTATGTTGGCAATGTCGTCGCGAATGTTGTTCTTGAGGTGAGCTATGGTCCTTGATCGATCTACATAAACCATGGATTTCAAATTACCCCATAAAAAATCGCATGGAGCCAGCTGTATGTTAGCGAGGCGAACAGCGCCGGGGAGAACGCAGAATTGACTGCCCCACTCTTTCAACATTTTCCGGAATTCTAGTGGTCCGTTGATGTCCATTTATAGTTTTAGCGACACTTCCACACTCCCGAAATGAGTCTGTGAGGAGGAATCCGAAAGCGAGTGCGGAGTTGCGTAGCAATAAGTAAGCGACGGTTAGAAAAGCAGGTCTCGACGGCGAAGGCTCGCTGTTCACTAGACCAGAGCATGATGGCAACTGGCTAGAATGGGAAACAAATTTGGGGACCTCCCCTTTCAGATGCGCCCCTTCCACCCCTCTACCCGCCCAACTCACCGCTCGGGAATTTTTCCAAATAAGTAAATTTCTCTGCCGCACCCTGTATAATATTTTACTAAATCACTTCAGAAAGTGTAAGGAAGTTCCTACATTTATATCATTGTCATTCTACGATTAATGATAATTGATAACACTTCTATCAAGAAGTACTAGTATCAGGAAGTATACTATTCAATAATTGTCCTAAAATCGCAGATTCGGTTTAGGTTTTCTAATACATGACGTTGCCTTATTCTTTTTAAAATAAGTTGTGCTACAATTTTTTATGCGATTCAGGTCTTCAAGACCCAAAAGTATCCCATCCCAGACTGTCCGGGGTGTGCCAAACCACGCGGTACAAAAAATCAAAATTGTGGGCAACACACGCTTGTGAGGGCCGGAGACGATAGGGGAAATTCAACAATCAAATAACGTTTGTTGAATTCCCTCATCGCCTCTGGCGTGTGTTGTCCACAACTTTGATATTTTGTACCGCGCAGTTTTGCCAAACGAACAGTCTGGGGCCGGCATAAAACTAACAAGTTTCCTAAACAGAAAACGAGACTCAAAACTACTTCATCAGCTCACATTTAGGATAGCAAATTAGCAGCCCTGTCCGTACTCATGAAAAATAAACACAAAAAAAAACAATTAATTTTTGGTAATATATTTTTTTTTATTTTTCTTTGTTTTAATATGTCAGTTTTACAATTTGATTTCTTTTTTTATTCATTTCTCTCTTTCTCTCTTTTTTGACGGCATTGTGCCCTTTGATTTAAATCAACCGATTTTTGCTCAACATCACTAATATTTTTAATTACATTTCACATCGATATAAATAAATACACAATTTCTTTAAAAAAAAAAAGTAATTTTGTAATCCAACACTGCGTGTTGGAGAACAGAAACGAAACGAAAAAATCTTATAAAAAAAATAATAATTATATGTACGAGTATATAATAATTAAACAACGATACAACAAAAATAATAAGATTATAAAAAAAATGTTTTATCAACATAAAAAAGAAAAATTTCTTTTCAATTGATTTTACACATTAAAAGAGAAACGATTTATATAATTCATTATGTATTATCGTTTTTCTTTTTTATATTATATATTATTTATTTGATTAGTGTTCAGCTTTTTTTTCTTTATTATATTGTATATAATTGTTTGTGTGTATGTGATTGTATATTTGTGATTCTGATTTCGGTTTTCTGTTTCTGTGTTTCATCTACCGTTTCTATATTATTTTGCATTTTATATATATATTGTTTCTTGTCCTATTATTGTGTATATGTATATGTGGGTATTTGCTTTAGCATTATATATTTTGTTCGATAGCATTTTTATTGTTTTTTTTTTTGTAATAAGTAAATGTACTCGTGTATGTATAAATATATTTATAAAAAAAACACTGTTCAACGAATATTAACATCTTACAGTGGCGGTAAGGCCCACAGTGTTGCCGTCTTATCGGCCGATGTTGACAAAAATGAAAAATCAGTTGGATGCCATCGTCCAGAAATCACCTTGTCGGCATGATGTGCCACCACCACAGAGGGTAGAGGAAGTGTCAGATCGCCTTGCAAGTCGGTTAGTACAAGTTTATTATCGTAGCCGGCCGTTAGAAGATAGTAAGCGGATGGTGAAAATCGAATGGATCTGTAAAGAGAGAACATTTAAGAATTTAAATTTCAAGGGAGCTTAGTCCATTTCAGCAGACAAAATCATTTCAACTTTAGAACTAGACAAAAAGACAATAGTACAAATCTCTTACCTAATATCTGAAGAGTGTGGTTTAAAGCATTGAATTGGCCGATTACCACGAATATCATACAAAACACACGAGCTATCCTCATGACCGGAAACAAGCAAACGTCCCGATGGATCGACACTAACAGCTGCCACAGGTGAGCCTTGTCGTGTTCCGGGCGATGTTGCCGGTGTGATTGTATTAACGCAACCTCTTGTGCGCAAATCCCAGAATCGTATTGTTTTATCCTGCGTGCGAAAAAAAATCAATCAACTAAGATAGAAACGCTTCTAGACTCGCAAGACACTTACTTGTGATCCTGACACAAACATAGCACCGCCCCAATTGTACAAGGACAAAATATGACCGCCATGACCACTCAGTGCTTGGAATGGTGTAGCCGTGGCACAATCTGTAACGTAAATTTTACAATCACCAGCACCGCCGCTAATCAGTAAGCTGGCCTTATTCGACGAGTCCTCCAGGAAGCACAAGTCTCGCACCGTACTATCATGCATGGTCAGTTCAATTTCACGTCCCTCCAGCTGCTTCTTGACATCATCGTATCGCATCAGCTTGATGGTTTTGTCATTCGATCCAGTCGCGACTAGTTCACCGTCCGGTGACCAACCTATACAATAGATTGATCCCTTGTGATGTTTTGTTCGTTTGAAGAGAACCGTAGGCTGATAGGTTGTGTGTTCTTCCCTGAAAGCACAAATGAATGGCAAAGTTCAGTTAATTTATTCCGGAACTTGTGATTTGAAAAAATTTACCTGACTTCCGATAGTGATGGATACTCGCATATTCGGAAGGTTTTTGAATTTGAGCCGACCGCATAGACACGCCCGCTTGGATGGAATTCGGCACAACGAACAGCCTGAACATCTTCAAGCGTGGTGACTGCTACGAATTGTGGTCGATTACCATCGTTCTATAAATAAAAGAAAAACAAAAACGCAGGATTGTGAGTTTATAATATATATAAAAAGTTGGATGATTTCTGGGTTTGTTAAAAATTAATCATATGCATATTACGTTTAATTCTTCGTTAGTTACTTTTTGAAGATTCAAGTTCGCTTCGAATCCCATGCAATTAGTTTTGTGTTGTTTAAACTATCATTAATTCGGACGACGCTTTTTTTTATACATACTGACACATTGTTATCCTAGGTGTAGAAACAAAATATTCCATATTGTATGAAGAGACGAATTAGACTCAATATAATTTATCCAAATATCGTATAATCCGATCTGATACTTCTATATTAAAACAGTAATAATAATTGTAATAGCAAAAAGTACCACAATTTTGCAAGATTTATCCATGAGTTAATTAAAAATTCAAAAACGTTACGCAGAATTGAAAAAAAACAGGATGCTGAAGCTTTATTTTTATAAATACTTTGTCAAGTTTCTATCCATTCCGTTAACTGACTTAATCTAAAACCAGGACGATAACAATTTTTTAAGACATTTTCCCCCCAAAACCATGCCTTAATAACAAAAATCACGTTCCAGAATCTCCTCGTCACAAACATACACATCGCAAGGACATTTAAAAAGAAATTGTAAATAAACCAAAATTAAATTATAACCTGAAAACTACTCTCCAGCGCCTTAATTTCACCACCATCAAATAAATTATCCATTGAATGTCGTTTATATTTCCAATTGTTCAGATTGCTGCCAGCGCCGACGCCGAATCTATTGTTAGTATGGATCGCCGCCGACGATGAATAGTTGCTCTCGTCGTTTGATCCTGTTGCCGGAATGCGTGGCTTCAATTTTGTACTATTGTTGATGTTGTTGTTGTTGTTGTTGTTGCTATTAATATGGTTATTGTTATTATTGTGAATGTGGTGATTCGTTGTAGTGGTAGTTGGCAAAGCACGAATATCCTCCATGGATTTCGAATGTATTACACTTTTGTTACAATTGCAAAAATTCTTGGAATTTTCAACCAACATATTATTATTCCTGTGATTATGATAGATGAAAATGTTGTTGTATATTTTTATAGGGTTTGTTTGGTATTATTTCATTTTTAGTTGATAACGAAAGGTAAAGTAGTTTACAGTGTCGGTTGATGCGCCATCGTTATACATATTTCAATTAGTTGCAAGGAGAATCAAAACAATAGGTGGAAATTGAGTAAAGAGAAGAGCCAACATTTACATATTAATGCATACATTGAGTCTACCATGTGGTACGATTCATTCATTAATTCATAGTATAGTATAGGTAGTATGAATACACTGCGCACTATACGCATAGTAAATTACACTAATTTCCGCGTCGGGTTACGAGAAGAGGAGGTGAAAATTCAATTTTCCGTAAATATCTGGAAAACTATGAGCGACGCAATATCCTGAGGACAAAATAAATTACACAACATTTCCATTGTAATTACATTTTCTTAGAAAATTGCTCCCCAGACGCAAAAAAAAACAAGGTGGAGCAGAGAAACGCATGTTTTTTGAACCGCGTACTAGCAGCATAAAGTAAGTAATTGGAATAGAGATGGAACTCCATATAACATTAAAATCTACTGAAAAACATTTTACCTTTGAGTGTGTGCTGTAAGTAACCTGTACATACACGAAGATATCTTCCTGTATGTACACCGTTACTTACAGCACACACTCAAAGGTAAAATGTTTTTCAGTAGATTTAAATGTTATATGAAGTTCCATCTCTATTCCAATTACTTACTTTATGCTGCTAGTACGCGGCGACGAGAGGGAGTATTGACCTTGAATGAATCTTGGCAGACTGCCCATACAACGCACTTTCAGTCGCTATGGAGCAATGGAGCGTAGAGCGTTCGTTTCCGAGCAGTACATACTTTAGAAACAATGATTCCGTAGTCAGAGTGCAACGTCTTTTCCCTCAAAATTTTAGAGTTGGACGTCGACGAGGTGCAGTGCAGTGCTTGATCGAAATACTGTACTCCAATGGATTACAGCGTTTAGAAGTACTGGATCTGTGATGAAAAAGAAACCACCTGGTCTTCCCAGTTCAGTACGAACTCCGGAAAATGTAGACAATTCACAATTCACAATTCAATTGCTAGTCCTAAGCGATCGGCTAGACCAGACGTGTCAATCTCGCGGGCCGCATGCGGCCCTCCTCGCAGTTCTATGCGGCCCGCGGCCATGTCGAAGCAGCACAATCTGTGTCAATACAAAAATGGTGAAATTGGTAAGGTGGATGGAAGATTATTTTAAGATTTTTTCTCCAAAGATGTACTAACAATTTGAGGCTGGTTATTTGATTTTATAAGACAGCTCATCTTTTTTGCACAGGACATTACTACTCTCAATACAAGCAATGCAGTTAATCAAAAATTTGTGGACCATGAATTGAGATTTATTTGGTAAAAAGGCAAAGCTTTAAAAACTACGGAAATCTTGGAATTTGTGACTAAATCACCTGGATGTGAAATTCCAACATAATAATCAGAGCCCAAGTGCCTGATTTTTAGACCTAAACTTATCAAGCTGTTGGTGCATGAGTTTGTTTAAAACCGTATCACAACAGTGAAAAAAAATTTGCTAAAATCAAGAAAAATATACAATAAAAAACAGCCAAGGAATAATTTTTCCTGATTTAAGATATATTTTCTTGTTCCAAGAAAAGTATTTGCTTAAAATAATGCTTTTTTATTTATTTTAAGCATAGACTTTTCTTTGAACAAGAAAATACATCTTAAATCAGGAAAAAATCTTCCTTGGCTGTTTTTTATAGTATTTTTTTCTTGTTTTCAGCAAATGATTTTTTCAGTGAAACAACTTTTTGTCTCTTTTAGCCACCTTTCTGCTGAAATTACTTTATTCTGACTAATTTGCCTCCCAATGTTATTTTGGGCGACCTGGACGAATGGTGCTAATTTTTTTTAATTATCTGTCCAAAATTTGGCGCAAAACATGTAATTAACAAAAAGTGGTTACTTGAAGATCAATCATATTTTCACGTTTTCGCTTCTTGTCTTAATTTTTTAATGTTGTTGAAGTACATTTTCGAAAAGAGAAAGTTCTCACAGATAATCCCGAAGCCGCTATAGCGATCCAGACTGCCTACCATATTTTACAAGAAAAAATATGTAATCAACTTTAGCAATACGATTATATAAAAGTTTTTAAAATTTTCCTCCTGCGGCCCACCTAAACCTGAGGAGAGTCTTATTTGGCCCGAGCCAGGTTTTGAGTTTGACACCCCTGGGCTAGACGATAGGCTGTAGCGCTGGGTATGTCAAGTCGTTCGCTTCATCGCATTTTACATGATGATCTTAAATTTCACCCGTACAAGATAATGATCGTCCAGCAGCATAGTGGAGGGGTTTTTGTGCAGCGCAGAGAGAGAGAAATTTTTACGGAAGATGAAGATGCTACAGTCTTCATGAGTGATGAAGCACAAGGAACTGCAGTTCCTGTGACATCAGCGCGCTACGTTGAAATGGTAAACACCTTTCTTCATCCAGAACTTGAAAGGCGTCAAGTGAATATGAGAGAAATATGGTTTTAGCAAGACGGTGCCACAGCTCACATGGTGTGAGCATCAATAGCACTGTTTCCCAACAGGTGGTCCGCGGACGGGGGGTGGGCCGTGAGAAACCCGTAGGTGGTCCGCGGGAAGACTCTGGAGACTTCTTACAAAAAAGTTATATTTTCTTGTGATTAATTAAACTCGTATGCCAAACACGAGCTCTCATTATCTTCTTCTTCTCAGTACCGTATAGCCCCATGTGGGGCCCTGGTGCGTTAACTCAGCCGTTTATAGGTAATTTCGAGTCAACGTTACACGTACGCATATCATTTCGGAGTGTATAAAATGTTGCAAGCACTATATATTTCCTATCCGCACATGTACGGAAATTTTCGGACCACGCCGAGATTCGATCTTCGGAACTCTAAACTATTAGCATCGTAGAGTGCGACTCAACCAAGTGAGCCACAGAGCGTGCTCTCATTATCATGTAACAGATTATCCAGTAAATACTTTGCTACTAGGTCTGTGATTATGGGAAGGTGACGGGTTGCTTAGGTTCGTTGCTTGTAGCCCAATTAATCAAAATTATCAACAAAATTCGAACCCGATTGAAAAAATTCAATGAGTTTTCGCGTTAAACATTGTCACAAATCCGAGTCTAAAGACCGGGCTATACCGATTACTGGATAATTTTCAATCAGAGTTAGCTCTTCCAGACCAGAAGTCACAAATTCCGGTGCGAGAAAAATTTCAGCTGATGTGGCAAGTGTTGACGCGACCAAAACAGTTTTCCCCTTCTCTCAACCTGACAATCATGGCAAATTATGGTTCCTAACAAGATAAATTCAAGCCCAATGACAATCGGTTGCGTGGCGAGTTTGTGGAATACGTCTTTGAAGAGATGGAAGCCGAACCTAATTTCTCATCTTCCGCAGACTAAAGCACCAAGATAACATATGTATGTGTTTTGCGAAGGATTTTAATATGATCAGAGGCTTTCCACTTTATTTTTAAAGGAATGGATAGACCTCGATAGGGAAATTTATTCCGGTGCGATATACAATATCTAGACAAAAAAAAAATCGAGACCTTAGTTTGTTTTATTATAATTGAATGGTGGTCCGTCGAGATCCATTTTCAGGCTAATTGGTCCGCAGACGTGTCTGAGTTGGGAACCACTGATCTATAGAAATGGTTCGACAAAATCTCCCAGTACATGTTATTTTGAGAAATGGAGATGTTCACTGGCCGCATCGCTCACCCGATTTGTCGATATGCGACTTCTTTTTGTGTGGATATTTAAAATCAAGAGTCTACATGAACAAGCCTCGCACAATCATCACCCGAAGAATTCCATTCATCAGGAAATTGAAGCCGTGCCGAATGAAATGCTGAAGATAGCCGTCCGTAACTTTCAGGAGAAGATCCAAATTTGTATCCAGCAAGAAGAACGTCATTTCCAAGACATTATTTTTCGAACATAATTAAAGTATGTATATTTCAAAACTGCATAAAAAAAATCTATTACTTCATGCTTGTTTTTAATAATTTAATCGAACCGTTTCCCAGTCATTCAATAGTGAAAAACATGCATTTCCTCTGCTCCACTCTGTATTATAGTGAAATTAATTTTTTCCAGATTTATGTACATTTCACACTGTAACTCTTGAAAAATGAAATGTAAGAGTCATAAGATCTTGTCAATATATTGCTAGCAGAATTTATTTGATTTATACCAAAAATTGTGCTTCGACCAAGGACATCTCCTCACTCCTCTTAACATTTTTCAAAAAGTTATGTCTGTAACTTCCCTTCAAATTACGCAAGGCAGGTCAAATTTGATTGAGTGCCTAGTGTAAGCCCCATTATGCTACCCACCACAAGTTACTACCATCCGGTCAAAACTAAGGGTATCCCCAAGCAAAGTGAATCCCAAAACGACCGCAATCACTTTCAAATTCTATCTAAAATAGAAAAAAAAGTGTGTATCCTAGAATATCATTATAACAGTTAAGTGTAGCGTTTGAATGTATGTTTAAAAGTTCGTGTTAAAGCGTGCCTTATAAATTCGAAAAATCGGGTTTAAAGGTTGCTTGTACACTTTAGTCGTAGAACTGGTACTACTGACTTCCAAACCCAATTTGGTGTTATTTGTATAGCGTGAGCTTTGGAAAAAATTCGAAATCCACACCTTTTGGGGCGCACCTAATTTTCGATGCATAAATAAATATGGTCGGTGACTAAGTGACAAAGCCCCAATGTAGAAGTTCATACCTATTTTCTGCAAATTTGTAGTTCAAACTTTTTCTTTGCAACCATCTCGGACTCTGTCATTAAACTAAAAAATAGTCACAATATCTACAGATTTCGGATATTTTTTGACATCAATAAAACTCTTTGTTCAAAAAACCTATTTCGGCACGTCAACATTGAGCAAAGGTCCCAGGATGTGGCTAAAAACATTTTTCTGAGAATTGCTTCATTCTGCCGATATTAATATGAAACAATCATGCCCATTTCCAACATTTCACTCCATTCATTCCATTAATAGGACACTCATTTCGACTGATTGAATTTCATTAAAATCCAAACGTAAGGGGAGTGAGGAAACGAGTGGAGTAAATAAAATATAACATCTACAACAGTAAGCTAATGATGTAATTTTTCTATTTTGAGATGAAGTAGTTTTACATCTTCTAAAATAATGTTTCGTCTTTCTCTCGAAACCGGAAGATGACACTTCCGATTTCGGGAATCCCTAGCCAGCGCCCGATCTAGGAAGAGGCAAGCCGAACGGCCGCCCGGGTCACCACATTTTGGGAGCGGCATTCTGATTATAGCACTTCATAAAAATAATATTGTTAGAGACGTCGAATCACAGTAAACTGTGAATTCGTGTGTTTGCATGATGGATGTATTTGTGATTCGCACTCTCATTGAATTTTCTTGAGTATATAAGGAAGACAGAAAACTACCAGGGAGCGAAGGGAAGTTTAGCTTTGAGCACCAGGAGGCGAGAATTGGAGAACGAGCGAAGGGATAAGCAAGTGAAGAAGAACCCTTCGAGCCTACAACAAATTGGTGTCAGAAGTGGAAGTATTGCGTGGGACATTAACGACCTAACGGTCAAGGAGCTGAAGATTGAGCTCGGCGCCCGTGGTGTATCGATAACGGGCAATAAGGATCAGCTACGGTTGCGACTTCGGGACTTGCTTCAACGAGAGGGACATGATCTGGATTCCTACCTGTTTACCACTAGTGACGACGGCGGAACTGTTGAGGAGAAGAGAGATAGCTGTGAGCAGCCTGATTTGGTGTCGGTCAGTGACGACGACGGAGCTGTCGAAGAAAAGAGAGATAGCTGTGAGCAGCCCGGGCTGGCGTCCGTCATGGCCGTACTGCAAAATATGACCGCAAACATGGACAACAAGCTCGAAAAAATAGTCAATAAGCTTGTGAAGATAGATGCTCTCGAATCAAAACTGAGCAAGCAGTCGGAAAACATAACCAAACAGTTCCAGTCGCTCGAGGAAAAATTGGAACAACGCTTTGGAGAACAGGCAACACGAATTGATCAGCTCGACTCGAAGATTGCAGTACATTCATCGATACTGAAGGAACATTCTTCGAAATTTAGTGAAATCGACACCCGACTGCAGAACATCCGAGAACAGTTCACAAGTCAAGTCGCTGTGGCTCTGAATTGGAATTGTGACGAAAAAGGTCATCTTTTGCGGGACTGAATGACGACGGACGAGAATGTGGAAGTTGCAAGGCAAGGAAGAATAGCTACAGGAAGCCCCAACCTACAACTGCTCCCTACGATGAGTGAGCGGAAAACGAGTAAAGGCCAATTTCAAGGGGCAGAAATTGCCTGACCGAATCCGTGGCCCCAGTAATATCATTGTTTCAAGAGTTCACCACGATAAAAATTATCTGTGCCTCAGCGGGAGAATCGACACAGAATGGCGAACAATAGTTATCGACACAGGAGCCTCTAGGTCCATTATTCGATCCGATATAACTAACCTGCGGATAGATGTCAACCCGAAGAAGCTACTGAAGACAGCGACAGGCGAGACGATGCCGACCCGAGGATAAGTCGAGCAAGAAATCCAATTGGGCGATTTACGTTTCCGACACCGATTCCTAATTGCGGACATTACAGATGAATGCATTTTAGGAATGGATTTCCTGCGACAATATCGTTTCACTCTGGATTTGGGAAAGCGAATACTAAGATGGCGAAATAACGAAGTTCCAATAGACGTCTTTCACCAGGATGCTTTCCCAGTACAAATCGTCGCCTCATCTGACATCACGATACCAAAGGCGTCCGTGGGTATGGGCCAGAACAGATAAGGATATTGGGTGCCATAATAATTTCTTGGTCGAGGCAACAAAAACGACAGATTTGAAGAATTTGATGCTGGCCCGAACATTGGTGAAAACGAGTAACAACAACCTAGTACCGGTACGAATATTGAATGTATCTGAGAGGGACACAAAGATGAAAGCAGAAGACGTAATAGGCCAGGGTGAACCAGCTATAAATGTTGAGAATTTATTTGAATTTGAATTTAATAATTTAACTGTGGCACCACTATAATGAATTTGTTAGAATTGTGGTAGGCCTGTATAGCCGTCATTAAAAATGTAGAATAGTCAGTCAGTGTAGTCACCCGCCCGCCCACGTTGGAAGAAGACTAGTTGTGAGTAATCGCTAAAAATCTTCAGAATCCTGTAATTAATGATTATTGTAATATTACCAGGAAAATAAAACGCAACGCGCAACGCAACGCAACGCCACGCCACGACAAACGTCTATTGTGTTCTTATTTTTTAGTCCCTCTCGACCAACGGAATCAACAATAGTCGTTACCGAATTGAAAGATGCCGCAGTAAGCCGTAACCCTGAAGGACATTCGTCAGACATTATCAGCTCCCTACTGCAGCCACGAACCGTCACCGAACATGTAAACCACCTGAAAGAGAGAATGAATCAAGTACATCGACAAGTGCGGAATCGGATCAATATATCGACTGGCCGAATGAAGACACGGTATGACTTGCCTGCCAATGCAACACAATCCGCAGAAAATGACCTTGCATGGTTCTACAATCCTCGAAGGCGAAAAGGACTCTCACCGAAACTACGACGCGATTGGGAAGACCCATACTGGATCGTCAACCGAATACATTACGTGGTATACCGGATACAGCAACACCAAAAACGCCGAGCAAAGATGAAGGTGGCTCACTCGGATCGACTAGCACCCTTCTTCGATAACGACGATTGATTCGGGGCGAATCAGCTTAAGGAGAGGGAAGTGTTAGAGACGTCGAATCACAGTAAACTGTGAATTCGTGTGCATACATGATGTTTATTTATGATTCGCACTCTCCCATTAAATTTCCTTGCTAATCGTTAGAGACGGCGAATCACAGTAAACTGTGAATTCGTGTGTTTGCATGATGTATGTATTTGTGATTCGCACTCTCATTGAATTTCCTTGAGTATATAAGCAGGACAGAAAACTACCAGGGAGCGAAGGGAAGTTTAACTTTGAGCACCAGGAGGCAAGAATTGGAGAACGAGCAAAGTGATAAGCAAGTGAAGAAGAACCCACCGAGCCTACAACAATATTATACGATACAAAAAGGCAAAAGGCGCAATTCAACATTAAGCTCGGTTAAAAGAAAGCTCTAGATTAGGCTGGATGTATGGGTTTTGGCAAGGGAATGTTTACACAAGCACTGCCCATATGCTATTGGTTAGAAGTTGAAGAAGCTGAATTCGTGTAAATGATTTTCATTCAAGGATTCAATTTTAGTGGCCTGGGTGAAGGGAGGCGATGTCATCTTCCTGAAAAAAATCCGATACCTAAGCGGTACTTCCTAGCTCATTGGCTAGCTGATTGTCATTAATGTCCCTTCGGATATATTCAGAAAAAAAATGTATTGAATTATTTCTGAGTTTCCATACGAGCATTTATTTATTTATAAAAAGCATGCTGAACAGAATGAAAATAAATCCAATAAAATTAAAAGACTAAAATGTTAAGACACAGGAAAAAAACGAGGAAAATAATTCAAATAAAGTAAGTCTTAGAAGAAAAAAAAAACTAAACCGACGCTAATTTCGGGTGCGGCCGAAATTTGGATACCCTTCACTCTCATCGGGCCTTTTCAGGCTTACCTATGACTTGTGTTTAATTCTAATTCTAAGGCAACGTGTGTGTGTGAGGTTTGGTTCACATAAGTGAGCAAATAAAAAAAAATTGTCTTAGAAAACTTTATTGGAGGAGGCTGGGGACATAGTCCCATAGTACCATTCCATTTGTTTTTGAATTTTTCGTTGTTTCGATAAAGACATATTAATACAAGGTTTTTCGAATTTGGTGTAAAAAAATGTTTCTTAGAAGAACCTAATTTGGAGTGTTGGGTTTGTATGGCAGCCCCATTACCCCATGGTCCGATTCCATTCATTTTTACATATGTCTTGAGGCATCAAGAGAAATAGAGGTTTCTTTGAAAATGGTGCACAAATTAAAAAGTTACTTTAAAATAACTAACAAACTTACTTTAAAATAACTAAAAAAACACTTTGCAGAATGGCATTCGATTCGAAAAAGGTTTATTTCGGGAGTGGTCAAAATTTCCATTCTCAAGTATCCATTGGACTAATAACCATGCAGCATTATTCGTTTCAATATTTATTTTGTGACTAGGATAGATGAGTTTGATTGGTGGTGCAATACAAAATACACATTTTTCTTAGAAAAAAATACTGTTGTGGTGGAGTTTCTATAGCAGCATCATGATTCCAAAGTCTGTCACCATCATATATTTGTATCGTTTCTAGAGACTTATTGGTTTTGATTGGTCGACCAAGAAGAAAAATATTTTTTTAAGAACCTACTTTAAGGAGTGGGGTTTCTATGGCTACAATGTCCAATCCCATTTATTAGTGTGAGGTTGTAATTTTTGCAAAAGTAAAAAAGTTTTTCATAAATGAACCTAAATTGGGGGTGTGGAGTCTCAATGGCAGCCCCCATCGTTCGATTTCGATAACTCAAACACACAACTGCAACAGAACTCAGTATGTGTGAATAATTTCATCTTGAAATTTAAAACAGACGGACAAAGCTCAATCGACTCCTTAATTGAGGCATTGAGTTCACTGTACAAAAATATAGGTACGTCGATTTTAGTATTACACCACCACTGTAGTCTAACAACAAATCAACTACAAAGCTCCAGATTAGGGTTTTAATTCAAGGAGAAAATTAAAGGGGTTGTACGCGTAGAGCAAAATAAACATACAGAAATATCACTGGCGAACCAACATGAGCGAGAAAGGTGTAAAAATCATCCGGTATTTATATGAAATTCATTTAGGCCTTAGTCACACATGGTTGGACAGTAGACATCGACATTCACGCAACTTACGCATGTCATTGATCAGTTTGGGATTTCAAAAACTCAAAATAGAACCGTGCTATTTACCATTAGTTACAGGTTACAAGCAGTCGAGGAGGCACCTGTAGGGCCATTCATACATAAATTGTAGAATCAACCAACATTTCAATTTTAAATTCCTAGCCCATGCCCAACAAATATACGGCGGCATGTTTAAGCGTATGTTGTCTAATTGTTGATAAATCTGTCCAAATCAAATTTTTCTTTTTTTCGAGCCACTAGCGCTACTGGCAGAGCTGTCGATTGTTGTCTCATGTATTATTTATAAAAATGATTCGACTATTGGCACGGCCATAAAGGGTTCTGGAAACTACCACAAAAGCCACCGAAAATCATAACTCTTGTGATTTGCCGAAAAAAAAAGGTGTACGGGACAAAATAAAAAATTATGTAAGAAAATATGATGGTAATCTGTGATCTGTGGCTGACTTGATTGAGTCGCACTCTCCGATGCTAGTAATCTAGAGGTCCAGAGATCGAATCACGGCGTGGTCCAGGAAATATGTAGTGCTTGCGACATTAGATACACTCCGAAACTCTATATGCTATGTAACGTTGACTCGAAGTAGCCTAAACGGCTGAGTGAACGCACCATGCCTCACAAGGGGCTACGGTACAGACAAGAAGAAGATCGTAAGACTGTGTGCCAAATATTGGCGAAAATTGTACAAGCACCTCTCCTTGACAAAACTTGGAAATAAATGAAATTTGTTTTAGGGTAAAATCACAAAAATTTGATTTTGAAGCTCTGTGAAAACCAATCCAATTTTAGGTGGGTTAGTTTTGTTTTTCAGAAAAATTCGTTACCAGTGGTTATAGTTTATTTCGCTTTTCTAGCTCTTGTAGTTTCAGAGATAATGAGGTTTTAGTTTTGTGAGATAATGCACACACACGGGGAATCCATGGATTCTGAGTTCAACGAAACTCCATAAAAAAATGACAGCTGGGCAAGTCTTAATTTTTTATATGTTAAGTTCTGTTTTAATCAAAATAAAGTTAAAGCCCTGTAAATAGTCACCATAACTCCTTTCCAATTGAACTGGTATGATTTATGAGCTTACCATTTATTTTGAGTAAATTTTTCATAACGCGCCGCAATGGCAAAGAATTCTATAGCTGCAGACAGTTAAAATTAAATAGCATCAGTAACTTTAAAATTATACTCGATGTTTATTTCGGCATTGTGCCCTTTTCGCAGTTTTAAGGACCTCTTCCCTAGAATTTCTCTCAAGCAAAATACATTTCAAGTCTCTGAGAAACTAGAGTCCACAAAACAACCAAAGCAGTTTTAAGATTTTATTTTCCAATAGAAAGTTTATTCTTCCTACATTCCTACATGTACAGAAGCGAAAACGAAAGAGTTAAGCAAGTAACTTTGTATTGCAGTCACTATCACACATCTTTTTAAAAAAAAAATCCGTCCGGTTACTATAGACTATAAAAAATGAGGAATCAGTGAAATATAATGGATTTAAGCCAAACATTGGATCACCTAACCCCAAAACCTATTACACAAAAAGGTCAACACCACTAAATAGCATACTTTACTGAACTGTTTCACCCCCTATAATTATATTTTTCACAATTGCAAAGCAGCATCATCTAATCATTTTGAACTTGAATTTTAAACGGAATTTGCATTGAATAGAAATTAAATGTGTGAAAAGCAAGCGAGTAAATGCAGACCCATTTCGCACTCGAACTTGTTAATGTTAACTGATCATGATGATACATAGTGTAATAATAAATCAAATTATATATTTCGAAAAATTGCATAAAAATATTCACGAAATTGTTTTAATATATACCTATGATGAGATGACCATTTAAACTCGTTTAGTGTAATGCGATTACAAAAGAAGCTAATTTATTAAAAAAAAAGCGCCATTGCCACAAATTTGGGAATTTCCGGCGATTTATAAAGATTTTGACTGATTAGGTCAGGTTATGATTTAACAATTAACAAACGTTTTGAAATATATCGGTATGTTTCTTGTTTTATTATTGCCCATTTTGTTGAATTAGCTAAATTATGTTGCGAAGTTGGTAGGTATTTTTTATTTAAAATATTTCATTGAAAAAGTGAAAATTGCTCGAAACTGTAAAAATGTAATTTCGCATGGTACACAATGTATTCATTAATTAAATTTGAAGATAAATGGATTCAATTTTGAATTATAGATCGATGTGATCTTCTCGTGAAGGAGTTTTCGAAATGTATTATTTATCCTTGCATTAGATAAAAATCAACCAATTCGGGCGTCACGATGTTAGTAGTTCAACTCCTCCGAATCGGCCGATCTTTATGATTTTTTTTCTTTGTATATACTGCTAGACATCAGATTAGGTTGTAAAGTATATTTCATACACGCCAGATGTCTCCTTTTTTAATCGTGAAAAAATATGTAAGGAGATTTTAATGCGAGCGGATCGAGCACACGATGGCGGAGCGATCGAAACGAGCTTTCACAGCTTGTTTTTTATAAATTTGTCTTTTGGGTAGAATGTCAAATTTATAATTTGTAAAAAGTCAAGGAAAAACCAGCATAATTGCCATAATAAAGCACACATTATGTTTTCCGAAAATATCTCACCAACCAACAAGTCCGAGTTCAAAATTTGTGTAAGGCCGCCTAAGGTAGGTAAGCTAAAGATTTTCACTTTCATCGACCACACCTTTTTAAATATACACAAACCAAACATCATACAACCCGCTGTTTGTAAAATTCTAATCCACACTTCACCTTGAAACAAGTTTATCAAGTCATCGTATCATCATCATCGTATCTTTTACATCAATCTTCACCTTTCAAAAAATCACACTCAAATAAACAAAAATAAAACAACCAAAAACCACATCCGAATAACTCAACATCAACATCCATTTCCGCATTAACATTTTCAATCAAAGAAAAACGATAAGAAAAGAAAAACAAAACGAAAAGTTTTGTTTTCGATTAACAACTCATTTTTGAATTTACAAACGAAATAGAAATTACTATTGTCGGAGTGTCGGACGTCGTCGTTTTACGTGAAAAGTGAAATTTTTCGATAAATTCCAGTTCGAAAGACGAATAACTATGTATACACACATATAGAAAAAAGAGACAACTAAAAATAATAAAAATTAAATATATAGTTGCCGCTATCATCACATTTCATTCACCTCACTATGACAGCTAGATGCTTTGCTCGTATACTCGTACATACAGCAAAATTTATCTTCGCAGGTAGTTTCAAGACGTGAATAATTTATAAACAAAGATTGAAGTGAGAAGACAAAAAACACGCATAACACTAAGATAAATAGGAGAAAGATTAAGTATGTACAGGCAGAAAAAAGAAGAGCACACTGCAAAACACAGAGCAATATCGAGCAATTATGTTACATTGTAAAGGGTTTTCCAATAGGGACGCTTGATCTTTGAAATGAAAAAAAAAAATACATGTAGGAGAGATATTTGCGAATTTTTTTTTTTATTTGAAAGGTCCATCGACCCCATTACATATGGAATATGACATCATTCAAATGACCGCCACGGCTTCGGTTGGTGGCGCGCACACGAAAGGTCCAATTTTCGATGACTCTGGCGCACAAATCGCCGTCAATGGTGAGCGATACCGGTCGATGATAACCAACTTCTTTTGGCCTGAAATCGAGAATATGGATCTGCACAACATGTGGTTTCAACAGGACGGCGCTACGTGCCACACAGCACACGCTACGATGGATGTTCTGCACGAGCAATTTACGGGCATGGTCATCTCGCGCGGAGGCGACGTGAACTGGCCACCGAGATCGTGCGATTTGACCCCGCTGGACTTTTTCTTGTGGGGTTTTCTTAAGTCGCAGGTCTATGCCAACAAACCGCAAACCACCGATGCCCTCAAAGTTAACATACGCCACGCCATCGATCAAATACAGCCCGATTTGTGCGCCAGAGTCATCGAAAATTGGACCTTTCGTGTGCGCGCCACCAACCGAAGCCGTGGCGGTCATTTGAATGATGTCATATTCCATATGTAATGGGGTCGATGGACCTTTCAAATAAAAAAAAAAATTCGCAAATATCTCTCCTACATGTATTTTTTTTTTCATTTCAAAGATCAAGCGTCCCTATTGGAAAACCCTTTACTATGTAGTTCAGTCAAAACGTACTTTAAAGTAAAAGGAGAAATATTAATATGTAATTAAAAAATATTTTTCTTATTTTATGAAAAAAACTTGCGCATGATAATGCTCTAATATAGCAGCCCACGCGAAAAACTAGAATTCAGTTTCAATTCAAAACGAAAGAATTGAGCGAGTAACCTCGACAAGTTAAATAGAATATACTGCGAAGAGCCACTTTAAATCTCCTAAGACAAAGAAAGCTTGCAAATGGGTGTGTATCGTAACCATGGTTACATTTTCGGTACACATATGGATCATCGAGGATCTACAAATGCCCCAGCTAAACCGCCATAATTGTTTCCAATTTCCAGGCCAAGACAAATATCTCGGTCCTTAACCATTTCCCTGGCAGTCCCAAATGGTATTACGCATTCACCTGAATATGAAATCGAAAATAGCTGCAGTATTCCAAAATTCTTTCAAAATGTTCCCAAATGAAAGAAACTGATCATCTAGACTGTTAATGCACAGATAGTCCCAGAAATAAATTGGGTGCGGGCGGGGGCGTTATAGGCCATTTTCTAAAAATATTCCAAGCGAGAGATCGTGCATTGAAGATTAGCAAATATTGTGCCCACCAATTAAGGACTAAGCTACTACGGACAGACTAAATATGTAAAAGCCTTAGGCTACGACCCATAAAAACTGGGGGCACTGGGCAACAATTGTGCAACGGAGATAATATTGCCGACTGAATGCGCTTCTTCCGGATCAATCTACACTTAGAGATTCTCTAGCCTAGTGGTTCTCAACGTTTTATACGAGAAGACGTATCTTTCCAGCTCTAAATAATCTTGCGTCTCCGGAAAAGTGTTACGATTGTCGTGTTTTCAGCTAGGGACCTGAGTATCACCTGCTTCGTTTCAAAATTTGACAAAGAGAGAGACCTTGGGAGGATTAGACATTTTCCTTTTGGATTTTTAACTGTATTTTCGTTTGTTTGTAATTTTAGGAACTGACTAACATATAATCAGCAAAACGATTTTTGCTGCCATCTCCGTAGCGTAGTAATGGGCAAATTTTGACTAATAAAAATTAAGGAGTTTCCAAAATGGATGTAGAATGTTTGTACACAAATTGCTATGTAGAATTAGTGCCAGAATGTTTATGGCGCATCGTGTGAATAGGCTGTTCCGAGGTTACATCTAACGACGACCTCCTTTTGATTCCTAGTCAATTCAAGAGGCGCGGGAGCGTCGCGCCCGCCAAAGAAAACCACGAGAAGCGAACAAGTATGTATAAAGCCGGCCCCATACCGACCGGAGTGTGGCAAACACCGCACAAAAGATTGATACGAAAAATCGTGCAGCAGCAGTGCAGCAGTGGAACCGGTCTTTTGCGCGGTGTGTGCCACACTCCGGTCGGTGTGGGGCCGGCCTAAGATTACCGAATCGAACATGGATTCTTCATTTGCAGAGGCGCAAAATATTCAGCACATTCACCTTCATCCATTCAGGCTATCAAACTCTTCGACCAGTGAACTAACTCTTATGCGTTATATGCAACAAACAGCATTTTTTTCTTAAACAGACTTAAGCGACTAACCCAATTGCAGACTGCAATCGACAGGATTCCACAGTTTTTTTCCCGGGATTTACTAACCATTTAGGTTTGCAAAAAAGATAGCAAAATACAACCGGATCCTGTCGCATATGATAGTGAGGACTAAACAATATCCTTTTTGTGTCGGAAGCCATAAAGATATAAGAAACCAAACAAAAGTTTTGGTTAGAGGAATTTTTCACAGTACTAATGAAGTATTCTTACGGGATATATGGGCAGGACAGATATACATTTTTTTACGCAAAACAACGTATGGAGGGAGGTTTGGTACGAAAGATGATATTTTATGAAAATGGCAGTGGCAATATGGAAAATGTTCGTTTACACTAGAGACTTAACTACAGCCTTAACTAGAGCCTCGGTTTAAAATTTGAGATCGTTGTAGCGCAACATTTACAGAGCATTAACAGAACGCTAACAAAATGTTAACAGAACGTTGATACAGCTCTAACTAAATTTTAACAGAACGTTAAAAAAGCATTAACATAGTTACCGGAATAATACATTACCAAAGTTAAACGTTTCTTAACAGAACGTGACTGAGAATTAATGGAGTTAACAAAACTTTTACAGAGTTTTTGTTTTTTTTTTCTATTAGCGGAACGTTGTAATAACTTTACCAGAACGTTAACAGAGCAATAACAAAGCGTTAACAGAACATTAACATACGCTGACCAGACGTACAGAGTTTTGCTGTACAGTACAGCATTTGGACCTGCCGTAGAGCATTGCGAAATGTACAGCAAAATGTACAGCATTCCCCAAGCCACACAATTTAATTCACTACATTATCAGCTTTTGTCGTGCTCTGTGGTCGTGATCGTTCGGTCGCCACTCTGTGAAATAGACACTCATAGAGAAACGAGTTTCCAAACTCGGCACGACTCGTCGCAAGTTTATTATTCAGAAGAATATGATAAGAATCATTCTTATTTCTTATCGTAGAATAATAAACTAACAATGCGACTAGGAAGTGGTATGGCTGACAACCGTATCACACTCCGAATTCAGTTGTCTTTGTAACGTTGATGACTACACACGGTAGTTCGGTAGTCATCAACGCACCATGCTCCACTAGGAGTTCCGGTAACCGAGAGAGAGACATTATAAGCTCCTCGGTGAAGCCAGCGATCAGTCTTGTTTGCTTTTAATGTGTAAAGTTGGACCCCTGGTTTTATGTACTCCATCCAATTCCCCTATCACCCTCTATAGAAAAATGCATATGCTAAAGAGAAAACTTTGCAAGAGTTTTTAGATTAAATTTTTTTTCATAATATATCCTTCGCTTCGAACCCGTTAAAATGCATATCATTTCTAATGTAACCATGGAGGGATGCATACTCTCCTCCAGAAATATCGCAACGAACTATCTACCGCTTTGGGGGTTATCCTCAGACACCACTCCATAGCTACATTGAAACCGTCCCTGGAAAACCATCACCAGCTTAAGAATTCTCGGCCCAATGAGGTATCAGCTAATCTATTGCAATAAACGCAACGAAGCTTTTAACGGAACCTACTTTGGTTAGGAGTATCATGAAAAGCCAGAATCCATATCATACGACTGTCGCATGCTTGTTAAGGAGATCCAGTGACGTAGATACCTTTTCGGAAAAGGGAGAGGATCAGTGGTCAGGATTGTTTTTTCAGTACAGTGGAAGTGCATTAAATGAATTTTAGAACAATAAGGAATAGTAATCACCACATTGTTTCTATGCTTGCTTTTCAACCGATTAGAAAATTCTTTTTGTCGTTTGAAGTCTGCTGACGAAATCTAAAAATTCTGCTTGTTTAGCAGAGATTCCGGAGGAATAGGTTTGGCATAGCTAGGAAGAACCGTGAATCGCCTAATAATTTTAAGTACGCAGAACACGCTCTACACCTTGAAAGTTCAATCCTGGAAAGTTGTGGGGTGAACTTAAAATTTAAGGTTTGTCAGCAATACCGAGCGGAAATGTTAGGAATCGTTCCCGCACTGGAGATGAATGTGGTAAAAATAGGCCTCAGTGGTTTGTCTGCAGCATTCAATAATGTTCTGCAGAGCGAGGATGCAGGACGCAAAGCCCCTTTAAAGTATGTAATACCGAAAGATGGTGAACTGGATGGTTGTGATTTTATTCGAGAAAAATATTACATACCTACATACCGGGTAGCATGATGCAGTATTGTTCAAGCAAGTTAGTCCAGCATGTGCCCTAATGCCGCTCAATTAGACCCCAGTATCACTAGTTATCCAACAATACTGCGATGTTCATTATAATGCAAAATTGTCTTAGTAAATTTCACCTAATCTGTTCTTGTAGCACTCGCACTATTTGAAAACCAGCGCCAGAAGAAATCCAAATCTGATGTACGCCAGTATAGCTAGGAATTGTCAAAATTCTAGCCAAGGCATTAACAATTATGCAATTAAAAATACTGTAAAAGGGTTAATTCCGATATTTCCCTGTGGATAGCTATTGTTACAAAATGTACCCGATTAATAGCAAAGAACTAAATTTATATTAATTTAGTATAAAAAAATATGTGTGACCAGGGGGATAAATCTCCGCTTATCAACGCCACTGAGGAGACCATTGATAAGTTTAGGGCTCCCTGTTTAGTATCAACAGGACCTTGCCTTCCCAAGGTTCACCACATATTTCCGAGAATATCGACTACTATTCCTTCTCAATTCTGTTTAGGAAGATATCATTTATGAAGAGAAGAAGGATGAGATAGTTCTATGGCATCCATCGTGGTGGTAGCCTCGTGTTTCTCCAAATCGGCGTGAAAACGTCATTCCGCTAATATGTGTACAGCATTGGGTCTCCGGCGGTTTTTGTTCAGGTAATGAGATCAGCATTAGGCTCAGCAGTGTTATTTATCCCCATAAATAGGTACTCATTTAACATCTGAGTGAGATCATAGTCCGTCACAAGCTCGTGAGTTCGAAAAACACCATGATCCACGGTAAGATTCGAACTCATGACCCTGTACACCGAAGGTGCGCGCACTAACCGCTAGACCAGCCAGACCCATGAATGACTATTTAGCCGGTTTAAAAGCTGAATGGCGATTCTCCACAGGGATGCCTCCCCACGGAACCTTCTCCATAGGTTCCGACTTTAGCTGGTCGACTTGTGTAACACTACAAACACCTCGAGTCCAACCCCTAGATGAGTAAAGTCGATGGTATCCTGGACACGCCCATCCTCGAGCTACACTATTCGCAAAAGACTTCTGAATAGCAGGTGTGATCCTCCTTTGACCTCCTAAAAGTTGTAGCTTAACGAATTGAACTTGCTAGTCCAGGATCTTTAAACCTGGTAATACCCGTATACTTGATGGCTGCTTCTTACTAGGCAGTAATGCGAGTCGGCCCGTGTGGGCATCAATCCGCAAACCAGTTAGGTATTAGGTGCATAGGCGTATTGCATAGGGCCATTCTCTCTAACTAGCCCCTTCGAGGCTCAGGTTATGCGAAGTCTTCGTACAGACCCAACCATACTAGAAGCCTTCCTTGGCACTTTCAGGTTCGTGGTGTCACAACTCACCAGAAATTCATCCTGTCACAGACCACCTGCAATAATAGCGGAGACAGACTACAAACAAATCCTGGAGTTGATTTAAATTAATCAAGTCAAACCCTAGATACTAGATCGAATCGTATTTCACTAAATTTAAAATGCATCGTAAATTGTACACTCGGCTTCATAAAAATCGGGCCACTCGCCACTTTCGAACTCAAATTCAATTTTCTCTAAAAGTAGGAAACTTACAACTACGAAAGTTATATCTACAGAAAGTGCATTTAAGGATTTTTATCTGAAGTACCGTCAACTCACGCAACAAACACAATGCCTGTTTTGATTAGAGTTCGCGCTTATCGTGTGGCCCGGTTTCATTGAAGCTCAGTGTACTTGTATTGTTCAAATTGCAGGACAATATGCACCAATTGTTAATTTAATAAATCCTGTCCATAATGTTAATCCCCTATAAGAAACCATTAATTTAAAGTGAAGTGGATTAAAGTGATGCCATTAACTATAAAAACATTTTTACAAAATTAAGGTTGAAAGGTGCCCGCCAAAGAAAAAATAATCAGCTAAAAAAAATAAAACTATTTATATCACTCATACACAGTTTCGCATGTCGGCTGGATAGGAATTCAGGATAGGCCGGAATGTACGGGATTGTTTTTCAATGTAGTTTGGTCGGGAGCTCGTTTAAGATGTAAATGGAATCTGTTGGTCCGTATTGCCAAAGAATACATTGAAGATAGTCCTCAATATGCAGGCTTATCCAGTATATCTACATAAAATGCGACACAGCAGATGAGTGGCGGATAGTAATGATATCATGATATCAATTCTTTTTATAGCTGATAATTTTTTCTTTGGCAGACACTTGTACAACTTGTGAGATAAGATAGACACAACCATTACAAACGAAAATGGCAAATAACCATTTTAGTAGAATACTTTCAGTTTTCAGTCGGCGGACTACGCCACTGTCAGAATATTTGCTACACAAATTTGAAGAGGAAATGTTATCACTAAATTTATAAACCTCACAGGGTTGACTAATATTATCTTCAACTGATCGTATGTAGTCTGATTTTTTATGAGAAACCCACTTGAGGTAAAATGACTTGACTAATTGGTTTTGAAATTTTCTTGCACGTTTCTTGGAATGAAATCAAGGATGTTGAGAATCGGATGTATATGGTAAATTGTATAGCAGGCACCATAAAATAAATAATATGGTAAATTTTATATACATGATTTAATTGTCGTGGTTGTGACCAAATCGGATAGCAACCAGATTCTAATTTGTCAGTTATGCAATCAAATTAATTTCATAAGAGGCTGCATGTTCACAAAGAAGAAGGGTTTTGCAGAGATTACGGAATACTAGAATTTTCCGGATTTCCTGAGTTACTGAAATCATAAGTCGTACATTTTTTTATCCGTATAATATTCCAAAGAGGACACCTGCTTCCAATTACCAATCCAGTTTACTTCCATGTCACACATGCCGCTAGGCACATCACCAAACCAATTCAAACAACTTGATATGTTGATTAGATTTGCAAAAGTTATAATGATGAAACAAATACGAAATAGTACCAATGAAATTCCGCATGAAGATTAACAAATCCAGTTGTTCCGGTCTAACATCTCTAACGTGCGCGGCGCAACAGCTATAGCAGTTCTAGTTGTAGCCATAAGTGCGTTTAACGAATTTTTGAGGCCAACTTATCACTAAAAAAAGAATATTCAAACACACCCATAAAAAAAAAAAATTTTGAGATCAATGCAATGCATTTTTTCATCAAAAATTCTTCTATAAATTTTTCGCATAGACGAGCACTTCCTCACACCATACACCATTTGGATCAAATGTTCATTCGTAATGTGTGTGCGCGCGCGGTGTTCATACTGTTAACTCCGGAGGAAATGGAACAACTCAGCAATTTACAATAAGCGTTATTGCGCTTAATTATCTAATTTAGATATACAATTTTCGGCAATAACGTATTATATAGTCTTATGCGAAGAAAGAAGCGGCAAACAGCAGCACACTCACAACACCTAACATTGAATATTGCTTTGATTCACCCCGCGCATTATAAGGCACAAAAAAAAAGTGATAATCGCCACGAATAAAAAATCAGAGAAAATTATGGACACAAAAGACACACGGTAGAAAAGTCAATTTCGAATAAAATAGAAAGAAAATAAAAAAACGAGAGCGCATCAAAGACACAAAAGTGGCATTAAATTGCAGAAAATCGCACAAGTGCGATTTCCCATTTTTATAAAATCGTTGAATACAACACACTATTACCGAGCTATTTCGAATAGTTTGCTCTGATTCGTCGCTAAACGGGACGACGAACGTTGCATTTGCATATTGCGATAATGGCTTTGCAGTTTGAGATCATTGTTGCAATCATGATTGTTGTTGCAATTGATCGACGACAGACACTTTTGCGATTGTGACGAATGCAAAATATGCTTCGATTGATTACGACTAATATAATCCGGATTTGAATTTTTATTATTGTGATTTCCCTGCAAGCGTGAATGATGCGACGAAACGGACATGGGCGAGTAGTAAGGATACTGCTGGTGTTGAGGCTGTTTAGAGCTCACTTTCGTCGTAACATAGTCAAGGGCGTTGGTTGATTTCGAAAGGTTACTATACGCCTTACTGGCTCCCAGTGGATAGAAATTATTCGATCGAATGTATTTGACGTTGTTGTTGTTGTTGTTGCTACTGCTACCGTTGTGGTGGGTCGATTTCGAAAGCCATGACCCTTGATGTGACGACACACTACTTTCTTTTGGATAGCCCCATAATGGTTTCTTCTCGTTACCACTTCTCAACATTATGCACAGATCTTTTCACAAAGCACATATTTTCAATATTCACCCCCGAAAACACCACTATGTATGATGAATTGATTTTGTTTTGCAGTATAATAATTTTCCCTTTTTAAACTTTCAATTTTCAAGGAATCCAATTCACACTATACACCCTAATACAATATGCGCACTCTCGCGTAATCCACAAACTTTTCGATTTCGCCACTGATCTACAATGATACGATACAGACGACGATCAAAACGCGACGACGATGTTTTTGGTCATATTCGCGTAAAACGAACTGCACGGAATGAAATGTCTATCTCTGTGGACTAAACTGACAAGCCGACACTTGGAAGTACCGCACGATCCATCTACCACCGATTCGTAGATCTTGCGATTAATTTCAGAGAAAGAGAAGACACCGCCGAAAAAAAAGACCATACGAAGAAGAAAAGCTTTCCAATTCGAATTCGAATCTGAAAGTAAAGTAGAACAACGAACAAAAAACGAGTAGTCATCCAGAGCTAGCGTAGAGCTAGAGTCGCGCGCCGCACCGCTCTCATATGAAGTTATATGGACGAAAAAGTGGAAAGCCAACAAACAATTTCTTCAAATATACACACAGCGTTGAGGTAAAAAAGTAAGTTACGCGCGAATTGTGTGTATCTGTAAAGCTAGGTTTACTATGCGCCGCGGATTTTCCCTCCCGATCCGTATATGTATGGAGTATATTGCAGCAGCATCTTTTTTCGCGCTCATAAACCCATTTCTCAATTTCTTCTTCTCGGCTCTTCACGTTGTATAGATAAATACATACTCGTAAAAGAAAGATCTAGCCGTAGCAAGCGTATAGTTACCGGAGCGTTAGCCGAAGACATCAACATCATCATCTTCGGTTATATGTGCATATATTTCCGGTTTTTCATATTATATGCGTTCTCCAGCAAAAGTGTATACGTTATGCATCAAACTGCATAAGAAATAGCCAACATTAACAGCAACAGCTGTAAAAGCATTAACAGTGTTTGGAATGGTGATAATGATGGTTGTTTCTTTTGCACACGAAGCTCTCTTACTTGAAATCAAAATTATTGTCAACCTGGACATCGCGAACCTGATTGTGCACCTATTTCAAAGTTATTCTCGCCAATAGCCAAATGATATAATGCATTTTGCCGACGCAACGTGTGCTAATAAACATATGCATTCGAGGTTACTCGCTTGAATCTTTCGTTTTTTATAAGTACGAGGGCAGTCTGACAAGTACCCAGCCTCCCCGCCTGATGGTGTCAGTATCGCAAGAGCAATTTACTATCGTGTAGTACATTCTTCTAGACGGCAACTGTCCAAAATTCAGCCGGATCAGGCTCGTAGTTTTGCTTTGGCCACGTGTGAATGCAAAACTACGAGTCTGATCCGGCTGAATTTTGGACAGTTGCCGTCTAGAAGAATGTACTACACGATAGTAAATTGCTCTTGCGATACTGACACCATCAGGCGGGGAGGCTGGGTACTTGTCAGACTACCCTCGTACTTATAAAAAACGAAAGATTCAAGCGAGTAACCTCGAATGCATGTCTATTAGCACAGGTTGTGTCCGCCGATTTTAGAAAAATGGAAAAAGAGCAATATGCCGGTGATTCGATTCTTGTTTTTGGAAGGGAAATCGCGCAGCGAAATCAGAGAGCGTTTGGATGCTGTATACGGTGACTCTTCTCCTTCGATGGCGACCGTCAAAAATTGGTTTAACGAGTTTCAACGTGGTCGCACGTCGGTTTTTGATGAGCCACGTCCAGGTGCCCCGAAAACATGACAAAAATCCACAGGATAACGTGACAAAAATCCACGATCTCGTATTGGCAGACCGCCGATTGAAGGTGCGAGAGATAGCTGAGACAGTAGGCATTTCAAAAAAACTCGTGCATGAAATTTTGGGCATGAGATAGCTGTCGGAGCGATGGGTGCCGCGTTTGCTCACTCCGGACAACAAGCGCAACCGTGAGACCACTTCAAAGCAGTGTTTGACGCTGTTTAAGCGCAATCCGAAGAAGTTTCTGCGTCGTTTCGTGACAGTCGTCGAAACTTGGATACACTGGTACACAGCAGAGACCAAGAAAGAGTCGAAACAGTGGACTTCAGCCGGCGAACGTGCTCCGAAGAAGGCGAAGACTGCTCCATCGGCCGGAAAGGTGATGGCCAGCGTTTTCTGGGATTCACAAGGTGTGATCCACATCGGCTACCTGCAGAAGAGCAACACGGTCACAGGGCTGTACTATGCCGAATTATTGGACCGATTCGACGCCGAATTGAAGAAAAAACGGCCCCACTTGGCAAAGAAAAAAATTCTCTTCCACCATGATAACGCACCGGATCACACCTCCGCCCGCCAACGCCAAACTGGTCGAATTGGGCTACGAACTGCTGCCCCATCCACCGTATTCTCCAGATTTCGCCCCGAGTGACTTCTTTTTCAGCAATGGTGCATTCAAAACGAATGCTGTGTGACACAGCCACCGCACACCACACAACTTGTATGGGGCCACTCACGCTGTCGTCACTTCTATCCATAGTGTGGATATCACGCTAAAAAATTCAATTGAATTTTTTGAATGGACTTCTTTTTGTTTCCAAACTTGGAAAAGTCACTCGCCGGGCAGAAATTTCAGTCGAATGAGGAGGTCATCGCCGCCACGGAGGCCCACTTTGCAGGCCTCACTTAAACGACTGTCAACTAAAAACTGCGCGTCCAAAATGGCCGAAACTTTGGTGAGTAACTGTTAAAAGATGCACAACTACATTCACTAGCTTTTATTGACGAGTGGCGCCATCTTTGAGTTGAGGTCGGAAACTTTTCAGACCACCCTCGTATTTTCGCACCGCTCTTATTATATTTGAACAGTCGTTGTTGTAGTTGCAGTGGATTGATGGTGTGGTACCTAATACCAGCACAGACCAGAAGATCCTTTATGTCCGAAAACGACCGCATAAACGCACCAGAAAATTATTTGTCGTTTCCAGCAAAAAATATTAACTGGACCTACCCCTAATTTTTAACACTTCACTTGTTACAGGCATTTAAAGATTTTTTTATTAATTTTATCACACCTTAAACCTCACAATATCTAATACCACGTAAGAAACCCGAAGATATGAATAAACAATTATTCAAAGTCAAACTTTCATGATTTTCTGAAAATTACGCTATGAATCCTTTTCCAGTAAGTCCAAGCGGTAGTTCCCGGATGCTAATCATAACGGAGTTCAGTCTCAAATCTAAGCGCTAGTCATGATCCTTGCAACGGTCTAGTTTAACTCACAGAAAGGCTGAAAGCCGGTGATTAGATAGAATGAGCCAAACTCTTGCAAATTAATCCACACTTTCATTTTCGTCGATACCTGTGTGACCAAAAACCCAAAATATATGAACCCAAAGTTACGAGAGCAGTGACGATCCTATTATAGGGGGTTTTGGGAGCTCAATTCCCCTCCGAAATATTTTTTGGGGTATGCCTCTGATAGATCAGCCCGTATGGTAATTTGTGGTAGGATACGGGAAGAGCGCGGTGGCAACTAGAAGCTTTACCTTGGTGAAGGCTCTTTACTGGGTATTTCTGCCTTCAGACAAGGCTCATCCGATAGATGGGCATGTTCTAGATGCTGCATGCACCAGCGACTAAGGCAAACTACATTTAATAAATATTCTTAGACATGATATGCTTTCTTTTCGGTTACCGTTGTTTGTAGTCAAATATCAATCTTAGTGAGAGACAAAGGTTTCATACTACAACTTTAACCCCAGGCCCATCGGGAGAACATGTCCAGCGACGCAAATGGACATCACTAACGGCTCGTCACCCTTCGGTTTTATTTAGTCCGCTCATGCAGGTCTCAGGGTTAGGGACCCTTTACTTACTTAGCTATTTGCGGAAATTTCATAAGCAAGCACGCGGAAGCAGAAGCGAGCGCATCACAAAAGAGGGGAAGCAGAAACCTATGAATTTCCACCCAAATACTCGCCGAGAGGACTTCGGTATTCAATTCGAAAAGGTTTGGAGGGGCTGCCTGAAAAGAGGTATGTACGATTCCTCTCCCAAGGATAGGCAAAAGTCTCCAAACGAGACGCCGAACCAAGACCCAGCACTTTAGCGATTTGAGGAATTAGAGGGGCCCTCCGATGTCTGGACCAGTAACTACATCTCAGACTACGGCTAGAAGAATGAGGAGTGGCTGTAAGGAACCTCCGGTGGCATCAACTGGCACCCTTAAAGCAGCAGTCGATTGGAGCAGTAGCACCCATCGACAAGCAGCTTACACAACCCGCGACCGAAATGTACCCCTAGTGGCATCGCCAGGCTAGATCTCACCCCGCTGTCCCCAGCGACTAGGAGTATGTGACCTCATCTGTTGAAGCCGCAATATGGCGTCGAGCTACCCCTGTTCACTCCAGAGCAAATACCCAGGGTTCAAGATGATTAACTGAATCGGAAGTTTTCACCTCCCTAATTTCCAGGTGTCCTACCATTTTAGAATGGCTAAGGTCTATCAGAAAAACTGGAAGGGCGCCCACAAACAAGATAAGACAAAGACGGTCAGTATTCCGTAAGGGGCGAAAGCAGCCAAGATGCTATCGCCAACAGGAATGTGAAGAAGCACCACAATACCGCACTCTCGATGACTAACTGGAGCCGATAGAATAGAGATAAAGACTTACTCCTCAGTCGCAATTATAAGAGTGGGACGAACCACCTCCAAGGGTGGTCGATGTGAATAACCCGATTGTTATGGTACAATGCAATCTGTAATGTGGTACATTCTGTACCAGCAACCAGCCATTTGATGAAAATCATTATTTCAACCACAGAAAAATCTTAAGTTCTGAATACAAATTTACATCACTCAAAATCAGTTCTTTCTTTATTCAGTAAAAAAAGTTATTAAAACAAAAATTTAATGATAAATTTTACGCCACTTTGTATATAGCGGAATACATTCGTAATTAGCATGTAACGGATGAGCCCAATTTTTCCGATTATGTGCGTATACGGTTCGATCTGACCTATCCAGATTCTGAAACAACTATAGGACTCGATTAACGAGGCACTGAACAAACATCTATGGCAGCCGTTTAATAGGCCCATGCGGAGCAGAGACTGAAACTCGAATCGAAACACCCCACGATATGCAATAAAAGGATTAAACGAAGCCAAAAAAATCGTAGCTGGCCAAACTTCTAACATTTTGCCCTAGATCGGATTTGTTTGGTGTTCATTTAGTAGACAATCATGCTGGTGGAGTCTCCGTTAATTGGGAAATAACGATGCAACGTATTTTCAAACTATGCGGTGACTAGAGTGGCACGGCTTGAGCACTTGATATGGCAACAAATAAATGCCGACCGATAGCGGTACATTGACCACACCACCCACGATGCGGCCCTTATCCAGCGATGGTTCTTTAATCAGCACTAGCCTGCACAGGATGGTTGATGCACGTTCAACTGAAATACCTTGACGTTACTCATTTATAGGTAAGGGTGGGTTGGTATGTAGGCACTATTTTCACCGAGCGAAAAACTTGCATTTACGTCTCCAGTGAAAAATATACTGTGGAGGCTTGCTTTGTATTCACTAAACCTTCTTATATATAAATATGAAACCAGCGCCCGCTCTAAGGGGGGGCAAGCCGGGCGGTCGCCCGGGGCGCCAAATCTTAGGGGCGGCTTTTTGGCTATGGCGCTCGAAACAAAACAAAAATTAACAAGCCAAAAGTAAAAATTAATATTAACTTCGATTTAGTAAAAAGGAAACCTACAAATGGAATAAAAATAACAATAAAATATGTAAGTCATAAAGATTGTTTTTTTAAGTAGAGAAGCACATCAATTACTTAATAAAAAAAGCGTTAAAGATTCATTTATTTATCAATTCTATCATTAGTTCTCCTTTGAAAGTTGTGTTTATAAGACGCAAAGTCCTTGCGAAGCTATGAACACCCCACAATTATTATCAATTGTGGTGCTGGTCGGAATGTGTATTTAGAATCCTAAAATACTAAGTAAGGGTTGTGTAAATTGTACGTCTGTGATTCTAGCACCCGCCCTCTACTTCCGAAAAGCAAAGTGGGTCAATTCGCTCAGTTATGCGCTAATCAACGTAATTTTACTGTTGAGTTTATTTTGCTTTACGGAAATAAGTTCCAAAATTTTAGTTTATAGTCTATTGAATCGTAGGAGAGCACGCCCTCTAAAAAAATATTGGACATCCGGAGAAATTTATATTAAATGAGAAATAATGGGTCGCATAAACACTAAGCACATAATAGCGTTTAAAACAAACTCTTCTGTGAAAATGTAATGCCCAAATGCATACGTTTTCGAGAATTTCCGTAAACATTTGACAGCAATTTAACTTCAATTCGCTCGATCTCTTCCTGGACTATACTACCTATACAAAAAAATTTTGTTTGAAAAGTGGTTCAAAATTTGAGAAATGGCAGTCCAGAGCGACTTTTGGCTTAATGACGATAAATGACGTCTGCAAACGATTTACTCCTTTTACTCCTGAATACATCACATGCTTTTGTCACAAAATTTATCCCTTTTAGACAAAATGTTGAAAAATCCATTGAATTCCCAGAGAAAATTTCGTGTTACGTATCCCTTTTTCTAACGGTAAAACATGACGGAGAGCAAAAATTTAATAAATGATACATTTTAACCCAGAAGGCTTTTTGTAGGCGAAATATTTTCTTGAATGAGGTTGGGTGGGCAACATGATTTTTAGAGTCCCTGCCAGGGGCGGCGCATAAGGGCCCGCGTGGCGGGGGGCTCACGAGATTTAGGGGCCCAAAAGGCACATGAAAGATTTCTCGAACCATAAAAACACCACGACTGCGAAAAACAACACTCCGACGTAGATTTTTTTGTAGACAAGAAGAGATTTACACTTTCCGAAGTCAAAACAAATGCTAAATTCATTGTTCCTCTTCCACCTGGTCCCTTAGATAAACAAATTTAATATTGTCCTAAAATCTTTGAAAGCTCATGAGACAATCCGGATCCTCAAATGACATGGCTACGCTATTTGGTGTAACTGTAGCCGCGGTTTGTAATCTGTCCCACCCTTTTCCTTTCCAAGTACCATATGGGCAAACAGATTATTTAGGTCCCTCTGCAAATAAACTTATTCCTAAAACATTTTTGGTGATAGTACCTTTTCTAAACATTCAGGCTAAGTTCCAATCCACTTTGTCATGAACTGTCAAACACGAATAAAATAGTTTAAGAGTGATACTAAACTAAGTTGAAACTACACAAGTAGTACGGCCTGTACATGTCGTTGAAGACAAAAATATTTTATCTTGCTTGCGGTATTTACACGGTCATTAGGGCTGTGGTGAAGAGGCTACATTTAGTTTGAAAGGAGTCTTGCCAAGATTGCTGTATTGAATAGTAGTGCACACTTAAATTTAAAGCTGAAACAAGGAATAGAGTTTAATTAAAAACGTGTCGCTTTTTCCAATTGTCTAGCAAAATAGGCCGCCGTCAAACGAAGCGTACGAAACGGAACTCTTCGTTCTGGCAAATTCATAAATTTTTTTCGATTTTGACAGAACGAAAATTAGAAAAAATGGATTCTGATTGACCGTGTGTGTGCGCATTAGGGTAGATAGGGCGCTAGTCTTCAAATCACAGGTTAGCGGGATCGAGTCCCATTGTAGGCGCACTATGCTTAAGAATCTCCAACGCCTATAGAGGTCATGCTGCGCTGCGTAAGCGTTTTTATTAAAAAACATTGATGAAATTATTAATTTAATAAACGTAATGCAAAGAGTCAAAGTAGCAAAGTTATTTTTACAACGTTCTTAATTTTAGTAGAACAATGTAACGTCGAAATCATGTTTCAAAAAAGTTGATTTAAGGTCGATCCACACTTTTTAGTCATCAGTCACAGTCCTAAAAAAAAAACAAAAAAATTATACAAATTGACAGATTGGGGGCCCACTCAAGAAGTTGGCGGGAGGGCCCCGAGTGAAGATGTTCCGCCACTGGTCCCTGCTTTGGAATAACCGAGACCAGGGGTCAAGCGCCACTCTCAGCCTACCCTCACAACCTCCCGGGCTACGCCCATAATTCTTGAGAGGACGCATTTATGAAACTAAGCCACGGACGTTGAAACCACTGAACAAATCCGGCTAATTTAAGTTTATCGGCTGCGCAATGTCCAAGGAAGTTATGGAAGACTACTCGTCTACTTCAACGACGTACATAGGAGTCGAGTATACTATCTACTATCAATCTGCCTGGTACAGTACCTAAGGGGCGGCAATTTGTCCTCTTGCCCGGGGCGGTGTAAGTGCTAGAGCGGGCGCTGTATGAAACGTGATTTCTTTGTCACATATAGACTCGAAAACCGCTGGACCGATTTGAATGATTCTACTTCGGAAATCCGTCGATATCTCTGCAATCCTTTGGCGGAGCGACACGATTGAGGTGTCGCCAGACTCGCTACAAAATTTATCTCTCTTAATCAGTGCACAGGACGGTCAGAGTAACCGTCATCCTAGTCACCTGTTACAGCTTGTTTAAGACAAAAGTTTTGGATTTTGATTGTCGATAACACCTTCTACACATGAAATAAAGTGCAATTGCATTGTTTCGAATAGTTTGTTAGCGAAATGTCAAAACCGGTGTATAAAGGCTTTCACTCGAAGTTAATCCCGAAAATTTGGACAATACTTCTATGGATTTTACGTGAAACAGCCATGTTATTAGAGAGTTTTAGCTTATCGTTTTAAATAAAACGACACAATTTGACATTCCATATAAAAATTCGCTTGCTTACCGTATACGAAACAATATATCTTAATTTTGCATGTCCTAAGTAGGCATAGGTGTAAAACACGACAAATTTTTTCGCCAATTTCAGCTGTTTCCAGAGCATCAAATATACGGAAATACACCCATGCCTACTTGGGACATGCAAAATTAAGATATATTGTTTCGTATACGGTAAGCAAGCGAATTTTTATATGGCATGTCAAATTATGTCGTTTGATTTCAAACGATAAGCTAAAACTCTCTAATACCTACTCTAAAAGAAAAATTGACAGTCAAGGTTACTAGCTTAAATCTTTCGTTTTTTTTGTCAATGATGGCAGTTGTCTTTGCAGAATTGAAAAATTAATACAAATTGATTCCTGCGTCGAAAATATGGGTAAAAAAATGGTAATCCCAAAATATAATAAATTTATTAAGAAATACATGGAGCACTTTATTTTAATTTTCAAGCTGGATTCTTAAAATTTCGTAAGATAAGATTTTTACCAATCGATTCAAAATTAACTTCGTCGCGACGTAGGAGCAGTAGAAAGCTTCGTTTAATATCTGAAGCCTGATTATACGATACCAGCATAGACATTCCAAACCACATAACGTAAGGAGCAAATGCGTGCTCAAAAAGGCTAACTACTTAAACAAATGTATTGAATTTGATTTTGAACAAGAAATTCTGATAAATGAACAAGGGCAACCATAAATCAGTTCGGGTCACTTGTTTTTGAATATTTTCTTCTTTCGGCTACCTTTTTGTTACTCAATATACACCAGAGCACTGTCTATTCAAAACAAGTTAATAAAATAAACCTTGCAACCGTAACCACTAGCCGCAACAGGCTTCACTTACATTGATTTAATATTTTACACCAATCATTAAGAAATAAAAAATGATTTTATCTCCTGCTGTTCCATTTCTGATTGAATACACTTTCAACTCTCTCCAGTCTGTCTGGTGTATCAAAAATTATTGTGAACTCTTTAATTGCAACAATGAGCAATAATTCTTCACATTTGACCTTATTAGTGTGTCTTACTTCCAAAAAACCATAACCTGACCATTCCATTCTTGTACATATACAGCATTAACCTGTCTTGCAGACAGTTAGATTGTACGAATAGCCACCGTGAGTTTCCATAACATACCGCAGCTGACTATATCAAATGCCATGTTTTTCTCGTGCTATACCATACTGTACAAAATCTATGAATGGTCCATATGATCGGTGCTGTGCTTGTGCACATCATGGAGAGTTACCATTCATTTAGTTTACACCAGAAGTTGCCTTGAAGCAAGAACATACTATATGAAGTTTTGCTTAAAACTTGACTATAGTCACTACAAGAATATAACACTATTATTCGACAAGAAATTCATATGGTATAGTAAAAGATCATCTGTATAGATCTGCAGTGTTGTGTTAGGCTTTCCTCATACGATATAACTTCAATTCCGGAGATACGAATTTTCCGAGACTGAGAAACTAACCTTTGATATTTATTTATTTAATGGTTTAACGGACATTTGTCCTTTTACAATGTTGTACAATTTTGCTGTCTTATGAAATTCAGATAATATAATTCGATATAAATTTATTACTAATATGTTATCTATAAAATAATAATACTAAAATTAATCATATAAAGAATAATAAAAAAAAAAAATAAGATAAAAATAATAATATTTTTTTTTTCTAGTACGAGTAATTCAAAAGTTCCTATTAAATATGCTAAACAAAAAATAAGAGAGAAAAAAAAATAATAATTTACTCTAATACATTAAAAACAATTTTTTTGAATTCAAATTTATTTGTATTAAAGAAGTCGCAAAAATTCGCAATTAAATTTCCGATTGATTTCATGCGTTCCATTGGGGAGTTGCATAGGTAATTATATCCAAATGTAAGTTTATAAAATAGCTCGTGTTTCCTTGTATTTTTAGTAGGAATTTTGAACAGAATATCGCACAAGATGTTAGGAGCATCAATAGCACCATTGATTAAATTATATAAAAAGATCGCATCAAAATAGCTTCTACGAGTTTCTAGGGAACTTATATTTAATAGCTTCTGAATATATAAATAATTTATGTTGTCAAAGGATATGTGAAGCTTGTAAGCGATATATCTAAGAAATTTGTGCTGAATTGTTTCAATAGTTTTAGTGTGGCAATAGTAAAAGGGGTTCCAAACTATAGATAAGTATTCTAATTTACTTCGTACTAAGGAAAAATATAATGACTTAAGCGCATGTATATTGCTAAATTCTGATGAGCTTCTTATTATGAATCCCAAATTACGGCGTGCTTGTTCTGCAATCTCCTTGATATGTTCGTTGAAATTAAGGGACGAATCAAATAAAATACCTAGATCTTTTATTAGACTCACTTGATTGAGCGGAGTATTATTTAGATAATACACGTTTTCAAGATTAGCTCGGCCTCTATTAAAAATAATGAATTGGCATTTGGATAAATTAAGCTCTAATAAATTATTGGCGCAATATGAATAAAATTTGTTTAAATTATTTTGAAGAATAATAATATCATTTGTATTATTAATTTCTTTGAAAATTTTGCAGTCATCTGCAAACAATAGAAATTCTACATCATCGAAAACATGAGCTAAATCATTAATAAATAGTAAAAATAGAAGAGGACCAATATGAGAACCCTGGGGAACACCAGATGTTGGAAAAAAATGATTTGAGTAAGTTTGATCGATGTTTACAATCAGGGAACGGTTTCTTAAGTAGTCATTTATCCAACTAACGATTGGTCCACTGAAGCCAAAGTTTTTTAGTTTTAATATTAAAAGGTCGAAATTGACTTTATCGAACGCTTGTCTTTATCGAAGTCTGTGTATATCGAGTGCACTTGCGACCGATTTTTGAAAGATTTGAAAATATAGTTTTCGTAAGATAAGAGATTTGTGGCCGTAGATTTACCTTTGCAAAAGCCGTGTTGATTAGCAATTATTTGTGGCCGAACAAGAGAAGTTAAATACTCGGTCACGAGGTTATCAAATAACTTAGGTATTGATGAAATAATGCTAATTGGTCGATAATTTTGAATATCAGCTCTATCGCCACTTTTATGTATAGGGACGATATAACTTAAGTTCCACTGTTTCGGAAAGTGTCCAGAAGAAAGTGATTTGTTGAAAATTATATAAAGTGGATAAGTTATTTTTTCCGCGCATTTTTTTAACAAAATCGTAGGAATACCATCTGGACCGGCGCCTTTAGAAATGTCTAATTCAATTATTTTTTTTAAAATAGAGTCAGAGCTAATGGTGAGTTTCGATACATTAATTTGGTTGTTATTCGATGTAATCAAAGGAGGAATGAACTGAGCAACTTGAGAGCTGTATACTTTAGAAAAATGTAAACTGTAATAATCCCCTTTGAACGTCAACTTGCGAACTTATGCACAATTTCTAAATCTTCCCGATCCAAAGGCAAATCTGCCTAACCTTTGGCACAAAAGTCTCCCCCTGTGTGAAGTACCTTAGTTCTACATGAATTATTCTTTAGGTCACGCTACGATAGTGTCATTATAATGAATGAATGCGTAATTAAGGCCGTATGTATACGTGCTTATACAAACTATATGCGTTCATTAAAAAAAACGAATGCACAATATGAGTAATACTAGTAGCGAACGGTACCGTATGATGATACGCGCAATGAGAAACATTTTGATTAAATCGTCTCTCTATAATGTACATAGATGCCAAGCATAAAAATGAAGAAAATTATCCGATCTTTGGAATGCAATAATGAATGAGTTACTTGGGAGTAATTTATAAGTTTATTCTGTGTGAGATATTTCTTTTATGGATACGAGTGTGTTTTATTGAGCCACATTCGAACATTTATTGCGAAAAAAAGAGCGCAGATCAAAGAAACCGGTTCACTTTCCACCATATACATAATTTGCCGAGTTTTGGTGTATATATAGGTTTATATGGCCAGCAGTGGTACCAGTGTGAAGTTGAGTAGAATCGAAGAGAAGAAGGCAGTATTTTGGGTAAAAATACATAATAGGGACAGCGATGAGTTCTGCAGGATATATGCTCGATTCTGCAGGATTTTCTATTGACTGCATGCATGGACAGCAAGAAGTTAGCCTATGGCCTCAGTCGCTAGCCCTACACAGAGAGAAAAAAAGCAGACCGATCATCTAAAAAATGGTTGATATCGGCTAAAGTTCTACTTATATGATTTTATGTAGTTGAAACAGCTACGAAGATATAAATAATTTTTCTATTCCTTATTAGTTAAAACATCTACTTAATTTGCAAACTCAACTAATTCATTTGAAAAAGATACTATTCTGTATTAATTGACCGACGTTAAATAGTTGAATTGTTTTGAAAAAAGTGTGCAGTTAAATTTTATACTCGAATAATACACTCAAAAACTTTAGTGTTTAAGTACATAGTACAGACCTGCACGGCCGAGCGTCATGGTGGTAAACGCCTTCACGGCAAATCAAATCTACATAGAATTCTCCCGCTAAAACTCAAGTGGTCGTCTTGCGCACAGATAGACAACAGACACAATACCTGATGACTGTGTCTATCTGTACGAACCCAAAAAACTTTGGGGAAAAAATAACAAAAAATTGAGGGAAAAAAAGTTTCGTCCCAATCGGGATTCCAACCTCCAACCTTCAGTCACAAGGTCAGCAACTCAACCTACTGAGCTATAGACTATAGTCTCAATGAAAAGATTCCAATGTGACATTTCCGAAATTGAAAAACTCAATATTTCTCCCGCAGGGGGGCTCTTCTCATCCAACGGACAAAGTTCCGCGTAGTTCCCATAGAGCTGGCAAGTTGCCATGCCAAAAATACTACAGACATGCACCGCAGTTGGTGTATAGAATGCAACGATAAGTCAAGATTTCCACAATTAGTTATTACTCGCACCCACGAAATTTGGGAACCAGAATTAATACAATAATTACTAAATATTTTTCTCTGCGTAGTTAAACGAACGATTTAATAGTATACGAGTATTCAGCTGCGTAAATTAGAAAGATTGACTATTTCTTTAGTAGAGCTATCTAAATTAAGGTGACCAGACTCCAGAAGGCCCAATGCTGTACATACTTGCGGAATCGGGCTCTCAATCAAATCCTCAGTCATACTTCCAGCTTCCTGGTCCGACGTCACTGTCGCAAAAATGTTGGGTTACTCTCTAATGCACGACAGACAGAGAGAGGTCGGAACGCAACGAAAGGCGAGCTACAGGATCTAATTATACGGACATAGGTCATAGGTCTAAATTTCACGAATTGTCATCCATTTCCATTGGCTCACCGATCGTTTCGCTCGCAACTCGCCTTATCATTCTTCGCATCAGCATCGCAAAAATGTTAGCGAATTCTGAAAAGCGCGACAGACATGGCAAGGCCTGGAGGAAGTAAAGGACGATGCACAATATTCAAGTAAATCTAAGGACGAGCTAGAGAACTAAATCTTATCAATTGCCTTCCATCAGCTCACCGCTCGCGAATAGGTACTGAATAGCGCGACAGACAGAGCAAGGTCGAAGGGCGAAGTGCAGGATCTGAGTGTTCGTATGGACGAGCCTACGAATTGCCTTTCATTAACTCAGCGCTCGCTGCACTCGTCTCATCCTATTTCCCAGCAGCGCTACGTTTCAAAAATGTTGGCTAATTCTGAAAAGAGCGTCAGACAGCGAGGTTTGAGCGAAGAGATGGGCGAGCTATAGGATCGGAATATTCCTAAGGACGAGCCAAATTTAAATCTTACCAATTGCCTTCTATTGGCTCACCGCTCCCTGCTCCCTGCGATCCCACCTCGCCTTATCCACTTCCTACCAGCGCTGGTCGCAAAGATGTTGGCGAATTATGAAAAGCGTGACAGACAGAGTGAGTTCTAAGTGAAGCCAAGGGCGAGCCACAGGATCTGACTAAATTTATGGGCGAGCCAGAGATCTAGTTCTTACGAATTGCTTTCCATTGGCTCACCGCTCGCTGCGCTTGCACTTCGCCTTATTATATTTCGCAACAGCACTGCGTTGCAAAAATGTTGGCGAATTCTTAAATTCGCGACAGACAGTGCTAGCCACAGTGCAAACCACAGAATTAAAGTAAACCTAACCTAAGGACTAGCCAGAGGTCTAAATCACTACACCTGGTTGCAATATTTCTGGAGGAGAGTATGCATTTCTCAATGGCTACATTAGTGATGTCATGCCGGCACCCCTGGGCTCTTAACCCTGTTTTAAATGGACAAATAAATTAAAATCTCATCAGCTAGAGTCTTGAAATATTCACCAAATATGTGCACTGCGGTACCCTACAAGTTTTGCGAAATTTCAAAATTCTGCTCAGGAATTTCCATGTTATGGACAATTTTCGATTTGAGCAGCTAAAGCTTCCGAGCGCGGAGAGGTGAACCGTGTGATTTGGAGGAAATATGAGCGCCAAGTAGCTCTACAAGTATCCAAATTTCAGAGAGACCAGAAAAGGTTCCCGAGTTATCGAAAATGAGCGATTGCCAAAGATAAACTCGACCGCACAGAGTACAGGAATCAAACTTTACATCATAGAAGCAGACATGACTGATCACAGGCCTCATCGAAGAGCTTATTACGTAGTGAATTAGGTTTCATTGTGTGGCATTGGGAATGCTGTACATTTTGCTGTACATTTCCCAATGCTGTACGACAGGCCAAAATGCTGTACTGTACAGCAAAATGTTGTACGTCTGGTCAGCTTAATCTAAATTGAAATACAGTGCACTCGCGCTAACTTGAATCTCCACCAACTTGGACTATACGTTAACTTGAAAAAAATTTCTGTCCGTTGACTGCACTATAGCTTCAACTAAATCAAAATGCGCTATAACTTCAAAAAAATTCTTGCAAATTATTTATAGCATTACCAAAATGCAGACGTTTTGTACAACTTTTCACAATGGGTTTACCGTTGTTTTCACAATTCTGACAAAAATTGACTAGATCATTTTCGTTAGTGTCGCGTGCAAAATGGATCGCAAAAAGATAAATTGTCATACGTTAAAAGAAAAATCTGAGATTTTGAACGTGCTGCAGCATGGCACCAGTGTTTCCTTCTTGGCAAAACATTATAATGTTGCCAAATCATCCATTTGTGAGATTAAAACGAAGGAGCAAAGCAAGTTATCCTTAAGTGTGTGAACAATACACTTTCAGGACCCGGTAAGAGAAGAGCACTTACACCATCAGAGTTCCCAAAAATGGAAGAAGCTCTTTACAAGTGGCTTTTGTCTCAACGTAATAAAAATTATCCCATTAACGGGATGAAAGAAGCAAAGGAAATGCATTCATTCTCAATTAGAAGGAAGTAGCTCCACATTTTTCGAAAAAAAACAAGCGGCCGGAAGGTAATGTGGAAAGCAGCGAATCACATTTATGGCATGTGCCAATGCTACAGGAAATCACAAGTAGAAACTTATGGTGATTAAAATAAATAACAGGCGCGACAATCCAGCATTGGACTAAGGCCGCAGGATGTGTTAGTGACATCCTATTTCCAAGATCTTATCTGCTTTTTGTTGAGGTAATGAGATCAGCATCACGCTCAGCAGTGTTATTTATCCCCATAAATGGGTACTCGTTTAACATCTGAGTGAGATCATAGTCCGTCACAAGCTCGTGAGTTCGAAAAACACCATGATCCACGGTGAGATTCGAACTCATGACGCTGTGCACGGAAGGTGCGCGCACTAACCGCTAGACCAGCCAGACTACTATGGTGATTGGAAAGGCCAAAAATCCTCGAGTGTTCAAAAATGTTAGTATCCCCGCCGAGTACAAGAACTCAATTTGAGCGTGGTTTCATCACTCTTTTGTTCCACAGGTAAATTTTAATTTTGAATTGCAGCCGATTACATCTACATCACGAGTTTGCTTTCTAGGTAACGAATTTCTTTAAACAAAATGGGATTGCCTGTTCGGACGTTACTTTTGATAGACAACGCCCCGTCACACCCCCCATAAAAATGAGCTTCAGTCCGAGGATGGATCAATTGGGGTGATGTTTATGCCACCTAACGTTACCCCTTTAATCCAGCTGATGAATCAAAATGCTATAAGAGTCACCAAATTGCATTATAGGAACTCTTTGCTTGCATCTTTCTTCAGAAATGATTCCGATTTGGTGGAATCGATGAAAAAAAAAAACTTTGATGGATGCTGTAATATTTTTAAACGCAGCCTGGAATCGGCAATCGGTTATCGAAATCGAAAGAAACGTTGGCGGAATGTTAAAAAAATGTTTTAAGCTTCGAAGATTATGAAGAAAATGTTCCTCTAAGCGTGCAAAGCAAATAGAGAAAGAGAGAAACTACTTAGCCAAGGAAGCAAGCGATATTCTCCGCAGAATCTAACTCCGCAGGTAGTGGATGCTGTAACTAAGAAATTGTTTTCTATTGTAACAGTTAACATTTAATTAAGGTTGAATATACACTTAAAGACATATGCACATGGAATGAGGATATTTCAATCACCGATGCTGAATCTATCGCTAGCAGTAACTCCGAAGTTGAGCCAATTTCACCTGAAAACGGATAACATCAGCTGAAGCCGTTACCATTTTCAGCAAGCCTATTTTCAATGGGCGACGAGTGAAAATGTCAGCCCGCGGGAAGTTGGTGTTCTTCAGTCGTTACGAGAAAAGGCCGTGTTAGACACCATTTCTGTCACACCGAGAAAAATAACGTCCCTTAAAATTAACTCGATATCCTTTTGAAATCGAGTTACATTCCTATTAAATATAATCCTTTCCTTTTAAATATATATCGCTTCAATTCAAATTCATTCTTTTTAAATTAATGGGAAATCCTTTAAATCCAAATTTTCAATAGGAAGTCATTTTAAATTAATGGGAAATCCTTTAAATCCAAATTTTCAATAGGAAACCTTTTAAAATTAATGGGAAATCCTTTAAATCCAAATTTTCAATAGGTTTTTTTTTGTTTACACTCGCAGTTGGTCGGCAGTGTGGTAGAGCGATGTCACAATGTATGGTGTAAATTATAAACGTCGTCCCGTATAGTCTGTGTGGTGTAGTAGGTATAGGCGTTAGTCTTCAAATCATAGGATCGCGGGATCGAATCCCACTGTAGGCAGGTAATTTATTATGCATTTTAGAGCGTAAAGAGGTAAATGAAATGTCGCCAACACCTATAGCGAGGTCAGTTATACAAAACTCATTTATGAGTAATTTTCACAGGGAAAGAACACCCTGTGAAAATTACGCCTTTTGGTATAATTTAAAGTATTCTTTTGGGTTCATGCATTTAAATCAAAGAGTCCATCCTTTTAAATTAAAAGGTAATCTTTTTGATTTATGGTTGTGGCCTGATTAAATTGACACTGTATCACTTTAATTTAAAGTGATTATAGATAGACTTTCAAAAGGAATACCTTATTAGTTCGAAGGGAAATCTGTTTGAATTAAAAAGTCTATGAAATAAAGGGATTATACAATGATTCAAAGGGAAACAAATATGAAGCAAAATCATATTTGAACCTCTTTGAATCATATGCGTATTTTTTGAATTTACAGGATTTTTTTTCTCAGTGCACAAACCTTAATTACAAGATTTTTTTGACAAATAAATTTAAAAAGCCACTGTTAATTGTTTCTTTTTGTATTCATTATACTCCTAATAAAAAACTTAAATAACTAAGTTAAACTAACTGAAAAAAAATTATTTTTATAAGGTATTCGCTAGGTTGAATAATTCGTTATCTTGAATGAGGCTATAGTTTCAATTAGTTCAAGTTAGCGCTACTGTAAACTACTTCACTTTAAATAAAAAGTCTAAATAATTTTTCCCAGTGTATAATTTAAGCTATACATATCTGAATTGTTTTTATACAACTTTTAATAATTAAATAAATAACATATCGAAGAGTCATACGCTAAATCTTAAATTTCACTAGGAAATACATGCGTTTGCGTGGAAACTGTGGAAAACCATGAAATCCTAAAAAAAAATCCGAAATGCTTTTCAACTAGAGCCTCTGTCAATTTCAATCAAAAGTATTTTACAGTGGGTTGCTTCTACAAGGTTGCATACAATGTTTTTCTTCCATTATATCGAAAACAACAAGAAAATCATGAAAATGTAAATTGTCTCAAAACGAAATCGTATATAGTGTGACGCGACGGCTTTCCATAATAAGTATTGAAGCAGTGCCCACTACACAATTATTATAACCAATTTTATTCGCGCGAGCTGCTGTTTTGCTCTAGCTTTGAGCTGCGTCAATCACCATACCATATTATTGTGATGGCGATACGTTGTGATCGACTCTATGAACAAGACGTCGAATGTATAAAACAAAAAGTCATTTGGAGTGAATACACACAAAAACGATCAGCCAACTTTTACAGATTTTCAATCGACCTGTTGTCGATTCGAGTATATTTGTGTTCACATATAGAGAAAAATACTGGTAGACAACAAATCTAATTATTGTGTGCACTTTTTTTGTAATAAGAGAAAAAAAAGAAATTTATTTGTCTTAAAAATACCAAACTGTTCCCATTTTGGCGAACGTATTGCTGCTGACAAAGCCGGTCGACAAACATTAATTATTGGCGTGAACATCCAACTTAAATCGAGTGCAACAAAAATGCCACTCTCGATCAATTTATTGTACTACTCGTATGTAATGAAATGAATGAGGCAATCAAAACGTTGAAAAAGAGACGATTAAAAAATAAAAGTAACGTCGTAACAGCATCATCATCATCACAGTGTTTCAGTGCACATAAGAAACATTTTAATAGAAAAGTTAGTAAAGAAATGTTGAGGATGATTTGTGAAATCAAAGTTTATTGAAAATTCCATTGTACACAGGTTGTACCGATCTTTTGTTTGGAAAGTACATTATTGTCTTATGGATATCGTTACAATACAGATTACGATACGTTTTTAGTTAGACCAGCCGTGCACCGTGGTATATCGCCCAAGATATGTTTGCGTTCCGTTATAGAAAACTTTTTTATACATTTTTAGGTAACGATTTTATTTAGTTTTGGTCGTTTTTATTAAGGTGGAGTCATAATGGTTCACTTTTGGTTAGAAACTGGCGATGATATAAGGGCTTTTTATAGAAAAGTTCAACGAAAAAATGGCGATGGGTGTGTATTTTAATTCAAATCACTATCATATAATTGATTTTACTTCCTAGTAATGATTGCTTGTTAAGAAAAAAATATCCAGGATGGACTCAGCACGTAACCTTTATCCAACAACACATCCATGTTCATACTTGTAGACGACCATTTTGAAAATCTCTTTTTTTTAACAGGAAACACGAGCTTCGTAGGACAGAAGCAAGTAGCCAGAACTTCGATAGTTCAGCGGTAAAAAAAAATCTAACATGAGCATTTTTCTATGTTTAAATGAGCTGGTCTTTGCATCCCTTTAATTTAAATCACAGTTGCATTCGATATTTTTTATTAAAAGCTTTCGCATGATTATGTTGGCCATTCTGACGCTTATGCTGGAAATAGATTAGACGCGTTAAATGCTGCTGAAGAAAGCAATGCATTTAAAATGGCGGACATGTTTTTCGCTGTTGTTTTCTTCGGCAGCATTCAACGCGTCTAATCTGTTTCAAGCATTAGCGTGTAAGGCAATGGCAAATAGGAAATTTGACCAAAATGGCAGCATTGCGAACAGTGACGTTGATAGTGGAGAGGAAGGGAAATCTGGCTAGAGCTTGTTGTTTCACGACGAAAAATTTACTACATTTATCAGTAAACAATCCTTCTGAAGAAGGTACGTTTTTCATTTTTGTGATGCGTCGGTTACAATATAGATAGTCCAGCATAAAATGAATAATTTCTTTATTAGTTTTTCGAGCCTTTTTTTATGGGAAAGTGAAAGAAAATGCGACTTACGTTTTTTACTTTTACTACTTAGAGAACATTTTGAAAATAAAATTCCCTCAAAATTAAACGGAATTTCGTCGAGTATAATGCAGCTGATACTTCCACGGAGCAAGGTCGACGAAGTGCTGCGAGAGATGCACGAAGGAACATCAGGAGGACATCTTGGCGTCAACAAAACCTTGGCGAAAATGCGTGAACGATTCTACTGGGTGCATGCTCGAAGTGACGTTGAAGAGTGATGCCGCAGGTGTACGACTTGTGCAGCGGTTAAAGGACCAGCGAGGAAGCTGAAAGGAGCTGTGAGGACATATGTTGTTGGTGCACCCTTTGAAAGAGTCGCTGTGGATATTGCGGGACTATTTCCAGAAACCGATCGCGGAAACCGGTACACATTGGTAGTGGCTGATTATTTTAGTAAGTGGAGGGAAGTATACGCAATACCCAATCAGGAAGCTACAACAGTGGCAGAACAGCTCGTCGAAAATTGGGTCTGTCGATATGGTGTACCTTGTGAGCTACAAGCTATCAAGGGCGAAACTTCGAATCTGGAGTGTTCAGGGAGATGTGCCGGCTATTGGGAATACGGAAAACTAGGACTACGCCTCTACATCCTCAGTCTGATGGAATGGTCGAACGTTTCAACAAGACATTGAATGAGCACTTAGCCAAAGTTGTGTCGAACAATCCGCGAACATGGGATCAACACTTACAGCTATTCCTGATGGCATACCGTGCGGCCGTGTGTGCTCATCAACAGGAGAAACCCCATCAAAAGTTCTGTTTGGAAGGACAATACGGTTACTTGCGGATGTAAAATTCGGAATTACGCCAGCGGAACAGTCGACATCAGTTCCTCAGTATGTGTACGACCTAAGGCAACGATTGGACCAATGTGCATAAGTTGGTGCGAGCACGATTACGATTGAATGCAGATCGAATGAAAACGAGATACGACTTAAGAGCTAACACTGCCGGATTCAACGAAGGAGATCTCGTTTGGTTATCCAACCCTCGTCGGAGAAAAGGAGTATGTCCGAAGCTTCAACAGAACTGGGAAGGACCGTACGAAGTGATCACCCGACTTAATGATGTCGTATATCGTATTCGAGAGCATCGGAAGCCGAGAGCGAAAATGAAAATCGTACATGTGGATCGACTGGCACTTTATCGAGGCAACGATACAGAGGAGATCGAAACGAGTTCTGTTCGGGACGAACAGGTTTAATGAGGGGGTAATGTAATGTGTCTAGGCTATACGTCAACCCTTAGTTTACACCAGAGGGCGCCTACGTCACTAACAACGTTGACGTATTAGCTTATACAACAACCCAAATTGTATTCCCGTGCTTGGCAACACATGGCGCTAGTATCACTAGAAAGACAACTTACTGGCCGTCTCTAGAAAGTGCATCACTGAAGTTTCCAGAACAGCGAAAATGGGTATATAAGGGCATCGACTAGAGTCAGTCAGTCAGTCTAGTTTTACTCTTGAATTATGTCGTGTCAGTAATAAGTGAAGTAATTTAGTAGAAATTGTAAACCGTGTATATCCGTGTGGTTGTAATAAATAGTGTTACAGTAAAGCGAGTGTTATCAATTATCGTGTACGCGAAAATCTATCGAACCCATTGGAACGTCTAGAAAAGACGAGACAAATATAACAATACTTTTGGGTCTAGGGTATAATTTTCTGAAAAAATGTCTAGACTCTTACATATCATTACAAAGGTAATTTTATGTAGTTTGTTTAGTTTTCAGGACATTTTAAGGTCAGACTCATAGTTTTCCCGATATTTGCGAAAAACTGAATTTTTACCCCTTTGCCACCTCCTCCTCCCTTAACCCATGGCGGAAATTTGTGTAACTTTTTACTACGTATATGTGCATTCAACAATTTGACATCAAAAATTTCTTTTTTTTATGTTTGGGTTTGGAGCTATTTTCAACCAATTGTACTATACTATATGGGCTTATCAGCTTTCTGGCGGCGAAATATTTTCCTTAGGATGTCACTCAGGGAAAAATTTAAGTTTTCCGCTTCTATCCGAAATGCGATATTACAGGATCTGATGATGTTATCAATTAGCCTGCAAATACAGTCTTTGCAGGAGTGTGCCGATGACATACTTTTTCTTCCCTTTTCTGAATATCTGAGACACCGAGACTGGAGTCTTTCTAAAATTGTGGATTGAGAACAGGTGCCAACTGAACATTTCCAACAATACGCAAATGAGTAAAGATATTTTCGTGTAGGTGTCAAATCCGCCTTTTTACGCTCTCAAAGAGAAAGAAAAAATGTACCGTGTCGAGTCTGGCAACTCTCGACATTTTCATTAAGTAAGCATACACACTGCCTCCTAAATCAAATGGCGAATCCAATAAAATGAACTCGAATACATTTTATAGGATTCGGACTCACCGTTTGTATGCGGCATAACATCTCCGGATGGCAGAATAGAAAAGCAGATTGACCATCCTGCAAGTGAAACTGCAATTGAATTTTTATCGGCAGATGAAGACGTTCCTCAAGCAGTATTATAAAAGGAGATCTTAATGCTGGGCTCGAGATAAACGATGCCAAAACTAAGCACTTGACATCGGATCCGAAAAATCGGAATTTATATTTCGGTCCAGACAATCGAAAAAATTGAGTTTTGCAAAATAGGGCAAAATAACATTTCTAAGCGCCGCGCCGGTGCTTCTTTGTAGCACATTGTTAGGTGACCAACGAAGTAACATCTAAGCTTCAAATTTTCTTTTCTACGATTGTTTCCAATAAAAATCTCCTTACAATTACACTCTCCGACAGAATGCTGTTAAACAGGACCCAGATTGAAAACAAAAATGACCCAATGCAGGAATGATGATGATTGGTTGACAGTGAGGTTTCATGATTTAAAATTAAGTGGTCCGACCTAAAGCAGATGGCACTGAGCGGTGTGGAAAATAAGCGTAGCTATGCCTTATCCCCCACAAGGCGCTAACAGGAACCAGAGTTAGTGATTGTAATATCTACAATGGCTTGTTCTGCTCTCCGTTCTCATAAGGAAAACTTTAGTGTTTTCGATATTATCCGTTATACTCGTATGGTGGATGGTAAGGTAAGTACCGCTAGTGTCGATAAAAAGAAGATGAAATTCTTCAAGTCATAGGGTGGCCGAAGAAACTATTAGCCCGAAAGAAAGTGAAGAGTATCCAAATTTCGACTGCACCCGAAATTAGCCTCGGTTTGGTTTTTTTTTGCATCCAGCCACACAATGAATATAATGGATATGACGCCAAAACACCATGTTCCGTCTTTCCGTCAAACATTTATATAGAACATTGCGAAATCATCACCGTTAACGCTAAGGATTGTCAAGAGCATAGGATATTCGTGCAACGTTTATACACCCCAACCGGAAAAATTGGAAGCGCTTCCACCACAAGCAGCTTGTAGGCGCTTCCTCTTTATTCGTAATTGTGCTTCTCTAAGCTTCTCTACTGGAATAACTTTGATGTGTTTCTTCTTCAATCGTAATATCGCTTCTACTGTAGCAACGCTTCCTCTTCTTTCGCAATTGCGCTTCTTGGGAAGCAGTTCCGTAGAGAAAAACTTTGAAAGTTTCCAAGTGCTGCGTCTCTATTTTCGAAACTTTCAAGCCAGTTTCTTGTGGTGGTGCTCCGTATCAGCTTCACTAGAAATAGAAACTCTTCTATACTGTTCCCTGAGATGCGCTTACCTTTGTGGACATGCAATATTACAATGGAATTGAAGCGGAATGGGAGATGGAAGCGCTTCGCAGTTAATCGGTGCGCATACGACTTGGCTCGTGATGGGATAGCTAGAAACGTCGAAGGCGACCACGAATACATCAAATCGCCTGTTGTCGCTTGCTCTGTGGTAATTAAAGCCGCTGCAGATGGATCTAAGGTAGCACCTGCGCTACAACGAAGATGGTCTGGCCTAAACTTGACACTATGAATTTATAGGCCTTCTTATAGAAAACATTTCCCAGTAATTTCACTAGTGAAATATTCGGAAACGACCTAGGTCTAGGGTCAAAAAAAGAGCAGCTTCTACGGCAGGACGAAATTCAATTCATTCAATAATGTAAAAAAAGGGTAACTATTTGCAAATTTTTCAAAAAAGAGAGTTGAAAAAAAACTGGGATTTTAGGACTTTTAGTAACGCTCTCTAAAATCTTGCTAAACTGTAGAAATTATATTTATATATTGTACTGATCGGTGATCACAATACAAGAATAAAAAATAAGACTCTAGTACACTAATACACAAATTTGGTCCGGAGCAATATTTCTCCACAACTATAAACTAATGTATGGACAAAATATTTTCCATCCCAACATGAAACAAACCAGAATAACAGAACGGTCTAACAACAACCGGTAGCGGTTTTGTTGAAGTGAAAGCTTCTGCCGCAATTTGTGCATTGCGACTTTGAAAATTTGGCTTAAAGTGAATCTTAGCTGCACCCATGAACATAAGAGACTCCTGCAACCAATCACTGGTCTAAGTATAATCCATGACCATGCAAAAGTGGTTCCCTGTATTTTTGCAAAACAACTCATGAAATATTTTTCTGTGTACGTTCCTGGATGAGTGTAAAAAAGGTAGGGCTTATACTTCGACGTATAAAATGGGGAAGTGACACATCTGACGTACATAAAATCATGAAGTAGGTAACATCCTGATTTTTTTTTTTTCAACTTCCGAGTGCTTTGATTTTGCAATTTTTATGTTTTTTTCTCATATTACCATTACCATCAAAATCTAAAAATACATAAATCATTGTCAATGACTATTCATCACTGAGATCCAATCATAAACCTTACTTATACGTTATCTGAGTCTTATCTAGCATAATCAAATCATCTTATTGGAAAATATTTGGCGAAAAGCACTTAAGGTTCAAAGTCAATGTCTTACATTTAGCTGATGGCTTTTTTTTGTACACCTTTAAAAGTATTCGTCCAAAATACGCACAATGTTTCGTAGACCATAGGCACCTGTATAACCGCAACTGTTACCTTTTTAGTTCATCAGGCGTAGGCGATAATGGAATGGTCATGAAAGTAGCCATAGCTGATCGTTTGCCGTTTTGTCTCATCAATCCATAATTGGCGATTTAAAAAACCTTGTCATGGCTTTTCCGAAACGCGTGCACAACTCTCAACAAACAAATTTTGTCATCTCGGTTCAAGTATAACACAGGAAAATAAGACGGCTTGGCGGCTAGGCTACAATTCAATCTGATTTGATCATATACGCGACGAATATTCTGTATTTCTGTAAAGTGTACTTCTAATTCAGAAAAGATGTAGTAATCTTGAGCTTGGAGTTATTATTCAAATAAATGCTTGTGGTACTCATTTTAATATATTCCTACTGGCGGACAATAATTAAATTTGTCGGCTCCATTGATAGCCAACGACGACAACCGTAATTGATCAGGAGCAAATGCATATACATTTCATACCTTTTTTTATTCTAGAAAAAGTTGAAACATTTTTAATCGTCCATAATAAATAATAATTAGCATACATGTAAGGAATTTTCCAGTTGCCTACACTTTAGAACGCGCGATAGAATTGGCTCGCATGACACGGCGACTTTTATAATAAAATAAATCTTGCAAGTATGAATGATTCTAGAAAAGATATAGGTAGCCTGCGTCTTCGCGTTGTGTCGATGTCGATACGCAAATCAAATAGCCATTTTTAGTAGAATCGGTAGTCACAAGTCAAGTCTTTGTCAAATGGTCATCTACAAACAATAATTTGAATGTTACTCGTATATTGATTACATCAATTTCAAAGTTATTTTGTGTGATGACCGAGAGATAATTGCGCAATTTAAATTTTAAATTTATTATTTGTGTGAGTTTATGGATATTGACATTGTATCAAGTAGAGGTGTTGGCATTAATGAGAATGATTTTCATCCCATTAATTCCATGCAGATGAGTAGTTGAAATATTTTTCACTTTATTACTAGAGTTTAAGACGACTTTTGTCTAGCTCCCTGGAAAATAGGGTATCTTATCCGATTGAAAAAGACTTGTTTCATTCAAATTTGAATTAAATTTTCGAAAGCAATGCTCGCCAAAATAACGAATCCATACGGTCGCAAAAATCGGGGTAATTTTGATAAAAAAATATATACATTTAAATCCATCTAAAATTTATATTATTTTGATAACTTCATACTTTATCATTTTTATAAGTAGACTTATCAGAATGATATAAACAATTTACATTTGCATTTGATATAAGTCAAGTATAGAAAAGATATAATAACGGAGTAACTAATTTTAATATAATCTTGGTGTCGAATTTTACCTAATTGAGGGTAAAATTGATATAGTTTTGGGGTATATTTTATATAAATAATAAGTCAAAATTAATTATGTATTTACTTTATCCAATTAATATATCTGTGGTATAAAATAGTAAAAGACCATGAGTCTTTATAGGCTATTTCGAGTCAACGTTTCATTGCATATCATTTCAGAGTGTTTATAATCTTGCAAGCACTATAATATTTCCGATCCGCACATGTGTACATATATTTTCGACTGCGCCGAGATTCGATCTCCGGACCTCTAGATTACTAGCATTGTTGAGTGCGACTCAACCAAGTAAGCCACACACCGGTTCTGATAATTTATCTTAAACGCACAACTCATCAGACGGAACCATTTTATAATCACAATTTATCAAATGAACCCGATAATTTATAAAAACTCATTTGACACTTTATGTTACTAAAATTGATATTTCTTAATAGTGAATATTTAAGTAACACATTTTACTTACTCATTCTGCTCTACCAGGGGTAAAAAAGTACTTTTAGACAAATACTTTTACACTGTTAAGAGTACAATCTATATGATTTTCTTATAAAACTGATGTGTACACCTTTTCTTTTATAAGAACGATAAAAATAAAGTTTAAAAATAATTTTAACCCAAAAATTTTATAAATTTTATATAAAAGTGTTTAAAAACGTAGTTTGGTAAATTTTTGTATAACTTTGACACTTATTATAGTGTAGATACATTTGATAAATTGGAGTTTTATTATTTTCACACCGAAAAATTTATACATAAGAATGACCCACAAAATTATATCAAACGAATGTACTCTTTACTCCGATTTTTCTAACCGTGAGTAAATATTTTCCATGTGTCTATTATCCCCAAATTTCCGAAAAAAAATATTAAAAAATAAAAAAGGTATTCACTTTGAATCGCCCACCCTGTAAATTACCGGATAATCGAAAAAATTAGGCCCGCATTTATGCTTAAACGGAGATTTGTATTTGGGTATCATTTCAAATGAAGTACTGAGCACATACGATTTGCGGTGTGTTCTTACTTTTTGGAGATTCCCGGACGAAGTAAAAAATTTAAAAAGGACCGATTTTATATCCTTTCTTGTGGCATATAAGCCAAGCCGTCTACATTACTTTACATAATAAACAAATTAAGAAATTGAGTTGAATAGACTCTTATTTTGATGTCAATCTCTAATAATTTAGGAAGCTCTAGGCCATTTTTTGTGATTACATTTTATCCTGGAATGTATGATGCATTTCGCAATGTTATGGGATTCTACAGAACCCAAAGTAATAAAAAGTGGAAACATGATCTCCATCTGGGTGTGAAAAAAAAAGAAAACTCAAAGATTCGCGATCCTAGAACGAAAAAAAATACAAAACGCCATCTACTTTTTTTGTGACGAAAGCTGTATCGACGCTGAATCCAATTGGTAGCTCGTCAAAAACCTTGATCTCGAGCTGCCCTTTGGCAGGAACGCATTTCACACAAAAAAAAACGAACAAAAATTGTAAAATAATCATTTAAATTCGACAAGCGGTTGTCCAAGTATACATATGACATATGATTCACTTGCCATATTGAATATCAAAACGGGACGACCAACAAAATGGCAGTCAGTGTAGATGCGATGACAACTGCCATTTGACATCGCGAGCTGCTTATTGTCAGTCAGTATGCATAGAGTAAACTGACCAGACGTACAGCATTTTGACCTGTCGTACAGCATTGGGAAATGTACAGCAAAATGTACAGCATTCGGCATTCCACACAATGAGACCTATTCACTACATAATAACCTCCTCGATGAGGCCTGTGGTCAGTCTTGTCTACTTTTAAGGTGTAAAGTTTGACACCTGTACCCTGTACGATCGATATTTAGCGCGATAATCGCAATTTAATGTTTTGGCAATCATTCATTATTGGTAACTTTCTCGACCTTTCTGAAGTTCGGCACATTTTTAGAGCTACTTGGCGCTTACATTTGCCTCAAATTACACGGTCCTACCTATCCGCGTTCGGAAGTTACGGCTGCCCAAATCGCAATTATGAGTTTTCCAATCGAAAATTGTCCATAACTTGGAAATTCCAAAGCGGAATTTTGAAATCTGGCAAACTTGTAGATCACCGCACTGTCCATACATTTCAAGGCTCTAGCTTCTAAGCACTTCCAAGGATCAAACGTTGCAGACGTCGAAAGATGTGATTTTAACTTATTTTTCCTATCAGGAAATGATGGAAAATCAGCATTTGTAATAAGTAATCCTCCCACCGCTCTAGAGGTTCCCTTCAGAAATTGTGCCTGGAAAGCCACCTTTTCATGTGTATAATCATATTTCGAGTACTCTTATCTGTTAAAGCTTCTCGTGCTAAAACATACGTGTGTGCTTCAAGTACTGGTGGTTAGGTTTTTTTTTTCAGCACAGGGGAAAAGCATTAAATTGATGAGTTCTAAGAAGAAATTTAAGGAATAGTCACCACCATCCTGTTTCTATGCTTTTCTACCGATCAAAAATTTCCTTTAGTCGGTTAAGGTCTGTTGACGAGATCGGAAATTAGGCTGTGACTGTGGCACTTGAGATCAGATGTTTCATAACCTTAACGTTGGTATACCTACTTAATCGAAGTTAGACTAGAGTCTCCTGAATGATACGCAGTAACTTAATCCCGACAGGCGACAAAACATCTTAGAGAGAAGGACGTAAAGACGTTGAGGCAGCTCCTTTGAAGTAATACCGAAAGATGGTCCGGCGTATGAGCGAACGAGATGGTTGTGATTTGATTCGAGAAAAATCGAGTAGCAGGATGCAGTATTGTTCAAGAAAGTTAGTCCGCTCATTTAGAACCATACTGTATCACTAGATGTCATACAATACTGATTGTCGGATAAAATGCTACATTTTCTTAGTAAATTTCAGCTTATCTATTCTTTTGGCAGTCGCACTCTCTGAAAAACAATGCTTGAAGAAATCCTAATCTCATGTACGCCAAATTGTCGAAATTTTAGCCAGTAGCAGTAACGATTATGCAATTTTGGCTTCCTATCGGTTTTCATAAGGAGAACTTCTGTGTTTCCTTTCCGTGATATGGCGAATGGTAAGGAAAGTGTCGCTAATGTCGATAAGAAGACAAAGAAAGAGAGATATGTATACTGTAATTCTGAAATCCTCCTGTGGATGGCATTTTTTAGATATTTTTCCGAAATGTATCCAATTAATAGCAAAGAACTAAGTCTATATAATTTAGTGTAAATAAAATACGTGTGGCCTGGTGTGATCAATCTCCTTGATACCCCCTTCCCCTATCTACGCCACTGAGGAGTACATTTAGGCCTCCCTGGTTAGTATCAACCGAACCTTGCCTTACCAAGGTTCACCACATATTTCCCTCGAGAGATATTATTATTTCATCGGTGTGAAAGGGGAAGGGGGTAGTATAGCTGAGGATTTGCTTGAAAACCAAATTCTGCAAGTATGTGTACAGCATTTGGTCTTCTTGAGTCTGGTCACCTTAGCATAGAGCCTAATGTTTACATAAAATAAATGATACAATACTGGAAACATTTTATCAATTTTGCAGATTTGACATTTAAAAGTACCGTTATAAAATAATTTATTGAACTTTAAATGGAAAATATATTTTGGAAATTCTAATCGGCTGCTGTCAAGTGCGTCAATAGCCTTATTCCGCGGAATGCTATAGGATATCCTCGTGTGACAAGGCAATAGGTAGGATAAGATCAAATATTCTGTCTGCTGATTTGATGAAAATTTCAAGGATCTAGCTGTCAAGCGATATAATCTCATAAGAAGAACTATATGGCGGATGGTAAAGTAAGATGGTAATGGTAAGTCGCTAGGGTGGATAAGAAGCCAAAGGAAATTTTCTTATTTCGAGTACTCTCTTGCTATAGCTTTTCGTGTTACGACAACCATTTGTGCTTCACATGCTAATCATATCTGTCAAGGAGAACCTGAGGCGTAAATAGCTTTGCAAAGGGAGAGGGGATCTGTGGTCAGGTTTATTTTTTACAGCACAGGGAAAATGCATTAAATCAGGGACGTACCCAGGGGAGGGGTCCATGGGGTCCGGACCTCTCCCGAAATTATTCAAATTTCCGGACAAAAAACCTTGAAGGCCATAAATTGGGAATGGGAATTTGTTGAGTTGGTTTGTTTTTTTTTTGTTAATTTGGTTAATCGAACATTCGCGCTTTTCTCATTTCGACCATTTCATGGGTCCAGCATTTAATTCCGGAAAAGATTGTAACCGTTCCCTGAGGCCTTTAAATCTGATACCATTTCTTGTTGCTTTCAGTCTGATACATTTCATGTCGTAACCTTAAATTAACCTAACAACACAGTGGGAGCTAGAGGAGTACGGTTACACACATTTGTGAAGTCCAGCCAAACGCTTTTGAAGATTATTTCCAATAATATTTCAAATTAAAGTCACAGTGGATCGCAAATTACTGAGTATTACTTTTTTTGCACTTGCTAGAAGCCCATCGCTTTAAGCATGAGACTGAAAAATTTGTACCTATTATATATCGTTGGACCCTCCCAAAAACAAATTCTAGCTACGAAATTAAGGGGTTCTCATTAAGGAATTTGAGAAATAGTCAAGACCATCTTGTTTCTATGCTTTTCTACCGAAAACAAATTAATATGGCTGATAATTTGGCTGAAAACGAATTTCGCAAGCAGCATTGGGTCTTCGGGAGTCTGGTCACCTTAGCTTAAAACCAAAACCATTTATATTACAAGCCACGAAGTAATAAAAACATCAATTAAATCGGTTGCTAGCGGGATAGCGATTTCCTATAATGTAATAGGGCATTTTGGAGGGGAAGTCAAATTTCAGTTACACTACAGGAAATCACCAAGAGCACAGAAAGTTAGAAAGATTAACAAATGGCAAACCATAACTTCCTGCCAGTGTCAAAATTACTATAGCAGTGACATGAAAGAAGGCCAGAAAGAAGGATATTAACGGAAAATCCAGTCGATCCAAATTGCGTTCGTCATCACAGATGTCAGGATTGTCTTTAGAGAGAACTTTCTGGCGAAGAGCAGAAACGGCCAAACAGCGCAACCACGCTGTAAGAGGGGGCGCTACATTTTAGGAGAGGCTTTTGGGCTCTAGCACGACTACAAAAATGGAAACACCGAAAGGAAAAATTTAATATCAACTTCCGCATGGCTTGTTCTGCTATCCATTCCCATAAGGAGAACTTTTGTGTTTCGCATATTTTCCGCTACATGTCCGTTATACGGATGGTACAGTAAGGCTTCATTCAAACGACGAGCCGTACGGCTCGAAAGCTCTAGCTATACATTGGCTTATATGGGAAGCTCACGACGAGCGAGAGCCGTGCCGCTGTCAGAACACAATTAGCGAGACGTGTTTTCATATATCGTGCACCACAACCCGCAAATTCACGGCTCGCGAGCTGTGTTTTGACAGTGGCACGGCTCTTGCTTGCTCTGGCTCGTCATGAGCTTCCCATATAAGCCAATGCATTTGTGTGTCTCGAGCTTGCGAGCCGTTTTCGCGTCGTTTGAATGAAGCCTTAGTGTCGCTATTGGTGATAAAAAAAAAGAAAAATTCTTCTTTCGAAAGCTGATAGCGTTATGTTGCAAAGATGTCTTGGATTCCCGCAACCACTCTGCTAGCGGTTGACCGAATACCGAACAAATGACAAAACTGATATCCCCTTTGTATCTGTCCCTCCCAGGATTGATTGCGCGCTCTTTTGCAAACCCCGATCAGTGTGGCCGCGGCCTAATATTTATACCCTATACCCATAAGATGGTATAGGGTATATTGTTTTTGTTACGCCGATATTATGTAACACCTCAAAGGAGCCACCGGAGGTATGGCAAAGTGTATATACAAATGATCAGGGTCAATTCCTGAATCGAATAAGCCATGTCTGTCTGTCTGTCCGTGTGTCTGTCTGTTAGCACGATAACTCACGAAAAAATGAAGCTAGTGGTTTGAAATTTTGGTCAAATGTTTGTTTTGCTAAAATCTTGGACGGTATTGAAAATGGGCCAAATCGGACCACGGGTTCCCTTACCTCCCATACAAACTACCCCTCCGTGATATTTTAATTTGGCCATAACTTTCGGCAGAATATCGCTATCGACTTGAAATTTTGATCAATGTCTCATTCTGACATATACTTTGAGTTGACGGAAAGTGGAGTAGGTTCGACTACCCCTAACCCTACTTCCCCTACAAAGTTATATTCAGCCATATCTTTTGATAGAATGTCACGAAAAACTTCAAATTAGTATCAAATGGTAGCCGTTGGAAGCCTTGACAAGGTAATAAAAATATGTCAGGTCCGAACCATCTACCCCTCCCTCCCCCAAAAAAAATATGAAATTGAATATTTTGTGTTTTGCGTGCCTTCTAGGTCTGTACATGGGTATAGGGTATACACTCATCGTGCTATTCGCACGATTAGAACTGGGTCTCGTTGTTTAGTCTGTTGAATCATAGGAGATCACGCCCAATAGATAAATATTGAACCTCCGGAGAAATCATAAGAAATAGGTAGTCGCATAAACACTCAGCACAGAAAAACGTCAAAAAAAGCTACTTAGAGAAAGAAAGGCACAATTTTAAACATAATTTCTTTTCAGGCATCTTAGAAAACATGTAAGCGCAACATTTGGCACCAATTCAACTTCAATTCGCCTGATCGCCTTGCGAATGGATTTATTGATTTATCTTTAGTGGACGAATTTCGGACGAGGTAGTTTGGATTTCAGCAAGATGAGGGATGGAAACATTACATAATACACATATGTTTCCGGAAATTCTAATATCGGGATTTTGCCGGGTTGCACCGATTCAACTAGCTCTGACCTTTTTCTCTATAAAAACTCGCGAGATGATGCATTTTTGAAAATAAGCCTCCCAAGCTAAAACTACTGAAGGAAACTCGTCCACGAAGTGACCCGGCTAATTTAAGTTTATCGGCTCCGCCATTTTCGAGAGCAAAATGTGTTGAGTGTTTTAATGGAAAGCAAATGTTCGACTCAATTTTCAAACTCTAACCGTCATTCTAAAATCTGCCAGGTTTCCGTGTGCCATCTGGTGGTGTATAATTTGTGGCACGGGAAATTCCATACTTAGTTTTAATTTTGGAATTTCAAACAAACTCTCTAGAAAGCCTTGCTGAACTGAGATGAATCGCGAGAGAGATTGAGTATGAATGATGCCGGAACAGGTTTCTACCACATACTGTCTGAGGCTTTTCAGCGGATATGCATTCTATTCTCTGAATTACTATAGAGTTGGTTCGAATCCCACTGTGACAATGAGTTTTTGTTTTATCCTACGGCATCCATCTTGGAACTGGTGTGTTACAACGACCAAGAGCTGCAAAAACCACTTGATTCAAGAATAAAAAATCTTTTAAATCCCTTGTACAACAACAACGACTTAACATGTTCTACCTACTATCAATATACCTGGTACAGTACCTAAAGAGCGGCAATTCGTCCTCTCGCCCGGGGCGGCTTAAGTGCTAGAGCGAGAGCTGCGGCCAAACAAGGTTTTAATCGTCTTTTTTTATTTTTTCGTTTTAAACTCTAGATTAGTTTCCACATAAAGCACTTTTAATTGTTAGAAGCGATTAGATACTTCTAAACACTATGTTGTCAGCTCCGGCATGTTAGTGATGTTAACGTTATGAGCCAGGCGACACATTAAATTAAGTTTCATCACCTGAGCATCTTCTTTCGCCTGCATATCGGCCAATTCTTTTTCGATCAATTCAATAGACGCACGACGTATATCCAACGAATCGGCCGACATTCGTCGTCCTCGCAAAGCACTCTCAATCGATCCGCTCGATCCTTTTCGCGGCTTATCATGATTCGTGTAATTATCATTCTCCAAAATGGTAACGTGTCGATTTAAATTCTCTTTCGTAAGACGATTACGATCATTTTTCGCATCTTCAGTTGATTGTTTTCGCATGGACGATTTAATGGGAACGTTGGTAACAATGCCATTCACTTGCTTCGGCTGATCGACAGTTTGGCCACCACCACCAGTCGAAGGGCTGTTACCGTTCGCATTATTGTTAGTATTATTCACATAATCTCGCGGTACAGAGGTGGCTCGTGTTTTGATGAAATGTAGAAGATTTCGCGAACCAAAACTGTCGCGTCGTACCAAATTTGTTTCACCCGAACTGTCAGCTTTCAGGTACAATTGCTGGCTTCCGTGGATATTGTGTTTCTTGTTGAACTCGACTATAGGTCGGGGTTTGCTCAAATTCACCGAACTCCAGCTGGCACGACGCGATAAATTCACTCGCGGTTTTGGTGATTGATTGGCGTTTTGGTGGAGATTTGAGGACGATTGATTGGTCGGTGTCGATGAGCGGAGCAATGATGGGAATGCCGAAGGATGTTCAATGTTGCGGAACATGCTCGGATTCCAGGAATTGCGCTTTCTGTAAATATGTTGGATATGTACATATAATTGCGATGTTGTTGCACGATAGTGTGATTCGGCAAGGAGTTTGAGGTTGGAATATAGTTGCCGCTTGAGAGGTGGTGATAGATTTAAAAAAAAATGGAACAATTTGTCAGAGGAATAAAAATCCAGCCATTTCAATTTTGAACTTGTCCGCAACATCTAATATGAAACTTTCAACATACGCGAAGTGATTATCGTTTTGGAAATAAAATAGGTAGATTTCTAACGGGTTGCTTTTAAAAGGTAGATTTCGCGCCATACTCGAAATCTACCCATTAATTTTTTGTTCTTCGAAAGAACTAAAGTGGAAATAGACTTTAAAGATAGAGAAGAGAATTTCAATTCTAGTACATAATTGAAAAGTGTTTTTTTTTTCTGGGTGGATTACCGACGGGTGGATTCTAACCGGCTGGATTTCACATCAGACTGGATTTTTCGTAAAGGTAAAAGTCCTAAACTTAGTTGATGAATTTAGTAAATTCAAATGTTACGTATATGGAGCATGAGTGGCCTAGCAGGCCAGCTATAGTTGTTGAGGCTTTATTCAAACGCACCGACTAGTGATACTCTCAAATCCTACATAATTTAATAAAATTAATATTTCGTCTCAAAAATAATTTTTTCTTATGATGCACTTTTTTGTTCAAGCTCGAGCTCAAGCTGCAAATCGCAATTAGTTAATTTATAAAACTAGTTCACAGAGCAGATTACGTATTTTTTACTTTTCAAATTTTTATATGTATATGGTATGACATTTTGCGAAGCAACCATTCAGAAGATTCCAGACCATGACAACCACCTTATAGGGTGGTCTCCACTCCACTATACATCTCTGACTCAACTAAATCTTGACCGGACCATATGCGGCAACTATTTTCCAATTCGCTGAACATATCTTTTGATACAATATCCAAATTGACACATGCAAAAGGATCAATCAAACCAGCTAAATGCTAACCTGTTCCTATCTAGTGTGGACGTTTGTCGTCCCATCGCCGCCGAGCCTTCTGTGAATGATTGTCTGCGTCGTATTGCTGCGGCTGAATCGACTGCATCTTTGCCCAATGACATTGTCGACATGGATGATCGTCGCATTGCATCATTCAATCCATTTGTAATATTCACGGCCGATGAGTACATTTTACGATTCTTATCCAGAGCAAGATTTTTGTTAACGGCCACAATGTGACTGGGCTCAATGCTACTGGCCCGGCTACCGCGACGATGCACATTACACTTTTTATCGGATTCCACTTCGGTAACTTGGATACTAATTTCACTTTCACGTCGACCGCCAAACATTCGATCAATTTTCTTCAATTGATCGATGGATCGACGTCGATTCTGCATGATTTCGTCTTTGCTGTACATGCGTACGTACAACAACGATGTGTACAGATAGAGATAATGGACAAAACTTGCAGGTGCACTGGTTTTTCTTTAACACAAAAAAACGCGACCGCAGAAATTCCCAACTATGTATAAACTATAACGCACCCGATAAGAAAAAAACACACAAAGATCGCGAACTGCAAATAAGTCAAGCAGATATTTATTGCAACAGAAATTCAGTGGAAAAATGCAAACAGATCAACCACGAAGCGCGTTACAACGTTCCAATTGTGTAATTAGCGAAACAATAAAGACGCGAACATACAGTAAACTGAGCGTTATTTCTTACTATAGAGACTAGGGCTAGCAGCAGCGCTAGCAACATTGCGAGACACAGCTTTACAAGACAACAACGACGACAACGCCGACGAAGAAGGTGATTCAACAGATGATTGCCATTTTTTCTTAAATGTTGCTTGTTGACGACTCTCGGGCCAAAACGATGGCGAACGCGGTGACGATTCTATCTTCAGCTACACCAGCATGTCTCTCTTTCATCATCGCGATCCCGTCCGACCCATAAGTTTGCACCCAGCTTTTTGCTAGATTTGGGAGCGACTTGTTTGCAAGTAAATCTACTATACACAAAGTAAACGAAAATGAAAAGAACATGCATATGTACTCAAAAGACGGCGATTAAGCTAAGCTCAAGAAAATATTGGTCATGTAGACTTGCAGCTTAAGTTATTCTGGTGGTTTTGTAAAAAAAAAGTATATGGACGAGCCTAGTAATGAGTATGTTTGCTAACTTTTCGGCTGTTAGTGTGTCACTTTTCAGTTAGCACCTTTCCATAGAGGTGTGTGAGGTCATACTATGAGCCATGATCTTTTCACTTTTAATTGATAGACATAATTGTAGTCGATATATCGGTAAAATAAAAAATAGTTTTGCTTCGGTTTCCCCAACCTGGAGTTAGATAAGTTTAGGAGTTTTCTAATTATTACTGACCCCAACGCGACAGGTACATACTCCAGTAGCCCGGAAAATTCTTCGCCAAATGCTCGATGCTCATGGTCCTGCTTGCTGCTTGACATTTGCTGAGAAAGCGGTGGAGAGTTTTCGAATTGCTGCAATCATGAAATAATTCAGAGGCAGAGGCTAGTAGCCTGTAAAAACCGCCGCGTTGTAGGCCAGACTACGTAATCATGCGACAGTTCTTAATACCAAAATGAATCCTGTTTCAATCTTCAAGACCAAAAGCTGCTCCAACCAGCAATACAACAACATCATCCGTTATTATATCAGGCTTTCCTTCTATACTATCAATTCAGGTTGATCTCATTTAAATAGATATGTATGTACTAAACCGGCTGATTGGCGCCGAAACAATTGATGTCCTGATAGTTGGGAAGAAAACTCAGAGATAGATCCAGCTGCGTTGCACTTCATTCTTATCTATTAAAAACTTTTCATTGCTATTGAGGACTATTCAGAGCTACTCACTGCTATTGAAAACGATTCAAAGCTATCCATTGCTATTTAAGGCTATTCAAAGTTACTTCATTTTAGAATGGTCAACGCAAACAAGCCGACGATACACCATAATATATTCCAATATATTCAACACTATAAAAACTATTCAACACTATTCATTCCTATTTAAAACTATTCAGCGCTATTCATTACTATATAAAGCTGTTTACCGGTGCTGGAAACTGTTCAAAGCTATTGCTTCTTCTTCCTTGCCTCGTTCTTTATACCGCTCCATGGTTTCGCGTTGCTCGACCTGCGGTGTAGGCACATCGCCCGTTTTGGCGGTAATATCTCAGCATATTTCTACAGGCATATTTCATGGATCGTGTCATCGCCAAGATCAATGCATTGTTGTTGCTCAAAGCTATTTATCGCTATTGAAAACTATTCCAAGCAAATTGTCGCTATTAAAATAATTGCTATTCACAGGTATCAAAAGCTATTAGATTGTGAAAAAAATTCGTCGTTTTTGTTTTTCATTTCAAATGTTCATAGGCGTGAAACTGTGTGCGCACTGATTTGAGTTGCCTGTTATACGCAGATTCAATGATAAACGAAATAACTTATAATTCACAAAACCTTTTCATTAAATTTAAGTTTTTTTGAAATTGGCTATTTCCCTGCAAACAATCGGTTAGCAATCCCCTGCCGAGAGGAAAGAGAGGAAGCAAAATACTCTCAAGTATGCGTGTGACAGGCACACATAAACAATCCCATCTGCAAAATGTCAGTTCAATTGCTCGCCGGCCGTTTGTTTTTATTTCGTGTCGAGTGTTTTATTTGTTGAACTACAGACAGGATGAAATTTGGTAATTCTCCGAATAGGCCAGTCAATAAACCGAAAAATAAGGCCTTAGGTCGCAAAAAAATGCTCGGCTCTGGTTTTTTGGGATATTGTTAGGATAGATACCAGAAGTGTACCACCAAGTTTGCAACTTCGAAAAACCTGTGCTAACCCCGTGACCCTCAAAAAACCTGAAAATTTTCGGACTTTTTTCATATTTTTGTTTGTAATTTCTAAAAGGTGCGTCCTAGAAGTAAGTAGTCTACTGCACTGTTAAAGCTAAGAAAATCTCCTTTAATTTGAGTGTAACCTCAGCTTTTTAGGCGCAAAGGATACCAAGATACAGCACTTTAAAAATTGTTTTTGTAAAAAAGTTCGAAATTGTAAATTCAGTCATGTTCCGATCTGAATATCGGCCTTAATGCGCATTCTACCGAGAAAGTCATGTGACATGAAGTTATAAACCAGTTACTTAGCTGTATATATTTCAGAACGAATGGAATCAGACCATGGGATCATATAGGTCTGCCCCTGAAAATTAGGTTCTTCTAAGAAAAACTTTTTTCTTTATGTACCACCATTAACCAAACTTCACCCAAGTATGTTCCTTGTTAAGCCTCAAAAAATATCTAGGAACGGATGAAATCGGAACACTACCTTATAGGGCTGTCATACAAACGAACCTCTGGAAATTAGGTTCTTATAAGAAAAACTTTTTTCTTTATGAACCAATCTTAGCCAAACCTCACCCAAATGTGTTCCTAGTAAAGCCTCAAAACATATCTAGAAACGGATGGGATCGGAACATTACGTCATAGGGCTGTCATCCAAACCTCCTAAAATACAATTTCGGACTTTTTTACAAAAAAACACATGTCTTAAAGAGCTGTATCTTGGGATCCTTTGCACCTACAAAGCTGGGGTTACACTCAAATTAAAGAAGATTTTCTTAGCTTTAAAAGTGCAGTGGACGACTTACTTGTAGGAAGCACCTTTTAGAAATTACAAACAAAAATATGAAAAAAGTCCGAAAATTTTGAGGTTTTTTGAGGATTACGGGGTTAGCACAGGTTTTTCGAAGTTGCAAACTTGGTGGTACACTTCTGGTATCTATCCCAACAATATCCCAAAACAACAGAGCCGAGCAATTTTTTGCGACCTAAAATCGTTAAATGACTGGCCTAAAAGCTGTTTGCGGATTTTAATTGTAAGTACTTTAATTGTTATTATTTTTTTAATCTAATGAAACCTTCCTTTTTGTTCATAGATACGTGGCGCGGCTGGATGTATGTTTTCGTGTAGCAAAATGGCTCCAGCGTTTGGAGTTTGCACGCAATACAAATTGCAGTTTGTATGCCATTTCATCTACAGAGTGATCTGCAGGCGAGAATGGGCGTCAATGCTGGATATAAGGATGCCGAAAATTTTAAGAAGAACAAGTGTGTCCCTTTCTAGTAAAATAAATCTTCCAATGGCAATGATTTTGCATTTTCTTCTATGCTTCTCAGTATTTTATTTTTATCTGTAATATCTGGGCCGATATTCCAGGAGCAGTGACTAGGAACAGGGTATTTGCCTGTCACTGTGACTATACCTGTTCCCGAAGAGCAAAAATACCTGTTCCTGGCAGTCACAGTTTCCGCGCTTTTGTTTGCTTTCTTTCTGTCCTGTCACTGTTGGTAGCAATCAGTCACTCACTATACTATTACAGTCACATCCCGTCACTATTTTTTGTCAGAGTCCACAGTCACAGCTGTCACTGTTGGTCGCAACCGGTCACTACACTACTAGAGTGTTAATATTGATAACAATAGCGAAGTTTTTTCGCATCGCGGGTAAATCTGACTCGAAAAAAACGATCGCGGGTAACATCCCGGTTAAGACCAAACAGCTGGCATTTGACAGTTTTTGCGCATCTTTGACTCACCTTCGTCGGCTTATTTTTTAGATGTGGTGGATTTTATCAAAAAAGATGATTATTTCTTTGCAAAATCTTTTCTCGTGATGAGAAAAACTCTCACATTTGGTTTGAAAAAAAAAACAAATTTCCTTATATTTCCCCTATGCGTCCGCCATCTACATTCGAGCTCTATCATGTGTAGGGTAGTTGCACGGGTTAACTTTACCTGGGTAAGTGTCATTTTTTTATATGAAGTTCTACCCAAACCTGCACGGGATAAACACAATAAAACGTACCTAATATAAGATGCATTGAGACGAAGAATTCAGTGTTTGCTATGATGCTATTTTTTATATCAACATGATGACATGTTGTCATATAAATTTCAACGAAGCACACGTACATACATTGCTTATTGCACTCGAGTAACTTGCTTTGCGACGTTACGTAATTTACAATAGTAGGAACAGGAACTGGACCGGTAAGAAGGAACTGTTACTTGCGAGTCACAGTAACAGTTGGAGCTGTTACTCAAAAATATCGATTGGGCCCATCTCTAATTCATGGATACATAAGACCACACCCCGCACCGCACCCCGCTCCCTGTACAGTACTAACATTAGTCGGATATTTAATCAACTACAATTTGAACATCTCCTCACTGACAGTCGTCATGTAATTTATCTACAACAACATGATGATATTACCATGTACGATAGCGTACGTGTGCTGTCATAAATACTGTCCCAATTTTTCTTTGACATAAGTAGGCTACTTAAAGTTCCATCTAGATTAGTCGCCAAATGGCTACGCGTTCAGAAACTGGCATCGCGTACAGCCATTTGGCTGCAATTTCCAGTAAATATGGAAATGATCCAGTAAGTCGAAAAGCACTGCTATTTAAAACTATTCGAAACTATTCATAGTTATTTTAAACTATTAAAAGCTACTGATCGCCTTTATTTTCTATTGGAAGTTACCGATAGCAAACAATTTTCGCAAATATCCTTTAAATGTATTTTCCTTCCTTAAGAGGTATTAAAACCTCCGGAAAAAGTGAAAAAGAAATTTTGGAGCTACAGTAGACTCGCGTAAACGTTAACACCCGTTTACGTGAACAATGTTAGCTCAGATTACTCTGAAACATGAACAAGTCCTGAATGCCCTAAAACATGAATACTTAAATGTCTGGAAAATTCATTTTTTAATAATAGTATAGTGACTTTAGCTCTAGACCCAAACATCCAAAAAAAAGAGCTGACTTTTGATGCCAAATTGTTCTTTGGCCTGACCGCATTACGCAGTAAAAAGTTAGACTTTTTTGCGCGTCACATTTGAGGGGGAAGGGGTGGCAAAGGGGTGAAATTATGATTTTTCGCCAATATCTTGTTAACTTTAATATTTACAGCAAAATGTTCTGAGGACGATTTAAACTACACAAAATTTCCTTTCTAATGATATATTATATCATATACCTTCTCTTGGCAGATTATATACTAGACCTAAAAACATTCGGTGTAATTTCGATCTTTTGATAGTTACATTTGGCGCTCTAGCTCCTGGAGTAATTTAATTGGAGCCATGGTAATTGGGACAACTATTCCTAACAATATATAGTTGTCCCACACGGAGACTCAGGTTCTGCGATCCTGTAGCAGAACTAGAACCTACAACCGACATTGCATCGATTCCTTCAGACTTTAATTGGCGGAATCGTGCGTTTTATTGGGCATCCGCTTTTCCGCTTCGTCGGCTACACAGCAGCGAAGTGTTCTTTCCAAAGCCTCAACTGGTCTTTGCCTTGTATGAGTAGCCTTCAATCACTATAACTGGATGTTAACAGGAGCTATCATCACCTTTTCATTCCTTGATGGCGCTGTACAAGAATGGACTCAAAAGGAACTGGAATTGGACTGCTTTAGGGAGCGAGGTATCCATTAGAGACAGGCCTGCTGAGTTAGTGTACGAAGTTGTATTTTTTGAAGCAACTGTTCCCATTTCGTGGTGGTTTCGAAAATAACGCGCGGCACTAAAATTTGGGTTTTCTGTTAGGGGCCGGGGAAGCTATTGTGAATGACTGCTTATGTGGATACTGCCTTGAGTAAAGCAGAGTCTACGAGTAATCTTCATGTTTTATTCCCAGCCACCCAGCCAGCATCGGCCTCATGTACCGTGAACATAGCGACAAATAAGCTTTACTTGATGAATCACGAATCGGCATTATGTATCGATCGGACGCATTGAAAGTTAGATACATGATGGTCAGCTGAAGGAATGTCGACGGATCATGCATATAGGAAATATAATGGTTTTCTCCTCAAGTGTGATTTTTGTTGCTGGGTTGATTAGAATCACGAATAAATCATGATCATTCATATAGTCTGGCTGGAGCAGTGGTTAGGGCGCGCACCTTCGGTGCATAGGGCTATGAGTTCAAGACTCTCCGTCGCCCGTATTTTTTTTTTAATTATTTATTGATGCATTGAATATATATGATACTTAACTATTACATAATGTTTACGAATAACGATTTTATAATAATTATCCGTAATAAGGCGCAAATGCGTATATACATGAAATAGGGGGACATCGTCATATACTGCTTGTATGAAAACGTGATGAATGAATAAGCGATATGTGCTTACGCGTGTTGCATGAAATAATGATTACAAATGTGTTAAATGCTGGCTGGGCAGCATCGGCGTAATGTACCGTGAACATAGCCACAAATAAGCTTTACTTCATGAATCACGAATCGGCATTATGTATCGATAGGACGCATTGAAAGTTAGATACATGATGGTCAGCTGAAGGAATGTCGACGGATCATGCATATGGGAAATATAATGGTTTTCTCCTCAAGTGTGATTTTTGTTGCTGGGGTGATTAGAATCGCGAATAAAAGATGATCATTCGTATAGTCTGGCTGGAGTAGTGGTTAGGGCGCGCACCTTCGGTGTTGCATGAAATAATGATTACAAATGTGTTAAATGCTGGCTGGGAACCCAGCTGGGAACCCGGCCGCGTGAGCACATATTGCTTATTCATTCATCACGTTTTCATACAAACAGTATATCACGATGTCCCCCTATTTCATGTATATACGCATTTGCGCTTTATTACGGATAATCATTATAAAATCGTTATTCGTAAACATTATGTAATAGTTAAGTATCATATATATTCAATGCATCAATGAATAATTAAAAAAAAATACGGGCGACGGAGAGTCTTGAACTCATAACCCTATGCACCGAAGGTGCGCGCCCTAACCACTGCTCCAGCCAGACTATATGAATGATCATGATTTATTCGTGATTCTAATCACCCCAGCAACAAAAATCACACTTGAGGAGAAAACCATTATATTTCCTATATGCATGATCCGTCGACATTCCTTCAGCTGACCATCATGTATCTAACTTTCAATGCGTCCTATCGATACATAATGCCGATTCGTGATTCATGAAGTAAAGCTTATTTGTCGCTATGTTCACGGTACATGAGGCCGATGCTGGCTGGGTTATAATGTAGAAATGTCAATTAAGACCAACCCCATTCAGGACGCCCCTCAATGCTAAGAAGTGACTTTTCCAACAGTCAACAAGTCAATCCTCGTTCATGAAGAGCGTACCTGAACCATTAACTATCTATTTTGTTAGATGCCTGGATTATTATCGAGGTCGAAGGCTTTGATATGGATATTGTGTGAAGTGTGGTCTGCAGGCATGTTTTGAGCTTCAAAATAAGCTCAAAGAGGACCCTTCATTTTTCAAGATGGTCAATCGTGGTGCTATAAAAATGAACTTGAAAAAAATATTGCATAGCCCTTCGTTCCGATGCACTAACAGTGACACAACTTGCATATTAACTCAGGAGACGTGTCCCCAACGGATATCTGGTTAAACGATGTGTTCCCCCCATTTTCCCTATTCACTGCAGCCAATTCCCAATACTTCTATGGGTCCTACTCGTGTAAGGTGTCTAAATCAATGTTTCGCGGGGCTTCCTTTAACTTCTCAAGCTACTCAATATTGGAACTCAAGGTTGTGACAATTGTCATCTCGTGACAAGGCTAAATGCATTTTTATCTGTTTCGTTTCGGCAATCCACTGCCATGTTGCGTTCGACATACAGGGCAGGGCGGTGGCTAAGAAGCCGTTGGCGCATTCTAAATAGGGATTTTGAAACTGTTATAAAACATAAAAAAAATTGTTGGACAACTCCATAACATGAACCCCCCTTAAGATGAACAATCGCAGTTTTAATAAGTTCTCGTTTTCGCGAGTCTACTGTAAATCAGTTGGTGAATTTAAAATGCTTTGGAACCAGGAAATGGAGTTTTCCCGTAACTTTTTAAATTAATTTAATAAATTTTGAAGTTTTAGTGAGTAGGAGAGTGCAATGGTGTGCATTGAAGTGTTTGGCGTGAGCCTGCATGGAGCCGCCATTGGCACAGATCTTGGTGGTATTGAGGAATGCTATGATTTTGGTCATTATACGAAAAAAAATCATAAATAGTTATAGACCTCCTACTTCGGCTTCGAGATATGCCTTAACCATGAAAGTATCACTCACAGGTATTGTCATTTATCCAACCATTTAATCGTCTATAGAGACCTTTATTTATGCAGTCAACTTCCAAAACTTGTATTACCTTTTTCTACGCGTTGAATTCTCAAAAAGCCCACAAAATGTTTATAAACATGCACAACACAATTTTCGCGCACTGTTGTGACGTTTGTGTCAATAACACAAAATCGCGATCGACGAATATGAAATTGAATAGAAAATAAACTCTTTGAAAAAAAAACACCTGAGTGGGCACCACAATTCTTATTATGGTTATAAGTTAAAAAAAAATGTCTCGATTCATAAGCGCTTTGTGTATGTGTCAAGGCTGTACTGTGCAAACAAGGTGCAAACAGCAAGCAGCGCGTTGCGTTTCTCTTCGCTTTTCATGGCGGATTGAAAATTATCGAGTACATAAGGAAAACATTCGGTTGGCCAATGTTAAGTGGCAAAATGATTGATCATTGATCCCATCGACATCATGTTGTATAGTTTAACCATAAAGTAAGTAATTGGAATAGCGATGCACCTCCATATATCATTAAAATCTACTGAAAAATATTTTACCTTTGAGTGTGTGCTGTAAGTAACGTGGTCATACAGGAAGATATCTTCTGTATGTACACGTTACTTACAGCACACACTCAAAGGTAAAATGTTTTTCAGTCGATTTTAATGTTATATAGAGTTCCATCTCTATTCCAATTACTTACTTTATGGTTTAATTATAATAGCTTGAAACATGTTTATCGAGCAAAGTGTACATCGCTTTTGTCACAAATGAACTTGGATAAATTACACCGACCGACGATAAGTATATTATGACACTCTTTTAAAACATTGACATTAACGCAATTAGTGTGTTATTAGGGGGTATGTTCGGTTCAATTGGATTTCTTTTTAAATTAGAAAAACTCCCGGATGGCATCTGAAAAACAAATTCATTTCAGGCGGCGATAATTAATGAGCCGCTCGTAATTTCGTATTTATCTTTGGAAACTACCTAAACAAAAATTGAAATATTTTAAATCAGTTTTCATTTGAAACCATGAAATCTCATCTCGTCCTGCTTTGCTTGCAAACGCTTTTAGGGTAACTAAATTTTAAACGAATATCGATCATACCGTCAGGGGAGTATGCCTAAACGTTACGCTCTTACCGCTCGGTCCATCGGACTGTTTGGGCTTTCGACATTTTATTGACAGGATCTAATTGTCAAATGGGCATTTCTTCCTCCAGTGGACCCACTCATCTTCAGAAAACAAACCCAGTGGCCGCAACTTCAGATGGTTGACTTGGGTAAGAACCCCAGCCACCTCGAGTCCAACACCCATGGTCCCCTGTGGGCATACCCATCCCCGAGGTACACTATTCGCTAAAGACTTCTCCCTAGCAGGCGTGATCCTCCTTCGGCCCCCTAAAGGTCTCACGCTGAATTCAGACGTGTATATCCCAGGTTCGTTTGCTTTAAGCCTATGGGTAGCTCTATTTTTCCGGATGGCTCCTTCCGCACTTTCATGCGTTTCACATGTGTGACACAAAGTGAAGAGTAAAAAAAAACCGGTAATTTATTCATTATAGCATTGAAAAAAAATTGAAAACCAACACTTGAAATTCCATGTTGATATGTAGTTCCCACTTTGCGCCAAACTATAAAACTATTCTCTATGTATATTTTTCTTTTAACAAACAAAAGCATGGGTGATTCGAACGCAACTTCACCCACATGAGCATAATTCCGCGCGACGTCATCAATATTCCTTCGCAAAAAATTGTTTCAACATTAACTCCCATAATAATTAAAAAATGCAATACGCACTTACCTCTTCGAACCTTTCTTTTGGAGCACTACTGATGACGGAGTCCGTGATAATATCCGAAATGGCATTATTTGTCGTGAAGTCATTTTCGGCAGCGGATGATTCGGCTTTAACACTGAAATATCAAAGAGAAAATGTTATTGCGATACTGGAATATATAACAAGCTGCAGTTGTTTTTTTTTTTTGTATTATGCCCAACTTTATAATTGAATTTGATCGGGCGGCGTCAATAACAAACTCATTAATTAATGGATAACAACCGCAGATACAGCAGCGAAAGAAAATGTTCAATGATGATGATCTATTGGCAGCGTGGGTGGGTCTGGGTCGAAGTTGTTAACAACACGATATTGAGTAATACGTATACTTGAAATTGTTTAGTTAGGGGATGATGATGAGTTTGAGTAGTATTCAAAGTGCGATGCGGACTTCTTTGAAGATTTATCTTTGATCGCGAATCTTGTAGAGCACCTAAAAGCTACTGTTCTGTGTACTGAATTTCAAGAACTATTTGCGCTGAACGTGATTCGAGTCGGTTTCATGTTAATTGAATATTGAATCATTATGGCACAATGAGTTGTCATTATTATAATTGATTAAAATGCATAGCACGACTTCTTCGTTTTACAATGATGAATTAAAATGATTTATACGTATTCATAGATGTATGTAACAATGAGAGGACAGAAGAGAAGAAGAAATAGGACTCTTAAAATAAGTTGTACCACAAAAATTAATGAATATATGAATAAATATGACAAATACTTTTATTCATTAGCTACCCATACGCACAAACGCTTTCCGGCGGAAAACTCATTCTGTGAATCCCTTGAAAGGTAGCCCGGAAAGATTAGTCTCCAGTTTTTTCTGTTTTCGGTTTTCATGTTAAATCAAGTAAAACAACAACCACCGTGATGTTATTGAGATTGCAATATCCGTACAATTAAACGATTATTATCCAAATGACACGATTTACAGGATGATTTTCCGTCAGAAAGAGTCTCAGTGTATGGACAGGACTGCCCAAAACTCGTGTCGCGCATTACACCTTCAAACTTCTGAGCGGAGAGAATTTCATTTATATGAATTAATTATTATTATTAAATGAATGTGTGCAGCTTTATTCGTTCGCCAAAAAACTGTTAAATTCTTACGTAAAAATAAAATATTTTGACCGGTTTAAAACAGACTAGATTGCATTCTGTCGATGTTAAAGCAATCACGGACAGTATTTTAATTTAAGAATTAAGAAGTTCTTGTTTTAAATATGAAAGGAAAAACTATCAGTGAGGCTCAAGCCGATCCTGACGCAAACCTGGAAAAGGAAGAGACAATGTCTCTGAAACTTCAACCTCTACACATCGAAGGCGTTCGTATCCTTTGTGACGTCTCGTCGGGCGTAGTTCGCCCTTTCCTGCCGCAGTCGCTCAGAAAAATTGCATTCGACGTAGTGCATGGACCAGCTCATCCGAGTGGCAGAGAAACTTGCGGACAGCTGAAAGAAAAATTTGTGTGGCCAGGAATAAGAAAGCATGCGCTACAGTGGTCTCGCGAGTGCATTGCATGTCAGAGAGCGAAGATCCATAGACACACTCGAAATCAGCCGAACAACATCAATGTCCCGGATTCTCTTTTTAATCACATCCACCTCGATCTCATCGTCATGCCCCAGGTAAACGAATATAGATATTGCCTCACAATAATTGATCGTTTCTCCAGGTGGCCGCAAGCGATTCCTCAAAAAAATAAACAGGCAGATACAGTAGCAGCAGCATTCTTCTCTGGCTGGATCGCACTTTTTGGTACGCCGCTTACAATCACAACTGACCAAGGAGCTGAGTTCGAAGCAGCACTTTTCACTTCCCTGGTGAAAATGATGGGCGCTGAAAGGATTCGCACAACTCCATACCATCCGCAGTCAAACGGCATGATAGAGCGCTGGCACCGAACCGTAGAAGCGGCTCTTATGTGCAAACCTCACACACCGTGGATTGAAGCCCTACCAGTCGTGCTTTTAGGTCTCAGAACAGCGTACAAAGATGACATCAAAGCTTCACCAGCCGAACTCTTACTGGGAACCTCAATAAGAGTCCCAGGAGATTTTTTCACAATGCCCGAGTCGACAGTCGCACCCGAATCCTTCCTGGAAAAGTTGCGAAGCCATTTCAGGACACTGCAGCCGAGACAGTCAGCGCACCATAGTAAGGCAAACGTCTTCATGCACGGAAACCTCCGCACTTGCTCGCACGTTTTTAAGCGAGTAGTTGCAGTGAAGCCACCCTTAACACCGCCATATACAGGACCTCACAGGGTACTTCAGAGGCTAGATGACCATCGCTACATCATTGACATCGACGGCAGAACAGCTACCATCTCCACCGAACTACTGGTTCCCGGTTACGTTACAGACGGAAACTATCCAAATGCAAACGTAAATCAACCACCTCGACGAGTCCATTTTCATGTGCCTAAGCCTGATGCGAAGGACGCTCCACCAGCTGAACAGTCGTCAACGTTCTCAAATGCAGAGTTGCCTTCAAGCCAGGCAACTTCCAGAGGGGGAGTGGCTGTAGCGCCGCTACCAAGTCCCGCTCTCTCGCCGCAGAGAACCTCCAACGTTCCGACGGCTCGGCGAAGTGAGCGCATATCGCGAGCAAGAAGAAAACGACGAACCACAGCGAGTCTAGTTGCCATCGCGATCGGTCGTTATACGTTGTATAAACTTTGTACCCCTTTTGCGGTGAAAAATAATAAAGAATTGTTATATGTACATCAATTTTGTGCCTCTCGTGTATTACTCACATTTACAAAGTAATTTCTAACATTTCATTGGAATTTTTGCTTTTTTTTTTATTCAGAATTTTTTGAAGCTGTTAGAAAAAATTGTCCCTATAAAGCGATAAAATGGTTAAAAAGTGAGAAAATGCGTTATTTTTTTCGAAATTTTATTTAAAGGCATCACCTTTTAATTTATTATTAGGGCATGTGTAGACAAAGTCGAAGTCATCTATATCACAAGCCACGAAGTAATAAAAACGTCAATCAAATCGGCCGCCAGTGGGAACACTGTACCCTGTGGTCCAGTGGTTCACAACTCGCAACTGTCTGCGGACCACTTACCCTGACAATAAACTACTACGGACCACCATTTTCGTTGAAGAGAATTTAAGTAACTGTGACGGGAATTTTAAAGGGGAAAATTGCGGCACATGTACATGTCGCAACTGTCCATATATAGAAAGATATAATTGTAAGACTATGCGACTATGCGAATCGTACAACCACCTCTCCTTGGCAGAAGTTGGAGAAAATTAAGATTGAAAACTCGCTCGTTACGCTCGCCAACCCCCGGGAGCGAGGCTAATTTCATGCGCGGCCGAAATTCGGATACCCTTCGCTAAAAGTTTTTACGGGCGTACCTATGACTTGTTAATCCCCCTCCTCATTCTTTTTCTTCAGTCTTGACAAAAGTTTTGGGCTTGGTTGAAATAAGAGGGCAAATAAAAATATTTACTGGGAAAATTTTATTGGGGTTGCGGGAGCATGACCCCACAGTACGATTCTATTCGTTTTGAACTTTTTTGGTGCTTTGGTAATGAATGACACATTAATTCAAGGCTTTGTGAAATTGGTGCAAAAAATGTTTCTTAGAAGAACCAAAATGGGGGTTGGGTTTGTATGGACACCCCATGACCCCATGGTCAGATTTGATCAATTTTTAGATATGTTTTGTGACATCAAGATAAACACGTTTGTGTGAAATTTGGTTGAAATTGGTGAACAAATAAAAAAGTTTTTCTTAGAAGAACCTAATTTGGGGGGTTGGATTTGTATGGCAGCCCCATGACCCCATGCTCCGATTTTATCCATTCTTACATATGTTTTGTGTCAACAATAGAAATACATTTGTGTGAAATTTGGTTGAAATTGGTGAACAAATAAAAACGTTTTTCTTGGAAGAACCTAATTTGGGGGGTTAACTTTGTATGGCAGCCCCATGACCCCATGGTCCGATTTGATCCATTCTTGCATATATTTTGTGTTATCTATAGAAACACATTTCTGTGAAATTTGGTTGAAATTGGTACACAAATAAAAAAGTTTTTCTTAGAAGAACTCAAATTGGGGAGCTAGGTTTGTATGGCAGCCCCATGACCCAGTGATCCAATTTAGGTGAATCAAACATACAAACAGCCAGCAACAATAAGAAGCACGTGTGCAAAATTTCAGCTCCGTAGCTTTTATAGTGGCCGAGAAAAACGCGCTGATACAGACGGACAGACAGACAGACGGACATCGCCCAATCGATTCATCTCGTCATGCTGATCATATATGTATACTTTTTATATGGTCGGAGATGCTTCCTTCAATGCGTTACAAACTTCATGGCAAAGTTAATATACCCTTTCACTCTATGAGCGAAGGGTATAAAAATGGAGCGGAAAAAAATGTATAGTAATTCATCAATTAGGAACGGCTGGACCGATTTAGTTCAAATTTTTTTGTTTGCAATTACCAGGAGAAGGTTTTACGAAAGAAAATTTTGGAAAAACCCTCCGGAAAATCGGAAAATTGGAAAAATCGAATTAATTCATCAATTGAGAGCGGCTGCACCAATTTCGTTCAAATTTTTTTCAGTTGTTTGCAGTTACCAGGAAAAGATTTTTACGAAAGAAAATGGTGGGAAAACTCCGGAAAAGCCGGAAAATTAGAAAAATTTAAGTAATTCAGCAATTGAGAACAGCTGGACCGATTAGGTCAAGATGTTTTTTCCGTTATTTGCAATTACCAGGAGAAGGTTATTACGAAAGAACATTTTGGGAAAACCTTACAGAAAAGTCGGAAAATTGGAAAACTTGAAAATTGTTTTTTTGCTTGCAATTTTTCCACAATAGCTTTTCGAATGAAGAAATATAAAATTCTTAGTAGAAAACTCGGAAAATTCAGGAAGAAAGTTTTGGATTTTACCGAATGATTTGATGATTTTAGACGATGCAAAGGAGGAAAATTCGTTATGAAGCTTTTGATAATTTAGAATAATTGCGGAATTCATTGTGATAAAAGACGTTTTGCGTTCAATTTTGGGTGAAGATGCTAACGAGATAAATAGTTGCTGTGCTGTGAATAACTATCAAACACGCGCAAAATTTTGAGGATAGTGCATTTTCTCACACTTTTACTTTCATCTTCTTCTGTTCATATTGGCGTATCCCGACCGCATTGTAGAACAAATACAAGGACGAGATGGCTGACGACTTTTTGCATAGAGTTCGCATAACAACTTCGAATTTCGATCTTGAAATTAACGACGAGATGCACAACAAAGCATTAGTTCTGATCGAAGACATGACCGTACTCATGTGCGGCAGTCTGCTGTCGAAATTGGGAATGCCAACGCCAAATCGTTTGATGGACGATGCAATTAATCGCGACTTACAACGGGAGCAAGATTATGATCGAGAAGAGCTGGCCGAACGAGTTCGAATAAATGTGCCGGTTTTGAATGCCGAGCATTGCAAAACGACCCATCGGCTGCTGAATTTTCAAAAATTCGTAAAATTCCGTTGACACCGTGATCGACGAGGATGAAGCGACCAACTATTCGACGGAGTTTTTGAACTCGCTTGATGTGCCAGGAGCCCGGCCGCATAATTTACAGCTGAAGGTGGGATCGATCATAAACATGTTACGGAATCTGAATCATCGAAAATTGTGCAACGGTTCGCGGTTGTCCGTCAAGAAACTGATGAACAATGTGATTCAAGCGACCATCATCAAGGGAAAATTCAAAAGAGAGGAAGAACTTATCCCACGAATTCCGATTATTCCAACTGATCTTCCATTCCAATTCAAGCGGATTCAGTTCCTCGAATTTCCCTGCTTTTCGCACGGTCAGCTGTATGTTGCCTATTCGCGTGTTGGCAAACCGTCTTCGTTGTTTATTTTTTCGCCAAAAAACAAAACGAAAAACATTGTTTATAATATCGCTCTCTACTGATTTTGATTCCATTCAAATAAATAACACTGAAACTTGAACCATCTGTGTTTTTTTTTACCACTGTAGAGTTTATCTGAAGGCGTTGAATTTGGCGAGGCGAATATTTATAGGTATAGTTTGGAGGTTGGTTGGGAGTCAAAATCGCTCATAAATTTAAAATTGTTTCAAATTGTGAGCGAAGCGAACAACGCGAGCGTAGCGAGCTCTAGATGCTAGTTTTCTATAACTCTAGAAATTATGTAGATTCACAGCAGTCTGCCAACTGCATCATACTCCGAATTCAGACAACACACATCTACTAGTCGACAAGACTCCTCAAGGAGTTAATGCAACGGCAAAACGAGAAGCTGCTGAGGTACATACAGATATGGACAAAAAAATGAGTACATCCCTCATGTACATTTTTATGCCAAATTTGCATACCCTTTTTAAAATTGAATTATTCCAAATAGATAGCCATTACAACAATTAGGATACAACAATGCCAAAGGAACCGAAAAACTAAATGGTATCCCCATATTAGCTTTGAAGTGGGTTTTCTGCTTGGTCAAAATAATAAGTACACCATAGGTTTTTTTAATTTTTTGACAACAAGTTGCTATTTTCCGTAAGGATTTGTTATACCCTTCGCTCATAGAGTGAAAGGGTATATGTATTAACTTTGTCATGAAGTTTGTAACGCATTAAAGGAAGCATCTACGACCATATAAAAAGTATACATACATATATGATCAGCATGACTTGGGGAGTCGATTGGAGCATGTCCGTCTGTCTGTCTGTCTGTTGCGACGCGTTTTACTCGGCGGGTATTGAAGTTAGCAAGCTGAAATTTTGCACACGTGCTTCTTATTGCACGTTGCAGGCTGTTTGTATGTTTGATTCACCCAAATTGGATCACTGGGTCATGGGGCTGCCATACAAACCTAGCTCCCCAATTTGAGTTCTTCTAAGAAAAACTTTTTTATTTGTGCACCAATTTCAACGAAATTTCACACAAATGTATTTCTTTTGTTGACACAAAACATATGTAAGAATAGATGAAATCGGACCATGGGGTCATGGGGCTGCCATACAAATCCAACCCCCCATATTGGTCCTTCTAAGAAACATTTTTTTACACCAATTTCACAAAACCTCGAATTAATGTGTCTTTATCAAAGCAACTAAAAAGCTCAAAACGAATGGAATCGTACTGTGGGGTCATGCTCCGGCAACCCCAATAAAACATTCCGAGTTAATATTTTTATTTGCCCACTTATTTCAACCAAGCCCAAAACTTTTGTCAAGACTGAAGAAAAAGAATGAGGAGGGGGATTAAATACAAATCATAGGTACGCCAGAAAAAACTTTTAGCCCAAGCAAAGGGTATCCAAATTTCGGCCGCGCCCGAAATAAGCCTCGGCCCCGGGTGTTGATGAGCGAAGCGAGCAGGGGGCGAAGCCCCCTAGTTTTTTTATTCATGTATGCAATAAGCGTTAAATTAAAAACAAACAAAAATACTTAAGGGGCGAAAAACGCATGGTAGGTACGAAAAAAGAAGTTTAAGTTCGAAACTTTGAAATAGCGGAAAAATTATTCTCTCAATAACGAAATAAACCAGCTAAACATTGTATTTACTGCGTAATTCATTAAAAAGTGAATAAAAGCAGTTTCTAATGCGGTTAAGTCCATGTAAGGGCCTTAAGGACAACTGTCGGTCTCATTATCACTATGGCGAGAAAAGTTATCTTGGCATGACTGACGATTTTCGCGGCAAATATTGAAAATATAGAATCCCTTTAAAAAGTTAATCGAAGAATACAAGAAGTAAAGCAGTTTTGACAAAAAGTTTAGAACTTTCCATGGCGACGTTAAAAAGTGTTGACGGTTCAAGAAAATTTGCGAGGGATAGTTCTTCTTGTTCCAGACCGAACAATGGAAACTCACAGAATATTCTGTTTTATTTATGAGATCGCAATAAATTTGATCGGCAACTAATCTTATCGTAATATTCTTCATTCAGGAAAAAATAATATGATATACGCTACATCAACAGGCTATTTCCCATGGAGGCGAAAAAACATGGTCTATGGTTTAATTTTCATAGTTTGGTTTCATTCAAATAGACCTAATAACCGTTACTATGAGGCAATTTCCATATAAGAAATGTTAGTTGAGAGTCCTTGAATATTTCACTGATGAACCCATACACTTTAAATGGGGATTTCAGCAGGATATTAACCCTAACCATACCTCACAAACTGGTCAAGGATCCGCTTCAACCAAATCGGGTGGCTTTTCACGTTGTTACTAGAGTTAAATTAAATCCTAAATGTTTAGAGAGAGTTGAATCATTGAACCAGAAACACAGTTTTCACAAAACAGACCAATTACGGAATTTCCTGGAAGTAACTGAATATATGGATGTATGGGAACATGCCATAAGAATTATCTCCAGAGGGCCAACAAAAACCTTTTTTTCTTTCAAAATAATGGACCATTTACTTTTAAATAATAAAATAAATTAAATTCTTGTCGAATCAGAACTTAATATTTTAATTAAAACAAGTTTTAATCAAATTAACTGACATGTACTTATTATTTTGTCCTGCATATTTTAGTCAGTTCGTACTTTTTCAAGTTAAATGAAAGCTGTTATTTATTATCATATGCTAATTTACATATCATTTGATTCCTCACCTATTAAGTAATTAAATCTTTCCATATGATTTTATTTCCTCAAATAACTACTTTGCTACAGGGTGATAAGAAAAATCCGTATGGGTGTATCGACCCAATATCGTTAGGCTTTTATCTTTATGTAAAGCTCATTTCATTGTTGGGGTTCGCCGAACCACGAGAAAAACTCTATCTAAAAAAATCGCATTGCAGAAAACAGTTCATTCATCAAACCTACAACCAGTGGCGACTCGCCCATATGTGCACAGGTGCACGTGCACCCCCTGACAAAAAAATCGTAAGGGCTCGTATTTCACCGATTTCTTCAAATCGGAAATGCGTATCCCAAATCGCACATCCAGCCCGCAACACGACCTTCTTCTATTTATACCAAGCTACACATTCTACCTACTGAATCTATATGCCCATCCCATATCTATGTATGAATGTACACTATGCCGACTGCTCACTGCACATACGAAATGGTCACGACACTGCGACCAACAACCTGCAATCACGATGGGTGCACAATCTGGAAAGAGGAGCACACGCTCAAATTTTGGATATCTCAGCGGTTTCCGGGGCAAGGGGGTAGTGCAAAATTTACACTAGAGCTTGTGCACGTAGAGGTTGTGCACAACGCCTTGTAAATTGTATGAACTGAATTCTAAAAGCAGAGAGATTGTGTCGCATGCTCGCCTCCGTTTGTTCTGTTGAAATCGCGATGAATTAAATTTAAATGGTCGATTTTTTTAAAGCAAATTTTAAAAATCTTCTAATAGAAAATAAGATTAAAATAAAAAATCTGCGGAAGAACTACACCCTTGATTTCTTTAGTGCAAGAGTGCAAGCGACGGAAAATAACAATTTCGGCGTGAAATTAAAGCGGCAATTGAAGCGGAAAACACGTAGATTTATGGGAATATGTGGAATGTATGGATTTTCGTTCTGTCCAATCAGCTTGTCCACAGGTCGATTTGGTTTTTGACAGAATGAAAATTTAATAAAATCCATGGATTTCCCATGTGTGTGTTTTCCCTGTTTCTTGTGCGGGAGTGAAAACGAACATTCCAGCTAACAAAAGTCGGAAATAGTCTGCGGAAGAATAATATGTAATTTACAAACAGTATTATTTTTTTTAATTCAAACTATGAAAAATTTAGCTACATCACTATTCTTGCCATATAATCAATAAATTTCTATGTTTCCCTGTGAACCCCCGGTATTTTCCACTACGAGCCGTCACTGCCTACAACTAAAGTGCTTTCTCGGTGTTCGGCAAGCAATCGTGCTCGTAATTCTCTGCATTTAACAATTTCTCTATTCTTAATAACGTCTGGAAAAAAATCTGAAATGAAAAATGATCTCCAATAATTGACATTTTTGGACAAAAATAAACTTTTTTTGTGGAAAAAGTCTAAATTAAAGCATTTCGCGTTTATTCGCATAAATGAGCAGTTTCGCCGAAATTCGCATCTATTTCGTAAAAACGAAATTTCCGTACTTCTAATTATAATTGGTGAATTTTTAAATGTAGTCGGCAAATTTTACTTTTCACCCCCCCCCCCCCAACAAATGTTTGCTAGGTACGTCCCTGGCAGCAATATATTTTCCACTTCTGAATTTCAGACTGCTAAGAAAAACCAAATATCCTACCACTAGCTTTGAATACATGTGCGTTTGATTATACGACTACCGAACACTCGTGACGACATAGTGAAAGGGTGTCAGTGAAACGACAGAAATGTTTTTCTCTCACGCCACAAAACCATTTCTTCTTGGTCTTCGTGTAGAGTAGTACGTCACCATTCAATTCAATATTTGTTTACTTAAACCTAGCAACAAAACACAGGATTTCTTCTATAAATACTTCCCACCCATGCCAAAATTTACATAAGCATAAACAGAAATCAAAAACACCAAATATTTCTCACATTGTCCTTGAAGGTGTAATAGAACGGGATAAATGTAATTTCGTGTGTTTTCGACCACGTTAAGCGAAATTTGAAGAAAATTGCATGAAATTAATTAGAATTTTGATTGATTCTAAGCTGGCATATATTTTGTTCAGATTTATAGAAAACAACAATTTCTCCCCGCATCAATTGAAATACATTTGTCACATTTTTGGCGACAGTTCTCATTTCCAACACGTGACTCATTCACTGTTGTAGTCAGACCATTACTGTCACTATACGCATTCTACCATAAATACGAGATAGAAAGATAGGCAGTTTGTCATCAAAACATTATAAACAATTGAATCGAACTGTTTCAGTTAAAATTGAATGATTTATGAGAAATTGCGTAACCAGATCAATTAAAAACGTGCGTCATACAGATCAGATTTAGAAAATTGAAATAATAAAAACTTGAAGTGTAATCATCATCATCATCATCATCAATGTGGCACGATAGCCCGACGTCGGCCTTTGACCGCCTGAATCGTTGACCTCCAGCAGCTGGTGGGCGTCTTTACCTACAGAGTTCTCCCAGCGAGCTATCGGTCGTCCACGAAACCTCGCTCCGTCAATTCGTTGTGCGTTCATCACCTTCTTTGGCATGCGATTATCGTCCATTCGTTGTACATGCCCCGCCCATTGCAAACGTTGAAGCTTCACGATTTTCGACATCATGATCAGAAAAAAATAATCATGAAAAAAAAAATGCTAACAGGTTTTATGTGGATAATTTCAAAGGACATTTTACAACACACAAATATTTTGCGTCGGGATTCAAAGACCATAACGTATAAATGGGTTTTGAGCAAATCATGGTTTGTGAGTAAGAGGCATATTGGCACTATCGCCTGGTTATTACGCTATTAATTTGCGGTTTGACTAGGATACAGAATGAAGACTGTCGCAGGCTTAGAAATCGAGCCTGTGAAGGAACGCTTTATTTATCTCTTTGCTCTTTGAATTGAATTGTCTGTCTAATTGATCGCTAAAGCTAACAATGACTGTGATATACGTAAAATCCTGATAAGTTACCAAAAGCATGCTTTTGAACGCAGCCACCGCACAACAAAACACTCTCGTCGGGCACTCCACGCTGCCGTCCACTTTAAATGTCAAGTGTGGAACACGCTCAAAACGAAAAATTTTGGTGAGAATAGTGTTATCCCCGTACGGAAATAACGCAAAGTTTCAAATTTAATCGGTTTCGACCGACAGTTCATGGCATCAGACCCCGTCGCTAAGTGTCGTGCCGTGTACTGCCGGGGACAAATAGCTATGTACTACGATTCATCCACTATCATACAACAGCGCTGACAGAATCAATGAGCGGAATATATCGATAAATTACGTATCCCACTTACTTGTCCGGTCCATCGCCTCGATTCAACTTTTGCCGTTGATATTTCTCGAAAAGTTCACCACGCATTCGACCGGCGAAACTGGCGTCAATTTTGGGCGTTCTGAAAAAACATCAGAACGAAACTTAGCCACATTCAAAATCAATCAAATTAAACTCCGCCTAACTTACGAATGATTGGAAAATGGCTCCTGTTGTTGTGGCTGCTGCTGAAGTTTCGGATCAACTGACGACGACGACGATGACGGGGGTTGTGGCAACATTTTCGACGGTGGCAAATTCTGGGTTGCCGGTTGCTGCAATAACGGTTGATTTCCGGGCACTTGAGATCGTTCACTGAGCGAATCGCGTCGCGAACTCTTCGCTGTCGATGTTGTCGTGCCGGGACTTTCGTTGTCGACAAGACGATCGTTGACATCAACCACACGACCGGGCGGGTGTGTTTCTTCTTCAGTTTTTATTTGGGCGCATTCTTGAATTGATGGCAGACCCTGTAATTAATTAATAGCAATAGAATTGCAGACAAGCACAGTAAAACGACTGAATTTTACCTCGTACTCATGTTGATTGTTCAAAGACGGTGCATTATCATTGGAAAAAAGTCTGTCGACGCTCGAGGCCATAACGCTGCGAGTGTTGGCCTTGATTCCGGTCAAATGGAAGCTGGCGAAACTTGACCGTGACATTGAAGCACGATCCACAGTGTCTGAGAGTTTGGCTGCGTCTGGTTTTGAGAAAAATTAAATTTAGGATTATCAGAAAATTTAGAGCAAAGTGGACACTTACTCAAGCCAAAGGGAAGTCCTTCCAAATTCGGAATAAGCGATCGAGTCATGATGTCGGCCGCGCTTCGTGGTCTCGTGAACGGCATCACCGAGTGTGGAAATGTTTTTGGCTACAAACGGAAAATATGAAAGCAAATTGGCAGGACACACGGCCAAAAACGCTCACCTTGATGGGCGTGATAAGCATGTGTTCCGTCCAGGACGTCTCCAGCGAGGGTCGCTCCAAGCGTTCCACATCGACATTTAATGTCTTCTGTTCGAAAGGCACCGAAAACGTTTCAGCCGGGATGCTCTGCAACCAGCTGAGCAGCGACAAGTCCGAATCACTAAAACCTGAAAGAAACCACTCGATCAGCAAACATGCACGCATGACCCACTTCTCAGCCAGCACCCACCTCCTGACCCGTCCAGCAGTTTGGAGAAGCTCATGTCCTGATTCAGCACATCCGGCGACATGGTCGCCTTCGCCTGACAATAGCTCACGCATGACTCGTACAACACTCCTTTGATCACGAGCTGAATGAGACGATCGCTTCGTGCCGATGCCACGGCTTCAGTCTTGCTCTCGTACGGCAAATACTTCTCCACGAGTGGATAGATCTGCAAGTCAAAAGAAAACAGCGAAAAATTAGCACAAACACACACGCGGCGCTAATTTATGCAAATTGCACTTCGAGAAAACGGTTGGAACGCACCTCGCGGAAGCACTGGACCCTGGCCTTGCTTGGATTCCAGTCACGGTACTGCAGATGATCAACTAGCCGCGGAAAGGTGAGCAACAGGCACAAATTGGAGTATTCCTCTTTGGTCGGGGCCAGCTTCTCGAGCTGTTCCAGCACTTGCACCACTTCCTCCACGGCGCCCTCCATCGAATTGACACCCTGGCCGGCGGCTGTCACAGCACCGCCCGCCTCCGATTTGATGCACAACAGTTCAATGTACTTGTGCCGGAGGATTGTGTAACAGAACTTTCTGATGTCGAACGCCTGCAATGCCTCCAGGGGTTGAATGAACTCGATCACATCGTCCCACTGGCCGTCGAGTATGAGCTGTCGCAGGAAGAGTATGTCATCGGAGAATTGGCCATTGATCACGCCCGTCTCGCGCTCCAACGATAGCTGACTAATGTGCAACTGACGATTGTCGAGAAATTCGAGTGTCAAACGTATCACGTCCTCCTCGCGTAACGCCAGCCGTGCGGACGGCATCCTGTTTTCGGGATTTGCAAAAGCGGCAGCAGATTGGGTGCGTCTCTGTCGCCACTTGGACCTACCCCACAGGAGTCGCGCTTTCTACTAAGGGAGCGCGTTCACCCTGGGAAAAAATCAATCACCGCGCCGCGGGCGAAAGGACACACGACCGCACGCAATATCGGGTTCACGATGGAAAATCAGGTTTCGTTGTGGGTTTTGGGGCGACTGGTTGCAAGCGCGTAACACGTTTGAACTTTCACTCAACCGAATAACTGTTCATCCGCGGCGAGAATAAATAAACAAATCGCCAAAACGGTTGCTTGACAGCTTTTGACGTGTCGGGTCGCATCGGTAAATTAGGCGGGTGCGTTTCCATGTCGGGAATATATAATTTCCAATTGGAATGTCGTTAGATGAGGATGCGTTCGGAATTCCAAAAATTAAGAGTTGGTTCAAATGACCGTTTAACTGCAGTTCAAATTCAAAATTGTAATATCGTGTTTCTTCTGGCATCCAGAACAGACCAAAATAACTCATTTTTTGCAACAACAAACAACAAGAAAATCTGTAATTAGTAGAATAGCGTACACGGAAAAGTTGGGTCAAAGTTTTTAAGTTTGCTAAATTATCAGCTATTTAAAATGCATTGTGCTGTTTTCTTTTGCATTGGACATCAAAGCTTTTTAGGCTGTCATCAGTCACAGCCATTTTCCATAGAAGTAGAAAGATTGTCAGTTAATTGGTGGACTGACAATCTGCTTGTATGGAAAATTACTATGGCTGTGATTACTGATGACTGAAAACTGTGGATCGACCTTAATAATACGTCTGAGACCTAACCACGACAGTATAGGTACACTGCTACCGAAAAGGTATATTATGGCATATTTCTTTAGCTTAGAAGGTCAACCAAGAGATCATTCAAAGGGGAGCTCTTAATTATTGCGCAGCTTAGTATACCATGTCCAAGGAGCGATCTCCAGGACCTGCCAATCGCCGGACATTCACTTCTTCTTCCTCAAAGCAAAGGCGACACACGAGTCTCCCTTGATACACAAATTTGATTAAGATGGTAGCGGAGCTCAAAATGCTCCAAAAGAAAGCCTATAAGTAGCCTTAACTCTGTATCCCGCGCATATACTTAATATTAGAATAGCTCAAGAGGCAGATCTTTGACAAGTCGCATGGCAGGGTGGAACATCTAGTAGCTCAGTAGGCGCGAGGACCACTTAGCAATCATACCTCTTGCAGTTCTTCAGCTAAGTACACCGAAAGGCTCAGGGTGTAATGTCGTCAGCATAGCCACTGGCAAAACAACCCCTGCGTTTCAAGTAATTAATTTACAACCATAGGGATCACAGTAAAAAATGAGTACACGGCTTTCGGGGCAACCCTTGATGGCGTTGGTATTGACGGTGTGTCTTCCTATCGAAAAGTGAATCACCTTGCTTTTTGGCATGGTATCGATTGATCTAATTGTAGACGATAACCCCTCATATCGATAGCTATGGCATCGTAGCCAGTCTGGCTAAAGGCATTCTCGATGTCTAAGGCCATACACACAGAATCCATAGACCGAATCCAACGAAACTACATATAAAAAAATTACAGCTAGACAAGTTGTAATTTTTTTATAGAGTTTCGTTGGGTTCGGAATCTATGGATTCTCCGTGTTTGTGCGACCTGTCCTGACAATTGAGTGTAACGTAAAGGTTTGTTCCCTACAATCAGCCCGCTGATATGCAAGTCAACTAAAATGCTTCATTGTTTTGAGGAGAGAAGAGGCATGTAGGAGTTGGTTTGGATCCTTACTCGGGGGTGAATGTTACCTTAACTCTTCTAATATAACGGAAATAAAAGCTACATCCAAACAGAGTATAGTGAGATGTGGCAAGATGATATCCAGAGAGTTTTGAAGGAGAGCTGAGAAACCCTCCCTCGCAGTCCTTGCGGCCTTAAACTTGATCATGAATTCAATACACAGCAAAACTGTTTCAATACAAACTAAAAAATCGGAGTTCTGATTTTCGGAATTCGTATCCAACACATTCAGAAAAGCTCATTCTGCAGATTCGAGAAAGGACAAAGCCTTTCCGATTTTTTGAAGATCAATTAAAAGCGATTCTAATATGCACATTAGCGACGACCCTCAGAATTTTCGAAAACGATTTGTATCAGCCCACCCCTCGCAACGTTCCCACCTCGCCTTTTTACAATTTATTGAAAGGTAGACAATACAGGCGAGGGGAGAACGTAGCCTGCGGTGGCTCCATACAAAGCGTTTGAAATGTTTTGAAGGTAAAATCAATTAAAGTCGTCATAGACGTGTGCATTTTAACTTAGTCGCGGCGTCATATATATTATCCGTATTGCTTGAAATAGATTTCGCGCATCAGCAGCAGCATCGGCAGAATTTCAAAGCTGACAAATATGCTGAATGCCAAGTCTTCTGCTCAATATTTTTGTCAGCAATGTAAAATGCATTGCGCTTGAAGTTTCGCGATGCCGATTCTGCTGCTGATGAGCGTAACCTATTTCAAGCAAAAATTTATAATTGCGAGCATTGCCTGGAAGGCTCACATAATTATTTAGCATGTGAAATCTAAAATAAAGTCCTGAACGATCACTGCAATCTATTTTGTTAGAAATCACAGAGGAAAGTACCGAGAACAAAATTTATTATTAGTTTTTTTTTCGCACTTTCTATTGTTTTTCTTTTAATGTTATCAATTGTGGTCTAAATACCTTCCGTCCACTGCATACATTTTTCCTGCAGGATGTTGTTCCAGAATAAACTGATTTTTAATACCGTAAGGATGTTGGCTTCAGTGAAATTCACCAAAATCTTGATACAAGCGGGAACTATACTGTTGGCAGTTCCACAACATAATCATAAATTTCGATTCAACTTAAGCGCTTTACACATATAGCCGCAAAATCTACGTAGATTATGTAATCTCGTATGCTGTTCACACTATGGTCGTAATCTAGTTCCACGACTTGACAGTACAGTACAATCCGTCTAAATGGAAAACTCCGACAATTCCATGCACGGCTAAAACTGTTATTTATATTAATTTGTTAAAACAAGAAGCAGAATCTATCTTATAGGAATTATGTCAATGGCTATGTCCACACATGTGCGCTTTCGTCTTCCCTATCGTCTTCAAGCTCCGTATCCACTTTCAACATTGAACATGTCATTGATTGCGTCAAGTGAACAGAAGAGATCAATGTCTCATTCTATCCAGATCTGTTCATTATTTATCGTTAAATATGTGTCACGGCTTTGGTCAGGACGGGTAAATGATAAATTCTTTCATTAATTGTATGAATAGATGATGTGTTGTTAATATTTAACATTGGCAATTGCGTTCAAGAATGAATGCGTTTCTTCAATAGCGCATACGTCTCAAGTTTCAATTGTCAAAATGATGAAGACGAACGAAAATTGAAACTGTCTAGACAGGCACAATGATTTATGTTCGTCAATAGGTGAAAACATCACACTTTTGTGTACAAAACCATGTGCCAAGCGAAAATGGATGGGATGGCCTCTACTGTAGAATTGTCAAATGCGAAGCTCACCACACTTCACCATGATTGTGTAAAGATTTCCTCCGAGATTTTGGTTATAATCTCCGTACAAAATCTATGAAAATGTATGGAAAATCTACAAGATTTTCGCCTAGATTTTGTAAAATCTCAAGATTATGCAAAATCTTCTATAGTGTGTAAAGAGCTTTAATTTGGCTTTGCCCCCCTCTGAGAGAAATCCAGGCTACGCCCATGGATTGTACAATCAATTGGATAGTCTATGCGGCGATGCTTAGAGACGACCCTCAGAATATTCGAAAACGCTTTCTGACATCTCACCGCTCGCTATGCTCACACCTCGCCTTTTACTTAGCGTAGCGAGTGGTAAGTTGACACAAAGCGTTTCACACTTTTCGGATATCCATTGGGCCTGTCCAAATTGTTCCAATTTTCGTTCGTCTTCATCATTTTAACATCTGAAGCTTGGGATTCGTCTGCTCTATTGAAAACAGAAATTCAATCTTGACAGTGGTTACCAATGTTGAATGTCTCAAAATCGAAGATGAATGGATAGAAAATTACAACCCACTCAAACCGGATTTGCTATCGTTTTCCCTTTTAAATTTTTATATATAAGGTGTGTTTTTTGGTTATCCCGTGTAGGTTTGGGTAACGAAACTCCATATAAAAAAAATTCCAGCTGATCCACCTGTCATTTTTATATGAAGTTTCGTTACCCAAACCTACACGGGATAACCAAAAAAACAACACACCTATTGGTAATTTGCTGTGTCAGAGGTTTGTGAAATGAAATTTACCTGTGTTTGTGTGTCTGCGAATTGGGAACTCACAATCTATTCATAAGAGTGCCCATAGACCTTCCAATTGATCGAACCAATTTTTTGATTGTCAGATAAATTGGAAGGTGTATGTGACCATCCATCGTTTTATACTTTTTAAAACCCCATTATGGTTGAAATAGATTGGCTGCGTCAGCATCAGCATCGGCAGAGGCATCGGCATCAGCAGAAAAATTTCAATTTAGAACACACGCATTTGCCTTTGATGACCCACAATGACAGCAGCGGCAGAAGCAGAAAAATGCTTCTGCCGATGCTTCTGCCGCTGCTGTCAATGTGGGTCATCAAAGGCAAATGCGTGTGTTCTAAATTGAAATTTTTCTGCTGATGCCGATGCCTCTGCCGATGCTGATGCTGACGCAGCCAATCTATTTCAACTATTAGAGACGAACCTGAAATTATTCGAAAACGCTTTGTATCGGCTCATTGCTCGTTACGTGCGCACCTCGCCTTTTTACAATATTTAAAAGGTACGCAATAAAGGTAAGGTGGAAGCGTAACGAGCGGTTAGTTGACACAAAGCGTTTTCGAATATTCTAAAGCAGTGGTTACCGACTCGCAAATTAACTGCGAACCACTTTGCTGGAACATGAATCACTACACTACGGACCACCATTGTTTGTTTTGCAAGATTTTCGACTTTTTTATTATTTTTTTAACGACAATAAAGTGGCCATTTTATCACAAAAATGGTTGGAAACATCAGAAAAAAAGTATAACATTCCACCTTGGTGATAGCCTCGTATGGAACTAATTTTAAGAGGACTCTACATAGGCTTTGTTGAAACACACACAAAAAAAGTTCGGCCGAACGACGCACAATAGTTCAATCGATCCAGGCTCTTAAGATCAACGAAGCGTTAGCGGATTGAACTCACTGAACCAACACAAATAACGATTAAATTTTCTTTTACGTTGTACGGCGTGGTACGCGATCTACGCGGACCGCGCCCTTTTTCAGAAGTAGACATAGTATCTCGACGACCACTTACTGTTCTCTCACGGACCACCTTCGGTACGCGGACTACATGCTGGGAAACAGTGTGCTAAGGGGTCCGTTTATAATATACATATGTATTTGAAGCGCTCTTAATGGACTTTAAAAAATGTGAAAAGTGTTGTATGCGCCCAGGCCGGATTTCCCATATGGACAACCTGGCGGACAACTGCCCGGGGCGGCAAATTGTGAAGGACAGCTTATTTCCGATGGCGTCATATTTCAAATAATTTAAAATTCTGAGATACGCATTTACAGATATCACATAGCAGTTGACATAATTAGAAAAAATATAAACTTTGCGAAAGCGGTTTTTTGGGGTCAGTGTAGAAGTGTCTACCGGAAAAGACCGGAAATAAAATGTATTTGCCGCAGCAGGCTTTTCAAAATTTAGCGCCCAATCGACCTATAATAGTTTCGGCTTCCCTGCTTTTTCCAGCGTTGTTTGGAACATGTAAAAAAGGAGATTTGTTGCAGAGATTTGTTGCAGATTATCAATTTGATTAATTTTGTTAATTTAATTTTAATTGTGTATCCCATCCCGCTGTCTCATTAAGTGTGTTTACTATTTCAGTTGAATCGCCTTCTGAATAAGTAAAGAAAGATTTCGGGTATCCGCAGAAGTCCTAGAGACCTCTAAATGAGGGAAGCTCCATGCGCCGGTGGGTGGTGCCTGCGGCTCTCTTCGCCCCTAACCTTGTGCAATTAATTAGGTACACAAGGGATGGCGTCGGGTCTGGGCCCAACTAAACCAACAAAACTTAATCAATCCAGGCTCGCGGAGCCCGCCGCGCCGCCCCGGCCGATTGAATGTGTAGTTCCTTTACGAACTAATTCGGGATAACTACTTTACCTCGTCCCGTCAAGCACACCTGGAATCAGTGGGTATTATATGCGATCAGGCTTACGACCAGGATAAATTGAACCAACAATACACGATAACTGCACTAGGGGCCATTACTTTCCAGTCCGCTCCTTTGGGATCGCTTATCGTTTCCTCTAAATACTTAGAAATCCTTTTAAGATATGGACTTCGAGTTCCAATACGTAGATATTTAGTTTTTGACAGGGCGTCTGTTTTTGGAAGATTTCATAAATTAAAAACAAATCGGTCCGTTACAAAAAAGTGGGAACACTAACTTCATGTTCAAGTTCACCAGACGTTTTTGCCGTACCAGTTTAGTTTATTTTAACGATATGCTGAATTTATCACCGAAAACACTCCCAAGACGCATGCCTGCTCTAAAATAAGCGCGACGATGACACTTGAGAGGCCAATATGATATTACATTTTGCCAATGAATTTTAAATTATGTACACCCCTGTTATGCCCTTCATGAGAATTCTCAACCAGTACTGAGTACTGCCCAGGGGCGTCATAGAGGGTGAAACCGGCCCTTTATGCGCCCGCACACACATTTTGACAATATTTAAAAGGCAGGATGGCGCGAATTTTTATAACGTCAATTTTAAGCTCATTCTATAAAAATCTTCTAACTTTTCGAAAATTAGGGCGGAATTCATAGTCCCCACTTAAGTTATAAGGATTCCCTTAAGCAATAAGGGGTTTCTCTATATAAGTGAACCCTTAAGGGAGCTTCAAATTCATAGACATCACTTACTAGAGCGTTGCCTCATTAAATAAACGATTCACTTATTTGCCATATCTATTGAAAGTGACAAATAAAATATAAAAAAATATCAAGTAGTAAAAAATCTTAAATTTTTAAATAATTTCAAAGTGTTTAAATAAGGATATGTCAACAAATATGAGCTCATATAAGGTTACTAGATATGAACCTTAACGAATAAGGGAAACCTTTAGGAAACCCTTAAGCGTTTGCTTATTGAGTGACTATGAATAGCGTCAGTCCCTTAAGGGTTCCCTTAAGTATAAGTGAGGACTATGAATTCCGCCCTTATTTTTTATTTTATTTGATCCATTTTTTTCAGTTGACTACACGGTCTTATAGTATTTGTCTATGTTTAACCAAAAAACAATTAGCAATAGAAAAAAACATTTTCCGTAATTCAAAACTTTTAAACTAATAAACTTAAATCCAGTGTTTTCTGCCTTGAAAGGCAAAGCTCAGTGATAGAAAACCTTTTCAAATGGAGTGTCAATTAAAGATACAAATATGTACATATAAAAAAAAATAAAACCGTAAATTGATCTATATAAATCCAATTTAAGAATTTCAATTGATCGATTAACACTTTGAAATCAAATAAATTTGTCATTCATTTTTATACGCGAATAAACAAACACCTTCACGGAGACATGCTAATTTATATTATTATTTTTGTATGTACATACAAGTACATATCTACTTGTATTTATGTTTGAAACTTTTGGAAAAATTTCTCACATTTTCTGTTAGACAAAAATAAAAATTCAAACTATATATGTCTGTGACAAAGGCTAAAAAGCAAGTATGTGTACATATTATATTTAAAATTAATGCTAATTGAATTTTATCACCAATGCTTAGATGCTACACAGACAAGTTATGCATATAGAAAATACAAATTTGGAAATTTTTGTCAAGGAAAAATTTACTACCTGTGCTAAAAATAAGAATATTTCAATCAAGCACCAGAATTTCGCATACCACATCTACAAATTAGAAGTAGCCCAAAAAAATGTGTATAACTCGTGAGATGAGTTGTTTGCAAACGTGACAGGAGTTAGGGAAATTTTTTCCACCAAATTGTTCAAGTAAATTTCTTATAAATGTTCTAATTGAATGAGAGTGCATGCTTTTTTATGAACCAAGTTGAACTTACATTCTAGAAATGCATATGAGTATGTACGTATAATAACATTGACACACATATCTTCGAATGACGCAAATACGCCATTATGACAAAAATTTACCATCATTAGCACGAATTCCAAATTACACATTTCGACAATCATTTACTCAATAATGACAGGGGCATCTGTTGCAAAAATGAAGAACAAGAATTTTTGCAAAAATATTAAATTTGTTATCAATCTTCACACGTTTCTATTCAAATTCTTCAAGAAAAGTGTGCCTTTAAATTATTGAACAGAATATTCATCAAAATATCGCTGTTGTTAGGGACATTTTCATCATTTATACAAACGTCAAAAGTAAGTGACGAATTCTAATGACGAAAACATATGTGTCACCTCAATTTCGAACTTTCATCATTATGATGGATTATCGTCATAATGATTTGGATATGTGTCAAGCTTGTAATTTAATCTGAAGGAAAATTCCATATGTATGTACATACATACATACATACACTACTGAAGTTAGTCTTTTCAAATTATAATTTATTACATAACTAATTTCGAACGTACATACCTTATATAAAAAAGTAAAATAATTTATACGTACAATTACCATCCAAGAATAATAATAAATTTCCCTCATCCATTTCTCCATATATGTAAAACTGAGATTTTATCAGTTTTGTGTCGTATATCTCGATCTAGTTGACCATCGACGACAAGATCATACCGTTTTGTCAAGTGATTTATAATGTACAAATGGTACAAATGAACGAGCAAGCGAGCACATGACGTACTTTCAGTCGCCCACCGCCCCCCTATTTCCTCCTGTTTTTTTTTACTGTCGAGGACCTTGCGTCGTTTCGTCTTTTTCAATTGATCAAAATGGTCAAACGGCAATAATAAACAATTGAAATTTATTTTGCAATCACGAGACTATGGTTGCTAGCATTTCAATAAATACTTGCACCAGCAGCAGTTTCGTTGTGCATCTTTTTTTTGCAATTCTTTAAAAACTAAACATCTCTTCAGCAGATTGGAATCGCAGCGGCTTATATGCCGCTGATCCATTGGGGTTTGGAGGGGGGATGCACATGCAATAAATGCCACTCGACCATCGGCAAAAATCAAAACGAACCAACCAAAATAAGATAAATCAAGAAAATGAGAAGAGTATTATCAATCTCTCGAAAACCGCGATCCGGTTAAGTGATATGTATACGAATAAATAGAGCCAGTGGTGTACAACCCTTTAAAAAAAAACCAATCGATTAGGATAAATATTATAATAGACGAGGAATTAATAAAACAGACTTTTTGCTAATTTTGTATTTTATTTTTTTATTTTTATGTAGAATCATTTGGGGAACGCAATTTGTGTATTTTCCCCATTCATTTGAATTGAATTCACAACACAAAATATTTTGTCGAGATACTACTTGGGTTCACTGTAGATAAAATTCCTCCAGCCGAATTAGATAATATATATGTACAGGAGACTCGTGTAAAGTCGTGCTTTGGAACGCTCAAACTGCGGGCATGTATAGTCCACGTCCGATATTATTTTATTCGCATGTATGCTTGCTCGCGACGCGATAAGACGCCCTTGGAACATAAAATGGGTTGTCGAATAGTCGATACAAATCGTTTACGATTACGATTGCAATAGGGCGATAGCGGAGAGACGCCAATGAGTGGTCATATTTTAATTTCATACAACATTTCAAGATGACGAATAACAAATGGGAGATAAGTGGTTCAAGAATGGATAGAGGCTTTGTTTAATGTAGAATGTCGAAAAAAAAAATAAAGCGGAAAGACAGTGACTTATGCTTATTACAATCTGTAAATTTATACCTTGAGTAACTAGGATGATACAATCCTTGAATTGTATATCTAGTATTTACGATGCAATTCTTGAATTGTACCGTTTAATGGGAAAGAAGAACGATCGATGTTTTGTATTGAAGACGGTTTATTCTTAATTCCAATAATGTATATTACAATCTCACTTAAATACTATTTACATACTGACTTAACCAAATTGCTTATGAGGTAAATTGTCTGAACGATTATCAATAATTTGCACTTTGTTCTTACATTAAATGAAATTGTGCCGACATAACAATAATTTTGATTGCATCAAACAAAGCGCAAATGCATGTCAGCCCTGTATGTCTTAACGTATCTTATAATACCTTAACACAATCTTGGAAAACCATAAGTGTGTAACGATAAAATTTGGTGATATCTTAGCTCTCTTGGGGTATCCCAGACAAACACTTTGAAGAATTCAATACAGTTCTTTTAAGGAAAATGCTTTCTAAGCATATTAACAATGATTTGTAAAATAATTTGTATTCATCATTTTCTAAAAAAAATGATTTCCAGAAAGTAGTAATTTTCGGATTCGAATTTTTGCACGAAACGTTTGACAAAAATGTTGTATTGCAGATGTTTGCTCTCTTCAATCGTATTCAAAATCACACATTAGTAAAATCATTTTATAACCGGTCGGTTTCTGGGCACTACACAGTTTCACTTTTGATAGGCTATACAGTTTCTCGCATATATTCGTCCATACCGACATACTCTAATCGTGTAGTTCCCGAGTAGAGTGTGCTACCCAGGTGCAGTTAAACTGAAAATACGTTATTTTGATTTGCGTAAAAACATAAAATATGTATGTTTTGCCTTTTCGCGACCCGATTCTGGAACAGTGGAGCAAAATCGTAATCAAAAGAATTTATACTGTTTTCCTGTTATCCGGCTAAGGTGTTCTTTTTAAAGTCGCGTAAAAATCTTCCGACCTACTTATATTCTCTAAATCTAAATTTTCAGCTTTCGGCTCAGAAATTTCATATAAAACGTTCTATTTTCGGTTTGGATAAAAATAAAAAAAAAAAATATGTTAGATCTTTAGCTTAATTCACCAGAACAGAGTGATTGTTAGGGGCTGAATTAGTTTCGCTAAATTATACCGTTGAGCACTATTATTTTCAATTATTTATGTTCATTTCAGAAGTTATCAAGCGAAATCGGACCAACCCATCAAGAAATTTCAAATGCAGCCAATTTCTTTTGTTAGATTACTAGAAACGCCGTTCATTTGCTTTTTTTTCAAGTATGCTATACTAAGCTGACGTTGTAGGAATTTCACAAAAAAATAATTGTTACAAAAAGAAGAGCTTTTTTTATCATAGTCCCGTGTAGGTCCTGAGCGTTCTCTAATCTTGATCATAGAGCGAAATTGAATGCAAGGGGATTTTTTTTTTACTGAATAAAAAAGTAAATAACATAAATATAAAAAAATACAGAAATATAAAAAGGAAATATTAGTAGAGTTGATAGTAAAAATCGTAATCAAAAGAATTTATACTTTTTTCCTGCTATCCGGCTAAAGTGATCTTTTTAAAGTCGCGTAAAATCAAAGTTTTCAACCTACTTATATTCACTAAATTCAAATTTTCAGCTTTCGGCTCAGAAATTTCACATAAACTGTTCTATTTTCGGCTTCAGACATAAGCGTCGCTTTGAAGATGAGAGAAATTTCAAAAATGTTTGATTGATTCTTCGACAATTCGGACAATAATTTCATAACGCTAAAGAATGCCTATTTCCAACTTTTGCAGATTTATCAGTTCACAATTAAATATGTATTAAGGCTCAAAAGTGATTTTTTGAAGAATCAAAACAACCAAAAATTAGCTTTCCTTCCCTCGTACATTCTGCTGAGGTTTTACCCTTCTTACGCTTGAAAACACTCATGAAACTTTTGTTTTTAATGAATATGTCGCATTATTCCTTTATTCTTTTTTGTCCGCGTTTTGTCAAAGTGAAAACCCTAGATTTCTTGAAGCAGCAAGCTTCGGCGTAGTGGCGTAAAGTTTGTAAAATATCATGTGTTCGAGATCGCAATGGGGGCCCCACACAATGTAATTAATGATTAACCATAATTCGAAACAATTTGATTTGCCCGCTGTAGTATATTTGGAAAAACAAAATTAAAATGTTTAGTCCCGGACTATATTTATAGGGGACTCTCAATATCGATAGGATTTACTAAAAACTCACGATTCAATCGAGTAAATGGGTTTGACTGAATTTTTTAGTTCAAATCAAAACCATCGTTACTGGCAGCCTTGAAGTAGAATTTGTTTATGAGCTAGTTGTCCTCTCGAGACATTGCTTCTCTTTCTAACTAATGCAAAAGTATAGCCATAACAAACAATTTCCGCTATATTCTCGCTAATGCAAGCATTGTCGCTAATACATACAATGTACTCTTCTCAACTGCACTCTTTGTACTCATGCAAAATTAGACACGATTTATTGTGTTTATCCCGTGCAGGTTTGGGTAGAACTTCATATAAAAAAATGACATTTACCCAGGTAAAGTTCACGCGTGCAACTACCCTACACGGGATAGAGCTTAGATAAATCAAATGTAGATGGCGGACGCATGGGTTCTATCACTGCCATCTAGATAGACAGGCCGAACTGCAGAAATTTGTTCGTCTACAAGTGGACAAAGTGCGTTCGTGACCAGTGACAGTTGACATTTGTAAAGCCCACAACCTCCAGTGCTTCTGAACCCAAAAGTTTAAATATGCCGAGCGTTTATTACGAAACAAAGGTTATGGTTTGCTTTAATGTGTTTTTGATGTGCAAGTGGTAAAATAGTATTCATCAACATCGTACTTACCATATTTATCTAAAAAATCAACGCACTGGCATGTGTATATCATAGCAAGTCACACGAAATGACAGGCTGACAGCCACTGATATTTGGATTGTGGACAATTTATGGATTGTACTGAGCGGTACTTTGGCAGTACTAAGCGCGGACCATGACCAACCATGGCACTACTAGTGTTGCATGACCACTGACAGATCAGCTGATAATCCGGCCTGTCTATCTAGATGGCAGTGGTTCTATACAAAATCCACAAAGTCAAAATCCACAAGTCAAAATCCAAAAGTCATAATCCATAAAGACAAAATCCATAAAGACAAAATTCATAAAGTCAAAATCCACAAAGTCAAAATCCATAAATTTTTGTATGAAGAGAGCCATAATGCTTATTGCGTGGGCTCTGATTCGGTGATGTCAGTGCGCGTTTTGTTTTTTTTTTACAAAAATAATTATGAAATGGTCCAAAATGTTAATTTCTAGTGGCGGAGCTTGAGAAAGTTCAGCGTTTTTTTTTAAGTTAAAACCCAGAGGTGAGAGCGAGTGGTGATGGAATTTTCGTTTCCCGGAAGGTGATTAAGATTCTTCTACTGTATATTTGTAGCGTTTGATCAATGATCAGCAAAAAATCTGGTCCGGACACTTGGAATATTAGTTTTATACTTAAATACCACCAATTTAGCCAAACAAAAAACAAACGATTCAAAATAAAAAGCCATTCCTTGCAGAACAGGGGATCTAAATATTGAAATTTTTTTGGCTATAAAAAACACTGAATTTTTCCAAGGAACCTTTTAAGAAAAAAAGCTAAAGTTTTAGATTGTTTTTCAGAAAAGTTGCTTAAGTAGACAATTACCAAACCCCGGAGCATATGCGCTCTACCTGAAGACACGGAGAAGGATGCACCCGGAGCATTATGCGCTTTAGTTGTCTTTACCTGAAGCGGCTAAATCGTATATGCCACGGATGATTCCTTTTCCGTGTCTTCAGCTAAAGCGCATATGCTCCGGGATTTGGCAAATGTCTAGTTAACGTAATAACACGTACATAAATATTCTCAATATTCAATTTTAATAAGCAAACTGAGGTAAATTTGAATTTATGGGGTTCGTCTTTGTGAATTTTGTCTTTGTGCATTTTGACTTTGTGGATTTTCCAATTTTTTTGGATTTTGTATTTTGTGCTATTTAACTTACCTAAAAATCTACTTCAAAAATTAGAGTTCGTAAAATAGAAGAGATGTGAAGAGATCACAGTTGTAGGTTGGACAGAACCTGTAACGTGGACAGAATGGATAAGCCAATGGGAGGGGGGAGGTAAATTTTCATATATGTGTGTTGCCAACACTAAGGTGGAGTTCGCCATCATTTCACAACGATTTCGTATAGATTTTATATTTGACTTTGGTTTGAATTGCGTTATGAAACCGTTGAAAATGTATGGGAAATCCGCTTTGCTTATTACGAAAAAAATGGCGGATGCTTTGCTGTTGTTTGATTTTTAACTTTAGTGCCAGATCTATTTGTTAATGAGTGGAACCATTTCTTCTGTTAATAGGTGAATTCGTTTCTTCTGTTCAATTTAATATATTAGAAATTATTTTAAAAAATTGCACGCTGTATTTGTAACAATAATTAGGAAGTGGGAAACCGGGGCCGGCCAAGGACACCTCAGATGACAACAAAAATAAAATTAATATTTCCATTTAATTCAATACGCAAGACGTGTAGAAGACCATGGTAGGAGAGTTAAAATGCTAGTCATATATTTATATATTTTATTTATCCAAATTACAAGATAAGCATTTAGTGCTTTTCATTCTTTCAATAAAAAATAACGTAGTTCAATAACTCAATAAAAACTCTGTTTTGTTCATAATAAACACTTGTTTAGTTAATTAATAAATTGTGATTTTCAGTGATCCATAAGGGATTGAATTTCTCGCTATAAACAACGTGAAAAGCATAGAACATGTCCCTCCAAAAGCGGAAAGTTTGGTCACCTACTCTTTAATGTTTCAAGAACTCATTTGGGAAAAAAAAATATAAAATCACGTATTTTTATAGGATTTCAATTAAATCAGCCCCACAGAAATCATTATAATTTTATTAAATTATTTATACTCCATACAATTCTTAGTATGTACGTACGTATCAAATAATAATTACATATCCATTTTTCCAGCCTCAGTCGCCACTCCCCTACAGAACATCATTTCTTTCATGTACATAGCACCATCATAGACCCAAAGCCCGCGGGCCTATGCGCCTTCGGTTTTCGTTTTGGGTTTTGGCATGCCGACTCTCGCACAGAGCCACACTGCCTGCACGATATGATTACATTCGCGATTCGCACACGTTGCTCGTTCGCTTTTCGCTTCCGATACGCTTTGCTTCTTGCCGCATTCGTGGAGGGCTCTGTTTTGGCTTTTCTTCATAGCGTGCATGCCGCGAGTTGAGAGTTCCATCTGAGCCTGTCACCGCATTTCACGTGTTGCTCTCATCCAGCTGCGCCGCGTACATTTTGCTTGAGCTTGTGTAGAGTGTTGTTCCTCCTCCTCGAAGAAACGTTCTTGTCTTTGACTGTTCCGTTCTTGTGGTTTTTGTGTTGTTTAGCGGCCGAGGAAGTTACGGAAGAAAGCACCCTCGGACCATTGACCAAAATTATTCTGTGCAAGTTTTTTTCTGGTTAATTTTAATTTTCGCGTGTGTGGCCTGGGAAGCCGGTGCATGAAGAATATATTAAGTGACCCCAGAATTCTCGTTTCACGCAGTTGATAAATTGGCCGGTAGCTTTTCATAGTGCCCGCATTGTGCAATAATCGAAAAGTGAAGAAATCTTTGAAAAGTGTCAAAAAATCGCGCGAGTGCAAGTGATCCGTATAAGTGCAATCGACCCATTGGCGAATCAACTTCAAGTTCAACGGTCGACTAATCAATGCCCAGGTGAGTAGTGGTTGCAGCAGCCTTCCATGTCCATGTCCACTACACCCCACAAGTAGGATTCGGAATAAATTATTCACTTCAGGCAGGACCCGCAAACTCAAAGTGAATCCGGTTTTCCAGGTGAACCCTTTGACGAGAGAATGTTTTCGTTGTGCTAATTAGAATTTTGAATCCTTGACAACGGTACGTGGAACTTAGTGCCTGCGGCCAAGGTGGGCTGTATCACGCGGGGCTTTTAAGGTGAACTGCACTCGTCTCGTACTGTTGTTGTGCGTTGTTTGTTGCTGTTTTCAGTTCAGACGGCTGTTGGTTGCTCTTGTTTGGCTAGATGTGCCGGTCTAGCTCTAGGTCGCTGGCTAGTTGTAGTTAGTGAGCAGGCGACCGGTAAAAGTACCCTCGAGCGATACGACGCACATGACTGTGCGATTACGGATCTGTCTGTTTGGGACGTTTTTTTACGTCTGTTAGGCTTTCTCGGAAAATGTCGCTCGAATGCAATAAATTGTTGTAAACATTATGCTGAGGTTGACACTGTTACAAAATGGTATTGATACGGATTTAGATTAGTATCTGAAGGTGTACTGTAGAATTCCAATTTGAATATTGAACGATGTCATTCACAAGATTTAAATTGTGCATATCACAATAAATTATGTACACTGCTTGTCATCAGGTTAGCACAACCCTTCGCATTATTAGTTTTGGCCGAATTCCAGCCAAACTAATAGAGGTAAAAATTATTACCGTTAAAAGCCGATTAAATTTTGAGTTATAAAGTATTGTTTCTAAATTTTTTAATATTGTTTTATAATTGTTTTTCGAAAAAGATTACACAAAATAGCCATTAACGAGACCGAGGGGAGATTTCAGTATCTGCGGCGCCAAATTTTGATGATGCCATTTCATTAATATTGGCCTGAAACGACCGAATCTGCAATTCTTTTTCGCGAAATCGTAACGGTTCTCCAGATATTCAATGTCAAAGTTTGACTTTTCTATGAAACGACCCAGCCAGCATCGGCGTCATATACCGTGAACATAGCCACAAATAAGCATTACTTCATGAATCACGAATCGGCATTATGTATCGATAGGACGCATTGAAAGTTAGATACATGATGGTCAGCCGAAGGAATGTCGACGGATCATGCATATAGGAAATATAATGGTTTTCTCCTCAAGTGTGATTTTTGTTGCTGGGGTGATTAGAATCACGAATAAATCATGATCATTCATATAGTCTGGCTGGAGCAGTGGTTAGGGCGCGCACCTTCGGTGCATAGGGTTATGAGTTCAAGACTCTCCGTCGCCCGTATTTTTTTTAATTATTCATTGATGCATTGAATATATATGATACTTAACTATGTATTACATAATGTTTACGAATAACGATTTTATAATGATTATCCGTAATAAGGCGCAAATGCGTATATACATGAAATAGGGGGACATCGTCATATACTGCTTGTATGAAAACGTGATGAATGAATAAGCGATATGTGCTTACGCGTGTTGCATGAAATAATGATTACAAATGTGTTAAATGCTGGCTGGGATGGTCAGCTGATCATGCATATAGGAAATATAATGGTTTTCTCCTCAAGTGTGAGTTTTGTTGCTGGGGTGATTAGAATCACGAATAAAACATGATCATTCGTATATTCTGGCTGGAGTAGTGGTTAGGGTCGCGCACCTTCGGTGCATAGGGTTATGAGTTCGAGACTCACCGCAGCACGTGTTTTTTTTAATTATTCATTGATGCATTGAATATATATGATACTTAACTATTACATAATGTTAACGAATAACGATTTTATAATGTTTATCCGTAATAAGGCGCAAATGCGTATATAAATGAAATAGTGTGACATCGTCATATACTGCTTGTATTAACCCTTTGAGGACCATACATTTTTGGCCGAAGTGATTTTGTTTTTGTTTTATTTTCGTGATCAATAGGTCAATAGTAGCTTTGTCACCAAAAATTGTGCCCCATTTTACCCCTCATTTCGCTTGGCAAATATATTTGCCTATGGGTTGCAAGGGAATTTATCACCTAAAACGACTGAACATAATAACGGCATTGTGACGTGTAATTCATGTATTTTAAAAGTAAAGCTCCCAATTGAAAACAATTAATGTTAGGTGTGGTAAATATTGAAGCAATCGCGAGATGTTGTGGAGCAAAAGGACGCATTACGTTGGGTACAAAGTACATACATATATGCAGTCATATTCATCCATAAAAGTACCACAAGGACAAACTTTCAAAATCTCTCGGTTTCCCATTTTATGAAGAGTTATTTCCTGAAAAGGCTAGTCCAGATAATCTCTGAAAAAGGGTGGACTCGTGGTCTACTAAAGTAGATGTTCCTCCGGCAAACCGGCTCGATATTCGGTGCGGATTTTTGTAAAATAGCTATAGGTTACGGTAGAGTATTGTATATGATTACGTAATTCGAAAAATAGCGACAAACCGCGCTCGTTTAAGTTGAATTGTATCAGTCAGTCAGATAGAGTCAGATGTTATGTCCCTTGCAATTTTCTTTATGTCGATGTCAAGGCTTAACGGGATAACCATTTAATTCAAGGATAGTCTTGGTGGAAGGGAAATTATGGCACAGGATCGAAAGGGGGACAACACAAACATCCACGGTCACAGTGTGACTCGAACCCACGCTTCGGAAACTAAGAGATAGAGTGACTGAGCCGCCGAATGCAGATATGCTCCCCACTGCATAGAAACCGATGTACCCTCGCTTCATTATCTGCCAGAAATTGTCCACCTGCCATATTAGAATGTTGCTAGAGAATGGAAAATTGATTGACCCTTACAAAAACCTGTCAACATAAATTTCAACCCTTTTCTTGCTGTCGATGGGCATTAATGTAATACAACAAACTCATCGAGGTTATAAATGTTTTTTTTTTTTCAGTGTATACGTGAAAGTTGTGTAGCCAGTTTTAGCAACATAGAGGCGCCGAATTGCTTTGGGGGAGTAAATAAAGCTGGGCTTCTTTTTGAAACTGTCTATATTAGGAGTAGATTAGGCGTTTTGGAGATACAGCAGATTTTTCTAAGTCATTGACAATCTTTAGACTTAGCCTTGATTTGTCAAATATTATTTCCAGAAAAGACCAAATCTAGTAATATAACTTGACAACGTTTTCTTTGCCATAATCTCTAGATTCGTAAAGCAGTAGTCTATATATTTCGTTTGGTTGCTAAAAAAAAAAAACAGCTGTCGTGAGGTAGAAGGTTTTTACATTTATGAACGCTATATACCGCAAATTATTTGACCTTTCAGATTCATAAAATTTTAAATTTACCCCATTTCAAATTCGATAAATTCACCACAATTAAGTGCAAGTGCGAAAACCTTCTTACACTATTCATTTTCGCGACTCTAACTCGAAATGTTGCAAATGTAATAAAAAAACGAGACCGAGGCTAATTTCGGGCGCGGCCGAAATTTGAATACCCTTCACTCTCTTCGGCCTAAAAGTTTTTTTTGGGCGAACATATGAGTTGTGTTCAATCCTTCCCCATTCTTTTCCTTCTGTGGCGTCGATAAAACAATATTTGTGTGTTTTTGTTTAAGTGGGAAAATAGAAATATTTACTCAGAAAACTTTATTGGGGGGATGCGGGAGCATGGTCCCATAGGATGATTCCATTCGTTCCAATTTTTTTTTGACAAGGACGCATTAAGTTTTTTTGAAATCGGTGTGGAAAAAATGTTACTTAGAAGATCTAAAATGGGGGGGTTGGGTTTGTATGGTCGCCCCATGACCCCATAGACCGATTCCATTCATTTTTACACATGTCTTATGGCATCAATAGAGATGCACTTTTACGAGTTTTGGTTGAAAGTGATGCAAAATAAAAAAGTTTTTCGTAGAAGAACTCAATTTGGGGGGTTGGGCTTGTATGACAGCCCCATGACCCCATTGTCCGATTCCATTCATTTTTACATATGTTTTGTGGCATCAATTGAAATGCCCTTTTATGAGGTTTGATTGAAATTGGTGCACAAATCAAAAAGTTTTTCTTAGAAAAACTCAATTTGGGGGGTTGGGTTTGTATGACAGCCCCATGACCCCACAGTCCGATTCGAACCATTCATACATATGTTTTGTGGCATCAATAGAAACACAATTGTATGAAATTTGGTTGAAATTGGTGCACAAATGAAAAAGTTTTTCTTAGAAGAACCTAATTTCGGGGGTTAAGTTTGTATGGCAGCCCCATGACCCCATAGGCCGATTCGATCCATTCTTACATATGTTTTGTCTTATCAATAGAAACACATTTGTGTGAAATTTTATTGAAATTGGTGCACGTATGAAAAAGTTTTTCTTAGAAAAACCAAATTGGGGGGGTTACGTTTGTATGGTAGCCCCATGACCCCACGGTCCGATTTTAGCGATACGAACATACAAACTGCCTGCAATAAAAAGAAGCATGTGTGCAAAATTTCAGCTCGATAGCTTTTAAACTGGCCGAGTAAAACGCGTAGCAACAGACGGACAGACGGACAGACAGACAGACGGACATCGCCCAATCGACTCAGCTCGTCATGCTGATCATATATATACATATTTTATATGGTCGGAGATGCTTCCTTCAATGCGTTACAAACTTCATGACAAAGTTAATATACCCTTTACTCTACGAGTGAAGGGTATAAAAAGACAGTGCGCTTTGTTTCGTCTCAGACCATAGGCAAATATATTTGCCCAACTTATTTTAGGCCTGTACAATGAAGAAGAAAAAGAAGGAAACGAAATATCTGATAATAAAGGGGACAATTTGATTTTTTTATAGCTAGCAGTGGCGTAGGAAATTTAGTGTTTGGGGCTGGTATGGTTTAATACTTTTTGGCTTTTTCATTGGTTGGAGTATTCAACCGCCATGCACTGGAATACACAGTATTTAAAATTTTGTATTTAAACGAATTTATACCACGCAACGCTTTGTAATCCCATTTAAATGTACTTTTTGCAATAGTGTAAATTGTGATGCTGTTGGTATAAAGCTATGCAACGGAACGTTGTTGATTAATTAATTTCAAGCATCTATTAATTTTGAAATTTCGTACTCATTGCCCCCATTTTTCCAACGCCCCTACTACGAAGTTACAGCACTAAGCTGCGCATGTGCATGAGTTTGTTTATTTATTAATTTTCCATATAAACTGAACTTCGAAAAACCTGGAATGTTGCAATTTTACAAAGAGAAGGGATAGACCAAATGCACTATTTGAGGCTCATCCATATTTTCGATTTTACCGTTACATTACAGCCCCTTGAACTGTGACTACTTTTTACTTAACTTTGGAGGCCCCTGGGGGGCAAAGCGGGTCAGTTAGGAAGAATGCTCAGGACCCACAAGGCGGAAAGCTCGAAGATGACACGTATTTGAATACAAAGTGTAGACTGAAAGTAATAGGAGGTGAATAAAGCATAATTCTATCCGAATATTCATTATCGACAAAAAGTAGGGTTTCAGTGGTGGCGGCAATTTGTGAATAGCCTCCTGGCGGCAAATTAGTGAATCCGCCACTGGGCTTAACGTTGTTTTGAGGGCGAACCTATGACTTGTGTTTAATATCCTTCCCCTCCCATCTTTTCCTTCCGTTTACACATAAGTTCCGTGGCGCGCGCCGATAAAATAATTAGGCAAATAAAAACAAATATCTTATTGGGGGAAGTGGGGGACATGGTTCCATAGTACAATTCCATTTGTTTTTACATTTTTTGTTGTTTAGATAAAGTAACATTAATTAAAGGTTTGGTGAAATTGGTGTAGCAAAAAATGTTTCTCAGAAGAAACAAAATGTAGGAGGAGGGTTTGTACGACAGCCCCATGACCCTATGGCTTCTTTCCATCCATTTTCACGTATGTTTTGTGGAATCAGTAGAAACACATTTGTATGAGGTTTGGTTGAAATTGGTGGACAAATAAAAAAGTTATTCTTTGAAAAAAAAAAAAAAATAAGTTTGAGGGATTCAGTTCGTATGGCAGCCCCATGCCCCATAGTCTAATTTTATTAATTTTTGATTATGTTTTGTGACATCAATAAAAACATATTTGTATGAGGTTTGGTTGAAATTGGTGCCCAAATAAAAAAGTTTTTCTTAGAAGAACCTAATTTGGGGGTTTTCTTTGCATGGCAGCCCCATGAAATTCGAAATTACAGATCAATTCTTTTATTACCGTAAATCTTCTGAGGATTTGGAAGCATTCATTCATGCAATGTGATGAGTGTCATATCCTGGCATACTTGATATGTTACGTGATTCGTTTGTATCTCCTAACTACACTCACACGAACTTTGGTGTGACCGATTCCATGGTCCGAAGCATAACCTTGCAGTTCACACAGTTCCCTAGAGTCCCGATTTGGCACGATGTATTTTTTTTTTTGGTTTTCCAATTAAAGATTTAAAAATTAAAACATTGGGTCGCAGGAAAATATTCAATTCAGGGAGCTTCAGGGTGAAAGAAAGACACAAAGTAAAATTCCGGTTTTTAAATTTTTGAATAATTCAACAGAACCACTTTCTTCAGAATCGTATAGGCTAAAAATTTGCCATACAAAAGTTTTTAGTCTGAGCTACAGCTTTAGAGATTTTCATGAAGCCTTTTTAAAATACCGTTTAACCTCCTGGCGAATCGAAATCGACTTTTGACAGTTTATTCAGAAATCACAAGAGCTGCAAAATTTGCCGTACATCACTTTTCAGTACATATTACAGTTAAAGAGATGAGATATTTAGAAAAAAACTGTTTTCGAGAGTCTTTAACCCTCTGTAGCACCTATGAACATTTTGAAACTGTGATGTGACATCTTGAAATAATGAATAAGCATACATAGGTGAAGCTTTTGAAACTGTGACGCCATTAACATCGACGTTGTTTGTGAACAGAACTGACACAACATGCTCTTGAATTCCTGTGAAAATTTTGAATTTTTTTGACACAGATTCAAAATAACCCACCTCAATGTTCACTGACTGAAACTGTATGTTTCAAAATGTTCATATAGGAGAAGCTCTCCGCTCTCTCGCACCACATAAGTGATTTGTGGTTGTCACCAATATTTAAATGGACTAAAATCATTTTTGAACATTTTGAATGTGTCTCAAAATTCAAAACTAAATTTTGTTGACTTTCGAATTCACATTAATCCCATTGTAATGCCTTGTTCCAATAAATCAATTGCAATTGGTTAAACCCTCAACAGTCAAACTTAACTCCGAATGATTATTCTCGCGTATTAGGAATTAATACCGTTAAGAATATATCAGAAAGTCATAATTGCTATGTTTCATGCTTTCTTTTATTTTATTTTTATTTCTGCTGTTATCAACAGTGAAATGGCTGAAAAGGTGCTGATTATGGTTATTACCTTTATGGAGTATGTATTTGTATGGCCATACATAATTCGATTCGATTATACTATGTGTAGGTACTCCTCGTATAAGTATGTATGTACATAGATTGGAATTATTCACCTCTTAGGTTAAGAATGATGACGTATCGATTGTTTTGTTGATATTCTCCATGAACAAATACACTTGTGTATATACCGAATAATATTCACCCGTCAGAATAGTACCTATACAATTTCGTAATTTAATCATAAAATTTACGATTGCCACACTTCGATTAAGAATTTACGAGCATGTGAGTGCCGGTATACTATACGACTATGGAGACTCGAGAGGTTTGATATCAGTGAAACAATGCAATTTGTAGCACATATCATCAGGGAAATGTGAAAATTTTACGTGAGCAATGTAGGTTTTTCGCTGAATTTTATTATGAGCAATAGATAATAATAATGATGTATGGAGATGCTAAAAGTACATTCATACTATAGTATAGTGCAATATGTGGTTTATGTGCATCATATTTAGTATTTGTTTCGCATTTTTTTTAAATTTATTTGATTCCGAATTAGTCACTTTTGTTATTCAATAATTTCTCTCATGTGAATGTCCTGTGCTTTCTTGGGGAAGCTCATCAAATTGAGATCATAACCAATATAGAGAATATTCATATGCATGAACAGAGCGTGTAAATAGTATATGGAGCGTTTATTTTGAAAGTGGCATAAGTCCAACTCTTCATGAATTGATATACATATTCAAAGTTTTGCGTTTCAATTCGTTTAAAAGTCTGGGTAGCTTCATTTGATTAGATTTAATTATATTTGTATTCTTCAGATTCTAAAATTTGGATTTTGGTTAAACATTTTGCATACCCATAATATGGGATTTTTCATTCGGTAAACTTGAGATAATCGACAATTTGATAAAAATAGCTTGTGTTTTGACTATAACGGATCAATTTCAGCTTCAAACAGCCGAATATTTTGAAAATTGTTTGTTTAACATTTTTAGTAATCGTGAAGTGTGGAAAAAAATGTTTGGTCAGTATAGTGCAGTCCAAAAAAAACACAAATACACTTCGTTTATATTTTGTTGTCTTGAAATCGGTAAAAGTTTTTCGGTGACAACGTTTCGCGCAACTGGGCATCTTCAGTTTCGACCAACTTCTATCTTCAGGTCTATTTAGTTGCTAAATACAAGAAATCTATATTTAATATTGCTTTGTTTTGGCCTTTCTGAGTTCTATTTCTCGCTTTTTTTAGCCTATACTTGACAATTTTGCCAACAACCTAGGCCATAAAGACGAAAAAAAAGATAATATTTTTCTTGTAATAGAAACTTAAATAGACCTGAAGATAGAAAGTTGGGCGAAACGTTCTGACCGAAAATAGAGAGACTATACAAAATTACAAACTGCTAGTGTCAATGTGAAAAATACAAAATCAAAAAGATAATCGTTACTAGCAGGGCCGGCCTTAGTAATGTAATGGCCCTGGGCCAAATCGATGATGGGGGCCCCTACCAATACCCAAACAAAATTTTCAGCGCTAACAGGTGGAAATTAGCGATCCTTCGTAAATAGGAAATATTCATGCCGATCATTAACAATTAAAAAAAAAACCATTTTGAATAAATGTCATCAGCTTCTCCGAGCGAAAAGTTTGCATTTAATTTTACCCTGAAAAACATGTGTTGGACATTTTGCATTTATTTCGGGAGGGGGTTTCGAGAGTGAACTGGGTTGGCAACCCTACAAATTTTATTCAAATCTTATATTAAAGAAAATGTAATACCCAAAAAATATAAACTATTGCAGAGATATATTTGAGGTTGTAGAACACAGCAGTTTTGCCACGACATGCATATGAAACAAGTTGCATTTCATTCTACCCGGCCAAAGTGTGCAAAACCGCTTAGGGAGAAATTTTTCAGCATCCCTATGCGTCCTTGATGTGTCAAAATACTTTCATTTCAGGCAGTACTGTTACTCTTTTATTAATAAAATATTCATTGTTTCATCAATTCATTTCCGAGGGTGTTTGAACTCCCAAAGCCCCTTCATGTGATCGCAACTAGCTTTCTGCTAAGGTTGTGGCATCTTTGGCTCTAGAGCCCATACCACTCAGATCGTAGCGAATCAAAAACATTTTCTCAGCGTATCTGACTCCTGACTGAACCAACACTCTTTGAAATTATTCTAAAGAACTTTTTCATCGATTGATATAAAAAAAAAGAATCAGCGATCTTGCCAGAATTTATCGATTCAAACGCAAAACATGAAACATGCTAAAGAAATGTAATCTTAGGTTAGGAAGATGCATTGGAAATGATAAACAAATCAGAACTGGAAGCTAAAGTGCACGAATGCCACGAATTGCCCATGTTCTATCACCTAAAGATGTTCATTAATCGATTTAAAACTTGGACGAACTAAAGAGGATTCATCTTGACGATGATTATGCGTAATGTTAAGCTGTATCCACACCCGATACCAATTGACGGTTCCCAAAAAAAAAACAGGCAGGCCATTTAGCAACATCCAAGCAGAATTGCAAGCAGGAAACTGACATAATCAAACTTTCATTTTGGAAGTTTCCCTAAATTAATTCTCAAAATAGGATTATCGCATAGTTGCCATAGTTGCCATCCCTAGCTGCGAAAGCGGACGTATAAAATCCTCGATAATTTCAAAATTCGACTGGAAATAGCGTTAGTTTCAATTTAGGCCACTGTCAAATTGTTTCAAAAGGATAGTGCCATAAGTAAAAAAATCAACCAATTAATTCAAACGCTGAATTGAAGAATTTAAACTCAAAATCAGCTTGGCTATTTTACGAAATTTCACAGTGAACTATCTGCTCTGCAATATGAACAATGTCCCTTTCCTGCAAGAACAAGGCCCTCGTTAATTTTTTGTTAAATAATACTGATTACTGATCCCCTTTCTCTCCAAAAAGACTTCTAGGTCTCTATTCTGGGACGTTTTATACTCTGGGACATTCTTATATTTTATTTTGAAGCTAAACAAAAAATTCAAAAATTATTTTTTCGAGCTCAAGCATATGACAACTGTTTCAATAAAAACCTACAATTTGTTGTTTGCAACCTCATTTCTAATAGACATAGCTAAGGCAAGCCAATCGTTGCTTAATCTTGCATCATGGTGAGTCGTAGGTACATTTTGAATAAAAAAAAAAACTTGAAATAAAATTCGAAGAACATCTGCAGGAAAGCAGATGTTCTACAGTTAGTTTTCAAAAATGAAAGCGAGGCTAGTAATAATGGAGATGTTGCCAGGAATTAAACTTATTTATTATTAATTGTTTCTTGAGGGTGGTGGCCCCTTGCAAGTGGTGGCCCTGGGCGACCGCCCAGACCGCCCACCCCTAGGGCCGGCCCTGGTTACTAGCGATAAATAAAATATTTTTACAGTTATATGCAATCAAAAGAAAGTTGAATGTCGATTTTGATATTTCCCAAGTTTTGTTTTGAAAAAAAAAAAACATAATTTTAAAAGTTTGCGCATTTTGTCTATACATATTCCAGTAGCATAGATAAAATTATCGAAAAGGAAACTACGAAGTTTTTTGTCAAAATTGGTAGTCCTGTGATGAACTTATCTAGAACTTTCTGCTCCATCCCGCTTCCAAATTTGCAGTCCATAGACAGTTTCTTAACCCGAGCAAACCACGCGGCCACCGTTTCGCTGTCCGACTTTTTCGCAGAATAAAAATTCTTTCGTTCCCGAAATACGATTACTGGTGGCATAAAATGCCTTTTTAATATGTCCACCAGTTCCTTATACGTTTTCGCGCTTGGTAACGTTGGGCTGCATATACAATGTATAATGCTGTATGCCTCCGATCCAATCATTTTCAACAATGGGTGAGGTTATAAAACACAACGTTCGCGTAACGTTTCGCGTTTTCTGAAACGTTTCCTATTGTGTTCTGTAAACGCATAGATGATAGATCCGGATCAGACTTGGTGTTACCATCGCCATCTCTCGGAAAGTGACAAATGTGACAATTGACACATCACAGCTGATAGGTTTTGTTCGAAAATTAAAATTTCCAGTTTTGAACGAGATGCAGATACATTTTATTTTGATTATAAATAGTTTAATAAATAAATGAGGGCGGAAATGCACGGTTCGACGGCAGATTGTAAATTTCTGTCAATCAATCAAGCTATGCATCGCAAGGGGGCGCTTAGGGGATCTGTTTGTAGGGAGAAGTTTCTGATCCGTAACGGCCGGTTGATTTGAAACGTTGCGCGAAACGTTGCGCAACGTTGAGTTTTATAACCTCACCCAATGTTGAAACTTTCCCCTCTGATGTGGTGCAGCCGACTTCGATGAAGTGCATCTCGAGTTGTTCGTTCCACAATTGAAAATTTTCATGCACGGAAAATTCCGGCATATTCGATGCCCTAACCACTGGGCTAATTACTTGGCTGATATTTAAATCGTCGTTCGGCATTGTTAAATGTTAATTATAATATAACACAAACCCGTTAGCCTTGAGATCCTCGTCGCCAATTTGTAATATATCGGAGGAGATGAAAACACGTCTTTACTCTTTGGTGGTCGCAAGCGGAAGAGGCCGAGCACACGTTTATTACAATTGTCATTATAAATGTCATTATGTCAAATACTATAGATAATTCACAATAGTAATACATATGTTACAATAATATCCAATATTATAGTACAATCAAATAATATAATAATATCGAACACTTTACATCTTGAAATCATTGATTTACTTTTCGAAGACAAGTGGTATTTACAATACTTCACGCGATAAACGTCGATAATGACAAAGGATTTTTTTTCGTCATACACTGAACCAAATCGCCTGCTAAAGTAAAGAAAATATGGCTCAAATCAAGAAAAAAGACAATAAAAAACAGCCAATAAATATTTCTCTTCATTTGAGAATTAGTCACACTGATCCAAGTGAAATGCCATTAGCAGCACTTTAAGGAAAAGTAACTTTGAATCAAGCAAACTTTTCTTATGAAAAAGACAAGAGACTCTGAACAAAAATAAAAAACGAAACTTGCATCCCACCAACATCGAACCCATAACCCCATTCTTCCCAGTCAAACGCGCTACCCACTGAACCAGAGACACTTCTGACTAATCTACTACAACGCTCCAATATAAGTTAAAGCTAAAATAGAGCTTTTCCACGAGCTTTACATGGAAAATGTCAAAAAAATCTATTATCAAGCATTTTTTTTTGCTTGAATTGAGAATAATGGTTTAGGCTTGAATCTACTTCCTATTTCTCAAAAGAAGGTCTTAAAAAAGGATCGATTCAAGAAGAAATTTTCACATTTTGAGAAATTTTGTCTAAATTCGGGAATTTTTCAAATGAGAAAAGAGTTTCATAATTTTGGATAGCCCAATTTTTTCAGTGTAGTGATAATGTGATTGTCAGTTACCCTTGAGACCCTTACATGGACTTTATGGAACTCCAATGAATTATAAACTAAATCAGCGGATTTATTTCGTGATTTGGCGAGTAGTTTAACCGCCATTTCAAAAATGTAGACCCAAAAAGCCTTTCTCCAGGCCTAGCATCGGTTTTTCACCCTTTAACAATACCTGATGAAAAGTCAGAACCTGTTATGAAAAAAATCTGAAAAATGATGGCGTACTTATTATCTTGGCCAAGCTCATTATCCACTTTAAAGTTTATACCAGTCGGATTTGAGAAAATAGGGAAGGGCAATCTTCTTTTTCGGATCTCTTGACATTGTTGTGTCCTGACTATCTGTTTTGGGTATTATAATATAATAAATTCAATGAAAACCAGAATAAAATGGTACAATAGGGGTGTACTTATTTTTTGCCCATATGTGTAACCAGTGGCGCAACCAGGATCTTGTCCTGGAGGGGGCTAAGCCCATCCACATCGAACATTGAGCTAGCTTCTTTCGCATAGGTTTGGTGCTGATGAGGGTTTTTGCCAGTAATAACGGTATATGGTAATATTTCTAGGTTCCGTTGCATTCAGAAGAAATCATTAACCTTTATCATGTTCCTGATCCTTACGGATTTTCAGTAACTGGTAAATAAAAAAAAATAAAAAAAATAACATGCGCGACAATCCAGCATTGGACTAAGGCCGCAGGATGTGTTAGTGACATCCTATTTCCAAGATCTTATCTGCTTTTTGTTGAGGTAATGAGATCAGCATCACGCTCAGCAGTGTTATTTATCCCCATAAATGGGTACTCGTTTAACATCTGAGTGAGATCATAGTCCGTCACAAGCTCGTGAGTTCGAAAAACACCATGGAACGGTGAGATTCGAACTCATGAGCCTGTGCACCGAAGGTGCGCACACTAACCGCTAGACCAGCCAGACTACACAACTGGTAAATGCTAAAACAAAAAGATGCGGCTTAAGAAAGGAACGATGCAACAAATTATGCGCATCAACCGACTCCGTAAAAGTCGCTCCATAGAATACCGTTAGGGCGGATTGGTTTCTTTCATTTCGGCTTAGATTTTGGTGGCCATTTTAATATTTCGCAAATATGTTGCCGGTACACAAATAGTGACATCGCGGTGTAGATTGGCTGAAGTAGTTCGAATAAGGGAACCTTATCTTCTTAGGTGAAATAGTCATCACTTACAGGACTCCATCTAGCAAAGCAATGAACCCACTGATTTCCAATGTGAATTACTGCGACTTGTTATGTTACATTTTAGCATAAAATCAAAGAATACAATATCTAGGTATTTTTTTACTAGAAAATATTTGTACAACAATTTGACTTAAAAGATTTTTACGAAAAGGTGTGTTGTGCAGAAATGCTGCATTCTTCACCTTCATCAGTTTACCCACAAGTAAAATTAATTGCGAGAAACAGCAGGCCTAATCTTACTTAGCACTGGCAAAATTTTGTACGAATTTTTGTGCAGAAATGGAATGTTTTTGACACAATTTTGGTCGTCTGCTACAGAAAACTTTGTAAACAATTTGCTTATGTGAGAGTTGCTTTATACACATTATTTTCATTTTGTAATATTTTTAATTGTTAATTTCTGGGTCTGGGAGGGGCTTTAGTCACTGCCATCTAGATAGACAGGCCGAACTGCAGAAATTTTTTCGTCCACGAGTGGACAAAGTGCGTTCGTGACGAGTGACAGTTGACATTTCTAAGGCTCACAAACTCCAGTGCTTCTGAACCCAAACGTTACAATATGCCGAGCGTTTTTTACGAAACAAACGTTATGGTTTGCTTTAGTGTGTTTTTGATGTGCAAGTGGTAAAATAGTATACATCAACATCGTACTTACCATATTTATCTAAAAAATCAACGCACTGGCATGTGTTTATCAAAGCAAGTGACACGAAATGACAGGGTGACAGCCACTGATATTTGGATTGTGGACAATTTGTGGATTGTACTGAGCGTTACTTTGGCAGTACTAAGCGCAGACCATGACTCACCATGGCAGTACTTTTGTTGCATGACGACTGACAGATCAGCTGATAATCCGGCCTGTCTATCTAGATGGCAGTGCTTTAGCCCCCTTAGCCCCTCCCGTGGTTGCGTCACTGTGTGTAACTATATCTCTGGAAGTCCGAAAAGTTCAGTTAGTCAAGTGACTTCTTTTCTCGTTCAAACTCGAACTTTACAATTTTTATAGTACAGGGTGGGCAAAAGTTTCTTTCCTATTTATATATGTAATAACTTTTAAATAAAGTGATTAAAACCAAAAAATAATTATCGCAAAATTAGATTTAATGTATGTACATATTTTATTTACATTGGATGAGACAAAAAACTTGTTGCAACATCACTTTCCAAATCGTGTCATCTCGAAAAATGGTAACATAAAACGGTGGCCATTTTCGCCTGATCTGACGGCTCCGTACTTTTTTCTATTTCACACTTCTCGAGTTTTGGAGCTACCTCAAAGGGAAGGTCTACGTCGACAAACCACAGACTTTACTGGAGTTAAAAGAGAACATTCGAGCCGAAATTGCACAGCTCACACCGGTCACAGTCCAAAACGTTATGCAAAATGTCGTGAAAAGAGCCCAAGCTTGCGTCAATTCTAATGGTGCACACTTATCGGATATAATTTTCCACACCTAATGTAAATAAAATACATAAATTTAATTTTGCGATTATTTTTATTTGTTGTAATCACTTTATTTTAAAGTTACATATTACATACATAAATAGGAAAGGGACTTTTAGCCCACCCTGTAGTTACTTATTTGAACGTAGGCAAAACAATGAATGCGATAACTCGGTTCCACAAAGAGAAGGTGACATTAATCTCACCTCCAAAACAGTTTTTTTTATTAAAAACAAAATTTTTAGAAATAAATTAAGATTTACAGTTACAATGCATTAAAAATATCAGCAATGTTTGCATTTTCCAATTTCTTTTGATCGCATATAACTGTAAAAATATTTTTTCAGAGTGGGCAGTATTACCCCTCTGCGGCTTGACGTTGAGTTTCGGGACATCCTGTATAGGTATAGGGGTCTACAGTTCCTATTTGGATTGAAACAGAAAAAAGGAAAATCATGTCGCTTGTCCAAAAAACCAAACCTAATTGCTATAAAGTCGGATAGCCTGATATCATGTTCCTAGGCATTTGAGGACTTAACGGCCCAATGTGCTTCGAATTTCTTCCACGCATAGTTATCAAATATTAGCCCAAGCGAATATATCATCCACCTATAGTCAAATGGCGATTTTCAATAGCCGAAAAATTGCCTAAATCCTAGCGGGCAGAAATTATTTTTGTTCTTTTGGCACATATTTCTCGTATAATGCTTTTACACAATTTATCCATTCAACTTATGATTTCAGTCATTTTAATTGGAAGTTTCAAGGGCTAATCACTTCACAATTTTTTTAAGACCTTTTCTTTCATATTCCCTTTTTCATTTTCTTCTGACATGAAATTTCTCAGAAAAGTCCCTTTTAATTTTACTTGAAAAATTACAAATAATTTACAAAAAAATAAATTTCTATAATATTTTCTGATTAGAAGATAATTTTTTGTTGTGCCCTAAGCATTTGAATTACGCCAGTTTCAAAAAAAAATTGTAGTTGTTTTTAAGTAGTCAAACTTGTGACTATGCAAACAACAGTACATTTTTGAAATATTCGTTTCGTTTTTTGTCGTGGAAAGAAACCATTAAAGACATGATAATGACATCATTAATTTAATTTTCATAAAAAGTGGACTTAAGCCACTTTCAAAAAAAGCGCCTCAATCTTCGTATTTATTGATATTAAAAATGTAGTTTTGAAAGAAGTGTCTATCAACAACTGACGTGTCTAATAAAAAATAAGTATACAAAAAACTAAAACAAAAATTGGAAACCAGTTCTTAGCAGATTATCATCTAAAATAATTTTCTGCCATAATAGAAAACAATCAAGCATAATTCTGGAACAATACAATCAATAACACGCTATTGTGTTCAATCAAAAAATCAAGTGCGAAATTCACGTGTTCAGTGTATATTGAATATTATCTTATCTATGAAGGAGTACATTACAAATGAATTTCTCTTCACGTAGGGAAATACCATTTGATAAAATACTAATTGAAACTATTTTTATTGAAAATACAAATCAACGCATATTTCATGTCTATAAAGGACAAAGCACACTGCTTCCGTGCCGTTTCATCACGAGCCGTTGTCGCAAAAATATATTGCAGATATGCTATACGTGATACAGTGGCGCAACGTACGGTGTTTCATGTATTCGGTGGAACACGGGCCCCCAACCACTAGGGGCCCCCTAGCGTAGTTTTGAAGTGTAGTAAATTTCGGACTGTTTTGTGGATTTTTGGGTCAATGAAACATAGATGCTGTCGGACAAGTTAGAAGTGCACTGCTAGGGAATTCAAGAGGCAAAAAAAGATAAAGTATGTTTGGATTAAGGGTGGGTATGTTTTAATCCATGTGAATGATGGCGATAAAGCTATTAAAATTAGATCTGTTGAGGATTTGAGTCTTTTTACTACGTACCTCATTATTAATGTTTCCGTCATCATTTTCACACACATCTACTGAGTTTTATCCTAATCGCGTTACATATGTATTCCGACTGTTTTGATGACTGTTTAAACTCGAATTCCGTGTGTGTAATCCACCAAAATATTAGAAGTCTTCGAAAAAACTTTGATGAACTTATATGTTTTGTCAATTCATTGATTAACAAGCCTCTTTTTATTTTTCTGACTGAAATATGGATTTATACTTATGAAAAAGAGCTTTTTGATTTAAACGGGTACTCACTGTTCACTTGTTGTAATGATTCTTATGCCTCGGGAGGCGTTGCTGTTTTGGTTAAGGAAGATTTTGATTGTTCAGTCGTATGTCATAATCTTCGTAGCTGCGATCTTTTAGTATGTAGAATGCAATATTTCTTCTTTTAAATTTATTTTCATTTGTGTCTATAGATTTAACAACGTTTCAAAAAGTGTTTTCTTGGAAGAGTTTGGTGATTTTATATCGCGTATAAATTGCAAAAACTGCGTTATACTGGGCGACATGAACTTGGATTTGTTATCTAAATCAGCTGATGTTATCGAGTACAAATTATTTATGGCTGCGAATGGTTTTGAATCATGCATAGACGTTCCAACTCGTGTTACAGACTCTTCCCAATCATACATAGACCATATCTTTGCTCGATTGAGCAATAATAGTAGTTTTTCCTTGACTACCTCTGCCGCTGATGTTAACATTTCCGATCACTTTATGACTAGCCTTTTCTTTAATAATCTTGCTTCTATTAATAATAGTTCTGCTCCTGAAGCTCTTCCTTTAATAAAATATGATTTACACAAGTTCAATAATTTACTGAGAATGGAACGCTGGGACAATGTATATAGTTCTGATAATCCATCTGAAGCATTTGATAATTTCTTGATTACTTTGCTCAACCACGCAAACAATTGTGTAACTACTAGTCCACGCAGGAAACCTATTAAAAAGCTTAAGCCCTGGATTACTGATTCACTTGCTTTAAAAATTCAGAGAAGAAATAAGTTGAGGCTGAAATGCTCTAAGAACCCGTCTAATAGGAGGTATCAGGAACAATTGAAAGTTATTTGTGATGAACTGAAATCAGAAATCCCCAGCTCTAAAGAAGCATACTTTAGTAATGAATTCAATAAACATAAGGGGAATCCAAGAGGAGAATGGAACACAATTAATAAAATATTGAATAGAAAGGCCGTTAAATGTGACGTAAAAAGTCTTAAAGTCAATGATTCAATTATATCCGAGCCAACGCAACTGGCTGATGTTTTTATTGACTTCTTCTCTAGCATTTCTCGTGATATGCCCGAATCTTCTCGTAATAATCTTGATTTTAATCAACTTCAACGCGATATTATCCAAACAGAAAGCTTCGTTTTTGATCACATTACATCTTTTGAAGTTTATCGGTTAATAATGTCATTGAAAAATACACAGTCTCATGTCGAAAACTGCCTTTCAAATTGGGTTCTTAAGAACATAGCTTTAAATATAGTAGACGTCTTGGCATTTATTTTTAATAAAAGTGTTTTTTCAGGAGTTTTTCCAGAAAACTTAAAAATAGCACAGGTTGTGCCTTTGTTTAAAAAAGGTGATACGTTGGACCCCAATAATTACCCTCCGATATCAGTATTGTCTCCCTTCTCCAAAGTGTTTGAAAGAGTAATTAAGACACGGATGTTGTCGTTTTTAAATAAAATTAAGTTCTTGAGTGAATGCCAATTTGGCTTTAGAAAAGCCAAGTCAACCGAAGATGCCTTATTATCTTTTTGTAGCCAAATTTATGAGGACATAAATGAAAACAATCTATCCGGAGCGCTTTTCGTAGATATTAAAAAGGCATTTGACTCTGTTGATCACCAGTTGATGCTCAAGAAACTCCATGCAGCTGGTTTCAGAGGATTTATGTGGGACTGGTTTTCTTCTTTTCTGTCCAACAGAAAACAAAGAGTAAAGATTGGGAGCAGTTTCAGTAAATTTCAAGTGATTAATCTAGGGGTACCACAGGGTTCTGTTTTAGGACCGGTTCTCTTCCTCATTTTCATCAACTTACTATTTCTGCAAAACTTTAAAAGTAAACTCACTGCATTTGCTGATGATGATGCCTGCTCTTTTAGAAATAAGTGAAGATACCAGTTTTAATACCGAATGTGTTTGCTCTGAAAAATGCTTCCCAATCGAAGTCGTCCCCTGTTTTAAATACCTCGGAGTAACTGTGGATAGTAAGCTGAACTGGTCGAATCATATTTCCAACTTAAATAACTATTTTTCATTTGTAATTCGGCAACTTTATAACCTGCGCCAATTCTGCCCATCCCAGGTTTTGAAAATGGTATATTTCAGCCTCTTTCACTCTAAGCTAGAGTATGGTTTATCTTGTTGGGGTGGAACCTATAAAACCAGACTGAATCCCGTCCTGCTGGCTCAAAAGCATGCCATTAGAATTATTTCCAATTAAAATAGACAGCACAGTAGCTTTCCTTTATTTAAAGATCTCAACATTCTTCCAATATTTCATTTATATTGCTTTAAGATTTTAAAATTATTTTTTATGCGCTGCAGCTATCTGCATGCTCGTAACTCGAATTTTTACGATTTACGACTGAATACTGCATTCTTAGTAAACGTCCCCCGATATACAAGAATTTGCCTTTCCAATTTTTTTTCATGTTCCGCTCCAAAATTGTTTAACAATCTACCTTTCAGAATTAGAAAAATTCGAATTCTTCCAAAGTTTCTTAAGGAGGTAAAAATGTGGATTATGGGTCATGACTATACAGGAATTTGTGCAATATTATATAATATTTTGGTTTAATGTTTTTATATGCTTTTACATCCTTTAGTTATATTAAATGAATACGTTTAACGTTGTTTTAATGTTCACATTATAAACTCTTTCTTGTCCGGATTACTTGTCTTTTTTTGCTTCTTGTCTCTCTTAGGACCTTATGTCTCTCAATTTTTTTTTATTTAATTTATTTCATATTTATCAATTTTTATGTTTATTTTTGTTGTTTCTTCCTAATTTTAATTTGTCGATTAATTTATTTTAATTTTTATCTCATTTTATTTTTATCCTTACGCTCTTCACCTCACAATATTATTATTTTTTAATTTTGGTTATTTTGTTATCTTTTTGACATTCGATACTAATTTTTATAATTACAGAATGTATTTTTTTGTGAAAAATAAATAAATATCTAAATATCTAAAATTGTTACGAAGCAGGTTTAAGCAAAAGTTTCAAGGAACATTTCAGTGATATGGCGAGGCAAATGTGAGGTCCTGTATAATTACCCTGCTCAGCACCTCCTAAAGCTGCTATTGCGTGTTAAATTTGTCTGCCCTGATTAAATTCGGAATATTTTAAGCGGATCTTCTGCTTTGGGGAAAATATTGACAAAAATGCGAAAAACGTTGAAATTGTTCGAAAGTTAAACAGTCAGCGTAAAAAATACACTCGGTGTAAGTCCATCAATTTTAGTACATAGCTGAAAAGGTGGATTTTGATAATGTTGAGCCCTATGAATTTTAAAACGCGATTCCAAATAATGAAATCTCGGTACATTAGCAAAAAATCAAATCATCAAATAACAAAAATTCCCTGGCATGCCTATTTTTATATGAAAAATTCATACAGCTGCGAATAATATAATAACCCTGGGGGTTACGACTTATGTACTTATTTCTCTTAACTCATTGCCGGACACAACGCCAAAATTTGACACGATTTGTATGTCAAATGCTCAAAATTGGACGTCTATAGACGCTCTGTCCGGGAAAGGGTTAAAAACTGTTATGTTACAATTACTGTATTAATTCTGATTCCCAAATTTCGTGGGTTCGAATTTTAACTAATTGTGACTTATCGTTCCATTCTATACACCAACTGCGGTGCATGTCTGTAGTAATTATGGCATGGCAACTTACCAGCTCTATGGGAACTACGCGGAACTTTGTCTGTTTGGAGGAGAAGAGCCCCAACGGGAGAAATATCGAGTTATTCAATTTCGGAAATGTCACATTGGAATATTTGCACTTGAGACCTCTAAGCGTCTATAGCTCAGTAGGTAGAGTTGCTGACCTTGTGACTGAAGGTCGGAGGTTCGAATTCCGATTGGGACGAAACTTTTTTCCCTCAATTTCCTCAATTTTTGGTATTTTTTCCCAAAGTTTTGTGGTTTCGTACAGATAGACACACTCATCAGGTCTTGTGTCTGTTGTCTATCTGTGCACAAGACGACCACTTGAAATTTAGCGGGAGAATTCTATGGAGATTTGATTTGCCGTGAAGGCTACCACCATGACGCTCGACCGTGCAGGTCTGTACCGGTGTTGAATGCTCACATTGCTTTGGGAGTTGTGATGGTAGTTAGATATTTTTCCCTCTCGAATTTACAATTACTGTATTAATTCTGATTCCCAAATTTCGTGGGTTCGAATTTTAACTAATTGTGACTTATCGTTCCATTCTATACACCAACTGCGGTGCATGTCTGTAGTAATTATGGCATGGCAACTTACCAGCTCTATGGGAACTACGCGGAACTTTGTCTGTTTGGAGGAGAAGAGCCCCAACGGGAGAAAATCTTAACCAAACTTCATCCAAGTGTGTTCCTAGTAAAGCCTTAAAATATATCCAGGAACAGTTGGAATCGGAACACGTCATAGGGTTGTGGTAGAAATTATTCACACAAAAGAACCTTAAGTTTCATTCAAGTGTGACGGGTATACAAATGTTGGCCGCTCCCGAAATTAGCCTCGGTCTCGTTGGATATACATAGTATAGTTTTTACAGATGACAAACCAAAGTAAGAAAAACAGACATTTCAAAATAAATGAAAAAACAAAAATCCCTCAATTTTTATCTAATTCGACTGGATTACAAATTAATGTATTGTGCTTCACTGTTGACACAATATATTTTGCAACCGCGGACTGCTTTTTTTTAAGTTTTTGCTATTGTTTGCACACTGACCAACACGATAACAATAGTAATTTATCTATTTTCACGTTTCTTACGCCCTCACTCCGCCCTGAACGTGCTGTGACGCAGTTTGAAAATTTGATTTCACATCACGTGAAATTGGAAAGGCAATTATCATTGCTTTTACAAGCCGTGATAGATGCATCGCGCATTGAAAATAATTGATTGCTCCGAAATAAACAAATTGTTTTGGCGGTACAATAACTTTGATTTGTTAGAGAGAATCGTAACAATTAAAATTATGAATCATCAATTTGGGGGATGTTTTAAAAGAACCATCGAAAATTTAAACGTACAAGAAAAAGAAAATGACTTATAGCGGGATGCAATTTCGATAAAATTTAATTTTTAAATTTAAATGCATATGTATCATTCACCTTTGAACAATTGCCATATAAACTCTGGCTTACTTCATCATACTGTCCAAATCTAAAAGCTGCAGGATAAAATTCGAACTCATCGTTGAAATCTGAAACCCTTGGGATACTAAGTAACCAGCCTTAGGCCAGCAAAGCATTGTTATGACTGGTTACGTTTCTGAAAAGATATACACATTCTCGTCATCGTGTTAATTCCAAAAAATCCCTTGGAATGTCTTGCGTTATCATCACTATCAGTATAAAAGAAAAAAACATTTTTCATGCAGACTTAAGCAATAAATGAGTACAATCCACAAATCTTTATGCACATATACAACAAACATAAAATCGACAAAACATCAAACATTGGACGTTTTATGATAGCAACAGTTGTTTCATGTAAGTACTGAACTTGACGTCATTCTCATCTCTTCTTAATTTGTCTTAACTCTAAGACGCGACGCTTGCAGGGCTCCAACAATCACGTGAACTTCATTAGAAACGTGATGAAGAAAAATATGGTTCTGCTTATTGGTCACTTCTATTCATTTTTATCTTTTGCGCTTTGCACGCTCTATCTAACTCCACTCGTAGTACGGCGAATATGTATATATGTACATAATGGTATCGTGTATTTCACGAGACTGTGCCTGAAATAGACTCTGGCGTCTCTAGAAAAGGCGAAATTCTAGTTCTAGCCTTGCTTCTATCGCATGCTATAGAATTGCTAAAAATATTTACAATTCGAAGACACAGGGAAATACCCATCTCGCTAAACGACTTTGGACATCACAGTCGTATGTCGTATATTGTGTTTTGGCAGAAGAATCAGTGGAAAATTCCGTTGAATTGTTAAGTTAACGTATCGCACATCAGTGAGGTTTGTTGCGTATGTTTATGTTTACTTACAGTCGTCAGTGTGAAAGTCGCTGTTCTAACATGGTTCTAACCGAATAATATTTGGGTACAAGTGCCACAATGTGGCCTTCAGAATAGGAAATTAGTGTTGAACAATACGTACCTACTATTATACATTGTAAATCGGTGTAAGGGTGCTGACTAATGCAGGCCACTGTAATTATAATCCATTTAAAATGAATCTGACTTTTAACAATTTTATGATTTTGTCCCGTCATGCTCACGTGCGATTTTCTTCTGTAATTATTTTCTAGAAATTTAGCTTGATATAGGAAGTCCACAACGTTTACAGTAAAATTATTATTATTAAATTAGTATTGAATTGTTGAACAAAAAAAATTGTAAACTTCCATTGATCAACAAATTATATTTACATTGACCATGGTGTGAGAAAAGGTCATTTCTAAAGCCCGGATTTTCGTGCAGTAAAAACTTGAAAAACGTGCATAGTAAAAATCTCGAAATGTGCAAAATCGTGGAATAATATCAAAAAACTCTTTTTCATAGGCTTTTAGAAGCTCCGACTTTGGAGCAGTCGAAGAAGGAAAAGCAGACTTTAAGAAGACCAGCTCTAAAAAAAATAAATTTTTTTTACTTAAATACGGGACACTTTCAATTTTTTAACCTAACGTAAGATTCTCCCCATAATATGCTCCCTAGATTAGCTCATTTCAATTAGGTTTATTAATTCCATCGCACAGCATTTGGCTTTATCTAATTCGTGAATGAATCGTTTTCTAAGGGGCAGATGTTCCTATTTGTATTTAAGTTTAGTTAACGACCAGTTAATTAACATGCACTCCACAAACAACAGCTGCTGTTATGAAAATCAACTGGCGATTGACAAAATTTCCATACGTCGATGGATTTGGATTAGTTTTATTGTTTTTCACTTGTTGTTTCTTTCTCATTATCTATTCTTTTCTCTATCTTATCGAAAAACTGTGCACTTTTCCATATTTCTAGAAAAAAAATGTCATGAAAGAGGCTCAAAAAATGGAAATATACGTTTACATTGGAAAACCCTAAAACGTGCAATTTCGTGCAATATACCCTGAAAAATGCAATTAAGTGCATTAACGTGCAATTGCACAAGAATCCGGGCTCTAGTCATTTCATATAAGCAAAATATTGGATAAATTTTGCCTACTTGGGACTTGCAAAATTGTGGTATATGTACTGTTTTGTGTACGGTAGGCAAGGGAATTTTTCCTTTAGAACCGTGGTTCTTAACCTTTTGCACATAAGGGACCAGTTGATCAAACTCGTTAGTTGTTGCGGACCACAAAATTGCAATTGTGATAAGAACGATTCAAATCATGAAATCTTATACCGAAGACTACATGTTGCGGTGACCGTACTGGACCTTGGTAATATCAATAGGGAAACAAATAGGATTAATTCAATTTACCTTTGAAACAACAATTTATTGTTGTCTTGTCAGTTGAAGTTTTGAATTAGAAAAATGTGGAAATAACGCCGAACGGATATTGCTGCTTTTAAGACCATCATCCAGAAAAAGTCGACTGACAGAGATCGTCTTGCAAAGGACTCTGGATGTGATTTTGCTAAGTCTGAAAGAATTTCAAAACTCTCATTACTGTTCGTAAAGGGTGTTGCCTAATATGTTGGTTTGTTTCATCCAGAGATTGCTCATAATTTGTAAATCCAGTTTTGTTTATCAGATTATAAAGCCCTTCCATTTTTACATAAATGGCATATGGCATTGCTGGTTCATGTTGTACCAACAGAAACTTGTCGGAACCCTATTTAGAAGTTCCACCGAAGATCAATAATAGCTTAGTTATCTTAATTCAGCAATGTAAATTACCATCATGGTCTGGCCGGAAAAGAATAGATTTTCAAAATATTCATCGCCTTAAACACCTGAACTGTTTACCTACAATACAATTATGACAACCCTCAAGTTATGTAGCTACTCCACATAAAGTGAACATTCCTATCAAGCTCTCGGCCGTCCTCGTTTTTTGCACATCGCAATCATCTTGCGTTCGTCAAAACGGACACCCATCCGCTTCCGCTTAAGATTGAGCTGCGTGAAATTCGAGAATTGTCGTATCGGATTATGAGGGAACCACAGCAAAGGCTTCGCGGATCGCCTAGGGTCGCCTCAGGGGCCACCAGTGGTCCGCGGACCACCGGTTAAGAACCGTTGCTTTAGAATGTCAAATTTTTTGTACACAAATACCCTCCGAATAGCAATTTTTTGTACAAAATTACAGATTGCATAAACATTTGGTAATCTGAGGGTTATTTATTTGAAATAGCTGTCAATTAAGGCAAGAGCTCACCAAAACAATTTTTAAAAAAGGCCACATTATTTCAGCGCTCAAAACCATATCAAAATTCAAAAATTAAATTAAAAAAACGAAAGATAACATACAGGGACTCTCGATATTAGAAACGCGACACTATAGCTGTACATTTTTTCCGTAACTACGTTTCTATGGTTTGTTTGAATATGCTTCAATAAATTTTTCACAATTGCTACCATTGCTAAATAGGCAATAGGCTACTTAGCAATTTTTCGTTTAGGGAGATAAAATGCAATAATATAATTTAAAATAATAATCAAAATCTGAAATAAGTAGTGAGTATCAAAATTTGTTTGGTTTTTATACCCTTCACTCGTAGAGTAAAGGGTATATTAACTTTGTCATGAAGTTTGTAACGCATTGAAGGAAGCACCTCCGACCATATAAAATATGTATATATATGATCAGCATGACGAGCTGAGTCGATTGGGCGATGTCCGTCTGTCTGTCTGTCCGTCTGTTGCTACGCGTTTTACTCGGCCAGTTTAAAAGCTATCGAGCTGAAATTTTGCACACATGCTTCTTTTTATTGCAGGCAGTTTGTATGTTCGAATCGCTTAAATCGGACCGTGGGGTCATACAAACCTAACTCCCCCAATTTGGTTTTTCTAAGAAAAACTTTTTCATGCGTGCACCAATTTCAACCACATTTCACACAAATGTGTTTCTATTGATAAGACAAAACATATGTAAGAATGGATGAAATCGGACTATGGGGTCATGGGGCTGCCATACAAACTTAACCCCCCAAATTAGGTTCTTCTAAGAAAACCTTTTTCATTTGTGCACCAATTTCAACCAAATTTCATACAAATGTGTTTATATTGATGCCACAAAACATATGTAAGAATGGTTGGAATAGGACTGTGGGGTCATGGGGCTGTCATACAAACCCAACCCCCAAATTGAGTTTTTCTAAGAAAATTTTTTTGATTTCTGCTCCAATTTCAATCAAACCTCATAGAAGTGCATTTCAATTGATGCCACAAAACATATGTGAAAATGAACGGAATCGGACAATGGGGTCATGGGGCTGTCATACAAACCAAACCTCCCAAAAAGAGTTCTTCTACGAAAAACTTTTTTATTTGTGCATCACGTTCAACCAAAACTCGTAAAAGTGCATCTCTATTGATGCCATAAGGCATGTGTAAAACTGAATGGAATCGGTCTATGGGGTCATGGGGCTACCATACAAACCCAACCCCCCATTTTAGATCTTCTAAGAAACATTTTTTCCACACCAATTTCAAAAAAACATAATGCGTCCTTGTCAAAACAAAAAAAAATTAAAACGATTGGAGTCATACTATGGGACCATGCTCCCGTATCCCCCCAATAAAGTTTTCTGAGTAAATATTTTTATTTTCCCACTTAACCAAAAACACACAAATATTGTTTTATCGACGCCACAGAAGGAAAAGAATGGGGAAGGATTGAACACAAGTCATATGTTCGCCCAAAAAAAACTTTTAGCCCGAGGAGAGTGAAGGGTATTCAAATTTCGGCCGCGCCCGAAATTAGCCTCGGTCTCGTTTTTTGTTTACCTTTTCACCGAAAACAAAACTTTCTTCCTAGTGCGCCCCTGATTAATTGCATCAGCCTATTGACACCTCAAAAATGCTACTATGTGGTCTAAAAGTACCTACTTAAAAAATATCCGTAAGCTTCCACAAAAATCCTGTTGAGTATCGTTTTTTGTTCAGTTTTTCTTAGCACCTGTTCAGTACCGGTTTTTTTTTCAGCACCTGCTCAGTACCGGTCTTTTTCGGTTTTTTTTAGCACCTGCTCAGTATCAAGTTTTCCAGATTTTTTTAGCACCAGTACGGTCTTTTTCAGGTTTTTTTTAGCACCGGTCTTTTTGAGTTTTTTTAGCACCTGTTCAACACCGAATGAACGGATGATAGGTTCTACTGTACCGTATTTTAGCACAGTTTTTTTTTCAGACTTTTTCTTCATTTAAACAACGATTCGTCTTTCATCTGTTTGAAGACTTCATTCATTCTGAAAGTTACCCAGGTCTTCTCAGGGAAATACTCGTCTAATCGGCGCAGTAACACTAAGGTAATTGACGTCAAAACTAAAAACAATTTTTTTTTGTGCCAACCTCAGAATAATTATTCTGTTTTCTCGAGAAATACTCATCGAATCAGCGGATACCCATAAGTAACAATTTTATCCCTATAACACTTCATAGAATATCGTTTCTAACAAACGCTGAATATGATTTTTCCGGCTCATCTCTAACTAAAAAAATGTATCTAGACCAGTTTTTCGAATTAACCACTGGAATTTTTTTTCTAATTTTTCCAAATACTAACTACCATGTATAAGAGTCCGAATAAGAAAGTTCCTATATTGACTTTCTACCCTGAACTTTAGTAACATCTAACATGTAATCTATACGGATTTCTCTAAAGCTTTCGATACGGTCGACCATGGGATATTACTTGATAAATTACTATCACTTAATTTCCCGTATTATCTCGTATCGTGGCTTTCTTCTTATCTCCTCGGACGATCTTCTCGTGTAGTATTTAATAACTCACTTTCTCCGCCGTTCTGTCCCTCGTCTGGAGTTCCTCAAGGCTCTATTTTGGGGCCCCTGTTTTTCAGTTTTTTCATAAATGAGTTACCTACTCTTATGAAAAACAATTGTTTGTTATATGCTGATGATTGCAAGCTTTTCGCTTCAATTTCTGGCCCCGATGATTGTTTATCATTACAATCAGATATAAACACACTATCAGCGTGGTGCGGCTCCAATCATCTTGAACTTAACGTTTCAAAATGCAATGCGATGATATATTCACTAAAACCCAGGCCCTTGTCTTTTCCCTACAATATCGACACAACTGACCTATCTTTCGTCTTTCTTTTCAGTGATCTTGGAGTCATTTTTGAGAGTCGACTGAAATTCAATGAACACTTTTCACTACAATTAAGAAAGCATCTAAGCTCGCAGGTTTTGTTTTGCGTTGCTCTAGCGACTTTAATTCTGTTAACTCATCCATTAAACTGTTTGTTTCTTTAGTTCGTAGCTGTCTAGCGTATGCTTCATTTATATGGTCTCCCACAAGGTCCACATATACTACCGCCTTGGAATCCGTCCAACGCAAATTCACAAGGGCTCCAATTTACCGTATGCTGAACGTCTTGGTTGCTTGAACTTGATATCCCTTCAAAAGCGGAGAGTATTCCTGGGCGACTGCATCCTTTTTAAACTATGTCGTGGTCTACTAAAATCATCGCTGACTGAGTACATATATATTTTACCGTGTCCAGTCATATAATACGCGCCCAACTCTAGTTTTTGACCCACCAACAGCCGAGCTTTCAGTTTTCATGAATTCGCCTCTCATTCGTTCCATGCGCAATTATGATAGATAGAAACTCGGTCCTTTAGCTACTTCGCTTTTTTATTTTAAAAATGTATTACACAAAAAACTGTTAGTAACTGACATTTTTGGTGAATTTTAATTTTTGTTCCTTGCATCCTTTTCTTTTAAATATTTAATTTTTGTTTTTTTTTTTTTTTCATTTTATATAAATTCATCACGTTGTAACACTATTGTTTGTTAATTTACTTAAGTGCTTTTCCTAATTTTTTTTTTCATTGATCAATATCTGAATTCAAACTCTTGAGTGTGAATTTGTTAAATTGTACCGTTTATGGATTATATTTTCCTGTTTGGGTATCTTGAATAAATAAATAAATAAATAAATTTAGTGTTCAGAGCTATGTCTCGGCTTACCCTGCCCTAAAGTCGGCTTCTATTTTTATAAGACGCCTGAGCTATAACAATCAACTGCGTCTGTAATAAATGTTTTCAATACACGGCCTCCTGATGTCCAAACTACAAGCCAGCTAAAATAGCCCTAAATTGAAAAAAAAAATAAATAGTCTTCAAGTAATTAACTCGTCTAAGCACTCACTCTTTTGTGATTATTAAAAACAAAAACTTTAAAAATTTCAAATCGTTATTTGATAGCATCCCGCCATACCTACTTCTGTTTTAGTTTCAATATTTCACATGAACGCTGAAACGGCTTTTTTTAACAAGTTGTGTCGGTAGTTTTGCCTCATTTTAAATATTTGAAAGGAATATAACATCATCAAATGTCCGCCGCGGCTTGTCACGGTGGATCCGAGTGGTCCAATTTTCAATGACTCTGCCGCATAGATCTCGCTTAATTCGAGCGAGAGGGCTTGGTTGATATTAACTTTAAGGGTATCGGTCATCTACCCGCTCTAATTGGAAAATTCTATCTTTGGATAAATTAGACATCTGGTTGCCTTAAGATAATGTCAACGGAATGATCACTGTTCTAGCTTCTTTATGACGTATGAATAACAATTTACCATCATGGAAGTCGATCAGAGAACTATACGAGCGAATATGCTCGTTTGTTCAATCGATTAGAGTGCGTTTCGGAAATTCTGACTCTTTTTGCTGGGTTAATCAGAGCCGGTATTTCTAAACCCAGTCAATAAGTACTTGCAGTGCGGCAGCAAATCATGCATAGAAATCAGGATCAAACGTACCACTTTCATGCGAATATACTCGTTATTCGTGTAACATAACGTTACAAAATAAAATATGATTTGGTTTTCGTTTTCCATGCATTTTAGTTTTTAGAAATTCTGTACATATTTATATGTCATATGACGTCACGTTGTCACTTGACGTCATATCCTTTTTACCAGGACATTGATGTGTAGGTACCAAAATTTGCTATTGTTTCATAATTTACTACACAAATTTTATTGTATGTCAACATACGATAAGCAATTAATTGATATTTCACACACATCACGATTGGGTCTGGCAATACCCATGTGTTACGAATGGGACATGTACATAAAAATGTCCTTGTAACTATTGTAACGCAGATGTTGCAATAAAGATGAAATTCTTAAAAGTACTCCCGCACATGTTTTTGAATTTAATATTTTGAGAACTCTATTACAGCATTAGGGACTTGTGGCCTTCATGCGGTAGGTATGTTCGAGTGCAATGATGACCGCATATCGTATCGGGAAATTGCGTGTGGGCACTTTAGCGAACCCCGGGGGGTTTCCCATTTGTAAGCCTATGATACGAGGAAAATCGTATAGGGCTATTGAAAAGGGATCGACACGTGTGAGATCCTCGCATACCGGAGCGTAGCGATGAGTATCACGAGTCAGTCTAGTGACAACCGTGTGTGAAGCCATACAAACGGCTTAGTGTAGAAAGTATCTAAGTTGTATTAGTTATTGTTCGCTGGTTTTCCATGAATTAATACAAAGAGCATTTTCCTTTCTGCAATCCAGGCAGTTTATTATTCATTTACATCCGACGTTTCGGTCTTAGACCATTATCAAGGATCAAGTGTCTAAGTGTCTAGTGGTTTAATATAGTGCATGATTATTGTTTTGGACTTAAATAAAAATAACGGTGAGTAATCATTAAGCTATATAGTAGCGTAGTATGGTAGTGTAGCTATGGTGTAGTATTGTGGATCGGCGTACCGGGGGTAGTACGGGAGTTACTACCGTCTCCGTGGAAAGGCCGAATCCACAGTGGCTAGCAATCCGGGGGCAGTCGTAAGCTGTCGTTTCCGTGGCAGGCTCAGCCAATTGGGGTATTAGTGCTGGTGGGAAGTGGCGCGCAATCCGGGGGTAGCTGGTGAGTTACCGTCTCCGTGGCAGGCTCCGCCTAATCGCAGCACTCAATACCATTTTAGAATGCACGGCATTAAAGTTGCTGTAGTGTAGATGGTCCCGCTTGTAGCTTATGCCTCCCTTTTTTTAGATTCGTTGCAGGGCAACTAGAGCTAGCGGATATGCGGGGAGGCCAACCAACGTGTGGTTTACAAGGTAAAAAAAAAAAAGATTTAGCCATAATTTTATTGTTCTTACAAATTCAGAAGTGGGATACAACCGACGCCCACCCGCATAGCTGCTAGTTCTACCTTACACATTCTCTAGATACATGCCGTGTAGTAGTAGTTAATTGCTGAAATTATAGTTTCATATATGTGGTCACGAAACGCGACCAACTTTTATGCAGCTGTTGCAAAATAGGAATCTAAGAGGTTCTGTTTTATCAAACCATAGAAAAAAATTCGACAATCGGAAATGGGGCGACATCACGAGGAACGCAGGCGACGAAGCCGAATCGACAGTTACCGCGACCGCAGGACAGCCAGCAGGGATGCTGATCGCCCTCGGGGTAAGAGACGCAGAAGCCGCAGCCCAACCGATAGAGGCCGTTCATACAGGCGAGTCATTAGCCCGCTGAGTAGCGCAGAATCTTTAAGCAGACTTACGGATGCTATAACAACCTTAGTCGAGAAGACCACTCCTAGAAATCAGCCAGCAACAATGAGGGGAGACACCATACCGATATACAATCCAGACGATGTCCAGCAAAGTGCAAGCGAATGGTGCTCGAAGGTCGAGGAGTTACGCGACATATACGAATGGACTGACCAGCAAACCGTGTATTTTGCCCTCTCGAAACTGGAAGGCCTAGCTGCTGTTTGGTACAAAGGCCTGAAGAGCGTGAATTATTCCTGGAATGAGTGGAAGCGTATGATTCAGGATGCGTTCCCGGGACAAAGGGAGTTTAATGACCTATTGATTGAAATGATGAAACGCAAGAAGCAGACTGGTGAAACGTTCGCAAAGTATTACCACGAAAAGCTCGCCTTATTGAATGCGTGCAACATAAAAGGATCGAATGCCGTGTCGTGTATTATTGGAGGATTAGACGATAATGCGGTCAAAATTGGAGCTAAAGCCGGGCGCCACGAGACCCCTGAATCCCTATTCCGCTTTCTCAGTTCAATCAACGACTACTCTAATGCAAGCTACCATTCCCAACGACGAGAAAGACCCAAAGTAGAGGTAAAATCGCGGCTACCATCCGGACGAAATGGGAAGTCGCCCAACTCTGCGACAAATTGTTTCAAGTGTGGTAAGAGCGGACATTTCGCTAACCGTTGCGAGATGAAGCCCCAGGACAATAGATGCGGATATTGCCATAGTAGGTACCATGAAGAAGCCGAGTGCCCTAAAAAGCCCACTACTCGCGGTTCTAACAAAGTTGTGGCCATGTTGGAGGTGGCAACTGCGGACCAGAAGAACGCGAAATATCACAAGGAGGTGCTGGTTAACAATTCCAGAATGCTCGCCTACATCGACTTCGGAAGCTCGTGCACTTTAGTTCAACAGAGCGTAGCGACTAAACTGGGACTGAAAATAGACTACACGAACCGAGTTACTCTCTACGGTTACGGTCACGGAAGCACCACCAGCTTGGGGTCCACGAGCCTGAAGCTCCAGGTGGACGATGTTTCGGCAACCGTCAAAGTACTGGTAGTTCACGACCATGAACAAAATATTCCAATGCTAATTGGCAGGAATTTTACAGAATTGGATACAGTCTTTGTTGTCAAAGACGGAAACAAATTGAGGTTCTTCAACAAAACGGAAACTCCATTTAACGACATTGGTGTTACACCTGAGACGAAAAAGGTAGCTCTGCGATTATTAAACAAAAAGCTAATTCCCGCAAATCACATAAAACTAGTCGAAGTGGAAGCTTTGGACGACTATACGGGAAATTTGTTTGTGGAGAGCAGCGTTAGGGCAGAAGAAGGACAAGAGAATTGTATTCCCCAGCTAGTAACGAATGTCAACAGTGAGCTCAAGGCCGTTATGCCCATCATTAACCTGTCAGTGAACGACATTATTTTGAAAAAGAATCAAATAGTTGCCCGCGGTTGGCCTTGTGAAGAACGGACGAACGATGGCGCGGCAACTGTACTGAGAGTCGAAGCGGAAAAACTTACCGCCATCAACATAGATCAGGTGAACGTAGGCGATATCGGCGAGACGAACAAGAAGGAACTAATCAATATACTTACCGAATACCGCGATATTATCGCGCTGAATACAGCTGAATTAGGGTGCGCGAAGTCCACAGAAATTAATATAAAGCTACAGTCAGAGCAACCATTCTTCTGTCGACCTTATAAAATGGCAAAAGCGGAACAAGAAGTTGTAAAAGACATTGTAGGCGAACTGCTGGACTCAAATATTATCCGTGAGTCAAATTCCGATTATGCGTCACCACTTCTTCTGGTGAGAAAGAAGAACGGGGAACAACGAATGTGTATTGACTTTCGGAAATTAAATTCTTTAACCGTGCGAGATAATTTTCCTCTTCCCAGAATAGATGATCAGATCGATCAACTACAAGGTGGAAAATACTTTTCCTCTTTTGATTTGCGGTCAGGCTACTATCAAATCCCCGTGGAAGAATCATCTAAACGATATACCGCATTCGTTACACCGTCGGGCCAATATGAGTTTAATCGGATGCCTTTCGGACTAACTAACGCACCGAGAGTATTCCAACGATTTATGAACCAAATCCTGAGGCCACTTGGAGAGACCGCGGTCGTGTATCTCGATGATGTTCTCCTACATGCAAAAACGATTGATGAATCTTTTTCAGCAATTCGTAAAATATTTGAAATTTTTCGTCGAGAGGGAGTTACCCTGAATTTACAGAAATGTACGTTTCTTATGTCCAGGGTGACTTACCTGGGATTTGAGATATGCAACGGAAGAGTTCAACCTGGAAGGGAGAAAATTGTAGCGGTAGAAAATTTTCCAACTCCGACCTCTGCGCATCAAATAAGACAGTTCATCGGTCTAACAGGATTTTTCCGGCATTTCGTCGAAAAATACTCTCTCATCGCGAAGCCGCTAACCGAGTTAACAAAACAGAGTGTGGAATGGAAATGGACTGATAGAGAAGAAGCAGCGTTCAGTAAACTTAAAGATGCCTTGATACAGCGGCCAATATTAGCACTCTTCAACCCAACAGCTGACACCGAGGTGCATACCGATGCCAGTTCCATTGGACTAGCCGCAATTCTCTTACAGAGACAAGCTGATGACCGTCTGCACCCAGTAGCGTACTACAGTCGCCAAACTACTAGCTCGGAAAGCAAATTTCACTCCTACGAGTTAGAAACTTTAGCTGTGGTAGAAGCGTTGAAGAAATTCCGATCCTATCTACTTGGAATCAAATTCGTCGTTGTGACTGATTGTAACGCCCTCAAGGCTACCAGTGAGAAGAAACAAATAATACCCCGAATCGCACGATGGTGGTTGCAACTGCTTGAGTTCACGTTTGATGTTAGATACAGACCAGGGGAGCGAATGAAGCACGTAGACGCATTAAGCCGAAACCCTGTTGGAGACCAAGACCAACCAATAATGCGTATTGAGGAAGCAGATTGGGTGCTGGCAGGTCAACTAACGGACGAAAAGATTCGCGATATACGAAAAGTCTTATCAAAACCACCGGAGAATGACTATGCACGACAAGTGTACAAGAACTACGCCTTAAGAAATGGACGGGTCTATCGAATCACTGCACGGGGGATACAGTGGCTGGTACCAAGAGGAATGAGGCAGCAGGTAGTACGAGCTGCTCATGATGAGATGGGTCATTTTGCGGTGGAGAAAACGTTGTACCGTCTATGTGAGCACTATTGGTTCCCGAGAATGCGGCAGTACGTCGAAAAATATATATCGTGCTGCATTCCATGCTTATACAGTAAACGGTCGGCGGGAAAGAAGGAAGGATTTTTACACCCAATCCCGAAAAATCCAATACCGATGCAAACGATCCACATCGACCATTTAGGGCCGTTCCCGCAGAGTAAGCAGCGCAATACCCATATCATCGCCATCATCGATGCTTTCACCAAATACTCATGCTTGCGTGCGGTGAAGTCAACGAAAACGAAGTTCCTTGTCCAGTTCTGCAAAGATGTTTTTGCGAAGTTCGGCGCCCCTAAAGTCATCATCTCGGATCAAGGAAGTGCTTTTACGTCCAAGGATTTTAAGCGATTCTGCCAACAGAATAACATCCAGCATATTAGGAATGCAGTGGCAACGCCCAGGGCTAATGGTCAGGTAGAGCGGCTGAACCGATCCATTCTAGCTGCATTATTAACATCCACATTAGAGGAAGAGCGATGGGACGAAAACCTAAGGCAAGTACAGTTTTCCCTCAATAATATTGTTAATAAAAGTACAGGCAAGTCCCCAAGTGAGTTGTTGATGGGATACCGACCGAGAGGAGGAAGTGATTCAATGCTAACGGACGAAATATGCCAAGCATCGCACATAGTGGAAGATATCATGGCTGAAAGGCAACGCGCGGCCGAGAAAATAACTAAGTCACAGCAGGACCAAAAAAAATACTTCGACAGGAAACGGAAAAGTGCGAAGAGATACAGCGAGGGCGATATTGTGCTCATCGAAAAACACGAAGTAGCGAACAATACCAGCAGGAAGTTAATGCCAACTTACAGCGGTCCGATGGTTGTTAAAAAGGCCCTCCCGAACGATCGCTACATTGTGGCGGACATGGAGGGCAATTTCCGAACAGCCAGGAAAGGTGCGTACGAGCGGGCAGTAGCCGTAGATAGAATGCGATCATGGTGTACTCCTGGGGGTATTTCTGATCAATCGGAAGACGAAAGTGGAGACGATGGTGTGCTGATATCGGACCCAGAGGGGTCTGACTCATAATTGTAACTCGGGACGAGTTCCCTGCAGGATGGACGAATGTAACGCAGATGTTGCAATAAAGATGAAATTCTTAAAAGTACTCCCGCACATGTTTTTGAATTTAATATTTTGAGAACTCTATTACAGCATTAGGGACTTGTGGCCTTCATGCGGTAGGTATGTTCGAGTGCAATGATGACCGCATATCGTATCGGGAAATTGCGTGTGGGCACTTTAGCGAACCCCGGGGGGTTTCCCATTTGTAAGCCTATGATACGAGGAAAATCGTATAGGGCTATTGAAAAGGGATCGACACGTGTGAGATCCTCGCATACCGGAGCGTAGCGATGAGTATCACGAGTCAGTCTAGTGACAACCGTGTGTGAAGCCATACAAACGGCTTAGTGTAGAAAGTATCTAAGTTGTATTAGTTATTGTTCGCTGGTTTTCCATGAATTAATACAAAGAGCATTTTCCTTTCTGCAATCCAGGCAGTTTATTATTCATTTACATCCGACGTTTCGGTCTTAGACCATTATCAAGGATCAAGTGTCTAAGTGTCTAGTGGTTTAATATAGTGCATGATTATTGTTTTGGACTTAAATAAAAATAACGGTGAGTAATCATTAAGCTATATAGTAGCGTAGTATGGTAGTGTAGCTATGGTGTAGTATTGTGGATCGGCGTACCGGGGGTAGTACGGGAGTTACTACCGTCTCCGTGGAAAGGCCGAATCCACAGTGGCTAGCAATCCGGGGGCAGTCGTAAGCTGTCGTTTCCGTGGCAGGCTCAGCCAATTGGGGTATTAGTGCTGGTGGGAAGTGGCGCGCAATCCGGGGGTAGCTGGTGAGTTACCGTCTCCGTGGCAGGCTCCGCCTAATCGCAGCACTCAATACCATTTTAGAATGCACGGCATTAAAGTTGCTGTAGTGTAGATGGTCCCGCTTGTAGCTTATGCCTCCCTTTTTTTAGATTCGTTGCAGGGCAACTAGAGCTAGCGGATATGCGGGGAGGCCAACCAACGTGTGGTTTACAAGGTAAAAAAAAAAAAGATTTAGCCATAATTTTATTGTTCTTACACTATCCTTTTGGAACTCATCGCTATATAGTTGTTGCGCAGATCTGAAGCTAAAAGTATTTAAGGAAGCTACCGGATATTTCAACTAAGTAGCTAAATTAGAAACATATTAAAATTAGTATCAAATTCGAAAATGGTCTGGCAGACCCCAGTGTCAGTTCGAATGGCAACGAAAATATCTTCGATAATTTGAAATAAATTTTCATTATACAATTTTGATTAAAGCCAGCTCATCTCAATTTTTCACACTATCCTACGATCTCATTGCAAAAAGCCACTTCATTTTCTCACCCACCCAATACTACTTAATTCAAAAGTGCTCAATGCTATCGACAATCAGTCTTGAAGTATAAAGTGATTAGTAAGCCAATATTATAACAACAAGTACCTCTTTTACCGAGTATCAACATCTTCTTACGTATGAGATGATATCTCGTGTGGATGGATCAAAGTCTATAGTCGCGCAATAGATGAGTACGAAAGTGAGGTGAGTACTTCAGCCGGAATGCCAGGCCGAGCCGGGCGGCTGTTGATTGGCAATTGTATGACACTAGGTACTTTTAGGATGATGTGTGTGAATTGAATATGAATGAAGTTCACTGGAAAATTGTTGTCATCTTAAGATTAAAGTAAATAATAAATCACAAAGTAAATAATTTCAGAATCATCATCAGCCGACTTTCTTTTCTATTATTGCACGGCAAATTTCAGTAGTATAGTACAATGCAACCACTCAAATACAAATACAAAATTGGGATTTACCTTTTTGACGGTACGCGAAAATGATATGAATGCAGCCTGAGTGTATCTGATATAATCATTGACTACCTCCGTAACCACCCTCACTAGCCGGGTGGTTTCATTCACTATGTATTCATACTTACAAACATTACGAATACGAAACTACTCGTTCATGATATAGCCAAATCCCATATGAATGAATCATTTATGAGATTATATTCGGAATCGGAAGTCTCGGTGTGAATCTTAAGCGCGCACGCGATAAATATATTTTTTGTGCTTTTTTCAAACGGCCAACGTGTTTGGCCTCCGTCAAAAGCTAATAAACAGATAAATCCGTCAAAAAGTCGGCCGATTCGCTGACGATTAGACTATGTGTATGCATACGTAAATGATGTATACATTGTACATCGACCCGATGACGCGACGTAGAAATGTGATTTTTGGCAGCAATTCAAATTATATATGACAATTTTTGTTTTCGCAGGAGTTATTTGTTATTTTTTCGGTACATCAATAATAATTTCTATATATAAAAAGACATTGATATTCTTGTGTGCGGATATAATGTATTTTGGTTAAACAGAAAAATTGTCGAGATTCATAAAAAGAAAAACCGCATTTTAACGCCCCATTTTTTGTCGGACTTTTGAATATTTTGCAGCTGTTTTATGGGCACAGTGTGTAGAGAAAAGATCTTTTTTCGAAATAATTTTGTTCAGGAAGAGGTTCATTTTTTTAATTTTCATTAAAATTGGTTCACATTATACACGCAATGGATGATGCTAACAACATCAAAAATACTGCTAATGGCTGTTTACGGTGAATTTTGGTTAACAAAATAAAAAAAAAGATAATTTACGAGTTATATGGAGTTGGTTTCAATTCGCGGCAACAATAATGCACTGGATTGTTAATGGGAATAATAAATTTGGAAAATGTATGTATATATCGTTCAATAAATTTCATTTATCAACTCATTTTAAAAATAAATCATAATGGTTAGTTTGGCGAATTAGGAAATCACTTCACTACACTGTTCTGAAACAATATCAGAGTAACGTTACGTAATTGCTGTTTTTCAGCCGCTGATTTTCCTCAACAGTTCGCGATGCCGATAAGGTTGGAAAACGATGAGTGCGAAAGAACATTACTTTAGATTTCATAACTGAACGAAATGTGTTCTGAATGTCAAGGAAACGGAGCTATTGATGACAAATCGTCACTTATTTACCACAATAATCGCTTTGTTATATCTTGAATAGGGGTACAACTTTTATTCATAAATAAGTCAAATATTTATCAGTCTCTATATTTGATACAAATCCATCTGAATACTCGCTCTTCAATAAAATGTTGAAGAAAAACAATTTCATTACTTTGTTATTTCTATTGCAAAAATGTTTGATATTTCATCGAAAATATTCAATTCAATTTATTTGTACAGCTGGTTCTGTATGATTTTGATACATCCCGCCATACTGTTGGCTCTTTGCGCTGCTCACTGTTTATTGTTCTATGTACTACAATAATGAAACTACATTAAATTCTCTTTGTTTTTCGTTATATCAAAACTTGTATGTACTCATATTTATTTTGCAGCGATTTCTGTATTTTTTTAAAGACGTACGTGGAGTGTTTTTTTTGTATTGAAACAGACAATTGTTATAAAACTGAACTGATGTGTTTGTTTGTGATGTTCAAAACATTTCATAATTCTCTCTCTCTCTCTGGTTCCTTTTAACCCCTAGTGGGGCATAGGGCATTGACTACGCCTCTTTTCCACCTCTGCCTATTTGCAGCCATCGCCTTTAGCTGGTCCCACGATTTGCCTATAGATTTTCCCTCTGCCTCTACAGATCTTCTCCATGTATTTTTGGGTCTTCCCACACGACGCCTTCCATCGGTTCCCTGAGGATTCCAATCTAGAGCCTGTCTTGCAATGTTTTTTGGCTCTTTTCGAAGTGTGTGACCTATCCACTGCCACTTCCGCCTTTTGATGTCGATGCCTATCCTATTTTGGCCAGTAATTTGGAGGAGGTCCTCGTTAGAGATTACCTCAGGCCAGCGAATTTGTAGGATGCGTCGAAGGCACTGATTCACGAAAGTTTGTAGTTTGGTTGTAATATCACAGGTCACCTTCCAAGTGGAACATCCATATAAAAGCACGGATTTTACATTGCTTTCGAAGATCCGGAGTTTGGTATTTCTGGAGATGTTTTTGTTTTGCCAGAGAGGAGTCAAACTGAAAAATACTGCTCGGGCTTTATTTATGCGCGACTCTACATCAGCATCAGCCCCACCATCCGCTGCTACTACGCTCCCAAGGTAAGTAAAGTTCTCGACTTTTTCTATCGGCTGTTCGGAGATAGAAATGTTTCTTTGCCTTTCTGATGTCAAGCTCAAATATTTGGTCTTAGCGGCATTAATTTTTAAAGCAGCACTACGACTCTCACGATGCAAAGCATCCGTCATTTGAGACAGATGATCTGCTGTGTTTGAAAGAAGGCAAATGTCGTCGGCATAGTCCAGGTGCTGAAGGTGATCAAATAATTTCCACCTGATACCCTTACTTTTATGGTCGCCTAGAGCGTCGCAGATTACGTCGTTGATGGTAATAAGGAACAGTATTGGTGATAAAATACAGCCTTGTCTAACTCCATTATTCACCTCAAAAGGACTAGACAATTCGCCCTTGTGCAAGACGTGACATTGGGCTCCGTTATAGGACTCCTTTATGATGGCAATAAGTTTCTCTGGTATGCCTCTCCTACGTAAGGCTGTCCAGATATAAGCCCGGTCAACGCTGTCAAACGCCTTCTCGAAGTCAATGACCAATAGATGTAACGGGGATCTCCATTCAGCGGATTGTTCAGTTATGATTCGGAGGGTGTTGATATGGTCGCTACATGCAAAACCCTCACGAAAACCAGCCTGTTCATTGCTCAAAGTGCGATCGATCGTTTTCTTGATCCGGTCTAAGATTATTTTGGCCATCAGTTTAGAGACTGCAGGGAGGAGACAGATTCCACGCCAATTATTACAATCCTTGAGACTTCCTTTTTTGGGGATTTTAATAATTACGCCCTTTTTCCATTCCTGAGGGAGAGTCTCGGTTGTCCAACACTCTTGGATCAGGGGAAGAAGAATATCCGCTGTAGCGTTGATGTCCGCCTTCAAAAATTCCATCGGGATACCGTCTGCCCCCGGGGCCTTACCCGCTTCCAGTGATTGAAGAGCCTTAGTTATTTCCAGCTTGGATGGTACGCCGGTGTTAATTCTGGCCACTTGTGGAAGACTTACTGCCTCCGGTGGAGATGGGCTTGAAGGGTTAAAGTAGTTATTAAGAACCTCCATGAAGTGCTCTCTCCATCGGCGCAGTTGTTGTTCATCTGTGACCAGCAGAGACCCGTCTTTATCCTTTACAGGATGCTCATTGGTGAAAGAATTGCCAGTCAGTGGCTTTATGAGTTTGTAAAGGGTTCCACTGTCACCACGGTAAGCCGCATCTTCTGCCTCCAAAGCTAACGCGTTGATGTTCTTGCGTTTATCACGTCTAACGCTCCTCTGCACTGTTTTTTGAAGAGAACTGTACTCGGTCCTCAGTTGTTGCTTAACTGAATTATCAGTAGCCGAGTTTATTTGTTCTTTAATTCTCTTCCGTGCAGTTATCAGAGACCATGTATCATCACTGATAAATGGTCTTCTACCTCGCTGTAGTCTGCCCACAAATGTTTCGCCACACGATCGAAAAGCTTCCTTCACAATGGTCCATCTATCATCAATAGAAGAAGCATCTGGTGTTTGTGCATTAGCTACCTCGCGCAATGCGCTAGAAACTGCGCGTATTGTTGATGGTTCTTTAAGCTTTTGCACATTGAATCGTGGCAATACACGCTCGTTTTGTGTTCGACGAATAGCAGCGGTCCGCAAGCGAATTTTTGCGATGACAAGTTGGTGATCGCTGCCTACATCAGCACCACGCTTAGCCCTGACGTCCATGAGACAATTCCTCCATGTTTTGGATATGGCTATATGGTCAATCTGGTTCTCTGTTCGGCCATCTGGAGATATCCAGGTTGCTAAATGGCAAGGTTTGTGTTTGAACAGGGTGCCGCCAATGACAAGCTGACAAGAGTTACAGAACTCTACGAACAACTCACCATTGTCGTTCCTAACACCCAGACCGTGATTGCCCATTAGATGTTCCAATCCAACATTGTCAGACCCAATTTTAGCGTTGAGATCCCCCATAATAAGTTTTATGTCACCTCTGGGAGCCTTGTCAAAGGTGTCGCCAAGCAGGTGGTAAAAGGCGTCTTTAGCATGCTGGTCGGCTGACACAGTTGGGGCGTAGCACTGAATTATAGTAATGCTCCTTACTCTGGACTTGAATCTGGCAGTTATTATTCGGTCGGAAATAGGCCTCCAATCTAAAAGAGATTGGCGAGCTTCCTTGTTCAAAAGGATGCCGACTCCAGCCATTCTGGGTGAGGATTCAAGTTCACTACCAGAGTAAAGCAGCACAGTTTGGGAACTAGGTGATAAGGTCGTTCCCGATCCGTTCCATCTTGTTTCGCTCAGTCCTAATATCGAAATTCTATATGCGGTCATTTCCCGTTCGACTTCCGTGAGTCTTGTACTACTGCACTCGCCCCACATCATTTCATAATTAAAATGCTTAAAATGCTATTGTGATCATTTTCAATAATATCTAAATTGCATATATGTACATCCAAACGCTTTTATTTTTTACTTTTTGCAAAATTGCGAGATGAGAACCCTTATTGCCTACACTGAAAAAATAATTTACTAAAAGCAAGAAAAAAAAATACAACAAAAAACTGCCAAGGAATAATTTTTCCCGATTTAAGATGTGTATTTTTGTTCCAAGAAAAGTCTCTCTCTTGATTACCGTAACTCCTAGTGGAGCATGGTGCGGTGATGACTACCGAGTGTAGTCATCAACGTTACAAAGACAACTGAATTCGGAGTGTGATACGGTTGTCAGCCTTTACCACTTCCTAGTCGCATTGTTAGTTTATTATTCTACGATAAGAATATTTCTTATCATCTTCTACTGAATAATAAACTTGCGACGAGTCGTGCCGAGTTTGGAAACTCGTTTCTCTATGAGTGTCTATTTCACAGAGTGGCGACCGAACCATCACGGCCACAGAGCACGAAAAGAAAAGTCTATGCTTAAAATTTTGTTTGTTGTAAATGATTTTTTCAGTGTAAATTTAGATTTCTAACATTGTGATTTAACGACTGAACCGTCTGAATCCGGCCGTGCTTTCTGCGGCCACCGGTTTCTCCCCATATTGAAACGACCTACAAATTAATAAATCCTCAATAACAATCAACTGTACATATGCATGGTGTCTCGCATTGGGATAGGATTATTGATCGTCAACAGTAGAATTAGTAAAAAAAATACCGTTATCGGGCTATCGTGTTTTTAGTGGAAGACATCCAAAATTACGACTTATCCTGGTAAATTTAAATCTACCATTCCCCTATCTTTTCTTCTTCCTTGCCTCGTACTTTATACCGCTCTATGGCCTCGCGTCGCTCGACCTGCGGTGTAGGCACATCGCCCGTTTTGGTGGTAATATCTCAGCCTATTTCAGCTCTATCTTGGATCGTGCCAAAGCCGAGACTAATGCGTTGCTGTTACCACTCCTCTAACTAATTAATGAAGAATTTGGCGTTAGTTTCTAGTCTTAGTTAATTTTAATTGAAAATTTTAAAACAGATTTTTCATTTAAATTTCGAAAAATAATTTTATAACGATACATTGAACTGTCATATCAGCGAGGTTGACAAAATATGCTTCAACATGATTTTTTAACACATTTGAAAGCAAAAAATCTCGTATGGAAAAATTACATAATCGTAATTTTCAAAATTTATTAAAAACGAGACCGAGGCTAATTTCGGGCGCGGCCGAAATTTGAATACCCTTCACTCTCCTCGGGCTAAAAGTTTTTTTTGGGCGAACATATGACTTGTGTTCAATCCTTCCCCATTCTTTTCCTTCTGTGGCGTCAATAAAACAATATTTGTGTGTTTTTGGTTAAGTGGGAAAATAAAAATATTTACTCAGAAAACTTTATTGGGGGGATGCGGGAGCATGGTCCCATAGTATGATTCCATTCGTTTTAAATTTTTTTTTTTGACAAGGACGCATTAAGTTTTTTTGAAATTGATGTGGAAAAAATGTTTCTTAGAAGATCTAAAATGGGGGGTTGGGTTTGTATGGTAGCCCCATGACCCCATAGACCGATTCCATTCCTTTTTACACATGTCTTATGGCATCAATAGAGATGCACTTTTACGAGTTTTGGTTGAAAGTGATGCACAAATAAAAAAGTTTTTCGTAGAAGAACTCAATTCGGGGGTTGGGTTTGTATGACAACCCCATGACCCCATTGTCGGATTCCATTCATTTTTACATATGTTTTGTGGCATCAATTGAAATGCACTTTTATGAGGTTTGATTGAAATTGGTGCACAAATCAAAAAGTTTTTCTTAGAAAAACTCAATTTGGGGGGTTGGGTTTGTATGACAACCCCATGACCCCACAGTCCGATTTTAACCATTCTTACATATATTTTGTGGCATCAATAGAAAAACATTTGTATGAGATTTGGTTGAAATTGGTGCACAAATGAAAAAGTTTTTCTTAGAAGAACCTAATTTGGGGAGTTAGGTTTATATGGCAGCCCCATGACCCCATAGTCTGATTTGATCCATTCTTACATATATTTTGTCTTATCAATAGAAACACATTTTTGTGAAATTTGGTTGAAATTGGTGCACGCATGAAAAAGTTTTTCTTAGAAAAACCAAATGGGGGGGTTAGGTTTGTATGGCAGCCCCATGACCCCACGGTCCGATTTTAGCGATTCGAACATACAAACTGCCTGCAATAAAAAGAAGCATGTGTGCAAAATTTCAGCTCGATAGCTTTTAAACTGGCCGAGTAAAACGCGTAGCAACAGACGGACAGACGGACAGACAGACAGACGGACATCGCCCAATCGACTCAGCTCGTCATGCTGATCATATATATACATATTTTATATGGTCGCAGATGCTTCCTTCAATGCGTTACAAACTTCATGACAAAGTTAATATACCCTTTACTCTACGAGTGAAGGGTATAAAAAATAATATTTTAACATTTTTTCTAAATTAAAGACCAGTGCTTCCCAGACGTTGTTTCGCAAGGGCCTGTCAGGTGTTCAAGCAATTCATAGACAAATTTCCTCATCAAACGTTTTTGCCATTATTAAGCGAAGTAGAAGTGGTTTCGCGTATCAATACAAATTACTCCGGTGACTTCCAAAAGTAAGCGCTCTTATTCGACAGCGTTGTAGCCTGGCTGGTGATGGTGTTAGTTGGCGCACCTTCGGTGTACAGGTTCGTGGGTTCGAGTCTCACCGTGAACCAATTCAGTTTACAACCTTTTGAACATACAATCACAAGACTACAATTAACTGTTATAATGACGTTCTAAGAGATGCATTTTTTTTTCTATTTTACATAGAATTTAGAAGTGAAAAAATTGAAATTTTTTAGAATTTTCGTTCACTTTGTATGGGGGGTACCCTTAGTTTTCATCGGATGGTAATCATTTTTGTTGGAGAGCATAATGGGGCTTAGACTAGGCACCCCACCAAATTTGATCTGCCTGGCTGAATTTAAAAAGAAGCTACAGGCATGCCTTTTTGAAAAATGTTAGGAGGAGTGAGGGGGGCGTAAATGGTCGGAGCACTCCAATTTTTGGTAAAAATCAAATAAATTTTGTTATCAATATATGAACAAGATCTTATGACGGTAGGTCTATTATATCAAGAATTACAGTGCGAAATGTAAAACTCAAAAAATGTAAATTCACTATAATACTTTTGGGTCTAAGGTATAATTTTCTGCAAAAATTTCTAGAGTGTTATATATCATTACATTATATCAAAGGTAATTTTATGTAGTTTGTTTCGTCCTCAGGACATTTCAAGGTCAGACTCACAGTTTTCCAGATATTTGCAAAAAACTGAATTTTCACCCCTTCGCCATCCCCTCCCCCTTAACCCATGGCGCCAATTAGTGTAACTTTTTACTGCGTATATTGAGCAGTGTATTCAACAATTTGGCATCAAAAATTTCTTTTTTTTTTCTGGATGTTTGGGTTTTGAGCTATCTGTACTAGACTAATTTGAAAAGTAGGTGTCTTTACCTAAAAAAAAACTTTATTTGATTTCACTCCTCTTACTTTCATGTGTAGTTTCCATCGAAGATCATATAGAATTTTTCGTTTTGGTTTTTGTAAATTTTTTTTATTCGAGTGGTAGCCAAAAACTGCCTAAAAATTTTGCGCCCCGGCCGACCGCTCGACTACGCTTGTTTAACGTAGCTCGGCCCTTCTTTTTATCGGTGTGATCTGCCTTTAATATGTCAGAGATCGAACTAAATATTCTTTGCATTCATTTGAAGGTACATACATACTTAGTTCTTCGCGGAAACAAAGGATGTATGTATGTTCTGCAAGTGCTCACGTTCAGGGCTAAATCTGAGTTCCAACCACTATCGATTTATACCATAAACGCTTTAACAAGTCATCATCAAGCAATTTTGAAATCGAAGTGAAATAAAATTGAATTGAAAGTGAATTATTCAGCAAATCATTTGTCATTGTCAAATCGTTAATTTGTCTGGCGAAAGCGTTAATTTCATTTGTGCAATCGTTAATTTGACTTGTTAAAGTATTTTTTCACTTGCAAAAACGTTAATTTTATTTGATGTAAAGTTAATTTGTGGTAAGGAAATACTAGATTTGCTGGTATTTATAAACATCGTTGAAAAGCCTAAAGCCTACTTATAAGTATGATTACGTGGTAAAAACAGAGATATATTGAGGTGTTCGCTGAACCCTGAAAATGCTATCCACGTTTTTCATAAGGATTGGGAAGCACTGTACACCCCCACATAAATCGTTCCAAAAAGCAATTTTTTTCTATTTGTACATAGTAGGTACTTAACTCTTTAATTTATTAATTTATTTCAGTGATAAATTGATGATATTCGCTTATTTTGTCGCTTAGTTCTTATGTAAATTTTAATGGGCCATAAAATTTAGAGCTATGGTAAATACATAAATAAAGACACATCATGTTGTATTCTTTGTTAGAAAAAAAAAATGTCTTTTTCTTAGCTAATGTTGAATGAATATAGATTAAACGAGACCGAGGCTAATTTCGGGCGCATCCGAAATTTGGATACCCTTCGCTCCCCTCGGGCTGAAAGTTTTTTTATTTAACCCCCCCATTGTTTTCCCTCTGTCTTCACAAAAGTTCCGTTGCGTCGACAAAACAATATTTGTGTGGGGTTTGGTTGAAATAAGTGGGCAAATAAAAATATTTACTCAGAAAATTTTATTGGGGGGTGCGGGAGCATGGCCCCATAGTACGGTTCCATTTGTTTTTACCTTTTTAGTTGCTTTGATAAAGACACATTAATTCAAGGTTTAGTGAAATTGGTGTAAAAAATGTTTCTTAGAACCTAAATGGGGGTTGGGTTCGTATGGCAGCCCCATGACCCCATGGTTCGATCGGATCCATTCTTACGTATGTTTTGTGTCATCAATTGAAATACATTTTTGTGAAATTTGGTTGAAACTGATGCACAAATAAAAAAGTTTTTCTTAGAATAACCTAATTTGGGGGGCGAGATTTGTATGGCAGCCCCATGACACCACGGTCCGATTTGATCCATTCTTACATATGTTTTGTGTGCTCAATAGAAATACATTTTTGTGAAATTTGGTTGAAATTGATGCAAAAATAAAAAAAGTTTTTCTTAGAAGGACCTAATTTGGGGAGTTGGGTTTGTATGGCAGCCCCATGACCCCATTGTCCGATTTTACCGATTCAAACATACAAACTGTCTGCAGCAAAAAGAAGCATTTGTGCAAAATTTCAGCTTCATAGCTTTTAGATTGGCCGAGTAAAACGCGTCGCAACAGACAGACAGACAGACGGACATCGCCCAATCGACTCCCCAAGTCATGCTGATTATATATGTATACTTTTTATATGGTTGGAGGTGCTTCCTTCAATGCGTTACAAACTTCATGACAAAGTTAATATACCCTTTCATTCTATGAGCGAAGAGTATAAAAATAAGTTTAACATTAAACCGGCTTCTAAAACCTGCACTTATGAATGAAAGAGGAAAAATCAATGATGGATTTATATGAAAAAAAAAAAGAATTATCTGTAGTTTATTGTGTGATTCATTGGATGGACTAAATTCTGCTGGGGTTTGAGCTAAGGCTTAGGCTGCGCAAATGTGATTACAAAAAAAAATTTCACAAGCTACCTCAAGCACCAGTTATAAAAAAAACAAAGCGCGAAAGCTAAGGGTACTATTCGCCGATTTTTAACATTTGGTTGGTACGGCTACAACTATAGAAAAAGTAAAAAAAAAATCTCCGAAAAATGCATAGAATCCCTCCCATTCGAGGCAGGCATCTAAGATAAAAATTCACCGGTTCAAAAAAAAAATAGGATTCGTATACTCGTTCAAAATCCTTCAAATAAAACTCACAGAACGGGTAGACATGTTATTGAAGAGGTCGATTTTGAAAGGGTAGATTTCGTATTCCTAACTAATTCAAAACTGTAATCGTCAAATTTTGTAGTAAACCCCCTTAAACCAGCAACTTGTACTCGCTGTGCGTATATGTACATATAATGAAAGATTGATTCGTTAATTTGTCATTAAATGACAATCAACGAATGACAAATTTTATCATTTCACTTGTCCTTAACCTTGAATCAGTTATTATTATTCATATGGAATATATGGAACTCCCTACACTCAAAAATACAATAAATACGATTGTGTGACAAATTCACATTTTCAATTCATTTTTCTACTAGCGCCTTCTTCTATACATTATGATGGTGGTATTAATTAAACTTGATTGATACTCGTGCATTTTCATATTAATCATAATCTCGTGATTTTTAATTAACATCATGCGTATCGCGTATAAGAAGAATAGAATTTGTTGATGTGATGTATAGCATGTTGAATTTTTTAATTGCGGCCACTCCTGCGTGATATTTGTCTCAGTGACGTTCTAAACATATTAATTTCGAACGGGCGTGATGAGTCGAATGTATAATTAAGAGAAATGTTTATGTAAATAAACGAAACAACAATGACGTTCAAAGTCATCGAATTTGATTATTATGTCGATACATATTGCAAACTGATAGTTTACAGTTTTTTTGCAAAACAAAGATGCGGGTAGGTATTTTTTATAATCTTGAATTTATCGACTAATTGTATTGAAAACGAGACCGAGGCTAATTTCGGGCGCGGCCGAAATTTGGATACCCTTCGCTCCCCTCGAGCTAAAAGTTTTTTCGGGCGTACCTATGACTTTGTTCAGTCCTCCCCGCTTCCATGCTTTTCCATGAATTCTCACATAAGTGCGGTGGAGAAGTTTTATTGGGGGAAGCGGGGGACGTGGGTTTCTTATAAGAACCAGAAAGAGATGGGGGGAGGGTATGTTTGTGGCATCAATTAAAACACATTTCTATGAGATTTGGTTGAAATTGGTGGACAAATAAAAAACTGATTTGGGGGTTGGGTTTATATGCCAGCCCAATGACCCCATGGTTCAATTTAATTCAATTTTGCATATGTTTTGTAACATCAATAAAAATACATTTCCATAGATTTGGTTGAAATTTGTGTCCAAATTAAAAAAAATTTTTTTTAGAAGAACCTTATTTTGGAGGTTAAGTTTGTATGGCAGCCCCACGACCCCATAGTCCGATTTCATTTATTTTCACGTTTGTTATGTGGCATCAATATAAATAATAATTTTCGGTGGTTTGATTAAAATTGGTGTGCAAATAAAAACGTTTTTCTTAGAAAAATTTGATTTGGGGGGCTAGGTTTGTATGGTAGCCCCATGACCACATGCTCCGACTCCATCTATTCATACATATCTTACGTGTCATCAATATAAACACATTTGTGTGAAGTTTGGTTGAAATTAATGTATAAAGAAAAAAAAATTCTTAGAAGAACTTAATTTGGGGAGCTAGGTTTGTATGACAGCCCCACGACCCCATGGTCCAATTTGATCCATTTTTACATATGTTTTGTGGTATCACTAGAAACACTTTTGTGCGAAATTTGATTGAAATCGATGAGAAAATAAAAAAGTTTTTCTTAGAAGAACCTAATTTGGGGGACTAGGTTTGTATGGCAGCCCCACGACCCCATTGTCCGATTTGGTTGATTTTTACATATATTGTGTGTCACCAATTAGAACACTTTTGTGTGAAATTTGATTGGAATTGGTGCATAAATAAAAAAGTTTTTCTAAGAAGAACCTAATTTTGGGGGTAGGTTTGTATGGCAGCCCCACGATCTCCTTGTCTGATTTCAGCGATTCAAACATACAAACTGCCTGCAACAAAAAGAAGCATATGTGCAAAATTTCAGCTCCATAGCTTTTAAATTGGCCGAGCAAAACGCGTCGCAACAGACAGACAGACGGACAGACGGACAGACGGACATCGTCCAATCGACTCAGCTCGTCACGCTGATCATATATACATATTTTATATGGTCGGAGATGCTTCCTTCAATGCGTTACAAACTTCATGACAAAGTTAATATACCCTTTTTCGCTTAATAAGCGAAGGGTATAAAAATGATGTATTGAAGTCTCACTGATGATAGCCATGAAACCTAAAACTTCTATTTATTTGTGTTTAATATAACAAGCCGCATTTCTGAATTTGTTATTATCCTCCTATGTCTTGCTATTGACTCCGATTATTTTTATATTATAATTCTTCAATACTTCATTTTCGAATCATTATTTTGCATAATTTCGCCGATACATTTCGATTAAGATAGCAGACAACTACAAAATGTATGTCACATCAGTGGCGTAGACAAGGGGGGGGGGGGGTCAAGGGGATCAATCCCCATTCGGTCACACATTTTGTATTATTACTTTAGGACTCCATTATACAGTCATATTTCTATTATCATATGTATGTCATATCCTTAAGCCTACACAATTCATTCGGTTGAAATTTTCCCACATACACTAAACGAAATTAAGTAGACTTAAACATAAGACATTCATATGATAATATAAATATGACTGTGTACTGGAGCCCTTAGGTACGTAAAACAAAGCAAAAGTAACCTTTTTGCTGGATTTATTCAACGTGTGTGTGTGTTTCATAAAAACGTGATAGGAAATTTAGCACTTCCTCAAATTTCAATTGTACACTGCTTGTCATCAGATTAGCACTTTCGCATGAGTTGTTTCGGCTGATTTCCAACCAAACTAAAAGAGCTAAAATTTGCATTTTTTAATTTAATTTTAAATAGCCATTTAAAATGTGTCATCAGGATAGCCCGTGCAATTTATTTTTTGTCGATCTTCCACATTTTAGGACGCAGGACCCTGAATTTCTTGCTGTTGTTTCGAATAATATATTCGTTTTAATATGGGTAAGGGAAAATCATAATCTGCGGAAGAGGGATAAAAATTAAGGCTTGCAAGGAGTCAAAGCGGTCAAAAAGTGATATTTCGAGAAAAAATTAAAAAAAAGTCGAATTCGTGCGTATAATAAGTAGCGTTAAGGTAAAAATAATAGAGGCGATAGAAATTGCGTACTTGTCAATCCTTATGAGAGAGTAATTTTGAGAGAAGCTTCTAGCCCCCATGACTCGTTAACAAGGATGCGAAGGAGTGTGCTAATCTGATGACTAGCAGTGTATTATAGAAGCCTATCGAAAGAATAAAAATTCTACAGCACAGGGCTTTACGTTCATCTACTTTTTCACATTGGAACTGATGTTTCGCACAGGCAAGCCCTACTGAAGTAATCTAGAAGTGCTGCAAAAAATTAAATGTAAGCAATGATTGAAAATCTTCATGTTCGGTTCAAAAATTTAAAAATTGTGTGGAAGTGCTCTTCCATAGAAGCGCAATTTATAATCGGAAAATGTACAGTATACAGGGTGTCCCGCATTAGGTGGTCAATATTGTAAGGGTTGATAGCGCAGCTTGTTTCCCACCTTCCGGAAAATTTTGTATGCAGACCTTCGGCGCATGGAAGAAACATTCCGAAGGATTTCAGGAGAGGTTTCCTTTATGTTGTCATAATCATCATTAATTCGCTGCAGTAGCTTTTCCCGGGAGGTAATCGGCTCGGAATAGACATTGTTTTTAAAGTTACCCCATAAATAAAAATCTACACAGCAAAAAATCAGGCGGTGTGAACCAAAATTTATCCAAAAAGGTTTAATTTTTTTATACCTATGGAGTTAAATACATTTATTTCACTCCGTCCCGAGTATAACATTTTTATTTTATCCATTAGGATAAAACACTCAAAATAAAATTCATTTCGATAAATAATAACTTTTATTCGAAATTATATCAGTTTTTGTTTATATGGTGTTAAAATTTACTTAAAATGGAGTTAATTCCGCACGTAAAATATGGTGCAAATTACGAACGTCATCCCGTATAGTCTGTGTGGTGTAGTAGGTAGGGCGTTAGTCTTCAAATCATAGGGCCGCTGGATCGAATCCCACTGTAGGCAGGTAATTTATTATGCATTTTTAGAGCGTAAAGAGGTAAATGAAATGTCGCCAACACCTATAGAGAGGTAAATGCTAGTTATACAAAACTCATTTATGAGTTAAATGTTCTGTGAAACTTGTGTTTTATTTTTATCCCAAAAATATCCAGTATTACTCGTTTTGGTGTAATTGGAAGTACACTTTTGTGTTCATCCATTTGGATAAAACAATATTTTATCCAAACGGAGGGACCCTATTCGACAATTTTCGGAGTTAAATTCACACCGGATTTTTTGCTGTGTAGGGGAGTAAGGTCGGAACTTCTCGCAGGCCACGCAGCTGCCAATCCACCTTCCGGGAAATTCGTTTTCCAAATATTCTTTTATAGGTCTCGCATTATGAGCGGGGCGCCCTATCTACCATAAATAGCAAATATTAAATTTTAACCGCTATAAGTACCGTTGCATTTGCCAAACAATATACATACACAATTTCAAATATCTTACAGTTCTGGTCAAAATAATGTAGCGAGATTCTATCCCGAATTATAATAGCCTTTGTCTTTTTTCGAGTAAAGAGAAAATTGTTAGCGATTCCACTGAAACCTTGATTTTTACCATTCAATGCGTGTTTCCCTAAAATTCTGCAATGAAAATATGAAAAGTGATATACCGTTGGAAAGCCAACATATTGCAGCAACTTTTATCAACTTTGCAGAGTTGTACGTATAAAGCACCGTTATGAATTTACTGTCTGAATTTTCGATGAAAAATCTATTTTAAAATTTCTATTAAGTTTGAGTAACTGTATCTTGAAAGTGGCGATAATGTTGGCAACATGAAACACTTCAGTTTTTGTGAAATTTTATCTAGTTTCTGAAACTGAAATCAAATCATGAATGAAGTCATCAGGAGGGCTGAAAATAATGTTTTTGCATGACAAGTCTCGATTTTCGATGACTTTCACAAAAAGAGCGATTACAAGGTAACGGTAAAAAAAATCCAATTGTATTGGTAATTTTTTTGCTGAAACAAGTGCTCTCAACCCTTACAGTATTGACCACCTAATGCGGGACACCCTGTATAAGATCATAAAAATATCTTCAAGAGAGTAGAAAGCTAATGCGTATAAAGAGAAAACGCTGCTTTTTTTGTTTAATTGAAAATTTGATGAATGGTTTTATTGTATATAGCAGGGTAAAGCATGTATTAACTTTCTTTAGTCGTTCGCAATTCTATTGAAGCTATAACCAGGATTACTTTTTTAACTAAATCTTCTATAAAAAAAATTGTAGAAATTTCCAAAATTGAAAGATATATTGTCTTGTGCAGTACATATCTCGAAAAGAAATTAACAAACAAACGGAGTTCCGCGGTACCCTAGGGTTCCGTGAAAATCTCTCAGGGGTTTCGCGAAGATAAAAAAAAAATAGGAAAAATGTAGAAAGAGCTTTTGACAACAAAAAGCAAACAATCCAAACGAAAAAATGTTTGTAAGTTTTAAAATTCCGAAGCTTAGTCTACCAGAAATCAACCTAACTGTAACTGTATGATTTATTTAAATCCCTGTTTTGAGGTGTTCCTGCCAGAAAAGCGGCAATGATAGGTGTCCGTGACTCCGAAAAATTTGGGAAATTAAACCTCAGGGGCTCCCATTCCAATTTTGAACACATGAAATTTAGAAAACGATACGCCGTTTTCCAAATTTCACATGTGCAAAACTGGAATGGGATCCCCTGTGGTTTGATTTTTTAATCAGGAAATAATGATAAACCGTTTTATCAAAGTTTTATTTTTTTTTTTGATATTCGAATTGAAATTTTAATAATTTTACGGGATAACTTCTACCTATACATAGCCTATTTAACTATTTATCAGAAAATTCAAGAGAAATTACGAAAAACTACCACCTCAAGGAGACAACCTACATGCCTGTCCCGTAACTGTCATTGATTACAGACGCTAAATCTGAGGATCACACCAGGTAACTCACATATAGAGCTTTGACGAGCAAGTACTCACTACTCGTTGGCTTCGCGTACTCATGCCCAAGGAGAATAAATCAATTGAAATCAAATTCAAGGTTGAGCTCCCACAAATAAAGTCATGGAGAGAAAACTGCGGATTAATGATCTGAACAGAATGCTTTATAGGCAAACATTTGCTTGTTAAAACAAATAAACTGTCAAATTTCGACTTTATTGATCGATTTTTCGGTCCAGATTCAAACACTTAACGAACTGGATCACAATGGCTCAATTTTACGGAAGACCCTTAAAGAGATGCGCTCCTTCTAGCAACTTTAAAGGTTGACCTTCTCTTCAATATTCTTGTGACCAAAATCCAGGAAAATTATATTCACACAAATCTCCACTCTACCTTAGATTCTGCGGCTGACTTGCGTTTTTAGGGTTTTTTTTTTTTAATTTTTAAAAAACCCGTTATGAAATCGATTTTGTCCGTCCGTCTTTTCACTAAATAACTCGCGAACGGCTTAACCGATCGTCATAAAATTTGGTAGGAATGTGTAGAATGGTAACAGTCTTTGGCACGAAATACTTAAAAGTTGATGGGGCAAGATAACAGGGTGTCCCGGGCATTTGAAAATTTGTTCACTAAATAACTAGCGGTCGTCATGAAATTTGATAGGAATGTGTAGAATGGTAACAGTATTTGGGACGAAATACTAAAAAATTGGTATGGCAAAGATAACAGGGTGTCCCGGACATTTGAAAATTTGTTTACTAAATAACTCGCGAACGGGGCTAGTTTTTATCGGACATGGCCGTATGGGCACTCAAGTCAAAGAACTCGATGGGTTCATTTCATATCAGTTGCCTTTTTTCCAGTTTGGAGTAACGGTAACGGCGTTTATGGGCGTTTCAAGCTAAGCTTTCTTCTTCACCTCCGTTTTTGTAAACCGCTATAAGTACCGATATGGAACTTTGCACAAATATTGGTTAGCATGAGCTTATATACGTTAAATACCAAGACTGTTGACTTTTGCTAAGCAAAATAAAATACAGCTAATAAATTCAGTAGTAAATCTATTTTTGGATTGGTCTAATTAAAAGTGTTGAGCGTTTATTTAGACCAATCCAGAAATAGATTTACAAGAAACATTTCATTAATATTGTGTATAATTTTTATTTCTTGCCTATAAAATATATGTGGGAAATTATTCACTATGTATATATCCAAAATCTAAAAAACCCTCGTATTGCGGGCGCAGCCCTCTGTACGCCGGCATTTTTTCTTGTAGACCAATAAATCAAGGATGTAAATCTTTATACTTTCGTGTTTAGTGTCCCATGTGGCTTAGGGGTCCATGTTCCACTGAACACATGGAACACCGTACGTTACGCCACTGGGAACACCTGATCTAACCCAATATAAAGCTCTGAAACTCAAATCACAGTAGCGAAAATTTTTACGAAAATTGGAATATTGGTTGGGGATTCACTCACCGTAGTAAAAAAAACTGGGTGGCTTCGCCCCCTGCTCGCTACGCTCGCCAAAAGTTTTGGGCTTGGTTGAAATAAGTGGGCAAATAAAAATAATTAAAGTTTTATTGGGTTGCGGTAGCATGACCCCACAGTACGATTCCATTCGTTTTGAACTTTTTTGTTGCTTCAGTAAAGACACATTAATTGAAGGTTTTGTGAAATTGGCGTAGAAAATGTTTCTTAGAAGAACCAAAATGGGGGGTTGGGTTTGTATGGCAGCCCCATGACCCCATGGTCCAATTTGATCCATTCTTACATATGTTTTGTGTCATCGAAAGAAATTCATTTGTGTGAAATTTGGTTGAAATTAATGCAAAAATAAAAAAGTTTTTCATAGAAGAACCTAATTTTGGGGTTAGGCAGCCACATGATCCCATAGTCCGATTTGATCCAATTTTACATATGTTTTGTCTCATCCATAGAAATACATTTGTGTGGAATTTGTTTGAAATTGATGCACAAATAAAAAAGTTTTTCTTAGAAGAACCTAATTTGGGTTTGTATGGCAGCCCCATGACCCCATTGTCCGATTTTACCGATTCAAACATACAAACTGCCTGCATCAAAAAGAAGCATTTGTGCAAAATTTCAGCTTCATAGCTGTTAAATTGGCCGAGTAAAACGCGTCGCAACAGACAGACAGACGGACAGACGGACATCGCCCAATCGACTCCCATGCTGATCATATATGTATACTTTTTTTTATATGGCCGGAGATGCTTCCTTCAATGCGTTACAAACTTCATGACAAAGTTAATATACTCTTCACTCTATGAGCGAAGGGTATAAAAACAAAATTATCTATGTAATATTTTCAGGACTCAGTTATTTTCGCATGGCAAAATTTATTTTGCCCCAAAATTTGATTCAAAAAACCGCTAATTTTAAATGTAATAAATACAGAAATTGTTATTCCGAAATTCAACACTTGATAACCGTAAAAGTATAAGTAATCTTGCAAAATGATTCCCTCCCTCTCTGAAAAGCTACCTACGCCACTGTGTCACATGACCGATCACACGACGATAATCGCTGTCATGTGATTCACACTATCAGCTTGTTCAACTTATGATTAAAGACATATCGACAAATTAATAGCACAGATAAATTACGAATCGAAACAAGATGATCATTTTTCATGTTGATCCTTGTTTATTTACTCGGTGCGATTCGAAGAAGAACCGTCGTCGAATCAAGAAATTGTCTCTAGGGCACTTGTAAACATCATCGTCAAAATTTGATTTAAAAAAATCTTTTTTTTTAAATAATGTATTGTTAAACTAAATTTAGAAATAAATTAGTTTCGTTTATCGTTCAAAATTGCTGTGTTTTACCGTGAAGGGTCAAGTGTGAATCTTAATAAGAATACGAAAAATTTAGAACTTTTTACGAATAATTTTGTGCTGAAACGCGTGTTTGTTGTTTCTAAAAGTAATGTCTGATTTCTAGCAACAAAAAAAAACTAAAATACTCCTTGTAATACGTATTTACAATTAAATGTAAAAAACGTTGTTTCTACAAAATGTGATTCCCATATTGCGCTATTCTTAATTAATAATAAATTTGCTCCGACTTAATTTTCAAAATACTTTGACGTATAAATTTACCTTACAGAATTCGATATCGTATGAAAACTTAAGTGTTTGCTGAATGTCCTTATTTTTATTGAAAATGAGTTGTGAAGTAAACCACGACTTCCAGATATGATGGAAACTGGAGGGCTAATTTTTATATTATCTTCATAACAAGCGATTATTATATTTTAAATGACCAATTAAACTGGGTGTGTTGTGATCATAATCTTATCCGTTTATTTTTTCGCAAAATATTTGTATGTGCCTGCGCTACTAAAAATTGATGTCACCAACTCTTTAATTATCATTGAAAACATAACTGATTTTATTGATCAATCAATTGAACCAATCCCTAATAATTATTTAATACGCAATTAATTAAGCTGAAACCTGTGCATGTTTAGCCATGACAATCCCTCCATTGTGTTGCGATTGAACAATATATTTAAAGGCAAATTCGAAATTTAATTTTTGATTGATAAGTGCGCGATCTTATCATTTTAATATTTTCACAGTATGTATAGTCTGCGCCAATTGACTTCACAACTCTTTGCAAAAAAAAAAAAATACAAATTCAATAGGATGAGTACATTTTTATTTCAAAAACCAACTAGAAGCAAAAAATCTATTTTCTCCCTCTCAACTAGCAACAAAAACCTTCATCGGATTAAAAAAATATGTCACAAACAAAACACATTCTTGTCCAACAGTCTATTTTTACACCCAACACATTTCCAGATTAGATCATCTAATCCATTTTTCTATTTTTAGAAATTTAATGAAAAAAAAAAAACATTTAGAAACTCGTGACAGTCTCACAAAAAAAATGTCCCGTGATGCAAGTATGATTGCTAAAATACTCAATCAAATCAAAAGACAATAGGTAAGGGAAATTACCCCTTTTTTGAAAATGATGGCAATTTTTATTGTTAGAACGAAAATTGCAATTTTCTCAGATACTTATCAAATTTTAATTAAAAAACAATACCAAGTCGGCAAATGGGAGCCATGTTTGGATATCCGAAAATTGAAAATAGACAATCATTTTTATTTTTAATCAACACACGGACTTTGCGTGACAATTGGAATTGAAATCAAGAGTACCTTTCCATCTATTTTGAGGTCTATTGTCATCGTTTCATTTTTTTATTCGGGCCGGCTACCTTAGCTCAACGACATTTTTAAACGAATTACTTGCGAATACAATGTTAATTTAAGATGTGGACAATAATATCTTTTAAATTAAATACAAAAACATAAAGATGTCAAATGTTTTTTTTTATCGCCAAAAGAAGTGTCATTTAGTAACTTTTCAGCTGATCTTCAACCAGACAATCGATCTATCCGTGTTGGACGTCATCTTCCTCTAAGATAAGCACGGCCATATACACACAAGAAATCACCGAAAATATGACTTTAATTTTCAAGTTCAAAAACAGTTCCATCAAATGTCCCCGAAAACTGAACTGGACATGACATACTACTGACTTTTTTCGCCGTGGATCAGATTAGATAAATTAGTACAGTTCGTCGACGATAATTCTTATTTAATAAATATTTACCATTAGATTTGTTAAAGAAGTGTCCACCACTATAGAGTGCCGTGCCCAGATTATTGTTTTCTTGACCGTTTTGATCGCGTTGTTGTTTTTGCGTTTGCGTGTGACGTTAAATGAATTTTCTTGATAAAATATCCAATTAACACCACCATTCATCAGAAAAGAACATTATCATAATTATCGAAAAATTGCTTATATAACCTTTCAGCAAAAAATAAATGGCATCAAATTTTTGGGTGTTTTTATGAAGTGAACTGTTGATGCAAGACACTGGTTGGTTTTTAGTAATGCTTTAGGCATCGGCGGAAGAGTGGCTTAGTGAAGTTCTTTTCTTCTTTTTTGGGTAGTCGGAAGTTTAGGGTCTTAGAGTGCAGTGACGGTTTATTTATGTGAAAAAAAAAGTGATTTTAAGTGGTCAAGCGTTTTTAGTGAGTTTGGTGCGGACTGAATCGAATTGCAAGAGCCTCCTGAAGGTTTTGGCGAGGTATACACGGTTTTTGTGATTATAATAAAATAAATATAATAATTGATGCTCAATAAAATCAAAATTTAAGACCAATCCCAACTAGGAAATGCACATTAAAAAAAAACATTCAAATTGGTTGGATTTGTGATTTTCTTAAATATATTTCGATGAATATTTGACGATTAAGAATTAAAAAAAAAAATACCGTTATGTATGAATCAAACTTTTCATTGAAATTATTTCCGGATTAATTTTGACAGATTTGAGACGATCGGCTCACATCACTGTTTAGTTTCAGTTAATTCATTGAGCGTTTGAATACACTTAAATTCCGCTGGACGCTCATCCTCACCAACTAAACCCTATTTTCGGATATGTTTGTAATGCCAGCCTGGTTTAAAAATTCTCATTTTTTTTACGCTATTCAAAATGTTTCTCATATTTTTTGTTTTATTCGTTAGCTGTTCAGAGTTATACTAGGCCACCGTGCCAGTTCTGTCAGTGTCTGAATTTGTCCCTGAGATTCTATAAGGAATTAATGTAACGTACTCGTTTCCCTTTTTTAATAATTTTATTATTTGATGTAGGTTGGGGCTTTACTTGTGCTTCAATACACTGTTAAATCAATCCATTATTGTCATAGCTTAATTCGCTTATTCAGATCGCTGTAGTTTAACATCCCACGTCACCTTAATGCTTCTATGGTGAAATATTTTAAAAACTAAAACTAATTTTTTGAAGAATTATTTTGATCAGAAAGGTCTTAAAAAGGACAAACAAGGTCAATATTTGCTTGAAAATAGGTATACGGGGTGTCAAATCAAAGGACGCGTCGATAACATTCCATTCTGTTCCTGGTGTTAATTTTTGTAATTTCAAGCACACTGGACAGCGTTGGTCGTACATAGAGAGGATATAAGGGACAACCTGAAAACGTGCCAAACGACACGCACTGAACAAAAATAAGAAATTCGAAGCAATTAAGTGCTGCTAATGAATGATTGCTTCCTTCAGACACTTCATTTTTCCCTTAGATTCGATGCCTTTCATATGAAAAAAGCTGAGTCCCCGGTTCGGTTAATCGAATGTTCGGATAATCGACGCTCTACTCTACTTGAAAAACTAGTTACGCCGTCTCCGTCTTGCGAAAATTAAGAGAAGATTCCGCCTTCCGCGTCCCTGTTCTTCACGTAGTTACGCCGTCTCCGTCTTGCTAAAATCAAGAGAAGATTCCGCCTTCCGAGTCACTGTTCTTCACGTAGGATACGATCCAGAGTTGCCACCAATTTTTTTATTCGTTCTTTCATATACCAATTGGCAATTGCTGTTCCCAAGTACATGACATCTTTCTTACTCTTTTGACTTACTTCGTCCCTTTCAACCATGGGAGCAGACTGTAACAATAATTGCTTTTCAGCAGCGTTATGACAAATAATAAGGAAAGGTAAAGCTTTTTAATAACAAGGCTTCAAGCAGACCCGTGTATCGAAATTCGAAATCCGCGGACACTTAACGAAATTAATCCATTTTCATGGGAAATTTCTATTGACATTTTTTTCACAAAAGAAACATACGTTTCAGCAAAGGTAGTATGACCGTTTGGCGCAGCACAAAACCCTTCTGTGTACTTTACAATCCAATATAAAAAACTGGCATTTTTTATTCAATTTAAATTTTGAGTTTTTTTCTTGGATACCCAACTATCCCGGATCGTGCGGGTCATTTCTGCTTTCTACAAGTCTGTCCCGCATGGAAAATACCCCCCCCCCCCCTCCTTCAAAAAAAATTGTCCCGCAAAATATCTAAAGTGTCTCACATTTTGGAAAAAGTACCCGTTTGCGCTAGCATTTTTTTTTGTTCTAGGGCCGCATCATTGAACGGCTGTAATTTTTTAAAGGTAGACATCTATAGGACTGTGAAATTATCAGCAAAATGAGCGCCATAATATGCTCTACATCCCCTTCCCCCTTCTGATTCCCCTCTATCAATTTTTTTTTTCAAATCGACCCTGTTTTCGCTTGGCAATTTTTTCGTCCTTTTGTCACATTGCTGGACGACTGAAACTTTTTAACGCAGACAGCAAAATGTGCTACATCGGTCCTGTGATCGCCCTCTACCCTTTTTTTTAATATCGACTTTGAATGACCTTACGTTAGAACGCTCTTTCCGCGGACCGAATGTGGCCAGTGAGAGCCAATATTTTAATAGCTCCAATATTCCATTTAAGAGTGCCAGTCTCCATCGATCGTTCCGTATTAAACCTCTTTTTGCACCGACTAATATGGGGAGTGAAAAGTTTCGTGCCGAGGAGCATTTTGCCACCAATAGGTTGCAACGTGTTTGGAACGCATCATTATGGCATTATTTGTCCAACCACGCAATTGGAACTTTAGTCTTCACACATAATCATAATTGTGAATCATAGGCATACAAAATTGGATGCTATAAGTACTTATACACATTTGTTAAAGTTGTGTTTCTTAGCGTATTCAAAGAATATGATCTGAAAGGATTAAGTGGAGTAATTACATATTTCATTATTTGTCAACACTTTTGAACAAGAAAAGTTCGTGCCTAAACAATCTTACTATGGAGATTCTACCTGGATAATGATTGATACCGGGTCATTTTTCTAATATCTTTTAAAAATTGACAACAAATAGCTCAACTAAAGTCAGTTTTTTCGTCCCTTTCTAATTTTATCCCTCTAAATGTTCACCAAAAAAAATTATTAGTACTTAAACAATTGTTCTAAATTGCTTCATGTAGAAGAACAATTGCTTTTCTGAAATATGAAATATGATTTTGTAAAATCTTGGAAAATATGGCGACAAGTATTTGACGGGAACAATACGAAATCCTCAAAATCAAAATCACCATACTCAAAATCCCCATAATCATAATACCCATATACAAAATCCCCAATCATAAAATCCCCAAACACCCGAAATATGCTGGTAAATCAATCACAAAATCCCCAAAATCAAAATCCCCATACTCAAAATCCCCATAACAATAATACCCATATACAAAATCCCCAACTCCAATCATAAAATGTTATATTGATAGAAGATGGTAAAAAATGGTAGATGGTTGATGCATGGAAGATGGTAGATGGCAGTTGGTAAATAGTAGATGGTAAATAGCATTAAGAGGGTAGTAGGACGATACAAACTTATTTAAAAAGTCGAACACTATTCATCCAGAGATCTCTGCTACATTATTTTAGGGTGACTTCTTAGGTACTTAAGCCATGCGTATGACCTATATCGTATGTCTCTTTCACTTGCAATTCAATTCGCCATAGGCATTTTAGATCTTCATTTAAAACTATACAGGGTGTCCGGAAACTGCCGCATAAACGCACCGGATTATGATTCCTCAGTTGATTTCTAGCAAAAAAGTTATACGGAACATACCCCCTCAGCTTAACCCTTTAGCTGCCACAGGCATTTAAAGATTTTGCAAAAAATCATTTTCCTGCACGACGTAGGGCCTAATATCTCCAAAGCTAGTCTAGCTAGAATAGTGAAATAAAATTATTATTACAGCCAACAAATATACCAGTAAAATAAAACTAACCACACTAAAATCGGATAAGAGGTTTGGTTTTTACAGAGCTTCAAAGTCAAATTTGCGTGATTTGACCCAAAAACAATCTTTTTTCCATCTCAATTTTCTCCAACTTCTGCCAAGGTGATGTGCTGGCACGATTCCTTTAAAAATTGGCGCATAGTCTTACAATCATATCTTTCTTACATCATTTTATTCTAGCTCCATTATTTCTAACAGTTTTAGTACCTTAAGTGCAGAAAACTAGGTTTAATTTTGGCTCGATTTCGACTTACTTTGAATAGATTTTACCAATTGCAAATAACCCTAGTTTTCTACACTTAACGTATAAACGCTGTTAGAATAGAAGTAATGAAGCTAGATCAAAATGATGTAAGAAAGATATGATCGTAACACTATGCGCCAATTTTTAAAAGAATCGTACAAGCACCTCACCTTGGCAGAAGTTGGAGAAAATTGAGATGGAAAAAAAGATTGTTTTTGGGTCAAATCACGCAAATTCGATTTTGAAGCTCTGTAAAAATCAAATCTCCTATCCGATTTTAGTGTGGTTAGTTTTATTTTACAGGTAAATTTGTAAATTTTTTATTTTACTATTCTAGCTGGTCTAGCTTTGAAGATATTAAGCTTTAAATCGTGCAAGAAAATGATTTTTTAAAAAATCTTTAAATGCCTGTGGTAGCTAAAGGGTTACGCTGAGGGGGTATGTTCCGTACAACTTTTTTGCTGGAAATCAACTGAGGAATCACAATCCGGTGCGTTTATGCGGCAGTTTCCGGGCACCCTGTATAGACTTGAAATTTGATAAAAACAGCAATTTATAAAAGCTTGCTGCTTTTCGATAGCGGCAACTTTCCAAGTGTTGCTCCGATAAAACAGCTGATAGAAATAGAGAGTGGAACCAGCCAGGTTTGGCTTTTACACTGAGACTACCTTACACCCTTTACACGTTTCCTGAGTTAAGTTACGTTGTCCTCGACACGGCCGCACGACAGCGACTCGCTCATTCCATATAAAAACTCGTTTTTCTCTCATTTTAAAAACGAGTTTTTATATGGAATGAGCGAGTCGCTGTCGTGCAGTCGTGTCGAGGAAAATGTACCTTTAAGGTACGTTGTGCTAGACCCGACTGCATCGGCTCTAGCGACAGCGACTCGCCCATTTCATATAAAAACTCATTTTTCTCTCATTCTAAAAACGAGTTTTTTATATGAAATGAGCTAGTCGCTGTCGCTAGAGCCGATGCAGTCCTGTCGAGCACCTTAAGTGTGCGAAGTTGTATCGCTGTGTCTGCATCGGTTAAACAGTGAGATCCCATGGTGGTCGCTTGAAAATAATCTCAAACAGGATACTGCATTTTTTGCAAGGTTTTTTATTAATCGTAGTGCCGTAACTATGAGCTTGAAACAAAATTGCATAGCCTTCCGTTGTTAAAAAAAGATCTCTTGAGTGAACCGATTCACGAAAAGCGACGCAATTGTGCATATTTACTCAGGAGACGTATCCCCAACTGATACCTGGTCAAATAATGGGACTCCCCACTTACTTTAATCACCGAAGCGGATTCCCATTACTTTTAAGAAAGTATAAAGTGTTTAAATTATTGTTTCGTTTAGCTTCCTTAGACCACCTCCTTATTTGCAAGCTTTCAAACGATATTAGAGCTCAGTGCCAGCCAATTGAATTGAATGAACAATTGAATAACTGCATTTAACTAGTTCACGTTTTCGCGAGTCTACTACATATATGCATTTGTACCATAATACATGGAAGAAAACGACACGATCCTTTGCTTAAGTTCATTAATCTATTTTTTTCTAATTAACTTTAAGCAGAATAAATCTATACTTACGCTTGCCTTTCTCGCCAAAACGAGTTATAAATACTTAAAAGAAAAAATATTCTAATTTTGATCCATTGACCATTAGTCACGAAACGCATAATCGTTTAACGTTCAATATAATAAGTGCAGAGCTCGGTAGTTATATAAGCTCAGCTTTTTTTCAGCTTTGAATGTTAAACGAAATAATATATATGGTACACAGTAAAAATTATTGGACTAAATTCTAATATTTTTGGTCTTGTATATATGAACACACCAATTTTTTATTAGATTTTAATATTTCTAAAAGAATGAAAAGATTTTTTCACACCAACGGATGTAAAAATCTAATTTTATCTCATATTTATTCTAATACGAACTTTTTAAAATATAATGCAGAATATACTTCCCTTTTACAATGAGTGTAATTAAATATAATATCTTATTTATTACATTTAATACATATTATATTAAAACCAAATAAAAAGTGTATTAAGTAACAATACGTTCGTGGATTGGAATTTAGCAATATTTTTTTATCCAAATGGATGAACTGAAAAAAATACACGGACACAAACATTGACGAACCATAAATCGTACCCACATAGATGCACAGAGGTTACACACCTTTCTGCACCGCTACAAGAAGAAGAAGAAGAACTGAAAAAAATACTTTCAATTACACTAAAAGAAGTATTTCTCGGTATTTTTGGGATAAAAAAAACACAATTTTCAAAAGGAGAGAACATATAGCTCATAAATGAGTTTTGTATAACTAGCATTGACTTCTCTATATGTGTTGGCGACATTTCATTTACCTCTTTATGCTCAAAAATACCTAATAAATTTTCCTACATACAGTGAGATTCGATCCCTTGGCCCTATGATTTGTAGACGAACGCCTTACCAACTAAGCTAACCAGACTAACTGACGAAGTATGTAATTTATACAACATGTGGCATCGCTCTACCACTGGCTAATAATCCGAAACTAATAACACTGCATAATATATCGCATATTAAATATTATTACATTTTTTAATGCAAAGGGTATTCATTTCCACCTTATTTTGTATTGAATATTGTGTATTTTGAATTTTAATAAATTCTAGTATTGGATATATACCCGACTGTATTACCAGCAGAATGTAAGACCAACTTGGTTTATGTTTTATTACAAAATCTTCACAAATGTATCAAATTCAATAAGTCCGGTATTAAGCATTTTGGGTAATTAAGCATTCAGGTTTACAATATAATTCACAACTTCTTAAATATGGTAATATAATAAGGAATATATCATAATTCCTTCGCATTGAAAGTGAATTCAAATTGGAATAAGTTTTATCAGTTTTGAATTAAATACTTTATTTCAACCCATTTTAATCCAATTTTGTATTAGCTCAGTATGAAGTGCCTGAAGGAGTTATTACTTATTATAAAAATTTATGTGACACCAAGTTTGATTAAGTTTTAATAGACAATATATTATGAAAACAGTAATATTTTGAAAAGTATTAAATTTAGATCTGTTTGTATTGAAAATTGGCTGTAATAAATGGCATGGTTTACAATTTAGTCCAAGAATTTTTACTGTGTAGGGTCAAAAAAGCACACCCAACTAATTCGTACTTGCGTGCAAGTATGCAATATATAGCATGTGCTGTATACTATAGTCGCGTGACTATAGAAATGAAAAAAACATGAACAACTTTCAATGATCACATGACTTACGGAAAGTTTTTTTTTTGTTTTTATTCAAACCACTTCTTCCATTTATAGAACTCAACATGTTTTCTCCAAGCTCATTCGCGCAACTAGACAAAACATTGACTCCTATCGTTTGTTCTTGAAAATGTGTTCTGTCTGCTCGCAGCCGTAACATCGGTTGCGCGAAATTGCGAAAATGTGTGCATTGCACATATATGTACTTATAGTATATAGTAATGATCAGATCCAGCACGAAAGTATTCTTTAGAAGCCTAAAGATCCCATATAGCGATTGTACTCAGATTTTTATGAAAATGACGACTAGCACTTGGCTTAAGTAATTTGGACAATTTTTGCTCTTATTGGTTACTGAATTTAACCCCTATTTAATACGGTTCAATTAATGATCATTATTACACATTTTCACAAGGTACAAAATCCCCAAAAAAAAGTAATCTCCCAATTTGCAATCAAAATATCCAAATCCAAAAAGCACAATTATTAACATACAGTAGAACCTCGATTATCCGAACTAATTGGTTCCAGGGGTGGTTCGGATAATCGAAAAGTTCGGTTAATCGAGGTTGTTGAATACATGTATAAAAAACCTCGGAAAATAAAAAAAAAAATTATCCATTTTGTGTGTACATATTACTTTACTATAGTACTTATTGTGTATACACATATACATGGAAATAAAGATAATAAATATATTGCATTTGGAAGCCAAAATCGTGTTCAGCCGTCTTGGCGATGTCAATTGGCCGCCTCGGAGCTGGGGAACCGTGAAGGACCGATGTTATGCCAACAATCCAGAAACGTTTCAAGCACTTAAGGCCAACATCATCCAAGCAACCCGTGAGCTACAGCCCGAAACCATCAACAGGGTCTTGGAAAATTGGTGTGACAGAATGCGCTACTGCAACGCCAGCCGGGGCAGCCACTTGAATAAAGTTGTGTTCCATCATTAATGGGAGGGTGGAAAATTGATTGATTACATATTTAGGAAAAAAATTCCAACTCTGGGAGTTCGGATAATAGAGGGATCGGATGATGGAGGTTCGGATAATCGAGGTTCTACTGTACTCAAATTAATAGCGGGTGCGGTTTTTGAGTGGAATGATCACTCAATCCCCAGTTGTTTTTGAGGATATTTTGTTTGTAAATTATGATTTTTTTTGGTTTTAAATTGGGGATTTCCGTGTATGGTTTTACACCCAACCGATTTTGAACTCATTTTGAACAATATCTGTAGGGTAAATTTGATGAATAACCACACCATTCTAATATTTTCAAGCTTAATTGATTAGTTTAAAATTACTCGTAATATTGTATGGAATGATTTATTGACTTTAATTTTTTTTTAGTTATAAAAAGATAATTTTGTTCACTTTTGCTTACTATAATAATAAAACGTAATAACTATCAAAATCACTTCGTTCATGTGTGAGAGTGTCAATTTCATTCCCGATGAAAGCAAGATTTTTTCCACTTACGGACTATGTTTTTTTACTTTTTACACTTATTTTTCAGAAAGCGGATGAGTCTGTGCCTTATTCTTAAATGCCGTTCGAAAGCTAAGATATTAGGCCAACTTTTGTCAACTTTGCAAATTTTCCACTACAATGTACCGTTACGAAATTCGGGTTTAATTTTGACATTAAAAGTTGAAATTGACATTTCTGCAAAATTCAAAACGTCTTATCTCGGAAGATACGAAACCGTTCGAAACGTTCGATATGTCCCTTTATTGGAAATTTTGTGTACTTTCAGAAGAATATGAAAAACATTGATTTGGCTAAAGTGGAAGCTAGAAAATAGGAGTTTTTCGTGTTTTTTTTTACAAAAATCACAAAAAAGGCAATTACACCTTAACGGTAAAAGCTAGAGAAATAATTTTGGCGATATTTTTCCTAAAACATGCTGTAGAGTCTACCATTGGTCTATGGCTAACCAGTCGCGGGACACCCTGTATAATTCACAGTTGACCATGCCAGAAACTGTTAAGTATCTGGGGGTCACTCTGGACAAGAAATTACTCTGGTGGTAACAGAGAAAGCAACTAAGGCCTTATGGATCTGCAGAAGTTATGCGGGCAAAGCATGGGGTATCAAACCAGATATAATTCTGTGGATCTATAAGACAATTGTTAGACCAATTGTGGAATGCGGGGCGATAGTATGGTGGAGAAGGGCACCCTCTATAGACGGTAGGCTGAATCTGGACAAAGTTCAGACGCTGGACTGTCTAGCTGTCCTTGGAGCCTTTATCTCCAGCCCTACCGCCGCCTTGGAGGTTCTGCTGAACCTCCCACCACTACACATACACATTGAGGGAGTGGCAAGACTGGCTGTTATCAGACTTAAGGCATGTAATACGGCATGACCACTGAACTCGGTGCAGTTAGGATGGATAAGTACATAATGACAACCTACTTAGTATGCCATCAGACGTTACGTTTTGACACCAAATTCGAATCAGTGACTTGGGCGAGGGAGGACTGGACTGACAATCATATTTTACACGGACGGCTCAAAGACTGATACAGGTTCTGGCGCCGGAATTAGTGGCCCAGGTATTAGTCTTTCTATTCCAATGGGATACCGACCGACAGTGTTTCAGGCAGAAGTAGACGCAATCGAGCTGTGCGCAAGGAAATGCATTGAAAAGGGCTTACTCCAGGCGTTTGGTAAAATCAGAGTGCATGCCAAGCACTGTCTGAGATTATTTTAGAAATCGGTAGGGGCTTAGTCCTAAAGCTTAAATTTAAGTTTGCACCACTTGGAAAATTTTCTAACGGTACTTATCAGGGTTTTTGTCTTGTTTGGGTTTTTTGTGTATATCTCCGCTCCTGATGGTTGGACTTTCAAAAGAAAGACACCAAATTGTTCGGTACAAAATTGCCTTCATATTTTGTATACTGACTGTTCATCTCAAAGCAGTAGATAAAATGCGTGTCAAATTGAAAAAACCCGTTTTGTTAATCAGTTTTTTTGCAAATAAGTCGATAACGATGAATTTTCACGCAATAATTGATCAAAGATGACTTGTAGCTTATTGAATTCCCTACAATCCAGAAAAAAAATTAAATCGAAACGATCATCCACAACCGAGATATGCCCAAGAGAAAGTCGACAATCTGAGATAGCAATACATTCTACGGGTATGTACCAACATTCAGTTGGGCTTTACTTGGCGGCCAATTGTCTTTCGCTGCAGATAGAGAGAGATGATATGTTCATTACGCGACACGCTTGTAAATGAAAGTCAATTTTCCAAACTTCGGTTTTTTTTTCGAAATAGTTTTGTTTGTTTGTTTAGTTTCGCCATGAGTTTTTGTTTCGTTTGTGTGAATTCCTTAAACGAAGGTGATGTTGTTGAAGTGAAAAAACGAGAGATGCATTGAACGTGGTCATAGGGAGCATGAAGAAATTTTGAGAAATGTGAATAGTGTTCTAATGAATCAATCATGTCGAAAAATTCAATAATTCAACAGTAAGCTGATTTTATTTTTGACGAGACCACAATCTTCAGAGGTATAAAGCAGGAGGCATTGTTAGCCAATTAAAGAAAAAAGAAACGATTTGTTGATATACTATACTGCAAAAGTATTTAAGGAATCCTGGTTTCTTAATATCCCAGGCTGTAGAGGATGCGGATACACAAATTGCTCAAACGGCTTTACGCATGTCGTCCAAGTTTGACTCAATTTTCATCGTTGGAGATGACGTTGATCTGCTGGTTATATTGTCAGGTATTGGATATCATGTCGAGAACGTCTATTTTAAAAAATGGAGCGAGGATACGAAAATACAATTTTGTATTCATCAACAGGTTTCAAACACCAAACTTTTTCAGAGCATATACTTTTTCTTCACGCCTTCACAGGGTGTGATACGACTTCGGCCGTTTTTAGATATGGGAAAACTAGGCTTCTGTCCTTTTTAAAGAAGAAGGAACATACTCGCGTTTTACAATCGCTTTTAAAGCAGACTGCTCAGATTCAAAGGCTATATGCACTATCGGAAAGAATGTTTTGATTGCATTGTACGGAGGTACACGTAACGACACATCACTAAGCGATTTCCGCTTCAAACTTTTTGCTCGCGCAGGAACGAAAATTAAAGCGGATCTTGCTGCTTTGCCCTCCACCGAATCAGCCGCTGATCATCATTCCTTACGAACGTACCACTATATACAGACATGGCTCGGCAACGTTTTAAAACCAGAAAACTTGCGCTGGAAGCGAACCCAGGTGGGATTGGAGCCTGTGATGATTTCGGTAGAAATCATTCCTTCATACTTCTTAAATACTATTTCTTGCTCTTGTAATAAAAACTGTGGGACAGCATGTGGTTGTATGAAGGCAGGGCTCGCATGTACCAATATCTGTAGAACTTGTTGTGGGAAAATATGCTCAAATGTCGCAGTCATAACCGAAGACATAAATTATGAAGATTGCTACGATGACATTTATGATCTTCCAACTTTGGTCCCCCTTCCACAACCAAGTAGATTCTACTGAAGAAGATAATAAAAACGTACCCTCATCACTAAATAAGCCATCCAAAATAAAAAGAAAGTAAATTACTTTAACCCATTGGTGTACTGCCAGATTTTCGGGAAACCTTCAAATTCAATTCAATTTCCGCTACTGTATTACAAATACCAATTTCGAAGCCTACAGGGGTAGCTCAAATAAAGAGCGCAACTCACCATCCTAACTGCATCTGCAACAAATTATACCTATAAGTATGTATAACACATAATTACTTCGGAATGCTCACCTTCTTTCGGGTATATCTCGGCTGCGGCTGATCGTATCGACTTAATTTCTTTTCTGGATTGTAGAGAATCCAATAAAGTACAAGTCCATTCTTATTAATTTTTGCGCGAAAATTCACCGTTATCGACTTATTTGCAAAAAACTGATTTGTAAAACTGTTTTTTCAACTTTGACACGCTGTAACATTTTACCTACTGCTTTATAGTGAACACTCGCTATGCCAAAGATGAAGGAAATTTTGTACCAAACAATTCGGCGGCATTCTTTTGGAAATGCTACCATTAGCAGCGGAGATATACGCAAGAAACCCAAACAAGACAAAAACCTTCATAAGTACCGTTAGAAACTTTTTCAAGTGGTGCAAACTTAAATTTAAGCTTTCTGACTAATACCCTATCGTTTTCTTAAATAATCTCAGACAGTGCCTGGCATGCACTCTGAAGCCCGATTTCACGACGGATCGCCTGAAGTATGTAGCTACAAAAACAAGAAAATATGTAGCAATATTTACTGTCACATCGAAGCTCGTGTGGGGTTGTCAGGAAATCCTCCAACAGGTTAGCTCATGTAACAGTCTATTCTTTTCTGGGTACCTGGGCATTCGGGTGTCGAAGGTAAGGTAAGCAGGCCGATGAGCTTGCAAGGAGAGCATCCGCCACTCCTCGGCGGCCCACATTCTTTGTGAATGTGAGAGGCTAGCAATGCGCCGCTTGGAATGCTTTGGCATTATGTTCCCTTTAGAGGAGGATATTGTCTCCTTGAACATGGGGCAGCTTAATCGGTTTATCGAAAGAAGTCGGTTAGATGAGTTCATCTAACCCATAGCTTGGGTAATGGCACAATAGACCAACGGTCGCAGTGCCCAGGGCTACCTTATTGCCACAGCCCACAATAAATCTAATCTAATATTTGAGTGAGATCATAGTCCGTTACATAGGTCGTGAGTTTGAAAAACATCATATAAACTGAATTTGCTCACGGTGAGACTCGAACCCACGACCCTATGTTGCGAAGTTGATCTCACTTAATCCCTACTCCCAACCAGACTACAAATTCTAAATTCTTTTTTTAGTTTCCCTAAAAATCAAGGAAATTATCAGTTAAGACAACTGATAAAATCAAATTGGATCAATTCCGAAATTATAACTGCGAGTTCTACACTGGTCTCGTTATAATTTCCATTAATCAAACTTCAAGTACACATGCTAATGCAAGTTCATTCATTTTTCACTCCCATCACCTTCAGACGAACTTTGTGTACATCATTTTTCACCTATCCGAAAATAGCTTCATAATAAAGACAACTAGCACTTCTATTGACATTTAATTTTCTGCCGTGCCATTAGTGAAGTCAGACATAGACACTCCAGCGCATTATAGGCTTAACTTTCGCCATCTATTTCAAGATCAGTACATAATAAACTTTTTTACTGTAATAAATTTATTAAATTCCTATATTGATTCTAATACATATCGTTCTTTTCCATTTATTTGATTGAAGTGCGTTTGTGTGTGCCCTTGGCTCAATGTCCACTTCGCGTCGTCCTAAGTACCTACAACAAAGCAATGATGGACGGACGTTTCATCCGTTTCAGGACGAAAACTGTTAGGCAGCCGCCTCTTTCCGATATAGTTAGTGAAGAAGACTCTGGAGATATACACAATTATTGTACCTATATGTATGTAGGTCTACTCTATACAATTGGCCATAAAGCAGAGGCAAACAGTCGCAGGCTATAAGGCATAGGTACATGGGGTACACATTTCCCAGGGAAAGCTTATATAGCGGGTTTCTTCCGCACGTTTTTATGAGAATTCGCACAAGAACGTCGCCGCTGCTGGCTGGTTGTATCAAACACAAAAACAAGAATCGAACAAATATGGAAAAGCGTTGAGCCTACTCCGCTCCGGGAGCAAGACACGAAGACTTTTCCACATACTTATATTTATAGTGTATGGCACATATATAACATCTGAGCATACATATTTTGAATTGAGAATTCAGAATTGTGTTAGATAGTGTCGAAGACGGTTGTTTGTGGGCGGAACACGCACTTAGGGACAAGCCATTTAGCATTATCTTATAATTTCTCAAGTGGGTGTCAAAGATTTCGGCGAAACTGTAAAGTGAAAAAAAAATCGCATCGCATAAAACTTATCAGGCTAATATGGATATAAAAATCAATTGTACGTGAATATTGTTTTAATTGAATTAAGCAATAATGATAAATTTGCATGAAGAAGAGCGCGTGTCTGTTTTCTTGTGCCCTCCTTGTGAATGACCTTTTTCATGCCTCATTTTTTAATTATCCCTTCCCTTTGTCGTCTTTTCAGATAACTTGCGTTCAGCGTGGAGCAACCGCATCAAGTGATAAGCTACAGCATCAGCATCCTCCGATTCGCAACGCGCCGCCACGTGAAACGTTTCGTTTGGAAGGAAATCATCGTGGGTCGTCGAAATGAGTAAACAGGATGACAATCGAACACGGAAACTTTCGTTTCTGGGATTCAATACCAAGGTAAGAATGATATTCGTGCACATCACTCACGTGTGCGTTTAGAACCATACTCATGGTCAGTCATCCGTAAAACCGCACATCATGTACTATGGTGTATGCCAGAACTGACAGGACTCCTGTTTAGTCAAGGGTATTCGAGGAAGCTAATCTCTTATCATGCCATATGCTCCCGAAAGCTCTGTCTTACTCCTTTGAGCCAAGAGAGAGAGAGCGCAAAAGCACATAAAAGTCATAGAACTCTCACCGGAGTGTTGTTCGGGTTTTCGAAAATCCAAAAACACTAGTTGCATGCTCGAAAATATATTTTTGCACTATACCTACGTAAAAACGCTCCACCACTATACACTACAGCTTCTTCGGTATATGGAGGCAATAGCGTGTACTACACCGTGTGCACAGCACATATACAAAATATCCTTGAATTTGAAGTTTTTATTACGCCCGAATCCCGGGTCCAAGTTTTACCATCATCATGTACAGAAAAGAAATCAATAAACGTGTGTATGGTGGTCAAGGTTGACTCACATCGATTTTCTGCATGCAAAATGCAACGAGACAATGAGTTTTGTTTTGGGAGAGGTACAAGAGTGGTATAGCGAAACAGCAAGAGCATTGGGATGCATTATGCATGTGGTTTGTCGTCGGGTCTTGAGACAGAAATGGATAACTGTTGGCAAAAGGAAGTGAAGAGTGGAATTTTATAAATGTGGTTTTAGGCTTTGCATGGGAGAGGAGAGATGAGAGTTTTTTATGTACAGGAAAAGATTGTTTCTTACGGAAACTTTAACAATGTTTCATCCCGGAATGAGTTGAAATTTTAATTTAAGGAAGTTGGTGGTTCCGCAGGAAAACGACCCTAGGTGGATGAAGTAAATATGTTTAATATGCTCGAAAACTAAATCATTTAGGTATCGTTTGAAAACCCACGTCCGCTACCGACTTTTCTGCGGAAGGAGGATCAAACCATGGTTTTCAAACTAAACCTTAAAAGTCCTAACGGAAGGGCTCTACCGTGGCGCGAGGTACACATTAGCAAATCTACTTTCTCAGTTGATGGTATTGATGGTCAAACTTCATCTCTCATCAGCCCGAAACTTACACTCGTATAGGCTAGAAAGGTGACCAGACTCACGAAGACCCAATGCTGTACATACTTACGTAATTCGGTTTTCAGGCAAATTTATCAGTCATACTAGAATTTTTGGCAATTCCTAGCCTATACTGGCGTACATGAGATTTGGATATCTTCAGGTGTTGTTTTGCAGATTGGGTGACTGTTACAGGAACACATCAGGTGGAATTTACTAAACAAATTTAACTATTTAGCGAAAATCAGTATTGTGGTATTTATAGTGATACTATGGGGTTCAAATTGAGCGGTATTATGACACATGCAGGACTAACTTGCTTGCTACCCGATTTTTCTCGAATAAAATCACAATCATCTCGGACGATCTTTCGGTATTACTTCGAATATTATTGTATGCTGCAGGCAAACCACTCACCGAGGCCTATTTTTACCGCAACTTCTCCAGTGTGGGAACGATTCCTAGCATTTGCGCTTGGAATTGCAGACGAACTTTCAATTTGAAGTTTACCCCAACCTTCGAGGATCGAACTTTCAAGGCGAAGAGCGTATTCTGCGTACTCATAATCTTTAGGCGATTCTACCTAAACATATATTCATCTCAGTTCTTCCTAAGATTCAACTTCGATTAAATAGGTATACCAACATTAAGGTGGGGAATAGTGCCACGATGTTCGATGAGCTATATTTGCTTATCTGTGCCAAACCTATTCCTCCGGAATGTCAGCTAAACAAGCAGAATTAAAACAATTTTAAAACCTGCAAGCGATAGCTCCTTTTTTTATTTCCCCTGTGTCGAAAAAAAAATAATCATTGATCCCCTCCCCCTCCGAAAAGCTATCTACGCCACTGGTTCTCCTTAAAAAAAAATCATCAGCATGTGGAGCACAAACCTATGTTTTATCACGAAAAGCTATAACAAGGAAGAGTACTCGAAATAAGATTAAACACATAAAACAAAAGACCGATTTCAGAAATTTAAGATTTCTATAACTTCCGAAAGCGGACCTTGAAACTTGGACGAAATGTGCGTCAAGTATCTCTAAAAAAGTGCAAAATTTCAGAAATTTCTGTCGATTCTGAGTTATGGAAAATTAGTGATTTCCAAACATAAAAGTGCGATTATCTCGCTTGACAATTGGAGCCTTGAAATTTTCGTCAAATATGAACAGTACGGTACTCTACCAGTTACTTAAATGTAAAAGTTTTTCGCTTACGAATTTCCGAGCTATGGACAATTTGCAATTAGAAAACTCAAAATTTAGATTTAGACAGCCAGAGAAAATGTGTGCGCCAACTTTCTCTACAATTTCAGAGAGATCGAGAAGGGTTCCCGAATTATCGAACGAATTGAACGATTGCCAAACTTAAAAGTGCGATTATCTCGCTAATACATTGATAAATGTATTGATCGCACATTTAGACCTTAAAAGCAGACAAGACTGATCACAGGCCTCATCGAGGAGCTTATTATGTAGTGAATTAGTTTTCATTGTGTGGCTTGGAAAATTCTGTACACTTTGCTGTAAATTTCCCAATGCTGTACAACAGGTCAAAATGCTGTACTGTACAGCAAAATGCTGTACGTCTGGTCAGCTTAGGCTAGATCCATGCCAAGAAAGAAAAGGAAAAACCTTACACAGCGAGCACACTGCTTGTGATACTATAACCTAAGAGGAGAGAGAACCCCGCCCTGAGGGCACCCTCTGGTACACCCTGCTTCGATGGTTTTTCATCCAACTGTTATATCCTTATTATTATTATTATTATTATTATTATTCCTTGAAGCCAGCATGTTACACATCCACCCTATCAGTACAGGGTCGATTCCATGCTCGTTTGCCGCATCACAGATGCTGGTAAATGAGGCGTTATCGAACGCCCCTTGCATGTCGTTATTCCCCCCATTTTTCTCTTGAAGTAAGAAGTGCAAATATTAAATTCTGTTATTTATGATGTAATAATGTCATTTAAACTCAATTTGAACTATAAACGATAAAAATTTCGGAGATTTTTCTAGAAAAAGCCGTGAAGTTCGGAAAATGGGTATGCCTAATTTCGTCACATTTTATAACACCACCTAATCAACTGAGATTTGATCCTAGGAAATTCAACCCAGTTTTATTTCCTTTGTAATAGTAAGGACTAAGTATGAGTGACTTGCAAACGTCTTTCTAAATAGATTTGATCAAAAAAATTACGAAAAATTTAGAATTAAATGATTTTTGCCTTGAAAATCCCTATTTCTTCCCACTTATTTCCCTAAATCTGCAGACTAATATCGAGGTAAAATCTGCCAACAAAGTGCTTAATATTTCCCCAAAGATATTGGAATTAGAAAATTCGATCGAAATATCTACTAGATAAACACAATGCAAATAGCGAAGCAAAAAAAGAAGAAAATAAGGGAGAAACACGTTTGTACTAATACCACCTCAAAATATATCTACTTAAAAACGTTTCCAGTATATCTAAAAAAATTATTTTGATGCTTTCATTGTTGAAAAGTTGCAGTAAAGAATGGATATAATGATTTTACCGATAAAAAATTTACTTTTTCTAAAAAATAAAATTTTTTTTCTCAGTAGGTCCAGCCAGACCTATTGGGTATAGAATATGCATATTGTAGTAGGTGCCGACAGAAGGGTTAAGAGAGCAGGAAAAATCCCGTCAGGCCCTGGCGATTTGTAGCTGTCGAACGAATTTAGTGCCCACTCAACCCGTTCTAACGTAACTATTCTGCAGACCAGAGACCAGTCTCTTGAGTGGCGACTGCTAATGGTCTCCCTTAGAGTTTCGCCCTGTCTGCTACCTGGAGAGTGCATGTCAAGTAGAAGATTGATGGTTTCCTCTTCACTCTCCGTGAACGTTCCGTCCGGTAGTCTTAGATTGCCCAGCATTTGGCTACTGTCTTTAGCGAGGATTCGCTTTAGTTTGGCCGTAGCCTGTGTGGAGTTGGTTTCTTCACAAAAATGTCTCCATGATGATTTTTCTGCAGATCTTATGTCCTTTTTGAGGATTCTTTGGGCCTGTTGGTATTTGTCAAGTCCGTGGACAAAATTTGTCTTCCGAGCCCTATTAAGGAGTTTCCTTGTAACCCTTCTCTTCTGCGCCAAGTCCGGACTCCACTAAGGTGTACTTTCTTTCTTTGGTAGGCGCATTGGGCAGCTTGGTCGTAGGCGTCTATACTATCCGATTGGTTAGCAAAAGTGTCGCTTCCTCAGCCGCCTGAACAGATTTGATTAAGCGGCTTGGTGGCGGTAAGGTAGTCTGCAAAATTTCTTTATATTGCGACCAGTTGATTCTGCGGGGATTTCGAAAAGGTTTCCTAGGTGTGTGACCTAGGTTCAGTTCGAAGTCAATGCGACGATGGTCCGGTAGTGTGATGTCCCTGGAGACCTCCCATTTGTGAACCAAGTTTGTCAGACCTTTAGAAACTAATGTGATATCAATCACTTCTCTCCATGCTATTGTGACAAATGTAGGCTCATTGTCCTTGTTGAGAATCTCGAAATCAGTCGTAACTAGATGGTGAGTTCGGATCCTCTTGAATTGAAGTTGGTAGTACCCCAACCTACATGATGTGTGTAGTCTACCGCTTTGATGAAGCTCACTGTTGGAACTTCAGTACTGTCATATGGAAAGTATGCCGAAATTACAAGGATTTCTTTCATAGTTCTCTGGCCCTGTACGACTACTTTAATCACAGTGGTGTCACCATCATCGCTCATCAGTGATGCCTTTAGGTCACGGTTGACCACAATGCAAGAGCGAGGTTTATCGCCCCCCTGCAGCATGCCGGAAATTTAGACCTCTATTTTTTTGCCAGTAGCATCAATCCCAAAGTTCTTGGATTAGGCAAAGTAATGTCTTGTAAGCATTGATTCGATTACTGATGAGTACAGTGGCCGTTATACAATGTTGCAAATTTTATTGAGAGAGGGAACATGAATAATTGGGCATTATTTATGTTTCCCTGTTCGCGCCTCCTTTCAGAAAATTTGGATCTGAGACTTTCACGGTCACTGATCGCAATCCGAAGTAGAGGTGGCCGACTCCTCGTTGTTGAATCATAGAGTCACCTCTGATTCAGGGATGCCAATTGTCAGGAACATACCTGGCAAGTCAGTGCGTTGTCCTGGTTTGCTGTCATACAGCAACCACGACCCAGTCCGAAGTTCATTTTGGACTTCCAACTGTTGAAGCACTTCAGGTCCCCTTCTCTCCTCCTTTGGGAACCAGATGAAGCACTTCTTGACTACCGGCAGGTCACTAATCTTTTAAAGGATTAGATTTGCGCCTTCCCAGTTTAGGTCGGCACAGTTATTCCTTACCCAGGTAGCCGTTGGTTCGTCGGTTTAACCGGACCATGCCCCGGTATACACCTACCAACTGGAAGCAGAGTTTTTTCACCCTGCGTGGATGCGGTCCTCACAGCTGCCAAAAGGTCCTTCCGAAGCTGTTCGGTCCATTCGCTTCCGTAGCCTGCAGGGTGGGCGTCGTCATATAACACGCACCCCTCGGCTTCGAGAGCTGTGGCCGCCCTTCGTCGTCTTGTGCTTCTTATTGGCCGTTTTTCTAGTTCTGGTTTGTCCCCTGAGCGCTGCCGTTTCGGTTTACCCTTGACTGCAGAACTATGGCTAGAACCGGCCTTCGAATTGCCCGCGATTACTTGTGATTTTACCCATAGGTAATTTACGCCCAGCAGGTTGCTCCGAAGGGAGTTTGGTGCCAGGAATGCTGGCAGATTGGGCCTGCTGCGCGATTGGTTCCACTACCCTTAGAATTGGTTTTAGGAGAGGCCGAGACCTGACTGAGGCTCAGATTCTCCATAGATGTGCTCAAGGTCGCCCTTTCGCACTTGGACTGATCTTTAAGATCGGAGTTTTGATTGTTGTTTTTTTGAGTGGCTGCTGGGGACTGATCTTTAAGATCGGAGTTTTGATTGTTTTTTTTTAGTTGTTCATGAGTGGCTGCTATGGCCTGTTTTAGGTAAGGGGATAAACAATCAATCCTGGCAGAACCCCTTTTGCCAGGACAAGGCTAGTTGAAACTGGGGAGGGGGGGGGGCGCCTGGTACCCAGAGTCCACCGCTTACGGGTACATATTAACACCTGTGACCATCGGCACGGTTGTTACACCTTGGCTTGGGGTTGGAAAATCTTAGTTCGCTGCGTTTCAATTCTGGTCAGTGTGTCAGTATGTGTCCTCTCCTGCGGTTGTCCAATTGTCCGTCATTTTGCAGTGTTAAGCCCTCGCACCGCGTCAAGGTGTCTCCCACGCGGGGGAGATCTATACTTAGGCTACCTAAATTCGCAAAAAGCCAGATAAACCACGAGTCGAGTGAATGCTTAATTTTAAACAGTCCATAGGACTGTGGCTCACTTGTTTGAGTCGCACTCTACGATGCTAGTAATCTAGAGGTCCGGAGATCGAATCTCGGCGTTGTCCAAAATTTCCGTACATGTGCGGATAGGAAATATATAGTGCTTGCAACATTATACAGGGTGTCCGGAAACTGCCGCAAAAACGCACGGGATTGTGATTCCTCATGTGATTTCCAGCAAAAAAGTTGTACAGAACATACCCCCAATTCTTAACCCTTAAGCTGCTACAGGCATTTGAAGATTTTTGAAAAAATCATTTTCTTGCACGACTTTAAGCTCAATATCTCCAAAGCTAGACCAGCTAGAATAGTCCCAATAAATTTACCTAAAAAATAAAACAAATCACATACTAAACTGGTTAAGAGGTTTCCTTTTTACAGAGCTTCAAAGTCAAATTTGTGTGATTTGACCCAAAAACAAATTATTATTTTTCCATCTCAATTTTCTCCAACTTCTGCCAAAGTGAGGTGCTTGTACGATTCTTTTAAAAATTGGCGCATAGTCTAGTCACGATCATATCTTTCTTACATCATTTTCTAGCTCCATTATTTCTAACAGTTTTACTACCGTAAGTGCAGAAAACTAGGGTTAATTTTGGCTCGATTTCCACATAATTTGAATAGATTTTACCAATTGCAGATATTTAGGGGCAGTCTGAATTGAATTAAATTGAATTCGAGCTAAAAGTAAACCTAGTTTTCTACATTTAACGTTTAAAAACTGCTGAGCTAGAATAATTTGGCTCTATTTTTTGGAGTATATGTACAATATTTGCACAGGGGCTCTCTATTTCCCATCCTACCCGTAATCTAAGGTCACTCACGTTCACTTTCAGTGACACAAAATCCTGTTACAAACAGCTGATAAGAAAAACATAATTAGTATTTGTACCTTTCTAATTCCCATCTATTCTTCTATCATCCTATTCATTTCCAAATGACTGAGCCAATTTACTACGCACCGTGAACGACATAATACCCTCAGCTTACAATAAATCAATATATTGCTGCCATTGTCCATAATTGAATGGAGTGTCCCATAACGTATAGAGACCAAGTAGTAATGGTTTTGTCTATATTAGCCAATATAGCGAGCTTATGTCCGGAACATCGCCTCTTCTTTCATGAACATCCACCTGAAGCGTGAAGCATGCATGCTGTACTCTTCTTGTTTGCTTATGCCTTGTTGTGTGCCATCATGAAGCAATTCCCGTGTAAACCCCGGATGCACTTCTTTATTTTGTCAAGCACCACATAACCGGAGGTGCATGCCATACACTCTTCGCCCTAGACTTGGCGGGGACACTGTGTATAGACGAACTGCAGAAAAAAAAAACATAAACAGAACCTTGAATCCGTCACAAGATGCATATAGTTGAGTCAGTTGAACGTCTAATCCTTTTAATGAGATTAAGATACTACTCGCATACATAGTTGGGCTAATACCCTTTAGGTAATGTCCTCTTAGCGGATGAATGTCAGTCGGGCTGCTGCCGAGTAAATAATCACAGAAGAAAGGTAGAATAACCTATCCATGTCCTAGCTGTGTAGGTACATACTATGTATATCGTCAGCCCAGCTAGCTCTGACTTATGACGATATGGCGTGCAGTGAGTGAGTGAGTGAATGTGTTTCCGGGTTGAAAAGGAACGTCCTGCAATATAGCCTTCGGTATGCACGAGTATAGTGTCCGGGTGAATCGTCCTTGACCTGAGCTCAGCACACCGTACACCCAGCACCATAGAAAACTTGGTGAATTCATCCTTCCGAGGCGAAGCATCCCTACAATATTGCTTATCGTTTGCCATTTTTGGGAATTGGACGATACGCGGCAACGAAATGGAACGATGTTGATGATGACGACGAGCGCAGATTGAGCTACACTACCATCATATAGCATTGTGCTGAGGAGAGTGTGCGTGCGTACATTCTGGCTGGTGATCCTGGACGTATAAAAAGGATACACTACACACGTTACATAATCTCTGGCTGACGTTAACGTGTCCCGGCGAACTTTCCCCGCGCTTAAATTCTGTAAAGTGTATATAGAAATATTATGATTTTCAAGAAAAAAGCAAAATGCAGTCTTGTATAGCTTAAAGTTTTCACTTTTTTTTTCGTTTACCTCCGGGGAAAGTGTACTGTCTTCATTTCCGAACCGGAAACATTACTACATCGAGGTAAAGAGTCATGTCGTGTCTTCTTAGTTCCTTTTATTGTGGCACTACGAGAAATATTCTCTCTCTTTCATGGAGCATTTAATTGGGAAAGTTCACACCAAGTGATGAGGTGTGTGTGTGTGTTTTGGCGTAGGATTCGATGCATTTCCTATTCAGTTGCATGGGAATCCCCGATCGGAACGGGATTATAATTAAGCGTGTGACCTCTCAACATTTATTGTATGCAAAAAATGCGGGAGAAAAATGTAAAACATCTTCGAATTTGTAAAGAAATTTTTGAATTGTGTGTGGTTTATTAAACAAGTGAAATTTAAAGGGAATTATACTCCTTTTGATCTCTATACGTAGTGGATTCAAAATAATTTCAGTGAGTATTGTTGGAAAGAAAAATGTGTCGAGATTTTCGGATAATTTTGTGAGCATGTCCATTTTGAGTAAGATTTGTGGATTTTGTGCATTAGATAAATAGAAAACTTAACTGATTTTAAGTGGACTCTTTGTCTTGATTCAGAATAGAAAATATTTCACAAAAACGAAATATCTTCCAAATCAATATCAGATGAAATTAAAGGTTTAAAAAAATCTTAAATGTAACTAATTATTTCAGTGCAACCTAACAAAAAATCATTTTCTACCTTCTCCGTAAAAATTGAGTGAGAAATTAATAATTTTTCTAGAATTGAAACTTATCAGGATGTAAGTTCATACAAATTGTATGCTTCCGAAAATGGCATCATATCTAATAGTTAGAGGTACGGAAATTTCGCAAATAAAAAACGGGAATTTCGCATAAACTAATTTTGAAAATTAGAAATTTCGCTGAAATTCGCATAAAAACGTAATTTTGAACATTTTGTTGCTGTTAAAGTTTATTAAACTAGAAATTCTAGGGAATCACAATGATACGAATGTTCAAATAGCAAAAAAAAATCGACTAGGAAGTAGTGTGTCTGACAACTGAATCATACGAGTTTCGAGAAATGTTTTTGACAATACATACGCCTCTCAAGAAGTCACAGTAAAAAGAGAAACTTCTGAGGCAGAACTCGCTAGTACTGTTTCCCTTATTCTATGTACAGTCCATTTCAATTTTGGGGCTCGTCACACCACGAGAAAAAAAAATCGCATCTATTTCGTAAAAACGAAATTTCCGTACCTCTACTAATAGTTATCGAAATATCTATATATGTATGGAGATGGCGTTGTTCCGGGGCACGTTGCTTTCTTAGAAATCAAACTCTGTAAGACACATAGTCCAGGTTGGTTTTGTAACTGATTGGAATTGATAAATGTAACGACTTAATTGATTCACGTGTTTCCTTACCGATTCGATTGCTTCCTACTTTTTTCTCCCATATAAATTTCAAATGACGTAAGTTCCCAATTTATCATTAACAAGGTTTTGACGCAGCGCCCTTTAATTGAGGGTGTCATATATCAGTCGGTGTCTATAAATGTATTTTGTCATAATAACATATTCGAAAACTTTCTGAAGTTCAATGTTAATTGATATTTTGATTTCTTTGGCGACTATATGAGTACACACTAGTGCTAGTATCAATGTTCCATATTTGCCATGTACGTATATCAATCTTGAATCTCTATACATTCAAAATCAAGGTCAGGACACACAGCTAGTGCTAGGCTAGGCATACTGTACAACACACGACGAGACTTTTAACAATATTTACGGTGATACATATGTGTCGGTATGTATAGTACCTAAAACAGGCAAAAATATAACTTTCAATAAAATTCGATTGATCGATGGTTTTGATTCATCCCAAACATGTATGTATCTAGTGAATTCGCATTGTGTTTTAAAGTTGCCATACACAATGCAATCGATCGTTAGATAAACAGTCAATTTTGATCGTCAGTTAGATTGGATAGTGTATGCATGCATGCAATTTTGATCTGTCGATATTTTGATGCAATTGCCATAGAATTGATTGTCAACTTTCTAATCAACAGAAACGAGACCGACTTCTAATCGTACGAATAGCACGATGAGTGTATACCCTATACCCATGAACAGACCTAGAAGGCACGCAAAACCCAAAAATTCTATTTCATATTTTTTGTAGGAGAGGGAGGGGTAGATGGTTCGGACCTGGCACATATTTAATATTATATGAAGGCATCCAACAGCTACCGTTTGATACTTATTATAGAAGTTTTTCGCGACATTCTAGCAAAAGATATGGCTGAATATAACTTTGTAGGGGAGGTAGGGGTAGGGGTAGTCGGACGTTCTCCGCTTTCCACCAACTTCAAGCATATGTCATAATTAGGCATTCATGAAAATTTCAGATCGCTAGCGATATTCTGGTGGAAAATATGGGCGAATTAAACTATCACGGAAGGGTAATTTGTATGGGAGGGAGGGGAACCCTTGGTCCGATTTGTCCCATTTTCAATACCATCCAAGCTTTTATCAAAGCAATCATCTGACCTAAATTTCAAAACGCTAGCTTCATTATTTCGGAAGTTATCGTGCGAACTGACAGACAGACAGACGGACATGGCTTATTCGAATCAGGGACCGACCCTGATCATTTATATACATACTTTGCCATACCTCCGGTGGCTCCTTTGAGGTGTTACATAAATCGTCGTAACAAAAACAATATACCCTTTACCATCTTATGGGTATAGGGTATAAAAAAAGTGTCAGTGTACATTGGGTGAATTCAGATTGTAAGACGAAACCGGACGGGTAAACTTGCAAGACAAGAACCATCGTTCTTACAATGTGAAATGCACAATGCTTGTCTGCTGGCCACTACAAAAGTAGTGTAAAGTACTACAAAAGTAGTGGCCAGCAGACAAGCATTGTAAGAACGATGGTTCTTGTCTTGCAAGTTTACCCGTCCGGTTTCGTCTTACAATCTGAATTCACCCATTTAGTGAAGTGTCGATAATTTTTTTTCGTAGGAAAGTATTTTTTAACGGAAATTTAAGTGTAGAAAAATTGAATTTTCCAAAACATTTTTTTTTATCGTACGACCAGATGTATAGACATATAGATGTATACACAGACTTGAGATATTTTCATTTCAATCGATCGTCAGATAAATTGGACGATAAATCGCATAGTGTATGGCGGCTCTAAGGCACATAAGTCAAGGCGATATATAGTTCACAGACAGTATACTTATGTACTAACAAAAAGCATGATTGCATTTTATTTACATAATAGAAATCACGAGGGATTCATCTATTTTCCCTCCCTCTGTTTACTGATTCGCCACTACGTAACCTTTCCCCTTGAGAATTCTATACCTACATTACTACATATATTTACGATATGTCTGTTTCAGAAGCAAAGCATGCTATTTTCAGCGTCGAAGCATGCAAAATACAATTAAATTTTATCAATAAAACTTAAAGAGAGATGATGACCGCTGATGTTTGTCCCCATACATATGTAAACATTTTGCCGACTTTATTGAAATGCGACGTTTGTCGTAAACGGCCCGCGAGGCCTTTCGTGTACGTACGCCTCAAAAAGCGTTGATCAAAACGTGGCGTGTCTTTGATTAGACCAAAACATAAATACAGAATCTCGCGCGTGACCAACTGTATACACTTGCGTAATTGATGTTAATAATTTTCAATTTAAATATTGTTAAGGGATTTGTTTGGTTTGATTGAATGGCGTTGGAGAGAAAACGGAAAATACGAGTCTTTTTCAATTGCTAATAAAAATAAAATGTAGTGGATGACTTTGATAAATGGCCACGACAAAATCGATAGAATGGGCGCAAAAGTGTGATCTGCGAAAAATAATTGTAATAAGAAAAAATAGATCGTAGTTCCGGCTAGCCAGGAATTGAAGAAGAAGAATATGTACATTTTTATTTAGTTTATTCAATGTCAATTCTGAAAGTATTTTTAGAGTTTACGCAATTTTTTTTAGATGCGACTAAATTTTAATTCTTACGATTATAAGAGTTTTTATTTGACTTTGGAAAATATTTTTTTACAGTCGCCCCTCGTTAATTTTAAATGCTCGATACTCCGAAGTGACATGCATATCCCTAGAATAGAACAAAAAAATATTTTAAGTGGTATGTGTAAAAGTATACTTAATAAAATATAAAATGCGCGTAGACATATTAAATAGTGCCACAACATCAGGGTAAATAAAAGTAAATTAAAATATTACTAAAATTTAAATGTTCGTTGGTTTAATTATCCAACACGTCAGATTTTTTTTCTCCTTTGACCAAGGCTGTGTTTTGTCCCTGATGTCACCGCTGCTTATGCAGGAGTCCGCAGGTGGGGCTACAGACCATGACCGGTTGGCTAATCCTCCTTGATGAGGATTGTACTGCCAGTGTATGTAGATTTTATAATTATTAGATTTTTATTTTTTCACTTGTTTTATTTTTATACGAATGTCTTTTGTTTATTTTTTTATTAACTGTGCCCAGCCATGTGGCTTTGGTCTTTGGAGGTTATGTATTATAAAATTCAACTGTTTTTGTGTCTTCCATCACGATCGCCCTGAACACGGGCCACAGCACGCCATATCAGTGGCGTAACTAGGGGGGGGGGGGGGGGTGTTAACACTTGCAAGTAGGAAAATAATATAAACATTTTGTGTGAGATATGTTTTTGAGAATACTTTGCATGAAGAATTTTTAGCGTTTATTGATGTTAGGGATATGTCTGGGGAGGGTCTTGGTGCTGCAATGCTTAAGGGTCTCAGGGATGTAGGAATAGAAACTCGAAATATGTGCGATCAAGGTTATGATGGTGGGAGTAATATGAAAGGAAAATTCAGGGGCGCACAGTCATTCGTCAAGCAACTTTCAGAAGCCCCTCTAGCTCTATACTTGCATTGTGAGTCTCATAGTTTTAATTTAGCAGTATCCAGTGCATGTGACATCAGGGGAATCAGTCATTGCTTAGCAATTGTTAATTCTACTCAAGTCTTCTTGAAGACCCCGAAATGAAAAGAAGCCCTCCGAAAAGCTATTGCCGAGGCTACTGATGGCGAATCTCGAGTTCGAGATCCACATCCCACAATATTTATTGAAAGGCACACGTCAATTGCGCGTTTCTGGGACCAGCTCGGCTCCATCCTGACCTCTCTGTCGGTGATAAGTGAATGGGATAATGCGGAAACTGCTGCCGATGCTAAATCCAAATATAATTCTTGTTTGTCTCCACCATTTCTCGTTGCGTTGCGGTGTACCGTTTCCATTTTCGCTGTATGTCAACCTATAACTCGGCAGCTGCAATCGAAAACTATGGATCTCAGCAAGTCCCTGTTGATTGCAGAAGGTGCCATAAAAACCTTGCAGGGAATGCGAGCCAATGCGATCACAAGCTTCAGCCAAATTTTTAATGAAGCTCAATCTCTCTGCGCCACATATGGCTTAGAAATTACTATGCCACGAACGACCGGTCGTCAGACGCACAGAAACAATGTCCCAGCTGATAACGCTGAAGATTTTTACAGACGATCAGTGTATTTGCCATTTCTGTCTACAGCAATAGTCGAAATACAAGAACGGCTCACAGCCCATCGCACTGTATTGTCATGCTTTTCTTCAATTCTCCCGGGAGAAGGGCTTGTTACAGATGGCAAACAATTATTATCGGAGCAGTGCCTAAAAGAGGATAAAGTTCTGTTCGAAACCTACCAATCCGCAGGTTTCTTGAACTTAACTCTACTCCTCTAGAATTCGAATGTGAATTGCTCCAGTGGCACATATTTCTAGAAAAATGTGAAGATACGCTGAAGGCATCTGTGATGTGCTTGTATAATCTGTATTCGCCGCAGGCATTTCCTAACATCAGTATGCTGCTGCATCTACTAGCTACTTTGCCAGTGACTTCGTGCACACCGGAAAGGTGCTTCAACACTCTAAAGCACCTAAAATCATACCTCCGTTGCACAATGTCCGAGGAGCGACTAAACAGGCTCACTCATCTCTACGTTTATGAAGGATTATGCTCCGAGAAGGAAGTGCTAGACTATATTGTCCAAAATGGCAGCCTTAAGAAGCTTGGTTATCATTTTAAGTAAAATATACTTAGGTACTTAAGAGCCGTAAACGTGTTTATGCAGTGTGAGAAATGTACGCATTACACTAATAACGAGTGCTGTACAGAGTAAGTTGTTAGTGTAATGGGTGCATATCTTACACTGCAAGTCCAGATGAATGTAGTTTAAAAAATAATAACATAATTTTAAGCATATGTATTTACAAACTGAATTACAAATGTATGTTACATTCTAAATCCGTAGTTAATAAGAACACTTAAGCAAATAATGTTTGCTTGTTTTGTTACGTTAAATGCTAAGTTAAATTTTAAGCCAATGATCAAACAATAAAAAAATTTCGCAGGAATTAGATAGTTTAACATAAAAACAATGAAAGCAAAGCTAAATACATATTCTAATTCGCTCTACTCTCCTTCCCGTATAAGAAAGTTCCATATCACACCCCCTTATCATACCACTGCCCTCTTATATGCAGTGGCATTCCTCCCAACATGTATAGAAATCGACCAAAAAACCCCCCCTTGGGTGTCCTCTAGTTACGCGCCTGCGTGATATCACACCACAATCATTCCACTGTGTTGCCACTTTGACCAAATATCCTCAGCATGGCATTTGCGCTTAATTTGCGCGAACAATAGAAGGTTATTGCGCCGCGATTTCAGAACATGAACTCATTACGTCCATCCTGGACGAAAGCTAACAGATGACCAACACGACAGATTTAACTGTTCTATTCGTCGAATGTTCAGTGTTAAATCTGGACGTTTCGAATTGTCAAAGCGGACAGTTATATTTTTTGTGAAATTTTAAAATATTAAAATGGTTACAGAAAACTCCAGCCTACTACGATTTTTAATTGTTTGATTATGGTTATTTAATATGCTTTCGACTTACACGGACAATGTGCAAGAAAAATGCAAACGGATCAAAATTTCCCCTATCAGTAACAGCTGACTATTGTGTTATCAGTTCCCAACGCGATATTCTGAATTTGAAATTGCATTTGAAATTATGCATACACCATGCAAGATACAATTTAAAGCAAAAGTCCCAAGAAATATTAAGATAATTAACTATAATAAAAATTAGAACAAAAAAAAACTGAAAAACAAAATGACATACGGGAAATTGCAGATCTTTAGGGGCAGTCTGAATTAAATTGTAATGAATTCGAGTTAAAATTAACCCTAGTTTTCTACACTTAACTTATAAAAACTGTTAGAAATAATGGAGCTAGATTCAAATGATGTAAGAAAGATATGATGGTAAGACTATGCGCCAATTTTTTTTTAAAGAATCGTACAAGAACCTTTCCTTGGCAGAAATTTGAGAAAATTGAGATGAAATAATAGATTGTTTTTATGGGTCGAATCACACAAATTTGACTTTGAAACTCTGTAAAAACCAAACCTCTTATCCGATTTTAGTGCTGTTAGTTTTATTTTTTAGGTAAATTTGTTGGCTGTAATAATCATCTTATTTTGGTATTGTATCTAGCTTTTGAGATATTGAGGTTTTAGTCGTACAAGAAAATGATTTTTTCAAAAATCTTCAAATGCCTGTGGCAGCTAAAGGGTTAAGAATTGGGGTATGTTCCCCACAACTTTTTTGCTGGAAATCACATAAGGAATTACAATCTGGTACGTTTATGCGGCAGTTTCCAGAGACCCTGTATAAAATTCGACTGTAAATGTGTTCGTATCGTAATGCATCTCCTCCTACCTAAACCACTGGATCGATTTTGCTAAAATTTCGTATCTTCGGTCATAGGACTATCATAAAAACTAAATTTCTAAAAGAGGATTAAAAAAAAAATATTTCTTAACTAAAAGTCATAGAATAGTGAAGCACAGTATCAGATAATAAAACGCACCACTTATGTTCTTGGATAGTGGATACATGAAAAATACTGTTCATGAAAATACTCGGAAATGGTCATAATAATACGAGGAGACATGAAACGCCCATTCTTAAAAATTCCCCACAATTAAAGGAATACAGTAAAACTTCGTTATAACGCTCCCGGATATAACGATTTCCCGGCTATAACGCTCTTTTTCCTCGGTCCCGGTCCCATTTACATTAATTACAGGGAATCTGAATTCGTTATAACGCTCCGATTTCCCGGTTATAACGCTTTTTTTCCCAGATTCATTTTCTTAAAGCAATTTCTACATAGTAAAAACCCCAAACCAAACCATTTGGCAAAATTTGTTTCGTTAATTTTGTTGTGCTGATAAATCTTTGAATGCAACGTAACACGATAGTTCTTGATTGATTCACATCAAAGTCAAATTTCCTAGAAAAAGGGAAAGACATAAGGAGTCGATAAGTTACACATTGTGTATCTCATTTCGTCATGCTTTACCTTTGAGTTGTTTACTGCGTGTAATTTGTGTGGATAATAAACATGTCGCGTAAATCGTTTTCTTTAAAACAAAACAATGAACTTATAAAACAGTTCGAAAGGTCCAATTTAAATCAAAAAAGTTTTGCCGCGTCCAAAAATATAAGCGCTTCAACTTTCCGGACCATCTTGAAAAAACGACATGAATTAGAAAACATTCACGAAGGGACAAGCCGTAAAAACTAAAGAGTGCTAAATATGAAGAGCTTGAGTCAATCTTAAAGGAATGATTCCTGCAAGCAAGAAGTTCTAACATTCCAAAGGTTGGACCGATACTACAAGAAAAGGCCCTGTAAGTAGCGAGCTCCATAGGAATCGAAGATTTTCGTGCTTCGACAGGATGGCTGGATCGTTTCAAAAATCGTCATTCCATAATTTATAAGCGGATTTGCGGTGAATCAAGTTCAGTGAACCATGATGCGACTCTTTATTGGAGAGAATCAATTTGTACTCTAACGGCTGGCCTTGCTCCCGAAGATATTTACAATGCTGATGATTTTGGACAATTTTTTAAGCTAAAGCCCGACAAGTCATTAGTTTTCAAAAATGAAGAATGTCACGGAGGAAAATTAAGCAAAGAACGGCTGACAGTGCTGGTGTGTACAAATTCCACGGGAACTGATAAGAAAAAAACCCTGGTCATCGGAAAGTACGCGAAGCCACGATGCTTAAAAAACATAAAATCAATTCCGTGTCTTTACGCGTCCCAATCTCGAGCATGGATGACAGGAGATAGATTTTCAATTTGGATGCAGGAATGGGATGCTGAATTGGAAGATCGCAAAATACTTTTGTTGGTGGACATTTTTGCTGCCCACCCTAAAACTCTAAACCTACAAAACATTAAGCTAGTTTTCTTGCCGCCCAACACAACAAGCGAGCTTCAGCCCCTCGATCAGGGTGTCATAAAAGTTTTGAAGCAAGGCTACAGAAAAAGAATGGTTCAAAAGTATCTTCTAATGATGGATAGCGCTGAAATTCTACCACAAATTTCGGTCTTCGGATGGACATTAAAAAGGAAACGGTCGTAAACTGCTTCAGGAGAGCAGGATTTGGAATTTTGGACCAGCCTGACATTAATGAGGTATGCTTACATATTTTCTTTTAAATATTTCCACAATTTCTTATATGATTTGGTCGAAGATTAATGATGAGTCATGGGATGAGCTCATCGCAGAATTTTCTGATTTAAATGGGTTTGATGCCATCGACGACAACGTCACAACAAATAATAATTCAACGATTGAAAGTATAATTGAAGATCACGTTATCGCATCCACATCCCTCGACACCGAAGACATCGAGGAAGAGGTACCAAGCATGCCAACAACGTTTGAGGTCTTGACTGCAATAAACAACATTCGAACATTTTTTGCCTGTAGTTCGGACATCGAGGAAGAAACTTTTAACCAAATCAATAAATTGGAAAACACAGTATACCGGAAGTCTGTTTCCAGTTTAAAACAACCAGTTATCAATTGATTATATTTGCTTATTATTTCATTATATTATTATCAATCCAATAATACATTTTGTCAAATAGAAGTCGTATGCGTCTATGTAATATATTTCTTGGACTTCCCGGTTATAGCGTTTTCCCGGTTATAGCGCTTTTTCGGCTTTGACCACAGAAGATCGTTATAACGAAATTTTACTGTATATTAACATGTTTTTTTTTTTTATTATTGAAAACAGAAGTATTTGCACTATGAACTATGTATGTTTACCTAAAGATTAAACAATATGCATGTTTGCATAATATGCCAACCTGCGCGTCAAAAAAAAATTTCATTGAACACAGTGTCAGTAACCGTAGCAACGGTGTAAACAATACATTTAAATTGCATTTTCAATGAAATTAATCAACTAGGCTATGATTTGAGTCACCGGATGACGTCATGAAACCTGCGCGTGACGCTATCCTATTGCTTATATCATGGATTTGAAGTATGTAATTAGCAATTTCCCGAAATTTGTGTATTCATCGCCAAGCAAAAGCTATTCAAAAGGTAATATAATTATGTACTATTTTTAATAGTATGCCAATGCCAAATAGCTATCGATTTTCAACGTTGATACGCAATGACAAACATATACACACAGATGCGATAATATGCAACCGTAGTAAATATGTTTGAACCTCTGTTTCACTTAAAATTTTCATCTATCGGAAAAATACTAAACTAATGTACCCTTGTACACATATTATACAAACAATATCGTATGTACAATCAAAATTGCCGATACGGTACTCCACTTTGTCTGAAATTACTTTGATTACAATTCAATGTTATTGTCTCCACCGTATCACACAAATAGGTATGTATTGTTTTCAAGATAAGAACTATTTATCGACGAAATGTGTGAATACAATATTGTTTACCAATTGCGCGTATCTCTGTATCTTTTCTACAATGTATAGTATTCGCTTCTAGCATATCTGTATAAGGCTAGGCGTAATAAATTCTGTGCAACTCTTCATTTTTTGTACTCGTCGTATTGTTCGTTATACACGGTTGGGAAGGAAGTGTGTCATTTTCTAATCACTATACTCGTATATTACGAGTATAGAGATTACAGATGAATTTTATTGTTTCCACAAAATGTAACACTCATCCAGAGGTGTTTAATGGATGAGTGGTCAAAACCGGAAAAAACTTTGGACTTGGACGGAAATTGTATCGCTACTGTATGTAGGTGCAATTGTGAATTTTTCACGAGAACTGAATTATCCATAAGATTTACCGATCAATTTATTTGGAATAAACAAAATCTTTCATTTAAAGTACGATTTTATAATTGAAAAGAAAAAATTAAATTGAAAAACAGAGAATTCTGTGTCCATGAACCAAGATTGATCCTAAACTTTAAAGTTAAACATATTCAATGTTTAACTTTAATGTAATAAATACTCAAAAACGTTCATAATCGTAACCACTAGAGAGTTTTAGTATTTCGGTTAAAATACAGTGAAACCTCTCATAGCCGGACACTCATGGTTTCAGTCTTTTTGTCCGGTTATGGAAGGTGTCCGCTTGTAAGAGGTATCGTACAAAATTCAATATATAAACGTATAGAAGCTTCATTACAATATAAAAAGCCTTAAAATAATACGATGTACTTCATATTTATTATTATTGGTATAAAAACGGGTTTTTATATTCATTTTACAAGTAAAAGAAAAAGAAAGTCTGCAAACGGGCAATTTGCTCAAGGCTTGCAAAAGATTTAATTGGATTTGTTTCTTGAGTCTCCTCGTCACCATCGTCGCAATCGCTTACGTCCACAATGTCTATTGAACCTTCATAACGAGTCTCAATTTCATTATTTTCAGTATGTGGACCGTCAAATCGATAGTTCAAAATTCCCCTAGACTTCGATTGTTTGCACTGCCGAACACATTTTGAAAACTGAATAAGGTGGTCAACGCTATGTCGTCCAAATTCCAAAAGAGTCTGGTTTGTTTGCGAGAATGCTGCCTTTTTAAATCTGGAGGAGGTTGCATTAACTTTGTGCCAAGAGGTTTTGATAAAGAACAAAGCTTCAAGAACATTGATAATTTTTGCTAGATCTAAAGCTGATTTCGTTGTGTCAATTTTTAAAATGATGTTTAGGATTAATCGTCGGTAGTGTACCTTAAAATTTTAGATTACCCCCTGATCTAAGGGTTATTGTATTAGGTGACAAAAAACACGCTGGTGACATTTGTAAAACTTAATTCTCTCGGGTAGGACGCAGCATTATCAAGGAATAAAAGCGCCTTTCTGTTTTGTGTTTTCATTTTACTGTCAAATTGTTGTATCCATTCGGAAAGCGTCGTCCACACTTGCGATTCGACTTCCAATTGACTGGCAAATCTTGGAGGCCAAGCTTCCTGAAAGCTTGGGATCTGCCATACCGATCACCAGAAGCATCTCCTTTTCGCCTGCCATGTTAACACAAAATAAAATTGTCAGCCTTTAAATAGTTTACCACCAGCACATTTTTTCAACTTCAATGAAAGAAAGGGCTACTCTCATCAGTGTTGTAAATGAGTTCACGCTTGTACCTATGTAGTATGGAGGGTAATTTTGCTGTGAATTGATCGACGTCTACTTTCGACGCATCCGAAGCTTCGCCAGTTATACATTTAAGGGCTATACAGGGTGTCCCGCATTAGGTGGTCAATACTGTAAGGGTTGATAGCACAACTTGTTTCAGCAAGAAAATTACCAATGCAATCGGATTTTTTTTACCGTTACCTTGTTATCGCTCTTTTTGTCAAAGTCATCGAAAATCGTGACCTGTCATGCAAAATAATAATTTGCAGCCCTCGTGATGACTTAATCCAAGATTTGATTTCAGTTTCAGAAACTACATAAAATTTCACAAATAAAGTTTTTTCTGTTGCCAACATTATCGCCACTTTCAAGATACAGTTACTCAAACTTAATACAAATTTTAAAATCGATTTTTCATCGAAAATTCAAACAGTAATTTCGTAACGGTGCTTTATACGTACAACTCTGCAAGGTTGACAAAAGTTGCTTCAACATGTTGGCTTTCCAACGGTATATCATTTTTTATATTTACATTGCAGAATTTTAGGGAAACACTCATTGAATGGTAAAATTCAAGGCTTCAGTGGAATAGCTAACAATTTGTCCTTTACTCGAAAAAAGACAAACGAAGGCTATTACTCGTATAATACGGGATAGAATCTCGCTACATTATTTTGACCAGAACTGTAAGATATTTGAAATTTTGTACATTATTTGGCAAATGCAACGGTACTTATAACAGTTAAAATTTAATATTTGCTTTTTATGGCAAATAGACGGGTGCCCCGCTCATAATGCGAGATCTATCAAAGAATATTTGGAATACGAATTTCCCGGAATGTGGATTGGCAGATTTGGGACAGTTGCGTAGCCTGCGAGAAGTCCCGACCTTAGTCCCCTAGATTTTTATTTATGGGGTAATTTAAAAAAAACAATGACTATTCCAAGCCGATTTCCTCCCGGGAACAGCTGCTGCGGCGAATAAATGATGCTTGTGACAACGTAAAGGAAACCCCTCCTGAAATCATTCGGGACGTTTCTTCCATGCGCCGAAGGTGTCGAGTCTGCATACAAAATGGAGGAGGCCAATTCCAGCAGCATTATTCCAATTCATCAAACAGACCCATTTAATCATTAGTTAATATTTTTAGTTTATTGGTTATTTCTCATATTCAAAACTTTATTTTCATTTTTATTTAACAAATTTTTAAAATTGCGATAGTAAAATATAAGAAATAAATGAATAAAATTTCAGTTTGAATACTTCGATAAGAAAATTATTACCTTGTTTTTTAAATCCAATATGTGTAATTCCAAAATCCCGCAATGTAAATATGAAAAGTGATATACCGTTGGAAAGCCAACATGTTGAAGCAACTTTTATCAACTTTGCAGAGTTGTACGTATAAAGCGCCGTTATGAAATTACTGTTTCAATTTTGGATGAAAAATGTATTTTAAAATTTCTATTAAGTTTGAGTAACTGTATCTTGAAAGTGGCGATAATGTTGGCAACAGAAAAAACTTCAGTTTTTGTGAAATTTTATGTAGTCTCTGAAACTGAAATCAAATCTTGGATTAAGTAATCAGGAGGGCAGCAAATTATTATTTTCCATGACAAGTCACGATTTTTGATGACTTTCACAAAAAGAGCTATAACAAGGTAACGGTAAAAAAAATTCCGATTGTATTGGCAATTTTCTTGCTGAAACAAGTTGCGCTATCAACCCTTATAGTATTGACCACCTAATGCGGGACACCCTGTATATGGCACTTCTCTAACCATCCATTGGACGCAGAAAGTCCAGAATTATTGGCTTGGCTTTAATTATTGATCCAGAAATAAGAATGTTTTGGCTTCTAGCTTATACAAATCAATCAGAGCAGGCTTCATCGATTCTTTCTTCCTTCTGTTCCAAGAAAACTTTTACTCTGACTCTGTAATGGACTAGAGTTTGAAGCGAACTGTCGCGCGGGCAGTTATGGCCGTGAAGGCCCAAGGTCGAAACCTAAGAAGGGAGCAAGATACTCTCTTTACCCGACTGCCAGGTACGCACGTTTGCAGACCGTTCAGTTATTGTGAGAAACGGAGGAGGTTCATAAGTGTGGCAGCGGTGACCTGACCATTACTTCTAAAAATGTCGTGACTATGCCCGTTAACAAAACAAGAATAATAACAGAATAGCCAATTGTAAGATAAATCTGTGGGAGTCATCCACTCAAACTATAATTCTTCCTCTTCCACGAACCGCCAATTGCATTACAACCAAAGACTGCTCTCAATACCTTAAATTAGGGAAATCGCCAAAATATTTTTATTTTCGTATGCGAGAAAGTCAAATTTCTGTCCGTTTGTGAGAGGTTTTTTGAATCATATTTACAGAAATATATGGTGTTCGTGTCCGTCTATTAGAGGGTCCGGTTGTTAGAGGTAAATTTGTTCCCGAAATGTATCCTAAAACGTGTGTATGAAAAAATTGTCCGGTTATGGGAGGTGTCCGCCAGTAGAGGTTTCACTGTATAACGATCATTCGAATAGGCTTTGACATTTTCTATGAAAAATTCGCTTGCCTGCCGTACGCAAAACAGTATACCACAATTTTGCATGTTCCAAGAATTCCAGCTGTTTATAGTCAGTCAAATTCACGGAAATACACCTATGCCTACTTGGAACATGAAAAATTGTGGTATACTGTTTTGCGTACAACAAGCGAATTTTTCATAGAAAATGTCAAAGCCTATTCGGACTATCGTTATATTTTCAACGACATACTAAAACTCTCTATATCAATTAAATATCTTCTTATCCTTAAATTCAAAAAAAGACCTTACAAATTTGCAATTTAAGTTAAACTACATAAACTTTCCTGCTTCCTGTTTTGTCACGTTTTCCTCCTTTTTTGAGTTGACACACTTGAAAATCGCTTTGCATATTCAGCTTTCAATCAAGTGCTTCAACTTTTTTTTTGCATGTAATTGTTCAAAGTGCATTCAATTTAAATATATAAAAAGTGAAAATCAAGTTCAAAGTAAAATGTCGCTTTCCACAGGACAGCAGCTATAGTGTTCCTAAAGCTGCTTCTTTTAATTTTATGCAAAAGCGTTTCAATTGATTTTTTTAAAGTCCCTTGTACTCAGGCCGGAAGTTTTTCCAAGGAAAAAATCGTTTGTAAACACAAATTTTTCATTCATTCACACTTCAATAATTTTACAAATGCCCTCGGAAGCACCGCCTATATAGTATAGGCATGTCTCATTAAAAATTAAGACAAAATACGCAAAATCATGAGTCAATTATTCAGAAACAATTAATGTAGGTCAAGTTGTCTACTGGCTTTTCTTTTTGTCATTCTTAAAAAAAAAAAATACCTAATTGACAGACATTGCGCTAATGTAGTTTTAATCATTTTGTTTTTTTTTACGGAAACAAACCTGATAAAACTAATAATTAATGAATTCAAAAATTATTATTATATAATTGGGGAAATTGCACAATCCATTAGTATTATTGAGTCTACTTAATCCCAACATGTTATTGTTGAACGAGAGAGTCTGCAAAAAATATAGTCTTAGTCACGTTCACGTTCTTCGGCTGCTTTATAATCGTAGCATCATCATTATAGCATTATTATGTGGTGTTAAATTCAATGACTATAATTTCCCTCCGTAGCCGTACTAGAAGTATGAGACATATGGAAACGTGTGTAACTAAAATACTGTGTAATGATGATAATTGATAAGCGAATACGAGCTATATGGAGTCTAGGTATCAGCTGGTGATGGATGAGATATCACTTCATGCGTTGTTTGCTTAGTTTTATATAGAATTCTAACTTACAAAAAGACTTATATTCCCTGATGGCCCTGATAACTTGAAATGGAAAAAGAAGTGTCATATAGTCAATGGAAAGGGCTATACCAACAGACCATTTGTTCACTCCATAAGTTGGTTGATACAGGAGCGGACAAGCTAACCATCTACAGGTATACCGTCAGGGGAGCACCTAACCTTTCGGCCTTTATCTCCCGGTCCCTCGAAGTGTTTGGACCTTCGGCTTTTTACTGACACGATGTTGATGCCAGACAGGGATTTCTCAATCCGGGGCATGCACTCACCTTCAGGAACCCAGCCCCGGGGTTGCATCACTAGCTGGATGACTTGGGTAACAACCTTCAGCCACTACGAAGCCAACTCCTTGATGGGAAAGGACCATGGTCCCCTGGGCACACCCATCCCCGTAGTTCACTATTCGCTATAGACTTCTCTATAGCAGGTGTGATCCTCCTTCGGCCCCCTATTGGTTAAGCCTCACGTAGAATTCAGATGTGCACATCCCAGGCTCGTTGGACCTGTGACTACGAGCCTGTGCAGACTCGTAGCGCTGCTTTTCACATCCAGGTGGCCCCTTCAGTTTACTAGTCAGCAATGCGATTCGGGCAGTGTGGTCATCAATCCACAAACTAGTTAGATATAGGCGCGTAGGCATTTACCACCAAGGCCGTTCTCCCTAACTAGCCCCTTCAGGACTGGGGTCATGCGAAGCCGTCAACTCCGAAGCTCACACGATTTACCATACGATGCACTCCCCCACCAGAGGACACCGTAATCGTGCTTGGCCTTTAGTGACTTCCCTCCCGTAAGTCATGGGAGGAGGTAGGTCACGCCATGAGCCACCCGTACATAGCTCAGGAGCTCGGGAACGTTACCGCCCGAATGGTCTTTGTACAGATCCTCGCCATGGCGTATCAACTGTACCAGGGGCCCCCTTGAGCTGCTAGGTCCGTGGTGGCGCAACTCACCAAAGATCTTTGTCCCACTACATACAGCCATTTCTGGCTGATGTCACAAGGACACCGACCCCCCTGCGGGGACAGGAGGGGACAATAGTAAAATAAGCTTGTTGATCCTGCATTTTAAGTAATCCTTTATTGATGTTACTTCGACTTCCTTGCTCCTTCTACCGCTCGGCCTGTGCTTAACGGTGAACGATTGCAATTACTACATATTTTCGCTTATTTTTTACACTTCAACACAGTTTGCTTTGGATTCCCCTAATTTTTCCCATTGCATTTCTGCTTCTCCTTCTCAGGATATATTTTTAAGTGAGCATATGTATAGTTGGAAGTTACGAAAGAATTAATTGTACGATAATTCGCTATCATTGATAAAGCCGCAAATTGTAAAGACAATATTGGAAAATATTTTCAATAAATAACAGATACTCTACACTAGTGGTTCAAATCTTGTTCAGTTTGTGTCCCACTTACGACGTGTTCGGAGAGTCTAGCGCCATGCAAATTTTGGTCAAAAATTGAAAATAGTTATGGAAAACTGGCCATATACAAAGTTTGATTTAAATCATGACCGAGTCCAATACTCAGACATAGCTGGTTAAAAATTTCAAAATGTATCCAATATAATTGTCTTTAGAAGCCCTAAATAAAAAGAGGAGTTGCTTGCCTAAACAAGCACAATCAGCAACAATTTACCTTTAAATCGACCAGTTATCTAAGCAATAAGTATCGTTATACCCTTCGCTCGTAGAGTGAAAGGGTATATGTACAGGGTGGGCCACGAAAGACCTACCATTTTTAAACGCGTATAACTCTTGTAATTACCAATTGTTTCATTTAATTTTTTATATACAGTCGAGAACGGATAAGTGCAATCGTCTCCGGCAGCAAGAAAAATTGCACTTATCCGTTTTTTTTTTCACTTATCCGTTTTCGGACATATTCAGAAAAAAGAACATAATTTCGGATTCAAGGATATTAAGCGTGCAAAAAGTGTATGTTAGGCTAAGTAGTTCTTAATCATTTAGTAAATTGCTCTCTTCAAACATAATATCTAAATGGCCCTCAGCGTTCCAGTTTTACTTAATTACATTGGTTTCCCCACACTATGAGTGGTAAATTTATTGGCACATTGGAATATTTTCTTTTTAAGTGCGTTTTTTTTTGGTTACACGGGATGACTAAAAAACGTACTTTTTGTCGCCTTTTAATTCCATAGTATTAATCTTGATACCACATAATTGAAAAAACAAAACGACAACTATAACAGGGAGAACACATATTCAATGTTTTAGGAGTGTGAAAGAAGAAAAGATTGAAAAACATGGTTCCGTTGCACGAAGAACAAAAAAATTAGGCATCTAATATACTGGTAGAGCTGAAGAACAGCGTTATTAAAAGATTCTCACAAAGGAGGCTAACCAACAACAACAACAAAAAGACATACGTCGTCCAGTATAAGACAGACAACAACAACTAAGCTAGATTACGGTTAACTAGAAAGAAGATTCCAAAGCCATCAATGATTTTGAGACATGTTCTCTGCACGGATGTAACTGCTTCTACTTGGAAAGAAACGCATTCTGCAAATTCCAGATTAAAACTTTTCGATAGAAATAAAGCAGATACCCTTGAAATAGACCTCCCGGGTTCCTCAAATGATCATTATGGCATTTTATGAATGTTAGCCTGAAACAATCGAAGTCTCAATCCCTTTTAGCGTGATGATAGTAACCGGATATTCAGTGTAAAATTTTGACTTTTCCATGAAGATGGTTCAGCAAATTGATTGGAAAAGAAAGATATTTCAGTATAAGTGATTTAGTAAAAAAAAAAATAATGCAATAAAATTTCGTTTTAATTTTAATTTAAAAATTGTCCAAGATGTTTGTACATAATACATGTTAATAGCCAAGCAAAGTTGAGTAAATCGGAACGCAGTTATCATTAATGTAATTGATTCAATGTCAAAATCGTGGCAGAAATTGCCCTAATTTCCAATTAAGTCAATAATTACCATCATCAATGATGATCTAAATTTGGTGCCGCAGATACCTACTGAAATCTGAAGGATTCAAAACCAAAGTAAACTTGAACAATATTTCCATTTTTCTCTTAAAGAAGTGAAAAATAAGCAACAAATAGGCATAGGCAAATAATGATTTACCACTCTTGCTTGTATTTTTTTTACTAGATCGAATGTAGTTATTTTAAGGGTATCTTTGTGTCAGTAAATTTGCCACTCATAGTATATGTATCATGGTTTATACATCCGTTAGGCACTAGCATTTGCGCGTTTCGATTTTAGTTTGCTTGTTAAATTTACAGTGGTTTGCATTTTTTAACTCTTAAGTGCACAATATCTTCAGAAGAAAATCGCATCAATATTCGTGAGAAAAAAAACACAATCGTATATTCTTCAGTGTAAGACGAATGCGAGACGTCGAAAATCGTAACTTGCACTTATCCGTTGCAGTTTACGTGTGCGTATGCTTCACCTTTCATACATTTTCATTGCACTTAACCGAAATTTGCACTTATGCGTTTTGAACTTATCGCGACAATTTTATATGAAAACCATGTGAAAAATCATGGGGCTTTCAAAAATCTTGCAGAAATGCGTTTTGCAGTTATGCGTTCTCGACTGTATATGAAATACATTTTATGGAAATTAAGTATGAATGACCACATCAGACAAATGTGCACCATTTCGCTGAAAGGGAAATCTGAACTCAGTCGCTCCATCTTGTTGAAACCACAAATAAGGGTGCTCTTCCACCATTGGCCGCAAGAAGTTGTCGATCGTTGTTCTGTAAGAAGCCCCGGAAATCGTTTCTGGCGTTTCATCTCTATTTTCGAAGAAATATGGGCCGATAATATTTTTTTCGGCCATAACACCGCACCAAACAGTACATCTTAATGGATGTAATTGATACTGGTGTGTTGCCCTTGTTGTGTACTGTATGAACTTATTATAAATTTCCAAGAGTTAAATTACAATATGCAAAAATAAAAATAAAAAATAAAAATAAAAAAGATATGCGCGTTTCAAATTGGTAAGTCTTTCGTGGCCCACCCTGTATTAACTTTGTCATGAAGTTTCGAAGAATCGATTGCGCGATGTCCGTCTGTTGCTATACGTTTGCGTTGCCTCGGCCAGTTTAAAAGCTATGAAGCTTAAATTTTCTTTTTTTTTTGCAGGCAGTTCTCAAAAATAAATGGAATCGTACTATGGGACCATGCACCATGTAATGTAATACCTATTTTCCAGGCGTCCGACCTTCCGAGTGAAGCGTGTCTCACAGTTTAGGACCCACTGCTCTACCCAGAGTATTGATAATATTCCGCTGGTCTCTGCTACGACTCGACTCGATTACCATTTGAGTGAATGTGTAATTCCATGTTGTATCATCATGCAAATTTCGGTGACTTTTCAAATCATTTCACTTACTTTCCCTAATCTTGGACGAGTGCTGGGGAACTTAAGAACGTTTTTTTTTTTTTGTAAAATTTCCGATTGTTGAAAAAATGTAAAAATACAATGAAAGTTCCGCACAATATGAGAAATCCGGCACTGTTTTGAAGCCTGCCTTTTAACTCTAGTTTATCTTTTTTGTAGTGGTCAGGTTTAGCAGTATAACAATTCGTGCTATATCTGTGATCAGAAATGATTTTCTTTTGCAATTACCCTGCATGCCGATCTTCGGTATAACGGCTGAAATATCTTAAATTATTATCGCTACAGAAGCGTAGAATTATGTTTGATGAATGCTTATTTTTAAGATTTGTCGTGGATTCTTACATTGATCATTAGCTTCTGATATACACTTCCGGGTCTTATCATATATAGCACTAGGTCCAATACTATATTTAATTCTCCAAATGCTGAGCTCTGTGTATACATGAATTCCAAGAATAATGCGCAAATACGATAAACTTCAGATTGGTCCTATTCCCCCTTCAATTTTAGTTTTTAAACGTAAATTGTTACTGAAACTTGATGGTTATGAGGATCTCATTTAACTAATTATTCGTATCTGTTTATATTGATTCTTTTCATTATCTTAGTTGTAATTTTCACTTTTTCTTTGTTTGCTAGTTTCTTGTTTTTTATTTCATTTTCTCTTTTACTTCAGTATTATTTTTTTGCTTTTATAAAGGGTGATTTTTTAGGAACTTTCTTTTTGACAACTTTGTTTTTGGCAGCTCACGCGGGTTTCGTGTCTTGTGTTACTGTCAAACATGTTCAGTGTGGTTTATAATTTAACAACAAATCGACTTACAAACGAACAACGCTTGCAGATTATTGAATTTTATTACCAAAATTCATACTTATACATATATAATTTAATGTGGGGCTATGTTAAGGCTCATGTCTATAGCGACAAGCCCGCAACTGTTGACGCACTGGAAGCCAATATTGAAGAATTTATTCGTGAGATACCGGCCGATATGTTGGAGAGAGTATGCCAAAATTAGACCCAGCGTATGAACCATTTGAGGCGCAGCCGCGGTCAATATTTACATGAAATCATCTTTAAACATTAAATTAGATAGATCGTTCTATCGACTTAAATAAAGATTTCATATGTTTTTCTGAATTTTATGTGTTTTTTGTTTAAATCAAATCCGAGAGCTCTTAAAAAAATTACCCTTTATTATTATTTTTTAATTTGAAATTCTTTAAATGAATTATTTCTGTACATTATTGTATTATAGGGATTTAATCCTGTTCAATATGGAAATAAATAAATAAATATATTTGGAATCATTGAAGAGCCACACGGAATGAGCTAGAGAGCCACATTTGGCTCGCGAGCCGCAATATAGAAAATTTGTGTAATATACGAGCGACCGGTGTGTTCTCTGCAAGTCTGCATAGATTTATGGGGCATTTTTTTTAAATTTAAAACAACTCATTTTACACAAATTTGCTATTTAGGGTCTGGGACAAAGGGATTGTGGTAACGAAATAAATTTCGATCGCTCTAATAATGCTATGTCGTTTGCACAGTAAAACGAAACTTGACTGTGCCGCTATTTTTAAAGCAAGCTAAATCTAGATTTGTTGGTCGTATTTTCATAGACTGCTGACTTCTCTGAAATTCTCTTTTCTTATAATGATAACGATAAGACATGGAGAAGACACGCCACAGCAGTTGAACGACAGATTCGAGTACCGCAAAATCGCTCGATTTTTCGAAATCAATGCTACTAAATCCTGAACAGTGATTTACTAGTACATACGAGTACCTACATTACATACATAGTTACCACAAGATTTCAATTACTGAATTTACAAAACGTCTACTTTTAAATTTACTACATTTGCTTGAGAATGTGAGACGTGTCTACCGAGTGTATCAGTAGCTTGAAGTATATTCTTGATTATCGCGAGTTACTTGTCAATTTTGCCGCTCAATTTCATGCACCCATGTAATGGTGGGAATAATATCCAGTCTATCTAATATTACTACCACGGATGTTAAGGTCGATTAAAATATCAAAAATTATAATTTTTTTAATTAGCCTGTCTTCACGAAAACTTAAACACAATCTGTTTTCTTTTTATTTTCCAGGATAGTGGCAATGAAGACCCCGATCTTGTTCTATTGGATAATGAAATGGAGAAAGTCTTTGGCGCTGCTCCTAGTTCAACAGCCGAAAAATTTGATGTATCATCATTATCAGACCTAGGCGGCCAAAGTTCCAGTGCAACAAATCGTAACTATTTGAAAAAGCCACATCGTACCGTTCATAATGGATCAAGTCGAAGTGGACGTAAGTATTAAACTGATAATGAATTGTTAAAGAGACACTTGTCGCACACATATTTGTAGTATTTTTTTTTTTAAATTGCCCAATAATTATGAATTTTTGCTTTGAATAGAAATCAGAACAGAGAATTTCAGGAGTTGCATACCTATACAAATTCCTCTGAATTAAATAGCTAATGTAACGGAAAATTAACCTGCAAATATACCGTTATATCAAAATTAAATTTTAATTTTGGCGTATACATATTTGGACAAATATCTCTTGTGCCATTCTCTGTGTTCAGATGAACATTTTTTTTATATAATACCAAAGTTATAGGGGACAACCCTTTAGTGCATTAGCACAACTTTAGCTAAGGAAGGAATTTAAGGTAGGGGAATATGGGAGTTTTGGGTGATACGCAGGTGTTTGTGAATATTTTGTTTGAATTTCAAGGGTTCATAGGTATTAGGAAAAACAGATGCAGGCAAAGAGTTCCACATACGTATTGTTCGTGTTAAAAACGACTCATAAAATTTTACAGTGCGGCAGGTTGAGACCACAAGAGTATGAGAATGCGCGGGACTAGTTTGCCGAGTATTGCGAATAGGTTGAGCAAGTTCAGGTATCAGACTATGAATCTCGTTAGAGCAACGGTTATAATAATAACGATAAAGGAGTGACAGGGAGCCAACATTTCGTCTATGTTCGAAAGAATCAATATTAGTCGTTATTGAGCTGTCACCTATGAGTTCAAAGGCTCTACGTTGAACTTTGTCCAACATAGACAATGCAGTGCGACCTGCCCCAGCCCAAACATGGGAGTTATATTCCAGTCTAGGCCTTATATGGCTCTTGTAAATATGAGATAAGTCAAGAGGTGAACAATATTTCACGCATCGATTCAGAAATCCTAGATACTGCATGGCATTTTTGGCAATGGCGAAGATATGGTCGGTCCATTTCAGTTTACTTGATATGCTGATACACAGAACATCAAGTGAAGGCGAATCGGGGACTGATACACCATCAATAAATATAGAATGGGATGTTGGTGGAATGTCCAATTTATTGGAAATTAGACAGCATTGCGTTTTTACAGCATTATTACGATTACCCCAATTGATGATCTTAGAAATGTCATCATTTAAAGATGAAAACATTTGGTTCCTACTGATGGAAGTAGCGTTTCCACGAGACACCAAAGCCGACTCAAAGGAGTACGTGAAGTCAAGCGTGCTGTCATCAGCAAAACTGTGAATTGCGTTGTTGGTAATCTGTAAGAGATCGTTGATAAACAAAAGAAACAACGTAGGTGACAGAACTGTTCCCTGGGGGACCCCCGCATTGATCTTATGACAAGAAGATTTAACACCATCTAGAATAACGACAATTGAGCGGTCGAAAAGAAAACTCTCAATCCACTTAATTAAGTTACTGTCAATACCAAATGCGTTAAGTTTTGAGAAAAGGGCTGAGTGCCATACTCTATCGAAAGCCTTTGAAATATCTAACGCCACAATTTTGGCTTCACCAAAGTTATGAAGACAGCGATTCCACCTTTCGGTTAGATATGTCATCAGATCTCCGGTGGAACGTGCAGCGCGAAATCCATATTGTTTGTCATCTAGGATATTATAATAATCGAGGTAGTTAATAAGTTGGACATTAACCAGTGTTTCGAAAACTTTTGATAAAATAGATGTTAATGCAATTGGCATATAGTTATGAGGGTCGCACAGATCACCTTTCTTGATGATAGGTTGAACATGCGCCAACTTCCAAGCAGATGGATAGATGCCCGAAGAATAAGATAAGTGGAATAATTTCCACAAGGGCTTCGCAAGAGAAGACGCGCAGTTCTTAAGAACAGTAGGTGAAATGCCATCAGGTCCAGCGGATTTCGTAATGTCAAGCCCAACCAATGCTTTAAACACTTCTCTAGTACGGAAATGTAATGGACGCTGTCGACAGGTGTAACGAGGGATAGTGGGAGGACTTTGCTGAGTTCCTGGTAAACTGGAATTATTAGCAAACAATTCAGCAAAAATATTTGCCTTTTCAAACGAGTTGTTATAGGTTATATTACCATGAAGTAAAGGTGGAATCGATGTTGACGAAAAATTACTTTTCACCTCTTTAACTAGAGACCAAAAACCTTTACCTCCTTTCTTTTGGATAAATACTTTTTGTCTGATATCGCGATCGAACATATATTTAGATTTATTGATGACAGACTTACAGTTATTACGGGCTGATTGGTAAATGCGATATGATTCTAGAGTACGGTTGAGCTTGTATGTTTTGAAAGCTTTCTCCTTATTTTATATAGCTCTCCTACACTCACTATTAAACCAGGATGTGTTCTTAGGTTTAGGACTTTTAAAACTATGAGGTATAAAGGAGAACATACCGTACCAAAGGATGTTGGTGATGGTATCCGAAATAAAATCCACCAGTCCAACAATCAGACCAGTCCAAGCTACGTATAAAATCATTAAACAAGCTCCAGTCAGCCTTACCATAATGCCACAATAATCTTTTAGGTGACGGCACGTCACTAGAAATCAGAGAGCTGGTAGGAAAGTACCTAAGCCACTGAACATTGTGCACGTTGAAATCGCCTGCGAGAGCAATTTCAGATGTAGGATGAGTAGCTAATAGTTCATTTATATTAGACGACAGATCAACAAGCACTCGCTCAGTTGCCACGTCCGATATATTTGGGCTTCGGTACACAAAGCATACGAAAATGATGTGCCTATTCACATTGAGTCGAATCCACGCGTAATTAAATTCGGGATTAGATGATGAAAATATTGAGGGAGTAATGAAAAGGATACATCATTTCTAATATACAGAGCTATTCCTCTTTGCAGGGAAAAGTAAGGTAAGAACCGATATCCATCGACATGAAAACATACGGGATCAAAATCTGAAGCGACCTTCGTTTCACTTAATGCAAAAACAGATGGTTTACAGGACATAAGATGGCAGTATACCGAAAATTGGTTCGAGTTGATGCCCCGGATATTGCAAAAAGAAAAAGTAAATTTATCCATTTTTCATGAACCTAAGAAAGCTGTACGCGAAAAAAGAAAATCAAATTGAAGGCGCATGGAAAAAACCCCTGCCGACAGTAGTGTTATGCCTACTATGCCGGATAAGAGTTATTACACGCTTCTATAGACTTTCAGCGATCTTTGATAATTTGACTGAATGCCATAAAGACTAGGGGTGTCAAATATAATGATTGGAACGTGCTCACCAAGAATCAATAGACGTAGATAAATTTCCATCCGTTATGACAAACACAATCACTATCAGTGTGCGACAAGGTGACATTCAAGTAATGCAACGGTAAAGTTGTAACTACTTGCACTATACTGACACGCGTTAGAACTGATTCGGGATTAAATTATTCAACATAAATTGATAAATTGGTGATTGATTATGTAGAATTCCGGTTATTATTAAATAACTACGATAACTTTCACAACCAATAGGGCACAACGAAACAAAATAATTCAAAGACAACGCGATAGCAAAAGTGATGCTAGGCGAGATTGTGACCGTACGCGTTGACAGCTATGATATCCTATATGTAATAAAATAAATTTAGCCGCAAAATATTTATGGGCAAATCTTCCGTCACCTATTTCGATATCTGAAGAAAAACTTGGTTTGGCTAAGAAATAGCCTGAACAATCGAGTTCTTTTAAATTAGGATCAAAAACTGCCCAGCAGATAACAATGATAACAATTCTGAAATATTTAGGAAAAGGTCCAAGTACAATAGCATGTAGTGTGCGACAAGTGTCCTTATAATACTTTTACATCATCATCAACATGAATTTTTATGAGCAATTTATTTAGAACAGCAGAAAAACATTGGTCCTGAAGAAGTTCATGACGAACGTGACGAAGATGAACCAGAAGACAGCCCACTTGTATCACAACGAGCCGAATATGGTGATCATTCGGTAAGTGAAATTGATTTGCTTCCAAAATTCTCCTAAAATCATTTATTAATGGCTGGAACCACAGTTTTGAATTGGAAATTTCCTTAAACGCTCCATAAAATCCGTTACAATTTAAAAGTATTTTTCATAATGTTTATGTCTAATAACAACATTCAGGACTCTTCGGACGAAAAGAAGAGAGTGCAATTCACTAAACAGGACTCGCCGACGTCGCCGAAAGATGAGGCCGACGAACAAAGTGATCGTTTTGACGAAAGAAAGCGACGAAGAAGGTAAATTTCTTTTTTTTTTGTACTTCATTCTGCGCACAGTCAAATGCTAATGTACTTGTTTTCTTGTCTATTTTATTATTAGTCGCCATCAGTATTTCAAACATCGAAAATACTCTCATCAGGATAGTGTTGAAGGTCGTAAGGCTAGTGAAGCGGCAATTGATGTTCCAAAAATTTCCATTCAACCAGAGGACTCTGAATTGGAGGTAAGTTTCGACAAAAAAAAACTCTCTCAATTAGTATGATTGAGTATAAAAATGTATTTTCTGTTTCTCTTTTGGCAACTTGTTCATATCAAAGGCTAAGAAACAGCAGGTTACTTAAAGATAATTTTTATACAAATTCTATTTTATGAAGAATTTTGAATGTAACAGTTTTTGTTTCGAATTGATAGGAAGCCGATCTTAACGAGTTGACATCACATCGTTCGGAAGATCCGCGCGGATTACGACGTCACAAAGTTCATCATTCGTCTGCCAAACACAAGGACTATCAAATTAGTGTTCCGCCCAATTTGCATGCCAAGAAACGATATGATCATAGTCCGCACGAGGTATGTGTCCATCATGTAATCTTTTCAAAAAATAATTTTGTAACGAAAAAATGTCCCTCTTTGTTAGGTGTTCGTACAACTGGACGAACTGATTGGTACCGGCGATGATCGTGAATGGAAAGAAACCGCCCGTTGGATCAAATATGAAGAACACATCGAAGAGGGTTCGGATCGATGGGGCAAACCGCATGTTGCCTCGCTGTCGTTTCACTCGTTGTTGAATTTGAGACGTTGCCTCGAAACAGGTGTTGTGCTATTAGATTTAGAAGAAAAAGATCAGCCGGCGGTTGCCTATAGGATTGTTGAACAGGTACGATTGAATCTATTAGTTCCGTTTCGTTGGCACAAGAACAGGAGACGATAGTCGTTACTTTTCATACAACGCTTGGTATAATCCTTTCAGAAATATACAAGTTCTGTTAAATTTATATTGGAGTTAGATTAGCCTGCCCTGTTCAGGAGCCAATGAATCGGATCTACTGTACGAAAATGAAAATGTATGTACATGTATTTACATGATCTTTTCATGCTTTTCTGTAGATGGTTGTTGAAGAATTGATCGCGGCTGACGATAAACCAACTGTAATGCGAGCTTTATTGTTACGACATCGTCATGTAAATGATTCGCACGGTGCATTTTCGTTTACGAAAAGGAAATACAGCAGTTATGCAAGTTTACAGGTAAGAATTTTGTTGTAGGTTCAGCAGTTGAAAATTTGTTCAGACTCCAAGTGTGTTAAATCGATGCTTTCGTCGTCCCGTAATAAATCGATATTTGCATTGTATGTTGCCAATATTTGTTGTATAGCGTAATTCCAGTGTGAGGATTTTTTTTTTTATTTGGTTTTCCAATTTATTACGACAAATCTTCGAAGAGAAAAAATGTCAAATGAGCATTTTCTAGTTTCTATAGTTCACTGCATCCTTTTAGAAAATCTTAGAAGAATTTCTATAAAATTAGAGTGTTTTACATATCCGTTGAGTATGGAAGTAAAAAACGAGACCGAGGCTAATTTTGGGCGCGGCCGAAATTTTAGTACCCGGCACATTTGAATGAAACTTAAGCTTCTTTTGTGATAACAATTTTTACCATAGCCCTATTACGTGTTCGGATTCCATCTGTTCCTGGATGCGTTGAGGTTAATCCAAGAACACTGTGATGAAGTTTAGTTAAGATTCAAAAAGAAAAAAAGTTTTTCTTACAAGAACCTAATACTTGGAAATTGCTTTGTATGGCAGCCCTATGACGTAGTGTTCCGATTTCATCCGTTTGTAGATATGTTTTGAGGCTTTACTAGAAACACATTTGGGTAAAGTTTGGTTAAGATTGGTTTATAAAGAAAAAAGTTTTTCTTAGAAGTACCTAACTTTGGATTTTGGGTTTCTATCGCAGCCTTATGACGCCATGGTCCGATTCCATTCGTTCCGACATATATACAGCGTACCGTTAAAAGAAACTTGTACACAAAATTTCAGCCCGATAGCTTCAAAACTGAGGGACTTTGTATTGAAACAGACGAACAGACAGACGGACATCGCTAAATCGATTTCTCTCATCACACTGATCAATAATATATATACTTTATCTAGTCGGAGGTGCTTCCTTCTGCGCGTTGCAAACTTCATGACAAAGTTAATATACCCTGTCACGGGGTGACGGGTATAACAATACGCTCAGTTGGAGGAAGTGTTCAATATGTGATATCCTCCTATGTTTGGAGTGGCAAATAGGAACTCATGTCAACAAAATGACTTACAAAAAAACCGTTAAGCCGGGGGCACTGCACTGTGAGTGTTCGAACTGCTTCGGCAAAAGTTTCAATTTATTGGCTGCCTTTCGCCCCTTAGGCAAGTGTGCTTTCCAAGGTATGAGTAACGTGGTTTATGTTCAGTTGGAAAATTGTCTACCATTTCTACTTATTCAATTTCGTAAAGAGAATTGCGAATATTGCGAGCAGTGGCGTGCACTCCATAGAGGCATAAAAACACTTCCAACTGAGAGAAATTGAAAAGAAATAAAAATTGATTTTTCACAAGTTTTTAAGTACTTCTTTAATTTTTACATGCACTGTAAAATTTACAATCAAATACGGTACATGCACGGCGAATTAAATTTAATTTCTCCACCAAGTCATCGTCTCACAAAATCACCAGAATAGGCACAACGACTTTGGTAGCCTCCAGGTAGTTGTTATAATAGGAAATAGGTGGATTGTTAGTTTTATGTGATCTCGGATTTTCTAGATAGTTGGACTGCCTACCCATCATGAAATTGCTGTGCACGCCACTGATTGCGAGGTGCATATTGGTAGGCAAAATACATTTTGAATATCATCACGTCTTGTTTTTTACTCGATTGTTGAATTGTTACTTTTAAAAGGTCTAAATACACCACGCATTGCTCGCCGATAATTTTGCATTACTTGAAGATCTAAACTAATCTAAGGTCAGGTGGTTTCCAATATCATTTTCGTGGATTCCATTTCAGAAAAACGTTCACATTCTCGGCAGGAGACACTATCGTTAGGACACTTTCCATATGGCTAAGCCTGGATAGCTACGTTACCAACGCGAGGAAAGCTGCTGCCTTATAAGAACGAGCGAGTAACCAGGACTCCTGGGCTATTGCGATTAAAGGAATTAAGAAGAAGACTCCTAGAGATAAAGAACAGGGAAGGGGATGTGTATTGCACCCAACTTCACTCATACAATAGGATGTCATGTCTGCCAAAGAAATCTCGTTGATCAGCTCAGGTCAAATGGCTTCTTCATCTTCTTCTTCATCTTCTTCTTCCTTGCCTCGTTCTTTATACCGCTCCATGGTTCCGCGTTGCTCGACCTGCGGTGTAGGCACATCGCCCGTTTTGGCGATAATTTCTCAGCATATTTCTACAGCTCTATCTTGGATCGTGTCATCGCCGAGACCAATGGCTTCTTCATACAGGGAGTTTTCCCACCATCCTCGCAACTGACTAATATCCCGGCTATTCTATAAAAAGCAGACGCATGTGATCCTACCAACTACATATGTGCCGATTGCGCTTACCTCAATTCTGTCGAAATCTTTTGATATTCTTATTAACAGCCAATTAACCCAATATCAACTCGCATAATCCCATCAGTGACAGTCCATACGGGTTTCGTGCTTCTCGATCAACCGGTGGCCTGCCACCTGGAATAGTTGTCTCCATAACTTTGGTGAAGCTAACGTGCTTTGCGATTGCTTTGGATATTTCAAAGGCTTTCGACCGTGTTTCCTCCTGATGTTTGCCCATCCAACGCTACAATCAAAAATATTTTTGGTTTTGGTGCCTACCCTCATTAGTAAGTTGAATTACAAGTTTCCTAACCGACCACGGCGATAAAATCAACAGCACACTCAGCAGTGTTATTTACCCATCCCCATAAAGGTATACTCGTTTAACATCAGTGTGAGATCATAGTCCGGCACAAGAATCGTGAGCTCGAAAAACACCATAAACTAAATTCGTTCACGGTGAGACTCGAACCCACGACCCTGTGCACCGAAGATGTGCGCATTAACCACTACACCAACCAGACTTAAATAAATGTAAACAATATTTTACATCTACTGATTTAGCCCAAATTTATGAAAGTCACAGAAGACCTAAACTGGAATATTATTCCCATATTTGGCAGTCCCAGTTTGAACCGTCAAATTCTTCGACTCATTTCTATCGCGTTCAATAAAAATGTGGAAAAAACTACCTTCTTCCCGATTCCCAGTTAATTATGATTTGCAACATTTCAAACTGAATATTCGGTACTTTCTTACCATACAACCCCTTCCCCATCTCTCTGGTGCCTGTTAACCCCTTGTGGGGCATAGGGCATCAACTACGTCTACTTTCCACCTCGTTCTGTTCTGTGCCATCGTTTTTAGGTCTGACCACTGTTTGTTCCCTTTCCCCATCCCTTACCCTAATTTCCCTTCCGCCAAGGCTATGCTTGCATTAAAGGGTTATCCCCTAGAGCAGGGGTGTCAAACTCAAAACCTGGCTCGGGCCAAATATCACTGTCTTCAAGATTGAGCGGGCCGCAGAATACAAATTTTATGAATAACTATATTTTCGAAATTTTATCAAAGAATATTACTTTTAAAATAATGAGTATAAATCTGGTCACTAATGATCTATTGAAAAGGCTCTTCAACAAATTTAGAAATTTTAGATAAAAAGTTAAAACGCAAAAATTTTCAGAATTGTAGACAGCTGATCAGAGCCCAAAACAACCTTGGAAGCCAAAATTATTAGGCTGACATAAATTAAGTTCCGGCACAAAAGTGGTTAAAAAGAGACAAAAAAAAACAACTATTGGTGTTGTTTTGTGAAGTAAACTTAATAAGCCGAAAGCTAAAAAATCGGGCAATAAGCTGAAATTGTTATTTTTAAGTAAGTTCATATTCAGGTGATCTCCTCACCAAATTCAGGATTTCTGGGTCTTTAAGGCTTGGCCTCCTTTTCAAATAAATCTCAATCCAAGATGTTCATGTCCTATAACCTGAAAAATACGAACGCGTATGCAAACGTGGCAGATAACTATAGTAAGCAAAGCCAAAAACTTATTTCTTAACCGAATTTCGGGACAAAACAATTTCACAAAGGGGCTTAATATGTTTCTGCACAAAAGAGGCCATCTTAAACAAAATCGGCTTCAAATAACCGTCAGCAAATCGTTTGTACAATAGAGACAGAATATTATTTCTCAAATGCATAATACTTTATGCTTGCATAGCCACCGATTTGTTAAGGAGATTTAGTCAATTTCTTAGTTCAACACGTCCAATTTTTTTATTTTCACACATTATGTTTTTTTCGACCTGGCCGCGGGCCGCACAGAACTGTGAGAAGGGCCGCATGCGGCCCGCGGGCCGCGAGTTTGACATGTCTGCCCTAGAGCCTTGACATATTCATAAAAAAAAATGTGATTTGCTGACGATGTGGTTATAGTGGATGAATTAGGCACTGGTTGGGCTGGTTACGCCCAATACTGCAGCCTATTGGCTTATTATACCCCCCCATTAGAGCGAAAGAGTTTCAGGTTATCAGCTCTGTCCTTCGTAAACGGCTTAGAAGAAAGTTAACCTGGTTTACTTTGGGTACGCCCATTCCTATGGTCTGAGCTCCAACGAAGGTTTGTCTGCAGCTAATAAGGGCAGGGCATTTGAAACTAACGTGCGAGGCTGATTCCTCGTCTTCGTTACAGAGGCGGCAGATGGTCTTGTGTGTAGATCCCGATTGTATGCAGGGGTTTTCGCAGGGTGCAGTGACCGGTTATGAGGCCTGTCACTGCCCCGAGGTTCTTTTTGCGGAGGCTTAGGACTTTGGCGCTGCTGGTTTGCCAGTTGGCTTCCAGCATACGCTTGCTTGTCTGAGCCATTCGACAAGTCTCCATCGAATTTGGAATTTTCTTCACTCCACTATTTTGCTAAAGTTTTAGCAGTGGATTTGTCTAATTTCGATTGCAGGTTCAGGACCAATAAATCGTAGTTCGGAACCCTCTCTTGCGAGGGCATCCGATTCCTCATCCTCTTATGTCCTTTTACCCATTTCAAGCTTACGTTGTTTTGGGTAGCTAGGTTTTTGAGGTTATTTTGGCATTCCCAAACCAATTTAGAGGTTGTTTTGGGACTTGCTACAGTCTTTATGGCAGCTTGACTATCGGAGAGAATATAGATGGTCTTGTTTGTATGTCCCTTTCGAGTACTCTCCCCTACTGCAAGGTTTATGGCTATAAGTTCTGCCTGGAAGACAGTGGTTGGGTTGGATACTACAGTTGTTGGTTTTAGTATAAACTTCTGCCTCTGTTCCTTCGTCTGTTTTCGACCCATCTGTGTACGACACTATTTGCTTTGTCAGATGGATGTCGTTCCATGTACTCCAGTCTTCACTGACTATAGAGGTTTGAATGTTGGAGTCGAAAGTATACTTGGCCGGGGTATAATCGCTGCCCATATCTAGGATAGGGTTTCCAATGATTTCTGTAATCCGACAGTGGTGGTATCCACATGTTCGATGATTGTAGTTTGTACGCTACCATTCTTGCCTCTTCTGTGATTGTAAAGTGTTGTGGTGACAGGTCAAGTAGTTTCTCCAGACTTAAAGTTAGTGCACCGCGTATGGCGTTGGCTATGCTTGCGCAGGCCAGTATTTGTACTGATGCTTAGTTTTAGTCCACCAGATTATCGAACCATAGGTCAGACGGGGTTTGACCACGGCTTTGTAAATCCAGTGTATCATTCGTGGTTTTAGCACCCACGTTTTCCCTATTACTCTTCTAGTTGCATATAGGGTCTGTTTGCCTTTTGTAATTTTTTTTCCAGCTGCTTGCTCCACGTGAGTCTATTGTCGAGGGTGACTCCCAGATATTTTACGTCAGTGGTAAACTGCAACTGTTGATTAAGGTTGCAGCATTTAGTCCATCCAAACTCAATCATTACGATTAGAGTGCCACTCAGGGAGCCACAAGGGTTTCCACCATACAATAAATTTTTAGAAATATCTCTTTAACGGTACATTTTACGAAAAAGTCTTCTTCTTCTTTATGGCACGATGGTCCGACGTCGGGCCTTAACCGCCTGTATTGTTGACCTCCAATTGTCGCCGTCACGCTACCTTGTCCTCCAGTTCTCGAAGGTGGGTGGGTTGTTGTAATCGAGCTCGGTCGTCCGCGAAATTTGCCTCCGCACACTCGTTGCTCGTTTATCATCTTCTAGGCCATGCTATTTGTCCCGTTGTATAGAAAGTCATCTGTGAGTTTGAAGATTTTATGGCGCCAAATGCTAAAGGTTAATGCGTGCTCCCCAACTGAGGTATAGCTCTATACTGCTATTTTCTTATCTATAAATATTTTACCATGCTGTGCTTACATTGATTCGACCAATTGGTAATAATAACCCTTAATGAAAGAAACAAACATCACAAAATTCGCTAATTATGCAAATATTTCTCCCGTTTGTTTTCGAATGTTTTGTGTGACGCTCCACTGTAAATAATATATTCCCTACAAACATTCAAGGCTTATTTTTATTCTTTCTCTCTCTCTCTCTCTCTTCTTTTCTCACTACTGACCCTACGTCCATCCGAAAAAAAAATTGACAAAAACTTTTAGTATTTATGGACGGGAGATGATACACCACGTGTCGAAGGAGGACCAAGATCGTCTGTTTGTTCAACGCAAAGTTCAACAATCGGAATGGCTCCAATTATGTTTCGTGCCTATCGAAGACACTCCACCATGTCATATATAAGCGTAATTGAATTCTAATAAAAAACAAAACACAGAAAAAAAAAACAATTAAAAAACAAACAAAAAATTAGTTTTTGATTATGATAACTGCATTCCGTTTCAAACTAGATTTTTGTTGATTCTCTTGGATTGAATTTTCTGAAAAAAAAGAACAAATTTGAACTGCTGAAATCAAATCATCATTAAATAAAAATCATTTAAATGTATAACATTGTTTAGCAAGTTGAACACACGTCTTGGCTATGATGTTGTTTTTTAGTATGTTCTTTTCTCCTTCCCCTATTGAAAGAAAATATCAATTAAGAAACGTCTTTATCAATTTTTCAAATTACATGCATTTGTGTAGTGCTAGAGTTTATCGGAACGCAATTTACCCTTTTATTATACTTTCAACATTGTCATTCAACCTGATTCGCATCTTAGATCGGCATCTTCATCTGCATACAAAAACACCCAAATCTGGACATTTTTTATTGGATGAGATAGAATGTTTTCAGTTAATTTTTACAATATTTTTCCATTTATTTGATCTGACATGTTGCTGGGGTTCGCAGAAACGCTGTGGCATGTAAATTGTTTCATTGGCCTGATTTTGTGAACCCCCATCTCGTTCATTTTGTCGTAGTACTACATATAAAATTTCCTCCTTACGAAAAAAAAAGTTATTTTGTAGTTTTTAAAACATAGTTTACTACTTAGCTGTTCATTAAATGTTCTTCGCATATTTGCGTAGTGTGATTACTGATTTCATCTTCTTAAATCTTCAAATGTTCAGAATCTATCGGAAGACAAGAAACCTCGAATTATTCCGGCCACTGAAATAAACGGTGGGAGTCGAAAAACGTCGGACTTTAAAATCGAAATGCGAGACGATCCGTACACATCGTCACAGGAGGATCTAAAAAAGCTGCAAAACGATACCATTTTACGAAGGATTCCCCACGGAGCGGAAGCAACTACAGTGTTGGTAAGTTGAGATGAAATTCTCACAAAATCCACTTTCTTACGTATCTAATTATTCCGCGACAGGTTGGCTCTGTAGACTTCCTTAAACAGCCGACAATTGCCTTTGTGCGTTTAGCCGAAGGTGTTCCGATGCCAAGCATAACTGAAGTGCCGATTCCCGTGCGTTTCTTGTTCGTTCTGTTGGGTCCGAAATTTGTCGATCTGGACTATCATGAAGTGGGTCGAGCCATTGCCACACTCATGGCGAACGAACATTTCCACGAGGTTGCCTATAAAGCGGACGACAAGAAGGAATTGCTATCGGCCATTAACGAATTTTTGGATGATTCCATTGTGCTGCCGCCGGGTAATTGGGATCGTCATGAATTGTTGCCGTTCGAGGAATTGAAAGCGAAAAAAGATTGGATTCGTTCGCGTAAGACAAAAGCTTTGGAGGTGAGTAAAACACTTAAACTCAGTAAAACCAATTTCTACAATCAAATGTTTTTCCGTCGATTTCAGGAAAAGAAAAAAGAAAAGATCGTGGAAGAAAAGCCTCTACTTGATTTGGTCGATGAAAAAGGAAAGAAACCGCCCAAAAATCCCCTCGAGAGAACTCACAAATGGTGGGGTGGCCTACGCAATGATCTGAAACGACGATTGCCTATGTATAAAAGCGACATTATGGACGGTCTTAATTCTGAAACGCTTGCCGCGGCAATTTTCATGTATTTCGCCGCTCTATCAACGGCCATTACATTCGGCGGTTTGGCATCGGATAAAACTCACAATCTTATGGGCATATCAGAAACACTATTGGCCAGCTCTCTTGTCGGATTAGTATTCGTTCTTCTGGCCGGTCAACCGTTGTGCATTATTGGAACTACCGGTCCGCTATTACTATTCGACGAAGCCTTATTCAAATTTTGCAATGACAATGATTTCAACTTCCTGTCGGTGCGAGCCTATGTTGGTCTCTGGTTGATTATAATCAGTCTGACCATTTCGGCATTCGAGGGAAGCGTTCTCGTACGATTGTTTACACGTTTCACACAAGAAATTTTCTCCGCATTGATTACATTAATCTATATAATGGAAACGGTCACTAAACTGATTACAGTTTATAAAAGACAACCACTTTTGTCGGAATATATCTATAAGATTGATACGGATACGACGATAGCATTTAACGAGACTCTAAGCAATGGGACGGAAGTTGAGACGACCGTCAACGACTATAGTAACACGACATTCTTGCCATCGAAGGATGAGTATGGTATGATCAATCAACCGAACACGGCTCTCTTCTGTACAATTCTAACACTGGGTACCTTTACTGTGGCCTACTATTTGAAAATTTTCCGTAATTCGACGTTTTTGGGACGAAGTGCCCGTCGGGCGTTGGGTGATTTTGGTGTGCCAATTGCAATTGCCATTTTTGTAATGATTGATTATTTAATTCCGCAAGTTTATACGGAGAAATTGACCGTTCCGGAAGGTATTTCGCCCAGCGAACCAACAAAGCGTGGTTGGTTGGTGGAATTGGCCGGAGTACCGGCCTGGCTTCCATTTGTCGCTGGCGTTCCGGCTCTTTTGGTTTATATTCTAATCTTTATGGAAACACACATTACAGAATTGATTGTCGACAAGCCGGAGCGTGGTCTTAAGAAGGGATCTGGCTTGCATTTTGACATTGTACTGTTGTGCTTGCTGAATTCCGTGTGTGGTTTCTTTGGTGCTCCGTGGCATTGTGCCGCCACTGTACGTTCCATTGCTCACGTGTCGGCCGTTACGATTATGTCAAGGTACGTTATTTTCATGATTTGTCGAGTAAGCACTTTAACGGTTTCTTTTTTTCGTTCAGAACTCATGCTCCTGGTGAATCGCCACGAATTATTGAAGTTAAGGAACAACGGCTCTCTGCATTCTTTGTATCTGTGATGGTTGGACTTTCGGTCACAATGGCTCCGCTACTACGTCTTATTCCAATGGCTGTGCTCTTTGGTGTCTTCTTGTACATGGGTGTTGCGTCTATGAGTGGTGTTCAATTCTTCGAGAGGTACGCATAGTTTTATGCACTCAGAAATGATTTAATTATTAACAATTTTGTTTGATACTCTTTTCAGGGTTGGCCTATTCTTAATGCCAGTGAAACACCATCCGCCAACTGCGTATGTAAAACGTGTGCCAACGTGGAAAATGCATCTGTTCACCGGTGTTCAAGTGTTTATGTTGGCTGTATTGTGGATTGTGAAATCATCGAAAATCTCATTAGCGTTCCCCTTCTTCCTTATTATGATGGTGCCAGTGCGCATTAAAATGGGAAGATTCTTTACGGACAATGAAGTGGATGCGGTAAGTGTAGTTTTGTTGTTGGCTATATCTTTACGTTTTATCTGGTTTCTTCATATGGAGAGATTTAATTGTCGGGTACTCAGAAATCGGGATACTAAGAAACTTATTTTCACACCTGACGAGACTGCAGTTGAAGACTAAAAATTGACCGCAGTATATAGAACTTCGATATATGAGACTATCGAGTAAGTGTAAAGGTTTGATTTCACAATCAGATCTGGTCCTCTGGCATTTTAGTCCTCTCTGTGGCATGTGAGAAAAGCCGTGGATTTTCTGCATTGTCGTCTAGGTCAGAACGGGCATTAAATGAGTAGCCATAGTACCCGTCCATGCGTGTATCCTGACTTATCTAATAATTGTGGCGCGAAGGTACCTGAATAGATAGATGCACAGAACACGCAAAGAGTACAGTATCCAGCAAACAACCTGCTCTCGATCAGGGCATCTCATGATTGTTGAGGACTGGATTTCCTCCTAAACTGGCTCTGAGAATTAATTCAAATTGTAGCATAAGTTCTTAAAAACCCGAAAATGTATTACGACTCTCGTTATGCAGGAAGAGATTGACCAGAATGGACCCTGCCAAGATATTTAGGCGCGCCGTGAATGACCGCTTGCGAGACCCACTCCAAATCAATGGTATGTGCTGTCATAACGAGACGTAATGTTCCTTTTAATTGCAACACGACGGATGTGTGTGACTGCAGTCTAATTGATGAGAATGGCATAATATAACACCCAAATTGACCCAATATCCGCCAAAATGGTTTAAGAAAGTCGTTGATATAAATAAGATATTAATTGAAAAATATTTGAAATTCTTTTGATTTGGGCATATCCCAATCACCTTTCGCAGCACACAGAACAGGACCCACATGAGCCTCTAATCCGGAGCCTGTGGATACTTTAAACATAACGTTACTCGTGTGACTAAGGGGCGGTGTGCATACTATGCATTAAGGTCAAAGACCGTAGTTTAACTATTTCGTCACAATGGCAGTAAGAACGATCCAACGTATCTATGGATTATATAACTCCGAAAATGAAGTTTGTGCAATTGAACCTGAATCTGAAATGAAACAGTGCAAGGTGTACCATGATGACGACGAGTGTGGCCGTACTGTTAGCCATTGCCTTATGATAATTTCAGCCTCTTCGGGCGGCCAAGAGTTATCTAAAATGCCTCCCTGGCAAGAGACTTGAAGTTTCGATTCCATACATCTAAAAGAAGAAGAATCAGATAGCAAAGAACTGATGTTGCAAATTGCCTGTGACCAATATATGACTCAACTCCACTGTTGATGATTAAAAGTGGTTTGCTTTTTGGACATGTGCCTTTCAGCAAGGCTTGTCTCGTGAACGATAAAAATTTGTTTAGATAGCAGGCAAATCCAAAAGACTATCTTCTGGTTGGGGCAATTGCTCGATGTGTTATCGAAATGAAAACCCTTTTAGGAAAGACCATGCTGGTAATATTAGACTGAAACTTTAATTAAGCTTACGCTTACTGTTACCACCTGACAATTTCCTTTAAGTAATTTGCGTGTTCAATGGGGTCTGACACTTTAGCTTCACCCCTAATAACCTCCAGTTCCTCGAGTTTAACGTCAACACCATGGTAACCTGTGGTCACGCCCATTCCGGAAGCAAATTATTCGGTTTTGACTTCTCAATAGTTAGTGTGATCAACCGGTAACGGCCAATTCGTTGGACTTACGGCTTTTTAATACATAATTGTATTCGACAGGTTGGGTATCTATTTCACGCGCCTTTTTGATCACGGAATGAACGAGTCGCGTCGAGGAACACGAACCTTAAGTAAAGTAATCAAAACTGCCACAAAAAGTTTTGTCCGCCTGAATCGTTGACCTCCAATCGTCGCGGTTACGTGATCTTGTCCTCCAGTGTCGGAAGCCCAGCAGCTGGCGGGCGTCTTCACCTACTGAGTTCTCCCAGCGAGCTCTCGGTCATCCACGCAACCTCGCTCTGTTAATTCGTTGTGCGTTCATCACTTTCTTCGGCATGCGATTATCGTCCATTCGTTGTACATGCCCCGCCCATTGCAATCGTTGAAGATTCAGCGATTTTCGATACTTCCAGCTCATTAATTGATACAACTCGTGGTTCTCCCGGATGTGCTATTGATCTCGCTCGCGGACGACCCCGAAATTTCGCCGAAGGATCTTTCGTTCGAATCTGTCCAACAATGTTTCGGAGGATTGGGTGACGGTCCATGTCTCGCAGTATAGCATAGTACGGGTTGGATTATCGTTTTATACACGCTGAGCTTCGTGTTCCGCACATGCTTCGAGTTCCTATGCGCATGCTTCGAATTAATAATTGGGAGGACCGAGAAATACGTCGAATTGGCTAGTTGTATACATCACTTAATTTCGTCAGTTTCGTTGGAGTCCTTAAAAATTTGGTAGACGTCGATGTTGTATTCTCATTATCACAACGGACCAAGTCTGGTCTAAGTGCGCTGGGGATAAACTCAGCAGCCCCTTTACCTAACCTTGTATTCTCAGCACTTTTTAAGTAACAGCTTCACAGTAAAGAGCAGCTGATCGGTTGTTGATCGACCAGGACCTTGATATTCCCCAATGATTGGTTCTGCGTACGGATTAATTTGCTTTTTCAGAATGTTTTATGAAATCTTAAAAGTCGCACATTTCAGCTTGTCACCCTTTTTGTGGATTGGGCAAATTATACTTTTGAGCCAATCTGAGTAGCGAATGTGTACCGTTGGTTAGGCAGTTGCACCGTGCTTCTGCAGTTCTGCTGGGATCTCGTCAACGCCCGGCGCTTTATTACGCTGAAGCAATTGTATGGCGAGACTCACATCCTCTACTTTTGGGGGTTGAAAGGGAGGGCCTGGTTTAGCTAACTGCTCAGTTGCTAACTGGGCGGTTGATGGTATATTGAGGAGCTCCTGAAAGTGCGAGTCGCATCGTTTGCTTAAGGTACGTTGTGCTAGACGCGGCCGCACGACTGCGACTCGCTCATTCCATATCAAAACTCGTTTCTCTCTCATTTTAAAAACGAGTTTTTATATGGAATGAGCGAGTCGCAGTCGTGCGGCCGCGTCTAGCACAACGTACCTTTACGCTGTCGATGTCGCTGATAATGTTACCATATATATAATATAAATCTCTGGAAAAAATCATGGCAGGTCCTGGTGGGAAATATTATTTCAATACTAGTCTTCAATCGTTAAACCATGTGACGACTTTACGCGATACTTGAGAATAAGCCTCTCTCCATTACCAACTGGGACAATCAACTAAGGTGCTGTACCAGGCGGAGTACCTAGTAAAGGCCTGGACACAACTCAGGCGAAAATGAAATGTTATCCAATGAAATTTTTCAAAGAAAAGTCATATACTTACTGTAGTGGAATATATCGAAAACGCTGCTGAATTCAATAAACTACAATCCGAAAATGATTTCATAATTTATCTCGGCCATTTGAGGTACCATCTGACTGTTGGCAGGGCCGGCTCTACCATATGTGCAGACTGTGCACTTGAACAGGGCGCCAACCGAAAGGGGCGCCAAATTCATAAATTCATTATGCCCTTAAGATCAAGACTTCCTTTAATGACAACTGCATAATGATCACATCAATTCTCTTCTCTGTTGTATAGCATATTTATACATATTTATTTTGATCGATACACTTCGTCCACGTATTGTACATATTAAACGAACTAGAACTGATTCAATTATTATCTAAGGGTGTGTTTTCCCAAAGATCCGCTGCCATCGCGACTCAAGAAATTACATAGAAACTTCACTAACAACGAACTCAATTCGCATGCTAATCGTATTCCCTTCCATTTGACGGACCCATCGACGCAGTCGCGACTCGTGAAACCTTAAAAGACACATCTTCAAACTTTTCCAAAGTATCTACGCGAGAGGAAGAGCGAGAGACGTGTTTCCATCCGTCCACGTTGAAAAATGCTTCGCATATCTTGTACTTGTGCATCACTGCAAACATGCTCCAATTAATCCATACACTTCATATGCGGGATGGGCGCCCTATGGCCTATGGGCGCTAGATTTCATAGATTGTATGCTTGACAGAAGTGAAGAGTTGTGCATTGCAGCAATTGTGCACATAAGAAATTGTTGTAGCGAACACCCCTATATTCTGCAAAAGAGTGGAATAGCTGCTTTGCAGGCTCACACTCTGTGAGATGTGCGTATTCACTTGATGGCTCATTCTCGTAGTCTCAGCTCGTAATACAAATTTTCTATGCAAACCATATTAAGCGCAGAATAGACCTCGAGAGGGAAATGTTTGTCCGCTATGATTTTCTCAATGAACATGTATGCTTACGGTCGTGGGATATTTGGCAAATGCAGTGCAATTCCATACGCTACAATCCAAAAACGGCTTCATAATTTTTTTTGGCCATTTCCCGTTCATTTTATCGTGAAAAATATCTAATGACCGGGGAATCGAAAAATACTGTAATGCGCCTATTTTACCCAAATGGTATTTCCGTACTTGGCACCAGCTGGCTCTAGTGCCACTAGCGAGACATATTAGGCATCACCGAAGAAAGTGCATCACCGAAGTTTCCGGAATAGTATTTTTGAACCATTTCATTCACAAGAAGTACGTATGCGGTCAGTTAGAATGGAATTTTGCTAACGATTCATTAAATCAATGTTTAAAAGGTAATTGCTGCCAAAATTACCATTATTAGACCATTTATTTAGAAATTAAGTCGTAAAAATGCGTCAGGTAATGACACCATAATAACAAAAAATGAATGAATGCTTGTCTCGTTGCACAAATTTAATAAAGTTACATTGATAAAATAAAATGGAAAGGACTCAATGCGTTAGTATTGAAAAAAAAACAACATGGAAAGATATACGGTTGAGCAACGAGTTCAAATAATACAAATTTACACGCGGAATAATAGTTCGATTGTCGAGACACAGCGCGAGTATCGACGAACGCTCCATGTAAGAGTTGCTCCCTCGAGATCAACGATTCGCAGAGTTGTTCGCCGTTTTCGAGGACAAGGAACCGTTATTAGCCCTCGTCCTCGACGAGCCCGGAGACGAAGTGCGAGGACGGACGAAATCATTGAGCGGGTAGAAGCCAGCTTCGAATCAGATGCAACAACATCAACCCGAAGAAGGGCAACGATATCGTGAGATGCTCAACAATGTTATTCGTCCTTTTGTCCAAAACCGACCAGATATGTGGTTTCAGCAAGATGGAGCGCCTTGCCATACCACTGCAGCCACAATAGAGATTTTAACGGACGTTAACTCCACTCGATTTTTTTTTTTTTTGTGGGGATAACTTAAGGAGAGAGTCTACAATTATAAACCAAGAACAATTCAGGAATTGAAGCAAAATATTGTAGAGGAGATCCGATGTTTGCAGCCAGAAATATTGCGAAAGGTAACACACCGTAGAACGATCCCGTCTTTGCGAAGCCGCCCGGGGCGGTCATCTAAAGGATATGATTTTTCGAACATATCTCCCGAGTGTAAACATATCTCCCAAGTGTTAATGTAATGTAATTAAAAGTAACGCCCCCTGGAGAAACATAGGAATTGGCCGGAACTTTTCAACCTATGAAACTCCTCTTGCATAGCTAAAGGTACGTTGTCCTCGACGCGGTCGCACGACAGCGACTCGCTCATTCCATATAAAGACTCGTTTTTCTCTCATTTCGCTTTTCGCTGTCGTGCAATCGTGTCGAGGAAAATGTACCTTAAAGGTCCGCAGTATTGCCACAACTGAAAAATATTTGGGAATCGGCCGGAGCCTTTCAATCTATATCTTCTCTCGTACGTAATTTTTCCGACTAAAGGTCGATCTACACTTTTCAGTAATCAGTCACAGTCATTTTCCATATTGTCAGTTAACCGATTTACTGACAATCTGTCAAATTGTGTGGAAAATTATTGTGACTGATAACTGGAAAATGTGGATCGACCTTAAAAGCGAAATAATCGATGCAATTGTTGCTCTAAAGCAGTGGTTCCCAACTCAGAAACGTTTGCGGACCACTTAGCCTGAAAATGGATCTCGACGGACCACCATCCATAATAATGAAACGAAATAAGGTTTCGATTGTCATTGGGCTCGAATTTTTATACTAACACCATCTTGCAGGAAGCATAATTTAAGATTTACATGTTTACCAGGGGAGAAAAACTGTTTTGTTCTTGCCAACTTGGTTTTTCTCGCACAGGAATAGGTGTCTTCTGGTCTGGAAGAGCTAACTTCGATTAAAAATTATTCAGTAAACGGTATAGCTCGTTCTTTAGACTCGAATTGGTGACAATGTTTAGCGCGAAAATCGTTTGAATTTTGATAATTAGTTTAAATAATTTCGGGATTGAGCACCTAAGCAACCCATCGCCTTCCCATAATCACATACCTAGTAGAAAAGAATTTACTGAATAATCTGGTACATGGTAATGAGAGCGCCTGTTTGGCATGTCAATTTAATTAGTCACAAGGAAATATAATTTTTGTGTCCCGAGTCTCCCCGCGGACCACCTACGGGTCTCTCACGGACCACCCCCGGGCCGCGGACCACTTGTTGGGAAACAGTGCTCTAAAGCGTGGTAAGGCGGCTGGACCCGACGGCGTTCCTGTCCAACTTTTACAAGCAGCACCAGACCTTAAAGCCTGCTGCATCTACTAATTGTAAGAGGGTGGAACGAGGAAATTTTTCCCAATGGGTGGAAATAAGGTTTGACAATTAAACTTCCGAAGAAGGGCAGCATGACAGAATACAATAATTACAGGAATATGTGTACTTCCCGCCGTTTCCAAAATAATGGCTAGAATAGTCTATAGGATTAAGAACCACTTAGAAAGCAAAATCGACCATGAGCAGGCTGTTTTTATATCTGGGTTTTCTGCAGTTTGTTTGCCATTGGAGTGCCATAAATCGTGGTGGGCGTTGAAATCACCAAGTAGGAGGCGATATTGGCCGTTTAGTGGGGGGGTGATATTGACTTTGTAACCGGTGGGACAGCTGGAGACAGGTGGAATGTATATGTTGTAGATTTCAAAGTCAATATTTCCTGATTTAACGATTATCGCTTGTTGCTCCATGGTTCTGTTCTGATCGTTTCTGATTCGGTTCAGTAGATAAATTTAATGCTGATTTATCATAATTATATTATAGTAGATACTAACTTTTTGCTTTTCATTTATATTTTCAGCTTGACGGCAAACAAGCACCCCCCGAAGCTGAAGACGAGCCTGACTTCTACGAACAAGCGCCTATTCCTGCCTAAAATTAAATGACACTCGCCGAAATTATAAAACATACACACAACACATCCACATCCAACTTGCATTCACGCATCTGTAGTTTTTAAATCATTTCATGTTTCATTTTGATTGGTTGATTGTTTGTATACTTTGTGTAGGTCTTCACTGTCAATGCAAAAATAAAAAGCAATAAAAAAGTATTTTTTATAGAAATCTTAAGAAAAAAACACGATTCCCTTAGGCGGGGATGACGTGTAGTTTTCAAGTTGTATGTACATAAATTAATGTATGCGTACACACATATATTTTCATTTAAGAGTATATACGAGTACTTTATTATTCTGAAAGAAAAATCACATTTCTGAAATAGCTGCTACATACATACATACTTTCTAAATAAACATCGAATGAAAGAACATCAAATACCTAAAAACTCTATACAACCTGTTTTAAACAAACTAAAAGAAAACTGAATAAATGTTATGCAAACTTTGAACTTAAAAAAGCCAACTCAGTACTTAGAAAAATGTTACATACATACTTAAAAAGAAAAACATTCAGCTTGCAGAGCAAATATTATTATTATCAAATTACGACTTGTTAGTACAACTAAACTAGAGTACTGTAATAGTGCAGTTTGTGTCTTACAGACATGCAAAAAAAAAATAAAATAATTCAAAGCAAAATACTTAAAATAAAACACACAGTATAGAGACTACAGTATTATTATAATTGTGCACGGAAACTACTACTTAAATGTTAAAAAATCACAAAACATAGAACTACAACAGAAGCAAAAAAATGTATACATTATATTTACAATATTAATGAAGAAAAACAAAAATCACACTTAATGAAACTTGATTCTAGCAAAATAAAAAAAATATATTTGTCAATTGATCGGAACGGAAGACGGAGAAAAGACAATTTATCATCCCTCACAAATTAAAACCATATAAAGACGAGGGCTAATTATACATATACACGATTAACTAACACAAAAAAATGCACTTTATTTTCTACAAAATTGTTGTTATTTGTTATAATCACTTTCTTTTAAATAGTTTTTTTTATTTGTTTTTATTACGTCATGAAAAAAAATTATGAAGAAACACTGTTTTGATATATATTTATCATCCTTGGCTTTTGTTGAAATAGGGGGAGCATCTAAAATTTCTTAGACACAACTCCCCATTCAACAAAACGTATCTTATATATATATGTGTAAATATATATATGAACTTAACTGTGATTGAAGTCGGTACCAATAAAAATATATATATATGTGTATATGTAATGCAGGAAAAATAAAAAAAGAACGAGTAGAAAGCAAATTCAAACCCACACAAAACAAATCAGGAGATAAATTCTATATGAGCAAAATGTATTATTATAATGTGTGCATAATTTGCTTTAGAACAAAAAAAAAACATTAAAATGTAACAAAAAAAATATGCACACATTCATAAATGGTACATTTTACATACACCCACATATGGATATACCCAGAAAAAACGAAAACATGTTGAGAGAAAATATATACATACATATTTATTTTCGATATGAAGAAAAAAACGCGCTAGCTACTTAAGCATTATAGTTAAATTTTATCATATTATATCATCGCTGTTGTTCTATTGAAAGAGACGATGATAAATTTATTTCTATTAGTGTTAAACTAGAATGAAAGAGAGATGGGGTAGAAGAAGATTATGTAGAAAGAGAGAGAGAGCGATAGGAGAAAATCAAATTACAAAATACTGTATTATTTTTTCGATAAATATATATTTCAAATAAAAATCTTTATCATTATTAGACCATTGTTTTCTTTTTTTTTCTATCAAAGTTTGTCCGGCGTGATTGGTTTTGCGAGTGAAGGACTTTCATCAACGTCGCTCACTAAATGTCCCATATTGTCTCTTTTTTCGAAATACGATCCCCAGTTACGAGTATAATGCCAGAATAAATTCCCAGTCAGGTTTCTCGCATAGGATTAGCGAGTATAATGAATATCTTCTTCTTCCTTGTCTTACTATACTATTCCATAGTGTCGCGTTGTTCTGGTCGCGGGTAGTATTAAAATGAATTGACCGATGTAGAGCCTGTTGCCGCGCAAATTTTGCTGAAAATCTCACAGTCCAAGCTGTCTCCGTTCAGAAGTTACAGCCGTTCAAAGATCTGGCCCAAGAATATCTTTGGTTCCTACAGCGATTAGACCTATATCCCGGAAGCGTATTTACAAACCCATTCGCAGTACGAAGCATCAACTCCGCACGGAATTGTTTGCAAAGTCATCGCAACAAACTCGTGCGGAGTTGGAGGCCTCGTAAATACGCGTTCCGGAACCCTCCATGTGTCACGCATGGCCAAGAATCGCTACACAAGTGGGAAAACAGAAATTTCCACACATCATCTTTCAGTTTTTATCCTAATGGAGCAACCCAGGCCGGGCCAGTTGCTCCAAATTTGACTTATGCGTGTCGGCATTGAAACAAATCCTGGCCCGTGGATGTGCTGCGCCAGTACTATTACAACTAATTGTCGAGTATGTATTTCACCACCTAAATTCCATCACTCAACTGCTACGGAAGTTATAATATCATCGGACGCGATCGACCTACAGGCGCAGGAGGAACCCTTGCTTTCCTGGTACATAACACGGTGACATATAGTATCATTGGCGGCACCACCACCACCATAGAACTTCAAGCTATATCCATATATTCAGGAAATGTTGACATTAAAATCCTCAATATCTACATATATACCAGCAGCCTATAGTTGTCCCACTGGATTCCAAGCTAACATTCCCCCCTCCCCCCTCTCCCTGGACAATATCGTTTATTACTGGGTGAACTCAATGGGGTTCTATACAAAATCCACAAAGTCAAAATCCACAAGTCAAAATCCAAAAGTCATAATCCATAAAGACAAAATCCATAAAGACAAAATCCATAAAGTCAAAATCCACAAAGTCAAAATCCATGAAGACAAAATCCATAAATTTTTGTATGAAGAGATCCATAATGCTTATGTCAGTGCGGGTTTTGTTTTTTTTACAAAAATAATCATGAAATCGTCCAAAACGTAAATTTCCGGTGGCGGAGCTTGAGAAAGTTCAGCGTTTTTTTTTTTTTAAGTGAAAAACCAGAGGTGAGAGCGGTGAGCGGTGAGCGGTGATGGTGAGATTGAAAATTCCAATCTCACCATCACCGCTCGCTCTCACCTCTGGTTTTTCACAAAAAAAAACGCTGAACTTTTTCAAGCTTTCCCGGAAGGTGATTAAGATTCTTCTACTCTACCTATATATTTGTAGCGTTTGATCAATGATCAGCAAAAAATCTGGCCCGGACATTTGGAATATTAGTTTTAAAAACACTTAATTTTTCCAAGGAACCTTTTAAGAAAAAACCTAAAGTTTTAGATATTTTTTCAGAAAAATCGCTTAACTAGACAATTACCAAACCCCGGAGCATATGCGCTCTACCTGAAGACACGGAGAAGGATGTACCCGAGGCATATGAGGTTTAGCTGGGCGCTTATGCTACGGATGAATCCTTTTCCGTGTCTTCAGCTAAAGCGCATATGCTCCGGGTTTTGGTAATTGTCTAGTTAACGTAATAACGTACATAAATATTCTTAATAGTCAATTGTGATAAGCAAACTGATGTAAATTCTTGATTCGATTGTGAATTTTATGTATTTTTACTGTGGGGATTATTGATTTATGGATTTCGTCTTTTTGCATTTTGACTTTGTGAATTAAGACTATATAGATTTTGTCTTTGTGAATTTTGTCTTTGTGGATTTTTAATTTTTTTTTTTGGATTTTGTCTTTTTGGATTTTGTATAGAACCCAATTTAATGCACATCACTATCTGTGGCATTTAAACCTCGATTATGGGTGGGGTTCCAAAACGGAACAGTTGCGTATGTTCTGCAAACATGTTTGCCATTCTGAACCCTTAACTGCCATTTTGCGGCTCAGAAATCATCTCCAGTTCTTTTCGATAACATATTTCACAAAGGCAGACAAAGGAAAAGAACCAGAGATTATTCCTGATCCGCAAAATGGCGGTTAGGGCATCATGTTTGCGGAACATACAAAACTGTTTCGTTTTGGAACCCCGCGCCCAATGGAGGAATCCGACTTCTGTCCACTAAATGATGACACACAAACCCGTGTTGCAGGATCATGCTCTAGGTCGCCTGAAATTTCTACGACTCACGACATGAGAACTCTTCCTCACTTTCTCATCCGACCATCTGCCAATTATTCTTAAGGCGGCCCCAGACCGACCGGAGTGTGGCACACACCACACAAAAGACCGGTTCCAAGAATGATACCTTGGAGTCGCCCAACCATACTGCTGCAGGCTGCACTGCTGCTGCACGATTTTTCGTATCAATCTTTTGTGCAATGTTTGCCACACTCCGGTCGGCCTGGGGCCGCCTTAATGCTGTTATGCTCAAAACACATAGGTATACAGATAAGAAAACGTACTCTAATTTCAACAAAGCCGATTGGGACGACACACTAGCGAAGCCTTTTCTGCTTTACCACCCTTTACCGACGTACGACTAGCTGAAAAGAATTTGAGACAGATTATCCTAACTGCTGCCAACAGAAGCATCCGAGCTGGCCGCATCCCACTTCTGAGACCGCATTTTCCATCCTCCGCGGCCAAATTGCCAAAGGTGAGGAATGAACTTCGATGAACTGACCCTAGTGATCATCATATGGGCGAAACAGAGACAACCAAGCAAATGAAAAACAACAGAAGGCAAAAATGGAACTCCCACCTAGTGAACTGTAATATTAAAACCGGTGCGAGTAATCCATGGAAAACTGTACGAGCACGAGCAAAGTTAGCCATCAAGTTCGGTGATAAGACTTACAACAACGACGACCAATGCGCTCACAAATTCAACCAACAATTCATCGAACATCCCGAGAAGGATAACCTCAAGCACGCTATCAGAGCTAGGCGAAACCGGACAGTTGACCAGCATCTTCACGTTACCACCAACGAGGCTGCATCTACCATAAAACACACCAAAAATCCAAAGCGCTTGACCGAGGCGGTTTGCGTTTGGCCATCATCATGCTCAAACATCTTGATCCACCGGCCATTGAATACGATGAATTTATCTTTCAATTCCTTCTGGAGTTCTGGAAAAAAGGCCCAAGCCAGGTAAAGATCATACGCTTGGAGAGTCGAGTCATGCTTGAAATAGATTACGCGCATCAGCAGCAGCATCGGCATCCCGAAACGTCAAGCCCAATGTATTTTACATTGCTGACAAAAATGTTGAGCAGAAGACTGAGAATTCAGCATATTTGTCAGCTATGAAATTCTGCCGATGCTGCTGCTGGTGCGCGTAATCTATTGCAACTATTACTCGAGGCGCTAAAGTGTTACCAACACTCCTGATGTGCTCCAGGACCGACGACTGCACTATCATGGTAACTGGCAACGACATTCCTGAAATGTGGAACCTCATCAACGTTTGGCCATCATCATGTTCAAACATCTTGATCCACCGGCCATTGAATACGATGAATTTATCTTTCAAAACCTTCTGGAATTCTGGAAAAAAGGCCCAAGCCAGGTAAAGATCATACGCATGGAGAGTCGAGTTACTCGAGGCGCTAAAGTGTTACCAACACTCCTGATGTGCTCCAGGACCTAATGAATCATTAACATGGCCTTGCAAGCCCACCATTCTCGTTGCTCTTGATCTGTCACAGTCAACCATACACTACTTCTGACTGATCTTCATCGAAATTCCAATCCGCCCCACGTATACAATTGGTTTGCAAATTATCTTGCCGATCGTCAGTCCTGCCCCAAGTTCAGAAACGGGAAGTCTAAGCTTAGAAAAATAAAACAATGCGTCGCCCAGTGTGGAGCATTATTTCCTAATCTCTTCAACCTCTACATGTAAGGACTTCCCACATCACCAAGTGGACTCGAAATGTTTTTGTAGTAGCAATTCAAAAGTTTTTTTTTCTCTTGAATCGAGGGGGGTTGGCAGCTCTTGGCCGTTGTAATAACAACGGGACGATTTTATCGTAGAACTGGCTGCTATAGGAACGTTGGGACTCGAAATAGTTTCTTACGCCGACGACTGCACTATCATGGTAACTGGCAACGACATTCCTGAAATGTGGAACCTCGTCAACGATTACTTGGTTGTACTACGATTTTCTCCAACAAAACCCTGATGCTATCAGCACCAAAGTCCACCCTGTTAACCGCACCTTTAATCAGGAGTACAACACAGGACTAGGTACATACCAATCCGAATCGAAAATGAAACGAATTCTTCGTGTTACCACCATCGACAACTCCAGCAAATTTAACACACATGCAGACAACATCTGTGGTAAACTTAGGAGAAGAAACAAATTCCTTAACCCTTTGAGGACCATACATTTTTGGCCGAAGCGATTTGGTTTTTTGTTTTATTTTCGTGATCACTAGGTCAATAGTAGTTATGTCACTAAAAATTGTGCCCCTAGCCCCCCATTTCACCCCTCATTTCGCATGGCAAATATATTTGCCTGTGGGTTGAAAGGGAATTTATCACCTAAAAACGACTGAACATAATAACGGCATTGTGACGTGTAATTCGTGTATTTTAAGAGTAAATGTCCTAATTGAAAACAATTAATGTTAGGTGTGGTAAATATTGAAGCAATCTCGAGATGTTGTGGAGCAAAAGGACACATTATGTTGGGTACAAAGTACATCTGTGCAGTCATATTCATCCATAAAAGTACCACAAGCACAAACTTTCAAATTCTATCGGTTTCCCATTTTATGAAGAGTTATTTCCTGAAAAGTCCAGTCCTCATCATCTCTGGAAAAGGGTGGACTCGTGGTCTACCAAAGTAGATGTGTTCCTCCGTCAAACCGGCTCGATATTCAGTGCGGATTTCTGTAAGATAGCTATAGGTTACGGTGGAGTATTGTAAATGCTTACGTAATTCGAAAAATATCCAAGAGCAAACTTGCCTTTTTGTATGTAGTAGCTGACAGCAAACAGGCACATTACGTATATTTTGCTAAATTATGCAGCGACAAATCGCGCCCGTTTAAGTTTAATTGTATCAGTCGGTCAGATGAAGATATTATGCCCCTTGCATTTTTCTTTATGTCGATGTCAAGGCTTTACGGGATAACCCTTAAATTCAAGCATAGTCTTGGTGGAAGGAAAATTAGGGTAATTAGGGTAAAGGATCGAAAGGGGGACAACACAAACATCCATGATCACAGTGTGACTCGAACGCACGCTCCGGAAACTTAGAGATGAGTCACTTCTCTTCCACTGAGCGCCCGAATGCCCACATATGCAGATATGCTCCCCACTGCATAGAAACCGATGTACCCTCGCTTCATTATCTGCCAGAAATTGTCCACCTGCCATATTAGAATGTTGCTAGAGAATTGGAAATTGATTAATCCTTACAAAAAACTGTCTACATAAATTTCAACCATTTTCTTTGCTGTCGATGGGCATTAATATAATACAGCAAACTCATCGAGGTTATAAATGTTTTTTTTTTCTGTGTAGACGTCAAAGTTGTGTAGCTAGTTTCAGACACATAAAGCAAAGGCGCCAAATTGCTTTGGGGGAGTAAATAAAGCTGCGCTTCTTTTTGAAACTGTATATATTAGGAGTAGATTAGGCGTTTTGGAGATACAGCGGATTTTGCTAAGTCAATGACAATTTTTAGACTTAGCCTTGATTTGTCAAATATTATTTCCAGAATATATACGTACCACATGTAGTAATATAATTTGACAACGTTTTCTTCGCCATAATCACTAGATTCGTAAAGCAGTAGTTTCTATATTTCGTTTGGTTGCTGAAAAAAAAACAGCTGTCGTGACGTAGAAGGTTTTTACATTTATGAACGCTATGTACCGCAAATTATTTGACCTTTCAGATTTATAAAATTTTAAATTTACCCCATTACAAATCCGATAAACTCACCACAATTAAGTGCAAGTGTGAAAACCTTCTTACACTATTCATTTGCGAGACTCTAACTGTAAATGTTGCAAATGTAATAAAAAAAGACATAGTGCGTTTTGTTCCGTTTCAGACCATAGGCAAATATATTTGCCCAACTTATTTTAGGCCTGTACGAGTTCACTGAATTTCGAAAAACCTGGAACGTTGCAATTACACAAAGAGAAGGGATATACCAAATGCACTATTTGAGGCTCATCCATTTTTTCGATTTTACCGTTACATTACAGCCCCTTGAACTGTGACTACTCTTTACTAAACTTTGAGGGCCCCTGGGGGGCAAAGCGTGTCAGATAGGAAATTATACCCATAATAATGTTGTTGCACCAACTCTCATTTATGAATTTCTTTCGGAGTATTTTGTTATATTTTTAACGTGAACAATTTTAAATGTCAAAAACCTCCGGGCAAACATATTTGCCTATAGTCGTCAAAGGGTTAAAGCTCTAGCCGGCGGCAGTATGGGGCACGGGGGCACGGATAAGGAAAAATTGTTGGCAAATGACAAAACCATTGGTCGTCCCCTAGTCAAAAGCTGCAGCACGCACGTGGACAAGTGGTCTCTGCAACATCAAACGAAGCCATACATATACAAACGTGTCAAAAGGCAGCACTACGCCTTATCACCTGTTCACCTGTATTCTAATGTCTTCTCGGGACTACCAATATGATGAATTTGAGGAATCATAATGAACTTCTTACCAAGCAATACTTAGTCGGATGCTACCGTACACGCCACCCGAACAACCAACTCATGGAGAAGATACCTCCTCTACGTCGCATTAGACGTTCAATCAAAGAACGTGAAGTCTAGGAGTACAAAAAAGTTTCCTTCGATAACTCTGACTACAAGGCGGCTATTGCTCATATCCATACCCAAGAAGTTCATAAGGCTACTCAAAAATTCACCAGCCACTTGCGGAACCAGTCCACACGATGTGGACCCTGTGGACCATATTTTCAATTGTCCAGCTAATCCCACGCTCTTAATACCACTCGCGATGTGGCTACAACCAATCGAAGCAGGTTTCTTCCTCAACCTCGACCTGGACGACGAGATGCACGCCATTTTTCAGTGATATACGTGAACATTTTCAAAGTTTCTCTGTTTGTGCCGCTGCAACAACAACAACAACCCAAGGACTACAAAATCGCAAAGGGGGAACCAAGCGCAAACAAGGTTAATTTTTCGAAAAATGTCGGTAGCGTTGAAATGAATTGGCGGATGTAGAGCCTGTTCATTATCAATGTGACACGGTAGCTCGACGTTGGGCTTTGGCTGGCTGAATCGTTGACTCCAATTGTCGCGGTTACGTGACCTTGTCCTCCAATTTCGGAAGCCCAGCAAAGACTACAGAGTTCCCGCAGCGAGCTCTCGGTCGTTCACGCAGCCTTGCTCCCGTTCATCTCCTTCATGGCATGCGATTATCGTCTAATGCCCCGCCCATTGCAAACGTTGAAGCTTCACATTTTTTCGATACTTCCAGCTTATCGTACAATTGATACAATTCGTGGTTGTACCGCATGCGTCATTGATCTCGCTCGCGAACGGCCCCGAAAATTCGCCGTAGGATCATTCGTTCGAATCTGTCCAGCAAAATTTCGGAGGCTCGGGTGTGGATCCATGTTTCGCAGCCATAGCAAAGCACGGGTTGGATGATCGTTTTATATTTACACGCGAGGCTTCGTATTACTGTGCGCATGCTTCGAATATCGAATTAATAAATTGGGAGGACTGAAAATACGTCTCATTGGCTACTGGCCAATGGTATCCATCGCTTAATTTCTTCGGTTTCGTTGGCGTCCTTTGATAAGTTACAACCCATGTAGTTGAAGTTGTCTACATACTCGATATTGAGGTCCCCCAATGTGATGGTTGAATCTACTGGCGTCCTTGTTTTTGATTGCAGCATGGCCTTAGTTTTGGCTTCGTTGATACGTAGAGAGTCCTTTGCTGTTCTTAAAAGATCTTCCACTCATCATCAACCTTCGCAGGGACTTTTTTCATAATGTTAGGGCACGAAGAATGACTTTATATCTCCCCAATAATTACTCGAAATATAGCCCAATTAAAGCAATGCCAATTGTACTAACGTATTGGTATATAATTAAAGGATCCACCGTCTGGAGGAATTTCCGATAATGGATTCGAATCCATGGATTTTAATGATTATTCGTTCTGTCAAATGAGCCTACCCACAGGCGTATTTCGAATTTTAATCCAATAAAATCCATGGATTCGCCGTATGTGTGTGCGGCCTCAGATACACGCTAGCCTACTCTAGTCAATATAGTTGATGAGAATTATGAATTTTTATCTTTTTCCGAGTTTAGATGTTCATCGGACCTTCCGGCCGCACATAACGAAACATATAAAAATAATGGCAACGTGCCCCAGCTGTTATTTTTTTTTCATATTAAGTTTCGTTGGATTCAAATCCATGGATTTTCCGTGTGTGTGTGCGCCCTAGAAAAACTCAGCCTTTCTTTTGTCTTTTTGAAGGAAAGTTACTTATGTAAATTTTTCGCCGTATGGGACTTCGAGGTTAGGCCATTAATTTTAAATTGTGAGGTTTTAGAAGACCGGGTGTGCGTTCCATTTATACGATCTGAGATGATCTGAGTAAAAATAGTTACATTCACTTTCCATTTCACTCTCTCACCCTGCTCACAATTCTGACGGTAGTCAGCGATGCATCTACGACTACGAGTGAATAATGGAACGCATTATGGGTGTGCGTTCCATAATTCACTCGTAATCGCAGCTGTAGCATGTAGTCATCGCTGACTACCAAAGCCTTCTATACTCCTCAAAACAAAATAAGGGCCACTATTGTCCGTTGACTTTAACAACGTCGTTTGGCGAATTTTCAGTGTGATAATTAATTTCAGAAATGCCATTCTGTACCTTAATGTGATGTGAGTTATCACAGTATGATTCGTCAACATTAGCTTTACCGGAACTGGCTTAAACAGTTCTTTTGGGGTCACGAGTCATACATTAGGTAGTTTTGTTTATTTCTCATTTTGATTAAGGATTAGTTTTCGCAAAGTTCTTTAAATGCAACATTAGTTGTTGCACTTTTAAAGATAAGAAGAATCTGTAAAATACAAAATATCAACAATTCGGCGCCATTTAAATTTAAATGCTCGTCCAGAGCCTTAGAAATGTCGGAGGAAGGTCGTTCGAAACGTTATGTGGCCCTGCAATTAGGGTATTCGCGAAGAGCCATTCAAAATCTTTGGAACCGTTACCAGGAGACAGGAAGTGTCTCCCGTCGTCATGGTTCAGGCCGAGTTCGAATAACCACCCCCGCAGAAGACCGGTATGTGAGACTTTGGGCGCGACGGGATCGTACTATTAGTGCTCGTGGACTACAAAGTAGGCTATTAAGGACGACTGGGACCATTGTTAGCTCTCAAACAATCAGAAATCGTTTACACGAAGACCAACAGCGGTCAAGGAGACGTGTTACCAGCACACAATTGACCAGGACGCATCGTGCGAATCGTTTAAGATTTGCTTGTCGACATATCCATTAGAACATGCAACAATGGCGCAAGGTGCTCTTATCGGATGAGTGCAAAGTAAAAATTTTTAGTGAGGACCGACGCATAAGAGTCTGCCTGAGAAACTGAGAGGCAAAGCGGTCCCAGTGTGATGGTCTGGGCCGGAATTAGCTTGCAAGGCAAAACTGACCTTGTTATCCCAAATAACGGGACAATTACGTCCGAAAGTTATATTTAAAGGATTGTTAGGCTACATATCATTCCTTTTTCACAACAGGCATTGGATGGTTTTATCCTCATGCAGGATAACGCACGACCACATACTGCCCGGGCGACAATGTCTGTTTTCGAGGAGGTCAATATTGAGTTCATGGAGTGGCCTGCCAACGGTCCGGACCTAAATCCGATAGAACATCTTTGGGATCAATTAAACGCCGGATGCGGACAGCTGAAGAGGATATATACACAATCCGCAACAGCTGATTCAATTGCTAAAAATGTGTTGGGACGAGATATCAAAAGAAAGCGTCGATCGGTCTATTGAAAGCGTTACGTCCAGGCTTCAAGACTGCATATGAAAAAGTGGAGACCATACTCGATACTAAAAAAAAACAAAGAATCAATTTTTTTTACAGATTAGACATACAAATTAACTGTTATTGTTACGATTACATGACCGCAAAAAGTAAGCAATCCGAAAAATGCTAAAAAAAAGTGTAGATTTGGTCAAAGTTCAATAAAATTAATTATATTTAATGAAAAACATATTGTTTTATTAAATTATACCAACACAACTATGATTTTCCTATTCCATAGAAAAATAATCAGAAAATTATTAGTGGCCCTTATTTTGTTTTGAGCAGTAATTACAAAGCCGGGAAGCAGCGAGAGAAAATGGGGAAATCAGCCCATGATTGCGTTGGTAAACACGTCAAATGGTAGACAAATGTACGGGAAAATTGTGCTGTCTGGGTTTCAAAAACGCGAATTCATTAAAACTTATTTATTTACTTTATTTCACTGTTCTCACTACCTTTTGTCTTGTAGTATACGTGTGAGAGAGTGAGCCGGAAAGTAAATGTGAGTAACTATTTTACTCAAATCGTATATGTAAATGGAACGCGCTCCTGATTTAAAAATGAAAAATTAATTTATCCAATTAAAGCATATATCCTATTTATTCGTCCGCAACTGTGAATAATCTTGCGACTGACAAGCAATCCGTCGCGCTCCGTTTCTTATGGAAAACCGTTCGTACTTGTACCCGTGCGTGTGCCCGTGTTTCGTGTATCGCAGTGCAACCCCGACTCTGTTGTCTGCTAGCGCTGTTTGTTTACTTGACGTTTAACAGTTGACACTTGGACCGAACGTGAGCGAGCGAGGTGTCTGGTCGCCATTTGGTTAGTCTCTTCGTCTTCATATTCCTCCTTTTATCGTCGTCGCCGGAGCTCAATAGTTTAGTGCAGTCGCCCAAAAGCTGCAAAAACTTCATCTTCACCTCCACGAGGATCAGCAAAAGGTAACCCGGGCGTGACAAGAGAAAACTCTAAGCAGACAGACTAATGTGAGACTTCAAAACGCATGTAAGTATGTAACAGGTTCTAACCACAGATTACACAATACAGGGAGGAACAATCAAAAAGTGTCCTTCACGCAGACGTGAGTTTCGCTTAATTTGTTCTATCGTTATCATCGTACCATGTCTAATCTGCCGATAATGGGCTGTCGCTGATGGTTTATTCCTATTCCCTATCATCAGCATCGATACGCACTCACCTTCACAAGTTCCAGGAGGGTGCGGGTGGCGGCAGCATGGCATGTCGTAAATCACCCGATTCGGCGGTTATTGGTCGGCGACAAACTGTTGTCGATTACGGAATGAGCAAAAATGTGTACTTTGACCCATTTGTGCGAAATGGAGGCACTTGAAATCAACATGTACACATGAGTGCATAAATAGTCGCCAAATGATTGTTTCAAGCCGCATCAGCCTCTCTCGCTGTGCAATCTGCATTTCGCGCGTCCAAAGCTCAAGTGGATGCAGTGCGATAACGTGTAATTCTAATTATGTACATAGCATTGCGCTCTAACATTGCTCTCGTTGCGATCGAGTCATATGTGAAATGTTTTGGTAATTTGGTTGTTTTGCTTTTGACTATTTTCAACTTTCTCTCAAGACGATGGCATCGCAATTGAGGCTAGTAAAAGTGAAATAATTTTAGCCACATGCACGCTTGAAACTAGAGTCTCAACGGGCAATGCCAATCACTTTGGCAATCTTTGCCAGTGAGAGGCCAATGAACTGTTGAGCTTCCAATCGGAAGTCGGAAAGCCGTTTAAGCGAAACCATTACCATTCATTATAGTGATTGTGCTTCTAAATACATAATTGATATTTTCATTGTAATATATAAGTAATTAAAATAGTATGAATGGATTTACATTAAATGCATTTTTTAATAGCCATTACAATTTACAAATGGCGTGGGAAATTTCAAAGTCGCGTGCTGTTAAAGCGGTAAAACTATTGTCCGAAGCAATTGCATACGGCGGAAATGCAAAACAACTACTACGGGTATTCAGTTGAACAGACAGTTAAATCATAGCGGTTAATAACTTTCTGTACACAATACCCTTATTATTGCAATTAATTAAGTGTTGCTCTTGTGGTCTTACGGCAACTGCCTCTACGGGGCGGAACACACCCGTTTTGCCAACGGCCAAAAGCTGCCAATATGCCTTCCTAGCAAGAGCCCCGGCAGGAGCCCTGAAGGTTCGATGCAGGAAGGTTGTGTTTGTCTGTGTATATGTGTGGGTACGATATATGTGTTTTTTCGTCATATTGGGAGCATTACATCTCGGCGCGGCTGCTCTCAATTTTACTAATTCGCGCCGGTGTTGAAAGAAATCCAGGCCCAGAGGTATGGATTTGTAGTGCCTGCAACCAACGAATCGGTTCGAATGCCAGATCAGTGCAGTGTAATTGCTGCAGGGAATGGGTTCACTTTAGGTGTTCAGGTTTACGAAGACAAGGGCAACACTCCGTAGCCTATGTTGCGGCTGGCTGTATAAATTCTGGGCAACCCAGGGCTGCTCCCAGCCCACCTTCTCCGCCGCTGCCCCCTACACCGCCCAACAATATGATAAGGAATCCTCCTCCAGCAGATTTCACTGCACTATCTATATTACAGTTTAACTGTAATGGCATCCACCGAAAAATCGCTGAGATCACACACTTCTTGAGTTCCAACAGAATTCTCATCGCCGCCATCCAAGAGACGTTGCTTCACGCAAACTCGTCTCTAAGCGTCCATAGCGAATATGTTATACTGCGGAAAGATCGACCGGCCGCCACGGATGATTCACACCCTGGAGGTGGACTTGTCTTCCTAATACACAAGTCCGTACATTACTGTGAATTAGATGTAGTTGCTGACGGTACGGCGGAAATTCAAGCCATCTCAGTTCCATCAGGGAGTACTAATATCGAAATTTTTAATATATATGTACCACCTCATTCTAGTTGCCCTTCAGGCTATCGTTTCGATATTGGTCCTCTCCTTTCCGGAGAGCGACTTTAATGCGTACCATGAGCTCTGGCATTCGGACCTCAACAACAATGCCAGGGGTATAACTATCGCCGAATCACTTGACGCCTCAGAATTCTGTTCACTCAATGAAGACTCGCCGACTAGAGTCGTGGGCACTTGCAGTAGTTCTCCTGACGTAACTATTGTCAGTGCCAGCCTAATCGCTGCTTCCCGGATGGGAAGTACGTACCACCCTCAAATCAGATCACCTCCCAATCATTTTAAAAATTGACAAGCCAGCGAACATGACTAAGTCTGAGAAGCGAACGTTTGTCAATCACAAGAAAGCCGATTGGGATAGTTTCAAAGCTTACTCGTCGGCGAAGTTCATCGAGCTACCATCACCTACCAACATTCATAAGGCCGAGAAAAATATTAGGAACGTCATTACCACAGCCGCGGCACGCTTTATTCCTGCAGGACGTATCCCGAAAGTTCGGCCTAACTTCCCCACTAGTGCCGCCAGATTAGCCGATGAACGTGATCAGATCAGAAGCGCTCACCCTGATGATCCCAGAATTCAGGAGCTTAACTCCGAAATTGACCGACAAGTTAAAGACTATAGGGGGGCGAAATGGAATCAGCACCTCGATGAATGTAACCTCAATGAAGGTGTCAGCAAATTATGGACTACAGTAAGCGCCCTTTCCAATCCTCGGAAAGAAAAGGGCAACAACGCCATTGAATTTGGCAACACAAAAACCTGCGATCCTCTTCAGTGTGCTAGCCTGTTCAATAAACAATTTATTGAACATCCCAAGTCTGACGGCCTCAAGCGCAAAATTAGAAGACGGATTCGCAGCCGGAATGTTGACACCATACCATCTTTTACCGCGGACCAGGTTAAAAAATTCATCGAGAATGCTAAAAACTCCAAGGCCCTCGGACCAGATGGCATTTCGATGACCATGTTGAAACATCTCGACCTTCCAGCCATTGAGTATCTCACTGCCGCCTTTAACTTGTCGATGTCCACGCTTGCCATCCCTGAAATCTGGAAAACAGGTCGAATTGTTCCCTGTCTCAAGCCAGGGAAGAGCGCAAATCTCGGGGAGTCCTACCGCCCCATTACGATACTTTCTCCTGTCGCAAAGACACTGGAGGCCCTTATTCACCCCACTCTTGTTGCACATGCGAAGCTAGAACCTCACCAGCATGCCTTCAGGAAGATGCATAGTACCACCACTGCCCTCGATGCGATCACTACACGCACTCGTGATGGGCTAAATCAACGCAGTCGTTGTCACAGAACCATTCTGGTGGCAATTGACCTATCAAATGCTTTCGATAAGGTCAATCATTCAATGCTCTTAGCAAACTTGTTGAATATGCACATCTTCCTGCACAAGAGATTCGTTGGATTGCCAATTATCTAGCTGGTCGGCACTCCTTCACCGAGTTTCGCGGCAAACGGTCTAAGCTTAGGAAAATCAAATTAGGTGTTCCACAGGGAGGGGTGCTCTTCCCCACTCTGTTTACCATCTACACGTCCGGCCTTCCCACACCACCTGCAGGAATCGAGGTGATTTCCTATGCTGACGATTGCACCGTACTCGCCACAATGAACGATAAGGATGAAATGCGCCTCCGAATTAATCGCTATCTAGGACGATTACAGGCATTTTTCCAAAGCCGAAACCTCACCATCTCTGCGTCCAACTCCTCTGCTACTCCAACAACTTGAAGTTGTTTAGTAGCAGCCTCCCGTAGACGTCGGCTCCAATTATCAAATCAATCCTTCCCGGAATATTAAAGTTTGGATCGGCTAATGGAACCGTAGTTATCTCGGCATGATTCGAACACTCCATATACCGAGCAGGAAGGGTGTTTGTAAGTTTTGTTAATACAACGGCTTGGAATCTGACCTCCTCCTTGTTTAATGCTAGTATTGTCGTCTCCACGAGTCCCTTGGCTTGCGTTCGGGAAGTCTTTCCGATGCCAATCACGCTAGCTTGATATGGCTTTTTCCTCAGGCCCAACATTTGGACTGCTTCCTCGGACAAGAAGGAGGCTTGGGAGCCTTGATCAAATAACGCCCGTAGAGTCATCATGCCTGTCTCGCTGATTAGGGTGACCCGTGCGGTTGCAAGTAACACATTAGTTGCCATAACGCTACTTAACGCGTTTACCTGACTCGGTACAAATGGCTTAGCTGACGTGGATGGAAATGTTTCAGTTGGCGCCGCGCTTGAGGTTGGAGTGTTTGTCTCGCGATGCAGCATAGTGTGGTGTGCACCCTTGCATTTGAAGCACCTTGCCTTACTTACGCAGTTCATGGCCATATGTCCTGAGCTGAGACAATTCAGGCACAGGCGGTGTCGTTTCACCGTAGTAAGGCGCTGTGGTTGTGTGGCGCTCTTGAAAACGGGGCACATGTGCCATTTGTGCGAATGTTTGCAAGCTACACAATCTACTCGAGTTTCAAGGTGATGAGCATGAATTTTTCTTGTTGCTACCTTGCTGCCGGTGGCCTCAAGCATCCGGAATCGCGCTGTCAAGAACTCCTGCAAGTCACCCAATACAAGTGCCTCCTTGGTGGCAGCCTGATTCTGCTCCCACAAGACTCGAGCCGCATGAGGCAATCGTTGAACAGCCAAATATACGATAATTGACTGCCATAGGTTTTTCACGTTCATCTTGTCTAAAATACGGACAGACTCCATCGTTTTGTCAAGAAGCAACTTCAAGGATTCTGCGGAGTCCGAAACGGGATCTGCTGCGGTTACCTGCTTCAAATGAAGATTCAAGAGCACCTTTGGATTGTCATATCGTTCAAGCAGCGTGTTCCACGCCAAATCCAAATTGTCCGCGGTTATGTCGAATGATTTTACTAGCTCAGCCGGCTCACCGCTACAACAATAACAACCGTGTAAACTGCATTTAAGGTAGTGCAACTTTTCGACCTTGCTCAATGAAGGCTTCTAGTACACCATAGATGTGAATAACTCCTTAAAAGAGGTCCACTTAAAGTAATCGCCGCCAAAGCTAGGCATTTCAATACGCGGCAAGCGAACAGTTTCCTTTGGAGTTGAGCTGGAGTCTTCGGTCGGGCGACTAGTCGTGGTTATTACGGTGGTAGCAGCCAAGCACTCATCCACTTCTGCCAAAAATTCCAAGATTGTCTCGCTAAACGTTGGTGCCACTGCATCAGCAAAATACGAAACAGTTGCTACGCTGCCAAGATCTTCTAATCCATCGAGAATACGCTTATGGGTGGTAGCAAATCCCTCATCGAGAGCTTCCAATGTTTTGGACAACCTCTGTAGGTAGCTTCCGGTTTATCGGTCCTTCTTGTAAAAGGTAGATTGGAAGAGTTTCAGCTGACCTAGCCGTTGTTGCTGCTCCCAGTACAGCTTCTCCATTGCAAATATAATGTACAAAACAGATACGTACCGAATTTCAAAATGGACGGCAAGTTTCTTACTCGCAGAAATGAACGGGTCGAATGTATGAATTATAAGTCTCAGCGATTAATATAGGTTAACGATGATTATGCACTACAAACAGCGGTGGGTCGAGCGGCCGCTGATTATGCAGCCCCAGTTTGGACACATAGTCTATGTGACACAAACTGGTCCAAAGTTCAGGTCTGCCAAAATGCCGCTCTACGCATCGCGACAGGTTGCCTTCTGATGTCTGCCCAGGATCACTTACATCAGGAGACAAAATTGATGCCAATACGTGACCACAATCTCCTACTCTCAAAACAGTAACTTGTTGGTTGCTACCGTGAGGATCATCCCAATAATCATCTCATAGACCGAATTCCTCCACCACGACATGTCAGGCGTGGTTTACGAGACCTTGAGAGAGAGGTTCAGGGATATAAACGGGACCCTTACGATGAAGTTACATACCGAGCCGCCATTGCAGCGAACCACACTGAAGAAGTGAATCGGTCTATCGCGAGTTTAGGTGCGAATAGAGTCCTCTCAGAGCGCCCACCACCAATTTCGCCTGAGGAGATTAGGCTCCCGAGAGCCACTAGAGTAACACTAGCTCAACTTCGGTCGGGCTTTTGTTCACGCCTTAATAAGTACCTTTCTCACATAAACCCGGACATCCAAAACATCTGTCCAAACTGCAATGGTACTCCTCATGATGTCGGTCACTTGTTTCAATGCCCCGCTGCGCCCACTGATCTTACCCCTATATCGCTGTGGGAAAACCCTATCGCAGCAGCTATGTTTTTGTCCTTAGACCTCACGGACACAAACATTGACGAACCATAAATCGTACCCACATAGATGCACAGAGGTTTCACACCTTTCTGCACCGCTACAAGAAGAAGAAGAAGCCGTAATCTGTACTTGCCGAGACTTGGCTGTCCGACAAGGAATTCCAGTGGCTTGAGCGGATTGGAAAAAGCTTTACATTTTCACCTGCCATGCGCTAAAAATTCAATAGAATTGTGGGCTACAATCCGGCCCGCGAGGAACTTTGAAAGAATCATAGTTGCCATAGTTGCTATGGCTGCGAAACAAGGGCCCTCACCCAAGCCTCCGAAATTTTGCTAGACCGATTCGAACCAAATGTCCTTCGGCGAATTTTCGGGGCCGTTCGCGAGCGAGATCAATGGCGTATCCGGTATAACCATGAAAAGCTTCACGATTTTCGTAACTTTCGTAAGTTACGAAAATCGTGAAGCTTCAACGTTTGCAATGGGCGGGGCATGTACAACGGATGGACGATAATCGCATGCCAAAGAAAGTAATGAACACACAACGAATTGACGGAGTAAGGTTGCGTGGACGACCGAGGGCTCGCTGGGAGAACTCCGTAGGTGAAGACGCCCACCAGCTACTGGGCTTCCGAAACTGGAGGACAGGGTCACGTAACCGCGAAAATTGGAGGTCAACGATTCAGGCGGCCAAGGCCCGACGTCGGGCTATCGTGCCACATTGATGATGATAGTTGCCTCACTTTAGAAAAATTTTGCACTAATTTGTATGTTAAAAAAGAAAAACGGCAAATTCTTGTACACTTATTTGAAAGTCAAAACCTAAAAGGGCTCGTTTCCAATTTTTCTTGCCGAACAATTGCATCGGCATAGTTCACCCGAGCAACTCCTGAAAATCACTAAATGAAAGGATTAACATTGAAGAGAGTAGCGCGGTCTTCGAGCCAACTTTGCGGGTCGACAAAACTTTCTCCCCGCTCCGGACAGATGGTGCGGTTTCGCAATCCGTTTTGCTATTATACGCGCACTTCTCGGGGCTTGCTAGGGAAAAGCTTTTCGGCTTAACGGTAAAACTCATTTATAAGGATCCTTCATTTTTTTCACTATCCAAAACAGACAAATCTGTTCCGTTCTTCACTCCGCAAGACACTTCCATTAACAGAAAATGACTAAACCTAAACACTAGTCAGCAACAATGGCCATCACCCGCCATTCACAATGGCTTCCCATAATGAGATTTCGGTAGCTTAGTGAGTAGAGACACTCTTCCGTTGAATTACCGGAGGTCGCACTGTTATGAAAATCAATAGTTTAAAATAATTTGCGGAGATGAATAAATTCGAAAATTTACACGTAAGAACGTGGCTAAATGGGGCTGTAATGTAATGTAATGCTGTTCAAGTTGCGCTTCAAATAATAAAAAAAAAGACATCAAAGAATGTATTCTCCTTTATAAAAATGTTTGGCCACTACCACCGCGTCTGGCATCCGAAATCATTTATGAGTCACATGTGACTCATAGGCGTGAACGAGGAGGAATGCTGTGTGCACATGTGACTCAAAGACAGTGAAGATGTTAAGACGAAATATAGAAATACTCGAGTCGTATCAATACTTTTAGAAACCGAAATTTGGGTCCAACATCATTTTCCAACTGGCGACTGTCCTAATGTGGGATCATCAGGACTTGAACATGTCGATCCCTGGCAAGATCTGCTCATTAGTTGGTTCGCTAGATATTGCACTCGATAGTCCAGACGGTCTGTTTTGTGCGGGTCAACACTTGCCTCACTAGCTGAGATTTTTCTCGCACAGGAATTGTGTCTTCTGGTCTCCAAGCGCTAACTTCGATTAAAAGTTAGGTATCCAGTAAACGGTATAGCTGAGATTTGTAACAATTAGAATAATTTCGGAATTGAGCTATAGTTAACGAACTTAAGCAACCAATCGCCTTGCCATAATCACATCTCTCTCTAGTTCCTGTCAACCCCTTGTGGGGCATAGGGCATTAACTACGCCTACTCTCCACCTCGTTCTGTTTTGCGCCAACTGCGCTAGCTGCGACCATGTAAGATTTAGCGTTTTCGCCTCGCTTGTTACCGATCATCTCCATATGTTCCTTGGCCGTCCAACACGGCGTCTTCCTCCGGAATCCTGTGGATTCCAGTTCAGGGCCTTTTTTGTGATGTTATTGGGCCTTCTTCGGAAGGTGTGACCTATCCATTGCCACTTAAGTCTTTTGATCGAAGTGCCTATCCTTTCTTGGCCAGTTATAGTGAGGAGATCCTCGTTCGAAATGATCTCCGGCCAACGAATATGTAGGATGCGCCGTAGACACTGATTTACAAAAGTTTGCAACTTATCAGTAATCTCTTTAGTCACCTTCCAGGTTGAACAGCCATATAGCAGCACGGATTTCACATTGGAATTGAAGACTCGAAGTTTGGTGCGTCTGGAAATATTGTTGTTTAGCCAGAAAGGAGTCAAATTGAAGAAAGCCGCCCTAGCCTTGTTTATCCGTGATTTTACATCAGCATCCGCTCCACAATACAAATTCCGCTTTGCCCCCCTGGATATGTGCTCGAGAACTTAGTCTTGGCAGCATTGATTTTCAGCCCCGCATTACGACTTGCGCAATTTAGAGCTTCTGTCATTTGAGCGACATCATCCGTATTAGTTGATAGAAGACAAATGTCGTCAGCGTAGTCAAGATGTTGAAGGTGATCAAACAATTTCCATCTGATACCTTTGTTACGATGTAATTGAAGTGCGGAGCCGAGTACATCACTAATGACAATAAGGAAGAGAATAGGTGACAAAATGCAGCCTTGTCTCACTCCACTGTGCACCTCAAAAGGATCTGAAAGCTTGCCCTTATGCAAGACGTGACATTGGGCTCCATTGTAGGATTCCTTAATGATGGAGATTATCTTATCTGGAATATTTCGTCTTCGTAAGGCATCCCAGATGTACTGACGATCAACACTATCGAAGGCTTTTTCAAAGTCGATGAACATGAGATGTAATGGGGATCTCCACTCCGCGGATTGCTAGATGATAATACGGAGGGTGTTAATGTGGTCGCTACAGGAGAATCCTTCGCGAAAGCCAGCCTGTTCATCGTTCAATGTGCTATCGACTTTTTCCTTGATTCGTCCTAAAACAATCTTAGCCATCAACTTGGAAATAGCAGGAAGTAGACAGATCCCACGCCAATTATTACAATTCTTCAAGTCACCTTTCTTCGGAATTTTAATAATTAGGCCCTTTTCCACTCACTGGGAAGAGTTTCAGTTTCCCAACACTCTCGGATTAAGGGAAGAAGAATATCCGCTGTAGCGTTAATATCCGCTTTTAAAAATTCTGTCGGAATTCCATCAATCCCCGGGGCTTTACCGGCGTCCATTGATTTGATAGCGTCTGTTAGTTCCTTTTTGGATGGTGGACCGGAACTAATGCCGTCTATTTGAGGGACGTCTTCTGCTAAAAAGTGTTCTCTCCATCTTTGTAGCTGTTGTTCTTCGGTAACGAGCAGAACACCTTCCTTATCTTTCACAGGATGTTCCGTTAATAAAGATCTGCCAGTTAATGGCTTTATAAGTTTGAAGAGTCACCGCGGAGAGCCGCATCCTCTGCCTCCTTCGCAAGTGCGTTGATATTGTTACGCTTATCACATCTTACACTCCTCTGAACGCCTTTTTGGAGCGAACGGTATTCAGCTCTGTATCGTTCTTTAGCTGAATCGTCAGCAGCTGAGTTAATCTGCTCCTTAACTCTCTTGCGTGCTGAGATAAGAGACCAAGTAGAGTCGCTAATAAATGGTTTCCTACCGCGATCCAATCGTCCTAAAATTTCTTCGCCACATGAAATAAATGAATCCTTAGCGACTTTCCATCTATCTTCAATTGTCGGATTCTCATTTGGTGGTGGTGCATTAGCTTTTTCGTGCAAAGCGGTGGAGAACGCACGCTTGGTTGATGGAATTTTGAGCTTCTGCACATTATACCTAGGGCAAATATTTGCGCGGTTAGGACGCTGGATTGCTGCCGTTCGTAAGCGCATTTTTGCGATGTCAAGATGGTGGCCATAATCACATACCTAGTAGCAAAGTATTTACTGAAAAATCTGTTACATTATAATGAGAGCGCGTGTTTGGTATGCGACTTTAATTAGTCACAAGAAAATATAACTTTGTTGTAAGAAGTATCCAGAGTCCCCTGCGGACCACCTACGGGTTTCTCACGGACCACTCCCGGTCCGCGGACCACCTGTTGGGAAACAGTGCTTTAAACCCTTCTCTAATCTTTCACAAAGAAATACAATTCTGCATGTTCAAAGCAATCAGCGTGTTAGCAATAATTTGATATTGACATCATCAGTACAGCACACATCTCTAGGGGGACAATACGATAACAAATTATGCTCTTTGAAACCTGAATGTTTACGCAATAATTGCTAATCAAAGATAACTTTACTGATAGCGAACAAGTACTTTGACCATTGCCAAAACAGACGGCAAATTCATTAAATCATTTTTTTCCAATTTTTAATAACAGATCGAATAAGTCGTAACACGTAGCGCGCGCACACACAACAAACAATACACATCGCACAATGGATCTCTTAGCGCTTTTTAAAAAATCAAAATTAATTATACTCTGTGTGGCAATAACGTTCTTCACGTCCGGCCTTATTATAAATTTTGTTCAGTTATTGTTGCATCTATTTCTGAAACCGTTCAATAAACGGCTGTATCGTCGATTGATGTACTATCTATGCTATTCGTTCTATTCTGGTGAGTCCGTACTGAAATTCTTGTCGTCTAACTGTTGTTTCTAATCATAATTTTCTTGTTTGTATGCAGAATTGGTATTCCTAACAGACTGGTGGACGGATAGTAAGCTATACGTATGGGTGGACGACGAATTGACGAACAAGTATGCGGGCAAAGAGCATGTCTTGTTGCTTATGAATCACACGTACGAAATCGATTGGCTAATGGGATGGGTGTATTGCGAGAAGATTGGTGTTTTGGGAAATTGCAAGGCATACGCCAAGAAGGTGTTGCAATATATTCCGATTATCGGTTGGGCATGGAAATTTGCTGAATTTGTGTTTTTGGAGCGCTCATTCGAAAAGGACAAGGAAATTATTGGCAGGCAATTGAAGGAAGTTTTCGACTATCCCGATCCGACATGGGTAATGAATGCATTATAATTATTAAATTGTTCCAATTGATGAAGGATTTCTTCAACCAGATTCTGTTAAATGCCGAAGGCACTCGTTTTACCAAATCAAAACATGAAGCGTCCGTTAAGTTTGCCACAGAACGTGGAATGGTACCGTTGAAACATCATTTGATACCGCGAACGAAAGGCTTTACAACCAGTTTGCCCACACTGAAGCAGGGTTGTCATGCGGCATACGACATCACGTTAGTGTTCAAAAAGGATGATCCGGTATGGCAAAACATTTATTTTATCTCTGGAATCAATACTAATTTTCGTGTCCATTTACATCGTAGGTTAAGCCCAACTTTACAAATTTGCTCAACGGCACCGCCGTAACGGGCTATATGCTTGTGCGACGATTTGATATGAAAGATATTCCCGCGGACGAAGATGCTGCGGCTGAATGGCTTCAAGAACTTTTCCGCCAGAAGGACCAGTATGTTGAGAGTTTCTACAAGCATGGCGATTTCTTCACCGGTACGGGAGAGAAACCCCTTCCGTGCCATTTACAAAAGCGTCGTATCTATCCGCTAATCAATACACTAGGATGGATGGCGTTCACTCTCATACCAATTTTATACTATCTAGTGAAATTATTGTTCAGTGGATCTATACTGTATTTTACAATAGCCGTGGGCATTTTGGGAGTGTGTAAGTGTTATTTGAACGACTCTAGTCGCAGTTAAAAGTTAAAACTAATTTTTGGCATTCTCTTTTCAGTCTTCTTATTATTAAAGAAAGCAGTTGGCATGTCGGAGATTAGCAAATCATCGGATTACGGTGTAAAATCGACGGATGCCCAGTAACGGATAGGATATAGCTTCCAGCACAATATCATTTTGCACAAACAGCAGAATGTATACATTTTTTACAATATATGCTAAACTTATTTGTTAATTTCTTTAATACATCCGAGATACTCTTATCGCCGGTGATCCATAAACATAAATCATATAAATAAGCATACAATGCATGCGTTATAGAAAATATGGAATTGTCTCGCGTCACAAATTGGATGTACATAATATACCCATTAAAATTGGTTTTACTTAGAGTAAAACTAAAACCGTATCGATGGCTGCAAGTAGAACTCAACAACAACAGCAAAGCACAATGGAGATCTTTACAGTTCGATCTTCTGTATTGTAGATTTAGATTTTACATACTCGTGTTTTGTTTGGTTTTAAGATGAGACACTCGTTTTTGTTTTTTAAATTTGGCCTTTTTGAGATATCTTTTGTGAGTTTTATTTATCGTGATTTTTCTCGATTGCACACTAATTGTACCGATTCAAAATCGTTACATGTGCGAATGCAGAATAAATTAATAGAGGTGTTGCGTTTTTTTTATATCTATATTTTTGTAAATAAAAGCAAAAACTGCTCTTTCCGTGCATACGTTTCAGGAGAGTGATTTTGTAGATGAAGTTGATGATATTTTCGTAAGTGTTGATTGCTTCCAATGAAAAGAAAAATGTTAACTATTCAGTAAAAGAACTGTTATGAGGTAATTACTTTACATTTAGATTAAAAGTGAAATAATAATAAATGTAATTTTATGAACAGACGTGAAATGTGTTTTAATTCGACTGTAGAGCAGGTAGCATATAGAGGAGAAGAGGATGAGTCATCAAACTCCCAATTATGCCTTTCTCAGCAGTGCCGCAAAAGTAGAGGCATATGATGAGATCAATGTTGGTCGAAACATGCTGCGTTATGTCTGAAGAATTGATGCTAGTGTACATGTAGACCCACTATGAACAAGCAGGGCGATGGGTGTCTGAAGTTTTTGTAGCAACTCGCCGTGGGTCTCTGTGGAAGCACCAGGCGTCAGTCGACGAACGCAGAAACGTCTGTGGCTAATAAGCGATCACCGCGGTTCGTCGACTGACGCCTGGCTTCCTTACGAAACTTCTTGTAAATTCCAAAATTTTATCGTGGAAAATATGAATAACCGGGGAATCGAAAAATAATACATAAAATGGCCGAGAAGTATTCTGGAACCGACAGTAGAGGGTGGTCCAACGTGAATGCACGAAGTTAATTGTTAATAAAACAAAAAGTTTTTAGAGAATTATCTCATTTTTTTTATTATGATAAAAGGAGTTATTCGAGAGCTCTCTTCATGCCGGCTAAATCTTTGAGCAAACAGAAGAATTATAAATTCGTTTGGTTTAGAAAGGGTAGTATTTGTATAAGGAAGTCTGAAGGTGGAAAAGTCATTTTTATTCGTTCTTTTAATGATCTTGCACTACTTTAGTGCTTTGTATTCTTGTCAACGTTTGAATGAATATTAATCACGATTTTTTAAATGACTTTTCCATGCTTGAAGCTAAACATGTTGCGTATGATGATATAAATTCCAATTGCTCTTATTGTGTAAACAAACTTTTTATAGTACACCAAAATGTTAGGAGTTTAAGAGAAAATTTTTCCTCACTAATTACCCATTTAAGCGCAGTATAGACCTCGGGCGGAATGAAAATGAAATTTTTGTCCGCTGCGATTTTCTCAATGAAAATGCATGCTTACTGTCGGGGAACATGTCGGAAATGATGGGGAATTCCATAAGCTACAATCCGAATATGATTCCAAAATTTTCCTCGGCCATTTTATGTATTATTTTTCGATTCCCCGGTCATTTCACCGTGGAAAATATCTAATGACCGGGGAATCGAAAAATAATACATAAAATGGCCGAGAAAAATTTTGGAACCATATTCGGATTGTAGCTTATGGAATTCCCCATCATTACCGACATGTTCCCCGACAGTAAGCATGCATTTTCATTGAGAAAATCGCAGCGGACAAAAATTTCATTTTCATTCCGCCCGAGGTCTATTCAGGCCTTTAGATACATTTTTAAACGCTCCAGACGTAATTCTTGTGTCGGAGATCTGGGTGTATGGTTTTGAGATTAAAGACTTTAATTTACAACGCATTGGTCTCGGCGATGACACGATCCAAGATAGAGCTGCCTGTAGAAATATGCTAAGAAATTATCGCCAAAACGGGCGATGTGCCTACACCGCAGGTCGAGCAACGCGGAACCATGGAGCGGTATAAAGAACGAGGCAAGGAAGAAGAATTTACCTGGTTACTATTTTTTTGCTAATCCTAATGAAAGTTACGCAGCAGGTGGAGTAGGGTGTTTCGTAAAAAATTGTTTTGCTATAAAAGATGTGAGATGCGTTGATTTTCATAGCGCCGATATACTCCAAGTTTCTATTGAAGTGAATAATGTTGATACTTAGAGAAATCATGCGTTAGTCCAGAGTGGGCATCAGAAAATAAAAATGGCACCGTTCTCACACTATTGTAGTTCATAGTATGCGTGAAAATATTATTCAAACGTCAATTTTTTGTTTACAATTGAGAATATAAAATCCGCGTAATATTCATTACTCTCTTAAAATGCCGACGTGTTATTTAACCCTTATGTTGGCGTATAGATCCAGACAGACCATTGCTACTATATCTTGATGAAAAATAACGTTCAATAATATTTTCCACCCCTTTCCATATAAATTTCAAAGGAACCGACGACCACAAATGCGATCAAACGTTCGGCGAAATGTAAACTATGTCTAAATAATCGAAAAAAAACGGCGCATCATCGTACGACACAGTATGTAAACTGTTTCTAGAACCAAAATTAGACCTCTTCAAAAAATAAGATTGATTTCACAGAAGATTCAGCTACACCTTATGCATAATAGCTCGTAGGCGGCGTCAGAAGGGTTAATAATTGCATCGACAATATTTTGACATTTGAATTATTTCGTGGAGTGTAGTGTAATAAATTTGGAGTCAAACACATATGGGTTGTGTGATCACATAGCCACTCTGGACTAACGCATGGCATGAGTTGCTATGTTTTCTCTAAGTGTTGATATTGTTTGTTTATGTGTATATAGATTGCATGCATTGAATACTTTGTTTTTCATTGATGAATTTTCATGCTTATTAGAGCGACTTCATTATAGCAATCTAATCATATCTGGGGACTTCAACCTTAACCTACTAAATTCCAACGAAATGACGTCTAATTATCTAAGTCTATTGGCGTCCCATGGATTATATAACTTTATTAATGAACCTACTAGAATGTCTTCGGGTACGTGTTTGGATCATTTTTACGGCAGATTGGCAAACGTTTCGATAAGTTCCTGCGAAATATGTGTGTTCGATTTTGGCATTACAGATCATGTTATGATCGGACTTCTAGTTAATATCGGAACTAAAAAACCTTCTAATCCCGCAAATGAATCACGTTTAATAAAAAAAATAGATTTTTTGAGTTTAAAAAACAATTTGTTTTTCGAATCATGGAATCAAGCTTATATGGAGGATGATGCCTCAATGGCATATTCTCTTTTCGCGAATTGTCTTTGTAGCCACATTTCGGACTGCACTAATTCATCGCGTGCGAAAACAACTGCTAAAAAATTAAAGCAATGGATATCGAATTCGCTTTTGAAAAAAGTTAAACTTAAAAATAAACTGAGACATAAATTGAAGAAGCATCCTTATAACCAAAAAGTTAAAGCAAGGGAAAATAAAATATGCAATGAACTCAAAAAACTCATTCCTGAAACCCGGGATAAATACTATAAAGACCGACTCAATTTTTTGAAAGGGAACCTCAGGGGGAATGGCAGGTTATTAATGGTATCTTGAACCATTCTGGTCCCATTAATAATCCTATCAAACTCCTAATCGATGGCAGTATCGTTTCAGATGAGTACAGGGTCGCAAATGAGTTCAACGAATGCTTTACGTCCTTAGGAGGCAATTTGTCTGAAGTTTTGACTACTCCCAGTTGCAGTGTTTGTTCCAGAACAATTATTAGTTCTTTTAATTTCCAAAGTTCTAGTTTTGTTTTTGATGCGGTTACTCCGTTAGAAGTAATTAAGGTCATTGGATCCTTAAAAAACTCAAATGCATGTGGTTTTGACGGAATTTCAAGTATTATCTTAAAACGGATCGGTTGCTTTATTTCAGATATTTTGGCTTTAATCTTCAACCGCAATATTTTTTCTGGTGTATTTCCTGATGCGCTAAAATGTGCTGATGTGGTTCCACTATTTAAAAAGGGTGCGACTTTCGACAAGGGTAATTACAGGCCTATTTCTCTTCTTCCAGTTCTGAGCAAAGTCTTTGAAAAAAAATGTTAAGAAGCGCATTGTTTCTTTCCTCAATCATACAAAGTTTTTCAGTCCATTGCAGTTTGGTTTTCAGGAAGGGAAGTCCACTGAGGACGCACTTCTCCACTTTTGTTCGAGGGTTTTTTCAAGTTTGGATGAAAAAAAAATTTACGGCCGGATTATTTGTTGATATCACAAAAGCATTTGATATGGTAAACCATAACATTCTTCTCAGAAAACTTGAACATGCTGGTTTTCGTGGCTTTATTTTAAACTGTCAAGTCTTATCTCATGAATAGATATCAAAGAGTTAAAATTAGTGAAACCAGAAGTGAAATACAGTTTTTGTCTCTCGGGGTTCCACAAGGGTCAGTATTGGGTCCAATTCTATTTCTCGTATATATAAACTCCATGTTCTACCTTGATTTTAGGGGCTCACTAACGGCCTTCGCTGATGATGTAGGTTGTACCTACGGTTCCAATCGCATTTTAAACCTAAGTGCTGACATCAATTGGGATCTCAATCTGTTTAGAATTTGGTTTGCTGAACATCATCTAACCATTAGTTCCAACACTCAGAGAAATATTCACTAATATTGAACGAAATATATTTAATTCAAACGATTTGCGCTTTTGATTTGGCTCCACACGCAAATGCGTTTAATTCTAACGAGTGGCGTTTCTTTCAAAAGCATAATGAGTTGTAAAAAAGCATTTGAATTAAAAGAATTTACGTTTACCTGGAAAGAAGGAGCCAGTCGATTTAAACGTATTTTTCATTGAAATAAACACTTATTCTTTTATTGTAAACGGGTAAAACATTTTAAATAAATGAAAGGCAATTGTATCAAACGTCTTCGTTTTTATATTAAACATTTTTGTTATTTAAAATAAACGAAGCATTCTTTTTAATGAAACGGTATGTATTTCGAAAGTAACGCATCGCGTTTTCATTTCATAGAAATTACCTCATTCAAAATAATTAAGTTTTACATGGAATTAAAAGCAAACTCTGCTGAAATAAAATAATACATTCCGTTTGATTGTCCATTCTCCATTCGATTAGATACTTACTGTTACCTGGGTTGACAAATCAATAAAGAATAAAACTTATGGAAACTTTAGAAAAACACTTTATTTTTTATTTAGGTCTAATTTTAATATGGTTAATACATTACACTTTTATTCTAACACCCGCTAAACTTAAATTGCACGTGTGCAAGCGTCCATTCCTCCAGATGAATGCAAAAGTAAATTATCGAAAACACTCTTAACATCGACGAAGATTCTAATACGCGTTTGTTGTTAGACACTACACATTTGTTTGGAATGAACATGAACACGTGAGACTCATCGGACCGGCCGGAAGTATTTAACTACCTGTTGTGCTACGTTGAAACAAATGACATTTTGGCATCGCGTCCTTTAGGTATGTGTATTTGTTACGTAAAGGAATGTATACACATTAGTATGTAATGCGGAATCTTTTGATTTAAACGACCGTCGTTTGCGGTTTGGCTGCTCTTTTGTTTTAAGAGAAATTCTCTTAGCGTAAATGAGAATTCGTTCAAATCAAACGAGATTTTTCAAACGAATCCTGCGTTCAATTTAAATGTGGAGCTTTTAATATGAATGTGCGTTTTTTTTCTCTGAGTGTAGGACACGCCACTAAAAAACCGAGCTTCCGTACTTGACATCTTAATGGCTATGTCCACACATGTGCGCTTTCGTCTTCACTATCGTCTTCAAGCTCCGTATCCACTTTCAATATTGAACGTGTCGTTGATTGCGTCAAGTGAACAGAAGAGATCAATGCCTCATTCTATCCACATCTGTTCATTATTTATCGGGAAATATGTGTCGCGGCTTTGGTCAGGACGGGTAAATGATAAATTCTTTCATGAATAGTATGAATAGATGATGAGTTGTTTATATTTAACATTTAGCAATCGCGTTCGAGAATGAATGCGTTTCTTCAATAGCGCAGGCATCTCAAGTTTCAATTGTCAAAATGATGAAGACGAACGAAAATTGAAACTGTCTAGACAGGCACAATAAGATACTTGGACTTTCACCAGGACTCAAGCAGCTGCGCGTTGATATCCAATATCTTAAACCATTTAATTATTACAAGTATTGTCTTGGAAGTCCACGGTCAGGATCCTCAGAAAATGTGCTTCTGGGATCAACATTTTCATATGGAAGACTATGTGGAGTACCACATTAGATAAACAAATAATCACATGGATGTAATTCTTCTGGACATGTCCTGGGACCTGCACAAATTTGGGTTATAATTATAAAGCAGGCAGCAGTTCATTTCCATATTCATATCCTAGCAAAGTCAATCCAATCTATATACTTTTCAAGAAAGGAATCCCAGAGCTATGATAAGTCAAAAGAAGTCTCGAGATATACGCTTAACAGTGGAACATGTTTATAAAGAACTATTATATAAAATATTTATTTTATAACGAGACCGAGCTCTAATCGCGCTAATAGCATGTAGGTACAGAGCTAGACGGCACGCAAAGCCCAAAATAATCAATTCCATGTTTTTTTGTAGGGGAGGGAGGGGTATATGAGTCGGATCTGGCGCACTTTTAACATACTTGACATACACTAGCCGGCATATGTATTTTGACATCTGGTACTCTCGAGCCAAGATACTGATTTTGTTTAACTAGAGTGAATAACGGTAAATTTCTTATAAGGAAATCAAAGTACGTATCAACAGCAATAAATATGCTCAATATGTTTCCTGTCCATTTTCGCACTCTCTTGCTATAAAGAAGAGAACAGATTGGTGCGAAATTTTGATGTGACATAAGTATTTTGACAATATTTAAATCTTTAATTGTACACCAATTTCTCTAGAAAAAAATTGATAAAACATAATTTTATTAATGATTTGTGTTTATATTTTGAATTCCAAGCAGAAAATGTGTCCACTGTCTTGAAATATTGGAAAAAAATCAGAAATTCGAAGTTTGGGGGAGATTTCAGTATCTGTGGCGCCAAATTTTGATGATGCCATTTCATTAATATTGGTCTGAAACGATCGAGTCTGCAATCCTTTTTCGCCAAATCGTAACGGTTCTCCTGATATTCAATGTCAAAGTTTGACTTTTCTATGAAGCCAGTTATGTAATTTGATAAGAAAAAGGGTGGATTTCCGCTTTACACATTGGGGAAAGTGTTCCATGCCATCAAATTGACGTTTTAATTTTAATCATTCCCACTAGAATAGTAAGTTTTACCAATTTGGCAAAGATGTTAATAATATGAAAAGTCGAAATATATTTGAGAGCAAGAATTGTACAATTTGCTAGACAGGAAGGCAAATGAAATTTAAAATGTTTTATTTGGTGCAATGCCATTGATTCAAATCAGTATGTTGTAAAAATCCCCCCAATTTCCCATTAGAAACCGAACTACCCCATATAAATGTCAAACTTTGACATTGAATATCTGGAGAACCGTTACGATTTCGCGAAAAAGGATTGCAGATTCGGTCGTTTCAGGCCAATATTAATGAAATGGCTTCATCAAAATTTGGCGCCACAGATACTGAAATCGTGCCGAAGTTTGGTTTAAGCCTCCGTAGAGGCAAACTTCAACTCTGGTTTAAAGTTTGGAGACGCTGCAATTGAATTTAATTTCATAAGGTAGACTGTTCATTATTAAACACCAGAATTGAATAAGAGAAAAGAAATAGAAAACTATTCCATGCATCACAGAAATGGGATGTGTATATCGAATCATTACCGAAAAATCTTCCAAATATTAAGGGAAAATGTCCTAATTGAACCAAATGGTATTATGAATATGAAGAATGTGCTATCGGATGCAGAGATAATAACGGCCACCTTCGGTCTAGAACTAAAAAAGGCAAATTGCATGCATACGCAGATAAACTGAAACCAAAGAAAGATTTAAAAACCATACCAAAAGCAAACCTCTGTTACTAAGGAAAAAGTTCAAGCTACTGCAACTTTCGGAAAAAGCTTTTTCAGCTAATATTTGTTATTTTATTACATTTTACAAAACATTTTTACAAAAAAAAAAAAAAATATTTAAAGAAAATGCCCAGTTTATGTGGAAAAACGAATACGTGGTTATCAAAATTAATACCACAGTGGAGGCTCTCTCATGATGCAGGGATATTTTGCTGCTTAAGTTCAAATCACTGTTTCCATGGCCAAAGCTTCTTTTGGTCGTCATTGAATCGTCGGAAGTTATATTGTTTTTTTGCGGCACAATTTGGTTTAAATTTCACTTCTTTCTCAGAGTTCTTCATCGTGGCTCACTCATCACTCGGGGTTTACATTCGCTTTCTTTCAGAGAGCGCCAAGACTTGTTTTTATTTTGTTTTAAAACATTTTTTTGTTTGGTAATAAACAGTTTACCGTATAAAATAAAATTCAATAGTAGCGTATTCAATGTGTAAACCAGGACTAAGGCTTGCATCAATCGATGCTCAATCCAATCTTCTAAATTCTGATTTTTGTTTATGTTTCGAGCCACTGGTGATATTTTTTATCATTGAAAATTAATATGGGGAACTCAAAAATTAATAAAAACATGTTTTGTGCATCAGTTCTTGCGAAAAAATGGGTGCAATCAAAGAGTTAAATGTTGTCAAAATACTTATGGCACACCAGAATTACGCCTCCATCTTTTCTCTTTTCTATAGCATGAGAGTCCGAAAGAGGACAGGAAAAATATTAAGCATATTTATTGCTGTCGATATGTGCTTTAATTTTGATAAAAGAAATTTACCGTTATTGGCTTTAGTTAAACAAAACCAGTGTCGGGGCTTTAGGGTATGAGATGTCAAAATAGTGGTCTTACGGCAACTGCCTCTACGGGGCGGACCACACCCGTTTTGTTTTGCAAAACGGCCAAAAGCTGCCAATATGCCTTCCTGGCAAGAGCCCCGGCAGGAGCCCTGAAGGTTCGATGCAGGAAGGTTGTGTTTGTCTGTGTATATGTGTGGGTGCGATGTATGTGTTTTTTCGTCATATTGGGAGCATTACATCTCGGCGCGGCTGCTCTCAATTTTACTAATTCGCGCCGGTATTGAAACAAATCCAGGCCCAGAGGTATGGATTTGTAGTGTCTGCAACCAACGTATCGGTTCGAATGCCAGATCAGTGCAGTGTAATTGCTGCAGGGAATGGGTTCACTTTAGGTGTTCAGGGTTACGTAGACAAGGTCAACACTCCTTAGCATATGTTGCGCCAGGTTGTATAAATTCCGGGCAACCCAGGGCTGCTCCCAGCCCACCTTCCCCACCACTGCCCCCTACACCGCCAAACAATATGATAAAGAATGCCAGACCCAGTCTTACGCCTGGCCCTCCCCCTCCAGCAGTTTTCACTGCACTATCTATATTACAGTTTAACTGTAATGGCATTCACCGAAAAATCGCTGAGATCACACACTTCTTGAGTTCCAACAGAATTCTCATCGCCGCCATCCAAGAGACGTTGCTTCACGCAAACTCGTCTCTAAGCGTCCATAGCGAATATGTTATACTGCGGAAAGATCGACCGGCCGCCACGGATGATCCTCACCCTGGAGGTGGACTTGCCTTCCTAATACACAAGTCCGTACATTACTGTGTATTAGATGTAGTTGCTGACGGTACGGCGGAAATTCAAGCCATCTCAGTTCCATCAGGGAGTACCAATATCGAAATTTTTAATATATATGTACCACCTCACTCTAGTTGCCCTTCTGGCTATCGTTTCGATATTGGTCCTCTCCTTTCCGGAGAGCACAGGGTCATCCTTGGCGACTTTAATGCGCACCATGAGCTCTGGCATTCGGACCTCAACAACAATGCCAGGGGTATAGCTATCGCCGAATCACTTGACGCCTCAGAATTCTGTTCACTTAATGAAGACTCGCCGACTAGAGTCGTGGGCACTTGCAGTAGTTCTCCTGACATAACTATTGTCAGTGCCAGTCTAATTGCTGCTTCCCGATGGGAAGTACGTACCACCCTTAAATCAGATCACCTCCCAATCATTATAAAGATTGACAAACCAGCGAACATGACTAAGTCAGAGAAGCGAACGTTTGTCAATCACAAGAAAGCCGATTGGGATGGTTTCAAAGCTTACTCGTCGGCGAAGTTCACCGAGCTAACATCACCTATCACCATTCATGAGGCCGAGAAAAATATTAGGAACGTCATTACCACAGCCGCGGCACGTTTTATTCCGGCAGGACGTATCCCGAAAGTTCGGCCTAACTTTCCCACTAGTGCCGCCAGATTAGCCGATGAACGTGATCAGATCAGAAGCGCTCACCCTGATGATCCCAGAATTCAGGAGCTTAACTCCGAAATTGACCGACAAGTTAAAGACTATAGGAGGGCGAAATGGAATCAGCACCTCGATGAATGTAACCTCAATGAAGGTGTCAGCAAACTTTGGTCTACCGTCCGCGCCCTTTCCAATCCTCGGAAAGAAAAGGGCAACAACGCCATTGAATTTGGCAACACTAAAACCTGTGATCCTCTTCAGTGTGCTAGCCTGTTCAATAAACAATTTATTGAACATCCCAAGTCTGACGGCCTCAAGCGCAAAATTAGAAGACGGATTCGCAGCCGGAATGTTGACACCATACCATCTTTTACAGCGGACCAGGTTAAAAAAGTCATCGAGAATGCTAAAAACTCCAAGGCCCTCGGACCAGATGGCATTTCGATGACCATGTTGAAACATCTCGACCTTCCAGCCATTGAGTATCTCACGGCCGCCTTTAACTTGTCGATGTCCACGCTTGCCATCCCTGAAATCTGGAAAACAGGTCGAATTGTTCCCTGTCTCAAGCCAGGGAAGAGCGCAAATCTCGGGGAATCCTACCGCCCCATTACGATACTTTCTCCTGTCGCAAAGACGCTGGAGGCCCTTATTCACCCCACTCTTGTTGCACATGCGAAGCTAGAACCTCACCAGCATGGCTTCAGGAAGATGCATAGTACCACCACTGCCCTCGATGCGATCACTACACGCATTCGTGATGGGCTAAATCAACGCAGTCGTTGTCACAGAACTATTCTGGTGGCAATAGACCTATCAAGTGCTTTCGATAAGGTCAATCATTCAATGCTCCTAGCAAACCTGTTGAATATGCATCTTCCTGCACAAGAGATCCGTTGGATTGCCAATTATCTAGCTGGTCGGCACTCCTTCACCGAGTTTCGAGGCAAACGTTCTAAGCTTAGGAAAATCAAATTAGGTGTTCCACAGGGAGGGGTACTCTCCCCCACTCTGTTCAACATCTACATGTCCGGCCTTCCCACACCACCTGAAGGAATCGAGGTGATTTCCTATGCTGACGATTGCACCGTACTCGCCACAGGGAATGATAAGGATGAAATGCGCCTCCGAATTAATCGCTATCTAGGACGATTACAGGCATTTTTCCAAAGCCGAAACCTCACCATCTCTGCGTCCAAATCTTCTGCGACTTTTCTAACCACTTGGTGGGAGGACATCAGATGGGAGATGGATATACGTATTGGCAACAATTTTGTTCCTACTGTTAAAAACCCCAAAATTCTCGGGCTTCACCTAGAGAACATGATGACGTCTGCGAATCATGCAGCTTCAGTATGTGAAAAAATGCGCAGTAGGAACAACATCCTAAAAGCTCTAGCTGGTAGCACCTGGGGCAAAGATAAAGAAACCATGCTAGCTACTTATAAAGCGGTGGGTCGAGCGGCCGCTGATTATGCAGCCCCAGTTTGGACACATAGTCTATGTGACACAAACTGGTCCAAAGTTCAGGTCTGCCAAAATGCCGCTCTACGCATCGCGACAGGTTGCCTTCTGATGTCTGCCCAGGATCACTTACATCAGGAGACAAAATTGATGCCAATACGTGATCACAATCTCCTACTCTCTAAACAGTATCTTGTTGGTTGCTACCGTGAGGATCATCCCAATAATCATCTCATGGACCGAATTCCTCCACCACGACATGTCAGGCGTGGTTTACGAGACCTTGAGAGAGAGGTTCAGGGATACAAACGGGACCCTTACGATGAAGTTACATACCGATCCGCCATTGCAGCGATCCACACTGAAGAAGTGAATCGGTCTATCGCGAGTTTAGGTGCGAATAGAGTCCTCTCAGAGCGCCCACCACCAATTTCGCCTGAGGAGATTAGGCTCCCGAGAGCCACCAGAGTAACACTAGCTCAACTTCGGTCGGGCTTTTGTTCACGCCTTAATTCGTACCTTTCTCGCATAAACCCGGACATCCAAAACATCTGTCCAAACTGCAATGGCACTCCTCATGATGTGGGCCATTTGTTTCAATGCCCCGCTGCGCCCACTGATCTTACCCCTATATCACTGTGGGAAAACCCTATCGCAGCAGCTATGTTTTTGTCCTTAGACCTCACGGACACAAACATTGACGAACCATAAATCGTACCCACATAGATGCACAGAGGTTACACACCTTTCTGCACCGCTACAAGAAGAAGAAGATGTCAAAATACATATGCCGACCAGTGTACATTTAAAGTTTTTCGCGACATTCTATCACAAAAAATGGCTAAATTTAGGTTTGTATGGGATGTAGGTGTAGTAAGACCACATACTAATAACTAATAACTAATAACTTTTTCTTATCTGTGGTAAGACCTACTCCACTTTCCATCAGCTTCCAGGATATGTCACAAATAGGCGCCGATACAAATTTTAATAAGGAATAGGAACTAATTACGCCTACCTACCCCTACCCGAGCTCCCTTTTAAAAAAACTGAATATTCGCGATTTTCTATAGAAATGACCAACTTTCTTTTAATGAAGAGGAGTACATTATATCGAGTCTGCACTATAATTTCGATCAAAACTCTCACTAATCATTATCCTTTCTTTTTTGTAGTGTTTCTACTAAAGTAAGAGGCAGATTAAATCAAATTTTGAAAAATGTCTTTCATTTACAGCATATGGCCTGAATGCATGGCGTACCATATTTGGTACACAATGAAAATTATTCTATTTTGCCTTTTCTGGGAAAATGGGCTATTTCCTGGGAAAATAAAGGCTGATTCCGTGTTCAGTGGCCGATTTTACATAAGGGGAAGTCAGTTACGATACTGGGTTCAGACCCCATGCATTTAAGGGTTGAACCTCTTGCCGGTAGTACATGGGCCACAAGCAAAGAAACGCTTTTGGCTACGTACAATGCTATCGGTCTACCCCTAGTCAACTATGCAGCACCGACGTGAACTAATGGTCTGTGCATTAAAAATTGGAGTCACATTCATGGACAAAACACCTCGTCCGCGTCGAATTAGTTCTGAATTGAACCAAGGATAGAAGCTATCAACTTTAATTCTCTTTTTAGTGCCAAACATTTCAATCAATTTGTAAGGAATTTCATAAAAAAATCAACTGATTGTTGAATATCTAGTTTTGTAAAGATTTTATCCCAATCTTAACATAACTTATAGTTATAATGTACCTTATGATCTAAATCATGTGTATTAAAACTAGGAGAATCAATGTTAAGAGTTAGAGCTGGGAGGTAGATATCAATTGGTAACAACGGTTTAATAGCGCTCTGTACTGAATAATTCGGTGATTTCGCAAATAATAGATAGAGAAACTTATATGATTACAATTTAAAATCGAATTAATTTGAAATAAATTTAAGTATCCAGTAGCATTTGCGAGAGTTTTAGCTGATTCAACGATCGACGTATTGGCTTGAAAGAAGGATCCATATGTGTCATGAGCCCAACCAATGTTCGGGAGGTTGTAATCACCAGAAAGCAAGAGCTCATGATCGAGAAAACGATATTGCAAATCTGTCAGAGAACGAACGTAGAGTTCATAGTTGGTTACTGGGCTAGATGGTGGCACATATAGATCTCCCACGATTGCATTGATGGATTTCGATTGAATTCTAACGTAAATTTGTTCCAGTGTCTAACTAGGGATATCTATTTGCGACGAATTAATATTTTTATGAACAGCTACAAGCACGCCACATTATAGATTCCATCATGAAGCCATGTCTCAGTCAGGATAATTATTTTATGTAGGGAACCTGAAGTAATTATGTTTTTACTCAGTTGAATTAATTTGGTCCGCAAGCCAAGAACATTCTGTCTACAGGGTGTCCCGCATTGGGTGGTCAATACTGTAAGGGTTGATAGCGCAACTTGTTTCAGCAAGAAAATTCCCAATACAATCGGAATTTTTTTTTACCGTTACCTTGTTATCGCTCTTTTTGTGAAAGTCATCGAAAAGCGTGACTTGTCACGCAAAATCTTAATTTGCAGCACTCCTGATGACTTAATCCAAGATTTGATTTCAGTTTCAGAAACTACATAAAATTCCACAAAAACTGAAGTTTTTCCTGTTGCCAACATTATCGGCACTTTCAAGATACAGTTACTCAAACTTAACAGAAATTTTAAAATAGATTTTTCATCGAAAATTCAAACAGTAATTGCATAACGGTGCTTTATACGTACAGCTCTGCAAAGTTGATAAAAGTTGCTTCAACATGTTGGCTTTCCAACGGTATATCACTTTTCTTATTTACATTGAAGAATTTTAGGTAAACACGCATTTAATAATTTTCTTGCTGAAACAAGTTGCGCTATCAACCCTTACAGTATTGACCACCCAATGCGGGACACCCTGTATATATACTCAAGTTGGCATCTATTAGTTTTTTCACTTATTTCGCGCGTGATGCGTGATCGTTTCCTTTTTTAAAGATATTCCTTTTTCAGTAAGATACTAGAATTGAAGAGGATTCAGTAAAACATTTTTGTTGATAATTTTTTTTACTGCACACAAAATAAACATTATAATAGCCATTTAATATCACACGCAAATGATGAATAAACAAAATACTCATTTAAAGCCTCATACATATTTCTAAATCTATCCAGTATCCTCTGATGTACAATCAGACGAATCATTAGCATTAGTCGCATTGTCAATTGAACAAATCCGCTTAATCAATTCATTCTCAATTGGTTTGCCATTCTCCGTACTCTCATCCATTTGAACATATTCCACGGTAATGGTATCTTCTTCCGCTTCTTTTGCATCTTTCGTCTTTTTTTCTTGACTCTCTTTTGATGTTGTTGCTTTGCCCGTATCATCGGCCACTCCCTTGGCTATCGGATTTTCTACAACACTATCGGCATCATCGTCCTCGGCCTCTTCGGCAAAACTGTTACGTTGCGGCAACGCTTCAGCATAGGCGCTCGGATATTGTTGACTGATTTTCGTTTTGATGACGCGTATTTTACGAAAAATATAGTCCAAATCTTTTTTCATTTCACCGAGTAGTTTAATGTGTTTTTTGAAATCATCGCTGGCCGTTTTCAGACGACTGGCACTGAGAGCATTGCAATTGACTAGCATTTCGTTGGTCTTTTCGAAACGTTGAAGCCTGTGAAATTGATAATATAGTGGTTAGTGAAATTAGAAAAAATAGGATCTTGGATATTTAGGTTGTACAGGGAAAATTCAAGTCAAGATGAATAAATCTCATCGCCACAAAGGCGAGGCGGCGACAGTTTGGTCGGACGGAGTCGCATATGATGAGACAGCATTCAGAGAAGCACTGTCATCTATGATGTTCATGTTGACGAATTATCTGACGATCAGACGACTTCGCAATTCGTTGGTTGATTGGCTTTAGCATGTTATACCTCAATGTCAAGAGTTTGCCCAATAAATGGTGAGACAAGTACTGCGGTAGACAGGAGAGATCGCGGGCCTTAGTCAACGATCGACAGGCTTGTAAAATAGTCCGTGAGTCTGCTAAAGTACGCGACTAAAAATAACAATCGATGGCGACCATTCTGCCAATGTCGGAAAAATCCTTAACGTCTCTGTCCTACGTAAACACATTAAGGACAATTTTTCTCCTTTTCATGAACCCTTACACACCCTAAAACACATCTATTACATAGATATTTACTCTTCAATAGAGATACAGGCGTTAATCCTCTGGTAACCCTTAATAAGAATCGTGTGCCTTCTAGTAAAGTGTAACAACTCCGTACGGATTGGATTAATTGAAACATCACTGATACGTGCCCAGCTGGCAGAGAGAGGAGAAGATTGACTGATTAGCCAGAACTGTCCCTGATAAGCAACAACAAAATTGTCCCACCGAATAAACTGATGACGAAAATAAATCTTCGAAAGAATCCTTATCGCAATAAAGAAAAAAAAATGGTTCGTGGAGATTTTAGCTTCCCCATATGAGGAAAGTATAAAACAGTCGCAGGAGAGTGCCACACATAGGCCGGGTTTCTGATAGCTCTTATTCAGTACCTGTTGGCTAGATAACATAACTATGCAAAATTAACAAAAATGCAATTCAATATAATGGAAAAGCTTTCTGAAAATTGTGTGTGTCTTCTCTATGCGATAAGACTAACCAGTTTTGAGAGAATGGCCCTTAGACTGATATGGACGTGGCCAAAAAATGTTTAAAACTCATGGAAACAGGAATTGTCAAGTCTTTAGCCACAGCATGTACAGGCAGATACTAAAATCGACATTTCGCGTTCTGCTAAAATTTTGATATTTTTGTAGCGAAGCAAGTGAGGGAAATTTTAGATATCCTATTTTCCAGTTCCAGGACGTTGCTTCGATGGGTTCGCATAGTGCAAGCAGTGTTGTTGTAGCGGCGCAAGAGAGGGGGGGGAACTTGTATCATCATTCATAAATCGTAGGCATCCTCTCCTCAAGGTCAAGACCTAAGAAGATCGCAACTTTGATGGGGTTCTCCCATAGTGCGATAGGTGTAAGATGTTTAGGTGCGGCAGTGCAGTCAAATATATGATCCACGTTGTGTGGGCTGGCTCCACATGCTGGACAAATATTTCCAATGGTGTTGTCAATGCGCGACCAAAACGAATTTAGTCTGGAGCACCATCCAGAACGAAGCTGAGCCAAGATGGTACGTGTGGCTCTAGGTAGTTGTTGTTCGTCGACTGAGATGTCGGGTGGTCGAGCGCGAAGGACGCGGTTTACGGATAGCCTGATTGTGGCTTTGGTTACCTCGCTGGTGTGCAGTTGATTAAGGGCCGTCTTGTATGTGTTGGAGTTATCGAGAGGAACTCGTTTAAACCTTTGGACTTCCCTTTCCATGTCCCTTAACGAACGTCTTACATGACGTGGTGGTGGGGTTTTGTCCATGAGGTCATGACTTGGGTGTTGGCTTCGATAACAACCAACAAGATATTGCTTAGCCAGGACAACATTGTGTGCCTTGAGGTCTAGCAGCTTATCATATTGTGATTTCGAGGTGATTTCCTATGCTGACGATTGCACCGTACTCGCCACAGGGAATGATAAGGATGAAATGCGCCTCCGAATTAATCGCTGTCTAGGACGATTACAGGCATTTTTCCAAAGCCGAAACCTCACCATCTCTGCGTCCAAATACTCTGCGACTTTTCTAACCACTTGGTGGGAGGACATCAGATGGGAGATGGATATACGTATTGGCAACAATTCTGTTCCTACTGTTAAAAACCCCAAAATTCTCGGGCTTCACCTAGAGAACATGATGACGTCTGCGAATCATGCAGCTTCAGTTTGTGAAAAAATGCGCAGTAGGAACAACATCCTAAAAGCTCTAGCTGGTAGCACCTGGGGCAAAGATAAAGAAACCATGCTAGCTACTTATAAAGCAGTGGGTCGAGCGGCCGCTGATTATGCAGCCCCAGTTTGGACACATAGTCTATGTGACAGAAACTGGTCCAAAGTTCAGGTCTGCCAAAATGCCGCTCTACGCATCGCGACAGGTTGCCTTCTGATGTCTGCCCAGGATCACTTACATCAGGAGACAAAATTGATGCCAATACGTGATCACAATCTCCTACTCGCAAAACAGTATCTTGTTGGTAGCTACCGTGAGGATCATCCCAATAATCATCTCATAGACCGAATTCCTCCACCACGACATGTCAGGCGTGGTTTACGAGACCTTGAGAGAGAGGTTCAGGGATACAAACGGGACCCTTACGATGAAGTTACATACCGAGCCGCCATTGCAGCGATCTACACTGAAGAAGTGAATCGGTCTATGCTTTGGGATCCTCTATAGGTCGGTTTCCCAGTTTAGGAATAAACACAACTCGCGCAAGTCTCCATGGTTGCGGAATGTAGCATTGCGGCAAGCTGCTTCTCAAGATTCTTACGAGGTATGGAGTTAGGAGCTTCAGACCCTTTTGTAGTAAAGACTTGATCTTTTTGTTGTACTCGTGAAGTTTTCAGCGGTACGTTTCCCGCTCTCCTGTCCTTTTGGCTCTATTAAAGAGTCTTCTTGTTGACCTCCTTAGTCTTGATAGCTCCGGATGGATTACTCTGGTCGTTAGTAGCTCCGCCATGGATTACTCTGGTCTTAAGTAGTGTCACTATCCACGACCCAAGCCCTGGCTCAACTCCTAAGTCTGAAAGGGCCTCATGAATCGATATAATGCGAACATTATTGAATGCCACCTCTATGTCGAGAAAAGCGAGTAACGTGTATTGTTTGTATTCAAGGCTGTGTTCGATGATACGGACCACCTCATGGAGAGTCGTTTCTGTGGACTTTCGCTTCACGTATGCGTGCGTGCGTGTATGCTCGGCGATGATGAAAGACCGTAGAGATAGGTTAAACGATTGATCGTCCACTTCACGTTCGCTAAGCATATTTTTCCTTCTTCTTCTTTTAGCGGTACAGAAAGGTGTGAACCGCTGTGTATCTATATGGACTCGTTTTATAGTTCGTCATCGTTTTCGTCCGCAATCTCCAGGGACAAAAACGTGGCAGCTGCAATGGGGTTTTCCCATAGTGAGAGGGGGGTGAGATTAGTGGGTGCAGCTGGGCATTGAAACAAATGGGCTACATCGTGTGGCGTGCCAGCGCAATTTGGGCATACGTGTTGTATATTTGGGTCTATGCGAGATAGATACGAATTGAGGCGTGAGCAGAAGCCTGACCGAAGTTGGGCTAAAGTCACTCTGGTGGCTCTCGGGAGCCTAATCTCCTCAGGCGAAATAGGTGGTGGGAGCGCTGAGAGGACTCTGTTCGTACCTAAACTCGCAATAGACCTACTCACTTCCTCAGTGTGAATCATTGCAATGGCAGCCCGGTATGAATCTTCATCGAAAGGATCCCTTTTGTAACCCTGGACCTCTCTCTCAAGGTCACGAAGGCCACGTTTGATGTTGCGTGGAGGGGGAATTTTGTCCCTAAGGTCACGGTTAGGATGATCCTCTCGATAACAACCTACTAAATATTGTTTTGTAAGTAGTCGATTGTGGTCACGTATTGGCATCAAATGTGTCTCCTGATGTAGGTGGTCCTGGGCAGACATCAGAAGGCATCCTGTAGCTGTGCGTAGAGCAGCATTTTGGCAGACTTGGATTTTGTTCCAGCTTGTGTTACAGAGACCTTGCGACCAAACTGGCGCCGCAAAATCAGCCGCTGCTCGACCCACCGCTTTGTAAGTGGCTAGCATAGTCTCTTTATCTTTGCCCCCTTTGCATATTTTTCCTAAAACATAATGTTCTTGCTTCCCTTAGAATAGAGCATATTCCCAAGAAAAGAGTATCCCCTCTGGTTTTCAGATTACATAGTTCACATATATGTAATAGGGGCAGTTCATCACGATCTAGGATGTAGTTAAGCGGTAACAGTTCCGCTCGAGCTTTGAATATCGCCAATATTTTTCTTGTAATATTTAAGCGATATCATCGCAATACAGTCGGGACCAGGCGATTTCTTGAGTTGGAACTTGAAGATTCTCCTCAACAGTGGTAATTTCTTCTTCTTCCTTCCTTGCCTCGTTCTTTATACCGCTCCATGGTTCCGCGTTGCTCGACCTGCGGTGTAGGCACATCGCCCGTTTTGGCGATAATTTCTCAGCATATTTCTACAGGCAGCTCTATCTTGGATCGTGTCATCGCCGAGACCAATGCGTTGTTGTTGCTTTTTCATTTGACACATCCAGGTGTTCTTTGGTCTGCCTCTGGCCTTGGGTCCATCAAGTGGAACTTCCATTGATATCGCTCTCTTTGCGGGGTTCTCAGGCGGACGCCTTTGAACATGGCAATACCAATCCATTCGTCGGTCTTCGAGCTTTTCGGTGATTGGTTGGTCTATGGACAAGCTGCCTCGGATGTAGCTACTCTTGATGTGGTCCCTTTTGGTTACACCAACTGACATGCGTAACATTTTCATTTCAGTCGCTGTCATTTCTTTCGCGTAACCTTCATACATGGTCCAGCATTCTGATCCATACATGAGTGCGGGACGTACAACCGTTTTGTACAACTTGCCCTTTAGCTTCAGTGGCATTTTCTTATCGCAGAAAACTCCAGAGTTTTCTCGCCACCTCATCCACCCAACCTTTGTGCGATGTTTGATGTCATCATCGCATGTAGCTCCGCTGTTCACCATCGAGCCAAGGTACTTGAACTTGGTACAAGACTTAAGCTGCTCTCCTTTGACGTACATTTCTGGTATCGGTGCATTTGGGTCTGAGAATTGGCAGCATAAGAACTCAGTCTTTGTTATACTTACCCTCAGTCCATGCTCCTCCAGAATGTCACACCATTTTGTAAGCGCGGCTTGCAAGGCAACGATGTTTGGGCTACTGAGGACTATATCATCAGCAAAAAGAAGAGATATTTCTAGGCCGTCGGAGACACGTGTTAATAAGTAGCACATGATGATGTTGAAGAGCAACGGACTCAATACACTGCCCTGGTGTACTCCGACATTCACCGGAAATTCTTCTGATTCACCGGCTGTGCATCTAACCTTAGTCGTAGCTCCATCATACATGTCTCGTATCATCCTGACGTATGCCTCGGGGACATTAAGTGCTCTCAAGGCCAACCATATCAGATCACGAGGTACTCTATCGAATGCCTTCTCCAAATCGATGAACACAAAGTACAAGTCCTTTCGTGCTGCTCTATACTTTTCCATTGCAATACGAATGCACTGAATCGCATCGACTGTAGATCGACCTTCAACAAAGCCGCATTGATTGTCATTCAACCGCACAATCTTTCTCAATCGGTTGCAGACAACTCGCTCGTAGATCTTCAGTGTATGAGGTGTTAACTTTATAGCCCTATAGTTGTTGAGTTTGCGTGAGTCTCCCTTGTTCTTATAGAAAGGAAGAAGAAAACTTTCCCTGAAAGCATCAGGCATCGGTTGCCCACCTTTGATTTTGTTGAAGAGAACTGTGAGCCAACTAAGCCCGACATTTTCCATTTTCAACCAAAATTCCGCGGGGATTTTGTCCGGGCCGACTGCCTTTCCGCGTTTCATCTGATGCATTGCCTCCATCACCTCTTCCTCTGAGATATCTTCAATGTTTGTGGTATTCGGCTCAACATCTTGAAAAGCTGCTCGAGGAAATTCTTCATTTAGAAGTTCGTCAAAATACTCTCGCATCCTGCTACAAATTGCCGTATCGTCAATCAGCAACATTCCTTGCGAGTCCTCGACGTACTTTGGCGCCTGTATTTCCCGAGCGTTCCTTCTCCTTTGGGCTGCGACCCTAAATATCCTGGCGTCGTGCTTAGGTCTCTCGCGCAAAGACGGTCCTTCAGTCGCAGTCTGAGTTTCTAATTCTTGGTAGAACTTCTCAGCTGCCTTCGCCTTTGCTTGAGCTACCAAGCGCTTTACTTTCTTCCGGCATTGCATATAATTTTCGCGAAGTTGAACCCGTTCGGCTTCACTGCTTGACTCACATTTCGTCCATGCCTTAAATGCGTTCGATTTGGCTTGCACTGCTTCCTTAGTTTCGGTGTTCCACCACCATGTTTCTTTCTTCGTGTGGAGTGGACCTTTCGAAACTCCAAGTGCCTTTTCCGCCTCACCTACTGACACTTCAGCGAAACTATTCCACATTTGTGTTGGACTGTGCTCGGTGCAGCTTATGTTGTTTTGAAACCACTCCGTCATTTTATCAATGAATGGAGTTACTACAGGTTCAAAGTTGTCGTTTGTGAGATTGTGCCACTTGATTTTTTCGACAGGCTTGGGAGTTCTTCTATCTCTTGCTCCTCCTGCTTTCAAAATAAATTCTGACAGGAGCAAACGATGTTGGCTGACGACAGATTCACCCAAGATCACCTTGCAGTCTCTTACCCACCTTCTCATAAAATCGAAACAGAGGTGGTAATCGATCTGCGTTTCGTGTTTCCTATCTCCGTGTCCACTACTGTAGGTGATTAGGTGTCTCTCGTTTTTCACAAACCATGTATTTAGGATGACCAAACCATGCGATCTGCACATGGTCAGAATAGCTTCACCTTCGTCATTTCTGACCGTTGAAGGGCTACCCTTTCCACCATGGCAATCCTCGTAATCATAATTTGATTCACCCACATGGCCATTTAAATCTCCTCCCAAGAACACCAATTCGGTATCTGGAATGGTCTGAATTAGGGTGTCAACGTCGTTCCAAAATGCCTCTTTTTCTTCTGGTGGCAATCCCACTTGGGGAGCGTAGGCACTTATTACGTTCCACACCCTTCCGCAGATAACCAATTTGATGCTGATCAAGCGGTCACTTCTCTTCGCGACACTTATTATACTGCCAAGTAAAGACGACGCCAGAATAATGCCAACTCCGTTTCTTTGGTTTGTAATTCCATAGTAGTACAATTTGTACTTCATGGAATTCGTAAGAAACCGGGCTCTGTCGATATGGGTATTTCGCCACTTTGTCTCTTGCACGCACATAATGTCTATCCCTCTCCGCTTCATGATATCCTCAATCTCCTCGCTCTTTGACGTCATGGAACCGACATTCCAGCTTGCAACCCTCAGCTTCTCCACAATGTAATTGGACTGCCTTATATTGCTCGCCCCCGGAAACCGTCGAGCTCTGGCGCGAACTAGGTTCGCCCCGGGATCACTCAACCGCATAGCAGAAGTAGTGCCCGGCGGGGTAGTGCTTGTATTTGCGTGAATTTCCATAAGGCCTTCCATTCTTTTACACCTTTTGGAGAAAGGTTGTGTTTTTGGCACTAGTGTGTGGAAATAAGTAAATTTATGGACTTTCCTTTTACGTCCGCCGGCTATCTCCAGACGCGGCAACCCATACACACACACACTAACCTATGGGAGGTCTTGTTGATGTTAAAACGTGCCTCAGGCTTCAGATGTCATGGTTGCCTGCGACCTTCGCATACTAGCGGCCAAGCACCCTCTTGACCATGCATCCCTCGGCGCATGCTGATCCACCTTGGATTAGGTCCCTTTTTAGTCGCCTTCTACGACACGCCGGGAAAGGCGGTGGCATTATTCGCGACCCATGCCACAGGGCAATCAACAGTGGTAATTTAGATAGCTGTAATTTTGCGCTTACGCCTATCCTTAGGGTGATGCTAGAAAAATTCGTTGAATAGGTTGCCGCATTGCTTGACGTCGCTCCCGATAGTGGTGCCGAACCATTAGCGTCACCTTTCTGTTCGTGTTCACGGGGCTGGTTAAAGGACTTTCACAATCTTTCAGAGCTTCCTGGCACCTGTACTGGAATTCATATTTTGCAGATGAGAAGTTCGCATTCCTTAATAGATCCACTTTCGCACTTTCGGAGAGTTGGGCCTGCTTGGTGTTGTGGTTAGTGCGTGGGTTCGAGTCTCACCGTGAAGCAATTCAGTTTATGGTGTTTTTCGAACTCGTGACCCATGTGACAGACTATGATCTCACTCAGATGTTAAACGAGTACCCATTTATGGGGATAAATAACACTGCTGAGCATTCTGTTGGTCTCAACACCTCAACAAAAAAGCAGTGAAGATCTCGTAAATAAAATTTAAAAAGCATGTCCAGTGCTAGACGATACCTTTGCAGAAAAGGTAAAATCGATTGAGTTGTAGTATGAACCTAAAGGAAGAAAAAACGTTTACAAATTTCTAGAATTTTCAACTTACATTTGCTTTTGTGCTCGTATCATGATCTCGATATCACCCTGATTTACAACACCCGCCAATCCTTGTACAAAAACTTCAGCGGCCGTATAGTTTTGGAAGCATTCAATACTGAAATCACTTTCGGGAGTGCCATGCAACACACCAATACGACGCGAATGCATCGAACTACTCATTTCCGAAGTCATGTCTAACGGCGTCAAGTACACCTATTTGCGCTAAAGCAAGATAAAGGACAATTTTAAAAATTCTAAATAGGAGATTGGGATAGGACAATCAGGAGACACGAAAGAGTTTGAAAATTCTGTTTATAATTTTTGACAATTTTCACTTTGCTGATTTCCCAGCTTTTCCAAGATCATCTGTTCAACTAAAGTCAGTTCAGTGCCCTAGGTAGGAAAACAGAGATGACCATTGAATAAATATATAAGAGGAACGGAAAATTTACAATCACGCCAAACAAACACTATCAAAGAAAATGCAGTCAGGTTTAGCCGACTTTCATCAACGCCATCTAGATACATCAAGGCCTCAACTCAGCTGGATAATGACGCCATGGATCCGTATTCAATTTATTGACAGCTGCAAAAAAAAACAGAAACAAACATAAGCACGTCATCAACAGCAAGAACAAGGCAGTGAGACTAAACATTACAAAGTGGCACACAGACGGGCGAGTGTACTTTTTTTCGCGAGTTTCGTTTAGAAAATGTGTTGTTTGAACGGCAAACAATTAATTAAAAAGATAGTGGTTATGTGGGTTATTGACAGTGTGCAGAAGTTTTTATACTCAAAATGTAGTGCATGGAGAATGTGTCATAGAGTGAAAGATTTCCCCATTTAGGGATACCAATCAGTTTATTTGTGATCGCGAATAGATAGTACGGATATTGTAGGAAAAAAACGAGTAAGTACGTAAAACGTTTCGACGGCGGTGCTGCCATCGTACAACCGCACAGATAAATAAAAAGTAACAAGCCACTGGCTAAATGCCATATGGCCACCATGACGTCACTACTTGAGATGATGACGACAATGTCAACTGCGAATTTGACGTCTATGATTCTACATTGCGGCCTTAATATATAGACGGCGTTGCTTTCATACAATTGAACGCTGCAAGGCCAAGCAAGGCTGAACGTATGACTTCAAAAATTATATGGGCGACAAGCAGTATCCAGACACATTTCATCGAAAATGCGTACGTAGGTAGGGTCGATTTCGTAGTTAAATTTGTCTTGTATCTGATTTCTGTTTTTTTTATGGATCAGTGCTGTCCAAAGCCCCCATTATTCAATAAATATAGAGGGCTTCGGTGCTGTCCATTACCCCATTGGAGAGACATCCCATTAGAGGTGTCATATCGACAATCAATCAGGCCACGCGTGCGCATTTATCTTAATTTCAATTAATAAAAGGCAAGTTAACGGCGTATTTTTTCACAGAAGACTTTAAATGGGAAGTTTTTTGATTGGTAAACAATAGCGTCGTTTTTTTCGCATCGCGGGTAAATCTGACTTGAAAAAAACGATCGCGGGTAACATCCCGGTTAAGACCAAACAGCTGAGATTTGACAGTTTTTGCCACTAATCCTAAGAACTAAGAGGATTGCCCCGTAGAAACGATAAATGGTTGAATTTTTCATATCAGACTGGATTTGACAGGTGGGGACAATTCGTCTTTTTTACCTTTGTTTCGCACTGAAACTGCAATATGACTATTTCATTTTATAGATACACTTCCTGACTTCCTCCAGCAACAATCTTTCCCCCCACTTACTTCGTAAAAACTTCACAATAACACTTGACAGATGGGGACAACCGCTTTTTAAAATCGGGCCATGCAGTTTGTATGGGTGACAGCTGATTTAGCATTCTTTTTTATCTCTCTATTCCATGGTTTTTGCGCATCTTTGACTCACATTCGTCGGCTTATTTTTTTGATGTGGTGGATTTTATCACAAAAGATGATTATTTCTTTGCAAAATCTTTTCTTGTGATGAGAAAAACTCTCACATTTGGTTTGATAAAACAAATTCCCTCAAATTTCCCCAATGCGTCCGCCATCTACATTTGAGCTTTATCCTGTGTGGATTTATTCAACTGCAATTGATTGACATATAAAAGTAAGTACTAACATCGTCAGTTCACGTGAAATCCATGCAAATACTGTCAAAATTTTGATAATCGTGAAATCGAATTCGCTTGGTGGTACTCACTTCACATGAAAGTCTCCACACCGGTTTTTGACATTTCGCCAGCGAAAATAATGCAGTTGCACTTTATTTCACAATGAAAAGATGTCATCGACAAACAATCAGAACGCGAGTGAACAGTTATCTTGCATTTAGTGAATAAAAAGCAAGTCTCCACGGCACCGTTTTCACGGGAGACATATATGCAAGTTTTTCGCTCGGTGAACTCAGTACATACATACAGTAAATAACTTGCATATATGTCTCCCGCGAAAACAGTGCCGTGGAGACTTGCTTTTTATTCACTCATTGTAAAGGTATATTTATTGAATAATGGGGGCTTTGGACAGCACTGGATCCATAAAAAAAACGGAAATACACTTTTTTTTTGCTAGAAATTGACATGATCAGATACAGTGTAACGCAAGACGCCGAAGTGCTATAGGGGAACGAAGCTCTTTAGGCCGTACAGGCAACTCAAAAATCAAAAGATAGAGAGAGCTTCTCTGTGAGCTAAGCAGCGGCACATGCTTGCTGTAGCTCAGTGTCGGAGAATTTGGGCGGGGTTTTTGCCGCTCACAGCCCCTGTCCTGCACATATTAAAAGGGATATCATGTGCCTAGAGATATAACAACACAACAAGAGGAGGATAAAAGAAATTGGAGGAAGGAATAGGACCCACAGTGAATAAAAAGCAAGTCTCCACGGCACCGTTTTCACGGGAGACATATATGCAAGTTATGTACTGTATGCATGTACTGAGTTCACCGAGCGAAAACCTTGCATATGTCTCCCGTGAAAACAGTGCCGTGGAGACTTGCTTTTTATTCACTCAATTTAAGATAAATATTCACTCGCGTTCTGGTTGATTGTCGATGACATCTTTTCACTGTAAAATAAAGTGCAACTGCATTATTTTCGCTGGCGAAATGTCAAAAACCGATGTGGAGACTTTCATGTGATGTGAGTACCACCAAGCGAATTCGATTTCACGATCATCAAAATTTTGACAGTATTTGCATGGATTTCACGTGTTCGGAAATCAAACGTAATTACAGCGGCTTCGACTACTCGGTATGCGCAAGCAACTTCACGACAGAGAGATGACAGACGAGTGACAGGACTCTCTTCTTTTTCCGGACATCGTTAACATCAGTCATACTCGCGCGGTGACTTAATTACAAAATACAAATAAACACGGTCAATTTGTACATCCGTAAAGAATCAAATAAAAACCAAAAAGTAAACAATACCAAAAGTGTTTCAATACGAAAATTCCCCCAACAAATGGTCCGTCGAGCCGGATCTTTGCGGATTACAAATTCAATACACGTGCGCGGCTAGTTACGGTGTGAGGTCATGGCGGATCTTTATCGTCTAAGACGTGAGCGGAACACGGTGAAGCGGTCAATTACTCGGTTATGTGAAATAAGTGAAGACATTACAAAAGCGGAAATTGAAGTGCGGTTGGAATAATTGGACTTAGAATATAATCGGTTCGGGGATTTACAAAGCACGGTAGAAAATGAAATCGGGGACAATGACGAACAACAAAACGCGGAAAGTGAAGTGCGGGCCACGATACAAAACGTCTACATACGCGGTAAAGCGGGACTCATCCAACGGAAAAACACATCGGTGAAGCGGCGTCGACAATAAAACATATGGCGGTCTCCGAGCAAAATTATCAAGCGGCATGGCTCCAACTGAAGGCGCGTTACAATAAACCACGGTACATCACTGACGCTCATGTAAAGCGGATGATAGAATATCCTGTCATAATTAAACCTACGGCGCAAGAAATACGACAGCTTGTCAACACGTTTGAAGAAGCAACGCGGGCGCTACAAGCACTTGGCCACGAGACAAGCACATGGGACTGTTGGCTCATCTATATTGCCAACTCAAAACTCGACAGCACTTCTCGACAACTTTGGGCGAGACATTCTGCGGCGGAAACAAGTCCAACATTTACCGACTTCATTTCTTGTCTCGAAGAGCGGCAACATGAGCTGAGAACATTGTCATCACAAGACAAAACATTGCGGCCATCACCAACATCATCCAGGCGAGTTGCGGTGGTATCTACATCACAATCAGATACCACTAATTGTTATCAATGCGGCGGACAACACAGTCTCTACAGATGCCCGGATTTCTTAGGGCTTAGTGCGGAACAGCGGAAGGCAGCAGTCCAAAAGGCAAACGTGTGCTTTAACTGTTTATCATCGGGACACGTTGCTTCACAATGCCGCAGCATCAAGTGCAAATCATGTCAAGGGACACACCACACTCTTCTGCACGATAGTCGGGGCTCAATGCACAAACCAGCGGATCATCGGTTCGAAGGCGGGCGGCTGAACCAACAATGAAGTTCAAATGCGGAGTCGTACATTTTACCAACAGCGGTTGCGGAGTATCATATCAACAACAACTTCAAGCTCCCCATACGTATCTTACTCGACACGGCCTCGGAAGTGTCACTCATCTCACGTGAAGCAGCGGAACACCTTCAATTGACATGGACATCAATCAAGGTGCCAATCACGGGCATCACCAACGGACGTAACATGAACACGATCGGATTCACCAACTTCACTCTACATTCAAGAAACACGGGACAAGCGGTACATGTCAATGCATTGATTATCAACAAATTGCTTGGTTATATACCATCCCATTCCATCCAAATTGGTCAGCGGCTGAAGAACACTAACATCAAATTAGCGGATCCGGATTGGTACAAACCGGCACCAGTTGACATTCTTCTCGGAGCGGAACCAACTTTAACACTATTTTCCGATCAACCGGCCATGAAGGAACGAGAATTTACATTGCGAGATACAGCTTTCGGATGGGTTGTAACCGGCATAATGCAATCCAACCACAATCCTCTCACGGTGTGCAACGTGCGGTCTAACGACGTCGAAGACAATCCGGTTATCAACAGGGTGGAAGTTCTACTACGCAAGTTTTGGGAGTTGGATAGTCTGGAGACGCGAATACTCACGCCAGATGAGTCTATATGTGAACATCTTTACACAACTACGACTACGCGAGACAGCACAGGGAGGTATATGGTCAAACTTCCATTCAAGGATGACACACTTCAACTCGGCAAATCACGGGAGACGGCACTGAAGCGGTTATTTAACTTAGAGCGGCGATTCGATTCAAATCCGGAATTACGAGCGGCATACAATCAATGCATGGCGGAATATCTTCAACTGAGACACATGAGTTTAGTCAGCGACAGCGAAAAACAAATGGATGAATCTCGCTCATTCTACATCCCACATCATGCTGTGTACAAACCCACAAGCACTACAACAAAATTGCGGGTAGTGTTTGATGCATCGGTAAAGTCATCAACAGGCATTTCTCTCAATGACACATTGCTAGTCGGTCCCACAATACAAGGAGACATCTTCACCATTTTGACTCGATTCAGGCAGTTTCGAGTAGGCATGATCGCAGACATCACGAAAATGTACCGGCAAGTGAGAGTGGACGACGACAGTGCCAATTATCAACGGATATTATGGAGACCCACAACAGCCGAGCCAGTAGTTGAATACAAGATGGTCACTGTCACATTCGGAACTGCATCAGCACCTTATCAAGCGGTGCGCACCTTGCATCAAATCGCACAAGATGAAGGGGCCATATCAAAACATGCTGCGGAAGCAATAGTGAATAACTTCTATGTTGATGATTTTCTTGGCGGAGCGGACAATCTCGACGAAGCATCGACATTGAAGAATGACATCACTCAAATGTTGGAACGGGGCGGTATGGAACTACGTGGATGGACCTCGAACGAGTCACAATTAACAGAACAGCGGACATCACCAATTGTACATTCATTTGACGACGCGGAATGCAGCCCAGTACTTGGACTACAATGGGACGTTGCGGCCGATTCTTTCACGTTCAACATCAATCTGCCAGTCTCTGAAACGTTCACAAAACGCACCTTCCTGGCAAATACGTCCAAAGTCTTCGATCCGTTGGGATTTCTGGCGCCTGTCACAATTATCAGGAAAGTACAATTCCAACAACTATGGAAATCCAACATAGACTGGGACGATCAAATACCATCAACAGTAGCGGATATATGGAAGCGGGTTGCAAGTCAACTCAAAGTGCTATCATCATTGCGGATTCAACGATTCTTTGGCACAAACGTTGACAACATCGAGCTTATCGGATTTGCGGATGCGTCAGAAACAGCCTACGCTGCGGTTGTATATGCTCGGTCACGAGATGTTGACGAAAACGGCAAGTTCATAATCACATTGGTAGCAGCAAAGACAAAGGTGGCACCGATCAAGAAAATGGTTACTGCACGGTTGGAATTGTGTGCCGCGGACCTATTGTCAAAACTATTGCGGAAGTTGTCCATCAGCCTAAACATCGATTTAAGTCGCTGCTTCGGCTTCTCGGATTCCCAGACTGTTTTGAACTGGCTATCGGACAATCCTCGTAGGTGGAAAACCTTTGTGGCCAACAGGACCTCAAACATCATCGAAATAATTCCTCCTGAGAGATGGACGTACGTCCGATCCAAATTGAATCCGGCGGATTGTGCGTCACGCGGCATGGAGCCACAGCAGCTCATGCATCACAGTCTCTGGTGGAACGGTCCGAATTTGTTACAACAAAATATTCAACTTGGATGGCGGCATCGAAATCAGTCAAACGCACAAGTCATCGCGGAGGCACGCAAGGTTTACAGAGTCACAATTCGAAGGTCGGCTTTGAACATCACGGATTTCTCTTGCTTGTTGAAACTATTGCGAATTACGGCACTTTGTCAGCGGTTTATTTTCAATTGTCGGCTTGGTAGAGAGGACAATCGGCACATCGGGCCTCTTACCAAGAAGGAAGTAGACACAGCGCGCATCACTTGGATTCGCACCTTACAAATCGAGTCATTCCCGGCTGAGTACAGGCTTTTAACCTGCGGCAACCCGCTTACTCGAAAACATAAATTGCTAAAAGTGGATCCATTCATCGACGACGACGGACTGCTTCGAGTGCGAGGGCGGATTGAAAACTGCAACTTATCCTACAACGAACGGCATCCAATCATACTGCACAAAGATCATCATTTGACACGGCTTATTGTGGAACATCTACACCGAGATCAACTGCATTCCAACTTCAGGCTTCTACAATCAACATTAGCACGACGGTATTGGATTGTTGGCGCGCGCATCATCATCAAACAAGTCGTGCGTCATTGTACTGTGTGCACACGGAATCGAGGCAAATGTCTTCAACAAAAGATGGCACCACTACCAGCGGTTAGAGTGACTCCAGCTCGGCCTTTCCTGAATTGCGGTGTCGACTACGCGGGACCAATTGTGATCAAATCATGGCGAGGACGGTGCAGCAAGACATACAAATCATACATCGCGCTATTCGTATGTTTAACTACAAAGGCAATCCATTTGGAGGCAGTCACTGAGCTTTCAACTGATTGTTTCTTGGCGGCACTCAGACGTTTTATCTCTCGACGCGGTGTACCGGAAAACATATTCAGCGATAATGGCACCAATTTTGTTGGTGCAAATCGTGAACTCGGCAAACTCTTCGATTTCCTGAAATCAGACAAAGCGGCACATCAAATAAACAAGTTCTTGACAATGAAGGAAATTCAATGGCACTTCATTCCACCGGCAGCACCACACTTCGGCGGCCTCTGGGAGGCAGGAGTCAAGGCAGTCAAAACGCATCTCGTTCGGGTCGTTGGTCAGTCATGCTTGACTTTCGAAGAGCTTTCAACGTTATTGTGTCAGATTGAATACTGCGTCAATTCACGTCCTCTCCATGCAACATCAGGAGAACCAGACGATTCGGACTGTCTGACACCCAATCACTTTCTGATTGGAACAAGCGGAGGTCTACCACCAGACTTAGATGCGGAAGCACCAAAACTGAATCTCATACGGCGATGGCGGTACGTTCAGCGGATTAACAACGACTTATGGAAGCGGTGGAAGGAGGACTACTTACGACATCTACAAGAAAGGACCAAGTGGACAACTACGTGCGAGAATATACAAGTGGGAGATGTCGTCATCCTGAAAAACGAAAATACATCACCGGCGACATGGCCATTAGCGCGAGTTGTTACACTGCATCCAGGAGCAGACGGTAACACTCGGGTTGTCACGGTGACAACCAAAGGCGGAAATTTGAAGCGGCCCATTACGAAACTAGTTCTTCTACCAACATCTGAAGCGGCATGCGAAGCATCATGACAACACATCAAAGTATAACATTGGAAGGTCTGTTGAAAGAGGATCTTTCAAGGCGGGCGGCATGTTCGGAAATCAAACGTAATTACAGCGGCTTCGACTACTCGGTATGCGCAAGCAACTTCACGACAGAGAGATGACAGACGAGTGACAGGACTCTCTTCTTTTTCCGGACATCGTTAACATCAGTCATACTCGCGCGGTGACTTAATTACAAAATACAAATAAACACGGTCAATTTGTACATCCGTAAAGAATCAAATAAAAACCAAAAAGTAAACAATACCAAAAGTGTTTCAATACGAAAATTCCCCCAACATCACGTGAACTGACGATGTTAGTACCTACTTTTAACAAGGAAATGTTTTTTTTTTGTTCAAAGAATTACTATCTAAATGGAATGCCAATACAGCAGTCAACCCATATTAACTGAATGGTCTGATTTGAAAAAGTGGGGTTCCCTATCTGTCAAGCGTTATAGTTGAAATAGATTGGATGCGTTAGCATGGGCATGGGCATCATCAGACAAATTTCAATTTATAACACACGCATTTGCCTTTGATGACCCACATTGACAGCAGCTGCAGCGGCAGAAGCATTTTTTCTGCTTCTGCTGTCAATGTGGGTCATCAAAGGCAAATGCGTGTGTTCTAAATTGAAATTTTTCTGCCGATGCTGACGCGGGAAATGTATTTCAACCATTATTGTAATTGTTATTGCAATTTAAAATGCATTGTGCTGTGCTTGACATTTCACGCTAATGCTGCTTCCCTTCTTTTTCTACCATTAGGCAAATCTACGGGCTTCTCCTTTAGTTTTTTATTCAATGGCTGTTTGCACTATCCTTATTAGTCATTTTTAATCAATTGGGAAAACGAGCTGCTGCAACATTCCAATCTGATCTGAACTGAAACGTCTCGTTTCCAGTGCATAGTGTTACGATCAACCTACAGAGTTTATGTTTATTTTTTGTATAGTGTGCAGAAATATGAATTCTTCAAATCTTATCCCCGAAGAAGTGAGTGTGACCATTGAATTAAAAACTAGATTAGAATTTAGATAGTAATTTATTTGGTGTAAACCAACTCATACGCTTCGTTGCAGCGTTGACAAGTTCCGTTATTATAGTTCCGTTAATTTTTCGAATCCCGCCAAAATAAAACTTTCTATTTTCAGGATCTCGAAGAAATAGTACCGATCCAGAATCACGAATTTACCGAGTCAGAACTCAAAGCCCTCTGCCTACGACCATGCGTCGTCGATATACGCAAAAACAACCTCCTAGTCACGATAAAGGAAAAAGCCATCGAAGTTAATAACAGAAGGGCGGAGCCCAAACGATTGTCCCGCAAATATGCATTTCGGGAGTTTAAACGCAAAGAGGCTTTATACTGTCGATTTTATGCTGAGAAATGCAACCATAGCCCAAAGGATCCAGTAAAATGCAAAGCCGAAGCGCTTAAATATTTATATTGTTCGTCGGAAGCATCGGATAGCTCATCCTCCGACTCAAGCTTTGAAACGGATTCCGATTCGACAGTCATCGAATGGGAGCCAATTAGATATACTCAAGAGACTGAAAATAATAATGATTTGCCACCACGTCCGATATATCCTGAAGAAGATGACGACTTTCATACCGATTTCCTGTCGGCCGAACAATTGCCATCGCAAAGTCCAGCGCCGAAAGCGAAAATTGCCGTTAAAACTGAAACGGAGAGCACAGAAGACATGACCGGGGTAAGCGAACAAATGTTCGTTTCCAGTTCGCAGGAACTGGAATCACAAGAAAGCAATTACGGTATGTTTACGGGAACGCTGACGAATAGGCTGGTTGCAAGTCAGCTAACGTCTACCCAGAACACTAATGAGCTATGAGCTTGCTGATGTTGGTTTTTTCTTGAAGTAATTCCTTTTGTATATATAAGAATAAGTAGTCTGGCTGGTCTAGCGGTTAGTGCGCGCACCTTCGGTGCACAGGGTCATGAGTTCGAATCTCACCGTGTTCCATGGTGTTTTTCGAACTCACGAGCTTGTGACGGACTATGATCTCACTCAAATGTTAAACGAGTACCCATTTATGGGGATAAATAACACTGCTGAGCGTGATGCTGATCTCATTACCTCATCAAAAAGCAGATAAGATCTTGGAAATAGGATCTCACTAACACATCCTGCGGCCTTAGTCCAATGTTGGATTGTCGCGCCTGTTATTTATTTTTTTTTATATATAAGAATAAAATATGTAATAAAAATATGTAAAAAAAATTAATGTTAAATGTATAATAAATGTTAAATAAATTTATAATAAATGTTAAATAAATAATAAACAAAATAAATGAGAATAAATGTGTATAATTAAAAAATACAAGCATTCTTTTAAAGTATAGATTGGACTCACAGGTTAGGGTAGAGGAGAAGGCAAACTGATCTATGTATTTGAAACTAGTACTGGACTTAAGCAGGGACATACTTGGCGCCGCCATTAACAGCAATAAGGCTACCTAAGTAGTTCACCTGTTCTACAGGTGGTCTATACGTATGGGAAGGATTTTGTTTGCCTCCGGTCCATTGCCTTTTCGCTCAGATCCAAGATCCTTGAGTAAATTACTCGTCTGCAGAAGAAAGAATATATGAATTTACATAATACTTGCAATAGATTATATAAAAACGGCTCTATACCTAAATGCGTGTTTACAATATTGATAGAGACTATCCCAGTTATCTCCATTTTATTCACATATTGCCTGCTCTAACGTCAATGCTGCTCTGATTTCCTTCAAAATGAAAAGAATCTTCTCGCTGTCCCATGTTGCAAAGTTGACAGACGGACGTTGTTCGCAAATGTAATGGAATGTAATTAAGTCGCAGTATAGGTCTCCCCTGACCCTAAAGATTGTCGATATTTCATGCACATAATGCAAATCTCTAAAATAGTTTCTTCTTCTTTTAGTGGTGCAGAAAGGTGTGAAACCTCTGTGCATCAATGTGGGTGCGATTTATGGTTCGTCAATGTTTGTGTCCGTGAGGTCTAACATAGCTGCTGCGATAGGGTTTTCCCACAGCGATATAGGGGTAAGATCAGTGGGCGCAGCGGGGCATTGAAACAAATGACCCACATCATGAGCAGTACCATCGCAGTTTGGACAGATGTTTTGGATGTCCGGGTTTATGCGAGAAAGGTACGAATTAAGGCGTGAACAAAAGCCCGACCGAAGTTGAGCTAGTGTTACTCTAGTGGCTCTCGGGAGCCTAATCTCCTCAGGCGAAATTGGTGGTGGGCGCTCTGAGAGGACTCTATTCGCACCTAAGCTCGCAATAGACCGATTCACTTCTTCAGTGTGGATCGCTGCGATGGCGGCTCGGTATGTAACTTCATCGTAAGGGTCCCGTTTGTATCCCTGAACCTCTCTCTCAAGGTTTCGTAAACCACGCCTGACATGTCGTGGTGGAGCAATTCGGTTCATGAGATAATTATTGGGATGATCTTCACGATAGCAACCAACAAGATACTATTTTGCGAGTAGGAGATTGTGGTCATGTATTGGCACCAATTTTGTCTCCTGATGTAAGTGATCCTGGGCAGACATCAGAAGGCAACCTGTCGCGATGCGTAGAGCGGCATTTTGGTAGAGCTGAATTTTGGACCAGTTTGTGTCACATAAACTATGTGTCCAAACTGGGGCTGCATAATCAGTGCATCTTCGGCAATGCCAGGTCTTTGAGATGTACCTGCTGCAGGAATGGTGTCATTTTTATTGCTCTGACTTAAAAAACAAATGAGTCAGTATGACAAGTTGTCTTTTGTTGCTCCAGGGTGCGGGTCGACCCCCAGCCACGCCAGGCCCTAGCTCACAAGCTAACGGCTCTGAGCTATAAGTTCGATATTGGTCCACTCCTCACAGGACAGCATAGGATCCTACTTGGCGACTTTAACGCCCATCACGAACTCTAGCACTCTACCCTTGGTAATGATGCCAGAGTTATAGACATCGCGGCCAAATTAGACCCATCAGACTTCTGCGCATTCAATGGAATTTTGTATACACGCGTCACTGGCGCCTGCCATAGTTCTCCTGACATAACTATTGCAAGTGCCAGTTTGATAAGTGGGATAAGATGTCAGACAACCACGTCTTTTCAATCCGATCATCTCCCCATATTGATATATATTGATAAACCAGCCGAACTGACGACGCAGAACGGCGTACGTTTATCAACCACAAAAAGGCAAATTGGGAGGGTTTCACTGTGTTCACTACTACGACAAAGTTCGCCGCGCTACCTACTCCAACGAATGCCAGGGAAGCTGAAAAGAATATAAGGAACGTCATTGTCAAAGCGGCAGCTCGCTTCATTCCGGCAGGGCATCTCCAAAGGTCAGCCATATTTCCCAACTACTGCCGCAAGGTTAGCCGACGAACGGGACGATTAGATAGATAGATAGATAGATATTTATTGATTTTTTCTACAAAAATACATTCTATAATTTTAAAAATTAGTATCGAATGTCAAAAAATGATAGTTAACAAAAAGAAAATTTGTGGGGTAGACAGCAGGTAAAAATGCTAATTCACAACTTAAAAGGAAGTCAATATGGTACAGATATAGATAATACAAAGAAAATAAATAACAAAAAAGAACAAGAATATAATAAAAAAAATAGGAATAAGTTAGATTGATTAAAATAGACATGGAAGCAAAAAAAGATAAGCGGTTGGATAGAACGAACTTAAAATTGATTATTCGATAATAGTATACAAAAATAAAAACAAATAAAAACTGTATAATACTACACTACACCATCACATTGTAAAGTAACGAACAAATTTCGGCATAGCTAAGATTTAATAGCCACGATTTAACTTCTCTGAGAAATTTTGGAAGGACTCGAGTTTTTCTTATAGTAAGCGGCAGCTTGTTGAACATTCTAGGAGCGGAACACGTAAAAAACTTAGAGTAACAATCTCTTCTACTACGGGGAATGTTTACCAAAAATGCATTGTTAAGTCGTAAGTTATAAAGATCCGAATCGCGCGAATTCAGGTAACCGCAACGCAAGAAAAAAAACTTTAATATTTTAAAAGAATATAAATGAATCAACGGAAGAATATGTAAGTCCTTGAATAACGGAAAGCTACTGTGTAGACGGTTTTTATTACATATAAGTCTTACTACATGCTTTTGGGCTGTCAATATTGGACATAATCTCGTTTTATAAGTGCTTCCCCAGCACGATAAGCCATACTCCAGTTTAGAGTGAAAAATACTATAGTAAATTATTTTTAATAGATTGAACGAACAGTACTGGCGTAAAAGGTAAAATTGCCTGATGATAAAAGACAACGAATTACTTAAATTGGATATATGTTGAGACCAATCAAATTTATTATCCAAAACGACTCCTAAATATCTGAAATTGGTAACTATTTCAATAGGGAAACAATTAACTGAGCACAGGCCTTCAGAATGAAAAGTTTTACTATTATCCAATCCGTGAGGTGGCTCAGTAGGTAGCACAAACTTTTTACAATTTTGATGATGGAACCAAAACGAAGCTGAATCGAGTGAAATAGAGTTAAATAACAATAACTTTGTTTTTTCACTTATAGAAAGCCTATGAGTACTAAACCAAATCCTAAGTAATTCTAAGTCATAGTTAATGTTAGAGATAAAGTCAATCAGCGATTTGTTACTAAAGGAACATGCTACGTCATCAGCAAACGCTGTAAGTGTACTACTAAAATCCTGTTTAAATAGGGAATTTATAAAAACTAGAAAAAATAACGGCCCTAATACAGATCCCTGAGGTACCCCTAAGTCAATTAATCTAGACTTGCCGTAAATGTTACCAATCTTCACACGTTGAATTCTCCCAGATAAGAACGAAGAAAACCAGTCCCAAATAAAACCTCTGAAGCCGGCATAATGTAGTTTTTTCAGTAATAAATTATGATCGACAGTATCGAACGCTTTCTTAATATCAACAAATAAGGCTCCAGAGATTTTACCATCATTTATTCCTTCCAAAGTATTAGCACAAAACGATAATAAAGCGTCTTCAGTTGATTTCCCTTGTCGAAAGCCAAACTGACAATCATTAAAAAATTTGGTTCTATTTAAAAATGATAACATGAGTGACTTTATAACTCTTTCAAATATTTTTGAAAAGGGAGACAAAATTGAAATCGGTCGATAATTATTAGGGTCAGATCTGTCACCTTTTTTAAATAATGGTAAAACTTCCGCTATTTTTAATTTTTCAGGAAATACCCCCAGTAGAATACTATGATTGAAAATTTCAGCCAATATATCCACAATATTAAAAGCTATATTTTTTAGCACCCAGTTTGACAAACCATTTTCTACTGTAGATTTAGTAGTTTTCAACGACATTATTGATTTATATAACTCAGAAGATGTAGTATGCTCGAAAAAAAAGGTATTAGACTCTAAAACGTCGTTAACTAAGGACGTGGAATGGAAGGTACTACCAGAATATGAAACAGCGTGAGGAATATCCGCAAAAAAGTCGACCAGAGCATCAGCGAGTTGTGACGGTTCAGAGTGAACTGAATCGCCGATTTTGAGGTTTTTTACACTGCCCGTAATTAATTTGCGATTCAAAATTTTGTTAATAGTATTCCATTGACCTTTCGGATTATTCAAATGTTTATTAAATTCTGTCGTAAAATAACTATCTTTGGCGATAAGAATTTCCCTCTTTATAATAGCACACAAATTTTTGTATTCTTCCTGGTAACTCGAAATAGTTGGGTGTTTAATGCATTTAAGTCTTAACTTGTTTCTTTTTTTGATTTTAGACGCGTAAATCCGGCAGACCCCAGAATTCAGGTGCTAAACTTAGAAATAAAACGACAAGTTAACACCTATAAAAAATAGAAATGGAACGAACATCTGGATAGGCTCGACCTCTCACAAGGTGTCAGCAAACTATGAGCTACGGTCCGCGCTCTGTCTCACCCAACCAAAGACAGTGTAGCCATCAGATTCGGTAAGAAAACCACCGCAAATCCAAAACTCTGCTCGATCAATTTATTCGACACCCCAAGACCAAGATGCTCAACTGCAAGATAAATAGAAGGATTCGCAACCGAACGGTTGACATCATCCCTACCTATACAGCGGACCAAGTTTCAGCAGCAATCAAGAATGCAAAAAAATCAAAGGCCATTAGACCAGAAGGGATTTCAATGGTCATGCTGAAACACATAGATCTTCCGGCCATCGAATATCTAACGATGGTTTACAACTTGTCGATATCCACGCTTGTCATCCCTGAATTCTGGAAAAGGGGGCGAATTATCCCCGTTCTCAAACCCGGTAAAAGCGCGAAACTCGCCGAATTCTACCGTCCAATCACAATCCTATCACCAGTTGCAAACACGCTCGAAGCACTCATCCACCCCACCCTTGTATCGCATGCTGAGCTAGCTTCTCGCCAGCATGGCTTCAGGAAGATGCATAGCACCACAACAGCCCTGGATATGATCACATCGACAGCCCTGTGACAGAACCTTGATCTGTCGAAAGCCTTCGACACGGTCATTCACTCTGCGTTGTTGGCCGATCTCCTAAATATGCATATAACTTCACAAGAGGTTAGGTGGATTGCCAACTATCTAGCTGGGAGGCAATCCTTCACAGAGTTTCGGGGCAGTTGTTCAAAGAATAGGAAAGTTAAGCAGGGAGTTTCACAGGGTAGCGTATTCTTTCCTACATTGTTTAAAACATCTACCTGTCGAGCCTTCCAACACCCCCGGAAGGTAACGAACTAATTTCCTATGCGGACGATTGCACCGTACTCACCACGGGGAATGATTTAAATAGCATGTGTGCTCGACTGAATGACTATGTTGAGAAACTGGTGGAGTTTTTCAATATCCGCAATCTAGTCATTTCGCCGTCTAAATGTACTGCAACTCTTCTTACCACCTGGACGCAGGAACTTTCGGAGGTGCTTGGTATCCGTACTGGTAAGCATGCTGACAACATTGGTCCTACTGTAACCAACCCCAAGATCCTTGGTGTCTATCTGGATAGCCGGGAGTTTCTGGGGCAAGGACAAGGAAACTAAGTTGGTCACCTACAAAGCGATAGGTAGGGCAATCCCTAGCTATGCAGCATCGGTGTGGTCACAAACCGTTTGTGACACAAACTGGAATAAGATCCAGGCATGCCAGAACGCTGCTCTACGACTACGTATCGCTACAGGTTGCCATCTCATGTCGTCCCAGGATCATCGTCATCAAGAAACTAGCATGTTATCAGTACGTGATCACAATCTCCTCTTGTCTTTACAATATCTGGTCGGTTGCTATCGAAAGGATCACCCAAACCATCATCTCATGGACAATACTCCCCCTCCACGACATGTCAGGAGTGCAATCAGAGAACTCAAACCAGAGATACAAACGAGTACCTCTCGATATATTCGATAACACAGCATACCATGCGGCCATCGCAGATATTCACACAACCGTTGTGAATCGGTCAATAGAGAGATTAGGTCCGAATAGAGTCCTCTCAGTGCCCCCACCACCCAGATCGCCTGAGGAGACTAGGCTCTCGAGAGCCACAAGAGTGACACTAGCCCAGCTTAGGTCGGGCTTTTGTTCACGTCTCAATTCGTACCCGGACACCCAGAACATTTGCCCGAGCTGGGGTGGTGCGCCTCACAATATGGACCACCTCTTTCGATGCCCCGCTGCACCCACTAATCTCGCTCCGAGGGCTTTATGGGACAACCCTATTGTAGCTGCTTCCTTCTTATCGCTTGAGACAATAGGCGAGAACGACGAAGAAACTTAGAGCACTACCAACAGACATGCACAGCGACTTCTTCTTCTTCTTCTTTTAGCGGTACAGAAAGGTGTGAACCGCTGTGTATCTATATGGATTCGATTTATAGTTCGTCGTCGTTTTCGTCCGTAATCTCCAGGGACAAAAACGTGGCAGCTGCAATGGGATTTTCCCATAGTGAGCGGGGGGTGAGATTAGTGGGTGCAGCAGGGCATTGAAACAAATGGGCCACATCGTATGGCGTGCCAGCGCAATTTGGGCATATGTTTTGTATATTTGGGTCTATGCGAGATAGATACGAACTGAGGCGTGAGCAGAAGCCTGACCGAAGTTGGGCTAAAGTCACTCTGGTGGCTCTCGGGAGCCTAATCTCCTCAGGCGAAATAGGTGGTGGGAGCGCTGAGAGGACTCTGTTCGTACCTAAACTCGCAATAGACCGACTCACTTCCTCAGTGTGAATTATAGCAATGGCAGCCCGGTATGAATCTTCATCGAAAGGATGCCTTTTGTAACCCTGGACCTCTCTCTCAAGGTCACGAAGGCCACGTTTGATGTTGCGTGGAGGGGGAATTTTGTCCCTAAGGTCACGGTTAGGATGATCCTCTCGATAACAACCTACTAAATATTGTTTTATGAGTAGACGATTGTGGTTACGTATTGGCATCAAATGTGTCTCCTGATGTAGGTGATCCTGGGCAGACATCAGAAGGCACCCTGTGGCTGGCGTAGAACAGAATTTTGGCAGACTTGGATTTTATTCCAGTTTGTGTTACAAAGACCTTGCAACCAAACTGGCGCTGCTCGACCCACCGCTTTGTAAGTGGCTAGCATAGTCTTTATCTTTGCCCCAGGTGCTGCTAGCCAGTGCTTTAAGAATTTTGTTCCTATATTGCGCATCTTTTTTGTACATACAGCTTCCGCGTGATGGGCTGAAGTCATCATTTTCTCCAAGTGAAGCCCGAGAATTTTTGGATTTGCAACAGCAGGAACTGGTTTGTTGCCAATACGTACCCCAACCGGCCACTGACAATCACCTGAACAGGTGGTAAGGAAGGTCGCAGACGATTTGGACGCTGAGATGGTTAGGTTTCTGCTAAGAAAGAAAGCTTCTAGTCGCACTAAATATCTATTGATATCTGCGCGCATGACTTCCCTATCCGCTCCCGTGGCAACTACAGTGCAGTCATCGGCATATGAGATGACTTCAATGCCTTCCGGAGGTGTTGGGAGACCTGCCATGTAGATGTTAAACAAGGTGGGGGAGAGAACTCCACCCTGAGGAACACCTAATTTAATCTTTATGAGTTTGGAACGACTGCCTCAAAATTCGGTGAATGATTGCCTTCCAGCTAGATAGTTGGCAATCCATCTTATCACTTGTGTCGGAAAATGCATGTTAATGAGGTTTGCCAGAAGCATGGAGTGATTGACCTTATCAAACGCATTTGATAGGTCAATCGCCACCATGATGGTTCTATGGCATGGTGTACTATGGTTTAGTCCGTCTCTTACACGTGTAGTGATCGCGTCCAGAGTGGTGGTCGTACTGTGCATGCGTCTGAATCCGTGCTGCTGGGGTTCTAGCTTCGCATGTGAAACGAAAGTGGGGTGGATGAGGGCTTCCAGCGTCTTTGCTACAGGTGACAGAATCGTAATCGGTCTGTAGGAAGTTCCTAGTTTGGCACTTTTTCCTGGTTTAAGGCATGGGACTATGCGACCTTGTTTCCAGATGTCGGGGATGGCAAGCGTAGACATTGATAAGTTAAAGACTGCCGTGAGATACTCAATGGCAGGAAGGTCAAGATGTTTGAGCATGGCCATTGAAATGCCATCAGGTCCAAGGGCCTGAGAGTATTTTGCATTCTCAATGACTGTTTTAACCTGGTCCGGGGTGTAAATTGGTACAGAGTCAACATTTCGGCTGCGAATCCGTCTTCTAATTTTGCGCTTGAGGCCATTGGACTTGGGATGTTCAATAAATTGCTTTTTGAACTGGCTCGCACACTGAAGAGGATTGCTTGTTTCTTTTTTGCCGAAGGTTATGGCTATATTGCCCTTATCGTTTGTGGGGTTCGAAAGGGCACGGACAATTGACCATAACTTACTAGCACCTTCATTAAGGTTACAGTCATTGAGGTGCTCGTTCCATTTGGCCTTCTTGTAGTCTTTAACTTGTCGCTGTATTTGAATATTGAGCTCCCGAATTCTGGGGTCACCAGGATTAGCGCGCCTAATGTTGTCACGTTCATCGGAAATTTGGGCGAACCTTTGGAATGCGCCCTGCAGGGATGAACCGTGCCGAAGCTTTGGTAATGACGCTCCTAATGTTCCGTTCGGCCTTGTGTATATTGGTGGGAGGGGGAAGCGCAAGAACTTCGATGACGTGAATGTTTTGAAACCTTCCCAATCAGCTTTTTTGTGATTGACAAAAATTCGCTTCTCTGACTTGGTCAGGTCAGCTGGTTTGTCAATTCTGACTATGATTGGGAAGTGATCAGAGGGAAGACCAGTAAGTGTTTCCCAGGAGGTCTCACTGATTAGGCTAGCGCTGACAATTGTAATGTCTGGTGAGCTAATACAATTGTTTGCATCACGGGTTGGAGAGTTTTCATTTAGGGTACAGAAACCTGATGCGTCCAGAGATTCGGCGATAGCTTGACCCCTGGCATCGTTGTGAAGCGCGGAATGCCAGAGTTCATGATGGGCATTGAAGTCGCCAAGAATGATCCTGTGCTCTCCATTAAGAAGAGGACCAATATTGAAATGGTAGTTTGTACAGCTAGAATGTGGTGGTATGTAGATATTAAAAATTTCAATATTGGTGCTCCCTGATGAAACTGAGATGGCTTGCAACTCCGCCGTACCGTCTGAAACTACATCTAATACACTGTAATGTACGCACCTGTGTATTAGGAAGGCAAGTCCACCTCCAGGGTGAGAATCATTCGTGGCGCCTTCTCTGTCCTTCAGCGTTGAAAGGTGAATTCGCGTTGAGCTTAGTCTCTTGGATGGCTACAATCAGAATTCTGTACTTTCTCAAGAAGCTTGTGATTTCAGAAATTTTCCCTAGGATGCCATTACAGTTGAACTTACTCGCACCCTACTGCACCGCTACAACAACATAGAGCTTGTTTTAAATGTTAAGTTGCCTTGGATCTGGATTGCAATTTTTCAGCATTTAAAATTCGATGGAGAACTTGAGATACAATAATATAATGCAAAAATCTCAAAATCTAAAAAAATGTGCTTTAAGGTATCGATATATGGTATTTTTCAAAACAAAAAATATCAACATGGCAATTTACTATTAAATTTATATATTATTATTTCGAGAATTCTTATTCATACATAGACAATAATTTAATTGTAAAATGGTGCGTGTTCTTTATTTTCGATTAACGTTAAAAAAAGTGGCAAAATCGTTATCGGTAAAAAAACTATTGGTTTTCCCAAAGGACAAAAACAACACATACAGAAATTAAACAAAAAAAAGATTCATAACAATAGGAAACAAAAGTTTGTAAATTCTAGGCGTGAAAGAAGCTAATTATAAATATGAATTCACAATAGGCGCCAAACGGAATCCTTAAAATTTAATATTCAGTTGAAACACGCGTGTGGTGAATCGATTTTAGGCATCCAACGATAGTACTATGCGTGTGTGGCGCTCCACAACGTTAGCTGGAACTCGCTCCTCTCGAAGAATTTACTTCGTCATCTCGGCCTGTGAACGGAACGAGACACAACGAAGCAAACGATTTGCAGTGTTTAAGTGTTTTTAGGATGGACACGCCTCCTTGCAACGACGGCAGGCTCCAAAAAGAAAACAACAAAAGATTCGACTACTTAAACATAAATTGCCAGAATGAAAAAATATATATATATTATAAATTATAAACTAATCGATTCGAATTGAATTAAAGTTGAAACAGTCGGTGGTGCTACTGCCCGTACGACACGATATTCGTCTCAGAGATCCTTGTTTTTCTCATAGAATGCGTCCAAATATTTCTTATATTCCGCCTGATTCGGCCACATCACGGATGCTTGCGCATTAAGCGGACTCTCGTTGTTTGGCTCGGCCAGCAACGACTGGATGGACAGCAGAATTGTGCGAACATCGTACAGTGCCGACCATTTGTCCTTGAGTATGTCCAGACAAATTGACCCGTTCAAATCGACATTGGGATGAAAGCACGGTGTCAGAAATTTCACAATAGGCGCCGAGTACGGATACGAGTTGGGAAATTCCAATTGTAAACGGTACGTGTGTCCCGTGTAAACTGTACTTGCCGGACCGCTGATCGTACCGATCCATTTGAAAATATTCTCGCCATCGGGAAAGGCCGAAATGCCCTTTTCGGTGGTCATCATCAGCACCATAAGTTCCTTTTGAAGCCTGTCGGGTTGGGAGGAGAACGGAAAAAAAGAATTGGAAATCAGTCAGTCATCACAAGCCATTTTGTGTCAACAAATCGATAAAATGCACACAACCACCACCAGTCGTCACCGACTGGCGACGATAATTTAGGAGTGTTGTAGAACAGTTATTACAACTAGTACGCGATATTTCGCACCCGTGCGGGTGGTTGTAGCATTTTTCCTATTTGGAGACTCGGCAAAGTTACGCGTACACACCTTTTGCTTACTGCATGATTGTCTTTGAGTGTGACAGACTCCTCACTCTGTTTGGTGGGATTCGACGATTGTGCATGTTCGGGATTGATGTTTTGGGCCATTTTCAGCGATACTAGCGGAGTTTACACGTTACGCGACGATGATGCAAGATAACACGGTTCGACTTGATCGCTTTTTGTCAATTTAACGCGAGTGAATTGTAAGGAAAACTGCAATTGTTCGAGCGAACTTTCCCTCCTTGATATGGTTTGCAAGGCGTCACTTGACAGTTTCCGACGTTATAAAAATTACAAATCGCCTTTCCAACGGGAATGATTTTTAGAGAACGAGGGTTGTCCGATGTACGGCAAAATGGCTGTTAACTGTTTTGAAAAAATGAAATTGCGGACGGAAAAAGAGCAGAAAGGATTACTTAGGACACGGTTCACAAATTATTTTAGAGAAGTTTTTACCTTATTTTCAATACTTTTCAAAGTAATATATCCAGCGACGAGTCGATTCTCGGGCAGGCATGAAATTCAAATTGCGCGAAATGAGAAATCTCTACACGCTGCAATAGGGCAATGACGTTTCCAGTCAAGTAGACACTTAAAGTCGCACCCACATTAGCTACAGAATAGGTGTGTTTTTTTGGTTATCCCGTGAAGGTTTGGGTAACAAAACTTCATATAAAAAAAATGACAGGTGCGTCAGCTGTCATTTTTTTTATATGGAGTTTCGTTACCCAAACCTGCACGGGATAGGTTTGGGTAACGAAACTCCATATAAAAAAAATGCCAGCTGATCACCCTGTCATTTTTTTTATATGAAGTTTTGTTACCCAAACCCACACGGGATAACCAAAAAAAACACACATTTGAAATTTCGAGTTTTGCATGAAAATCGGTGGATCTGAGGAAAGTCTAAGTGAAACTTTTTACCCTTTCCCGGACAGAACGTCTATAGACGTCCAATTTTGAGTAGGGATGTAACGGATGTGGTTTAGCGGATGCGGATGCGGATGCGGATCAATGAAAATGTAAATTTGCGGATGCGGATGCAAATGCGGATGCGGATGTCATAAAATTTGCAAATGCGGATGCGGATTAGTTAAAAAAATATATAAAATGAATTTTACTAATACCGAAAATCAGATACTATTCAGTTTTCAGGAATATTCGACATGTTAGAAGTAAAAGTACAATGAAGGGCCAGCTTAGCAAAATGTGCAATGATGCTTTTGAGTGCTGGACAAAGTCATTAGCTTCATTAAAATGCAGTGTCATAGTCGAAAGCCTTTCTTTTCCATTATTTTTTTTTCATTTTGGACCTTTTTTAAATAAGCTCCATAACTTTTTAAAGAATCCTATTTCAGACGTAAAATTTTGTATACGTATTCACAATAAGTTCAAGATCATTTTAAGGTAAACATTAGCGACGTTTTTTTCGCATCGAGGGTAAATCTGACTCGAAAAAAACGATCGCGGGTAACATCCCGGTTAAGACCAAACAGCTGACATTTGACAGTTTTTGTGCATCTTTTACTCGCTTTCGTCGGCTTATTTTCTAGATGTGGTGGATTTTGTCACAAAAGATGATTATTTCTTTGCAAAATCTTTTCTCGTGATTAGAAAAATTCTCACATTTGGTTTGAAAAAACAAATTCCCTCATATTTCCCCTATGCGTCTGCCATCTACATTTGAGCTCTATCCCGTGTAGGGTAGTTGCACGGGTTAACTTTACCTGGGTAAGTGTCATTTTTTTTATATGAAGTTCTACCCAAACCTGCACGGGATAAACTCAATAAAACGTACCTATTGAGTCGCTCCGGTCAAGGACACCCATTATACCCCCATTTGTATTTGTCAAAACGGCATGTCCATACCTCCCCCCAAAATTGAAGCAGAGTGCTAAATTTTGGTTTGTTGCGATTGGTGGTCATAGTCACCCCACCCACCAAAAATTTGCTCATTCGGATAAAAACTGAGGGTATCTCCCATACAAAGTGACCCATTGTTCTAGGTACTACTCATTTTATAATCTGTAGACAAAGTTGTCTTGGGTCACTAATAATTTGATGTAGTTTTTTTCGTCCTCAGACAATTTTTCTGTATATCTTGCCGTTTTTGAAATAATCGCAAAAAAACGAAAAAATGCCCCCTTTTCACCCCTTTTTTTAAGGTTACACACCACCAATCGGTTGGGACTTTTAATGCCATAATCTGGGGACCATCCCCAAACCTAATCAAAAATAAATTTCCGATGTAGGATTATTGCCGTTCGATGGCCATATTTTGGCCCAATTTTCTTAGACTAATATCTACATGCATTAGATTTGGTCTCTTGCAATCGCAATCAATTCTCTATTCTATGAGTGGTTTAGAATGTAGATGATTAGATGGGAAATTTGTTTTTTTATTGATATCCGCATCATATCCGCATACAAAAATGCGGATTGCGGATGCGGATGAGGATGTCAACATGAGGATGCGGATGCGGATGCGGATGTAGAATTTGATGCGGATTATCCGCAGTTGCGGTGCGGATGCGGATATCCGCAACATCCCTAATTTTGAGCATTTGAAATACAAATCGTGTCAAATTTTGGCGTTGTGTCCGGCAATGAGTTAATCCAGTGAAGAGCCGAAAAAGGGGAAATCTTCGTTCTGACCAATATACGCCCGGGCCGAAAGAACATCTTTCGAAACTTCTAGAGGGGTTGAAATTCCAGGGAAGAATTTGGATGATTTAACGAATATAGTTATTCGATTTTTTGGTTAGTTATTCGATTTATTTAAATTTAGTTGTTATTGGTATATTTTTTATTTTATAGTTGCAAGCAAAAGTGCTTAGGCGGCATGATGAAAGTCAATTGAGAGCTTCGAGGCAACTATTTTACAAGCTCTCAAGTCTCAAGAAAAGATGAGCAAGATCTTTATCTATAAGGCCTCATGGAGTCGGAGGCTATACAACGAAAACGACGACGAATTTCTACGGTGGTCCTACGGCAACCTTACTGTTTACAGCAATTTCAGCCTCTACGGGGCGGACCACACCCGTTTTTAACTCGAATACGGCCATAAGAGTTGCCAAAAGCCTCCGTGGCAAGAGCCCTGAAGTTTGGCTGTATATGTGTGTGGATTCGAGATATGTCGTTTTTCGACATATTATGAGCATTACATCTCAGCGCGGCTGCTCTCAATTTTATTAATTCGCGCTGGTGTCGAAACAAATCCAGGCCCAAGGGTAAAGATTTATAGTGTTTGCAACCAACGAATTGGTTCGAATGCCAGGTCAGTGCAGTGTAATTGTTGTATGGAGTGGGTTCATCTTAGATGTTCCGGCTTAAGAAGGACAGGTCAGCAAACCACAACATATGTTGCAGCGGGATGTACACATACTGGGCGTTCACGAGCCACACCTGGTCCACCATCTCCTCCTTAGCCCCCAGAACCCCCTCTCTCTCGATTACCGTAACTTCTAGTGGAGCATGGTGCGTTGATGACTACCATGTGTAGTCATCAAGACAACTGAATTCGGAGTGTGATACGGTTGTCAGCCATACCACTTCCTAGTCGCATTGTTAGTTTTATTATTCTACGATAAGAATATTTCTTATCATCTTCTTCTGAATAATAAACTTGCGACCAGTCGTGCCGAGTTTGGAAACTCGTTTCTCTATGAGTGTCTATTTCACAGAGTGGCGACCGAACGATCACGGCCACAGAGCACGACAGAGTCCTAGCTTAATTCCTGTCCCTCCGCCTGCTGTTTTCACTCCGCTGTCCATATTGCAGTTTAACTACAATGGCATTCAGCAAAAAAAATTACCGAGATTTCTCACTCATGAGTTCCCATACAAGAAACGTTTCTTCATTTTCAATGCATATGTTCCATTACATTCTAGCTGCCCTTCTGGCTATCGTTTCGATATTGGTCCTTCTCCTATCCGGAGAGCACAGGATCATTCTTGGTGACTTTAATGCGCACCATGAGCTCTGGCGTTTCGACCTCCATAACGATGCAAGGGGTATAACTATTCCCGAATCTCTCGACGCATCAGATTTCTCTCTTCTCAATGAAGACTGGCCGACTCAAGTCACGGGCACTTGCAGTAGTTCTCCTGACATAACCATATAGTGCAACTCGATGGGAGACGCGTACTGCTCTCTCGTCCGATCACCTATCAATCAATATAAGAATTGACAAACCAGATAACTTGACCAAGTCTAAAAGCGAACGTTTGTCAATCACAAGATTGGGACGGTTTCAAAGCATACTCGTCGGCGAAGTTCCTAATTTTCCTACTAGTGCCGCCAGAATAGCCGATGAACGAGACAACATCAGACTTGCTCACCCTGGTGATTCCAGAATTCAGGAGCTCAGGTCCAAAATCAACCGACAAGTGAAAGACTATCGGAAGACGAAATGGAATGACCATCTCAAAGACTGTAACTTCAATGAAGGTGTCAGTAAACTATGGTCTACTGTCCGCGCCCTATCCAATCTCAGGAAAGAAGAGGGTAAATAATGCTATCTAATTTGGCACCAGCGATCCCCTTCACTGCGCAAGCCTGTTCAATAAGCAATTTTTTGACGGCTTAAAGAGTAAAATTAGAAGTCGGATTCGCAGAAGAAATATTGACACTATAGCATCGTATACTGCCGACGAGGTTAAAAAAAGTCATTGAGAATGCTACAAACTCCAAGGCCCTCGGACCAGACGGCATTTCGATGGCCATGTTCAAACATCTCCATCTTCCAGCCATTGAGTATCTCACAGCAGCCTTTAACTTGTCGATCTCTACACTAGCCATCCCTGAAATCTGGAAAACAGGACGGATTGTTCCCTGTCTTAAGCCAGGGAAGAGCGCCATTCTCGCCGAATCCTACCGACCCTTAACGATATTGTCACCTGTCGCAAAGACGCCCTTATTCACCCTACTCTTGCCGAACATGCTAAGCTAGAACCCCACCAGCATGGCTTCAGGAAAATGCACAGTACCACCACTGCCCTCGATGCGATAACTACACGCATCCTAGATGGACTAAATTAGTCCATGCCACAGATATATTCTTGTGGCAATTGACCTATCAAATGCATTTGATAAGGTCAATCATTCTATTCTTCTCGCAAACCTGCTGAATATGCATATTCCTTCACAAGAGATTCGTTGGATTGCCAACTATCTAGCTGCTGGGCATTCCTTCACTGATTTTCGTGGCAAGCGTTCTATGCTGAAGAAGATCAAATTATGAGTTCCTCAGGGTGGGGTACTCGCCCCCACTTTGTTTAACATCTGCATGGTCGGCCTTCCTACACCACCGGAAGTTGTGTTGATTTCCTACGCGGACGATTGCACGGTGCTCGGCACAGGAGTGAATAAGAATGAAATGCGTCTTCGAATTAACCACCATCTTGAAGAATTACAGGCATTCTTCCAAAGCCGAAACCTCACCATCTCTGCGTCTAAATCTTCTGCGACATTTATCACCATTCGCAAAGGAGGACCAAGTGCAAACGGGATCGATTGCCCACAACAAAAATGGATAGTATGGATCAGGATGCCGATGTAGAGCATATTATGGCGCACATTTTGCTAGAAATGTCAGAGTCGTAGTTCAAAAGTTACATACCTGGTCGGGGGATTGTAGGTGGGAGGTTGATGTACGTATTGGCAACAATTCTATTCCTACTGTAGACAGCCCAAAGATTCTCGGGCTTGCACAGCTTGAACCGGTCTTCCGATTTGAAGGGTGATATTTTTCGGAAATATCTAATCGCAATACCTTATCCTCAAAATCAGGATATTTGGCGAAAAACTTATGCATTATTTTTGGGTTGAGTTCAACCGATAGGTATTTATTAGTTTCTTCTTTTATTGAATTACTTATGTATTTCACTTTTTTCGATTTTTTTATATTTAAACTTGTCTATATGAAATTCAAATTAAAATTTAATTAAAATATTATGTTTTTAATAATCCCTACAAATAAACAATAATACGAATTAACTACACGATCGTTGTTTTCATCTTAAACTTTTTCTTATAGTCGTGAAAGCCGTTAAGTGCACAAAGGGAACACATTATAAAAACGCCTCCCAAATCTAAACGGTTCTGCATTTTAAGGTATGAGTTCTTTAAAAATATAGTTGAGGTGCATCTGCATCCTACACTTGGTCTTCGTGGTGATTCATGAACTAAGAAGGGCAGAAATTCGTTTTTTATTCCTCCTGTAAAATTAACTTTCATGGACATGTCCCCTTTATGCAATTAGCGATTCATTCTGACAAAGTTAGGCGCCCTTAATTCTCACAGTTAAGTGTGTCTCCTGTTCTGAAGGATCCAAAAAAATTCCGACGTTACTGCATTTACCTATACTTTAATTTTGGTAGATCCTACGGTAAACTCTTCTTCCATAAACATTTTGTCGAAGGTTTAACAATGGTCATCAAATGGGCAAAAGTCATAACTCATAACATTGTAGGTTTTAAGTTTTTCTAAAGCCGGCTCAATTAGCGCGGTGTACGCCATACCACGCAAACGAGAACCAGGGGATTTAAATTGAATTTGAATTCCATTCCCTGACGGTTCGTGGATCTTTTGAGCGTGGTTCGACTGAACGGTTGCGCGTGGTTCGGCGGAGCTTTTTTTGTGCGTCTTTCGACAAAGCCTATGTAGAGTCTGCTTAAAATTATTTCAATACGAAGCGATCACAGAGGAGGAATGTAGTGCTTTCTACTGATGTTTCCAACCATTTAATGTCATTAAAAAACAATAAAAAAGTATAAAACCTTGTAAAATAAGAATCGTTAAATAACCTTCATTAAAAAATATGGTGGTCCGTAATGATTCTTATTCAGTCAAAGGGGTCCGCCGTCATTTGTGAGATGGGAAAGCTGTAAAACAGGGGGCGAAAGCAGCATAATGCAATTTAAATGGGTGACGTTATATTGGCAGCATGCTGTTGCTGTTCTGCGCGTCATCCATTTAAAATGCATCACACCAACGCATTGGTCTCGGCGATGACACGATCCAGGATAGAGCTGCCTGTAGAAATATGCTGAGACATTACCGCCAGAACGGGCGATGTGCCTACACCGCAGGTCGAGCGATGCGATGCCATGGAGCGGTATATAAATAACGAGGCAAGGAAGAAGAAAAATCGCATTTTAAATGGGTGATACGTTTGATAAATAATAAAAATCCTTAGCGCGTCTTACTAAGTTGTCCACTGTTTCTTTGGCTGCCTCTGTAAAAAAAAGAATTGGCCACAACTATTGTAAAATGCTTTCCTGCCACTTGAGAATTCTATATCATTCCCTTTCTATATAATCGAAGTTTATACTGAATTTTGCCTTTCAGTTTGTTGCCACTTTTTTTAATGGAGTGCTAGTCAAAATGCCGCCCCCTCAATTTTGCGCTTGGGTGACCGGCCCACTTGTCCCTTCTAAAGCGAGTGCTGATCCAGCAATTGTACATTTAAGTCGCCAATCGGATAGCTAATAAATCTCAGCTGCTTTTGGCGCCAAGTTTTTATTGCACCGGGGGGCTGAACTGTTTAGCTTAGCCGTGTTGAACCTATAGCGTCTAAATCCACCGTCCCGGCGAGATTGTACAGCCAAACAATCCGCGATTGACCATTATTGGCAGATGGTGACTTATATGACAAGAAGAAAATAGAGAAATGGAGAATAATTTTAATAATTTCAACAGCCAATACGGTAAAATTATGAAATTCTATCAATGAGGCTATTCACGGTCGTAATTTTACTACAGCCACACGAATAGCTAAGCTCAATACGCCAGCTGGACCTAATACCCACCCATAACAAATTGCGGATTATATGAATTATTCCTTCGCAACACTAGGAAGAGAACGATTAAAAAATATTGTAATGCCAACGTCAACAAACCAGCAAATGATAACTAATTCACTATCCACTCAATTTGAATTAACAGGGATCTATATTAGGTCTTCCCGTAAGGGGAATATTAGGCCTTCCCGTAAGGGGGGAGATAAAGGTTTAAAGGCTCCGGCTAATTCCTATATCTTCTTCAGTTGTGGCATAACTGCGGACCCTTAGCTATGCAGGAGGAGTTTCATAGGGTGAACGACTTCGGCCAATTCCTATGTCTCTCTACGGGGCGTTACTTTCCCGCATTAACCGAGTAACCACTGCGCCTGAATGCTGTATTAACATCTGCAGCGTCTCAGACTACTTAACGTGATAGGTGACAGAAAACATTTAATTCAACCACTAAATCAGCATCTTCGAGGCATGCCCATGATGGCCTTTACTCAACGATTAAATCCTATCATGGTTTAGAGAGGTGCCGGCAACTCATCCTAAGAAAAAACTTCAAGTCAAGAAACCTGAAACAAAAGCCTCGGATTGGACGGATACAAAACAACGACGACCCCGCAAACGAACAACTGATTACTCTTTCGGATCCTGGAATGTACGCTCCCTGAATAGATCGAGGCTTTAAGGGCCCTCCTGAATCAGGTAGAAAAATACAAGCTGAGCATAGTTCTAATCCAGGAAACTAAATGGCTCAAAAGCTAGATTAACGACCTCAATTCGCTAGTGTATGTGTGTTTGGAGTAGCTTTCATCGTGAGTAAGCAGCTCAAGAACCACATTATCGGCTTCAAACCCATCAACGAGCGGCTATGTGCGATCCGCATCAAGACCCGTTTCGCTAATCTCTGGCTCATTAATGCGCATGCCCCTTCAGAAGTAAACGAGGACGCGATTAAGGACGAGTTCTACAACGACCTAGAAACACTCTTCGACTCACTTCCACCAAACGACGTGAAGCTGCTGCTAGGAGACTTTAACGCCAAAGTCGGAAACGAAAGCTGTCAAAGGGGAACTACTGGAGGTCATAGCCTCCACGACGAAAACAACAACGGTCAGCGACTTATCGACTTCGCGAGCGGCATAAACCTGGTCATAAGCTCTACATGCTTCCCTCATCGACGAGTCCATAAGCAAACCTGGAAATCTCCAGATGAATACACCGTGAACCTGATCGACCACGTACTGATCAGCAAGAGATGGGCTTCTAATGTCTTAGATGTTCGATCCTATCGAGGATTCTGAACACTATTTGGTGAAGACGACGTACAGGTGCAGAATCTCTTCGGTGCACCTAACGAGAATCAACCCTGCCAAGATATTCGAGGTTGACAATTTGATTGAAGATGCCACGGCGGCTGCGTATACTACAGCGCTTGAGGAAAAACTGTCGACCATGTTTGATAACAACAATAATTTAGGCATCCATGAGTTCTGGGAGGAGCTCAAAGACAGCATCAAAGGAGTTGCAGAAGAGGTCGTGGGCTATAAAGGCCGGCGCAGACGAGCAGACTGGTTCGACGACGAATGCAGGGCCTTGATTGAGGCGCAAAATGAAGCCAATCGCCAATACACACAACGCGCATCCCTAGCCCAGAAAGAAAGATACAGCGAACTTCGGCGAGTATCTAATAAGTTAATTAGACGTAAGAAACGCAAACATTTTGACGAGCAGTTACAGCAAATAAACCAAAGAGTAGCCAGTAAGAACATTAGATAGGCGTACAAACTTATAAATAATTTCAAGAACGGATATCAACCCAGGACAAGCCTATGTAAGGACAAGGATGGTAACATCATCAGCGACATCGACTGCGTATACTACAATCCGCAAAAAGGGTGACAAGCTGAAGTGTGAGAATTACAGGGGCATGTCATAAGCTTGTACGACCAATAAGATCCTATCGAAAATTATAGAAAAAAGAATTAATCATTGGCGAGTATCAAGGCGGCTTCAGACCTGGTCGTTCGACGACCGATCAGCTTTTCACGGTCAAGCTACTACTCCAAAAGTGCTGGGAATATAACATCGACGTATATCAAATCTTTGTCGACTTCAAGCAGGCATACGACAGTATCGATCGAAGTGCAACATTTTGGTATGCCGGCAAAGTTAGTACGAATCACAATGATGACGATGATTAATACCGTCTCGCAGGTCAGAGTGCATAACTGACTCACTAACCTATTTGAAACTCTTACTGGACTCGAAGCAGGCCAATGGGCTGGCGCCGACGCTCTCTAACCTTGCTTTGGAGTATGTAATTCGAGCCATGAATATGGACAGAAGCGGAACGCTACCACTGCCATCTGGAGAGATGGCAGTGACGCTACTCATCAAGTCGACTCAATTAGTAGCGTACGCCGACGACATTAACATCATGTCTCGAAGATTGGGTCATGCAGATAGCCTTCTGCATAACCTCAATAACGCCGCAAAGGAAATTGGACTACATATAAACGAAAGCAAAACAAAGGCCATGATGCAATCGAAAACAAGGACGCCAGCAAATTCAAGCATCACAGTGGGGGACCTAAACATCGAGTATGTAGACAACTTCCTCCTTTTTAATGTTCTGAATAGGTGAATATTTTATTTACATAAAATTCTAAAAAAAAAACAAACAATTTTTGCACCACTCAAAACAATATTCTAAACGAGTCAGCTGACTACAGAGAGTCTAAGGTTTCAAATTTTCCTCTTCCTTGGGAGATTACCAGTACACTTTATTATGGTTCGTGGAAAACTATCTTTCATTTCTTAAAAAAAGGACTGTCTCGCACTATGCCCTTAAAAGGAACGGAGATGTGTGCTTCTTGTATGTACCATGAATTTAACGTGTAGTTACGTTACCATTTGCATGCTCACCGACTACAATCGACGAAAGTCGAACATTTTTGATGTGATGATCATTTTGGTCTGATAATAAATCTTAAATTTACGATACAATCTACAGTTTTCCAATATGTGTAGTTTTAAACCGAATACGTAAGAGAATAGAACAAAACAATGTTTACTTCAAAATATGCACTTAATCCTAAACAGACTCCAAATCTAATCCTCAGCGTCTTCGATAATTTTCTTTATAGCCTGCTTCCTTTCCTCAGTACTATCGGAGGCCAGCAGCAACTGCTTAAGTGTCTCAACATTCTCCTTGAGACCTTTGATCTTTTGCTCCAGTTGTATGTTTTCGGTTTTCAGTTTAGAGATGCGCATTTTGGTTTGTTGCGTCTTTTTGGTGGATTTCTCGCGGCAAAGTTTCACGGCCTACAAGAACACAAGAGAAGTTTAATGGCCTTCTGATAATGACGAATGAATGCTAATTTGTATGTAAAGATATCTTTGAGGGAATTACCTGATTGTTGCGTTCCCTCTTCTTTTTGTAATCTTCATCGTCTATATCGGCATCCGATGAACTGCCAGCAGTTTTTCTTCGGGGCGACATTGTTTGGGTTTACTCCTATCTCCGACAACAATTTGTGGGTAGATTCTGTGTTGTGATGCTGACTTGATTTCGTCACCGTTGATAATTCGAGATCATGAATCTCTAGATGTAATTAGGAAGCAGATTTCTTTGTGGAAGCAGCACCGAATTTTTATACTAAGCTGTAGATTGTCACCAAGTGCATGCTCTTACCCTTGAAATGGTAGGACGTTCTTCAGCTTCTGTATATAAGGAATAACACCAGCAATTGAACTGGAATCCGTGCACTATCTTTTCGAATCTAAACAAATCTTGCATTCGTAGACAATCGTTCCTTGTCGTTTCGTTCTTGCCAATGAAGAAGCAGAAAAGGAAGTAGTCCAAGCCCTAAGATGGACTATCGAAAAGGGGACGAATTTTGGTGTTCACCTTCTCTTTCTATCCTACCATATGTATTGTTAGTCTCGTTTGGTCCGGCTGTCATCCCAGTATATTGGCTGAATGAATGAATGAAATAGCAAATGGTCCCACATTTTTGGTCTATGACTCTGTCCTCTATTTTCTTAGTTTGTGGTCCTTGCCTATTTTTTATCCGACATTTATCCGCACAGCTGATACGAAAACACACCGAACGCAGCCACACCCCTTGATAACGTGCTGTCATATGTGTCTGTAAACAGCCTAACCTCAACTGTTGGAATGTTTTGATTTCAAACTGTGCTCCACGTGAAAATCTTTCCGCGAGTCATTTCACCCTCAAAATGAAATCCGAAACAAAAGTGACTACTCATAAAAGCAAGAAAATTGTATTCGACGACGAGGGAAATCCGGGTAAACCGAAAAAGAAGGAACCCGGTCGTTATTTCGATCAGAACAAACCGTTCAACAAGATTCCGAAGGATAAGCCAAAAAAGGGTGATGGCAGTCCGAAAAAAGCCAAGAAAATCGTTTTTGGCGATGACGGTGAGGCTGTCGAGAAATCAGTTGATGGTGAAGTGAATGATTCTGGTGAAACGGCAAAAGCCCAGAAGAGACCACGCGACGATGGAAGCAATTTGTACAAGCAAAAGCGTAGGCCAAAAGCAATGGAGGGCGATGAGGAGAATCAACCGTGGTACATGATTGTAAGTTGAAATTTAGTTTTATTGTCGAAATTGAGATTATAATAGAAAAATATTCGTTTCCAGTACGCCCAGTATAACAAAAACGCGGAACTTGTGGAGTTGAAAGAGACCGAGATCAATGCGTTGAGCAATACGTGTAAATCAGGATTTGAAAATGAGCTGCCACATTTGATCAAAAGTAAATTTTACAACAAGTGCGCTTTTTTTTTGGTTCAGAGCAGAACAGGATGGTGGGATATTGGTTGAGAATAGTTTGCCATTCATCGGTTTCGACCGGTAGTCCATGGCACGACACTCATCATGTGCCATGTACTGAGGGGAACCGCATGACCAAGAATGCATCAACTATAGGGATGCGAATAGCTACGTGCTATTAATATGATCCGTCCACTATCTGCAATGGCCGACGGGAGTTTCGTGATGTGCGGCGACTTCGTCCACAAATAACTTTCCGTACAAGTGCGAGACCAGATTATCCTGCACTGCCCCCTGTTCCAGAAAAAAACTGCGCTTACAATTTATCCTTGAACTTAGGATACTCATCATTTACATATATTACAGAAAATCCGTCCGATGCAAAATGGCTGCAAACGGCTCTACACAAAGGCACGGCCAAGGATCGTGTCAATTCGGGAGCTCTACTTGTCCATAGCAATCCGTTGGCTAATTTGGAATCACTCGGCACGTTGATTGGTCTTTGCAAAGTGTCGGCTCGTGTTGGTCCTGAGGTGTTGACAGTAATTACGGAGCTGTTTATCGAAGCGTTGATTCCGGCAGATCGAAAATTGCTTTCACTCCCGTTGCGCGGTGCCGACTGGAAGGCGTTGCGAAATCGTGAAGATGTGTCGAAAGAAGTGAAAAATAAGATCTATGCTTGGTGGCATTTTGAGGCAGAGTTAAAGGATCTGTATTTTGGTGAGTGGAATTCATTTTTAATTGTGGTAGCTAGAAGATTTGGATAGAAAGTGCAAAGATGACGGCGGGTGGAACTGTTCTATGATTATGTAGATGTGGATCGAGTGTCTCCATAGACTCTGCCATTACTGAGGAGAAGGTCTGCTGGGCTATTAATAGCTTCTCCCCATTCAAATCACCGGGGCCAGATGGCATTCTTCCGATCATGATACAGAAAATACAGGATCTCATAGTTCCAATGCTAGTACCACTTTTTAGAAGTTCACTGATCCTCAACTACGTACCCCTTTCATGGCGACGGGTTCGAGTAGTTTTCATCCCGAAGGTAGGCAAACGAGGGCATGAAATCGCGAAGGATTTCAGGCCTATTAGTTTATCATCCGTCGTATTAAAAACATTGGAACGTATTGTCGACCTCCATATCCGGCAAGGGCTGGACAACTCGGCGCTCTCAAGGTCGCAGCATGCATACGTCAGGGGCCGATCGACAGAAACGGCCCTCCATGAGGTAGTGCGCTTTCCTCGATATAGAGGGAGCTTTCAACAATACACGATGCTCTTAGTGACTCAGGAGTTGAGCCGGAGTTCAGTAAGTGGATAGTCACTTTGCTGAGAACTAGGGTAATCCACGCGAACCTGGGAAGCAGCAATCTGACTAAATTCGTTCTCAGGGGTACACCTCAGGGGGGGTGATCTCTCCATTATTGTGGTTAATGGTAATCAACAAAATGTTAACTAAACTTGATGAAGAGGGCATAAATGTGGGTGCGTATGCGGATGACGTAGCGATACTAGTGTCAGGTATGTGCCTCTCCGTGATCAGTCAAATCATGGAACGAGCACTTAGACTGGGCCACAATCTGCGGCCTTGGTGTGAACCCTAGCAAGACAAAACTGATGCTGTTCACTAAAAAAACCAAGCTACCCCCTTTTACCCTTCCAAAGTTAAACGGAGAACAACTCACACTATCAGACAGCTCAAAGTATCTTGGAGTCGTTTTAGACACAAAGCTTAGCTGGAAACTAAACATAGAGGAGCGTGTTAAAAAGGCCTGCGTAGCCTTCTACGCCTGCAAAAGAATCTTACACAAAAGATGGGGCACCAAACCAAATGTGATATTATGGATCTACACAGCAATTGTACGTCCTATCTTAACATATGGGACACTGGTCTGGTGGCCAGCCCTCAGTAAAGAGTACAATGTAACGAATTTAGGCAGGGTGCAAAGATCAGCATGTCTTAGCATTACAGGGGGAATGCGAACATGTCCGAGGGATGCTTTGAATGTAATTCTGCATCTTCTGCCGATCAACCTTTTTATCAAAGAACTAGCGGCTTGTGGTGCGATCAGGCTTAAAGAGTCTGGTCACTGGATTGCCAAGCCATATGGCCACTCTGATATTATTAACCAACTGCCACAACATACAATCGACGCTACTACTGACTATTCTATAACTACACTAAGTTTCGGGAAGAACTTCCATGTAAGATTTCCCACCAGAAGCCAGTGGACAGCGAGTGTGCTAACAGGAGAAAACGATTTCTCCTTTTTTACAGATGGATCAAAAATGAATTGTGGTGTGGGTGCAGGAGTTTTCTGCGGCATACTCAATATCTCAGAATCCTACCGTCTGCCTAATCACGCCAGCATTTTCCAGGCTGAATTGTTTGCAATCATGAAAGCTTGTCACGAACTCGGAAATATACAACATAACAAAAACATAGCCATCTGTTCCGATAGTCAGGCAGCTATCATGGCACTGAAATCCGTAAGATCATCCTCCAAGCTCGTTAAGACCTGTAGAGAAACGTTGAACAATCTTGGAGAAAGACACACAGTCACCCTACTTTTGGGTGCCGGGACACAGTAACATACAAGGAAATGAAGCTGCAGATGAATTGGCCAGAATAGGGGCAACTCTACAAAGCTCTCATGCGGAGCACGTGAACATTCCGTTGGCAGCAGTCAAAAGTATCCTCTTATTATCTCGCAGTTGCTAATCTTAATTGGCGGAGCCTTAAAACTTGCGTAATATCAAGGAAACTATGGCCATCGTATGACCGGAAAAAAACATCCGAGATCTTGACCAGACCGCGAAAAGATATTGCTAGAGTTACAGCCGTAATTACTGGACATTGGCCAATAGGAGACCATGCAGCAAGGCTGCGTATACCCCACAACTCGCACTGTCGCAGCTGCGATAATACAAATGAAAGAGAAACTCTTTTTCATTTCCTATGTGAATGCCCAGGTCTCGCCAGATCTCGTTACCGTGCGCTGGGTTGTCCGTTTTTTGGCAGCCTAGAGGAGGCGTCGGAGGCAAAAATCGGCGAGCTGCTTCACTTCCTTAACCTCTCTAAATGGCTCTAAAGCCCTGTTTACATGAGTCGAGTGCATGGTAGAGTGGAGTGGAATTTTTCCAATGCCAAACGAAAAATTGTATGAATTTGAAGTTTGTCAGTGGAAAACAGTCCCGATCTACTCTACCGTTTACTCGACTCATGTAAAGGACGCTTTGGTGCATCTACGCCCAAATTTATACTTCCTGTAACCCTCATCCTATAAGCAGTTAACGGATGTCTGTGGTCTCAAAACGGCGCTTATCGTGCTAATTGGGCTCTGGGCAAGTCTCGCCCATGGCCACCACTTTTACCAACCAACCATGTAGATGTGTTTCGCGACAATGTCTTTAACATTAAGTTATTCCATTTGGACAAAACATTGTTGTTTGACGGTGGATACATCAAGCTCAAACAACTTTTTTGAGAAATCCACCGTTCCGCTTGTCCGTAGTGGGACTACACATTTGTGTGTAATCTTCGCAATGTTTAGTCCCACTATGGATTTCTCAAACAAGTTTTTTGAGCTTGATGTATCCATCGTCCAACAACAATTTTTTGTTTTGATTCCGTGCCTGGCACGTATAGTCGGAAACGACGGTCGCGCCGAATCGGGTGCTAGTAAGTGACTAGCCCTGCTCAAATGTGATTCGGCGCCAGCGTGTATTTCGAGTCCTATATCAGGATCGAACAAACTGCCTGGTTGAGTCCGGTCATGCATGACGCGCCGCATTAGAAGAGGCATCCGATGAGAAATGCGGAGCGCCATGCACTGTTGGTTGAAACTGGCACTGGCACTTCCGCGAAGATTATATTCCATTGGGACAATTTAGGACGGGCTGCCTCAACGTATCAAAGTAGGGTAGGGCTTTCGGTATCTTACTGGATACAGGCGACGTTCGAATCATACTGTGATCAAAATGTTCCTAAGACAGCCAGTTTTTCGATTAAATCGTCTGGGAGCGTAGCTTTCCTTCAACGATTTGGGGCAGTTCACTACAATTCATAACTAATAAAATGCCGGAGGAGGTGGGAGCGCATTTAAATGTTATGCGCAGTGGGGTGTTCACTGTACCACCAAGTGGTACTAACCGCATTATAGGAAATTTTCACAGCACCTTCACCTTCATACGCTTCCTTCGGATCGTGCTGGCAATTTCAATATGGTAGAGGCTAATTTGCCACAAAATTTGTTCTGAGCATTTTTTAGGTTCTCTATAGGAGCAGGAGCGAATAAAAGCCCGAACGACGTTGCTGAGAATGCTAAGAGGACTCGTACCTAAGCTCGAGCGAGACCGATTCATTCCTATCGTGTGAATTAGTGTGCGATATCCTCTTGAAAGCTGATTCGCTTGTATCTCTCTCAAGATTTCGGGTGATCCTGTGGTGGGTCTGTTCTGTTCAAGGCAGACGTGTGTTTAAATTTGGATACGGTAAACATTGCCGTCGCAGAAGAGGTCGTGGGCTATAAAGGCCGGCGCAGACGAGCAGACTGGTTCGACGAAGAATGCAGGGCCTCGATTGAGGCGAAAAATGAAGCCTATCGCCAATACACACAACGCGCATCCCGAGCTAAGAAAGAAAGATATAACGAGCTTCGGCGAGTATCTAATAAGTTAATTAGACGTAAGAAACGCAAACATTTTGACGAGCAGTTACAGCAAATAAACCAAAGATTAGCCAATAAGAACATTAGACAGGCGTACAAACTTATAAATAATGTTAAGAACGGATATCAACCCAGGACAAGCCTATGTAAGGACAAGGATGGTAACATCATCAGCGACATCGAAAGCGTCAACAAACGATGGGCCTCGCATTTTGAAGAGCTCCTCAATGCACCATCAACATCCCCCGCGGAGCCAGCTCTTGAGCAGTTAGCCGAACCAGGCCCTCCCGTTCTACCCCCAACAGTAGAGGAGGTGAGTCTTGCCATACAGTCGCTTCAAAATAATAAAGCGCCCGGCGCTGACGAGATCCCAGCAGAACTGCTGAAGCATGGTGGAACGTGCCTGACCAACGCAATACATGTGCTACTGCTGAAAATATGGAACGACGAGGAAATCCCCGAAGATTGGCGCAAAAGCATAATCTGCCCAATCCACAAAAAGGGTGACAAGCTGAAGTGTGAGAATTACAGGGGCATATCATTAGTTTGTACGGCCTATAAGATATTATCCAAAATTCTTGAAAAGAGAATTATTCCGTACGCAGAACGAATCATTGGCGAGTATCAAGGCGGCTTCAGACCTGGTCGATCAACGACCGATCAGCTTTTCACAGTGAAGCTACTACTCCAAAAGTGCTGGGAATATAACATCGACGTATACCAAATCTTTGTCGACTTCAAGCAGGCATACGACAGTATCGATCGAAGTGTACTGTACAACATTATGCTGAATTTTGGTATACCGGCAAAGTTAGTGCGACTCACAAGGATGACGATGACTAATACCGTCTCGCAGGTCAGAGTGCAGAATCGACTCACTGACCTATTTGAAACTCGTACTGGACTCAAGCAGGGCGACGGGCTGGCGCCGACGCTCTTCAACCTTGCTTTGGAGTATGTAATTCGAGCCATGAATATGGACAGCAGCGGAACGCTACTCATCAAGTCGACTCAATTAGTAGCGTACGCCGACGATATCAACATCATGTCTCGAAGGTTGGGTGATGCAGAAAGCCTTCTGCATAACCTCAATAACGCCGCAAAGGAAGTTGGACTACATATAAACGAAAGCAAAACAAAGGCCATGATGCAATCGAAAACAAGGACGCCAGCAAATTCAAGCATCACAGTGGGGGACCTTAATATCGAGTATGTAGACAACTTCAACTATCTGGGTTGTAGCTTATCAAAGGACGCCAACGAAACCGACGAAATTAAGCGACGGATACAACTAGCCAATAAGACATATTTCTCGGTCCTCCCTATAATTAATTCGAAACTTGCGCACAGGAACACGAAGCTCCGCGTGTACAAAACGATCATCCGACCCGTGCTATGTTATGGCTGCGAAACATGGACCCTCACCCAAGCCTCCGAAATTTTGCTAGACCGATTCGAACGAAAGGTCCTTCGGCGAATTTTCGGGGCCGTTCGCGAGCGAGACCAATGGCGTATCCGGTACAATCATGAGTTGTATCAATTGTACGATGAGCTGGAAGTATCGAAAATCGTGAAGCTTCAACGTTTGCAATGGGCGGGGCATCTACAACGGATGGACGATAATCGCATGCCAAAGAAAGTGATGAACGCACAACGAATTGACGGAGCGAGGTTGCGTGGACGACCGAGAGCTCGCTGGGAGAACTCCGTAGGTGAAGACGCCCAACAGCTGCTGGGCTTCCGAAACTGGAGGACGAGGTCACGTAACCGCGACAATTGGAGGTCAACGATTCAGGCGGCCAAGGCCCGACGTCGGGCTATCGTGCCACATTGATGATGAAACATTGCCGTGCCGGCTGAGTAGAAAATATTTATTTGGCGAAGCGTTGGTCCGACGGCAAGCGAGATTAGTGATGTTGGTATGCGGAGTTTGTGGAGTTTTTCAGTATCCGCAACCTAGTCATTTCGCCGTCTAAATGTACTGCAACTCTTCTTACCACTTGGACGCAGGAATTTTTGGAGGTGCTTGCGATCCGTACTGGTAAGCATGCTGAAGACGTTGTTCCTACTGTTACCAACCCCAATATCCTAGGTGTCTATCTAGATACCATGATGAAGTCGAAAGATCACGTCGAGAACGTAGTCGACAGAATGCACAGTAGAAACAACGTCCTAAAGGCACTAGCCGGGAGTTCCTGGGGCAAGGACAAAGAAACTATGTTGGTCACCTACAAAGCGATAGGTAGGGCAATACCTAGCTATGCAGCACCGGTGTGATCGCAAACCGTTTGTGACACAAATTGGAATAAGATCCAGGCCTGCCAGAACGCTGCTCTACGTATCGCTACAGGTTGCCATCTCATGTCGTCCCAGGATCATCCTCATCAAGAAACCAACATATTATCAGTGCGCGATCATAATCACCTCTTGTCTTTACAATATCTGGTCGGTTGCTATCGAGAGGATCACCCAAACCATCATCTCATGGACAACACTACCCCTCCACGACATGTCAGGAGTGGACTCAGAGATCTCGAGAGAGAGACGTCCAGAGATACAAACGGGTACCTCCCGATATATTCGATAATACAGCATACCATGCGGCCATCGCAGATATTCACACAACCGTTGTGAATCGGTCAATAGGAGGCTTAGGTCCGAATAGAGTCCTCTCAGTGCCCCACCACCCATATCGCCTGAGGAGACTAGGCTCCCGAGAGCCACAAGAGTGACACTAGCCCAGCTTAGGTCGGGCTTTTGTTCACGCCTCAATTCGTACCTATCTCGAATTGACCCGGACATACAGAACATTTGACCGAGCTGCGGTGGTGCGCCACACGATGTAGACCACCTGTTTCGATGCCCCGCTGCACGCACTAACCTCACTCCGAGGGCATTATGGGACAACCCTATTGCAGCTGCTACGTTCTTGTCGCTTGAGACAATAGGCGAGAACGACGACGAAACTTAGAACGCATCCACAGACATGCACAGCGACTCACACCCTTCTGCACCGCTAGCAACAACATGTTGGTATGCGTACTCCTAGCGACTCATCAAAAAGCCTGCTTAAGAAGAGGACGTGCAAGGGTTTGCTAACGAATGGAAATGCTTAAGAGCCTAAGTGCCAATGTTATTCCGGGCGGGGAGTTTGATTCGACATATTCAAGCCGAAGCCGTCTAGAGAGTGGCACCCTCTGGGCAGACAACCATGCCATTGCCGGTCATGGAGCCGGTTGATATGGGTAGGATGGTTCACAGCAAGGATAAGGTTGTGACTGCCAAAGAGGGATGTGGCCTTTTTAGTGTCTTCATATATTGACCTCATAAGCTCGTCTGTCGTCAAGAGTCCACGTTTGAAACAATAACCTTGGGTTCAAGCTTGTTCTGCTTGGATCCATAATTATTGTTTCAAACGTGGATTCCTTACGACAGGCATATGAGGTTTCGGCGGCTTTTCAAAGCGGTTTGCGAATTGTGGGCAGACCCTTAGAAAAGGGGTCCGATGCATTCTCTAATGTTATTCTGGAGGGCACACCGAAGATTATTGATTCACTTGTAACTGGAGTAATCTACGTAAAGTGTGTAGTAGCCTATTTCACCTTGCTATCGGTGCCTTGGCTTTGACAAAGTGTAAGGCCAAGTTGCAACCGGCAACAGTACTATGACATTAGACATGGGGTTAGGAACTGTCCCATTCCAATCGCTGTCGGAACTGTGAGTTCCCCGGCGCTACAGCCATCTGTTAAAGTCGAAAGTGTGCCCGAAACTGCCTATTACCAACCAGGGCCTCTTTTGTCATACTGTAGGGAAGGCTAGCTTGTTTCCGGGGCCTGCTGTCTGTTTCTGTTATGAGAGTCTATAGCTGCGGCTGAGAGCCAATCCGTTGTTATTTTTTGTTCAGTAAAGTACGCAGATATGAGGTTGCGTACACACGGAACCAGAGAGGTGCTGATTCGGTTGAACGTCTTTTGTACAATTGTGTGTCTGTCCTCAGTGTTCCGTTTGATGTATTTACGTTCCAAACTTCCAGAGGTCGTAGGTCGATCTTCCAGTTTGACAGGAGGGTTCTTTCGTATAGTAGGAGCGATCATTGAGTTCCGTATAACCGTAGCAGCCTTGCAATCTCATAGCCTCGGATTGCAAGGCTGCTACGGTATGGTATGGTCTCTATTTGTCGTTCGACGTTGGTTTCAAAGAGCGTGAAATTGGGCGGTCTATGAGGCTCCAATAAAAGAAGCGTTTGATGGTTTTCCTCTAGACGAGTTCTTACTTTCCTTCCCTTGAATCTTAAGTGTAACTTTGTGATCGAGCCTATTGTTGCCGTAATTGACAAGGTCCCTAGGGTCCGCTGTGTGCACGGCGGAGTGCAGGCACGTCAGATGGCCTAATTCACCATCTGAAGAGTAAGAGAGTGCCGTCATATCGATCCGCCCGACCTTAGTTCCACTTACGCGGTGGGCTATTGTCGATTATCGCGATATGATGACAAAGTGCAAGAATGATGACTAGCAACGTTTCGTTTCTAAATTTTTCAACAATCCTTGGGGTAGGTTTATCGGGATATTACTACTCTCAATATTGACAGTAGAAGTAACTACGCATTTTTGGAAGTGCATGAGTGCACTACTTCAGAGCTTCTTCTCCTTTGTTCCATCTATCAATGCATCTCTGAACCAGACTCCCCAGCAGGACGAAAATCCTGCTCTCGAATCTGGGGAGTTTGGTACTGGCATTGCTTAGTTGATGTGTTAACAAATCTGGCTCTCCGTCGCGGAATACCTGGAGTGTCTCTTTACGGATTGCTTACGAATTATTGCTGACGAATTCTGATAAGATTAAGTCTTGATTTTCAGTCATATCGTGGCATTGGTCTTGTTTCTGCGCAGGAAATGATAGACATCGCGACCAATCATCAGATTTCTGCGCACTCAATGGAATTTCGTATACACGCGTCTCCTGCGCCTGCTATAGTTCTCCTGACATAACTATTGCGAGCGACAGTTTGATAAGTGAAACCCGTTGGGAGACATCCATGTCCCTTCAATGTTGATTGAAGGATGAAGTGTGTTTTTGGCGTCGAGCCTATTGTTGCCGTAAATGACAACGTTCTTGGGGTCCACTGTACGGTGAAGTGCAGGCACCTCAGATGGTGGTCTAGGAGATTAAGCGCCTTCGGAGACGCTTACAGCAAGAAAGAGGGCGCCGTCATATCGATCCGACCGATTTTAATTCCACTCACCGTTGGGCTATTGTCGAGTATCAATGACAAACAAACGTAGCAACGTTTTGTTAGTGCATCTTCCAACGATCCTTGAAATAATGACTATAGGGTTTGTCTGGGAAAGAAGCCAGGTAGAAGAATCAATTTTTGGAAGGAAAGCATGAGTGCACTCCTACCTATCAATGCATCTCCGAACCAGACTCCCGAACAGGACAAATCTCCTGCTCTGTAATCTGGGGAGATCGCTTAGTTTAGAAGCCTATGTTGACGGGATATGTTAACAAATTTGGCATTCCGTCGTATAGTGCCTCTTCACGGATTGCTTCTGACCACGGCTTCTTGTGACGAGTTAAAAGTCTGCCCACATGGTCGCACTGATGACGAACCCTGATAAGATTAAGTACAGGAAACGATTCTGGCTCGCAGTATGGATGAGAGTCTTATCGGTTAGAAGCCCGGCACTCAGTATGGCTTTCGTCCCAGCAGATGCGTGGCTTTTCATCAGTATATCAAACCCCGCTCAAATATGTTCATATGTTCTTCATTGATTTCAAGGGGTGCATTTGACAACCAGCTGTGAGATGCAGTCCTGTGCAATTTCGAGGCAATTATCTGCACGGAATTGTCTCATTGGAAGAGTTTCTTCCACTCCATCTACGGGGTACGTCATAGACCCCGAAGATGAAGTGCAAGTCTGGAAGCGTGACTGTCCGCAGGGTTCCGTCCTATAGGTCCCTTTGTTTGCAACCTAGTTAGGAATGACTTACTTAAGTCACTCAACCGGCTGTGTAAGTAATGTGCCTATTCCACTGACTTAAGGCCTGAATAGACCTCGGGCGGAATGAAAATGAAATTTTTGTCCGCTGCGATTTTCTCAATGAAAATGCATACTTACTGTCGTGGAACATGTCGGTAATGATGGGGAATTCCATAAGCTACAATCCGAATATGGTTCCAAAATTTTTCACGGCCATTTTATGTTTTATTTTTAGATTCCCCCGTCATTAGATATTTTCCACGGTGAAATGACCGGGGAATCGAAAAATAATACATAAAATGGCCGAGAAAAATGTTGGAACCATATTCGGATTGTAGCTTATGGAATTCCCCATCATTTCCGACATGTTCCACGACAGTTAGCATGCATTTTCATTGAAAAAATCGCAGCGGACAAAAATTTCATTTTCATTCCGCCCGAGGTCTATACTGCGCTTTACTAATCGTCGTGGAAAATGATTCAAGTGCTCCGCTAGACGTTTCGGATCCTCATTCATGGATGTTGTCCAGCAATGGGATATTGTGCAGATATGGGTTGAAGTCTCGTCCTCTAAGATTGTCACTATGTTGACTAAGTAGTGCCCAAGTGAAGTACTTGGGCATAACTTAAGGGAATGAACTTTAGGCGCTACAGTCCACAGGTATTACGTGTCCTTTTTTGCTGCCTGTGTAGCATATGCAGGATCCAAAGTCCATATGCACGTTGGATATGCAGGATCCAAAGTTTACATGGACTTCGTCCTTACAAGTGTGAAACGTATCAACATGTCTTTTTAACTTAATGCCTTCGAATATGTGAGACGATATCTACCGATGCTATGTAAGTCCTCATAATTCACGTTTCCAGGGAAATCAGACCTTCGAGATCTTCATGCTTTCGGCGTCACTCAAGGCTGATGCTCTTTAGACGTGAATATTTCGTCATTTAGTCGTCGTCAAGGCACATGCATGGTGAACATGCATAACGATACAGCTCTGGTCTGTCTGGCATTGTCTTTGGTGCTGTCGTCGTATAGCGTCCGACCCGGTTTCTGGCTTTATGCTCGACTTCAATCCGATGTGAGCAGGGACGATAATCACTGTCCTATCTCCAGGAAATGATGATCCTGTTTTCGCGATAATTAAGGCGAAGAGGCTTTTGGATGTGTAAGGTGCTCTCATATATGTATCTGTTAGGACGAGTGTTGTGTGTCCCGCCTAACCCTTAACACTTGGTATAAAACTGTTACCTGGCACTGGCACCGTTCGAGGGGCGCTGATGGGTGCATGGTCGAAAAATCACTCCGATCGTCAATATATCTTTCAGATATTGATTGTCCCAGGCGGATATCGGATATATATCAGGAGGTCGTCTATAGTCGTGTCTAGAGCAGCCTTCTGACATGCTTACATGCTTGAATTTTCTTCCAACTTAAGGACTTAAACTATGGGACCAGACTGTGGCCACTCGGTGCACTCTACACACCGTGGCCATGACACACTGCCTCAGTACATCGAACCTGAATTCATTGGTTGGTTCATACCCTTTCCGACCAAATCTAATCCAAGCCCACGAAAACGGAAAACTGGAAAAGGCAAAATCCTGTACCCGTACTAAGTCCGAGAAGCCGCCGCTGGAGAACCAAGAATTCGTATGATCCAAGAAAGATTAGTTCGAAACTAGTGGAAAAATATGTCAGACCGAAAAAAGAGTCTCAGCGGAGCTCGGATCTATTGGTGAAACAATAACGTAAATTTGGCTAGAGCTTGCGGAGCTGTTCTTATTAGTGATTTTGCTCCCTGAACATTCGAATCAGAAGAATCATCTTAACTTCTAGTAAGTGGTCGAGGATCAAATAGGAGACCAGGTGACCGACGCAGAATGCTTTGGCGTAATAAATAGAATCACGCAGGAGAAACGAGCCTGGCATTGACACTCCGAGCACATTAGCTTTTAGAAAGACAACGTTCTACGGGCTAGGTTTGTCTCAAGTATAGTAAGATCATGTAAACACAATTGTGATTTAGGGAAATTTTTTAGACCGTCTAGGCCCGGATACCTATATTTCAAGCGGTTAGATCCTGGGCGTTCACAGGATTGAAAGAGCTGGCTTAAACCTAAACTCTTCAGGTTTTTGTACTTTGTAAGCCATTAGATCTGCGTGCAAAGAGAACAACGCTGTTTTAAAAGCCGGTTTTTATATGAGCGAATTTTACTTGCCTTCTTGCTCACTGCATCTTTCGTAGAAAATCTGTCTTTTGGTGAAGAACTTGTTCTCTTTGCCCATTAGGTAGGTAGAGGTGTTGTCTCGCTACAACAACAATAAGCTCTCATTTCCTTTCAAAGCCGCATCCTGTTCGCAAAATGTTGATGGCAGCAAAGCGCAGACCCCTGTGGGCCGTTAAAATTAAAAAAAAAGCACTGCAAAACGTGTTCGGATCAGTTAATCACATGAGCATGAACACAATGATGCGACAAAAGATCTTAATACAACCATATCCTCTATGCAGCTCGAGAGGGCATTCTGTAAGGCGATAGGCGACAGTCGACAATCACATTCATTTTTTGTGTATTGGCTAACGATGAATCTGGAAACATAATGGCGTGGGAATGGCTGTTTTTTTAATCATAGGCGATACGTACCACTTTCAGATTCTATATATTTCCAGCATTAAAGTTAGTAGGCATCAACAATTTGAAAGTGACTGTCGCCTGTTGCCTATCGCCTTACAGAGCCAAATAGTAAATATTTTCTTTTTGTTAAGGTTCTAGGCAGCGAAGTTCCGCTACAAGCAAACAATCGATACGTCCTTTTAAGCATAACTAATTCTCTTCCCTTTTTTAATTGTCTTCTCTGCAGAATATCTCAAAAACATTCAACTATGCCTCCAAACCGGTCCGGATCCGGTCAAAAGTGCAGCCATTGTATGCGCTTCTCGCTTACTCTGCCACGGCCCGGAAAAAGAACAACTGCTCCTCTCGATGATCGTGAACAAGCTCGGTGATCCATCAAACAAAGTGGCCGCCAAAGCACTACATCATCTCTCGGACGTGACATTCAAGCATCCAAACATGTGTGGCGTGATAACAAACGAGACGGAGAAACTTCTCTTCCGTAACAACATATCCGAACAGGCTCAACACTTTGCCCTATGCTTTTTGGCACAAATCGCTCCGCGCGGTCAGGCGGACGTCTGCACGAAATTGGTCAACATTTGTTTCGCCTTCTTCAAAGTGTTGGTGAATAAGGGTGCGGTCAACAATAAAACTATGCAGGCCATCTTGCGATGCCTGAAGAAGGCTATTGTCGATGCAAAACCGGTGGCTGGTTCCACGGAAATTATGACGAAAGAGATGCAGGATACGATCTATCGTTTGGTTCATTTGGCTGAAATTCAAATTTCGATTCAAACGTTGAGTTTGTTGTTGCAGTTGATCACGGTGCGTGGCGAGAAGTCGGATCGTTTTTACAATGCACTCTATCGGAAGATGATGGATTTGAACGTAACAACGCTGGGAGCTAAAGTCGCTTCGCAGTTCTTCCACATCGTTCATCGAGCCGTGCATGAAGACCGGGACGTGTCGCGGGCCATGGCTTTCATAAAACGAATTTTACAACTGGCCATGTACATGCCAGCGCATATGGCGTGCGGTTGTCTGATAATTGTTAATAAGATTTTGAAAAGTCGTCCGGAATTGCGGAAAGTCGAACCGGTTGTTGGACTGAATGCGGAAATTAATGGAGCAGCACCAGCAGTTGGTGGAGATGATGCCAACACGGATCTTTCGCGATTCGATGACGACGACGATGAAGAACAACAAAAACGTGAGAATGTCGGCGACAACAAGGTGGAGAGCTCGTGGCTACACGTGAAAGTGGGAAAAACAGCCGAAAATGATGTCAAGGAGGAACAAGTGGTTCAATTCAAGGATCAGAATCAAAACGGCTACGATCCGTATCATCGCGTCGCTGCTTATGCAGGAGCTCAATTCGTGGATCGAACTGAACTAAGTTTGCTGCAAAAACATTTTCATCCAACGGTCAAAGTGTTTACGGAGAGTATTGTTGACAGTAAGTACATATGAATGGAAACTTTTTTTTTGAGCTAATATAATTTCTCCCTTCCGCATAGAACATGCCATCGGCTACTACGGCGACCCATTGCGTGACTTCAGTCTTCCGCACTTTTTAGAACGTTTTGCTTTCAAAAATCCGAAAAAAACAACCGACGATTCATCTGCCCCCAAATCGTTCTACGACAAGAAATACACACCGCAGGGTGGCCGTTCACAACCCGTACAATCTCTGACCAAGGACAATTGCACGGAAGAGGAGCAATTTATCTTTAAATATCTGGAAAAGAAGCGGGAGCGTCAAGCAAGTCATGTTGTGAAAAAGAAAGACGACAAGGACGACGACGAAGCTGATGAAGTTGCCGGTCAAAAAGTTGAAGATGTGGACGATGACGAATTTGAGGCGTATTTGGATAGTCTGTGTCAGCGCCAAGATGTACCGTCTGACGAAGAGGACGATATTGATTTTATGAAAGAGATGAGTGGCGATTTGAAAGTAGACGACGGTGAAGAGAGTGGAAAGGGCGGCAAAAAGTCTAAAGCTAAAAAACGAAAGGAAGAGGATGAGAGCGATGAGGACGTGGACGATTGGAGTGGGGATGAAGATGATGAAGCGGTGGATGATGCTGAGATGGAAATTGATGCAGATAATGGAACTATGGAGGAAAATAGTGACGATGATGAAGGATCAATTTCGCTGGATGAGGATGCCGGTTCCTTGCCATCGGACGGTGAAGATGAGGACGATGAGGGGCAATCGAGCGTGGATGATGGTTCGGCGAGTGAGGAGGACGAGGATGATGAGCCGAAATTGAAAAAATTGAAGAAATCCGTCAAATCAGAGAAGCATTTCACCAAAGCACTTAAGCGATCTAATGGTAAATTTTGACACAATTTTTTTTCAAGTCTCAGGCTTCATTCAAACGACGTGCACCACGATCCGTGTTTTAATATCGGCTCTCGCCCGTCGTGTGCTTCCCATATAAGCCTATGCATTTTTATGTTTGGAGCTTGCCGTACGGCTCGGCTCGTCGTTTGAATGAAGCCTAACAGGTGAAATAGACAAGTTCCGTTCAAACTTGGTGCTTTGTGCTCGGCACGTACGGAATCGAAGCGTTTTGTTCCGCTTTTAATTCTTCGAACCAAACTGAATTTTAAATTTTTCCGCATTTCTAGACATGAGTTCACTGTTCGCGGCGGCCGATGATTTCGCCGAACTTCTGGAAGAAACGGGCAAGGACAAGCAACACGGCACATCCGCTGCCATTTTCAACAAGGACAAATCATCACTAAAACAATTGAAGTGGGAGGAAAAGCGCCGGCAAGCGATCGGCGGCGGACGACGTTTCAGCAAGAAAGCCGGCAACTTTGGCGGCAAGAAGCATGGTAAACGAAAGTAGAGTGTAAATGTTAATTAATAAAAAAACAGTTTTTATTACTGTTTAATATTCAACAAGTATTTCACTCAAGTCCTTTCGTTTTAAATCGGGTACAGTACAATCCTCGGCCGCATAGCCGATCGTCAGCAACACTAGCAATTTTTCATTGGCCGGTCGATTGAGCAGTGCTTTCAGAGCGGGTCCACAATTCAGCGGCGTGCTTACAAGTGAATTCAATCCGGCCGCTTGCAAAGCACACAGTAATATTCCAACAGATATTGAAGTGGAGATTTCATTGTAGTAGTGCTGTTTGCGTTGACCATCCGAACGCATGCCATAGACTTGCTTGAAGACCAGTACAATGTACGGGGCGTCTGTCAAGTTCTCCTTGATGTGATTGGTCTTGAATGGTTTCAGGTCTGACACCCACTGTTTGGCCATGCGTTGCGAGTAATTGATGTACTCCTCGTTCTCGATTATCTCACGAATTTGTTGCTTAAGCGCATCGTCACGTATCACACAAAATGTCCACGGTTCGGTATGAGCTCCGCTCGGGGCCGTTCCTGCAGCTCGGATGCAGTCCTTGATTATTTCATGAGGCACTGGTTTTGCGCTGAAATTTCGCACAGTTCGACGATTGTTTACGAGTTCGTAAAATTGACGGGCGCCGCCCGGTAATGTTATCGTCGCTCCGTTGTAGACAATTTGTTCGGAAACTTCCAAAGATGGGGTTAGGTCATCGTCACCACTACAATCTGTTTATTTCAAACAATAACCATTTAAATTGCTTAAAAAATCGGACTACTCAATTGTCGTCTTACTTTCCATATCAGCCGTGTCATCGCCATCATCATTGAGTATTGTTCGCATCTCCGACCGGATTGACTTCTTTCGTGTTCTTCGAATCTCGAGATACACAAATCCAAGAACTACAACTAGCACGGACAACATAACTGGCAAATTATCCGTGGCGAATAGATATTGGGCGATAGCCATTTTAACGGGTAGATTTTTGCACTGTGAAATTTGAACTGAATCGGTTTGTAGCTGAGCACTGATTGACTTCATCGAAAGTGATTCAGTTAAACCCGTAACTCGAAAGGGCGATGCCACCAAATACGAACTGATAAGATGAAGGCTGTTTTGATTAAATGTTTGTGTGCGATGTGCATATAGAGCTGATGGGTTGCTACTGATAAAAAAGATTTAAAGATGTCTCGTGGATTAATTGGTTAAATTCTAGAAATTGCGCAATACTAGCAAAGGGCAACTCAGATGTCATGTGCTGATAAGAGCTGGAGTCGGGTTGAGATTTTGATGAAATAATGATAGAGCGCAAAAACTAACCTGATAAAGGCCATGGCAGTCCTTCATGGGGGAGCGCATGATAATCGTGGAGGTTAGTAGATCACCCCCCAGGTAAGTGAAGAAACAACATACGACTGGCGAGCTACTCCTTAGTACCCACTTTTCGGGATGCCATATACTGAGGAATGGGGGCACTTCAACTGAAGACAGTCTGTACAGATTGGAGAACAGCAAGAAGTATTTTCACTCACTAAACAAAAGGCAGTTTGCTTACCAACCAAGTAACACTGAATCGGAGAAATTGAAAAGATTTTTGAGGCCTGGACATTGAAGGAACATTTGACAATACCGCCTTCGATACAATTGAAAGAGCGCTTCGAAATAAGATTTTAACAAACTACCGACAACCGGATGGATATGCAGCAGTAGCACGTTTTTTTCCAGAAAAGTCGTCTATCAGATGAACTTGCAAACTCTTCTTGCTGAGGTTGCCATAGGCTTCCCACAAGAGGAGATGGGGTCTTTTGTCCATCCTATGGCGCCTGGTTGCTGACAGCCTTTTGTGGAAGCTCAGATCGAATGGCTTCTCCATACAGAGATATGCCGATGTGGTTATAGTGGTGAAGGGTTTGTTCTATTACTAGATATACTCGAAACAGCACAATAGCACAAGAATGGTGTGAAGAGAATGGGCTCCGAGTCAACCCATCCAATGCGATCATCATACCCCTCTCCAGGAATAGACATCCGGCTTAACTCAGACGCCCGATAACGTACAACTACCTTCGGGAGTCAAGTCCAATACCTTGGTGTCATCCTTGACAGCAAACTTCACTGCCAAAAGCATGTCGAATCGACGGCAGATAAGGCCGCCATACAAAGACTAGCGAGATCATTACCACCGGTGCACTTCTATCTTGTCCTAGCAGCACTCTAGAGGTTTTACTAGATCTATACCCAATAAAATTCACCTTAAGGCCGAGGCAAAACTAACACTGGACCGACTCATTGCGAACGATGCCAATCTGGAGCTAACTAAGGGGCAACATGCCTTAACAACATCACTGTCCGCGCGCATTCTGACCACCTTGCAAAGGAGCTATCATTCGGCCGCTGTTTCAAGCTGAAATATGAATCGGAAAGGAGTGGCACTCTAATTTCGATAGGCTACACCAACACCTGCAGGCCATTAAATGGTTTACTGACGGCTCTAAAACAACCGGGGCTTCTCTACGTCTGGGTCCACGCAAAGCAACTTGCGCCGAACTCTGTCTGGTTGCCAACTATGCAAACAAACGAATACCGACCTTCTCCGATAGCCAAGCGGCTATCAAATCACTCACTAAGTACATCGTCACGTAGAGACTTGTTCAGTGCTGCCTGAAGACGCTGAATCAATCGCTGGCCTCCAATAATAAGACTGTTCTGGATTCCAGATCACATCGGCATCACAGGGACGAGCTGGCACGCGTAGCATCCCATTTCTGTGAATCAGAACCCTTTTGCAGCATCACGATCTGCATAGTAAAAAGGCAAATCAGGGACTGTTCCTCATATCAATGCTCTGGTGTGTAATTCAAGTACCCGTTCCATCGTTTTAAGGAGTAAGGCTGATGGGCCATCAGGATTTTTTTAAGTCTTCAGTTTTGTTACCTTGCTTGGGGAAGAACCTTACGTTGAACCTCCTCCTGGCAAGAGGGATGTAGCTGTGAAAAGAACAATTAGATGGGGTAGTATGATCTCTAGGCAGTTTCACTTTTTCGTTTTCGGGCGATCTCTTTGTTCCAGCATTGTCCTTGCGAGGAGACCTAGTCTTTACAACAGTGGAGCTCTCTTGGTACGCCGAAGTACGTTGATCCGGCGCAATTTCAATATCGCAATGGGATTCGAAGGAGAGTGAAAGAGACTCAAATCTGGAAAAGACCAAGTCTTTGAAAAAGTGCCAATTTGTTTTTCTGGGTACACATAGACGAATTATATTATGAGTGCCGGGCTGCCTAGAAGGTTTATCGAATATTGCTGTGATATGACAAGGGTTCCTCGCTGGAAACATGCTAGTTAGAGATGGACTCCGAGATTAGTCTGCTGGCGAGAGTGAGGTCAAGAAACTTTTTTCTTATTGCAGTTAAGAAGTTGGGTTTGCACCCCTTTGTTTAGGACGAACTGTTAGACGTAAAATATTCAAGAAGTCTCTTACCTCGCGTGTTAACGTCATTACCACCTCACATAGTGTGATGGGCGTCACAACCGATTAAAAATTGACGGTTGATGTTCCTGTAGTAGTCTATTAAAATTGAGACTGTTCTCGATTAATGGAGTCTTCGTTCCCTGGGAAGTGAGAAGGCGCAATTAATACTTCCTGACTACAGGGAGTAGTAAAGATGTTGAGCAAAGCGACTTTGAAAATGAAGTGCGTTAGTGGCACAAAGTTGACATTGACATGACTGTCTACAACAATAGCAGCTCGAGGACGATCCCCTGACCTATCGCCAATAAAATTACCGGATTTGACGTTTAGACCACAGAATCGGCGTCTAACCCCATTGTTCTTGAATCAGCGCAATCGTGGCAGTATTTGTGGTGAAGGTCCTGTATATGATGGCCGATGTTCCTTTTGCATGATGCAAGTTCGCCTGAAGTAGCTTGACGGCACTCAGTTCGAAAGAGAGCGGTTTGAAAGGCTGCTGCTCGTCTCGTTCGTCCTTGTCACGCCTAGTCTATCCTTGACGATCGCTGTATTGAGCGCCACGATGCTTGGAGACAGTTTTGCTTTTAGGAGGAGCCATAGCCCGTGAGCTCCTTGCTCCTTCGGGTGCCCTTTGGGAGGACGATGATCCTTGTCGTCATTAGAGCTATGCGCCGACCGTGGGACTGGGTGTCTCGATTTCAATCGTCTGCGCGCTGAAACGGAGGATCTTCTGTCCTTACGGTCTGGTTTTGAGACCACGGCTAGTGGTTGCATTGCCACTCATTTGGAAAACGGTGTCTGAGTCGGACAAGTAATAGAAGTATAGTCGCGACTGGTTTAGCAGAACACCGGTTCGTGGACGGATCATAGTTGACGGGACGCGGCAAATGTCCCGGTAGACGGAATAGGGCTCCCTCATCTATGGGGTTCGGCGCAAAATGTGGAGCTCTTCTGGCGGTGTCATGCTATATCCTTCTCCTGACGGGATTTGCCATCATGCATTAGATTCACCTGTGTAAAATCCTAGCCAATGTTACCGGTGACTCGTTTTAATCTCTTTATGAACACCTCGTCGATCCCGAGAACAAGATGAACAGCGAGTTATCATGGTTATTCCGACTCCGAACTATCAGTTCTTAGTGAGAACCACCTACGACCACGACCAGAATTGCCTACATATTCATCATAGGGGAGACGGGAGCCTTCTCTCTTAATTACCGTAACTCCTAGTGGAGCATGGTGCGTTAATGACTACCGGGTGTAGTCATCAACGTTACAAAGGCAACTGAATTCGGAGTGTGATATGGTTGTCAGCCATACCACTCCCTAGTCGCATTGTTAGTTTATTATTCTACGATAAGAATATTTCTTATCATCTTCTTCTGAATAACAAACTTGCGACGAGTCGTGCCGAGTTTGGAAACTCGTTTCTCTATGAGAGTCTATTTCACAGAGTGGCGACCGAACGTTCACGGCCACAGAGACGGGAGCCTTCACCGCCATTAAAACCCGCTTATCGTATGATGCTCTAGGACAGACTGCGGCGTAGAAGCTGGTAACACGGGAGACGAAGGAAGGGAGAAAGCAGATGAGCCGGCTAGAGTGGGCTCTTCCTCCCTACTCATCGGGCCAAACGGGACGGCTGCTAGGATTATGATTTGTAACTGATCTTCGAGTCTCAAGCTGTGCTACTGAATGGACCACCCTAAGTCTACAATTTGCAAAGAAACTGGTCTTCCCCGTTAGTTATCCCAACATTACGTTTCTTGGCCGATAAAAGGCTTCCGGACGCTACCATTTTCATAAGATTCGATTGACAAAACAGACCGTGCGCCGTTGAGGAAGACAAAACTTCCTTTCACTTATTGTGTGGATGATATCGCCAGGTTCATGAGATCAATCCTTGGGCGCGATCTGCAAAGCTTTTGCGATGCTCAGGAAAAAAGAAGTGAATTGGTTTTTTTCGAGCCATCTCATCGTCATCAGGAAGCATTAATACTAAAATGGTCTGCATTTACGTGCTTCCAAACTGTAGCTGCCCTTTGGGCTGTCGTTTCGATATTGGTTCTCTATACTGGCCGGTGAACACAGGATCAGGTCTGAAGAATTTCAATGCCCACCATGAATACTGGCAATCTGACTTTCATCGAAATGCCAGGGGTATGTAAATCGCAGAATCAATTAAGTCCTCAGATCTCTCTGTACTCAATGGGCAACAGTTATCGTTCTCTCACTGCAGGAGTTAATTGGTATATTTCAAGAGAGAGAGAGGTCCAAATGGAGTTCTCTTAATGCACATCCGCCTGAAGAAATTAGACTTCCCGACAGCCGCCAGAATGACTACAATGGATGGTTTTTGTTTGCGCCTAAATTCATATTTGTGTCGAATAAACCCGGACGCTGGCGCGTTTCATGATATGAACCATTCGTTTAGCTGTATCCACGGACCTTACACCTACATGTGTCTCTGTAGTGAAACCAAATGGAACGATGTTGTAGCTAGACATTCCCCGCAGGGGGGTCTGGGTTCCTGTGACACAGCAAAAGGCTGTGTAGTGGGACAGATATCTTTGGTGGGTTGTGGCACCACGTACCTGAGCGTGGATCTGTACAAAGACCATTCGGGCGATAACGTGCCCGAGCTCCCTAGTTATGTACGGGTAGCTCTTGGCATGACTGACCTCCTCCCATAGTTTACGGGAGGGAAGTCATATATGTACAGGCCGAGCAGGATAACCGACCGTACGGTTAATCGTATGAGCTTCGGAGCTGGCGGCTTCGCATAAGCCGAGCCTCGAAGTGGCTAGTTAGGGAGACCGATCTTGGTGGAAAATGCCTACGCGCCTATATCTAACTAGTTTGTGGATTGATGACCACACGACCCGAATCGCATTGTTGACTAGTTAACTGAAGGGGCCGCTCGAATGTGAAAAGCAGCGCTACGAGTCTACTTTAAGCAGACGAGTAGTCACAGCTCCAACGGGCCTGGGATGTGCACATCTGAATTTCTACGTGAGGCTTAACCAATAGGGGGCCAAATAAGGATCACATCTGCTATAGAGAAGTCTTTAGCGAATAGTGTACCTCGGAGATGGGTGTGCCCAGGGGACCATGGTCCCTACCCATCAAGGTGTTGACCTCGAGACGGCTGGAGGTTGTTAAGCAGTCATCGAGCTGATGTTGCCCCGGGGTTGGGTTTCTGAAGGTGAGTGCACTCACTGGATGGAGAAATCGCCATTTGACAATAAGACCTTGTCAGTAAAAAGCCGAAGGTCCAAACCGTTCGAAAAGCCTAGGCGCTCCCCTGATGGTAAACCCGTAGAGATGGTAATCTTGTCGCTAGACATTGCGGCTGATAGCAACGGCGAGCCCCCTCCAAGATCCATTGATATATGTATAATGTTGTTGCGCGCTTACCTATTCATTGCATCGCTAAAAGATAAGTATATACACCACATAAAATCTTCTGATAATCATTTTATTTAGCCAGGAAAAGATGCTAAAAATCCAGGTAATTATAGACCAATAAGCCTCCTACCCACTATGAGTAAAATCCTAGAAAAAATTATATTATCCCGACTAAACGCGATAATCGAAAGATCTGCTATTATTCCTGACTTCCAGTTTGGTTTCCGGAAGAAACTTTCCACAGTACACCAAGCACTTCGACTATACAAGTGCATTGAAAAATCGACTAAAGACAAAAAATCGGTTGGTGTCGTTACACTAGATATCCAGAAAGCTTTTGATTCTGTATGGCATAATGGACTGATATACAAATTAATGAAATACGGTATACCTAACTATTTAATTAAAATTTATCAATTCTTTTATATCAAACAGAACATTTGCAGTCCAAATAGGGAATTCATGTTCCTCCATAAAAACAGTTCCATCAGGTGTTCCTCAGGGGGCCTGCCTCAGCCCAATCCTTTTCAATATATTCACGTCCGACATACCTAAGACAAACAACTGCCAGCTGGCATGTTTTGCTGACGATGTTTGCGTGTATTGCGAAGGGGATGATCCTGCCGCTATTTCTTCAAACCTAGAACATCAATTGGCCTGTCTATATCAGTTTTATTTTAAATGGAAGATCAAACTCAACGCATCCAACACCCAAGCTGCCTTTTTTACGAAGAAAAAGAAAAGAGAGCACCTACCAAATACACCCCTGGACTTCCTGGGAGACCTTATTCCTTGGAAAAAGGAAATCAAATATTTGGGATTTGTCTTCGACAGAAAATTAACTGGCCTTCCACATATGGATATGATTACTGAAAAAATGTGGAAATCATTTTATTCCTTGTATCCCTTGTTGAACAAAAAGTGGCAATTATCGCTTGAAAACAAGTCCAGTATCTACAAAGCGGTCATCCAACCAATAGCCTCCTATGGTTCGCTTCTATGGAGTCTGTATGCCAAAACAAATAAAAACAAGCTACAAATCGCCCAAAACAAAATTCTCAAACACATTTTCAATAAACCATTCTTCTATTCAAATACTAAAATACACACCGAAACTAAAATTAGCACATTAAAAGAAATAGCTGACAAAAACGCTCATAAATTTATGGCAAATTGCTACAATATTAGTAACAACATCATTAGATCTTTACTTACTTACTTATAATATTATGCATTAAGTATAAAACTTTAGGTTAGACTTCTTAATACAGAAAAAGAAACGTATGTTCTTACTACAAAGAATTTTTATTTTGCATATATATATTTCTGTATTTGTCTACACTACAAACATCGGTAGGCAATTTTCATTTTTAGACTTCTTAAGTTAAGGTCATAGGTTAAGTTTTATTATTATTACCTTTGTACATTAGGTTTTCCGATTTTCACCTAAAGTACCAACCGCTTAGTTCTTCGAACTCAATTAGCTGAATTGCTTGCATTAATTATAAATATATCATAGAGTTAAGGCCTTCAGCCGGAATCTACATTAAGTTTTTGTAAACCGAAACTGTAATATTAAAACAAATAAAATGAAATGAAATGTAATCATTTTTATATTTATATATTTATATTTATTATACAAAGTTTTTTTTTACATTCAATCAGAAAAATTACAATTTTATCACATAAAATCAATTTGAATTGAATTGATACACTCCTGCTCACTCGACGCATCTTTGTATCCAAAACTTTCAAGCTCCTGGTTCACATTGATCTCATTATGATAGCAATGCCCAGTATGGATACTCTTTCCGCACTTCGCAAATAGGGTCAAGTTCTCATCTCGTTACTGAACAAACATGTTAGAAAGAATAGAAGAAAAAGGTAGGGTAAGATTTTGAAATTTAATTAGTGTTAAATTGTGTGAAAATAGTGGTGTAGTGAGGGAATTAGTGGTTAATTATGAGTGATTTAGGAATTATGAATTTAGTGTATATTTTTATAATAAGACCTTTGTGTTTATATATTTATATGGAGTATTTCAGATATATGATGAGATTTATTGAATTTGAGGTAGGTGGGATGAGGGTTGCAAATAGGATAGATTTTTTACATAGAATTGTAATGTTAGGAGTAGTATTTAGAGGAGTTGTAGAAGAATTTTATATTATATATAGTAATTTAAAAATAGGATATTTTGTTTATATAAATATTAGATTTTGTTATTATATTATTAGATTTTTGTTAGAGTTAATAGGTATAATTTGTAGTTTAGTAGTTAGATATATTAGGTGTGTTTTTTTGGTTATCCCGTGCAGGTTTGGGTAACGAAACTCCATATAAAAAAAATGACAGCTGACGCACCTGTCATTTTTTTTATATGAAGTTTCGTTACCCAAACCTGCACGGGATAACCAAAAAACACACCTATTATTAATTATATAATTTTTTAATTTTTGTATGGTTTATGGGTGTTATATTATGTAGTATGTATGGTAGTAATGATAATTTTAGGTATCTATTTAATATGTTATGGTATATTATATATTTTTGGTAGGTGTTATGGGTTAATTTAGGTTAATTATTAGAATTTAATAATATATTATGTTTTCGTATTAGTTAAGTAGTTAGAATTATTAGTATATGTAGTTTAAAAATTAGGTAGTAAGAAAATTTAAAGTAGATAGTGTAAAACGAATTAAAAAAAAAACAATTTATGGATAGCGGATGTTGGTAATTGTATCAGGCAGTATTCAGGATTCGATTTGAAAAAAAAACCATCGTAAGTGAGTGTGTGTGTGGTTATGTGGAAAAACCTAACAACCTATCCAACTACATTAGGTTACACTTACAAAATAAATTTTCAACTTTTTTCTATTTTCAAAAAACTATTTTACTATTAATTCAAATTAATTATGTTACCAAATATATCATTTTTTTTTTCAATTTATTAATTTTTTAACTATTTAAATAATTTTTTATATTTTTAATAACGTCACTTTTAATGCTCCTGAATGTCGAGTCAAACTTTCAATTCCGATTTCACTATTCTTTGAAGTTAAAGAATATGATATCAACTTCCAACAATTTCTATTAAAAACTGATATCATATTCTCCATCTTCAATAAATGCAAATATCTCATTGATGAAATGACTCGACAAATAAAAGCTTTAATTTAACGTTACCAAAAATATATATTTCATAAACATTTTTAAAACTATAATTTTTTTTGATTTTTTTTTTAAATATATTTTTGGTAACATAATTTTTTTTTAATTTCAATTTTAAATTAAATTCTTTAAGTTGAAAATTTACTTTATTTGTAAGTTAAATAACCCACTATAGTTAAGATTTATGTTTCCCAAAACAATTTACTCATGCAATCTAATAAAATTCTAATTTCATCAAATTACAATTTCAATCATTTTAGGAAACATAAATCTTTTAATAGGTTGTTAGGAAAAAACCACATTTTCTACACTAACTACTTCAAATTTGCTTACTACCTAATTTTTAAACAACATATACTAATAATTCTAACTACTTAACTAATAATAACAACAACATATTAATAAATTCTAATAATTAACCTAAATTAACCCATAACACCTCCCACAAATATATAATATACAATAACAAATTAAATAGATACCAAAAACTATCATTACACCCACCCATACAACAAAATACAATATCCATAAACCATACAACAATTCAAAAATTATATAATTAATAATATATCTAACTACTAAACTACAAACTATACCTATTAACTCTAATAAAAATCTACTTATATAATAACAAAATCTAATATTTATATAAACAAATCCTATTTTTAAATTACTATATATAATATAAAATTCTTCTAAAACTCCTTTAAACACTACTCCTAACATTACAATTCTATGTAAAAAATCTATCCTATTTGCTACCCTCCTCCCCCCTACCTCAAATTCAATAAATCTCATCCAATATCTAAAATACTCTATATAAATATATAAACACAAAGGTCTTATAATAAAAATATACATTAAATTAAAAATTCCTAAATTACTCATTATTAACCACTAATTTCCTCACTAAACCACTTCACACAATTTAACACTAATTAAATTTCAAAATCTTACTCTACGTTTTCTTCAATTTGTTTTCTTCTCCTTCCTTATTTATTACTCCTCCTCTCTTATTTTTCTTTTCTATTTTCTTCTTTTTCTTCCTGAAACAAAAGAAATACCAATATTATTAATCTTTTACAAATTTCAATAATAATTTTTAAATTTCTTACCTTTTTTATCACTTTTTTTAACCTTTTCTTCACTTTTCTTTCACTATTCTTCTTCTTCTATCTTCTTTTCTTCTCCTTATCCAATTATATTCTAAAAATATAATTATATTAATAAATTATTAATATTTTCACATAAAAACTTACCATACGTCCAATTCCTGAAAATATTTTCACATAATGAAGTTTATTGGAAAGGGCTCTATGATTTATACAATTCATACATACAATCAAAACCATCTACATACAATCTCTATGAAACGCATCAACGTCATGAGTACTTGATTTTTTCATAGCCATAAAATTATGATTATAGTTTTGTCAAACTTTGAAACAAAATTGAACTTATCCGTGTTGCGAACTCAAAACCATTGGCGAACTGTATACAATATGCTCCAATGGATGCAAATATGAAGATGGCCGGAATGCACGTTGCCGGATTGGTAAAATTGTTACTTCTTGTGGAGGTCGACTGAAGCGAAATGGATGCCGACGTGCGGCTAGACAACCAGCTCGCTCGATACGAAAAAGTCGAAGATACACTTACTCTCTCTGAGACTCGACAATTGTCCGTCAATTAACTAACGGTTCTGATGCCACCAATTGCTTAGCCTAGTTTCATTGTATTAACTTCAACAATTCCTTCAAGATCTTTGTGAATTAGCAAAGCAAAGAGATTTCATTGCAATACCGACGCGACCGCAAAAACTGTGACACAATCGATTCTTGATTCGCTTCCGAAAAGGGTTGAAACAAAATTGGACACGAACTAAATTAGCTGCTATACAAATTCGTGTCGAATGCAGACAGTATTATGAGTCATTTTTTGGGGGGGATTACGATGCAGCAATATGTCTCCTTACTCGTTCCCGGACTTGGCGGTGGTTGGAGAGATCCGAATCAATATTTCTGTATCACGCGGCAAGATAGTACAATTTCCATCTTCAAAGTACATGTCCCTTTAGACAAAAACGATGGAGGAGTCACCGGAATATAGGTTAGGTTAGGTTGGGTTCAGCGTTCAGGGGTCGCCAGGGGTACACCCAGCGCACTTAGACCAGAATTTGGTCCATTGTGGTAGCACCGAGAGAATCGTGCCTCTACTAACCGCTTATGACAGGGAACCAGCCCGTACTAACAGTAATCTATTGAGCAGTATTGGGCTCACATCACGAAGGTCATCGGTATCATGAAAATACCTTGCGCCCAGAAAACGCCTCCGTTTCTCGCACAGGGCGGGACAGTGACAAACTAGGTGGTGCATACTCTGTTCCTCTTCTTCGTCATCACAACTTCTGCAAAAGTCGTTGTGAGGAATTCGGAGTCTTCTTGTGTGCTCTCCAATAGGGCAATGCCCCGTTATTACCTTCACGTTGCGAATATGCTTTCTATCCAAACACAGTAGCATGTTAGAACAGATATTGTCACGTTTTTGCCAGATCATTCTTGTCGTTGCACAAGTCCAGCCATTAATCCACCTTGCGTTGGTCCTGTGCTCAGCAGCATCTTCTATTATCGCTGCACAGTTGATAATAGGTATTTTCAAGTTGGCGCAGCTGTCTTCAGCGTTACCTGCTGACGCATACCGGGCCAAGCCATTTGCGTAGCGATTGCCTACAAACCAGGCATCCAGCATAGAGTAATGTTGAAGAAGCGTAGTAATGTCTAAGTAATGCGCGGCAATTCTCAATAGTTCTTGATGTGGTTAGCACTGAATCAAGTGATCGAATTGCAGGCTGACTATCGGTAAATCGGTAAATAAAATGACGTCTTTACCAGTGACGACGTGGCAACCCAACCAAATGAGGACTTTGAATATCACTGTGACCTCCGCTTGGAGGTCGGTAAGGCAAATTGATATCCAATTCATCCGAGTGAATTCCCATACCAACTCCCGCATCCGTCTTGGAGGCGTCAGTATAGATTGCAATGGATCCACTAACCAGGCGCCTGTTGCTATCCCAAGATTCCCTTGACGGGATCAAGCTGCAATGGTTCCTACCAAAAAAGTGATTAGGAACAATGTAGTCCGTCGATGGGGGTAGGTTAAAGTTCCGAAGTATTAAGTATAATCCAGCGCTCGCCATAGGCCAGTTTCACGTAGGCGTAAGGCCGTGTATGCAGCCATCCGTTGACTGAAAACGTCCAATGGGAGCAGTCCCAGCACCATATCTAATCCGAATGAAGGTGTCGTTCGGAAAGCTCCTGTTATGTGAAGAGAAGCCAACCTTTGAACTTTGGCCAGCAAATTATAATTAGTGGTGCTCAGTGCCATCCACCACACACTAACTCCGTAAAGCAATATAGGCCGCATAATAACGGTATATATCCAATATTCAACTTTTGGCCGTAAGCCCCAGCCAGGTCTTTCTGATAGCTCTCGTGCACGAGTACAGTGTTATAGTAGCTTTATTCACCCTTCTTCGATGTTGGGCTTCCATTTTAATTTCTTATTTAAAAAATCAGACCCAGAAATTTCGCCGTGTCAGAAAACTTAAGTTGAACGTCTCCCAGACTAATTCCGTTTTGTATGGATTAATTCCGACGCCCAATCCGTTAGGATAGTCAGGACGAGAGAACCCCTCCTTGTGGGGTACCTCTAGAAACATATCTACCTACAGATGAAGTACCGAAATTAGTGTGAATGCGCGCCACCGGAATATAAAGAAGTATCCTTCGGTCAATTGAGTCGGTGACCCAGCACAACAACTTCCGATACTTTAGAGGTGACAACATTGCTGTATACAGTTTGAGCTTTTGGAATTTAACAGCGGCGCACTGAACGACTGGCGAGAAGAGTTTGTCGTGGGTGGTCTTTTGAAGTAATTTTTTTTTAACTAATGTACAATCTTCTGTCTGTTCCAGTTCGTCTTCTTGCAGGCTATGGGCAAGCATTGTAGTGATCCAGTCGATGGCATCAATTTATTTCTTCCTCTGTTTACCGTATTCTGCCCTCGGTACGCCTGAATTAACAGGATTTATGGTTGCTTCAATATAAGTATTTTTCCATCTTGAGTGATTTTAGATTTTTATTTTACGGAGGGCAAGTAACAAATAAGGTTCCCAACGCTGTGCTGCACTCGCCGCTAGGATGCTAGGAGATGCTAGTTGAAATCCGGGAACACCGCCTTGATTGCCCCCCCCCCCCACTACCGGGAGCTATCGCTGCGACGCTCATGCATCACGCATCAGCATCGGCATCAAAAATTTCAATTTAGAACACACGCATTTGCCTTTGATGACCCACATTGACAGCAGCAGCTCAATGATGAAGGCGAACTACGAAACGGAACAGTTGCGTATTTTCTGCAAACATGTTTGCCATTCTGATCCCCTAACTGCCATTTTGTAGATCAGAAACAATGCGGTTGTTTTCGTTAACATATTCTATTCCACAAAGGGCGACAAAGGAAAAGAACCGGGGATTATATTGCAGTTAGGGGATCAGAATGGAAAACATGTTTACGAAACATACGCAACTGTTACGTTTTGTAACCCCACCCCAGTTGGGAAGATTGAGACCACACTAGAAATCAAAGAAATAGGGCTCGCGGCCTTCCTAGATATGGAGGGGGCCTTCGACAACACTTCCTTTGGATCTCTTGTACACGGCGCCTCGAGTCATGGAGTTCAAAACACCCTATGTCGGTGGATAAAATCAATGCTTCAAGGACGACAAGTACATGCAAAATTATTCGGTGAAACCATGTATACAGCTGTCCTCAAAGGGTGCCCACAGGGGAGTATACTTTCACCCCTCCTGTGGAACTTTGTAGTGGACAGCCTACTGGTCCAGCTAAATAACACTGGCTTCTATACCCTAGGATACGCCGATGACATCAGTATCCTGATAAGGGGAAAATTTCCAGGAGTTCTTTCTGAACTCAGGCAACAAGCTCTGACCCAAGTGGAGGATTGGTGTAGGAGGGTAGGCCTATCGGTCAATCCCGCTAAAACAACACTAATAGCCTTCAGTCGCAAACACAACTTGGAAGGGCTCAACGCTCCAACATTATTCAACCAACAACTGCAGTTTACCACAGAGGTAAAATATCTGGGAATCACCCTTGATAACAAACTCACATGGAACAAGCAGCTGCAAAACACAATTGCCAAAGGCAAAGAGACCCTATATGCAACAAAAAGAGCAATAGGGAAAACGTGGGGGTTAAAACCACGAATGATACACTGGATCTACGAAGCTGTGGTCAAACCCCGTCTATGGCTCGATAGTCTGGTGGACTAAAATCAAGCAAAAAACAGCAGCAACGAAGTTGGGATCAGTACAGAGACTAGCCTGCGCAAGCATAACTGGCGCCATGCGCAGTGCACCAACTTTAACTCAAGAGAAACTACTAGACCTGCCACCACTGGACCTCACAATCACAGAAGAGGCAAGACTCCAATCATCGAACATGTGGACACCACAAAGGGTAGGACACTGTACGATTACAGAAACCATTGTAAACCCAATCCTAGATATGGGCAGCGACTATACCCCGGCCATGAACGGTTAGGGAAGACTGGAGTAAATCGAACGACAACCATCTATCAAATCACATCGTGTGGTACACGGATGGGTCGAAGACAGACGAAGGAACAGGGGCAGGAGTTTATACTAAAACCAACAACTATAGTATCTCCAAACCCCTAGGTCAATATACAACTGTCTTCCAGGCATAAACCTTGCAGCAGGGGAGAGTACTCGAAAGGGATATACCAATAAGACCATATATATTCTCTCCGACAGTCAAGCTGCTATAAAAGCCATTGCAAATCCCAAACAAACCTCTAAATTGGTTTGGGAATGCCAACAAAATCTCAAAAACCTAGCTACCCGAAACAAAGTAACTCTGAAATGGGTGAAAGGACATAAGGGGATCGAAGGAAAAGAGAGCGGATGCCCTTGCAAGAGAGGGTTCCGAACTACCCTTAACTGGTCCTGAACCTGCAATCGGAATCAGTCAATCTACTGCCAGAACCGTTGCTAGACGATGGACCGAGGATAAATTCCAAGATCCATGGAGACTCGCTGAAGGGCTCAGGCACAGCAAGCGTATGTTGGAATCTAACTGGCATACCAGCTGCACCGAAGCCCTCAGTCTAAGTAAAACGAACCTCAGGGCAGTGACAGGCCTTATAACCGGTCATTGTACCCTACGGAAACATCTGCATACAATAGGGATCTACTCACAAGACCCACTATGCCGCCTCTGTAACGAAGACGAGGAATCAGCCTCGCACGTTATTTTCGAATGCCCCGCTCTTATGAGCTCGAGACAAAATTTCTTTGGGGCTCAAACTACCATAATGGGTGCACCCAAAGTAAACCTGGTTAACTTTCTTCTAAGCCTCATACGAAGGACAGAGCTCATAACCTGATACTTTCTCGCTTAGATGGGAAATACAATAAGCCAGCAGGCGGCAGTATTGGGCGCAACCAGCCCAACCTATCTCAGCGCCATATCCATCCATCCATCCTTCCAACCTTACCCATTAAGAGGACATTAAACCGAAGCATCCAGGTGATTCGCGATGGTGTTCACCAAGTAACCTTCGGTGAGTAGGGGCTTATATTGAAATTTGTACCGTAAAGGACAGCTGGATACTAGAGATTGAAGATCTCAAAGTCTGTGACTTGATTGATATAGCTTGAATTTCTATGGTGTTATCGGGGGCGGTGACATCAACGACGCTGTATGGCACTGTGTTGTGAATAGGGAAATCAAGACCGCAACCGGCGTTGATTACTCTGTCGCGTCTTAAGATGTTGTAGCTTCCGTGGGAGCTTAGCAATGAGTTGTGGTTTAGTTTAGGTTCCTGTATAGCTGCAATCCGGATGTGATATTTGTCCATGAAACTTGTGAGCTCTGCAACTTTATTTTTGAGCCCATTGTTGTTGTTGTTGTGTTAGTCGACGTCAATGGCGGGAGGCGCTGAAGTCAGATTTATTTGTGGTGGAACTGGCCGTATATTGTTTGCCGGAGTGGATGGTGATTGTTGCTGGGAACCAAGATTCGATAAGGATGGTGTAGCTCGTCCAGGTAGATTTTAAACCAGTTGCGCGGGCCAGAACTGCTCCCAGAGGATAAAACAAGGCACGAAGTAGTGATTGACATGTTGTATTTATTTTTCTTTATGCGTCGAAGGGAGTTCGTGGCAACTCTTGGCCTATGTCTCTTGCAATATGCATGAGTCCTTCCGGTGTGTATACCCGTTTGCTGTATGAACACAAGAAGAAGTGAATTCCATTTGCGACTTCTGTGGTCATTAATTTGTTAAGTGATCTCAGTGTTCAGGTCGCCACCTAGTTCGTCTTTCATCTAAGCAAAAGAAGCCGAAAACACACAAAAGTTTCGCCTAAATCTAGGAAGGCGTCCTGCTGGGATAAATTTTCTGCTGCAATGATGTTTTTCAGCCTGTCGTACAACAGTGGTTAAAGGAAGTAAAGGCTGCATTTGTGTTGTGTACTTTTTAAAACTGTCCTTATCTTTGTGCAATGGTGTACGTTCTTTTCTTTGAATATGTATTTACATTGAAACTAGGGCGATCAACTGTCCTGGATCGAATAGTCCCGGTTTTTTCTTCTTGGGACGCATTTCGGAATGGCTGAAAACCGATAGAATTCTGAAATTTTCAGCGTCCTGGTCCCCCTTTAATATTTTTTTTGGGAAAGCTAACTCCTTTGCGCGTGCTTTTTTTGTCATTTGGTCGCATGAAAAATGGACCGATTAGCCGCCGATCCGACTGAAATTGGCATAGTTGAAAGTCCGCAGCCTACATTTCCTGAAAATTTTGTATAAGCATTGATTCTTACCAACCCTGCCCTAAAGCACTACGCACCCACATCAATTAAAAATTCTATAAAACGTGTGAACTGTGAAAATTTGAAAAATTGGCAATGTTTAACATCTGGCAACGTCCTTCAACAAATTTGTCCCATTTGTTTACGTTGCAATGCCTGTTCCATTTCCACTATTCACACATGTTCCCATGACCATTTGTTGCAGTTCGAAAAAACCGAAGCGAATCTTCGAAACGAGCATCATCGCAGTCACGGTTCGCGTTTCGCCGATGATACAGTCGTCAATTCGTGTGCCTGTGTATCGCGTGTAGTTTACGCAATTTCTTGTGTGATTTATTTGTTTTCTTTCTCTTCTCCACACCGCCGCTGCGGTGCAACGAACCCGAGACAAGAACTCTTTTTCCTGGCGTAAACTGAAGATCGTGCTGTCTGGGTGCAAAGGGCAACCGAAAGGATCGCGAATTCGTGTTGCGTCGCTATTGTGCGTAGTTCCGTCTCGGCAGTTGTCAAAAGTGAATTTCGAAACGAAACGAATTCATAACCTCGAAACAAGTTTTGAAGTTTTGTTGTCATAATTTTGTCAAGTGATTCCCCCAGAGTGGATTCTACACCGCGAGTGCGAGTTTTTGCTTTCCCGAGGCATTTTTGGGCTGTGAAAGTTTGCAAAAATATCACAATAAGTTAGAAAGCGTGAAGTACTAAGTGCCCAGCATAAGAATTTTCGCCCCGAGTGTAATTGCGACCTGAAAATTTCGTGTTTGTGGTTCCACAGTCGATTCTAGTGCAATGGTGGTGACGTTTTGACTTTGCCACCGTGAATAAATGGTGCGCCCGTCGTGAATTGGGTGAGTACATAGTCGTTTTGCTTCTAATTAGATAAAGACTCCCCGGAGCAGGATGTAACATGAGACTCGAAATTTTGTCTGGCCACAATGAAGAGGACGATCGGGACACTTTTTGCATATGAAATCGGATAGGTCCGCCAAGAACCATACACGAAAAAAGTGACAGCTGGCCTTTAGGTGTTTTCAGAGGGTGATTTTTGTTTGTCGTTTTGTTGTGGCGCGGACAATCGTCTTCTCAAGCACTTGACTTGAATGCACTGCAAAAGGAAGTTGCGAGGATTGTCTGACCAACTGTTTTGCTTCTGCATGATGGGCCACTCGTGATTTTTTGGCTAGCTCCAAAGTTTAATGACTTTGAGGAGCTGAGATGTTCTCGTTTGCGTCGTCGTCGTCTTCGACGATCCGTGGAGGCGAACGTCGTAAACGCACACAGCCCGTGTCGATGGTTGGTGTGCGACGACAGAGGTCATTGAGACCCGAAATGGTATTGAACACACAGTCGAAAATGGTAGCGAATTTTCAATGACGGAATGCTCCGTGTAGTCTCGTTCGAAGGGGGAAAAAATTGATGGAAATATGTGAGGTTAGGTGTTGTGAGCTATTTTTATAATTTTCTTGTCGCGGGGATTACCTTGGATATTGGTTCGGTCCGCTTACGGGTCGGGTGGCGTGAGACGCGGAGGAATGCAACACTCCGCGGTGTGATGCGATGCCGATGCACGCCGTGCAGTGACGGATGCGTACCATTGCAAAGTTGTTTGGAGGGTTGATGTGGCGAGGGTAATTTGTATGCCAAGAACTTATTTAAAAGCGGAATAGGTTTGGGAAAAATGTAGAGAGTACGATGGAAATATTTTTAAAATTTTTACTAAAGCTGTAGTAAAAAATATGCAGAAAATTTCCAATTAGTGTCCCAAAAATACAAGTCAAAGTATTTTGGGCTGTGTTAACATTTTCTGGTGAAAATGAATTAGGCAACTTGAACAAGATTCGATATCGACACTTGACGATAGATGGAAAGTCGTTAAGGACTCATTTATTTCGTTTGGCGAAGAAATTTTAGGACGATTGGATCGCGGTAGGAGATAATTTATTAGCGACTCCACTTGGTCTCTTATCTCAGCACGCAAGAGAGTTAAAGAGCAGATTAACTCAGCTGCTGAAGATTCAACTATGGATCGATACAGAGCTGAATACCGTTCGCTCCAAAAAGGCGTTCAAAGGAGTGTTAGGCGTGATAAGCGCAATAATATCAACGCGCTTGCGAAGGAGGCAGAGGATGCGGCTATCCGCGGTGACAGTGGAACACTCTTCAAGCTTATCAAGCCATTAACTGGCAGATCTTTACTAACGGAACATGCTGTGAAAGATAAGGAAGGTGTTCTGCTCGTTACCGAAGAACAACAGCTGCAAAGATGGACAGAACACTTTTTAGAGGTCCTTAATAACACCTTCGGGCCTGCAACTGCATCTTCATTGCCAGCAGAAGACGTCCCTCGAATAGACGGCATTAGTTCTGGTGCACCATCCAAACAGGAACTAATAGACGCTATTAAATCAATTTACGCCGGTAAAGCTCCTGGGATTGATGGAATTCCGTCTGAATTCTTGAAAGCGGATATTATCGCTTCAGCGGATATTCTCCTTCCCTTAATCCAAGAGTGTTGGGAAACCGAAACTCTTCCCAGTGAGTGGAAAAAGGGCGTAATTATTAAGATTCCGAAGAAAGGTGACCCGAAGAATTGCAATAATTGGCGTGGGATCTGCCTAATTCCTGCTGTTTCCAAGCTGATGGCTAAGATTGTTTTAGGACGAATTAAGGACAAAATCGATGACACATTGAATGAAGAACAAGCTGGCCTTCGCGAAGGGTTTTCCTGTAGCGACCACATTAACACACCCTCCGTATTATCATCGAGCAATGCGCGGAATGGAGATCCCCATTACATCTCATGTTCATCGATTTTGAGAAAGCCTTCGATAGCGTTGATCGTCTCTACATCTGGAATGCCTTACGCAGACGAAATATCCCAGATAAGATAATCTCCATCATCAAGGAATCCTACAATGGAGCCCAATGTCACGTCCTGCATAAGGGCAAGCTTTCAGATCCTTTTGAGGTGCACAGTGGAGTGAGGCAAGGCTGCATTTTGTCACCTATTCTCTTCCTTGTTGCCATTAGTTTCATTTGCAAGAAGCTTACAAAGGATAATATTCCTAATAGAATTGTTTCATCGTTTAAGCTTACATTGCCGAATGATCTTTCATCGCCTTGTGAATCCTCCTTCTGGCCTGCTGGTATTTTCATAAAAGGATTTAATAGGCGAAATTTTCCGAAACGTCGCTCAACAAGAACGCCCAAATGAACATAAATTCTTTTTCCAATTACAGTTTTTACTACCAAAATGTACGAGGGTTACGTACCAAACTCCAATCTCTTAATCTATCCTCTTTAACATACAACCATGATATAATTTGTTTGACGGAGACTTGGCTTAACTCATCTATTAATAGTGGTGAAATTCTGGAGGGATGTGTTACCTTCCGTTGTGACAGAAACCTTGATCTTCTAGGACTATCTACAGGTGGCGGATCTCTAATTGCTGTTCGTGATCATATTCAATGCATGCTTGTCTCTGCTTCTCATTCTCAACCCTATGATTGTGTGATCGTAAAAATTCATTCTAATTCTACACCGCTATTAGTTGCCTGTGTGTATGTTCATTGTAACTCTTCTTTAGATGTTTATGAGAGTCTCTTCAATCATTTATCTTATCTGATACCTTTAACGTTTGCTTCCCTAATTCATATGTAATAGTTTGCGGGGACTTTAATCTTCCAAGCTTAAAATGGCCTACTAGTCCTGGTCTCCCTTTAGATTCTACTTCTTTGGCTCTTTCTAGGTCTGTGACAGCCTTTATGCAATCTTGTGACCTTCTCCAATTCAATGTGTTTCCTAACTTCATGGGTCGTATCCTCGACCTTGAGTTTAGTAACATTCCTTTGGGTGGATTTTCGTCATCCATGCATCCTTGGGATCCTCATCATCCGGCTATCGTCAATGAAATAAGCATCAGCCTATCATCTTATCCTACTAAGATTATGCGTCGTAGGTTTAATTTCAGAAAAGCAATTTATGTAGCCATTAATGAAAAATTGAATCTAATTAATTGGTACTTTATTTTAAAAGACATTGATTGCGAAACTGCTGTAGCTACTTTTTATACCGTTCTACATAACATCATATATGAGTGCGTCCCAATCTCCAAATTAAAGCTTCGTAAAGGTCCTATTTGGTTTTCACCCCAAATTCGAAACTTGCTTCTCAAGAAAAAGCGACTTCACACTCGATTAAAACGTTATGGACGCCAATCCGACCGCATAACGTTCCGTTGCCTTAGATGCAGGATCAAAAGGCTGATCTCACTTGCACGGTCTGTCTATATTAAGACTGTTGTGGACAGTCTGAGGAACAATGAGAGTAAAATCTTTTGGTCATATGTAAAAAACTTGAGGTCCTCTTCAAATCAGCCTTCCATACTTTCGTTCAACAATATAAGTGCAGACAATCCTTCTGATATGTGTGAGCTGTTTGCTACATTTTTCGCAAGTACTTTTAAAACATCATCTTTAAGTTGTCCTCCTGTTACACCCCAAGTAATGCAAAATTTACATTTACCACCCCTCATTTTACCTTCATATGTTGAATTGCTTATATCCTCTATAAAAACAAATTCTTCTTCTGGACCTGATGGAATCCCAAATTGGTTTTTGAAAGAAACACAATTTTCCATATCTAAACCTCTTGCCATGTTATTCACTAAGAGCCTACATGAGGGTGTTTTCCCAACTCAATGGAAATCGTCGTATGTAGTTCCCATACCGAAAAAGGGCGATCCTAGTTCTTTATCTAACTATAGGCCTATCTCTCTTCTGTCATCCTTTTCGAAACTTCTTGAAAAGGTTGTTTATAACTTCATTCATGAACATTTTAGTTATCTTATTAAGGATGAACAACATGGATTCTCCAAAAACAAATCCGTTGTCACCAACTTAGTTGAACTTGTTAATTTTGTGTCAAAATCCTTCAATAAGCACTTTGACGTACATGTAATCTATACTGACTTCGCAAAAGCATTTGATACCGTCAACCACCAAATTCTTCTTAATAAATTAATTGCATTGGGATTCCCCTCTTACCTTATTGTATGGCTCTTCTCTTATCTATATGATCGCTCATCTAGAGTTATTTTCCAAAATTTTACATCTTCCGAATTTTGTCCATCATCTGGTGTGCCACAAGGATCCATTTTAGGTCCCCTTCTTTTCTTATTTTTCTTAAACGATCTTTCATCATGTCTTAACTGTCACTCTCTCTTTTACGCCGATGATAGCAAACTATTTTCAGCTGTCTCATCTATTTCTGATTGTATAGCTTTGCAATCGGATTTGGATAGCTTTACGTCCTGGTGTAACTCAAACGAGCTGGATCTTAATTTCTAAGTGCTCTGTTATGGTATATTCATTGAAATCTACTCCTTTCATTTTCCAATACCAAGTCAACTCTATTCCCCTCCAATGTGTTTCTACGATTACAGATCTAGGGGTTGTTTTTGATTGTAAATTACGTTTTACTGATCAATACACGTCAATTATTAGCAAATCGTCGAAACTAGCTGGGTTCGTTTTACGGTGCTCTTCTAGCTTTCAATCTATTAATACTTGTGTGAACTTATTTGTGACGCTAGTACGCAGCATATTAGAATTCGCCTAGGTAGTTTGGTCTCCTTATTCTTCTGTTTCTCGTGATGCATTGGAAAAAGTTCAGAGAAACTTTTCTAGAACCTTAATGTTTAAATATAACTTTGTTTATAGGCCTTATCATGATCGGCTTAATTTCCTAAATTTACCATCACTAAACAAAAGAAGAGACTGTCTTGACCAGTGTTTCCTCTACAGGATATGTAAGGGTCTTACTCATCTCTCATAGAAGATATAAAATATCGGTTTCCATCTTACAACACTCGACCGGTTGCAATTTTCAATCCTCCGCAATCTTCACCTTCTATTTATAAAAACTCTCCGTTACTTAGAGCTATGAGAAACTACGACCGATTGGAGATTGGACCGTTACCTTCTACTTTTTACACTTTAAAAAAAAACCATACTACAAAAACTTTAATTGTTCTCATTTTACTATCTTTTTGAATTTTAATTGTTTTTATTTTAACCTTTTGAATTTTAACTTTTTTTATTTATATAATTTTTTTCCTTTTCTTTGAGTTTTTTTTATCATTATCTTTATAAGTTTGTTATTCCTTTATACTTATTTTCCTTTTGAATTCTGTACATTGCATGTTGTGGGAAATTATTCCTGTTTTGTAATATTTACGGATTAAATAAATAAATAAATAAATTAGTGATGTACTCGGCTCCGCGCTCCAATTACATCGTAACAAAGGTATCAGATGGAAATTGTTCGATCGCCTTCAACATCTTGACTACGCTGACGACATTTGCCTTCTATCAACATACACGGATGATGTCGCTCAAATGACAGAAGCTCTAAATTGCGCGAGTCGTAATGCGGGGCTGAAAATCAATGCTGCCAAGACTAAGTTCTTGAGCACATATCCAGGTGGGCAAAGCGAAATTTGAATTTCAGGACATGCAGTCGAAAAAGTTGATGAATTTTGCTATCTCGGAAGTGTAGTTACAGCAGATGGTGGAGCGGATGCTGATGTAAAATCACGGGTAAACAAATTTGACTCCTTTCTGGCTAAACAACAATATTTCCAGACGCACCAAACTTCGAGTCTTCAATTCCAATGTGAAATCCGTGCTGCTATATGGCTGTTCAACCTGGAAGGTGACTAAAGAGATTACTTTTGTTAATCAGTGTCTACGGCGCATCCTAAATATTCGTTGGCCGGAGATCATTTCGAACGAGGATCTCCTTACTATATAACTTGCCAGGAAAGGATAGGCACTTCCATCAAAAGACTTAAGTGGCAATGGATAGGTCACACCTTCCGAAGAGGGCCCAAAAACGTCGCAAAAAAGGCTCTAAACTGGAATCCACAGGACTCCGGAGCAAGACGCCGTGTTGGGCGGCCAAGGAACACATGGAGAAGATCGGTAACTAGCGAAGCGAAAACGCTAAATCTTACATGGTCGCAGCTAGCACCGTTTAAGAAGTGGTAGATGATCCAGGTGTTCTGCTGATGCCACTTGACTGTGATGTGAACGGGGAATGTGGGGAAAACTTTTCCTATAAGTGACCCTTCTCTCTTGGTTATATCTTAGTTGGGTTTCTGGTGACGTGAAACGGGGAGCGGCCAGACTTTCTTACTAGATCCTAGAAAATAACGGACAAATACCCTTGGGAATGGTTGGACTAAAAAAGGTTGAAAATGATAAGCCGACGCGCACAGGTGCCATCTTATTATGCTCCGCGTACCCGGATGTCGACGGGTATCGGCCAAACTAAACCCACTAAATATTCAAAAGAAATCCGACCTGAGGCGCCCGTGGCCGAACAAAATTAATGGAGGTCGCCTCCCTTATAAAATCAAATCTCATCGCCTGTGTAGGGGGGGGGGGTTGTTTACCGTTTTTACGACGTTCCGATTATATGGTGCAATCGAGCCGCGGAGGAATGCGGATATTATAAATTTTTAATTAATAAAACTGAATATATCTATAGAAGGCTTAAACAATTTTTGGTTTGCGTTATGTATCTTTGCTAAGGGCTTTTTTTTACCTATTTCTATTGTTGCTCTAGTCTGACTGAATCTGAAAAAAGGGCATTCAATGAACCCATTGAATGTCCCATTAGCACAAAGCCAAAAACATGTAGAAATCTTGACTTATCGTTCTATTATAAGCACCAACAGCGGTGCATGTCTGTAGTACGAGGGTAGCCTCCCCGCCTGATGGTGTCAGTATCGCAAGAGCAATTTACTATCGTGTAGTACATTCTTCTAGACGGCAACTGTCCAAAATTCAGCCGGATCAGACTCGTAGTTTTGCTTTGGCCACGTGTGAAAGCTGGAGTCTCCGCCGATTTTAGAAAAATGGAAAAAGAGCAATATCGGCCGCTGATTCGATTCTTGTTTTTGGAAGGGAAATCGCGCAGCGAAATCAAAAAGCGTTTGGATGGTGTGTACGGTGACTCTTCTCCTTCGATGGCGACCGTCAAAAATTGGTTAACCGAGTTTCAACGTGGTCGCTCGTCGGTTTTTGATTAGCCACGTCCAGGTGCCCCGAAAACGATTAGCACGCAGGATAACGTGACAAAAATCCACGATTTCGTATTGACAGACCGCCGATTGAAGGTGCGAGAGATAGCTGTGACAGTAGGCATTTTAAAAGATCGCGTGGGTCATATCCTGCATGAAATTTTGGGCATGAGAAAGCTGTCGGCGCGATGTGTGCCGCGTTTACTTACTCCGGACAACAAGCGCAACGGTGAGACCACTTCAAAGCAGTGTTTGACGCTGTTTAAGCGCAATCCGAAGGAGTCGACGAAACTTGGATACACTGGTACATACCAGAGACCAAGGAACAGTCGAAACAGTGGACTTCAGCCGGCGAACGTGCTCCGAAGAAGGCGAAGACTGCTCCATCTGCTGGAAAGGTGATGGCCAGCGTTTTCTGGGATTCACAAGGTGTGATCCACATCGGCTACCTGCAGAAGGGCAACACGGTCACAGGGCTGTCTATGTCGAATTATTGGGCCGATTCGACGCCGAATTGAAGAAAAAACGGCACCACTTGGCAAAGAAAAAAAATTCTCTTCCACAATGATAACGCACCGGATCACACCTCCGCCCGCCAACGCCAAACTGGTCGAATTGGGCTACGAACTGCTGCCCCATCCACCGTATTCTCCAGATTTCGCCCCGAGTGACTTCTTTTTGTTTCCAAACTTGGAAAAGTCACTCGCCGGGCAGAAATTTCAGTCGAATGAGGAGGTCATCGCCGCCACGGAGGCCCACTTTGCAGGCCTCACTCAAACGACTGTCAACTAAAAACTGCGCGTCCCAAATGGCCGAAACTTTGGTGAGTAAGTGTTAAAAGATGCACAACTACATTCACTAGCTTTTATTGACGAGTGGCGCCATCTTTGAGTTGAGGTCGGAAACTTTTCAGACCACCCTCGTATTATGGCATGGCAATTTACCAGCTCTATGGGAACTACGAGGAACTTTGTCTGTCTGTTCTCCCCAGCGGGAGAAATATCAAGTTATTCCATTTCGGAAATGTCATATTGGAATATTTGCATTGAGACTTGAAGGTCGAATGTTCGAGTCCCGACTGGGACGAATTTTTTTCTCTCAATTTCCTCACTTTTAACTATTTTTTCCCAAAGCTTTGTGGTTTCGTACAGATAGACACACTTAGGCCTGTTCGGTACCGAGATTTCAGTACCGGGTTACGTTTTTTTTTCAATACCCGGTACCACAAGCGGTTTCCATGACTCACGTTTTTTTTTCAGTACCGACGTTTTTTTTTACCATAAGCCGGTTTTTTGAGTACCGGGTTAAAAACCGACACAGGTTTTTTTTCAGTACCGACGGTTTTTTTTTAACCATTAGCCGTTTTTTTTTGAGTACCGGGTTAAAAATCGGTACCAAAAAACCTGAAAAAAAAAACGGCTCATGGTTGAAATGAATCGTTCTTTTTAACTCGGTACCAAAAAACCGACTCGTCGGTCGGTTTTTTTACTCGGTACCAAAAAAAAACGGGATATCGGTACTTTAGAATATCGGGTCCGGTACCAAGTGAACACCGGTTTTGTACCGGGATCCCGGTTTTTGGAACAGGCCTAGACACACTCATCAGGTCTTGTGTCTGTTGTCTATATGTGCACAAGACGACCACTTAAATTTTAGCGAGAGAATTCCATGAAGATTTGATTAACCAAGCGAGGGCGTTTATCACTATGAAGGTCGACCGTGCAGGTGTTGACCGGTGTTAAATGCTCACATTGCTTTGGGAAATTGCGTTGGTAGTTAGATATTGTTTCCTCCCGAATTTACAATTATTTTTGTGTTAAATCTGTTCCTAAATCGTAGGTTAGAATTTTAACTAATTGTGGAATGAAACGATAATTCAAGATTTATTCTGTGTAGCTTGGTTTTTACAGCATTGGTCGCTCAAGATTCTGGTCAGCATGTTGACCTTGGTTTAATACAGTGGGTCGTAGAATGGATATTTCAAAAACGTTTACAGAAACGTATTTTCAAAATTTAGTTAGAGAATATTACTTACCACTGAATTGATACCAAACTGGGTCATTTTCCAGTCTAACTGATATTTTACCTTTATTTTCAAGGATCCCCTTAGAAAGTTCTACATCCACCGTCTTATTTCTCTTATTACTATTATTATTTCTCACGTCACTATTAACCAATTAGAAAGGAAATGATTATATTACAAAGTCGATAAATGTAGAGATGTAACGACTAAAAGACTGACGCACATGTGATATGTCGACGGATTCACGATCGGGGGGCGCAAGATTATTACCGCCCAAAATGTCGGCTGACGTCCGGGGATATGTGAGGAGATGCGAAATTTGCCAGGCCGTTAAAGTGAAGCGTAATCATCAATTAGGGGGAATGGTGTCCAGAGTGGGCGAGGCTTCACAATATTGGAAAATGGCCTGTGTATATTTAGTAGCCTCGTTCCTCTCAAGGATTCAGTGGCGGATTGATTTTCTAAATTTCAACTCGTCTTCCCGGTTCGATCTGCCACTGCCGCCGATGTTACCCAATCGATTGTTGGAGGAACATGTGTTTTTAATGTTCATTGTCCCAAGTTGTATTGTTTGTGACAACGGCGCGTAACGTATGGCAGTCAGGCAAGATTCACTCCATTTAGGCAGTTCTGAGTCCTGAAATTTGGACTACATATCAACGAAAGCAAAACAAAGGCCATGATGCAATCGAAAACAAGGACGCCAGCAAATTCAAGCATCACAGTGGGGGACCTTAATATCGAGTATGTAGACAACTTCAACTATCTGGGTTGTAACTTATCAAAGGACGCCAACGAAACAATAAGACATATTTCTCGGTCCTCCCTATAATTAATTCGAAACTTGCGCACAGGAACACGAAGCTCCGCGTGTACAAAACGATCATCCGACCCGTGCTATGTTATGGCTGCGAAACATGGACCCTTACCCAAGCCTCCGAAATTTTGCTAGACCGATTCGAACGAAAGGTCCTTCGGCGAATTTTCGGGGCCGTTCGCGAGCGAGACCAATGGCGTATCCGATACAACCATGAGTTGTATCAATTGTACGATGAGCTGGAAGTATCGAAAATCGTGAAACTTCAACGTCTGCAATGGGCGGGGCATGTACAACGGATGGACGACAATCGCATGCCAAAGAAAGTTATGAACGCACAACGAATTGACGGAGCGAGGTTGCGTGGACGACCGAGAGCTCGCTGGGAGAACTCCGTAGGTGAAGACGCCCACCAGCTGCTGGGCTTCCGAAACTGGAGGACAAGGTCACGTAACCGTGACAATTGGAGGTCAACGATTCAGGCGGCCAAGGCCCGACGTCGGGCTATCGTGCCACATTGATGATGATGAGTCCTGAAATAAGGAAATAATACCAGACGATTGCACTCGATGTACCCTTTCTGGCAATATGTACACCTATACCTAACTTGGTATTAAAATAAGTAAAATGGATCACACCCAGATAGGAAGAAGATGATCCTCTCTCCGGATATTTCAATTCTCACCCTGGCCAACGAAGCGGGTGTAACTTGAGATGGTTGGCGACCCTATAGGAATTTGGTAGCTCTATCTCAACAAGACATACATTAGCCTCAGCGCCGCCATTACAAAACACTAAATAGGCTAGGTGCCCTGCATTTTAAGGAAAGAAACATACTTAATTTTCAAAAAAAAAACTATAGGACTAATCAAACTTTTTTCGAAATTCCAAAAAATACTTTATAATACACTTGTAAATGCCTTTAACCTTCTACAATCGGCCAGTTCCCGGCTATAAACTATACATCATGTAAAACAAAATTTTAATGTCTGTACTTTCGAACCAGTCTTCTAGCGGAATAGCTAGAAGCAATATACCACAAGCATGTTCAATTATACACTCTCTCTAAAACAAGACCGGGTCCGGGACCTAATTACCTTTTTCGAAAACCAAAAATTCCAACCAAAAAGCAACCAACACGATAACAAAACTTCAAAGATCGTAGAACATACGCGCGCGCATATTTAGTGACGCATATCGTATATAGAGGAATAGAACTCGGATTCAAACAGTGGCTGTTGACGCGCATGTAATGTTCAAAGTCGTTAAGACAATCATTTTCAGTTGATTCTATTGTCGACGTGATAAGGCGAATGATAACAGCACAAAAGTTGACTTGCGCCTGGGCCTGCCCATAGGCTGCGCTCTTATGAGAAGTTGATTTTGTTGTAATATGTTTAGGGTCTGGGACTTATTGAAAATTTTACAACACTAGCGCATGCCGTGTGGTGATCTGCTGATATGTTGTCGGTCGAGGCCATTATAACTTTGCGTGCTGGGTATAATTGGTTTTTGTTCGCATACACTTAAGGTTTTCCTTGTTCTTTTGCCACAAAATTGAATGGAGATTATGAAGGGTGTGTTATTACGAAATTGTGGGATTTTGTAGATTTTAAGTGCTTTGACTCAGTGATTAGACACATTAGACCAACGAGTCGCAGTTTGTGTTTGTATTGGAGTCGTCAACATGGATATGATTACATTATATTGCGCAAAACTTGAGCGAACTAGCAGCCAATTTTTCGCTAAATCAATCTCGAGGAGTGTTTCTATCTTTGGTGAAAACTTAAGCGCAGACAAGTATGCCTAACTGAGGTTAACTACAGGGTGTCCTACAAGTCAACATCAAGCAGAAAGTATATTATAGCCATTGAGTATAAGTATGGAGGCGCAATGCCCATATGTTCCCATGGTAGCTTGGCGATAGAATTCCTATACAACTGCAAACACACTGCGTATCGCAACACCCGCACGATCCACAATCCTAAATAAGCATGTTTACATTTGAGAAGACATAGACAATATGTCAAATGCTCGTTTAAAACCGGTCTGGTCCAATCAGAATCTTTACGTTTTAGACAACAATATTTCAAACGTCCATACAAAATCCAGTTTAGCAACTTTATCGCTGCATTTCTCTTCACGTTTGAAAACAACACTTTTGGATTTTGATAGAAAAGGGACCTTCTTTGTGGAACCGAGAAATCTAGATCATTGTTTTATTTAAGTTCAAATAACAGTCCTGTAAAAAAAAATGTACCAGGTCTTTGCGGCAAGTGATTTTATAAGTTAGAGCATTTTGTCTACATTCCATACTAGGCGTGTTTTTTTGTGCTCCAGTGTAGGTTCTTCTTCTTCTTTTAGCGGTGCAGAAAGGTGTGAAACCTCTGTGCATCCATGTGGGTACGATTTATGGTTCGTCAATGTTTGTGTCCGTGAGGTTTAAGGACAAAAACATAGCTGCTGCGATAGGGTTTTCCCACAGCGATATAGGGGTAAGATCAGTGGGCGCAGCGGGGCATTGAAACAAATGGCCCACATCGCAGTTTGGACAGATGTTTTGGATGTCCGGGTTTATGCGAGAAAGGTACGAATTAAGGCGTGAACAAAAGCCCGACCGAAGTTGAGCTAGTGTTACTCTAGTGGCTCTCGGGAGCCTAATCTCCTCAGGCGAAAAATGGTGGGCGCTCTGAGAGGAATCTATTCGCACCTAAGCTCGCAATAGACCGACTCACTTCTTCAGTATGTATCGCTGCGATGGCGGCTCGGTATGTAACTTCATCGTAAGGGTCCCGTTTGTATCCCTGAACCTCTCTCTCAAGGGTCGTAAACCACGCCTGACATGTCGTGGAGGAGGAATTCGGTCCATGAGATGATTATTGGGATGATCCTCACGATAGCAACCAACAAGATACTGTTTTGAGAGTAGGAGATTGTGGTCACGTATTGGCATCAATTTTGTCTCCTGATGTAAATGATCCTGGGCAGACATCAGAAGGCAACCTGTCGCGATGCGTAGAGCGGCATTTTGGCAGACCTGAACTTTGGACCAGTTTGAGTCACATAAACTATGTGTCCAAACTGGGGCTGCATAATCAGCGGCCGCTCGACCAGTGGCGGAACAACTTCACTTGGGGCCCTCCCGCCAACTTCTTGAGTGGGCCCCCCTACACTGAGAAAAAAGCAGAGTGAAATCAATCGAAAACACTCTCGAAGGTCGTTCCACACTTTTCAGCAGGGCCGGATTTACCATCTAGTCGAATCGCCGCCCTCCGTCTCTAGTTATGGCAGTCGCATTCACATAGATGGCTTAATGGGGGTGTATGTGATGTGAAAATCGTTTGATGGATTTTATGCGAAAATGCAATTCTCTGGTGTTCTTAATTGGCGATTCATGCCACAATTTTAGGTGTAAGCCGTGACACTGACATTGCGTTATTACTATTGTATTACACAGATAAGCTTCGTAGTGATCCTGGTCCTGCAGCCACAATTTAAAAGTGGGCTCATGCCTAGGGTGGTGAATTTTATGGGCGACATTTTAACAGAAACGCCTCGTATTCAGAGGTTTTAATTAAAACTTTAGTGCTCAGATATTATTCCGATTTTAGATGTATTATCCTAGTTTGATCATTTTTCACCCAGACATATTTGCCAAATTTTCGCTTCGTGATGAGAGAGAATATTAGCAGAACACCGAGACTCAGTGTTTGCAGTAGAGAGCACGTTCTCAACTTAGCGGAACTTTCATACGATTTTCAACTATGTAGCCATGAAGCAAAGTAAATGGCGGGAAAATAAATTTGAAAAATTATGATTAATTGTATTGTTACAATAAAAATAGGACACCTTCATATTTTTTATGATTGATAATTTCCCACCATTTTAGTCGCTCTACAACTCGCATCCACTTATTTGTGAGAGAATGTACTCAATAGCTATTTGTAAAGCTTAAGCTTGTAGAGTGCGGAACATTTTGAAAACCCTACTAGCAATATTCTACAAAATCGAAGAAAATCTATGAATTTGACAGAACGAAGAATCCAAAAAATGGATTCGGACGCTTCGTGTCTGGGCGGTCTAAGTTTTACTTGCTACACAATTGAAAAAAGTGACACATTATTAATTCAACTCTATTCCTTATTTAGCTTAATTTAAATCCTTCAATTTGAACATTTGTATTTAATATTAAATTCAATAAATTCAAATAAATTTAATCTTGGCAAGACTCCATTCAAACCAAATATGGCCTCTGCACCACAGCCTTAATACCGCAGGCTAGATAAAATATTTTAGTCTTCAACGACAGGCCGTACTAACTAGTTTGAACTAAGTTTAGTACCACTTTCAAACTATTTTGCTCGTGTTTGACAGTTCATAACAAAGTGGACTGGAATTTAGTCCGAAAGTTTGAAAAGGTACTATCACCAAAAATGTTTTAAGATAGTTTATTTGCAGAGAGACCTACAGAATCTTTTTGCCCATATGATACTTGGCAAGGAAAAGGGTGGTTTGGATTACAAACCGCGGCTACAGTTACAGCGCAGCCATGCCAGGAGCAAATTGTGTTTTTGGTGAAATTGTCTCATGAACTTTAGTACCTACCCTTATATTAACTTTAAGTTGTTTGGGAGGTAGTAAAGAACCCTAATCCGACCAAAATTAATATAATTTAAATTAAGGTGATGCGAGGAGGTCATCATCATCATCAAAGATTTTAGGAGAATATTAAAGTTGCTTATCTAAGGGCCCTCGTGAAAGAGGAACACTGAATTCATCATTTTGTTTTGACTTCGAAAAGTGTATTTCTCTTCTTGGTTACAAAAAATATTTACGTCGGAGTGCTGTTTTTCGCAGTCGTACTGTTTTTATGGTTCAAGAAATCTGTCATGTGGCTTTTGGGCCCCTAAATCTCGTGGGCCCCCCCCGCCACGCGGGCCCTGCGGGCCCTTATGCGCCGCCCCTGCGCTCGACCCACCGCTTTATAAGTAGCTAGCATGGTTTCTTTATCTTTGCCCCAGGTGCTACCAGCTGGAGCTTTTGGGATTTCATTCCTACTTCGCATTTTTTCACAAACTGAAGCTGCATGATTCGCAGACGTCATCATGTTCTCTAGGTGAATCCCGAGAATTTTGGGGTTTTTAACAGTAGGAACAAAATTGTTGCCAATACGTATATCAATCTCCCATCTGATGTCCTCCCACCAAGTGGTTAGAAAAGTCGCAGAAGATTTGGACGCAGAGATAGTGAGGTTTCGGCTTTGGAAAAATGTTTGTAATCGTCCTAGATAGCGATTAATTTGGAGGCGCATTTCATCCTTATCATTCCCTGTAGCGAGTACGGTACAATCGTCAGCATAGGAAATCACCTCGATTCCTTCAGGTGGTGTGGGAAGGCCGGACATGTAGATGTTAAACAGAGTGGGGGAGAGTACCCCTCCCTGTGGAACACCTAATCTGATTTTCCTAAGCTTAGAACGTTTGCCTCGAAACTCGGTGAAGGAGTGCCGACCAGCTAGATAATTGGCAATCCAACGAATCTCTTGTGCAGGAAGATGCATATTCAACAAATTTGCTAAGAGCATTGAATGATTGACCTTATCAAAAGCATTTGATAGGTCAATTGCCAATTGGTTCTGTGACAAGGACGGTGTTGATTTAGCCCATCACGAATGCGTGTAGTGATCGCATCTAGGGCAGTGGTGGTACTATGCATTTTCCTGAAGCCATGCTGGTGAGGTTCTAGCTTCGCATGTGCAACAAGAGTGGGGTGAATAAGGGCCTCCAGCGTCTTTGCGACAGGAGAAAGTATCGTAATGGGGCGGTAGGATTCCCCGAGGTTTGCGCTCTTCCCTGGCTTGAGACAGGGAACAATTCCCGGTGTAGGTTAGCTTAGTGTAACTGAGTACATGGGATTACAATAAGTTTGGTGTAAAAATGCTGCAAGTTTGGGTAAATAAAGTACAACAAAACGATTCGAGCTGTTTACATCGAAAGCACCAATAATGAACTAAGTAAGCTGAAGTTTCAACGTTATGATAAACCAATAACCAGTAAATTGACACCTACACAAAGAGCAAATGATCGTGGCGGTCAGTTTATCGCAGCATTAAACCTTCAACCAGTGGCATATAATCAATGGGCGTGGTATTAGCTAATGCTGGACAGAACTTAATCGAGATAGAGCGCCCCTAGTTGCCACATATGTAACAATTCTTCCTGGTTAGGAAGGGGAACATTATTTGTTTTTTAGCTTGATGGATCTCTCAATACTGGATTTTCGTTGAAGGTCTGCCTCTTTTATTTTCCTCAATGTTTTGAAAATCGCAAAATGTACCCTCCAATTCAGTGCGAAAATCTCTTGCTTTGCATTACACCGAATCAAGTGGACTCAACGCAAGATGTAGACAATTGGCTACCATGGCCGTAGCCAGGATTTCAGTCAGGGGGAGGCAAGCCCGACGTTTTTTCAACATCATGATTTTCTTACAAGTTGAAATTGTCGGTCACGAAAACATTGTTTAGGCAAATTTTAGAATAGTCTAACTGGTGTAGTGGTTACTGCGCACACCTTCGGTGCAAAGAAGCATGGGTTCGAGACTCACCGTGAACGAATTTAGTTTATGGTGTTTTTCGAACTCACGACCCATGTGATGGACTATGATCTCCATGATAAATAACATTGATGAGCGTGCTGTTGATCTCAACACCTTTACAAAAAGGCAGCTAAGATCTTGGAAATTGGATGTCACTTACACATCTGTGACCTTGGTTCAAAGATGGACTGTCACGCCTATTATTTTTTGTTTTTGATTTTAGAGCCAAATTTTAACAAAGGACAGTCGAGATTGATTTTCTACATCATATAACGAAAAATTGGGATACCAACATAATCCCGAAAAACAAAATCGCGCCCGTTTATAATCCCGCTTTTTACAAGAAAGTCTGTTTTACGTTATCCCGACATTACTAAATCCCGCCCACTAAAAACCCCGCCGTTTTAAAAGCCCGCTAGTGAATAGTGAAATAATCCCGTCATAATGTGTGTGATTCCCAGCAATTGATGCAATACTTTTTTTGACATAACTCCTTTCGAATACTTCGATTAAGATGGTAATTGAGCCCGTACAGAACAAGACTCCCACACAGGGAGTACTTTGGTGTCGATTATTGAAAGACCAGAGCAGCTAATATTCAAATTAAGTCACCTGATCCGTGGATATCCGAGAAATGAGTATCCACATGCAAGGAGACCCATTATTTTAACGGAAAAAACGGTGGAGCTTTTTAATATCGTCGATAAGTATTCTTTCATAAATCGCGCGCGTGATTTATGAAATACTTATCTTCTCTGACGGGATTTTGAAAAACGGGATATTGAAGAGCGACATTTTAAATTAGCGGGTTTTTGAAATGGCTGGATTAGACAGTATTTAAAGTTACCGGGTTTTTTTTAACTGGTGGGATAATGCCGGTATTTTGAAAAACGGGAATATGATGGGCGAGATATCGTACCCAACCCCGAAAAATGACCCTGAATGCACGTGTTTAGGAATTTACTCGGGATTCTGATTACATTCAACTGGCCTCCAATTTCTGCGTTTTAGACTATAATTCGTCTATATTCCGTGCTATTTTTGTCTCTCGGACTGCATATTCCACTTGCGAGATCTAAATTTAATTGATGGTATGGTTTAACTACAAAATGAATCTTGATTAAATAACTTGAAAGACACGGAAGTGTGAGATTCCTTTTCAAGGGCAAAGCTGTATACCATTCCTCACTAAAATCCCTTTCAGATGGAATGTTGATAAATTCCACTACCTTCCCGGAGCGACTTCATGTGACGGTTAAAATTGTATTCTGCTGCTCAGAAGCCATGTAATGAAACGCTTGAAAATATGAGATCCTGGCAAAAGAAAAAAGAGTCTCCTTAAAGGTACGTTGTGCTCGACACGACTGCATCGGCTCTAGCGACAGCGACTCGCTCATTTCATATAAAAACTCATTTTTCTCTCATTCTAAAAACGAGTTTTTATATGAAATGAGCGAGTCGCTGTCGCTAGAGCCGATGCAGTCGTGTCGAGCACAACGTACCTTAAGGTACGTGTTCGTAGAGACGACTCACGTGAGGATCGCTCAGCGATCGTAGTTTTTCATCCAATTCCGAGCCGTATTTGAATATTTTTTGAATGGTAGTATGTACTTTCCTTGTGTCGACTATGACCCAAAGGAACATGTCTGTATAGAAAATATCAGCATATAGTGCTCAGAACCGGTGGTTTAACAGCGATCGCTGAGCGATCATCACATGAGTCGTCTCTACGAACACAAACCTTTAAAGGGAAAGATTTCTGAGCTACTTATGTTATCGATTCATTGATACTCACACGTAGGTATCCCTGTTCTGGATATCAAAGGCCTGAAAAACACACATATTTTTTTTTACACGAGTGAATCGTATGTATTAGGACGCAGCCCCCGTACCCCCGTCGGTTACGAGTGGCCACTTGCTGCTGCCCATTTTTCCGTGCTGAAAACTATGACGGTCATGCATTCCGCGGCAGTGTATGGAGCGGCAAAGAAGACATCTGGTTAGTTTTCTAGGGTACAGTCTCAGCAGCAGAAAATTTTACATAGTGCCTGGAATCAAACTCGCCCCTCCTTGACCCCCCCCTGGTTACGCCCAGGTTGGCTACATTATTAAACCGCGACATTTGTCTAGCGAAACCATAAAATTTTAACGACTATGGAGAAGATTTCAAAAGCTCGCCCGTTTTCCATTCTAAAATGATTTTTTCCACTTTGATCTCTTCAAAACCAATATGACAGCCAAGAGCACAAATCTATTGACACTAGCCATAATTGAAATGTACGTCCTGACTGAATACTGCATTTAAGGGTTAAGTATGTTTATGAGTAAATTAATTCCCTACACATTAGATGCTTGCTTTATCTCTCTGTGGGGATTAAGATCGATTCACACATCATACATAGTATCATGCGATCGTTGTATCCTAAATGCATCAAACGAACACAGCACAATTTGCATCAAATCCACCGTTAATTAAAGAAAAATCTCAGTTGATTTAGACACTTTAGGCCCCCGAACGAGTTTCTGCTTTATGACAAAACATGAATTTTTTTTTTAATCGGGGAAGAGTCTCTGAGTTATTAATTTAATTACTATTTAGTGATTCTCTATAATGGGGGATTCTAGAGAAATGTTCATGTCTCGTATGTTGCGATTCAGTCTGTGATCTCCTTGGAAAAATGCTTTGTTAGTTTACGCCCTGTGGCATGGGTCAAGAATAATGCCTCCGCTTCCTCCGGCGTGTCGTAGAAGGCGACTAATGGGGCAGGGGAGAATAAAACTCTCCTGGGTTTCGTACAAATCACCACAATTGCGCGCGACGTTGTTTGTGCTAAATTGTGTGGATATGTACGAAGCTTAATATAAATTGAACCCTTTGGTGTTGGGGTTAGAATTATGCCCCAGCGTTCCCGGCTTGTCGCAGAAGGCGACTTGAGGGATAGGGTGTGTAGGCTTGTAACTTGCATACCTGAAACTAAACTACACTCGAAACATTGAACGAGCCTCGGATACCACGGACTGATTTACCGGCAACGACCTTTGGCTACAAACAACGGACTACGATTGGTTTTTGGAACGTTCGAACGATGTGGGGCGAGTGCAGTAGTACAAGACTCACGGAAGTCGAACGGGAAATGACCGCATATAGAATTTCGATATTAGGACTGAGCGAAACAAGATGGACCGGATCGGGAACGACCTTATCACCTAGCTCCCAAACTGTGCTGCTTTACTCTGGTAGTGAACTTGAAGCCTCACCCAGAATGGCTGGAGTCGGCATCCTTTTGAACAAGGAAGCTCGCCAATCTCTCATTGGAGGCCTATTTCCGACCGAATAATAACTGTCAGATTCAAGTCCAGAGTAAGAAACATTACTATTATTCAGCGCTACGCCCCGACTGAGTCAGCCGACCAGCATGCTAAGGACGCCTTTTACCACCTGTTTGGCGACACCTTTGACAAGGCTCCCAGAGGTGACATAAAAATTATTATGGGGGATATCACTGCTAAAATTGGGTCTGACAATGTTGGATTGGAACATCTAATGGGCAATCACGGTCTGGGTGTCAGGAACGACAATGGTGAGTTGTTCGTAGAGTTCTGTAACTCTCGTCAGCTTGTCATTGGTGGCACCCTGTTCAAACACAAACCTTGCCATTTAGCAACATGGATATCTCCAGATGGCCGAACAGAGAACCAGATTGACCATATAGCCATCTTCAAAACATGGAGGAATTGTCTCATGGACGTCAGGGTTAAGCGTGGTGCTGATGTAGGCAGCGATCACCAACTTGTCATCGCAAAAATTCGCTTGCGAACCGCTGCTGTTTGTCGCACACAAAACGAACGTGAACGAGTATTGCCGCGATTCAATGTGCAAAAGCTTAAAGAACCATCAACAACACGCGCAGTTTCTAGCGCATTGCGCGAGGAAGCTAATGCACAAACGCCAGATGCTTCTTCTATTGATGATAGATGGAACATTGTGAAGGAAGCTTTTCTATCGTGTGGCGAAACATTTGTGGGCAGACTACAGCGAGGTAGGAGATCATTTATCAGTGATGATACATGGTCTCTGATAACTACATGGAAGAGGATTAAAGAGCAAATAAACTCGGCTACTGACAATTCAGTCAAGGAACAACTGAGGACCGAGTACAGTTCTCTACAAAAAAGAGTGCAGAGGAGCGTTAGACGTGATAAACGCAACAACATCAACGCGTTAGCTTTGGAGGCAGAAGATGCAGCTTACCGTGGTGACAGTGGAACCCTTTACAAGCTCATAAAGCCACTGACTGGCAAATCTTTTACCAATGAGCATCCTGTGAAAGATAAAGACGGGTCTCTGCTAGTCACAGATGAACAACAACTGCGCCGATGGAGAGAGCATTTCATGGAGGTTCTTAACAACAACTTTAACCCTTCAAGCCCATCTCCACCGGAGACAGTAAGTCTTCCGCAAATGGCCAGAATTAACACCGGCGTACCATCCAAGCTGGAAATAATTAAGGCCCTTCAATCATTGGAAGCAGGTAAGGCCCCGGGGGCAGACGGTATCCCGATGGAATTTTTTAAAGCGGACATCAACGCTACAGCGGATATTCTTCTTCCCCTCATCCAAGAGTGTTGGACAACCGGAACCCTCCCTCACGAATGGAAGAAGGGCGTCATTATTAAAATCCCAAAAAAAGGAAGTCTCAAGGATTGCAATAATTGGCGTGGAATCTGTCTCCTCCCTGCAGTCTCTAAACTGATGGCCAAAATAATCTGGGACCGGATCAAGAAAACGATCGACCGCACTTTAAACAATGAACAAGCTGGTTTTCGTGAGGGTTTTTCATGTAGCGATCATATCAACACCCTCTGAATTATTATTGAACAATTCGCTGAATGGAGATCCCCGTTTCATCTATTGTTCATTGACTTCGAGAAGGCGTTTGACAGCGTCGACCGGGCTTATATCTGGACAGCCTTACGTAGGAGAGGCATACCAGAGAAACTGATTGCCATCATAAAGGAGTCCTATAACGGAGCCCAATGTCACGTCTTGCACAAGGGCGAATTGTCTAGTCCTTTTGAGGTGAACAATGGAGTTAGACAAGGTTGTATTTTATCACCAATACTGTTCCTTATTACCATCAACGACGTTAGGATAGGCACGCTCTAGGCGACCATAAAAGTAAGGGTATCAGGTGGAAATTATTTGATCACCTTCAGCACCTGGACTATGCCGACGACATTTGCCTTCTTTCAAACACCGCAGATAATCTGTCTCAAATGACAGATGCTTTGCATCGTAAAAGTCGAAGTGCTGCTTTAAGAATTAATGCCGCTAAGACGAAATACCTGAGCTTGACATCAGAAAGGCAAAGAAACATTTCTATCTCCGGACAGCAGATGGGAAAAAGTCGAGAACTTTACTTACCTTGGGAGCGTAGTGACAGCGGATGGTGGGGCTGATGTCGATGTAGAGTCGCGCATAAATAAAGCCCGAGCAGTATTTTTCAGTTTGACTCCTCTCTGGCAAAACAAAAACATCTCCAGAAATACCAAACTCCGGATCTTCGAAAGCAATGTAAAATCCGTGCTTTTATATGGGTGTTCCACTTGGAAGGTGACCAGTGATATTACAACCAAACTACAAACTTTCGTGAATCAGTGCCTTCGACGCATCCTACAAATTCGCTGGCCTGAGGTAATCTCTAACGACGAACTCCTTCAAATTACTGGCCAAAATAGGATAGGCATCGACATCAAAAGGCGGAAGTAGCAGTGGATAGGTCACACACTTCGAAAAGAGCCAAAACACATTGCAAGACAGGCTCTAGATTGGAATCCTCAGGGAACCGATGCAAGGCGTCCTGTGGGGAGAACCAAAAATACGTGGAGAAGATCTGTTGAGGCAGAGGGAAAATCTATAGGCAAATCGTGGGACCAGCTAAAGGCGATGGCTGCTAATAGACAGAGGTGGAAAAGAGGCGTAGTCAATGTCCTATGCCCCACTAGGGGTTAAAAGGAACCAGAGAGAGAGAGAGAGTTAAAAAAAAACAACTTGGTTATTAAATTTGTTTTAGGGCAGTTGACATATTTTTCATATCTTGAACTTTTCATTTCATCATACATATATAATTTATCTAAATTTTATGAATCCATCAAATTATCTTGATTCACGAAAATACAATACTCTTCAAATTGCGGAGCTCATTAAAAAAAAAAAATCCACAGAAATGAACCGCAACTGGTTTTTAATTTGATATCCAAATTTCTCAAAAACTACTAGTTAAGAAGTCAGATAAGTCACAGTACATGCAACATGTAAGTTGGTGGGAATATTGTGCTGAATCATGCGCTTGCATACGTGTTAATCAAACAATATTGTACATGTAGTACATACTTCAATCTACATGAAAACTATCAAAGTCCGTGGGCCATTGGTTGGGAATTCCGCATACAAAAACAACTCTTAAACTTGGCCTCTGTCGAATGACAAGTCAGTCGCCGCCGAGTGTTGATAACTCGGTTGTTACATCAAAGCTTTTGACCCACTTCTTTACTGTCCAAAAAAAGATCTGCAAATCTCCCGTATACATGCGTGTTTCTCGACACTATATTGTACTCTTGATCACGTTGAAGTATGTGAAAGCTTCTTGTATCTTTCTATCTGCGGTCGGTTGATTTGATTTGATCCGCTTGAGACGCATGTCTTCTATATGAAGGGAGCCGCTAATTAACAACTGGAAACCTTTACTTGTCTCCATAACATTTCTTATGTAGCACTTTAGTATGACTTGTCTGTATTACCAAGTTTTTCCAAGTAACACAATCAAATCTGATAGTAGTGGTATGGAATTATACTCTGAACTCGCTGCTTAGCTTGTATATTGCAAACAGCCACTTGAAAAGAAATTTCGAAATGAAAACGAAAGAAATATGGAAGAACACACACACACACACGGCACGACATACAAGATCGCGGTGAGTGAAAAGAAATTGTTGGAGCTCTGGAGTGGAGCAGTCATAGTAGAGTATCTCCGCAAGAAGATTGCTTTATGCGCACACTCACGTGCTCCCAACTCCCCACAACATATCACGAATGCTTCGCAATGTTGAGTGCTAGTACTGATGGTTGTTTTTGTTGTTGTCATTGCCATTAGCGTATAGCGGGGAGAGAATTTCGTTAACTGTATAGTCACGCTATTGGCCGATCCATTCACGAAAACACTCTATTGGGAGTCGCGTCGCGATCGTTGTCGTAGCTTTGCCCCCCGGTTCGCGAGACTCTTTGGTCGTATTGTGCGATTGCCGTGTGGTGTGTCCTAAATAAAAATATTCACTTTGCGTACTGCGACTGTATTGCTATACTTCTACCCAACTTTTAATATATGGCCCCCGCACATAGCACAGCTCTCCATATGCCCGTGTCATTGTTGTTTTTTTCTTCTTTGCATACGCCGAAAAAAAGTTACTTAATTATTGTATCGCGGTGAAATTTTTGTTCTGCTTCGACGACTCCGCCGCGTTTGGAGAGTTCCCAATCGCGATCGCGAGATATTTCGGCAATTTGGCCAAGTGACGACGGTGAGGAAAGTAACAGTAAAAATTCAGTCTGTGCAGACATACATTAGATTCCGTTATATTAGCCATGTAAGAAAAGATCTTAAAATATTCAACAAGTGTTTTGTTGGGTGAATAGAAAAGATACAAGTTAACGTATGTTTCGTGTTTCATTCTAGATGGTGATCTGCTGAAAGAAACAGCTGACGAGACGACGAGCGCGACTTCGGATCAGCCACCAATTGACTGTTGCAGCAGTCCACTTTCTCCGGCGAAATCGAAATGTTCACGCAGAGCCCTCGAATAGCGAGATCATTGGTATCACGTCCGCGACCACGTCCACGACATCTCATTTGATTTTCATTCAAATCACACGAAACTGACATCCCCCTTCGAATTGTACTTACATTGAACGAAAATGTAAAAGGTCAGGACGAGAGGAAAGTTTTGTGAATTTCGTAAAAATCGTCGCTTGTTTTTAAGTGAACGCCGCGCGATCTCATTCGTCCCCATCTCTTGTATCCGAGTGAACGCTGTGTAAAGTGAAAGGGATTTCTCCCCGAGACCGTATCGTGTGGAAAAGAAAGCCGCGAGGAGAAGCCAGAGTATCAGATAATTGAAACCGTTTTGCCTTCACCATTTATAATCGTTGCCTGTTATCATTTGTAACTCCTTTTTACCCCAATTTGTGAGAAATAATCCAAAGTTGTTGTTGAATTCGCCAAAACCCATAATCGCGTCTTATTCGCAGTGCTGTGATGTAAGTTTACACAATACAATTTGCATATTGTTTAATGAAATTTTTAAATTGTTACAAGTGTTTTGTGTCTCTTATTAATTAGTGCAATCGATCTGAATTATGATCGATTTGTTGTTCGTTCACAAGTGTGCCTAGAGAAATGTCCCTTTTCGTGTCCTTCTTCCGTCAATCATAGCAAATATTTATAATACCCTTAGCAAAATTTCCAAGAAATGAGTGAACAAACTTTTCATACCACCACCACCACCACGAAAACTTCATCCGCGACACACACGAATCGCGACCCAAAAATGGTTGGTGCCCCCAAAGAATCAAAACATGAAAGTGGCTACTACGAGGACGCTTCATTTGTGGCCGATCATCGTTTCAGTAGTTCCGGTTCGAATAATTATCGCCAGCACGCCACCGCTCACCACGAAATGCAACAAGAGTTGAAAAATCATCATCGTCGTCGTGACGATCCGACAGCAACAAGTGATATGGACTCGCATCCGAGTGCAAAACGTCCTCGCTTGCAGGACACGGCTCAGAACTTAGAATCGCGGGGACAGCATCGTAATGCTCGCGACGAGCGATCCAATAAGCGAAAACAACACACGCAACAACACCAACAACAACGCTCGACTTATGCAATTCAATCTGCCGCGCCATTGCAGGATGCAGCGAAAAAGAAAGGAGGAGCTCCTTGCAATACGACCGTTAGCGGGAGTAAGCATAATTACGCGACAAAGGAATGTGTTGTGGAGCACGGACATGTTTCTTCGGATTCGGATGTTGTGGAAGTGACCAATGGTCGTCACAGCACGAGGAGTTCATGCAATGTGACGAATAATAATCTTCCAGCGGGTATGGTTGATACGCAGGCAGCTGACGATGATGAAGGCGAGGATGCAGATAGGCAACGGGATAGTGCCAGCGATGGATCCGATACGACGACGACGCAAAAACAAAAGGAGGATCGAAGTGATTCGGTGGTAGTTACCGGCGTGTATAATTCAGCTGATTTGGAGATGGAGGAAGTTTCGAAAATTAGAACTAAAGGTAAGTGATAAGCTTTGTTAAAACCTTAAAAACAACTACGGTCTTAGATTTTCATCACCATTTTTTTTTTATAATAAATTATAAAGGTAGGTGGCATTCTTACCCTAATAAAAAATTGAATAGTCCAAACTGCCTGAAAAGAACTTGACGTCTAGAGCCATTCAGAGCATTTTAGGAAGAAAGTCAGCTTCTTTAATGCAATTTCATAATCGCATGTTTAGATAAAGCTAATCGAATGAATATTTGCAGAGATATTCCTTATATATTGTCCAAAGAATCCTCATCAACATTAAAACATATGGGAGGGGGGGGGGGGGGGGCTACACACGCACAAACTAAAATTTCACGAATTTACTGCTATCTATTTTTTGTTGCTGCAACAACAATGCATTGGTCTCGGCGATGACACGGTTCAAGATAGAGCTGCCTGTAGAAATAGCCTGAGACATTACCGGCAGAACGGGCGATGTGCCTACACCGCAGGCCGAGCGACGCGACGCCAGGGAGCGGTATAAAGAAGAAGAAGACTGTTATTTACTCTTTCGTAGCAAAAATCAAGATGCTTAGTATTTAACGTATATATGTGCTCATACGGATCAAACTCTGTGCAAAGTTTCATATTCGTTCCTATAGTGGTTTAGAAAAACCGAGGGGGGTAACGTAAACTCAACTTTTATGACCCATAACTCGGTTACAATTAATCGAAACCGGAAAAAAATAACTGATGTGAAATGTACTCGTCATGCCCATTGATTTAAGTACTCACACATCAATATCTCTGATAAAAATAAAAAAGTCGACTTTTCGTCCCTTCGGGGACAACCTGTTATTTTTGTCCTACCAAGTGCTAAGGTATTCGTCTCACAGACTGTAACCATTCTACACATTCCTAGCGAGCGGACACAATTTATTCTATAAGGATTTTCGAAAAAAAAAAAAATCTAAAAACCCTGAAAACGTTTACCCTTTTAAACCAATCTTAATCAAACTTCACCCAAGTGTGTTCTTAGTAAATCCTCATGACCACGTCTGTTCCGCCAAACACGTAGGGTCTTTTGGGACCCCAGAGGATATTTTTTACATATTACTTTTGAAGGGTTATTCCAGCCCATCCAGGTCAACTAGTAAGAGATCCTGGCATGGCTGTGCTATTTGCTGTAACTGTAATCCGACCACCTTTTTCCTTGCCAAGTACCATATGGGCAAAAAGATTCTCTAGGTCCCTCTGCAAAAAAAACTCTCTTAAAACATTTTTGGTGATAGTATCCTTTCTAAACTTTCAGACTAAATTCCAATCCACTTTGTCATGAATTGTCAAACAAGAACAAAATTGTTTGAGAGTGGTATTAAACTTAATTCAAACTAGTTAGTACGACCTGTATATGTCGTTGAAGACTAAAATATTTTATTTTGCTTGCGGTATATACATGGAACATGGTCGTTAGGAATGTTGTGCAGGGGCCACATTTGGTTTGAAAGGAGTCTTGCCAAAATTGCTGTATTGAATTTAATATTAAGTACAAACATTCTTAAAATTAAAGGATTTAAATTAGAACACACTTAAATTTAAAGCTGAAACAAGTAATAGAGTTGAATTAATAACGTAACGTGTAGCTTTTTTCAATTGTCTAGCTAGTAAAAAACTAGCGAAGCGTCCGAATCCAATTTTTGTATTTTTCGTTCTGTCAAATTCATACATTTTCTTCGGGTAGATAGGGGTAGATAGCGAGCTCGTCTTCAAATCATAGGTTCGCGGGATCCAATATCATTGTAGGCGCAAGTAATTTACTATGCTTAAATATCACCAACACCTATAGATGTCAATGCTGCTCTGCATGAGCATTTTTATTTTAAAATAAAAAAAAGGTTGATGAAATCATTAATTTAATAAACTTTACAACAAGAACGTTATTCTCAATATAAGAATGCAAAGAGTCATAGTAACTCTTAGCAATGTTATTCAGTGTAGGGGGAGGGGGGGGGGCATTCAAGAAGCTGGTGGGAGCGCCCCGAATGAAGTTGTTCCGCTACTGTCTAAGCCACATAAACTCTGCTCAGAAATATGCTTGTAATAAATCCCAAATGTTTTCAGAAAAAAAGTGTTGATAATCAAAAGTAAAAATTTACGGGAACGGGCACGTGGGGTCCCATGATTACCAAGGCCTCAATTGTCCTGAATATCCAGGAAACGAAACTCGAAGCCATACTCTATGGCGAGGCATTTTTATCTCGACTGTCTCGATACGAGGGTAATTTAAAAAGTTTCCGGCCTTTTAAAGAAAAACACATTAATTCAAACAAAATTTTATTTCTCGACATATTCTCCACGCAAGTCAATAAATTTGGTCAAACGCTTTTCCCAACCCTTCAAGTCATCAGAATAAAATTCTTCAACCTCGGTATTTGACCCATATTTTTTCCCCACCCAGAAATTTTTTCAAGTTTGGAAACAAAAAAAAAGTCACTTGGAGCTAGGTCTGGTGAATAGGGTGGGTGTTGAAGCAATTCGAACTTCACTTCATCCAATTTCCCCATTGCGACCATACATGTGTGGACTCGCGCGTTTCTTCTTGATTTCCGCCTTCAATTGGTTCATCTTCTTCTTCTTCCTTGCCTTGTTCTTTATACCGCTCCATGGCTCCGCGGTGTAGGCACATCGCCCGTTTTGGCGATAATATCCCAGCATATTTCTACAGGCAGCTCTATCTTGGATCGTGTCATCGCCGAGACCAATGCGTTGTTGTTGCTTTTTCATTTGACACATCCAGGTGTTCTTTGGTCAGCCTCTGGCCTTGGGTCCATCAAGTGGAACTTCCATTGATATCGCTTTCTTTGCGGGGTTCTCAGGCGGACGCCGTTGAACATGGCAATACCAATCCATGTGTCGGTCTTCGAGCTTTTCGGTGATTGGTTGGTCTATGGACAAGCTGCCTCGGATGAAGCTACTCTTGATGTGGTCCCTTTTCGTTACACCAACTGACATGCGTAACATTTTCATTTCAGTCGCTGTCATTTGTTTCGCGTAACCTTCATACATGGTCCAACATTCTGATCCATACATGAGGGCGGGACGTACAACCGTTTTGTACAACTTGCCCTACAGCTTCAGTGGCATTTTCTTATCGCAGAAAACTCCAGAGTTTTCTCGCCACGTCATCCACCCAACCTTTGTGCGATGTTTGATGTCATCATCGCATGTAGCTACGTTGTTCACCATCGAGCCAAGGTACTTGAACTTGGTACAAGACTTAAGCTGCTCATCTTTGACGTACATATCTGGTATCGGTGCATCTGGGTCTGAGAATTGGCAGCATAAGAACTCAGTCTTTGTTATATTTACCCTCAGTCCATGCTCCTCCAGAATGTCACACCATTTTGTAAGTGCAGCTTGCAAGGCAACGATGTTTGGGCTACTGAGGACTATATCATCGGCAAAAAAAGAGATATTTCTAGGCCGTCGGAGATACGTGTTAATAAGTAGCACATGATGATGTTGAAGAGCAACGGACTCAATACACTGCCCTGGTGTAATCCGACATTCACCGGAAATTCTTCTGATTCACCGGCTGTGCATCTAACCTTAGTCGTAACTCCATCATACATGTCTCGTATCATCCTGACGTATGCCTCAGGGACATTAAGTGCTCTCAAGGCCAACCATATCAGATCACGAGGTACTCTATCGAATGCCTTTTCCAAGTCGATGAACACAAAGTGCAAGTCCTATCGTGCTGCTCTATACTTTTCCATTGCAATACGAATGCACTGAATCGCATCAACTGTAGATCAACCTTCAACAAAGCCGCATTGATTGTCATTCAACCGCACAATCTTTCTCAATCGGTTGCAGACAACTCGCTCGTAGATCTTCAGTGTATGAGGTGTTAACTTTATAGTCCTATAGTTGTTGAGTTTGCGTGAGTCTCCCTTGTTCTTATAGAAAGGAAGAAGAAAACTTTCCCTGAAAGCATCAGGCATCGGTTACCCACCTTCGATTTTGTTGAAAAGAACTGTGAGCCAACTAAGCGCGACATTTTCCATTTTCACCCAAAATTCCGCGGGGATTTTGTCCGGTCCGACTGCCTTTCCGCGTTTCATCTGATGCATTGCCTCCATCACCTCTTCCTCTGAGATATCTTCAATATTTGTGGTATTCGGCTCAACATCTCGAAAAGCTGCTCGAGGAAATTCTTCATTTAGAAGTTCGTCAAAATACTCTCGCATCCTGCTACAAATTGCCGTATCGTCAATCAGCAACATTCCTTGCGCGTCCTCCACGTACTTTGGCGCCTGTATTTCCCGAGCGTTCCTTCTCCTTTGGGCTGCGACCCTAAATATCCTGGCGCCGTGCTTAGGTCTCTCGCGCAAAGACGGTCCTTCGGTCGCAGTCTGAGTTTCTAATTCTTGGTAGAATTTCTCAGCTGCCTTCGCCTTTGCTTGAGCTACCAAGCGCTTTACGTGTTTCCGGCATTGCATATAATTTTCGCGAAGTTGAACCCGTTCGGTTTCACTGCTTGACTCACATTTCGTCCATGCCTTAAATGCGTTCGATTTGGCTTGCACTGCTTCCTTAGTTTCGGTGTTCCACCACCATGTTTCTTTCTTCGTGTGGAGTGGACCTTTCGAAACTCCAAGTGCCTTTTCCGCCTCACCTACTGACGTTTCAGCGAAATTTTTCCACATTTGTGTTGGACTATGCTCGGTGCAGTTGGTGTTTTTTTGAAACCACTCCGTCATTTTATGAATGAATGGAGTTACTACAGGTTCAAAGTTGTCGTTTGTGAGATTGTGCCACTTGATTTTTTCGACAGGCTTGGGAGTTCTTCTATTTCTTGCTCCTCCTACTTTCAGAATAAATTTTGACAGGAGCAAACGATGTTGGCTAACGACAGATTCACCCAAGATCACCTTGCAGTGTTTTACCCACCTTCTCATAAAATCGAAGCAGAGGTGGTAATCGATCTGCGTTTCGTGTTTCCTATCTCCGTGTCCACTACTGTAGGTGATCAGGTGTCTCTCGTTTTTCACAAACCATGTGTTTAGGATGACCAAACCGTGCGATCTGCACATAGTCAGAATAGCTTCATTTCTGACCGTTGAAGGGCTACCCTTTCCACCATGGCAATCCTCGTAACCATAATTTGATTCACCTACATGGCCATTTAGATCGCCTCCCAAAACACCAATTCGGTATCTGGAATGGTCTGAATCAGGGTGTCAACGTCGTTCCAAAAGGCCTCTTTTTCTTCTGGTGGCAGTCCCACTTGGGGAGCGTAGGCACTTATTACGTTCCACACCCTTCCGCAGATAACCAATTTGATGCTGATCAAGCGATCACTCCTCTGCGCGACACTTATTATGCTGCCAAGCAAAGACGACGCCAGAATAATGCCAACTCCGTTTCTTTGATTTGTGATTCCATAGTAGTACAATTTGTACTTCTTGGAATTCGTAAGAAACCGGGCTCTGTGGATATGTGTATTTCGCAACTTCGTCTCCTGCACGCACATAATGTCTATTCTCCTCCGCTTCATGATATCCTCAATCTCCTCGCTCTTCGACTTCATGGAACCTACATTCCAGCTTGCAACCCTCAGCTTCTCCACAGTGTAGTTGGACTGCCTTATAGTGCTCGCCCCCGGAAACCGTCGAGCTCTGGCGCGAAATAAGTTCGCCCCGGGATCGCTCAACCGCATAGCAGAAGTAGTGCCCGGCGGGGTAGTGCTTGTATTTGCGTGAATTTCCATAAGGCCTTCCATTCTTTTACACCTTTTGGAGAAAGGTTGTGTTTTGGCACTCAAGCCTCAACTTTTCTGTCTACCATCTGTGTGTGTAAGAACATACAAAAGGGCCTTATGGAATGGGCGAATCATTTATTGTTTTGTGTGTTATAATGTGTTCATAATAAAACAGTTTATTGGCAAATAAAATTTTTCTTAATTAAGTACTTATCACCGTCTGGAGATTACACAAATATAATTCGATTCCTTTATGGTCGGTTCCTTGTGTGTAGGCCCACCGGAAATTCCACCTTAATTTCGATGCCGAGACTCATCATCTGGGAGGATAGATTTACCTATACGATAAGAAACACTTCTGAAGCAGATCATGTATTGCACGGGATCCTATTGTGCGAGTCATATTGATTTAAGTGCCAAGGAGTGCAGCTCACGCTCTACTCCAAATTTAAATTTTATTACAAGTTTAGGCAAAACTACATTCCCCTCTAAAGCTATTCGTGATTTTCCTTTATAATGAATTATCCCCCTCCTATATAGAATTCACGCGTTGATGTAAACTTACTAAGTAGAGGTTCTCTACACCAGGCGACACTGCCTGTTTGAAGAAGTTAAACTTGACGCTCTGAAGTTATTATGAATGCTTGGGTGTCTTACAACTTCCAAGTAACAATGCCAAACTTTCTGTTTGGTATTAACCGGACCGACTAACCGCTAACAAAAATAACTGAAAAAAGCTAATATTTTTCTACTTGTTTCTTTATCTCTATAAAAGCTTGGAGAAGTCTATTGGTAAACCTGCATTTTCGGATTGTACATTGTGGAGGTTTGTAAACCAAAAATGAATTAAAACACATGCAAACGATACTTTTATTGTTTTAATGCGTATAGAAGCGATATTTTAAACCCTCTCCCGCAAGCGGACATCTCCCGTGGTCGGACAAAAATGCTGGAACCGTCAGTGTCCGTCCACGGGAGCTTTTACTGTACTTGCTTTCTGTAGTCTAGAGCCATACCGCAATATCAGAGCCATTCCATTCAGTAGTTAGGAGGAGATGATAAAGATAAATATAACTAATTGTCCCTTTAATTTCATGTCGTATGATTTCGTTTTCGTCTTAAATTTTCTCGATTAATCCTTAGTTAATTGATATCGCTCCTACAATTTGATACATAGCATCGAAACGCCCTAAATTAATAGAAATATACGCATTTACATTATTATTTGACACTTCCTTCCCATATTCGCTACGTGGGAAGGCCTTTTGAAGAATATAATTTTGAGGATTTTGAAAAAATATTTACGATGAGTCTCCGTTTAAAACTATGACTCATCTAATTCAGACTAAAAATTAGCCATCGGTTGTCAACCCACACTTTTTTGTTTTTGATAAATCACAAATTTATCAACAAAATCGGAAAAACACCACACCTTTAGTCCATCTGTCTGAATCACGAGATTATAGTAGCCCGAAAAATGTTTTTTTTTCGTTCCTTACAGTTTTCATTAAATTCCGATTTAGATTTATTTTCTTGTTCCGAGTCCCGCGTGTCTATTTTCGGTATAAAGCTTCTTGTATTTGCTTGCGATATGCATGTGCAGCTAATTTTAAACTTGGAAGTAAAAATATGCACTGAACACGCACATTTGTTTTTTATTTTTGTTCAAGCATCCGAACATTTTTGTTGCCATTGAACAAATAAATTAAGACTCATGCCAGAATGGCTTCTGCTTCAGCCTCGCACTTGCGCTCGAAAGTCTGCGAAAACATGCCATCATACCCATCGTCTTCGCTCACTCGAAACAAAATGACAAACAATGCTATTACATTTTTGTCAATTCTAATATGTAATTTGTTTCAAATCTCTTTTTCAATCATGTGTTACGTCCCATTTGGAAGGGAATGTCAGCTGCGTGTATGCTGATTGGCTTCCCCTAGAATTTTTTCAAATATCGAACGAAGTTCTCTATTTTTAGTTCAACTATTCTAAAGCTATTGAATTCATTAAGTTGCGAGAACAAGTTAAGTTAAAAATACTTTTCTCTTTGCTATCGCTTGATAAATCAATTGAACAAAAAAAGGGACGCGACTTGGGCACTTTGGAAGCGGAGTAAGCAACACACAATATGGAAATTCAATAGTATGCGGCCACATGTAGCGAAGCAGCCCATTTGGTGTATGCAAATCACTTGGGACGCATATGAAAGAACACGTGACGGAGGGAACAAATGGATCGTATTAGGGAATGTTTGTGTCTGGATCGATATATAGAATGATTTCAGTTTCAGACGCTACGATCAGTGACGGGGTGTGTATTACGTTCGTTGACCTTTAGTCCTTATCGTTGCTGCCCGTATGTTTGCAGGAATCGATCGGTATTGGATGATGAAAACGTGACGAAAATTTTATGGATTAAAAGGATTTTTCGATTAATTTTTTTCCGGCGTTTTTTGGGGGGAATTAAAAAAGAACTCTCTCGAAGATGTTCTCAATTTACTCGGAACTGATATCTTCACAGGTGCAATAATTTTTGTAGCTTTAAAGCAGTGGTTCCCAACTCGCAAATGACTGCGGACCACTTTGCTTGAACATGAGTCACTACGGACCACCATATTTTTTAATAAAGGGAATTTCGCGATTTTTTCACAAGGTTTTAGACTTTTTTATTTGTTTTTTTTACGACACCTTATGACAAAAATGGCTCGAAACATCAGAAGAAAACACCACATTCCTCCTCTGTAACCGCCTCGCATTGAAATAATTTGAAGCAGACTCTACATAGGCTTTGTCGAAACATACACAAAAAAGCTCGTCCGAACCACGCGCAACAGTTCACTTGAACCACACTCAAAAGATCAACGAACCGTCAGCGGGTTGAATTCACTGAACCACCCAAATGACGATAAAATTCGATTCCTCTGTTTTTCTTTTGTGTGGTACGGCGAACATTGCGCTAAGTTGGGCCGGCTTTAGAAAAACTGAAAACACGCAATGTAACATTTCATCGAGTAACTTAGTACCGACTTTTGTCCATCTTTTATGAGCACTCTTATACCTTCGACAAAATGAATATGGGTGAAGAGTTTACCGTAGTAAATACCAAAATTAAAGTATAGGCACAGGCAGTAACATCGGCAGTTCTTTAGGTTCTTCAGAACAGGAGAGACACCTAACTTTCAGGTGTCTAACTTTGTCCGATAATAATTCATTGGATGCGGTTTTACCGCATTAAGGAGGATTGAAGTGGTTGATTACTCTAACATGGTTTGTCTTCAAATGATACTGTGGCAAAATTTGGACACTGTGCTGCCACTGTGCCAATTAACTTAAGAAGTAAAAACAACAGACAATGGTGTCACATTATGCGAGGAAAAATCCACTGCTTCCCGAAAATCACCGGTACAATGTAGACTGAGACCACCGAGCTTTTTGCAACTTATCTTAAGGTCTGCACATCGCATTTTCAGATTAACCACATACCTAGTAGCGAAAGTATTCAGTTCTTTATTTATACTATGAAATTGTTCAAAGCTCATGCCTGTTATTTCAATTAATCACGATTAAAACTCCTTTTTCAGAAGTAGTCCCATAGTACTTCGCGGACCACTTTCGGGTGTCTCACGGACCACCTTCGGTCCGCGGACCACCTGTTGGGAAACAGTGCTTTAAAGCGAGCACCTTGGCTTGGCAGTGCCAAATATGAACCTGATACCAAATTTAACAAGAGTGAATCAAGTCCTTGGTAGTGCACTGAATCAATTTATCAAATGTGCAAGAACAGCATAATGGGTTTTATCTTCTATACATACAGTAAAAACCCGATTTACGCCGTTAATTGGTTCCAAAAATATGCGATGTAAGTCGAAACGACGTATATCGAAGCAATAAAAAGTCGAATTCCTGTTGCAAGTCTACAATAATGAATTGCCAAAACAGGCATACAAATAAGCAGTAATTGTGAAGCTTTATTGTATTCAAGTAATGAGTATGTGGGTCCATTTACATAAAACACTTTTGGCATCAAAAATTTTTATTTAGAAGTTTAAAAAACCCTTCCATGGTCCTTTGTCGAACTTTTTTCCCTATACAATTCTTTGCGCGGTATTATTTCTTGACCATTTCACTTCGTTTAACGTCTAGCATGAGCATGAGCTCCTCATATTGCTTAGGAGCTTCGGGGAGTCGAGCTTTTGTGAATGAATTGTCCGCGTCTTCGGGATCTTATACTCGGTAGCAGACTCTTCAAGGACTTCCCCAGTGTCGACCTCATTTTCCGACGAATCGAGCAGTTGTAACGCCGCACACACACCGAGAATCCGAATCCATTTTTTTGAATTTTCGTTCTGTCAAACTGATACATTTTCTTGGATTTTGACAGAACGTAAATCTAAAAAAATGGATTAGGATTCTCCGTGTGTGTGCGGCATAAGATCTTCTCAGTTGATATTGCTGCGTTATGGATAACTGGCGACTGTTAAGAAACCAACTTGCTTTGCTACTTCCACGATTTCCTCTTCAACGTTTTCTCCTATATCGTTGTTGTTACTCGTAATAATGCAATCAGGTCATAGATTTTTCCAGGCTCGATTCATTGTGGTTTGTTGCAGTATTTATGTTTATTGCTATAATGATATCAATGGATCGCCAGTAATCTCAGACTGATCGGATACATTTTCATTGATAGTGTCGACTATTTGGCGAAATGTGCATCGTAGATAATTCGCCTTGAACGTCGATATTACCCCATCATCCATGGGTTGCAGCAAAGGGGTTTTATTCAGAGGTAAAAAAAATCCCTTTACATGGGATTCATGACGTTCACAATTTGTGGACGTCCTGCCACATTGTCCAGAAGTAATAGAATTGTGACAAATTTCTCTGCTGGCAGAAATTGGAATAAGATTGGAACCATTCCACAAATATGGTCGTCCATCCTTTTTCATTTGATCGAAAAAACTGGCAGAGACGATTTTGTAACCCCTTTCATTGCACGCGGGTTCTCAGAATGAAATTTATTGTTTTGTCTAGTTTGGAATTTCTGTGGCAAAATGCAACGACGTAAAAGCGGGGAACCACATAGACGCAATGTGAAACATGGTATAAATTTGATAACGACGTAAAAGCGAAATGACTTATAACGAGATGACGTATAACGGGGTTTTCATGTACTTTCAAATCTGTTGGCAAATTATTTAACTTTATAATGACTGCGATGTTCTTTTCACATTTTTATTCAACACATCCATTCACACACTTCTTTTACATTTCCTCCCATCCACATTACATTATCTCTTCCCTCAAGAACATGCGCTATGTGGGTGACACAATTTCAGCTACTAAGAACGGAGCAGAATGGGCTATAAGAAAACAAGAATGGTTTATTCGTGGACCAGACTCACCATTCAAACGTGGCTCATCAAAAGAGCTTTTCTGTGTTTGATGTATGCACCGCGGCTGGAAATGTGTGTATGTATGTATACATTTCCAATGCAACCGCCTTTTTTCGGTTTCGAGGCTCCGTTCCATTCTACATTTTTATTTGTACACTTGTGTGCTTCGTATCTACCGTTAGAAAACATAAGAACAAGAGGAATTCCATCTTTTCACCTGTTGCATGGGCGAGTCACATGTGTTGATAACGGAATGCTAGCGCGTGTTGAGGAACTGACAACTGTTTGATGGGTATCTATATGGACTATCTCTCGTGCAGTAGTGCTAGTGATAGGCCTGTTCCAAAAACCGGGATCCCGGTACAAAACCGGTGTTCACTTGGTACCGGAGCCGATATTCTAAAGTACCGATATCCCGGTTTTTATAGTACCGATTTAAAAAAACCGACCGACGAGTCGGTTTTTTGGTACCGAGTTAAAAAGAACGATTCACTTCAAACATGAGCCGGTTTTTCTCAGGTTTTTTGGTACCGGTTTTTAATCCGGTACTAAAAAAACCGGCTTATGGTTTAAAAAACCGTCGGTACTGAAAAAAACCTGAGTCGGTTTTTAACCCGGTACTCAAAAAAACCGGCTTATGGTAAAAAAACCGTCGGTACTGAAAAAAAACCTGAGTCAGGGAAACCGCTTGTGGTACCGGGTATTGAAAAAAACCGAAACCCGGTACTGAAATCTCGGTACCGAACAGGCCTACTAGTGACGGGTCTTCACTTCACATGCAGCCATAAACACTAGAGAAGGTATACTGCATGGAACTTTAATTTTCTTTCATCTCTGCTTTCAATGCAAGAGATTGAATATGCGCTTCTTCTGTAGTAACTTTTTATAAGTATGTAATCTTGAGACCTATGCAAAGTCAAGTCGTTTTCTATGTTTAACACTGTTCATCGTTACGTAATAATTATTGATTGATTCAACAGTTACAAATCAAAGTTATGATTTCATAATTTTCATTTCGATGCCCATATTTATGGGCTTTATTTTTTACAATGTTCTAGCCAAGAAAAAATCTAAATCTCTTTCAAATCTGGATAAAGTAGGAGGTACAGTTTTGTTTTGATTATTCACCGTTCACCGGTTATCAGAAATAAACGAGACCGAGTTCTAATCGTGCGAATAGCACGATGAGTGTATACCCTATACCCATATACAGACCTAGAAGGCACGCCAAACCCATAATATTCAATTTCACATTTTTTGTAGTGGAGGGAGGGGTAGATGGGTCGGACCTGGCACATCTATATTATCTTATCAAGGTACCCCGCGGGTACCATTTGATACTATTTTGAAGTTTTTCGCGACGTTCTATCAAAAGATATGGCTGAATATAACTTTGTAGGGGAGGTAGGGGTAGGGGTATTCGGACCTACTCCACTTTCCATCAACTCAAAGTATACACTGCCTGTCAAAACTATAGCCGCAGCATAAAAACAGACTGATCCTTTAAAATTGAAAGAGCACAGTTATTCCACATACTAAAAACATAAGGGATATTAAAAAGACAAATAAATTCACAAGAAATTTCCTTAAATTTAAAACCGTTATTTCTCTGTAAAGGAAAATCTAAATTTCCCGTATGTCATAATAACTATAGCCGCACTTGGAACTAGTATGGGAAAAACTGGTCAAAAAGCAGAAATTGAGGAAGTTAATAACTGGAAACATTTTTTTTTAAATAAAATTGACTCCGAGGGATGATTTTGTTTATTTCTCAATAAATAATTATAACGTTTTTTGGGTTTTTTGCTTATAGACCTCCCAGAATCGATAACCTTTTCTTTTACATAGAAAACTCTTTGAAATATTATTTTTTACGTAATAATGTTCCTTAAAGATTTCCTGTCTAATTTTGATGAAGGAGGGGCCACCTCCGTAACATTTGTTACATTAAAACCTTTTTGAAGTGCAATGATTGGTGGGAGATGATGCAATATCTTGCTACAAATTCCGTTATGTGTCATGTCTTCTGTATTTAAACGAAAACAGTATGGTCAGGATATTCCAGAGAAATTTCCACTGTATTAGAGGTGGTTACACAACTTTTAAATTTTTGTTTGGCGTCAATCATGGAGCAAGACTGATAAAAGATTGGTTTCTAGACCAAAAATTTAAGGTTTTGGAAAGACATCCATATTTCCTAGATCTAAATATCATCAAAAATGTGTGGGTATGAATGACAAGGAAGATATATACCGTTAGACGATAGTTTAACCCTTGGTTTGCATGGTGGTGAAAACTCCCTTAAAGTGTATGGTGGAGTCCCAGGGACTCCTTACTTCAATCTTAATAAAAACAAAACCAATGTTGTTTTCGTAAAATTATCTATAAATATAGTTAATATTGTCCATCAACAATAGATTTTAACTTACATTAGGAACCTTTAATGAGTTTATTTTCTAGAACTTCCAGTTAAATTTACAGTCTCAAAAATCGCATAAATGAATGCTCACTCCTTAAAAATAGTAAAATTTAAACTTTCAATAAAAATAATTTCCATTTTTTACTAATTTTGAATAGATAAACATATCCAATTATAAAATAAACATAAATCTTCTCAAATAGCATCTAAATAAAAAAACGTGCATTGCTTCATTTCAGATAATGTTTTGTGAATTTTCCTCATACTTTTTTGATCATGACGGGAATATTGGTTTGTAATAAGAGTTGCGAATATAAATTGTCTTCTCCATTATTTGTTTCAGCATGAGAAACAGTATATTCTCTGATTCCGAGGAATTTATCACAACTCCATTATCAATTTCATCAGTTAGAAGGTTTACCTTTAGGGTTTCTAATGCTGTGAGCCTGTTGTTCTGGGCAACATTGTATGTATTGTACAGGTTAGCTTCAGTTGTGTAGTTAATTGTGTCATCAGGAACTAAAGTCTTGTTAGTTTTGGGCATACATTTTAAGATTAATTGAATACATAGGGATTGATTCCACAAATATCGAAAATAACAAACATAAATACTATAGGTCATCGAAGAGTACGACGGCTGCATGAAAAAACAGTGTACATTTCGATTGCATCTACTTCACCCTTGGTGTAATTATAATATACATAATTATGATTTCTGGTTAATTTGTCTCATAAACAAAAGTGTGGTCATGGTGTACAAAAGAACAAAAAAAGACAGCCTTTCTCTATTCGGAAAAATAACTAACTAGTGTGCAATCCAAATAATGACTTCTTCCAACCATTGTGTCGGAACACTAGCAGAATTTTACTCCAAAACAATGATATGGGTAATATTACATCGGTTGGAAGCCATGAAAATAGCTTATTACATTAAAAAAGCTTGATAGAGTACAATACAAAAATCGACAATTGCTCTCATTTAATAACACAAAGTGCATGGTGGAGTCCCACGGACTCCTTCTACCGTAATTACTCACCGAAGCAAATAGCGCAAGCACACGTCGTCTTCTGTCCAAGTCCACCGCGCTACTGGAGGAAGGTACTAAAATGCACTGAAACGTATTTGCCTTATTATAAAAGTTATTGATAAAAGTAATCTGAGGAGGAGTCCCTGGGACTCACCATGCAAATTAAGGGTTAATAACACTGAAGCTCTTCTGGCGAACGTTTCGAGGAGCTTGGGGCGAAATTAATTCCATTTACCGTTAATACCTATACAATTCTATCCCAGAATAAGTTTTATGTGTTTTCCTCACTGCAGTTTTTGTATTAAATAAAATCCTTGTTGCTCCTGTGCAGCTTTTTATTTTGTTTGTTGTCTATCTTAGACGACGTTTCGCTATTTTACTAGCATCTTCAGGTCTGAGTGTAGCAATAGCAGATATATACTTACAAGAAAAAATACACAAAATAGTAACTAAATACAAACAATATATAACATATTTTAAGATTTATATAGATGATATAATAACCATCATAAATAAAAGATACATTGATAAAATAACACAGGAACTCAATCAGATTCACCCAAATATAACCTTTACATTAGAAATCGAAAATAATAATCATCTTAACTATTTGGATACAACTATAATAAGAGATAACGATAATAATAAACTAAATACAAAATGGTATAAAAAACCAATGGCTTCAAATAATATTCTACACAACAGATCAGCACACCCACAACACATAAAAACTAACACAATATCAAACTATATTTATAGAAGATTAAAACTAAGCAATCAAACGTATTGGAAAGAACAAATAGAAAATATTTATAAAGATCTAATAGACAAAAATTAGCCTACACATTTTATTAAGAAATATATAAATATAAACATACAAAAAATTAAGAATACCAATAATGTTAATAACAATATTACAAATACGAATAATATTAACCAACACACACAATATTACGGAATAACGTACATACCAGGACTTACAGAAACAATAAACAAAATAGTCCCAAAAAATATAAATAATCAACAAGGTTTACAAACGAACATAAAAATAGCTTACAGACCTAATAACAAACTAAAAAACACCTTATACAGTAATACAAAATCAATAATACCTCAAAATAAAAAATATAATGTGTTATATCAAATAAACTGTCAAACATGCAAGGACAACAACCGAAATATGACATATTATGGATCTACTACAAGGCATTTAAAGAATCGTATAAATGAACATAAAAACCATAATAGGAAACTACAGAACCAACACACAAATATAGTTAAGCACCAGCTTGAACTCGGTCACAAATTAGACTTTGAGAATGTAAAAGTAATAGACAGCGAAAACTTTGAAAATAAATTAAGAATAAAAGCAGCACTATATATTAACAAATATATAAAAAATTCACTAAATTCAAAAACCGAAATGGAAAAAAAGCTCATACAATATATATATATTAATTAACTAACATAATAACCACAAAAAAATATATAATTTTTAATATGGCAATACCAAAGAAATGTCAATGTCAAATAGGATGAAACCACCAAATTGGAAACCATAGAATATAAGTTATACAATATTATCTCAAGTTAAATTAAATTAAACAGTTACTGTGATAATAGTTTTAAGGAAATAAGACAAAAGCGGAACAAATAGGTAAACTAAAATAAGTAAATGCAAACATTGTGACTCATATTAATATAAACAATTTTAGACCTGAAGATGCTAGTAAAATAGCGAAACGTCGTCTAAGATAGACAACAAACAAAATAAAAAGCTGCACAGGAGCAACAAGGATTTTATTTAATATCCCAGAATAACTTTTTGAGTTCAAATTACTTAAATAAAGTTCTACTTATTACCAGCTATATTTTTCAAAATAAAATTATCCTTTCGTACCGTTATTTGATGTTTTATATCCACTGGAACTATCTTATTGACTTCACCATTTGTACTGTTTTTAAGAATACTCGTAAGAAAATCCTAACGGGACTCCGGATTTGAGACCTTGTGCTATGCAAAGAACAAGCAGGCTACTGAAAATATTGTCACCAAGTTTAAAGAAAATACCGTTATCACTTACCGAGATACAGCCATTTTTCAAGTGGAACTATCCTATTGATTGGGATACTTTCACTTTGCCATACCTCCGGCCGCTCCTTTGAGGTGTTACATAATATCGGCGTAACAAAAACAATATACCCTATACCATCTTATGGGTATAAAATTAAATTAAATTAATTGTGCCGTTTATTGCTTCCTAAGGATTCATACTAGTTAAAGAGTGAATTTGGTATTTCTGTTATTTTCCTGAAACCTGTTTCAATTAAAACTTCAAATGAGGAATTCCCTTTGATATAAAAATAATTCAAAAAAATACCAAAGTACGTTCGTTCAATCGATCCACGGTATCTATTTTTAATCAGTAGCACAGTGGAGTAGAACAAAAAATCGGAGGGGGGGGGGTGTTCGCAATCGCTATGAGATTCGCACAACTGTATTATCAGACAATTGAGATCTCTCCGATCTAAGTATGTAAACATAAATTATTAAAATATAAAATCTCGTTTAATCATATTCGTTACAAATGGATTCAGCAAAACCGCCACTAAAGAGGGCTACAAATCTAAAGCCCCGACCGCGGTCCTCAAAGAAAACATTCAGTGACCAGGATTTCCATTATTTTCTATACCACACGTATTAGCTGTCCTGAAAATACTTAAAATAATAATAAATTAACTTATTAATTTACGTACGAAATTTCAATAAGGAGGAAGGGGGGGGGGTGCTTGACAAATCTACAGAGGCCTAGGCCTAGCTCTCTTACCTCCAAATTAGGAAACTTATAGAAAATATACTCTTTCAGCACTTTAAAGTGTATTCCAATGGAAAAAAAGTCGGCCCTGTAAATTTTGATTTTGCAATCAAGTTCGAATTTTAATAATTATTTTGAATTAGTCCGTAACTGAGCTTTAAGGGACGAACCTAAGCAAACCATTGCCTTCCCATAATCACCGACCTAGAAGCAAAGTATTTACTGGATAATCTGTTACATGACAATTAGAGGTACGAAAATTTAGTTTTTACGAAATAGATGCGAATTTCGGCGATAATTGTTAAATAAATTATTCTCCAAAAAATCAATTGTGGAAGATAATTTTCCATCTAAAAGTTTTTTTCGAAGATTCCGATTAATGAGAATAGTTTCAAAAAGCAAAGAATCTACATTGTTTTCTGCTATGCGATTTTTCAAGGAAGATCGTTTTTTTTCGTGGTTCGGCGGGCCACAAAATTGAAATAAACTTTACGAAAAAAAATAGAACATCGTAACAATATTGGCGCGCCTCTGTCCCTGCGTTTCTCTTTTTACAGTAACTAATTGAAAAGCGTTGTCGACTATTTGTATTGTCAAAAATATTTCTCGACAACTGAACTCGGAGTATGATTTATTTGTTAGCCACACTCTTTCCTAGCCGATTTTTTGCTTATTTTTATTAAATATGTCTGAATTAAGGTCGATCCCCACTTTTCAGTCATCAGTCACAGTAATTTTCAGTACAAGTTGATAGATTGACTGACAGTCTGTCAACTTGTATGACAATGATTGTGACTGCGACTGGAAAGTGTGGATCGACCTGAATGAACAATGAATTTTGAACATTTGTTTCACCGTGCATCTCTAGTCTTTCTATTTAGTTTAATAGATAACTCAAAAGCAAGAAAGTCTCCAAAATTATGTTTTTATGCAAATTCAGCAAAATTTCTAATACCTACTCAAAATTAGTTTATGCGAAATTACCGTATACTTTTAATGTTAATGAGAGCGCGTGTTTGGCATGTGTCTTTAATTAGTCACAAGAAAATATAACTTTTTTGTAAAAAGTGTCTAGAATCACCCTGCGGACCAGCTACGGCTTTCTCAGGGACTACTTTTGGTCCGCGGATCACCTGTTGAGAAACAGTGTTCTAAAGAGAAGCGTGGTATTGAAATCTGGGAAAATACTATCACTCTGTGAACCACCAATTTTTATACCCTTCGCTCATAGAGTGAAAGGGTATATTAACTTTGTCATGAAGTTTGTAACGCATTGATGAGATGCTTCATCTCCGACCATATAAAAAGTATACATATATGATCAGCATGACTTGGGGAGTCGATTGGAGCATGTCCGTCTGTCTGTCTGTCTGTCTGTTGCGACGCGTTTTACTCGGCGGGTATTGAAGCTAGCAAGCTGAAATTTTGCACACGTGCTTCTTATTGTTGCAGGCTGTTTGAATGTTCGATTCACCCAAATTGGATCACTAGGTCATGGGGCTGCCATACAAACCTAGCTCCCCAATTTGAGTTCTTCTAAGAAGAACTTTTTTATTTATGCACCAATTTCAACCAAATTGCACACAAATGTGTTTCTATAGATAACACAAAATATATGCAAGAATGGATCAAATCGGACCATGGGGTCATGGGCTGCCATACTGGGTCTGGCCTTTAGGTCTGACCACCTCATGTCAAATGATGCAACTTCGCTATTAAACGATCTTCTCCGCGTGTTTCTTGGTCGTTCAACACTGTGTCTGACATTGAATCCTTGAGGGTGCCAAACGGTTTAGCAATATGTTTTGGCTCTTTTCGGGTGGTGTGACCTATCCATTGCCACTTCCGCCTTTTGATAGAAGTGCCTTTCCAATCCAGGTCTGCGATAGCAAGAACAAATTTGTCGGGTCAGCAGAGACAGACACTAGTCTACGAAAGTTTGCAGTGTAAATGTTACATCCTTGATACCTTACAAATGGAACAGCCACAAAGAGGTACTGATTTTACAATTGCATCGAAGATTCCGATTTTGGTGTGCCTTTCATTGTTCTAATTTTGCCAGATAAGAGTCAAAGTGAAGAAGGCTGGCCTAGCTAGCTAGCTAGCCTAGCTTTTTCAAAAATCTTAACGCCTGTGGCAGGTCAAGGGTTAAGAATTAGAGGTATGGTCCGTATAACTTTTTTGCTGGAAATCACGTGAGGAATTATTTTCCGGTGCGTTTATGCGGTAGTTTCCGGACACACTGTATAGTGTAAGGCTAATGATTGAGCCAATGGCTGCACTCAGCGAACGAAAAATGTAGCAGAAAAGGTTTATTACAATTGGATTCTCATTTTATATATAGATTATTATTCAGGAGAGAAAGGGTTCGGTGGCGGGTAAATTCATGTAGCATTCCCAGTGTTTTTTTCCAGTAAATTTCGTTCGCTGAATACAGCCATTGACCTTGAACGAAAAAAGTTGAGCCAGATATTGCGAAACTTTTTTTTTAAGTAGAACTAAACTATAGAATGCAAATAAATTATTTTAATTTCAATTAATGCAAACTATTAACTCAAAGATAATTCCATTAATTTCACCTCAGTGCTCAGAGAATCCTTGTTTTGATGATAATAATGATAAATGATACAACCTTCCAACCACACGGCCATTTTACTATACACAGTCGTACACAAAATAATTTTCCAGCAAATATAGCATCTGTATCTGTGAAATTGCACAAATCGTATCGCCAATACCGGCCGTGTCGGTCGTGCGGCTCATATGTGTGCGAGTACGTCTGGTTGACGCTTGTTTTGCAACTAACAAGGTCAATGCAAAATTTTCCTCATAAATTTTCTCTATAACAACAAGAAAGCAGCGATGTGATGCAATCACTTGCTGACACCGCACGTAAACAAGCCAATAGTGCATAGTGTGCAAAATAACAAAGTTTGCTTACAGCTACGCGATACAGTGTCTCTCTCTAGTATCGCGCTGATCCACTACACAACTACAAAACTATCTTTTGCGTAATGCACATTTATTGTGCATTTGGCTGGCCCCAGGGTCGTGGAGCAGCGCAGATATGTACAATGCAGCAAGCATAATTTGCAATAGGATTTTGCCGTTTGCAGTTGTATTTGATTACGAGATCTAGTAATGTTGGCCTCTAGTACCACGGAGGAAGCTTGCGCAGCAACCATCAAGATTCGTATAGCCAACTGACGACGACCACAAGTCTCGAAGGCAACTTTGGGTACAGAGTATCCAAAAATGTGCGCCGAAAGAGACAAGACAAAACCCACTTGGCGCGTGTGCGCTTGGTTGACCTAGATTTTGGCTAAATTGAAAATTGGCCACTTCTTCTCGCGATCGCGAAAGTTGCTCATTTATTCACACCTCGAGATTCGCATACAAAATGTCTGTATGTGTGGGGGGGGGGGGGGCACATCTATATCTAATGCCTGCGATGCACGGCTGCTGCTGTTGCTGCTTGCTTTTGCCGTATAGATTCCCCAACAAGTGGAGCATAAATAAGTTGACGCTAGTACACGGCATTACATGCCAGATATAAGAGTATTTCGTACAGAATGTAGCACGGTACTATCTTTGGAGGCGCCTATGATTTACGCAAGCAACAACGCGATTCAACTCAGGCGATTTATGTTGATGAAAAAAAAATTTTTTTATTTTGGTCGTACGTACAGCACCAGGTATGTGATGTGGATATGAGAGACTTTGAGAAGTAGGTCATGCGCGTATTCTGAGTTCTGGTTTGTCGCAAGACTGTTTGCCACTTGTTTGCGATGCGGGATTTTATCGTTTATTGACTTTCACAAACGTTTTGTCGAATTCTGGAAAGTGGGGAAAAATGTAATTGGGTCCTAATGAGCTTATTTGCTCACGATTTTTTGGAAATGGCACGACCACTTTCATTGTATAATGTCTGCGCACAATTGACAGTCATTGTGTAATTTGGCAGTGTTGCGAAGTGAAGCATGCTTACGCGTAGCTTTTTACATGTTTATTCAATGGTTTGTACTCGTAGAGAGCTAGCCGAACTTTTGTCAGGCTTTTGCAAAGGTTTGGTGCAGAATTACACGCTAGTAGATTTTTTTCTTTGAAAATTTTACTACTACATGCTCTGAATTACTCACTTATATAAGGTAAATAAAATAAGTCGGTTATGAAACGAGATTGCACTATAACTTTGATTTCTATATAATCATAGACAAGATGAATCAGCACTGATCGAACACTTTGGGAGTCTGGAATTGCTAAAGAGGAAGATATGCTTTTTATCTAGTGACAGATCAAAATGCTCCAGTAGTTTAAAATAAGGCTGGTAAGCATCTCTCTCATTGCGACCTGTTTAATCTGGCATCCAATAATTTGACACAGAACATGCCTAGCCATGGCAGGATGTAGGATGTCCCATTAGAGGATCCGCCGGGCAGTCTTACCTCAGGGAAGGACTCGTTGAAAATTTGGCCCACCAAATAATATTGCATAAATCATAGATCTTATGACTTTAGCTTATGATACTTCACTGAACCAAATCCCTTGCTAAAGGAAAGAAAATATGGCTAAAACCTAGTAAAAAAAAAGACAACAAAACACAGACAAGGAATATTTCTCTTTATTTGAGAAGCAGTCACATTGATCCAAGTAAAATGCTAATAACAACCTTTTAAGGAAAAAAAACCTTGAATCAAGCAAACTTTTCTTATAAAAAGGCAAGAAAATATCAACCACTATAAAATTAAAAAAAAAACCTGCAGTCAGCCAACATCGAATTCACAACCCTTTATGCCTAGGAAAATCTCCAATAAGGCGACAGAATAAAATAACGGCATTTCATTAATGTTGGCCTGAAACTACCGAATCAGTAATTATTTTTTTGCGAAATCATAACGTTTTTCTTGATATGTAGTGTCAAATTTCGATTTGACTATTAGGCCAGTAATTGTACCGTTATAAAAAAATCGCTATGTGCGATCAAACATGGAAATGATCCCGGTACGGTACAATTACTGCTCCCTTTAGGGAACTCGCATCGTTTGGAGCGTTTGTCATTACATTTGGGTATAGTGCAGCTACAATTTCTTCGTAGGTAATCTCTCAGTAAGCGTTACCGTTAATAGAAATTAAAAAAACTTCATTGTAATGTTTGAGCCTCCATAGCTCCCTAACGATTGCATGTATCTATGGGGACTTTAAGTCAGAGGCGCTACCGGTTTTTGTGATAAACTACTTTTCCGGTAAATGTACCGTTTTTTTTTTTAGTTATTCCGGAAAAATTGATTGTTTACACGTTTGGTCAAGTGTAGGTCATCGGGCAGCACGCGTCGACCGGGACTTTTGACATTTTCTTTGGCGCCATTTGAGCTCGTTAAATGTGCCTTTATAGAGATATTAAAAAAAACATTCCCAAACAAAAAACAGCCAAGGAATATTTCTCGTTACTTGAGAATTAGTCCCATTGATCCAAGTCAAATGCAATAACATCGCTTTAAGGAAAAGTAACCTTAAATTATGCCAACTTTTCTTATGAAAAAGACAAGAGAATCTAAACAAAAATTTAAAAAATTGACTTGCAGCCAACCAACATTGAACTCGTAACCCCATTCTTCCCAGTTGCACGCTCTACCCATTACACCAGAGACACTACTGAATAATCCGCTACAAGGCTCCAATATAAGCTAAAGATATTATAAAGCTTTTCCAGGAGATTTACAAAGAAAATGTAAAAAAAAATCTGTTATTAAGCTTTTGTTTGCTTGAATTCAGAAAAATAGCAGTTTGTGCTTAAATCTTGAATGGGTTAATTCACATTGTAAGAGGAAACCGGACGGGTAAACTTGCAAGACAAGAACCATCGTTCTTACAATGCTTGTCTGCTGGCCACTACTAAAGCTCTCGCCGTCGGTTTGTTTGTGCTAATAAACGGACGGCGAGAGCTTTTATAGTGGCCAGCACACAAGCATTGTGCATTTCACATTGTAAGAACGATGGTTCTTTTCTTGCAAGTTTACCCGTCTGGTTTCGTCTTACAATGTGAATTCACCCAATCTGTTTCTCAAAACTAAGACTTGTGAATAGGATCACTTCAAGAACACATTTTTCATTTTGCCTAGATTTGAGAATTTTGCAAACAAGAAAGCTATTTCTTAATTTTAGATAGCTTTATTTTTTCCGTGTATATACTTAGGGTTTCCGTTGTTCCATTTGGAGGACAGGACACCCATAGATGAGAACTTTTGGCATTTTATTTGGAGTCTTCTTAGATAATACAAGTTTGTTTTAGACTACCTTTGATATTACATTACCGCTTTGAAGATATTCACGAGAATTTCCAAACAATAATTTCATTGTATGATTGAAAATGTTTGTGGCTTCCTGGAGGCTGGAGGGCACTCGGCTCTAGTTTAGTTTTATAGATTTACATATTCCCAAAAATTGCAATTTAACCGTTTTAATCTTAATATAGCTCCCTTCTGCGGGTATGCATCAATGGGGGCTTTTTATTTGGAACTGCCGAAACTGTACAAATTTCTCATATACTATACCGTTATCACGTTATTCACAAAAAAAATTTTTTTTTTATGTTTTGGAAAAACGAGTAAGTTGTTTCGGGGTGCGAGAAATTTGTCCAGTTTCTTTAGAACTCTTTGGGATAGTTTTTAATGGTTTTACCGTTAGACAAATTTTCGTAAAACCCTTTTTTAATACATTTGAACACCGTTAGGAGAACGCGAATCGATGGAAGCCTTTTCTGCAATTTTCTTAAAATCACAAGTTTGTCATTCACCATTTTTTAGTTAATTTTATCTCGAGATATTCATAAGAAAAACACTTTTTGCAGCACCGCTAGCGGTACCCGTGCAGATAGGAACCTTTGCGGTCTTGTTTAGAACTTCGAAAGGAAGGAAAAATCGAATATAAAATGTAGTTCCGCCCACGAAAATTAGAGAAATTTATTATTATAATAATCATCATCATCAGCAATGGTTTGATTATTTCTCACAGTTGAAACGGAAATGCATTTAATAAAATTATAATAGAAGAAGATGATTTTCTGATAAAACCGATCCAGAGGGGGGGGGGCATTCGTTCTATCTCTGAGTTGCCGGTGCGTGGGTTCGAATCCCACTGTGACCCATGTATGTTTGTGTTGTCCATAAAATGCTCCTACGGCAGCCGGTTCTTCGATGTAAATCGTCCCGGAGCTACCCGCTGTTAAAACGGCCAAGAGCTGTCAAGACCCCCTTCGATTCAAGAGAGAACAAAAATCTCTTGAATCGCTACAACAACAACCGATCTAGAGATGCTTGTGTTAAAAAGATGTCGGAATGTGTCCATGGGACCTTCCGTAAGGGATACTGATCTGACATTCTGTAAGGCGATTGGCGACAGGTTACGTTAAGTTTTTTTTTTTGTATTTTCTAACTCAAATGCTTAATTGGTGTAAAACTGCTATGGCCAAATACCTTTAGCCCCCTTTACGCCACTGTCTGCTAATCAACCAGACCCTGAAAGTGAGCTATTTAATTGCCTTGAACTTCAGCGTTTCTTTTCTGTTCAGTGTTTTGGAGACTGTTTGATCAGAACGGTGAGTATTCTATTGGCTCATTCTATGGGAAACATTTCTCATTACTTTCTTACTAGGATTTCAGTTTAATAAGGATCATGGTATTGGTCACCCTCGTTGCAAATATATTTAAATTTTTATTTTAAAATTTAAACAGCAACAAGTCGGCACGTGGAGACATCATGCCTAACCATATGTACTCGCCTACTACTGCGCTCATACCACGAATAGTTCCGTTCGTATCACGCGGCTTTGGCTGCAGTTGTATCCCTCATGCCCAAGCTCCATTGGGTACATCCCACTAAACTATTGTAGTGACGTACTTAGTTTTCTATGTACGAGTATGCATACAATCGTCAACAAATCTATTTATCCGACACGTACACTTACGTAGATATACAATGTTGAGTTGAAATTGGCAAATTACGATATCATAGATATCTCTGCAAAGCTTGGCATCGAGGAACTACAGCGCGAACAACCACGAGATACAGACGGAATATGCGCATGGTGTACTATCGAATTCTACAACAAAACATCTGAGAACATGCTGACTTACTTAGTACATACATATTTACATATTCGTGTAGTTTTACCTAGGAGCGCCATATGATAGTGTGTTGCCGACATCGAATCGAACCGACCCACCCCCATAATGCTGTTTAAGTGACCGCGTGGTGGTCCGGTGAGAGAATCACCCGACGACAACGACTGGTCTCCAACTTTGAATCTATAGTACACTATACGGAGGTGCATGTTGCAAAGGTGTTGCAAGTATGGAATTCAGCCCAAGGTCATTGCTAATATTCCCATTATGCTCCACCGTTTTCCACACTATCTGTACATTTATATTGGAAATTTTGCACGTGTACCTTCGTCTAATTGTTGGTCATACACTCCGACCCCGGTGTTTGCCTGTGCAATTGGAAGATACTGTTGGGGCCGATTGCATGTTCCGTGTGCACTTCTAGTCGTTTCTGTGGAGCTGACACCACATAGCCAAACATATCTCGTATATCTCTCCGAAGCAGTTAAGATAGTACAAACTTTATCTATACACTTCAATCCATCTTATTCACAGTTGAGCACCTTGTCGGTGCTATGTTTGGTGTTTGGTCCAAGTGTGAGTCCATGGAACGTACTTATCAGCCCGCTAGTAACACCCCCTCTGAACCCGATTAGCGCTTTGTAATATAAAGTCAAGTCAGTCAGACTAGGGATGGGACTTTTTGATAAAACTACCGGTTGTCCGGTTATTCCGGTTATTTTCCTCATCGGTTATACCGGCTCGGTTTAACCGACCAAAAATACCGGTTATTGAAATAACCGGTTAAAACCGACTAACAAAGAAAAGGCCCTCCTGTTCTATATTTTTCCATATATTTAAGGTAGCATTTTGAATGCTGCGTAACTTATTAGCAAGCGAGACACCTCGCATTAGCATCATTTCTTAAAACAGGACATTTTGCGCAAAAATTTGAAAGTTTATAGGGATCTTTGCCCAAAAACTGACAAGTTTCAACAGGAAACAATAAATTGAGGCGATACGGAACTTAGAATTCTAATAGAAAAACTCAATTGCATTGGATGTAGTAATTTGATGGTAAAGCTGTGCATCCTGCACATACATGGCGAATTAATGAATTCAAATGGATTAAAACTCCATTCGCTGATTTGGCAGAGTGCAGAGTTTAAGCTTTATCCACACTGAATTCAAAGTGACAATTTTCTTCGTATTTTTTTTTTAAATTGTGTAATTTTTGAATGGCTTAGTAATAATTTAAACGCGCGTTGTCCGATTTTATAATTAAATTTAAAAAAAACCTCCAAAATAAAAGTAGTTTGGTTATATGATTTTCAGGCTCCATTTGGTAGCTAGTGTAGATGATAAGCAGCTGTCAAATGATAGCTCACGACCCCGACGCCTGTTTTTTAACGAGCTGCCATTTGGAGGTAATGTAGGTACAGCTTTAAATAAATTTTAATTTGTGGATTCGCCACTTATGTGCGCCGTTCGACTAACTTACTCCATTAAATCGAACACCGAGTGCAGTGAAGTTTTTTTTTTAAAATTCTAAGTTTAGTTTTACCAAATAGACCTTTTTATTGCACTAATTGATTGTTTTCTGTTGAAATATTGTGTGGAAATTTCGAATGTGCGCCAATTTTAAAAGTAATCACCGGTTATTCCCGGTTTTTCCATTTTAAAAATAGTACCGGTTAATAACCGGGCAAAAATAGTACCGGATATAACCGGTTCTTTTAAATGAAACTACCGGTTATTCATAATAACCGGTTATTAATTCCCATCCCTAAGTCAGACAGTCAAACAGACGCGCGATATAGTGTGAGGAGAGGCGGATTCGCGTGAGAGTAAATGTGGAATAGAATATGTACGTAAACGTACGAAAATTGATTATGCGGGGACGGATAGGTATAGCCTTATCGGAGGACTCGCGTCTTGACAAAGCAGGTCACTATGTCAGGGGCAACTTACCAATGTGGTGCAGTCGAGACGTTTGTGGGACAGACGTCGTAAACGTATATTTTGTGTGTTCGATATTTGTCAATAATTGTTATATGTATTTAGTCATTGTTTATCATTATTTATGTAGCTGTCATAAGGGGGGCTTAGGATGTAGCACATTAAAATTGGGTTAAAGTTGGTCTACTTTAAAATTAAGAGTTCATTTAGTTAATCATTTATAAAGGGATTTTTTTATGTATGAGCAATAGGAACAATGTCCTGGCCTGAGGCAATCTACTGCGTTGCTATACGTATCGCAGTAGATTGCCTCCTCATGTTATCCAATAGGTACATATTGGCACCAGAAAGATTGTACATGTAACACTTACCTTACTTATTCTCAATCGATATCCGTCTAAGCTTTTTTAAGGGAAGTCATTCAAATCATCATTTTATCCTATGCCATCCACAAACGGAGTTAGATAAAGCTGCTTCAGAAATTAAAGGAGTCAAAGCGGATAAAGCTACTGAAAACGCCTTAGAAGTTCAAGTCAATAAAGATGCAGCAACCACAGTTGCATCAAAATTGAAATTGGGCTTTGCAAGGAAGCTATAAGCGGGGCAACTGTAGATTAGATTATCCACTTTTTTCTATAAAACGACATATCTGGTTCAGTGTCAGAGAGGCTATAAGGATTCTAAAAAAGGATGGATAATGCCGAAGGGTGAGTTGCAAAGCGAGCCCTTCTCATCTCTGACATGTTCAGCTTAGAAGTCATGGTAAAACTAACCAGATCGTTGATAGTAGTAAATATTACAGGAGTGTAGCAAACTTTAATGCACATTTCGATAGCGTGTATTTCTGCCTAAAGCACAGACTAAGTACTCAATCGGTAGATTGCTATACTGCTCCCGAGTCCATGTCAGTCTTATAACTTTTCATGTATCTGATTCTATTGGAAGGGAGGAAATCGCACATTTCTGTAGGGTTCCAAGGGCTGTAGTGGAATCAAAGCTAAAGTCTCATCTACAAATATGGTCTCTTCAGATTCCACCACTAGATTTGTGGAGAACCATTTCCGTGGACTTTCCCGCTTGATGTAAGTATTGTTTTTCGTTTTCGATTGCCGGGTTATTGAAAATGGGGAAATCGAAAATTATTATGTACACAAAATCGCATAGGGACAAATTTTAAAATTTCGGATTTTAGTCTTCTAAAGCCTGGATACACCTTGCGCAAATGTGAAAAGGTTTTTTTTTGCGCTGCAATTATTCCAATTAAAATTCAACATGTCGGAAACGGTAGGGAATCGTTTCCGACATGTTGAATTTTAATTGGAATAATTGCAGCGCAAACAAAAACCTTTTCACCTTCGCTCGAGGTGTATCCAGGCTTTAAAAGTGTGATTCGATCTGTACATTGGATACTCGTTTAATCATCCCAAACAGAAAATTGTTGCTAGACAATGCTTAACTCTGTCTACGAGGGCGGTTCAATAAGTACCCGTGTTGGAAGTGAAAACACAATTTTTTTTTCTAATTTTTATCTTTATTTTTCAACATAGTCCTCTTTTAGTAAGATACACTTTTCCCAACGCTCCTGCCATTTTTTTAACCCCTCCAAAAAATTGGATTTGTCGAATTCGCCAAAATACGCCTCTGTCTCGGCGATGACTTCCTCGTTTGAGCTGAATTTTTTCCCGCGAGCCATTTCTTCATGTTAGGGAACAAGAAGAAGTCGCAGGGAGCCTGATCGGGTGAATACGGAGGATGCGGCAGCAATTCATAACGCAATTCTTGCAGTTTGGCGGCGCCGACTCCGGATGAATGCGATGATGCGTTATCGTGGTGAAACAGCACTTTCTTTTTCGCCAAATGCGGTCGTGTATCCTTCAATTTTTTGTCGAAGTGGTCCAATAACTCACTGTAGAATTTTCCAGTGATCGTTCTTCCTTTTTCTAAAAAATCCATAAGGATGACGCCCTTCGCATCCCAAAAAAATCGTCTCCATGACCTTTCCGGCCGATGGAACCGTTTTGGCCTTCTTTAGAGCAGATCCACCGTTGTTTTCATTGTTGTGTAGTTTCTGGTGTGTAGTGATGAATCAAGGTTTCGTCAACGGTGACAACTCGACGCAAAAAAATTGTTCGGATTTCGCTTAAATTGCTCCAAACACTGCTTCGAAGTTAAGAGCCGCATCCGCTTGTTGTCCACCGTGAGCAATCGCGGCACCCATCGGGCCGACAATTTTTTCATGGCCAACTTATCATGTAACATATTAATTGCCGTTCCGGTCGACACACCTACGGCCTCTGCTACTTCGCGCACTTTCTTTCGTCGATCAGCGAGAATCATGTCGTGGACTCTTTCAATGATTTCATCGGGAACCACGTCTGCCGGGCGTCCTGGTCGCTCGTCATTAAAATTAATTAATTACAAATTAGTCTGGAATTTGTTTTGGCGTCGTTTGATAGATGGCAGCACACGATGATGACACCAACTTCCCTCAGTATCGTCCTATGTCTTCAAACACGGGTACTTATTGAACCACCTACATCGTTACCTGAGGCATTGGGGAGGCGTCCCGAGCTCTTGCTGCTAATTGTGGAAAGTGGCTGTGGTAGGCATTCGAACGAGCACTTATAACTCTAAAAGGACCTTATTTTGAAACGAAAAGAATATTTGCTGGGCCAGTGGCGTGCACTCCATACATGCAAATAAGCAGTGCAACCCCTCTCATTTAAAAACATTTTGTTCGTACAAGTTCATGATAATAATTACTGATTTCACTGTTAATTTTTTCCTCAATAAATGTACCAAGGCCATCTTTATATAGGTAGGTACTGTAGGTTCCACTGACATCGTTTTTTCGCCGACAATAGAGTATGCTCGATAAGCACAATTTCGCCGTGCTTGTAATCTCCATACGAATTGAAAAATTTCAACTGCAACAATGGTGCAGGTTTATATGGTGAAGAGAAGCACGCCTGCCTTGGCGAACAAAGTTAACGGACGAACGATGACTATAGCACGAGCGGCGAAAAATGTCGTGATAAGATTTGAGCAAAGGGAACCAAAGCGGAAATAAACAGTAGGCCACAAAATGTGTCGTTCAGTTTTGATAAAATGTTTGCTTTGTTTGTTTTTTAATATTTAAACAATGTTGAAACAGGAATTTATTATTTTTTGAAAGAGAATGTATTTTACTACAAATTATAATGCACATTTTTGTACATTGTTGTTGCATAGCCACATATGCATTTTGTTAGTCACACTGTGTTATGTACATATTACAAAAGAAGGTTTGTATGCCTACAGTTTACACATTTGAGAAAATCAATAAATCTTACAATGCAAATGTTCGTATTTGTTTGATTGATTTAAATAATTTTCAAGCACTGTTTTGTTATCGTTGCAAAGTTTTTTTTATTATACTTTTTTAGTGTTTTCTTAAATAAATTAGGCGGTTTTTCCTCATTTTTAGCTATCCTGAGATTACTCAATTACTTAGGAAACACTAACCTCCCTTTTTATTTCGTCATATCAAAAAGTGTTTATACTCGTATTTATCTTTTCTTCGGTTTTAATTTTGCATACCCTCCACAAAATGGCTGTGCACGCCACTGTGCTGGGCCGTAGTAGCAGTCAAGTTGAAATAATTGTGCAGCGTTCGAAAAACGTATCAAATTCATAGAAAAAAACACGTGCCAAATTTGTCTAAATGGGGTTTGATTACCGAGAAGTGTGGTTATGTAATAATTTTGTTTCAAAGAAAATGTTCTCACTTCACTTTACTTTAAGAGAAAGAAAAAAAGTAGACCGATCATCTAAAAAGTAGTTGATATCAATTAAAGTTCGTCTTTGATTTTCAGCTTAAGATTCTATGTGATTGAAACAGCTACGAAAATATGGGTAATTTCTATTCCGTATTAGTTAAAACATCTACTAAATTGGCGAACTCAATTAATTAATTTGTAAAGACATCCATTTATTGTCTATAATTTGACCAATGTTAAATAGTTAAATTGTTGTGAAGGAAAATTTTACTATGTACTTCAAGGAAATATCATCGATTGTTTGTAGTTAAATTTTATATTCGAATAATAAACTCAACAGCGTTTGTAGAAAAATTCACTAAACTTTTTTATCTAATCTTGCGTAGTTAAATCAACCAACTTAATAGTATTTTCAGCTACAAAGATTAGAGATGTTGACTATTTCTTTAGTAGAGCTATCTAAATTTAAATTAACTACATACTTCACTTTAGATAAAAAATCTAATTCAATTTTCTCAGTGTAATATGCCAAGAGGCTACCACCATTATGCATGTCATAAAACGACCACATATTCTCCTTCCTTTCATAAGTGATATCTTCGTAGCCGGTATTCTGGGAAATATGTATATGATGTGCCTTGGGAAAACCAAGTTCTGTTGATACTAAACAGGACTCGTAAAGGAACCCTAAAGTTTTCAGTGTCCTCATTCATAAAACATCATCAGCATATAAAAAACAAATGTATGTTTTAACATGCAACAAGCAAGAGCCTAGCATAGCCAGGATCTCTTTTAGAAGGGGCAAGACAAAAATTTGATTTGATACTTCGCTGGGCAGAGAATTATTAAGCGGTTGGCAGTTTTTCTGGTGCAACTACAGAGTGGAGTCCCAGGAGAACCTCCAGAGCGATGGAAGGGCGTCATATCCCGTTAGCGATGTTTCTGGAGGAGACTCCATGGTTATATTAGTGATGCCATGCCGGTCCCCTGATGGGATCTTAGCGCCATTTTATTTGATTTTATGGACACATTGTGGGAAAAAACTTTATCTGGACATATTCGAAGAGTCCTTTAGTATGCGTTTTTGTGTAGAGGTTGATCGACGAATCGGACGGAGTACAGTGATTTCTCCATCTATTTGTGAAAAATTATCACGCCTGTAATTTGGGCTGTCGAACGCGGATAGGTAGGACTTTAAAATATGGAGGAAATGGGAAGCAAGTAGCTCTATAAGTGCGTTAAATTTCAGAAAGATCGACCACGCGAGTTATCGAAAATGAACGTTTGCCAAATGAAAGTGCGATTATTTTGCAAAAACACTGTTAAAACAGACAAGACTAATCACAGTCCTTATCGAGGAGCTTATTAGGTTTCTGTGTGGCATTGGGAATGCTGTACATTTTGCTGCACATTTGCTAATGCTGTCAAAACGCTGTATTGTACAGCGAAATGATGTACGTCTGGTCAGCTTACTTTACTTCATCAACGCGCTTTCACGATCTTTCGTGCGTGGTTCGGCGAACTCCGCTTCTGTGACGACGGCCTTATGACCTCATATACTGCATTGAGTTTGCCAAACCCAGCGCAAACGAACCGTCCAAGATCGGTATTTTGGATTCCTCCAACTATGCAGTTGTCGAATGCCGGACAAATAATAAAATGGAACTCCCCCATCGCCTCTGACCCTCCCAAGCGTGTGTTGTTCACAACTTTAATCTTTCGCGCCGCGCTGTTCGGCAAACCCCGATCAGTGTGGTTTCAGCATAACATTTCCTTATTTGGGAACCTCTACAGCGAAATACAATTAGGTGGCTATTATGATCAGAGGTGCTCACAATCGGAGACCTGAAATTGAGCTGTTCAATGTTCATACATCCTTGAAAATACTAAACAGAAAAACCAAATTATAATATTTGATTTCATTTGCATTTTATCCTGCAACCAGGCGACAAAATGCAAATGGATTCTCACTCGTGTTGGAGCTGGCTATAGCCTCTACTACTTTTCAGTATCAAATTTAATAAGAACTCAGCAACATGTAGTCGCCAGGACTTTCATGATTCGATATTGCAAAGTCTTCTTGTAGGGGGTCCGTTGCCAAGCATTGTTGGTATCAAGGGGTTTCTGGACAAGATAAGTTTGAGAATCACTAAAAAAAAAAACAAATTTTGTTAAAACTAGACTGAGGCTAATTTCGGGAGCGGCCGAAATTTGAATACCCGTCACATTTGAATGAAACTTAAGCTTCTTTTGTGTTAACAATTTCTACCGCAGCCTTATGACGTGTTCCGATACCATTTGTTGCTAGATGCGTTGAGGCAAGTCAAGGATAAGCTTCGGTTAAAATTAAAAAAAAACAAAATTTCTTTTGCATGAACCATATATTTGGAGGTTGATTTGTATGATAGCCCTATTACATAATACATACACTCCCAATCAATAGGATAGTTCCACTTGAAAAATGGCTCTATCTCGGTAAGTGATAACGGTATTTTCTTCAAACTTGGTGACAATATTTACAGTAGCTTGCCTGTTCTTTGAATAATAGAATTTGAGACATTTCTTACCGTTATTTGATGTTTTATTTCCACTGGAACTATCCTATTGACTTCACCATTTGTACTGTTTTTAAGAATTCTCGTAAGAAAATCCTAACGGGACTCCGGATTTGAGACATTATATTATTCAAAGAACAGGCAAGCTACTGTAAATATTGTCACCAAGTTTGAAGAAAATACCGTTATCACTTACCGAGATACAGCCATTTTTCAAGTGGAACTATCCTATTGATTGGGAGTGTATTCTGATTCCATCCATTCCTAGATATGTTAAGGCTTTGCTAGGAACAGAATTAAGAGAAGTTTCGTTAAGATTGGTTGATAAAGAAAAAAGTTTTCCTTAGAAGATCCTAATTTCCAGGGATTTGTTTGTATGACAGCCCTATGACGTAGTCTTCTGATTCCATCTATTCCTAGATATGTTTTAAGGCTTTGCAATGAACACATTTGGGTAAAGTTTGGTTAACGTTGGATTCAAAAGGCAAAAGTTTTTCTTAGCAGAACTTAATTTTCAGACGTTAGTTTTTATGGCAGCCCTATGACGTAATGTTCCGATTTCATCCGTTCCTAGATATGTTTTGAGGCCTTAATAGGAACACATTTGGGTGAAGTTTGGTTGAGAATGGTACATAAAGAGAAAAGTTTTTCTTAGAAGAACCCAATTCTCAGGGGTTAGTTTGTATGGCAGCCCCATGACCCCATGGTCCAATTCCATTCGTTCCGACATGTATACGTACACTAAAAAGAAACTTGTATACAAAACTAGCTGAGACAGCTCGCTTTGCTCACTACTACTTTAAATTTATGAGCGATTTTGACTCCCAATCAATCTCCTAACTATACCTGTACATATATTCGCCTCGCCCAAATTCAACGCCTTCAAATAAACTCCACAGTGATAATAAAACACAGATATTCAATTTTCAGTGTGATTTATTTGAATGGAATCAAAATAAGTAGAGAGCGATAATATAAATAATGTTTTTCGTTTTGTTTTCTGGCGCAAAAACAAACAACGAAGACTGTTTGCCAACACGCGAACAGGCAACATACAACTGACCGTGCGAAAAACAAATTTTCGAGATTAATCCCACAGACTTCCAACGATTGGCCTTGCGATTTATTGATTGTCATCGCAAAAGCCAATCGAACGGGGAACTGAATCCCCTTGAATTGGAATGGAAGATGAGTTGGAATCATCAGTTTCTTGACGGACAACCGCGAACCGTTGCACAATTTCGAATGATTCAGATTCCGCAACATGATTATGATCGATCCCACCTTCAGCTGTAAATTATGCGGCGGGGCTCCTGGCACATAAAGCGAGTTCAAAAACTCCGTCAAATAGTTGGTCGCTTCATCCTCGTCGATCACTGTGTCAACGGATTTGTACGAATGAAGTTCTCCAGTGATTTGACTTTGAATAATGATATTCGAGCTATCGACATCCTTATACTTTGCGGCTCACAAAATTGCAAGCAAAAAAATTAATTTTCGATTTTTTCAATTTTTCGACTTTTCGGGAGGGTTTTCCCAAAATTTTCTTTAATGAAAACCTTCTACTGGTAATTGCAAACAACTGGAAAAAATTTTGAACCAAATCGGCCCAGCCGTTCTCAATTGATGAATTACTTAGATTTTCCCAATTTTCCGACTTTTCCGGGCTTAGCATTAGGTGATACCAAAAAAATGCAAGTGACTAGGCGTAGGCGTAGTTTTCTCAAAATTTGTTGGTAATTTGGTGGAATTCAGAATAAAAATGTAAAATCAGTACAAAAACAGGATATTCGGTGTGTTGGCAGGACGGCAGGTTAAAGTCGAAAAGCAGGAATGTCCTGCCAAAAACAGGACGGATGGATACGACCATTATCAAAGCAGAAAACAATTTTCATTTTACTGGCCTCATGGGATGCTAATAACATAGGAATAAAGGGCATTTTTAGGGTTATTTAGAAAATATTTTTTCAAAAACCCCTTATGAAATCGATTTTGTCCGTCCGTCCGTCCGTCTGTCCGTCTGTTCACTAAATAACTCGCGAACGGCTCAACCGATTGTCATGAAATTTAGTAGGAATGTGTAGAATGGTTACAGTCTTTGGCACAAATACCTTAGAAGTTGGTAGGAAGAAGATAACAGGGTGTCCCGAACGTTTGAAAAAAGTCGACTTTTTTAGTTTTTATCGGAGATTGACGTATGGCTATTTAAATCAAAGATCTAAACGAGTACATCTCATATCAGTTAAAACTTTCCAGTTTGGAGTAACGGTAAAAAAGTTATTGGCGTTTAAAGTTAAACTTCCTTTTCGACCTCCGTTTTTCTAAACCGTTATAGGGATCGCTATGAAACTTTGTTGAAAGATTGGTCAGTATGGCCTTATATATACGTTAAATATTAAGACTGTTGACTTCTGCTAAGGAAAAGTAAATAACAGTAAATTTGTAAAATTTCAATTTGTTCGTGTGTAGCCCCTCTTAGGTTTCCAAATATGAAAGTTCTTCTAATAGATTTTAGAAAATTACATAGGGAATATGTCTATGAATTTTCATTCGAATAACTGTATCCAAACCGGAAATATAGCCAAGTAAGTATTTACTAAGAGCCTTTCACAATGCAAGAGAAGCCTCTTAAGCATTTCTTCAATGTATATCTTTTAACTTGATTGAACAATGAACATGCAATTTGGTGGAAATACATAGAATGGTAATAGTGTTTGCCACAAATATTTTTGAAGTTTGTAGAACCAAGTTAACAGGGTGTCCCTGAATAGCTGCAAAAGTATACTTGTTCAATGCTTATTGGAAAGCTTGGGTGGTGTTCCCAGACATGGAATCATAAGTATAATAAGTATACATAAGTTTTTTTTCCTTGATTTAAAAAGCCGTAACAGTAGATTTACAGCTAATAATTCAGTTCATATATAAAGCCAAGTCATCCTTACGATTGCCTGAGTTCCTTTCTGCTCAAAAGCCATCAGAAATCTTAAATCGAAAAATACCTGTAGATTTGCCTTGGAGTACTTTCATACAAACTGGGTAAATAGTAAATCTATTTTTGGATTGGTCTAAATAAAGGTGGCTAGCGCCTTTCATTCTGGAACGCGTTTATTTAGACCAATCCAAAAATAGATTTACAGGAAGCATTTCTTGAATTTGTGCACAATTCTTATTTATTGCATATAAAATATATGTACAAAAAATATTCACTATGCATTAAAATTCTAAAAAACCCTCGTATTGCGGGTGCAGCCCTCTGTACGCCGGTATTTTAATGTTAATTAAAATTAACTAATTGCAATAACAACGCATTGGTCTCGGCGATGACACGATCCATGATAGAGCTGCCTGTAGAAATATGCTGAAATATTACCGCCAAAACGGGCGATGTGCCTACACCGCAGGTCGAGCAACGCGAAACCATGGAGCGCTATAAAGAACGAGGCAAGGAAGAAGAAGAAGAAAATTAACTACTTGACAAAATTTCACAGGATCAAAAATATAAACTATGGTTTTTGGCATGTTACGATTCCGAGGAAATAGTGCGTCTCTAAACGAAGTTTAGGAACAGTTTTAAAGGAGCTCAAGGCTCATGTCGTAAATTTATCTTTTTTAACATACTACACATGTAGTCTGGCTGGTCTAGAGGTTAGTGCGCGCACCTTCGGTGCACAGGGTCATGAGCTCGAATCTCACCGTGTTCCATGGTGTTTTTCGAACTCACGAGCTTGTGACGGACTATGATCTCACTCAGATGTTAAACGAGTACCCATTTATGGGGATAAATAACACTGCTGAGCGTGATGCTGATCTCATTACCTCAACAAAAGCAGATAAGATCTTGGAAATAGGATGTCACTAACACATCCTGCGGCCATAGTCCATTGCTGGATTGTCGCGCCTGTTATTTATTTAACATCATAAAAAATCTCTCTTCTTTGCCTTAGAAACGATGTAAAGGCATCAAAGAAGGTGTTCTTCTTTATAAACATTTATGGTCCGGCAAAATGTTAGTTAGACAACCCTACATAATAAAATGACAAAGTTTTAGAAAGTTGAATGTTAATCTTTCTTAACTTTTGAAATATGTTTTATGTATCAAGTAGCAGTGGTATTTATCTAAATCATTTTTTTTTTCATTACAGTTCGTCTGGACCCCGAGGACAAAGTTGACATCACCCATTTCGAACAAATCAAAATACTTGGAACAGGCGGTAAGTCGCGACATTATGTATTCAACATTTTAGTATATTTTCTAATTTTATTTGTAGCAATTTTAACGAAAAATTTAACTAAATCCACACGAAATCACCAAATCCAACTCAACTCCTCTCTCACCGCCCAGCATTCCATGAATTGTTAATTTCAATCTTTCACTCTTAATCCATCCATCCATTCCATTCCATTCACTTGTGATCAGTGGCGTAACGTTTCCCAAATTGCCTGTGTTCAAAATCGAAATGGGGGCCCCTAACATTCAATTTATTTCATCAGGAAAAATGGCAACACATAACATTGAAACAGTCAACAAATTTGCAAGTAAAGAAAATTTTCGGCTTTAGCAACATGTTTCAAAGGTCTTTTTTAAACAAAGTTAGAATTTGAAAAATTACAGGAGAACTTGTGAGATCATATATTTATCACAAAATCCACGAGGCGTAATGAAACCACCACCAGATCCTAGACTAAAAGTGATTGGCCTAGATATGAGGATCACGTCAACTAGCTGAAGAGTTTTGACGATTCTGATTAAGTTAAACGACTACTAGCATGTCCTGTCCAAATACAAATTTAAAACACTGAAATCAAATTTGTGCTAGAAATTCTTCATAGATGCTTTAAGTAGAGAATACGGCTAATCTAGTATCTGCACTCACTAGTAAATCGGCAGGGATCTGTATTTTGATCTCTCGAGTCGCTGTTAACAAACTTTCTGACTTTAAGTCTTACTGAAAGATCTTAGTAACCGTGGTTAGCCATTTCGGTCAATAGATTAACAGTTATCTCTTTGTGAACATATTTTTTCTGATGATGTACCAACGACTTCAATTCAATTCAAATGCTCCAACAAGGGGATCATATAGGGAGGCTCAATTTCACGCAAGAACCTTCAGGAGAGAAACTCCTAGCAAATTAAACGTTTATTTCTTTTCAATATTCTTGAGCAAAAACCCAGAAGAAATAGATATTGAGACAGATCCATACTCAACAAGCTCGTCGACTTCCTAGGGAGAATTTCAGGGAGATTTATTTTAAGGGGGTAATTAAGGAGGAACATCAAGCCATCAAATTCCATCAAAATGTGTGTCTGCGATAATCACAAAGTTTGTTCGTCCAGTGAGATTTTTTTTTGTGGAGGACGAAAGATAAGACACAGTGCCCGTAACCTGATAAGCTAAGCTAAGTGCTTAGTTCTTGTTTGTCAACCATGTTACAATCGACCGTGCTTGACAGCTCTTGGTCGTCGTAAAAACAAGGGGTATAGCTCCGGGACGATTTTATAGTTGAACCGGCTACCACAGGAGCATTTTTTTTTTTAAAGACAACACAAACATTCATGGTCACAGCGGGACTCGAACCCACGTTCCGCCAACTTGGAGATAGAGTGTCATCTCTCAATGAGCCACCGAATGTCCCAAATAGCTGAGTCATTCATAATTACCATTGTACTTAGGCGTCAGTAGTCTGACTGGTCTAGCGGTTAGTGCGCGCACCTTCGGTGCACAGGGTCATGAGTTCGAATCTCACCGTGGATCATGGTGTTTTTCGAACTCACGAGCTTGTGACAGACTATGATCTCACTCAGATGTTAAACGAGTACCCATTTATGGGGATAAATAACACTGCTGAGCGTGATGCTGATCTCATTACCTCAACAATAAGCAGATAAGATCTTGGAAATAGGATGTCACTAACACATCCTGCGGCCTTAGTCCAATGCTGGATTGTCGCGCCTGTTATTTTATTTAGGCGTCACCCCTCGTCCACATATCACATTTGGTATCCATAGTGAGGCTTTTCGGAAATTTTCTGTCCTTATACCAATTTGGTCTTTCCCCCAAATAGGTCATCATTTTAGGGAAAAATCCAGTTTCTTTTAAAAGTCACGAGGCCTACTTGGCAACACTGCTAGAATCTATGAAATAATATTTTTTTATGTTTTTGGATTTGGGAGCCCCTCTGGCTTGGGGGCCCGTGTTCCGCTGAACACATGGAACACCGTACGTTACGCCACTGCTTGTGATTGTTTATTTTTTTCTTCTTGCATCCATTTAAAATGTAAAAGCACACTTGACCATATCGCCACAATAAAATAACATGAACAAATTTAATAAAGTATTTTTAAAATTTTCAGCTTACGGTAAAGTGTATCTGGTGCGCAAGAAGGGTGGACGCGATGATGGAAAGCTTTATGCAATGAAAGTGTTGAAGAAAGCAACGGTTGTGCAAAAGAAAAAGACAGCCGAACATACACGCACAGAAAGACAGGTAAGCCATTGTTCGTTCACGGTACGGTACCATATGCGAGAGCGGTACCGTAATCCGTAAACTTAAGATACATTAACAGAATACATGTTTTTATGCACGTAAGTCGCGCTTCCAATACCTATTCCTATTCCAGTCCAGTACACATACATATTAACAACTTGTTGTTTTTCAACAAAATGCTACTTCTTCCAATGAAGAATATCTTTAGTATGCTGACTTCTTGGTGTTGGAACTTTGACCATCATCATCAGCAGCATATTCATCCGCAACCAACCTCTACAACAAGTCTCATACATCCACATATATGGATGAAGAAGAAATCCAAAAGAGGAAACGTTACGAATCTGAGTCTCAAGACGTTTTGTACATAGGTACCGTTTTCTCCATAAAACGTGTTGCGCATTCCTATATGTGTGACGTCAACGAATGTATTCAATCCAGATTCAAGATATGTACACACGGCCTCGTCGTCAATGCCGAAAATCACGTAGCAGAAGAAAAAGAGAAGAAAGACGTTCTTAAGGTATTCATTTACCCGTTAGTTAAAGTTAGGTCATGATGAGATACCATGTGATAGCTGCGGTAGCAGCAGATGTCTCCAATGATAATACATAATTGGTAATGCAAGAAAATGTAACATCTCACGCTGGAAGATTCAGATGTGAGTAGGTTAATGTTTACGGCTAGGTAAAATAGAGGAATTTGGAAAATGTGACCAAACACGACCAGACATAGGTTCGTCAGTCTTTAACAGCCGCTACAGAAAATTGCCTATAAAGGCAATGCTAATGGTATGATTTATTTTAGAGAAAATGGATTTGATTAAAAATGGGACCATTGCGGTTTGTCTTTACAATTTTAACTCCGTCTCATTATGTGATTTCGGAGGTTTCGTCCACATGTTGGTAATTTTTGCCGAGGTTTTTCAGTTTCACGTCAATCCGATACCATTTTGAATGGGATATAAAAAGCATTTAATTTTTTGCTTTATAGAGCTGGGGAATCTTTAATCTCTATGGTCGGGTTTTCACCGATTCAAAAAAGACATGTTTCCCATCCTTCGCAAATCCCTTGTATCTTGGGCATTATGGTGAGTCGACCAGCTTCAACCGATGCAAATATTGCTAGCACCCAGCGGGGACCGTTAAGAATTGACTCATATAGAAATTCACAACTCAATATTTTCGGCCTGCACACATAACTTTGTCTGCGATGAGGATATGTATGTGTTGATCGGTCAGTTGAGGTCTCATTTCATCGGAGCTGCCACTTTCTCATAGACTCGAAACTTTCTATGTAATCGCCTCGCTTCATACATTTCAAGAACTTCGGGTCCCTTGCAACAGATTTCGTCAGCAATGCCTACCACTTCTTTCGGCATAAAGGTACATTTTCCTCGGCACGACCCCAGCGGCCTGGCGACTGCGACTCGCCGATTGCATATAAAAACTCGTTTTGAGTTGATAATCGTTTGGCATAGCTCCACAATGAAAATTATCGCTCTTGTTGAGTGGTGAACGTGGTGCACTCGCTTGTTTGTAGGCTTCGGGCGACGGCTGCTTGGGATAAGGTAGTTCTTTCGCACAATAGTCGTACTGATTCGGCTGATACACGAATCTGTCTGTGTATAGAAAGCAGTCGCGGGACTCTTGTTGTACATATTGCATGCACGAATGGTGAACGTGGTGCACTTGCTTGTTTGTGGGCTTCGGGCGACGGCTACTTGGGGTAGGGAACTTGCTCTAGAGCCGCTAGAGTCGCTGCGCCCGCGTCGAGGACAACGTACTTTAAGATAGGCTCCAGCAGATAGCATTGAACGAGTATATAACATTTAACAAAACTTGGCCAAGAACCGATCCCTGCGGTACCCCTGCAGTGACCACGTATTCCTTCTGTCCCTCGCTAGTGTCTTAACTTAAGACATTTATCTTTTGCAGAGTGGGGTGAAAATTAAATGCGTTTTTAACGTCTACTGTCACGACAGATCAACTAGTACTCTTCGGTAATAAGTCCATCGCTATCTTGGTTACCATTGGAATTGCGCAATTGTAGACTGCGATCGTCAATAGACGCTCTTATAATAGTCCCTGTTTTCCACTACTTCTGACAATAATTCGTTCGAACACTTTTCTCGTTGTGTCGATAGGAAGAAGAAGAGACAACGATAAGAGTTAAGCTCTTCAGCAGGCTTATTTTGTTGGAATATGTACCATTTATTACCTTTTCGATGATTGCGGTAAAGAATTGCCAGCTTCAACGCTCTATTAGGACCGCCTTCCGGGCAAGTTCGACCTTTGTATTCTTTTGTATTAAACAGGTACACGTATATGCCGGCAATCTTCGCTGTAACCACTAAATTTAACTGTCCCGATATATAGGGTTTAATTTGTGCGGGTAGATGTTTGCAGCCTGTAGAGGCCTGTTTGTTTTGGTGACATCGGTTTTATTCTTACTATTCAGTCACTCATACCAAATCACAGTTACATGGTTGAGCAGCGCGTAAGCGCGTTCAAATGATAAAATGAGTCTTAGTTAGTGCAAATTTTGTGAGCTTTACGCCTATTTTACGTGAATTGGCAACCAACCCCTCGCTCAAATTCAGCAGGATTTATACTGCAGAGTCATTGGAAATTGGGGCACTCTGATCCGTGCCATCGTGACAAGCTCCGGCGGACATTTGAATGATGTTATATTCCATACGTAATAGCATATATGGGTCTTTCAAGTGAAATAATAAAATCGTTTATACCTCACGCACAGCAAGTTTTATTCCATTTTAACAACTACGCGTCCTTATTGGAAAACCCTATACCTTGCTGGAACACATTACGCCGCTCTTAAATATGTGTCGAAAGTCAGATATGTGGGAGTGACTTTCGGCGAACGGTCGAGTCTTCAAACCCACTATGTGGGGTTGGAGGCACGCATGCTCTGTGTGGTTAGTATGCTCAGGCGTGTTTTGCGTAGAGACTGCGCTGTATCATCTATGACTCACTGCTTGTAGCGTGTGCTACTTTCGGCGCAGGAGTTCTCATGGACCCGCGGTAGGGTTTCATTCAAGTACCTTAGGGATGTCCGTGAGGCAGCTAGAAACCTTAATTTAGACTTGAACCTAAGTCTCGGTTTCCTGATAACCGTTTATAGTTCTCTGAACCAGATACTGCGCCAATTTAACTTGGTTACGTGATCGAGCAGCATGAGCTATACTGTTGTCTAATGCTAGCTATTGCGACTTGTCTGTCGTTGGGTAGTAGGGTGAAGGACGAGCAAATAGGACCCCCACTGGTTTGAAGGCAATGCGTCGATTTCAGTGGAACCATCGGGAAATGGCAATCCTGCTTCCTGGTATAGTTAAGTCACCAGTTCTACGTGGGTGTGCAACGCGCCCACACTTCAGTAGTGGCTTGAGGTCCACTTCGAGTTCGGAGCAGAGTTCCCATATCTGTCAGCACGGGGTGTCGAGATTAGAGCCAAGGGGCATCGATGGGTGGTAATTCTCCTCAACCGACACATGTGGTAGGCCCCAAGAGGGGAATATCGTACGGGCTGTGCCCTTACAAAGGTGTGTAGTTGCGCTACAACCGGGTGCCCGGACCCATAAAACGACCGAGGAAGTAGAAAGGCCTCGCATTTAGCAGTATGTAAACGCCAAGCCTTAACACTGTTACCTCACACCGCTCGCGGTGCGGAATGCATTACGCAAATTGCTACCTCGCTGTCTTTATCTGGGAATCAAAGCGAGCTACGTAGATTCTCTTTCACCGTCTTGGAAAAAAGAACTTGTGCTCCTAACCAGTGTTTCAAATTCAGCTGTGAAAATTTCATTTGGTGATTAATTTGGCTGCCTCTCGCTTAGAGTTGGTCGTAGTTACTTCCTCTTCACGCTTAAAGCACATATTTGACCTATCATTCTGACTACTTCAGTCACTCGCAATCTTCATTTTAGGCAACAGAGGTGGGATGTACTCCACCTTTACTTTGCCGACTTCCATCGCCTTATTGACGAAGTCTGAAGGCAAACCTATGGCTGCCAAATGTGTACCTCCGTACGCCTTCCTCAGTGACTTCACGTCTCCGGGAGCTCTTTGCTAATGTCACAAATACGCGACTCATGCGTCCAATTTCTTCATTCGTATATATTAACCCAAACACATTGGGTTTTTTTAATTCCTTTCCAGGACGACAATCCTTTACATCGATTCATACATGCTTATCCAAGTTGCGGAATTGAAGGCGTTCTCCACATCCAGCGTGACCATACATGCATGCTTTGCCAGGCCAAATACTGATCTGATTTTGTTATCAACAGTGGAATGCAATAGACCTCTCTTCAACCATTTTAGGGATAGGCCATTAGTGATGATTCGTTCAAAAAATTTACATTGTCTCAATAGGCATATTAGTATCCGTGGTTCCAGGCCTTCAGAAATGTTTCTTATGTCTATCATACCTCGAGCGTTTCGACAAGTTTCTCGGGTATTGTACGAACTGTCATTGAGTGGTTTATTAGGGACTTTCTCCGAGACTGACGTTTTACTTTCCCCGATTTTCCCTGGAATTTTTAGAATTTCATCCATTAATATCGCTACTAAGTTATTAGTTGTGGTTGTCACATTTTGTGCGTTCACACTTACTTAACTTTAGGCTGTTTCATCAGTTTCATCTGCATATTCAATTGTAAGGTACCGTTTCAAAGATAAATCTGGAGAGGAGTAGTAGCGGTGAGAGGACTCCTCCCTGTGGAAAACCTTAATAGTTTGGAAGCTCTTTCTTACGTAGCATCATAGCGTCGATACAAAAATTCGTCGCCCCTGAAAATTACGGTTCGGTTCGGGTTTATATTCGGCAGACTGGCAAATTAGCAAAAAATAGTATTTTCCAGTTTAAACTATCTCGTTTCTTCAGTGTATTGTTGGAAGAGCTATTTAGAGGTCAACCATTTGATCTGCCATGGGGCATGGGTCACGTCAACCAAAGACTGACTCCTGACTTTAAATCTATGAACGGCTCGCCTCAAATCTTCTTCCATGGTCACAATGGGATTCGAACCCACGCTCTGGCAACTAAGAGTTAGGGTGTCATCTCCAACACTAATGCACCCAATAGCCTTCTTACCTCGTTATTTATACCGCTCATTGGTGTCGCTCGCCCTGCGGTGTACGCTTTTCGACAATCATTTAATCATTCACGTTATTTTTAATTTCCAGGTATTAGAGGCTATTCGCCAAAGTCCTTTTCTCGTGGGAATGCACTATGCCTTCAAGACGGATACAAGATTGTACTTGGTACTGGGTACGTATATGCCACCATTCGATTCAGACCAATATTTTAACGTTTCTAATTCACATCTCATCAACAGATTACGTGAGTGGCGGCGAGTTGTTTACGCACTTGTACAAAAACGAACATTTTGCCGTGGACGCTGTCCGAATCTATATCGCTGAAGTTATTTTGGCCTTAGAACAATTGCATAAGTTAGGAATAATCTACAGGGATATTAAGCTAGAAAATATATTATTGGATGCCAACGGGCATATAATCTTGACTGATTTTGGTTTGTCCAAAGAATTGCGCGGATCGGACGATCGGGCGTATAGTTTTTGCGGTACATTGGAATATATGGCGCCAGGTAAATATTGACTCATCATTTTACAGGATTCAAAGAAAACGAATGAGAAATTTTGAATTATCTTTAAACAGAGGTGGTAAGTGGTGCCGAAGGACATAATACAGCCGTCGATTGGTGGTCCGTGGGTGTGCTAACGTACGAACTATTGACGGGTGCTTCGCCGTATACGGTTGCCGACGAGAAGAATACTCAATCAGACATATCTAGAAGAATATTGAGAAATGAACCGCCCATACCCAGTGATCTGGATCCGGATGTTGCCGATTTCATTTCCAAGTTACTTGTTAAGGATCCGAAAAAGAGATTAGGTAAGCAAAGAACAGTATAAAAATTATGCATTTTCAACTGAATGTTAATTTTCGATTGTAATGCTTTTTGCTCCAGGTGGCAGCAAACCGGATGCAGCCGAAATTAAAGCCCATCCATTTTTTCGAAAACTCGACTGGGCGAAATTGTCGAAAAAACGTATACCTGCACCGTTTAAGCCAAAAATCGATCATGAACTGGATACGAGAAATTTTAGTGATGAATTCACTAGACTTCCACTCGCCGACTCGCCAGCGCCTGTGCCTCATAATACGGATCGTCTGTTTCGAGGTAATGTATCCACAGAAAGAGAGAGGGAGTTTCAAATTAATTTTTCTTTTGAATTTAGGTTATTCATTTGTGGCAGCCCAACATCTAGAACATAAATCGCAATACGATGAGAATAGCAGTAGAGAAAAATCGAAGAAGCCTGATTACCAAATTCGAAAGGTGAGTGTAATTTGGTTTGTCATGTATGTATTGGCCCATTATGAGGGGCAGTTTAATTACACAGAAAAAATTGCGTTTGCCACATATTCATGTGCAAAGGGCAATTATATAAGGAAATATGCGACAGTCACTTTTACGGTATTATGTAACGATCAGTCTGGCTAGATCAATGTTGATTGGGCCGCAATCCGGCTTGCGAAGGATTTTTATTCGGATCGCGGGCGACTTCGCAAGAAGTGGTCAAAAGCACCTAATTTTAGCCAAATTTTGCTCAATTGTGTATGCCCGCTCTGTGGCTCACTTGGTTGAGTCGCACTCTACGATGCTAGTAATCTAGAGGTCCGGAGATCGAATCTCGGCGTGGTCCAAAATTTCCGTACATGTGCGGATAGGAAATAGTGCTTGCAACATTATTTACACTCCGAAATGATATGCAATGTAACGTTGACTCGATATTGCCTATAAACGGCTGAGTTAACGCACCATGGCCCCACATGGGGCTATACGGTACTGCGAAGAAGAAGAAGTGTATGCAAAAGACGTCAAAATGATGTACACAAACTCAGATGCGCACAAAAAATGTTTTTTTTTAAATATGTTTCATAAGAAATTTATATTTCCCTCGCCCTCGTCGCAAACCATGGTCGTCGCGTTGTCCCAGCTGACCTATCATACGATGGTCACTTCTTGGCCAGCTAGTTACCCACCTCGGATAACAAATTCCATCCCCACGCAGTTTGTCCACGTCAAGGAGACATTTGCGATGTGTGCGAAACGAGCGACGTAAAACTATTAACGCATTAATGCAGGTGGAACTTTACTGATAGATTTGATGGACGCAGATTATTTATTTGAATCGGGAAATTGCCAGGTCCCGGTCCCGGTTGCGGTTTACTTGAGGTAGAGTAGAGTGGAATTTGTCCAGTGTCAAAAAAATAATATTTCCACTCTACTCGTGTACATGTTTGAAGTAGAGTAGAGTTTGACTGTACTACTACTACTAAGTTGCCTTAACCCCTTGTGGGGCATAGCGCGTCTACTACACCTACTCGCCATCGCGTACGGTTTCTGGCCATGTAACGTATTTGACCCCAGTTCTTTCTCAAAGACGCACATTCCTTATCCACAGATCTGCGCCACGTGATTTTAGGGCGACCCCTTTGTCGTCCACGTTGTGATAAGGGGTTCCATCGCATAGCGCGACCAGCAATGCAGTTATCACCCTTCCGCAACGTATGACCAATCCACTGCCACTTTCGTCTGCGAATCAATTCATCGATAGGTATTTGACCCGTATGCCGAAGAAGATCTTCATTCGAAATTCTATCGGGCCAAAAAATTCTTAAGATTCGGCGAAGACAGGTGTTAACGAAAGTTTGCAGCTTCTTGGTAACTGCAACGGAAACTTTCCAAGTGCTGCTGCCGTATAGGAGCACTGAAAGTATCAGGGAGCGAAACAGCCCCAGTTTGGTTTTAACACTGAGATAACTGCTTTGCCAGAGTTTGGACAACATGCCGAAGGAAGACTTGGCACGGTTAATGCGGCGAACGACATCTTGATCTGTGCCACCATCAATAGCAACAGTGCTACCTAAATAGACAAATTCGTCTACCTGTTCAACAAGTTGTCCATTGATACTTATGGGGAGAGTGGGATTCTCAGTCAGGCTAAGGATTTTGGTCTTGCTGGTATTAATCTTTAGCCCGACAACATTTGCCTTTCTCTCGAGATCCAGAGCCATTTCACTCAGATCCATGATCTTATGCGAGAGTAGACAAATGTCATCAGCATAGTCCAAATGTTGTAAGTGCGATTTCAGAGTCCACTGGATGCCACGGTTACGTTCTTCTGGCAAAGCTACATGGAGCACATCACCAATCACCAAAAGAAACAGGATGGGTGATAGGATGCAACCCTGCCTGACACCGCTATGAACTTCGAAACCATCAGACACCTTACCTTTATGGAGTACGCGACATTTTGCATCGACGTATGTTGCCCTAATTATAGCCACTATTTTCTCTGGAACACCCCTCTTGCGCAAGGCCGCCCAGATACATTCTCGGTTCACACTGTCGAAAGCCTTCTCAAAATCAACAAAGAGCATGTGCAACGGAGATCTATATTCGACGCATTGCTCAATTACAATCCGCAAGGTGTTGATGTGGTCCACGCAAGAAAACCCAGATCGAAACCCAGCCTGCTCTTCATCAATTTTGCTTTCTAAGTGGAGCTTGATTCTCTCCAAGATTATCCTAGCTATTATTTTGGCAACAGCAGGAAGCACACAAATACCCCTCCAATTATTGCATTCTGTAAGACTGCCCTTTTTTGGAAGTTTGACAATCAAACCATCCTTCCATTCAGTGGGAAAAGATTCTATATCCCACGCTCTACCAATAAGAGGGTGCAACAACTCAGCTGTTAAGCCCGGTGTTGCTTGGTAAAGTTCGGCTGGAATTCCATCGAGCCCGGCGGCCTTGCCACGTTTTAGTGCAATAATTGCGTCCACAATTTCTTGTTTCGTTGGGGGAGTTGATCGTATACCTACGTTCTGACGGGAAGCTAAATTATCAATATGAGGGGGGACTTCGCCACCAGTCACTCGATTTAAAACTACAGCGAAGTGCTCTTTCCATCGCCTCAACTGATCGTCGGTATGGATAAGTAGCCTTCCATCACTATCTTTCACCGGGTGTTGATAGGAGCTACGGCCACCTTTACACTCCTTGATGACATTGTAAACGGTATTTAAATCATTATTCCGTGCAGCTTCCTCTGCCGTAGCAAGAAGAGAGTTGGTATACACTCTTTTGTCACGGCGTACACTACGTCGGACTTCCCGAGCTTTCGAACGGTACAGGAACTCAATGTTGTTACGATTCTCGTCTGTTGCCGACGCTAGACTCACCCTAAGCTCTTTCCGTTCGACAATCCGCTGCCATGTTGCGTCCGACATCCAAGGCTTTGGCCGGGAAGCCGGATTTGGCCCAAGAACGGTCTCAGCGCTCTCCAGGTACGCATTTTTTATTACATCCCAGTGAGCATTTAAGTCATCAACTGGGTGACTAATAATTACAGATGTTTTCTGCGCAAGGTGATCGTTGAACTGTTGAGCTACAGCTGGATGTTTTAATTTAGCGGTGTCGAACTTACGATGCCGGGACGAAGAATCACGCCGAGATTGCACGGAAGCAATCCGCAAACGAACATTTGCAACCATCAGATGGTGGTCTCTTCCCATACCTGCGTCAGCACCTCTCTTATTACGGACATCCAGAAGGCAACTTCTAAATCTGCTAGAAATGGCAAAATGGTCGATTTGATTCTCTGTTCGGTATCGATCAACAGACGTCCAGGTGATCTTATGGCAATTCTTATGCTCGAACATAGTTCCACCAATGACGAGGCGGTGGAAGCTACAGAACTCTACAAACCTCTCACCGTTGTCGTTCCGGTTACCCAGACCGTGTCTCCCCATCACGTGTCTCAGTCCATCGTTGTCGGCACCAACCTTAGCATTTAAATCTCCCATCACCACTACCATGTCGCCCTTAGGTGTTTTACACTGGATGGTGTTCAATTGTTCGTAAAAAGAGTCCTTAGCTTCGGCGCTATCAGGTTCAGTTGGAGCGTAACATTGAATTATTGTAATGTTTCTCATTTTAGTACGGAACCTGGCGGTCATAATTCTATCAGAAACTGGTTCCCAACTAATCAGACTGCTATGAGCTGCTCTGGTTAATAAGAGCCCAACGCCTGATTCCCGAGAACTGCCAGAAGCTTTTCCGGAATACAATAATACCGTACTACGAGTAGGAGAAAAATATTCCCCACTATTCAACCATCTAATTTCGCTCAGACCCAAGATGTTGAGTTTGTATCGTCTAAACTCACTCTCTATTTGAAGAAATCGTGCGTTTTGTGGGCCCTCTGAACCATTGTCCAAGAGAGTACACACGTTCCAGAATCCAATCTTTGTCATTGTGCGAAAGCCAAAAGTCGTAACCGGTAAGTCAGTCCTAATCCGAGGCCTAGTAGACGTTTCGTTAGCATAATTAATTTTCAGATGCGCAAGTTGCTGGCATACACATCCTATCCTTTAAGTCGCCTTATACGACAAGCCAGGAACACTGAGGTTTATTCTGCCCCCACACCACAGGGGGTTTTACTCGGATAATGCGGGAAAGTAACGCCCCGTAGAGGACATAGGAATTGGCTTGAGCCGTTCAACCTATGCGCCCCCTCCTGCATAGCTAAGGGTCCGCAGTTATGCCACAACTGAAAAAGATATAGGAATCGGCCAGGGCCTTTCAACCTATATCTCTTCCCTTACGGGACTGTTTGACTGTACCGACTAGAAAACAGTCGAGTTGGAGCGACTGGCACTGTGGTAGAGTGGCAGGAGTGGAGTGAAAAGCATTCTACCATTTACGGCGAAAGCCGCGGTTAAGAATCCCTCTATTAGTAAAAAGATTAATCGATCTGGTGCGCTTGTGGCAACCAGCGTTGTCTTGTATTAATGTCGAAACCGAAACTCTTCCGTTATCCATTTTTCAAGACTCTTTTCTCATTTAAAAATACCTCGAATTTGAAATTAATCACATCACAGATATTTATTTGCGTCACAAACAGGCATGAAATAATGTCTTTTCCTTAAAAAAAAATTTTGGCTCATCACATTTCAAACCGGCAATGTGGCCCGCGTAAAAATTAAGTTGGACAACCCTGGGCTAAATCATCCGGACAAATTTCGAAGTGACAGTCGATTTTACGTAATAGTGATAGATGCATTTCTGGTTGGGTTATCGATGGAGCCCCTCCTTCAAAAAAGGTCGAGAAAGGATTTACTCTAAATTCATGTGGATGTTATGTCCCAACTAAGGCCGCATACACACGGAATCCATGCGTTTGCTGAATTCAACGAAACTCCGTATGAAAAAAATGACAACTTTTTGGTCTCGTTGAACTCGAGGAATTGCTGTTCCGTGTGTGACCGGTCTAAGAAAAATCTGGGGAAAATATGAAACATTGCCTGAAACCGGGCGTGAATTAAGATTTGAGAGTTGTCGGTTATCGCCACAAATATTTCTTGACAATTTCGATCGGGTTTTTTGCGTTCTGCTGAACCTCTCACCACTACACATACACATTGAGGCCGTGGCAAGATTAGCCGTCATCAGGCTTAAGGCATGTTATGCGACATGCCCACTGAACTCAGCACAGCTAGGATGGATAAGTAGCAGCAACCTACTCTCTATGCCATTAGACCATTTTACGTTTTGACACCTCATTTGACGCAGAGATATTGTATGAGTGGTTCAGACTTCAGAGCACTCCTCCTCAGTACTATCATATTTTACACGGACGCACGGCTCAAAGACTGATATAGGTTCTAGCACCACAGCAATTAGTGGCCCACGTACTAGTCTGTTTATTCCAATGGGAATACAACCGACCGTGTTTCAGGTTGAAGTGTGCGCAAAAAAATGCCTTGAAAAAGGCTAGACAACCAGTGGACAGTGAAAATAGTCTTGCCTATACTGGTAAATATGATTCTGGACGGCAGCATAAATTGCGTCCACATTTTAGTGGTATTGTCGGCCCCTTTGGATCTTAATGCCAGTCCTATGGAATCGAATGACGTATTGCCAAAGGCGCACTCTTTGTCTAGAAATGCACACAGTGCGATTTCTTTATTAGATATGGCCTCCTCGATCTCTTCCACTAAACTTTGTAGTGCCGATTCCGTCGGTTGATAGGCATATTGTTTTGGGTGCAGTGGCCGCGTCTTCCGAAGTGTTCTTCTAATATGAGCGTCCAGTAACTTTTCCATAGTTTTCATAAGGAAAAATGTAAGGCTTATGGGGCGATACGACGTGGGGTCGTCCGCCGGTCTTTTACCCACTTTAGGGATAAAGACTACCCTCACTGATCTCCAGGCTGTTGGGATATATCCCAAAGCAAGACTACTTCTGTAGATACTAACCATAAAGGGAATCAGTTCCTTTTGCCCTCTTTGCAGGAGTGCCGGAAAAATTTCATTCATGCTGTGCGATTTGAAGGGATCAGACGTCCCGATTGCCCATCTTATCCTGCCATATCTTTTGCTGTTAGATTTGCTCTATTGGGCGAATTGTTGACATCATTCACGTTATAGTCTAGTCTGCAGCCGGGGAAATGGGTTGCTAATAAATAAATAAATAAATGTCCGTGCCTTCGGCATCCCTTGTGATGTCCCCGTTTACTCCCTTCAGAGTGTTGATAGAGCTGCAGCCGTTTTTTGCCAGTACTTTGTGCAATCTAGCCGCTTTGGTGGTACTGTTGACGCTGCCACAAAAGTTTGCCCAACTTCGTCTTTTAGCGTCTCTGATCTTTTTGTTGTATTCCATGAGGGTGGAGCGATACAGAGCCCAGTCCCCGTTGCGCTTGATCCTCACCTTTTTCCTGAGGCGAGCTATCTCCTGATACCACCACGGCACACACTTATTTTCTTTGATAACCCTCAAGGGAAAGTTTTCTTCATAGGAGGACACAATTGCCCTGATGGTCTCGTCCACGTGTCTTTCCAGACTGAGCCACCCTGTGACTCTTTTGTCGATTTGCTATAGATGTTTCTCAACGTTCTACGCTCAATTCCTGCAGCAACCGCGAAACTTAGGTCGAAACGTATATGATTGGATAAAGAGGGTTCATCCGATACATGCCAGACATGAATTCGTTCCGCTATTAAGTTACTGCACAAAGTTAAGTCAAGTACTTCTTGCCTTACTCTAGTTGCGAATGTAGGCTGACATCCTCTGTTGAGGATGCAGAGATCAAGAGAGGTAATTAGTACTAATAGGTACTCACCTCTTCTGTTTGTGTCTGTACTGTCCCAAAGTGTATGATGGGCATTGGCGTTACAGCCCTGCAGCAGGTCTTTCCCGTTGGCTTTGCAATGGTAGGCCAGTTTCTAAAGTTCCCCCGCTGGAATATCGGTGTCGCCCGGTAAATAGGCAGACGCCACGACCAGGTTATAGTTGCCCTCGCAAGTGGTACGGATTTCGATGACCACTAGGTCATTGTTGGTGAATTCTGAAAGACAGAGGTAATCAGTACGTTTGCTAACTACGACACCGGCTCTAGGGCGAGTAGAGCCCTTATCAGACACCACATTCGCATTACTTACGCTCAGTCCCTTGACGATCCCGTCTTGTTGCCACGGTTCCTGGATCAAGGCAATGCTGAGACCCTCCCTTGTGAATCGCGCCTAAACTACATCCGAGGCTCTTATGACGTGGTCCGTGGTGCAGATTGCACTGCAACACACCAATGCTCGCGTTATGCATCATAACAGCTGTCCTTCGTCGTCACACTCATTGGGTTGGGAGTGATTGTAACGTCTGCCTGCTCCATAGGTTCCAGCGAGTTGGAGGGGGCGAGTTGTTGTGGTGCCTCGTCACTGGGGCTCGTAGACTCAGCTGCTTTGCTGGGCAGATCGCTGTCGGCGGCGGTAGAGCCAGAATTGAACCCTATCGCACTGTCCTTGTTTGTTGGCGTAGCTGTTGGCTTCGCTGCGACTTAATTCTTCTTGGTACCTGGGCATTCGGGTGTCGAAGGCAATGAGCAGGCAGACGAGCTTGAAAGAAGAGCGCCTGCCACCCCCTTTTTGGCCCAGAACCCTACTGCGGGATACCACTCTGTACATGCAGAAATGAAATAAGTGATTGAAGAAAAGCCACCTTACACTGGGAAACTCTCCCAGGGCCTCGACAGACAAAACTTTTCGTTGTTTACTACTCATCCAACCCTTAGTCTATTTAACATGAGCAAAAACAGGGTTAGGATAATTAGCGGGCTTCTCACGGGGCATTGCCGTCTAAATGGCCATTTAAAGATCATTTCAATTGTTACCGACGGGAGCTGTCGCTTTTGCGAGGCTGACGACGAAACGACATTGGAAATTCTTTGTGTGCGATTTAGATTGCTGTACTCCGATCGCGTCATGAATCAACGTAACTTAAACTTTTCAATTTCATAACTTCATTTCAAATACTGCTTTGTTGCCAGCATCGGCATTTTTTTTTATTGTTTTCGGCTTACTTTTGTGTTAGTGGATTGTGTTGCTAATATCAAACTGAGTCGAATTACAGCTTTTACACATTTCCCATTGCTCGAGGAGTTGATTGTGTGTGTGGTTGACAACAAAATTAACGCAAGCGCATTTGTATCATTTTCGATGCTATATAGAATGCAGTAGTATATGTTCATCAACCATGCGGTCATTGTATATGTGAATAATGTTCCCTGCTCTTCACCAGAGTATACCCGCACTCCAACGTATTTTAACATCAAAATTGTTCATCAAATAGAACTGCAATTCAAAACAATTTCTGTTAAAAAAATCGAATTTTCAAAATGGTGAGTGAGTGAAATAAAACGCAAGTGCCTCTTGTGTCCATTCAGTATAAATGAACTGAAATCCAAGACCAACGTGTTCAAATAATAAGATTTTTGTTTGTTTTTGCGAAAAAGAGCCACTTTGACGTTGAGGTGTTGAGCAAGTATGTTGAGGTATTGTATAGGTATTGTACAAAGTATTTATGGAAAATTACCTATGACACAGAAATATCTTCCTTTTTCATCACCACGACAGCATTAACCTTTTCCGCTCGAAGATAGAGGACCTCTTCGTGTTGCAGCTCTTTCACGGTCCAGGATTGTGCTATTCCTACATGTGATGTTGGTGAATGTTCGTTCGTGATGACCGCTTTAACTTCCTTTCGAATTGCTTCCTTGATGCCAAGCTCCTCGAATTGAATGCTCGCCTCTACATCGACCATGATGTAGTCGCTGTAGCTTATCCTGCTTTTTTGTCGCGGTGTTGATATCAAGCGCACACTCAGCAGGATTACTTATCGTCGTACTCGTTTAAAATCTGATTCATAAATTCGAAAATCATCAATCAACTGAATCACAGTGGGACTCAAGCCCCACGACCCTGTCATTCGAACAACCTCACCAACCAGACTACAGCATGTAAATTTTGACACTATTATTTCCAAGTGCAAGTGGAAGCAAAAACGAAAATGCTTTTTTCTGCTTAAACTGTATTGAGTAGAGTTAAAGTTCACACTTGATCAAGATCAAATATCACTCACTCAACTGATCGCAAAAGCTCCAGAGGTTTAAGTCTTCACTATGGTGCAGCTTACAGTATTCACAAAGTGCTAATTCACAATGCATTGTTGTTCTTGCGCATTCTAAGAAACTTTAGTAGTCCTCCCAGCCCTAAGGAAGGACAAAGATAGCAATCATTCCACTTGAATCTCCATGTAGCTCTGACGTCAGGAAGTTAATGTTTCAGGATGAATAGTGTGTTTGGAAGCGAGCTCTTACGGTTCTACTTATCCAATATGATGGTAGGTAAGATTAGCATTAAACGTAATTTGAATTTCCATCGTGTCACCTAGCCAAATACACACCATCCATAATTTCCGATGAATATTTATAAATATGGACGAAAGGCATTTTATTTTCCCATTCAAAAGATGTCCATTCACGCTGCCTGTTCTCCCTCAGCCATTATGTTGTTCACAGCAGCAACTCAAATAATTAACTTTTACTATGGGGGGAAGAGGCAAGAAATTGCAGAAGTCTTTACTTGAAGTGAAAATTATTTTGTATCTTTTTGTAATATCCCATGATAGCTAAGAGATAGTATTTCATTTACAAACAATGCTAGCATCATAAAAAGTCTCCCAGCCACAGGATGAGTCATTTTTCTAAAGCAACCATTCCTCTATCGTAGAGGTATGCATTATGTATGTATAATATTCCTTCGACTATTCATCATGGCCTTTTCGGTGGTGTGTCTGCTACAAAAAGTGTTTCGAGAAGTCTTCTTCCTCGCAGAATACATTTCATGGTTGAAACACGTGAACTCTAAGATAGTTTGTATGTATTGTCCATGGCACAAAGAATTTAGTTCGGTTAGCTGCGGTCGAATTATCTCACAATGCTTTACAATTAAGATCTTTTCTGAAAATTTCTTTAGCAGTTCTTGGCCGCTGTACGGGGGGTTCGCTCCCGTACAATATCAAATATGGTAGATCCAAATGTCAAAGGGGTGATTTTTACAAGGACAACACGAACATATTTGGTCACTGACGTGAGTGGAATTGAAGTTCACAATGTGCTGAATTACTATAGCCCCTCGATAAGTCTCCGTTCTGTTCAAGATAGAGTGCATCAATTATTAGAAAAACTGCCGAAATTTCAGAAAATATGTGTTTCATAGTTCTTGTGTAACAGGTAACAGGCACTTTTGTGAAGCAAGTCAGCCAATTTTACGAGAATGAAGAAAATCGTATGTATTTCGTCCAGTAATTAAGCCCACGACGAAATGCATATTTTCCAAAAGGTCCTTGACGGTTCCAGAGCTTTGTTTTCTATTATCAGTGTCTGCCTGAGCTAGTTCAGAAGTGGCCGAATAAGACCCAAGAAGTAACCACGCAGTGGTGAACGACTCCAAATGAGGAAACGATTTGCAAAAGCCATGATCTCGGGTTTTTTTTTATAGGGGTGAGTAATCTTCCTTTATATTGTATGCGTCCCCGCAGGGGGAATGTGTTCTTGTGACACACATTTGGTGAGTTGCGCCACCACGGACCCGAGCAGCGCAGGGAGGCCCCTGGTATGGTTGATACGCCATGGCGTGGATCTGTACAAAGACCGTCGGGCGATGACGTTCCCGAGCTCCCTAGTCATGTATGGGTGACATAGCATGGCTTGACTTTTTCCCTATTCCTTCGAAGAGTCAGCCATACAAGCTTACACGACGCAGTGCTTCCTCGTAGGGGAGAAACCACATATAAGCGTACGTGTCCAGTCTCGGAGCTGGCGGCTTCGCATAACCCAAGCCTCGAAGGGGCTAGTTAGGGAGAATGGCCTTTGCGCCTATACCTAGCTGGTTTGTGGATTGATGACCACACGGCCCGAATCAAATTGCTGCTTAGTAAACGGATGGGGGCCACCCCAATGTGAACGGTAGCGCTACGAGTTTGCTTTAAGCCGACGAGTAGTAAACGGGTTTAACGATCCTGCGGAGGCATGCCGAATTCGTTAGGTCTTCCGAAAGGGGGCCAAGGGAGGATCACACCTGCTATAGAGAAATCTTTAGCGAATAGTGTACCTCGGGGATGGGCGTGCCCAAGGGACCATGGTCCCTACCCATCTAGGCGTTGGACTCGAGGGGGTTTGTGGTGATAGACAAGCCAACCAGCTAGATTAGCATCCCAAGGTGGGGTTCCAAAGGGAGGCATCCCGGCGGAGAACACCATTCTGGCTTTAAGCCGGATAAATTCTCGTCGTCCCGCAAGGGAGGGAGGTTATGGCCGCATGGCTCAGGTACTCCTAATGGCGAATGCGAGGTAGACGCAGGATGGATATTGTATGCGTCGTTACGATCGCAAACAGTTTTTTCGGATTTTTACCGACTAAATCTAACCACCTCTTCCATCGCCGTTACACCCAATGGAACCACCTTTCGGTATTACTTCGCGGGGTCGGTACCATTCCAGTTGCGTAGTAACTGTAGCATGAGAGCCACTATATGTTGTCTCCCAGTGCCGCCTCCCGTTCAATGTGGATGTCACCGTATCGGGGACACTCAAAACTTACAAAACATAGGTGCCTCGCATCCTCCGCAACTTCCTTGCACCTTCGACATTCGGGCGGGTCGTCCAGCTTGAAGCGATGCAGATATTGCCTATATCCTCCGTGATCCGTTAAAAACTGCGTCAAATAAAAAATTACCTCGCCGTGCTTTCGACTTACCCAGGTATTAATGTCTCGGATGAGGGTGTGTGCAGCGATCCACACTGAAGAAGTGAATAGGTCTATCGCGAGTTTAGGTGCGAATAGAGTCCTCTCAGAGCGCCCACCACCAATTTCGCCTGAGGAGATTAGGCTCCCGAGAGCCACTAGAGTAACACTAGCTCAACTTCGGTCGGGCTTTTGTTCACGCCTTAATTCGTACCTTTCTCGCATAAACCCGGACATCCAAAACATCTGTCCAAATTGCAATGGTACTCCTCATGATGTGGGTCACTTGTTTCAATGCCCCGCTGCGCCCACTGATCTTACCCCTATATCGCTGTGGGAAAACCCTATCGCAGCAGCTATGTTTTTGTCCTTAGACCTCACAGACACAAACATTGACGAACCATAAATCATACCCACATAGATGCACAGAGGTTTCACACCTTTCTGCACCGCTACAAGAAGAAGAAGAAGGGTGTGTGTCCATCGGCTAGTTAGGACCTCATCCCATCGGAACTGCCACCGCCCCATCGACTCAGTTCGTTCTATCTCTCTCTGCTTCGGCTACCTTTCCGGAGTTGCCATGACGACCGCTATTGAGTCTGCCTATTTCAACTACCAGGATTTCCAAAGGCATCGTCCCAGCTACGACATAGGCGGCTTCATGTGATGTAGTTCAGTACGCACAACCCTCAAAGCACACCTGCGATAGACAGAGTTTAAGGGTTTTGAGTTACAGGCGAATTTTAGTGCTCCAGCCCAAATTGGTGCGGCATATAAGATAATGGATGTTACCACTCCCGACAGCAATAGTTTCCTACTCGTTTCTGGACCACCTATGTTTGGCATAATTCTAGCAAGAGGCGCGGTGGCGGTTTCCGCCTTATCGAATACGTACTTCAAGTGCTCTCCAAAACTCAGAGTAGAGTCGATTATAACCCCCAAGTACCTAACGGCATGCTTAGTGGATTTAACAAACTCTCCAACTCTGATTTTGAGAGAACACTTCGAACTGTCGTAGCTCACCAAAGATTTTTGTCCCACTACAAACAACCTTCCTTGGCTGAATGTCACAAGGACACCGACCCCACTGTGGCGAAAACTACGACAAGCTAACCATCTACAGGTATACCGTCAGGGGAGCACCTAGCCTTTCGGCCTTTATCTCCCGGTCCCGCTAAAAAGTTTGAACCTTCGGCTTTTTACTGACAAGGTGTTGTTGTCAGACGGAGATTTCTCCATCAGGCGCATGCACACACCATCCGGAATCCAACCCCGGGATTGCATCACTAGCTGGATGACTTGGGTAACAACCTCCAGCCACTACGAGTCCAACACCTTGATGGGCAAGGACCATGGTCCCCTGGGCACACCCATCCCCGTAGTACACTATTCGCTATGGACTTCTCCATAGCAGGTGTGATCCTCCTTCGGCCCCCTATTGGTTAAGCCTTACGTCGAATTCGGGCATGCACACCCCAGGCTCGTTGGACCTGTGACTCCGCGTCTGTGCAGACAACGAAGCGCTGCTTTTCACATCCAGGCGGCCCCTTCAGTTTACTAGTCAGCAATGCGACTCAGGCAGTGTGGTCATCAATCCACAAACTAGCTAGATATAGGCGCGTAGGCATTTTCCACCAAGGCCGTTCTCCCTAGCTAGCCCCTTCTTGACTCGGGTCATGCGGAGCCGTCACCTCCGAAGCTCACACGACTTCCGTATGATGCACCCCCCCACCAGAGGACATCAAAATCGTGCTAGGCATTTAGTGCTTCCCTCCCGCAAACTATGGGGAGAGGTAGGCACGCCAAGAGCCACCCGTGCATAACTCAGGAGCACGGGACCGTTAACGCCCGAATGGTCTTTGTACAGATCCTCGCCATGGCGTATCAACTGTACCAGGGGCCCCCTTGCGCTACTAGGTCCGTGGTGTCGTAGCTCACCAAAGATCTTTGTCCCACTACAAACAGCCTTCCTTGGCTGATGTCACAAGGACACCGACCCCCCCCCTGCGGGGCGAAAACTACGACAGCTATGTCGTCCGCAAAACCGACCACTGTCACTTCCTTTGGCATAGCAAGCTCCAAAATGGCATTATTCATGATATCTCGGAGTCGCCGATCAACAAATGAAATTTGGCCAAATAGGAGAGGTCAGGGGTAGATCATATGAACATGCATGTGCAAAACATCGGACTCGACCGTTAGGCCATGAAGAATCTGTTTGCGCAATGGCTGCCGCGCTTGCTAACTGTGAATCAAAAAATGAAATTGTGTGACTACTTTGAGTAACTGTTTGAACATGTTTAAGTGAAATTTGTTTGCCGATTGGAGATCGTAAAATCAACCACTTCTCATCAGCCACCAAACAGCAGTCGAATCAGTGGAGTTTCAAGGTAAATCGGCTCAGAAGCAGAAAGATTCCGTGGATTCGGAGGGTATGTTCCCGAAAGATTTTCTTGGAAATTAAAGAACTGTTAGATATGTGCGTTTTCAACTATCCAGTACAGGACAGAACAGCACAACTTCCATACAATTTTGTTCCGTCATGTACGGGATAGTTGAAAGCTCACCTCTAGAAATGCCGTAGTAATTTTGTTTGGCTAAATTCGATGCCGCATTTAAGGAGACACGATCTCGTTTTGGTTGAAGCGCGGAGAAATGCTGCTTCATAATGACAACGCCTCGGCTGGTAGAATTGAGCTACGTGCTCGGACCGCATACTCGCATAACCTGGTCCAGCGTGATTGTTTTTGGCTTTCAAACATAAAGTCTTGGATCGACGAAAGAGAGTCATGTTAAATGTTGAGGCTAGCGTCTGTTATTTTGCGGCAAAACGGAGACTAAAACACAGCCCCGTAAATCTAGAGACTCGTATAGGAACGAATTTTCTAAACTTGACACATCAGAAGATGGCTTCACAACCCAGCTGCCTCTCGTAAACCTGAGGCACCACCTTATTTGCTGCAGTCTCTAGAGCAGTGGTTCCCAATTCAGAAACGTCTGCGGACCATTTAGTCAGAAAAAGGATCTCGATGGACCACCATTCTATAATATTGACACGAATTAAGGTCTCTATTTTTTTCGCATAACACATTCATACATTTTCTTGGCGCTTTAGTCTGAGGAAGATGATTTATTGAAAATTAGGTTGGGTTTCCACCTCTTCGATGGCGCAGTCCAAAAACTCCCGATGCAACAACATCCCAATCGTCATTTTTATTACTAACACCATCTTGTAGAAAGCATGATTTTTGATTTGCATGTTTGCCAGGTTGAGAGAAGAGAGAAAAACTGTTTTGTTCGCATCAACAATTGCCTCACCAGGAATATGTGTCTTCTGGTCTGGATGAGCTAACTTCGATCAAAATTTATCCAGTAAACGGTATAGCTCGGTATTTAGATTCGGATTCGTGACAATGTTTAGCGCTAAAAAACCTTTTGAATTTTTGCAATCGAGTCTACTGACAATTTGTGGTCCAGGTGGTGAAAGCTACATTTTTAAGGCAACACATCTATCTTCGCCAAAGGTTCAAATTAAATCTTGGTTTAAACTTATGTCGACCGATTCTACGAGCTCTGTGCATCTACGACAACTGCGCCTCACATCATTAGGAGAATCAGGACCAGGTGACAAAGAATTGAAAGAATTACCAACTAAATAGAATGGCAATTAAGCTGTCCGCTCATACAAAGTGAATGATTTGTGAAATTGTGGCTGGAGTCCCTTCATATTGCAGTTTCAGTGAGAAACAAAAGTAGCATAGACGCCCAGCTCCAGTGGCCTCGTGCAAAACGAAAATTTTCGATTGGATTGCCGACAACGCATCATGTTTGTTTCAGGTTTTGATGGTGCTTCCCTGTTGCCATTTAACTAGTGGCATCAATTGGCAATATAGGAGCAGTCTTTTGTGCACCTAACCGCAAAAAATGTAGTTTGGTTTGTGTGCTGATGATTTTCATATTTTATTTTATTTTGGGGATAGATGACTCGGCAGAGTGTACTGTTAATTACTGATACGTGATACCTATACAAAAGGATGTCAAAATAATTTAATTTTGGCCTAGTTTCACTGTAAACTATAACCGCGCCGGCTCTTTTATTTTTACCATCAGAATTAACCTAATAAAATGTCTCTTCTCATTTCCAGGACTCACCATTCATCGCAAAATATGACATGGAGCAACAGATCGGCAACGGAGCATTTTCCGTTTGCATGCAGTGCGTTAACAAGGCAACTCGTCAAAGCTGTGCTGTGAAAATTGTTGAAAATGCAAAGGCCGTTGACGCTGAAATCGAAGTAATGAAAAAGTGCCAGGTTGACGGCTCGCCCATTGTCAAGCTGATAGAAGTGTTGAAAGACTCGGCTCAAACGTATATTGTGATGGAACTTTTGTCTGGCGGCGAACTTTTTGAACGCATTCGCGATTGGTATCCCATGTCCGAAGATTTGATCGCCTTCTACTTCTATCAAATTATTCAAGGTGTCAAGACAATGCATGCGCAAAATATTCTCCATCTTGACTTAAAACCGGAGAATATCCTATTCGCTCGACCCGGATCGCAGACACTGAAAATCATCGATTTCGGTTTTGCCCGTGTAGCGAAGAACATGCGAGTCACGTCACATTTATGCTTTACACTGGAGTACTCGGCACCGGAAATTTTGATAACAGACAAGGAGAATGTCACCTATAGCCCAGCCTGTGATATGTGGTCATTGGGTGTGATCTTATACTCAATGATGTGCGGACATTCACCGTTTCGACATTCGGACTTTGAATCGGACGAACAGATTCTGGAAAATATTCGAAATGGTGAATTTCTGACTGATAGTGACGGCTGGCGAGATGCAAGTCCACAACTTCGGGATCTGGTTGAGGGTTTGCTGACGGTCGATGTCACGGATCGTTATACTATGGATCAAGTGTTTGCACACGAATGGTTCAAACAAGTTCCTACCACCGAACTGTATTCATCAAATGACGCGGACGATACGGAAACGCATGGTTGCGACGACGAACCGATCGAAACATTGAGTCAGACACTGGAACAGGGCTTCCAGCTGCAAGAAGTGGATAGTGCAAATTTGGCGATACGACGACGTGAAAAGTCGTCGGCGGATGGTTCGGCATCGGGTTTGAGTTCGGGCGGCGAAAGTAGTGCCCTGAGTCGCAGCAAAAGTTCGAGCGGTATTGTCGCTTCAGACACGAATCGTCGTTCTGCTAGCATAGAAGCTACCTCACATGCCTCGTCTATTGAGATCATGATGATGGACGAGCATGATAATAACAATCGACCGGAGAAGGATAAGGCCGAGCACTGCAACAACGATAATGATGGTCCTGTTTCTACAGAAATGAAGAAAATGTTGTCGACCGAGTCGTCTGCATCACCGCCATCTCCACCTGTTATTGCCGCCGAATCTGAATCAATGCCTTCGAAACGTAGCGATGTTGAGACGAGCCCGTCCGCACCGGCGGTCGAATCGTGTGCTTCCCCAGCTCTCGATTACGATTTTGCCGGCTTTAGTATTGACGAAATCAAAGCCGACAAAGTCATCCTGAATCGAGTGGCTGCAAGAGTTCGATCCTTGCGCATGCGTATTTTCAGAAAGCCAACAACCAACTCCAAGCCCAGATCGAAACGAGGTCCTGTCTTTCCCAAATCGAAACACATTTTCGAACGACGAAAAACTTTTGTGCGGGTCACACGCAACAGTCAGCGATTATCTGTTCGAAATCTCACTATTGCCAATAGGCAACCGTGCGGAATTGCGACACTTCAATCGGACAATGAACCAACTGCAAGAAAATACGCACGACGGTATAGTTTTATACGCGTCACACGGAGTCGCACAAAGGATCCGCAACAATCATCAATACCTTTATCGGTCCCGACTCAGACAAAAGCGACGGCTAAATCGCAATCATTAGCACCCGCGCAGCAAACAAACATTGTTGTACCTGATGAAACTCAAATGACGAATGGAAAGCGACGAGTCGCAGCGGCTAGTGATGTCGCTCCAAACGTGGATCGAGTTGTGGTGCAAAAAGCTGGTCGTCAAAGACGAATACCGCTAAAACAATGATTAATAGCGTTTGCTAAGTTAGGATCGTTCACGAACCATGCAATGCAATTATTATTATATTATTCCTTGATTATGTTGTTTTATTGAGAGTGTTATCAGACATGCTGACTGCAGCATGGATACATCTTCATTCAGGTTGAAATATCTTTTCTCTTCTAATATAGTTACATAATTGAGTTGAAATTGTCTATTGTATCATTAGTCGTAGTTTTAATATTATTACTGATAAATTATATTAAAGAAAAATGTTTTCCAAGTCAAACTCTGTTTAAATTGATGTCCATTTAATTTTTATGACATACTCTCCATTCTCTGACATATCTCCTTCACGCAGTGGTAGCGGGGCCAAAATCGTCTTCAACTCGGTACTGTATCGATTTATTACAAAGAAATATTGCCAGAAGACAAGCGAACCTACTTTTCTTGTTGTTTCTACGTTTCCGTTTACGATCGAGTAGTCAGCCTGAAAAACGCCCGTTTTGATGCAATTTCGGATTTCGAAAATGCTACTACCGTGCATCAATTAAGGGAATAGAAGAACTCTATGAGCAAAATCTAGATAATAGTTAAATTAATGTACGTTAAGGAAAAAAATAATTCTTAGCAAATGGCGTAAAAAAGGTTTATAGCATTAACACTGACGAAAAAAAAAGCAAGAAAATGGATAAAAATTGGAAGGGAAAAAAAGCCAAAAATATTTTTATAGTCACTGAATAGATGAAATATAAAGAGGAAGATATATATATATTTACGAATACGCATAATACCTTATAAATTAATAAAATAAATATTTAATTTAAACGGGAATAATGGGTAAACTCGTGAATGAAACTTATAAATAGATTAAAACAACACGAGAGTGCAGATAAAATTACGAAGTAATGTAGAAATTGCTCATTAGCGACAAAACATTGTTTACGCACTCATTTTGAATTTAATTTAATTAAAATGAATTTTCTTGTTCAACGGCATTACGTAATATTATAAGCGATTAATATTTTTTGGACTATATCTCTTTGTTGCGTTATAAACATTCGTATCCGTGTCCGTTCACAGAATCTTTTCATCCTTGTCGATGAGTCAGTCGGAAACACACACAATCAATGTCGCCATCCAATACGACAAAGATGAAAGGATTCCTTGAACCTAACCTCTCATCGCTTGACATAATAAATCAAATTAGAGGGACAAATTTATTTTTTTTGTTTGTTTTCAATATTACATAAAAATTTGTATTTCTAAGAATTTTCTTTGTTGTTGCTATTACATTTTAAGAATGTATACAAAAAATCCAAAATTACATTATTACCAATTTAAAAAAAAGAAAAAACAGAAATTAATTATATTATTAAACAGAAATGCAATTTTTAATGCAAATGTAGTGTTTTCACGATAAAAAAAATAATAAATAAAATAAAAACCAGAAATGTAACATTTTAGATAAATAATGGTTTCACACATATATAAAATACATACAGACATGCCTTCTTTAGTGAAGTAGTTCTTTGAGATATTTATTATTAATATTAATATGAAATACTTTTATTGTAAGAATAAATGAAGATACAGAAAGAAAAACACAATAAGAACAAAAATAAAATTGAATAAATGAATTGTTTCAAGAATCAATGCAAGTTTCATATTTTGTTTTTCAATTCTGCCCATCGGCAATCATGTAGATCATATTAAGGCACATTTTGATATAAATTTCAAAGTCCCTGCCATCTGCTTTTAAAGATACGACCCAAACACAAAAAGTTGCCAAGGAGTTCCAGGAAAAAACGAGGTTTACTTAAACAAAAAAAAATGGAATAGATGGGGATCAGGGAGTCGATGAAAAGCATATTGTGGCGCACATTTTGTTGAAAATGTCCGAGTTCTAACTGTCTCTGTCTGCATCCAAAAGTTACAGCCGTTCAAAGATGCGACCCATAAAAACGTTCCTACTGCAACCAGGTCTACACCCCGAAACGCACCCATGAGTTGCTACAACCCCTTTCGACGCAAGAGGGGAAAAGAAATACACACATTTCAATCACTGTTTCATGCCTTGTTTTTATCCACTGGGAGCAGTTCTCGCCGGCATAACTGTTCCGAAATCTACTTCTACGAGCCGGAATCGAATCAAATTCAGTTCTATGGATTTGCTGTGTATGTGGAAATGTTTAATTGTCTGCTGGGTACATTTTAAAAACTGTTTTGAACTGAGCAGCACAAATTACTGCAACGACTCACATACTGCTAGCCGTTGTATGAATAGAGAACGAAGCTTATTCTCATCGAAACCTGGTTCCCAACATCAATCACCATCTACTCCGGCAAACAACAGACGCCCAGTTCCACCACAAATAAATCTAACTTCAGTGCCTCGAGCCATTGACCTCAACTACAATACCACTAAAATAATAATAAAGATGCAAAGCTCACAAGTTTTATGGGCAGACATCACATGCAGATAGCTGCCATACAGGAAACCTAACTAAGCCACAACTTGTCGCTAAGCTTCCACGGGAACTACAACATCTTAACACGCGACAGAGTAATCAATGCAGGTGGCGGTCTTGATTTCAGCGTCGTTTATGTTACGGCCGCCGATAGCACTACAGAAATTCAAGCGATATCCATCAAGTTATGGAATTTTAAAGGTACATTTTCCTCGGCACGGCCCCAGCGGCTCTAGCGACAGCGACTTGCTTATTCCACATAAAAACTCATTTTTCTCTCATTCCAAAAAAGAGTTTCTATATGGAATGAGCGAGTCGCTGTCGCTAGAGACGCTGGTGTCGTGCCGAGGAAAATGTACATTAAGACCTTCTTCTTTTAGCGGTCATCGAGACCTTCGAGGCGTTTTGGCAACTCTTGGCCGTTTGTTGTAGCAAACGGGTGTGGTCCGCCCCGGAGAGGCTTGGAATTGCAATGAAGCAAAGGTTGCCAGTAGGACCACACCTTTAGGCCTTCAAAATTGTAACGTTCGGTGTGACTATGGGGACGGAGCCGAAAATCTTCCGAGGTGACCGTGCAGGTCCGGCGGCGCTAAGAGCGAATGCTCCGCAACGAGCTTAGCGATGGCACATGCTTGTTCCAGCTCAGGTCGGCCAAGTGGGCGGGGTTGTTGCTTGCTCGTTGCCCCAGCCATTACAAGGATAACAATTATCATGTGCCTGATGGTTGAGGTATAAGGAAGGATGAAGGTTGGTCCCACTAAACAAAATTAACAGGGTGAGGACAATAATCGTCGACTGATTCACCTATCAGCTCCCAGCCCAGATCATGCGGACTGTTGGCCTCTAAACCCAAAACCCAACCATTGAGATTCCGTGGCCAAAAACAAAATTATCGGAACCTCCCAAACGGAAAACAAAACAATATCGTCTACATTGACGTTATCTCACTGACCTGAAAGGGTATTAGACAGAACTTCCGAAAAGAAAAAGCTGTTAATTCACGTTATAAGACATATTTTTTTATTATCGAATTGTTATTTTCTTCTAAAAAGAACAGCCAGAAGTTCCACGGATTTGATTCTTAAAAACAAGTGTAAAGTATAACATATCATAATTCAAAACAAAATGTGGTAAAGATGGAAAGCAAATGAAAATTGAACTTACCCCGAATCCGCTGTGGCCACATCGAAAACAGAAGCAGCTGGAACTACAATATTATAACAATTCTGTACAAGTTCAAAATAACAAAAGAAGAAATAACACACGATTCTGATGTCTGACGAATCCGAAGAAGTAGCTCAATGAAAAGCTAAGGAACAAGGCGGATGATTATTATGATGCTTTCGTTGTGAGTCGCGTCAATTCCATTGTAAGCTGTCATGTCATGCAGATAACCAGCTGTTGTGCCCACATGCACGATGACGTTTTGACAAACGTAACGGAGTCCGATGATTACAGTTATGAGGAGAAGAACTCGAAATTCGAGCTCCGTTGAGGGACTTAGTGGATTTACCAAGTGCCACTTGGATAACCGTAAAGCAGATGGAACACTGAAGGGGTCAATTTTGGGCAATTTTGAATATTTTCTTTTCTCCGGATACCACCCACGTCGGCATAAGTCGCGTCAGCCGTAATCATGAACTCAATCACTGAATTTCACTGACTTGCCGCTTATTAGGACCACGATATTGCACGTCCGAGAAATCTCTTTACGGTTTCCACAGTGCACTTCCACTCAACACAAAATCTTCTCCTCACAAAAAAAAAGCGCAACCCTCGATCCAAATCTTACGGATCTTTTTTTTTTCTTGATTCTCACAGAATCGACAATGCAACTGCCCGCCTCGACAGTTCAAACTCGACTCCTCGTCTCTCAAACACGCCGCATCATTCTCCCACATGCAGCACGAAGTTGGCCCCGTGTGCAGATTGTCAAATCTGAGCGCGAATTTAAAAAAAAATGATCGTTACAAAATCTACATCCCGCTAATATCCAGCTGTCCTTCAAGATACAAGTTTACCATCTACGGGTATGCCGTCGAAGGAGCACCTAGCCTTTCGGCCTTATCTCCCGGTCCGTCGGACTGTTTGGACCTCCGGTGTATACTAGCAAGGTCTTATTGCCAGAAAGGGATTTCTCCATCCGGCGAATGCCGGAGGAACCCAACCCCGGGGTTGCATCACCAGCTCGATGACTCGGGTAGCAACCTACAGCCAACACCTTGATGGGCAAGGACCATGGTCCCCTGGGCACACCCATCCCCGTGGTACACTATTTGCTAAAGACTTCTCTATAGCAGGTGTGATCTTCCTTCGGCCCCCTTTTGGTTAGGCCTCACGTAGAAATTCAGATGTGCATCTCCCAGGCTCGTTGGGCCTGTGACTACGAAGCCTGTGCAGACTCGTAGCGCTGCTTTTCACATCCAGGCGGCCCCTTCAGTTTACTAGTCAGCAATGTGATTCAGGTCGTGTGGTCATCAATCCACAAACTAGTCAGATAGGCGCGTAGGCATCTTCCACCAATGCCATTCTCCCTGACTAGCCCCTTCGAGGCTCGGGTTATGCGAAGCCGCCAGCTCCGAGGCTCACACGATTAACGGTAAGGTGCATCCTCCCACCAGGAGACACCATTATCGTGCTCGGCCTTTAGTGACTTCCCTCCCGTAAGATATGGGAGGAGGTAGGTCACGCCAAGAGCCACCCGTACATAACTCAGGAGCTCGGGAACGTTACCGCCCGAATGGTCTTTGTACAGATCCACGCCATGGCGTATCAACCTGAGATCGTTAACAAGTTAATGACCACAGACGGAATAAATGGAATTCTCACCTGCAAAACACTAAATCCAAAGCTCTGAAAAACAGTGGGAGGCCAACCCCGTGAAAACGAAAGAAAAAGCGGCGATAAATTTTGGCACCACTACCATAATCTACAAAAATGCGCTAATCGATGCAACCTAAGGATTAATCAATCGCAAAATTACAAGGGATATCCGAAAAACTGCGTTAGAGGAATATCTTCAAGTCTCTCGTGCCGTACAAAGAACTAAAAATTCCAAAACGTTTGGTCCCGATGGTATTGCGATGATAATGATCAAGTACCTTGATACACCGACCTTAGAGAATATATCACCGCAACGATGAATTTATCCCTACGAACTTTCTTCACGAAAGGAAGGCCGCATCATTCTCCTACCCAAAACCTGGTTAAGAACACAACCTAGAAACCTACAGTCCGATCACGCTTCTTTCCCTGTGGGCAAAATACTTGAGTCGCTGATATTACCAATACTTACCACGCAATTGATCTTGCGAATCATCAACAGGGCTTTAGGAAAATGCACATCACTACCACTGTACTCGACCAGATCACGTCCAAGCTCTTTAATGGGCTAAATCAACCTAAGGCGTGCAAACAAACCATCCTAGTCGCTGTCCCCAAACTTCTTGGCCTCACAATCGAGAATGAAGACATTTTCAACAGCCAATATTTGTGACCGACAAAGAAACTATGCTTACTATTTTATTAAAAGCAGTAGCCTCCTTACTACAATGTTTTTTTATTTGTAAATATATATTTCGGGAACGACACATTCCCTTCTTCAGTACATTTGCTACTAACTATTGATTTTTTTGAAACATAATTATATAGAGGACATTTTTAGTTTTACAACGGCACTTAGTTCTACTTTTTACACTTTTATCCTAATTATGCTACCTGGTTTCTACCCGGTTACACGCAATGGAGACGTATCCCAACCTGCAGAATGCAGCCCTACGTACCATCACTGGTTGCGTTCTAATAACATCTAAGGATCATCTTCATCAGAAGACAAAAATTATGACTCTGAAAAAACACAATGAACTACTAGCAAGGCCGTACCCATTTGGATCTTATGGACAAGGGACAATGAAAGTGAACTCCAAAGATACAAACGAGGACCATTCGATAACTTAGTATACAAGGGGGCATTAACTGACTTACTCGCTAATGAAGTTTGTAAACCGGTCATAAGTTTATAAACAAATCGTATACTGGGTATGGGTACTGAACCAATAGCCATTTCTCTCGATGAGTTACAGCTTCCTAGAGCCACTCGTACCACCTTGGCTCAATTACGGTCTGGATGGTGTACAAGCTGTTTCTATCTTTGACGGATAGATAACCATATTGCAAACACATGTCCTGCTTGCGGAGCCAGCCCGCACAACGTGGACCATATATTTTGTATGTCTTCCCAGGTCTTGACCTGGGACCGACTCACTTCATCAGTATGTATCATTGCAATGGCGGCCCGGTATGCTACTTCATCGAAAGGACCTCGTTAATATCCCTGAACCTATCGCTCAATCTCATAGACCACACTTGATGTGACGTGGTGAAGAAATACGGTCCACAATTAGGATGATCCACTCGATAGCCACCAACAAGATACTGTTTTGAAAGTAGACGATATAATAATCCCCGATATAAGTGATCCTGGACAGACATCAGAAGACACTCTGTGGCTGTGCGTAGAGCAGCATTTTGGCAAACTTGGATTTTACTCCCGCCGTTTGTATCACATGAACTATGCGAACAAAGTGGAGCAGCAAAATTAGCCGCTGCTCAACCCACCACTTTGCAAGTGGCTAGCATGGTTTCTTTATCTTTGCCCCAGGTGGTACCGCCCAGTGCTTCAATGCCTTCCCGTGGTGTTGGAAGACCGGCCATATACAGGGTGTCCCGCATTGGGTGGTCAATACTGTAAGGGTTGATAGCGCAACTTGTTTCAGCAAGAAAATTCCCAATACAATCGGATTTTTTTTACCGTTACCTTGTTATCGCTTTTTTTGTGAAAGTCATCGAAAATCGTGACTTGTCACGCAAAATCGTAATTTGCAACACTCCAGATGACTTAATCCAAGATTTGATTTCAGTTTCAGAAAAAACATAAAATTTCACAAAAACGGAAGTTTTTCCTATTTCCAACATTATTGGCACTTTCAAGATACAGTTACTCAAACTTAACAGAAATTTTAAAATAGATTTTTCATCGAAAATTCAAACAGTAATTGCATAACAGTGCTTTATACGTACAACTCTGCAAAGTTGATAAAAGTTGCTTCAACATGTTAGCTTTCTAACGGTATATCACTTTTCATATTTACATTGCAGAATTTTAGGTAAACACGCATTGAATTGTAAAAATCTTGGCTTCAGTGGAATCGTTAACAACTTTCCCTTGACTCGAAAAAAGACATACAAAGGCAATTATAATTCGGGATAGAATCTCGCTACATTATTTTGACCAGAACTGTAAGAAATTTGAAATTTGGTACATTGTTTGGCAAATGCAACGGTACTTATATCGGTTAAAATTTAGCATTTGCTATTTATGGCAGATAGACGGGTGCCCGCTCATAATGCGAGACCTATCAAAGAATATTAGGAAAACGAATTTCCGGGAAAGTGGATTGCAAGATTTGGGACAGTTGCGTGGCCTTCGAGAAGTTCCGACCTTACCCCCCTAGATTTTTATTTATGGGGTAACTTAAAAAGCAATGTCTATTCCGAGCCGATTACCTCCCGGGAACAGCTGCTGCAGCGAATTAATGATGCTTGTGACAACATTAAGGAAACCCCTCCTGAAATCCTTCGGGACGTTTCTTCCATGCGCCGAAGGTGTCGAGTCTGCATACAAAATGGAGGAGGCCAATTCTAGCAGCATTATTCCAATTCATCAAACAGACCCATTTAATCATTAGTTAATATTTTTAGTTTATTGGTTCTTTCTCATATTCAAAACTTTATTTTCATTTTTATTTAACAAATTTTCAAAATTGCGATAGTAAAATATAAAAAATAAATGAATAAAATTTCAGTTTAAATAATCCGATAAGAAAATAATTACCTTGATGTTTACCATTCAATGCGTGTTTCTCTAAAATTCTGCAATGTAAATATGAAAAGTGATATACCGTTGGAAAGCCAACATGTTGAAGCAACTTTTATCAACTTTGCAGAGTTGTACGTATAAAGCACCGTTATGAAATTACTGTTTGAATTTTCGATGAAAAACCTATTTTAAAATTTCTATTAAGTTTGAGTAACTGTATCTTGAAAGTGCCGATAATGTTGGCAACAGGAAAAACTTCAGTTTTTGTGAAATTTTATGTAGTTTCTGAAACTGAAATCAAATCTTGGATTAAGTCATCAGGAGTGCTGCAAATTACGATTTTGCGTGACAAGTCACGATTTTTGATGACTTTCACAAAAAGACCGATAACAAGGTAACGGTATAAAAATATCCGATAGTATTGGTAATTTTCTTGCTGAAACAAGTTGCGCTATCAACCCTTACAGTATTGACCACCCAATGCGGGACACCCTGTATACCATTTTCAAGACAAATTCACCGTTTTCTTAACACAAATTAACTATACATCAAATGAAATTAACGATTTCGCAAATGAAATTACCGCTTTAACAAGTCAAATTAACGATTTCGCAAATGAAAATAACGCTTTCACAAGTCAAATTAATCATTCAGCAAATCACTTGTCATTGTGAAATCGTTAATTTGACTTGTGAAAGCGGAATTTTCATTTGCGAAATCGTTAATTTCATTTGATGTATAGTTAATTTGTGTTAAGAAAAAGGTGAATTTGTCTTGAAAATGGTATATATGCCCTTATCCTTGTTGGGGTTAGAAGGGGCAAGGACAGTAGACCATAACTTACTGACACCGTCATTGAGATTAAAGTCACTGAGGTGAATTTAGGTATCACCAGGGTGAGCGCGTCTGATGTTATCACGTTCAACTGCTAAACATGGCACTCGTGGCTTCCTGCTGAAATGAAACGTGCTCCTTGACGCTAGCAATGATTTTCCTGATATTCCGTTCCCGTTCGGCCTTATGCACGTTGATGGGAGAAGGTAGCTTGATGAAGTACCCCGAAGTAAAAGCTTTGAAATCTTGCCAATAATCTTTTTTTGTGATTGGCGCCCATACGCTTCTCGAATTTGGTCAGGTCAGCAGGTCGGTTAATCCTAACCAATTCTTTAATAATTGGGAGCTGATCAGAAGACAGACTAGTACGCCTATCCCATGAAGTTTCACAAATTAATCTAGCACTTACAATAGCTATGTCAGGAAAGCTAATGCAATTCAGAGTGCTAGCTGTCTGCGTTCAAAGTTACAGCCGATCAAATTTTCATACATCATAAACCCCCCACCGAAAATTTTCCGACCAGGTGATAAGAAATGTGGCAATTTCGTTAAAAAAAAGTTGCAAGTCAGAGGTACTTTTTTGCACAGAAAAAAATATCTCCAAAAAATATTTATAGACTAAGAAAAATACGATATTTGGTCAGGATGGTTGGGAATGGCCCCTTAGATTATGGGAAAAAAAGTCCCAGCCGATTGGGGGTGGGCAACCTTAAAAAAAGGGGGTGTTCATATTTTATAAGGACATTCAATAGCTACCATTTGATACAAATTTGAAGTTTTTCGCATCATTTTATCAAAAGATATGGCTAAATATATTTATGTAGGGGAGGTAGGGGCAGGGTAGTCAGACCTACTTTACTTTCCGTCAACTTCAAGCATATGTCACAATTAGGCATTGATCAACATTTCAGGTCGCGAGCGATATTCTGTCGAATGTTATGGACGAATTAAAATATAAAGGAGGGGTAATTTGTATGGGAGGTAGGGGAGCCCTTGGACCTCATTGAATTGGACAAAATTACATGACCATAACTCCCTCAAAATTGGAGCAGAAACCTAAATTTTGGTTTATTGCGATTGGAGGGCTTAATCACCACACCCACCAAAATCAGTTTAATCGGATAATAACTATACAAAGTGACCCGTCAGGAGTTTGTTCTACGCACTATTCAGTTTATAAACTGTAGCCGCAGCTCGACCCACCGGTTTATAAGTGGCTAACATGGTTTCTTTATTTTTGTGAAAGGTGCTACTGGGCAGTGCTTTAAGAATTTTGTTCCTACTTCGCATCTTTTCGCTTATAGCTGCAGCGTGATGAGCTGATGTCATCATATTCTCCAAGGTGAAGCCCGAGAATGATAGGATTAGCTACAGTAGGAACAGGTTTGTTGCCAATACGTACATAAAACGCCCACCGACAATCTCCTGACCAGGTGGTGAGAAATGTCGCAGAGATGGTGAGGTTCTTGGCTTTGGAAAAAAGCTTGTTATTTTGTTGAATAACGATTATTGATGTTTGCGGATCGATCATAGAGATTTTGAACAGTGTGTGAGAGGTATATTAAGGCCTATTCTATTAGTGTCAAATATGACCACATCAAGACCAGGACCCATAGGAAGAACTGGCTGCAATTGTTATTCCGTTGTTAATACATATACGACGTATTTTCCTTTTTGTTCAATGCAACAAGTCACCCAGATGCATTACCCGATAAGGGAACATGTCCAATCTTGTTGTCATGTCATGGGGGTAACTTATTGGATGATTAGTATGAGGCAGGATCACTTGTTATGTCCAATCACCTCAATCGAATCACCATGGCTGCATTCAGCGATCAAATATTGGAATGAGCAACTGCAAAAAATGTTTCTCCCCACGTTCCACTTACCCCACTTAATGCAAATACTTAAATAAGTTGGTGGTGGTTGGTGTAGTGGTTAGTCCACTCACCTTCAGTGTACAGGGTCAGAGGCTCGAGACACCGTGAGCAAATTCAGTTTATGATGTTTTCGAACTCACGAGCACGACCCATTTCGGACGGACTATGATCTCACTCAGATGTTAAACAAGTAACCATGGGGATCTCATCACATCTACAAAAGGCAGATGAGATCTTGGAAATTGGATGTCGCTAACACATCTGCGGCCTTGGTGAAATGTAGGACTGTCGCGCCAACTATTTTTTTATTTTTTATGTAAATATTATTTTATTGCTTCTTAATCTAAACTTTATTGAGACAAAAAATATGTAATTCATTGATCTTGATGATCGATACAAAATTAAACAAAAAGAAGTTACTTCTAGATAAAAAGATAAAGTATGAAAGAAATTATATTAAAGTGGTCATGGTCATTGGATATGTGTGATCTTATCTTCGTTTGGCTCGGTTTCATCAAAATTGCTTCGAAATCATCTCCCTTGGCGATTAAGTCATTATCTGCAAATACATACAAGAATTATATTCGTATTTGAATTTGAATTTGATTTTTTTTATAGGAGAGGAGAAGCATTCTCTTTAACTTACCTGCAACAAACATCTTACATTCTTCCACATCTATGGAAGAATAATTGCAATGCGCCATAGCCAATCAAAAACCATAAACAATTGTCTTTGATAATAGAGAGAATTTTTGATTTTTCTTTTATAAATAGTTTACGATTTTTAGACTTCTCCAGGAACATCATATAAGTAGTATCATCGGTAATTTCGACATTATAGTCGTCATCATTATCCCCAAAAATTTGAATAACCAACTTAGTGAGAAACATCTTTTCATCTTCTTCCGGGTAACACTTCCAATATAAACGATAATCTCTAGCCGTTATTGCCATGTCAAATGCTTTCTCTATTTCCTTGAGCATCTCCTTCCAATCGGTTGCAGAATCAATATATTGTTTTTGTGTCATAGTTTTTGTAGCCATAATAACCTTTACTGGTTCATTGTGCCCTTTCATGATGGCCCGACTAATGGAAGCCACCTGAAGATGTCTGGATCCATGATTTAAAAACATTTCAAAAGTTTTTTCGCCAGTGACATAAAAAAAATCGCCATCATGATCTAAATATGTGAAAATGAAAATGAATGAAAGATTCTTAATAAAATTTTTTAAAAGGTTCTCACCGGTCCAATAAATACTGAGCTGGTCGTTGGGAAATCGAATTCCAAATGAAAGATCTAGGTCCACGAAGAGATCGTAATATGTAGTGGCGAAACTGTAAACAATGTTACTTTTTTGCTTGATTTCGATAAAAGTAATTTTAATAGGGTCCTCAACGCTATGTTTAATGGTCAATTTCGTTTGAGGCATCTTTAAATAGGTCTGAAATGCTTTTTCAGTATTTATTTCGATGGGATTATTTTCCGCATCTGTGGAAATAAAATAAAATAGTTTCTGAAGTTTAGAATGTACGTTAAGGATGCAGGCGTGTAAGAACGTTGAAAACGAGACCGAGTTCTAATCGTGCGAATAGCACGATGAGTGTATACCCTATACCCATGTACAGACCTAGAAGACATGCAAAACCCAAAATTTTCATTTTCATTTTTTTTTTTGTAGGGGAGGGAGGGTATAGATGGGTCGGACCTGGCACATCTTTAACATCTTATCAATGCATCCAACAGCTACCATTTGATACTAATTTGAAGTTCTTCGCGACATTCTATCAAAAGATATGGCTGAATATTACTTTGTAGGGGAAGTAGGGGTAGGGGTGGCCGGACCTACCCCACTTTCCATCAACTTAAAGTATATGTGCCTATTAGGCATTGATCAACATTTCAATTCGTTAGCAATATTGTGTCAAAAGTTATGACCGAATTAAAATATCATGGAGGGTAATTTGTATGGGAGATAGGAGAACCCTTGATCCGATTTGGCCCATTTTCAATACCATCCAAGCTTTTAGCAAAACAATCATCTGACCAAAATTCCAAAACGTTAGCTTCATTATTTCGGGAGTTATCCTGCGAACTGACAGACACACGGACGGACAGACAGACAGACAGACAGACGATCATGGCTTATTCGAATCAGGTACCGACCCTGATCATTTATATATATACTTTGCCATACCTCCGGTGGCTCCTTTGAGGTGTTACATAAATCGTCGTAACAAAAACAATATCTAGGGACGCGGGAGCGTCCCGCCCGCCAAAGAAAAACGAAGAAATTTGAACAAATCAAAAGTGAGAAGCGACCAAGACTATGTTTACACGACGGAACAAGTACGGGTTTTCGGACCTCTGTAGCTCGGACCCTGGTTGGTCCTGAGTGTTCAAATTCGGTAAAGGTTGTCGTTCGCGCCGTCTTACGAAGTGTAGAAAATTTCAAGAAGATACGTTGAAAAATACCGGCGATATAAGAGTTTGAAAATCGCATTTTTTAGAAAATCTTGTTCTCGTTGTTCTCGTTGTTCTTGTTGTTCATTGACAGGGCTACAGAGGGCATCTCGGGATTTGATCTCTTTTCCCATTGATAGAGTCTGTCGTGAAGGTGTGCATAGGCTATCGTTTGCTCCGATCCGTGGAGTAGAAAAAAAGATACAGAGGAAAATGTGAAAAAATACATAGAGTTTCTCGCTTAAATCTTTTTATATGTTTTAAAGGAAGCATTTTGCAAAAGTCGGGTATAGGCCCGAAAAATGGCTAGAAAAGAATCGTATAGTTTTGTAATTTGGCAGGACTGTTTCGAACAATCCCTTGTATATGGTCTCTAAAGTTTTCAGTTGTAAAGCATCTGCAAGAGCGGCGGCAAGGGCTCAAAGTTCCAGATTTGGTTCGTCTCTTATACGAGTACGTACATATTACTACAATATTGGATGAAAAAATAACATCCCGATGATCCTAAAGCTTCCAGCAAACGGTAGAGGTTCGCAAAACACACACACACCTCAGGTTACGAAGGACGCTAAGATTACAAAGGTTACCAAGAGGGTTATTGTTGTTATTATGTTCTCAAAGATGGTCGTGATAAAAGGGCAGTGAATATCGTCTTCATTTCATTTATTGTTATGTTAAGTTGATTTTGTCAATTGAAAACTGCAAAAAAATATGATATCTCACAAAAACAACTCTGTTGTAAAAAGTTTCCGCCAAAGAAAAAGTTGTCAGCCGCAAAAAGGATTGATATAATACAATCCCGCCAAAATGCTCGCAAGGATATGCATTCAAAAGTGATTGAATTAGTTAATAGTTTCCACCAAAACAGCGTGGTGCGGTATGCGTCAGAATTTGTGAAATAATTTCCGCCGCGATAGACAACGCTGAATTCGCCAATTCGTCTGGAGTCTGTGTTGTGTGTACCGCGTAACGCACCCGCGCTTGTTTGGTGGAAGCTAATTTCTTGCAATGCTGTTTGGCGGGGAGCTTTCATAGGGGTAATTGCAGGATAAAACCAATCTTATGAAAATTACGAAAGAACTTTATTGTATAAAAAAGGGAAAAGTCGTCTATACGAAGGAAAGCAAAAAAAGTTTGTAAAACACATTTTATTTACAAGGCTGGAAGATTCAAGATTAAATCTGATCAAGAAAAGAGCATAGCAGCAAATAGCACCCTCGTCAGCTCCCCGCCAATAAGCGTTGAAAGAAATTAGCTTCCACCAAACCAGCGCGGGTGCGTTACGCGGTACACACAACACAGACTCCAGACGAATTGGCGAATTCAGCGTTGTCTATCGCGGCGGAAATTATTTCACAAATTCTGACGCATACCGCACCACGCTGTTTTGGTGGAAACTATTAACTAATTCAATCACTTTTGAATGCATATCCTTGCGAGCATTTTGGCGGGATTGTATTATATCAATCCTTTTTGCGGCTGACAACTTTTTCTTTGGCGGAAACTTTTTACAACAGAGTTGTTTTTGTGAGATACCCTACACCATCTTATGGGTATAGCGTATAAATATTTTCTCAAAATTCTGCAAGAGGGACCGGAAGTTGGTCTTGGATACTGCCATTAAAAATGGATTTATCATAATTTAATATAATTTGCAGTCTTGGTTCTAGCAATAGTTTAGTTCGTAGAAAGCGTGAGTGACCCAATGCGCCGAAGCGGAGTGTATCGGATCACCTGTGGCGACTGTGATAGACACGGAGGCTAGCAAGTGGAACGGGGAATCCTAGAGCCCCGATTCGTTCATCACCAGCACATCATCGAGAAAGGCCACACCAGCAAACGATAAAATTTAGAAATCTTACGCCACACAAACCGATTCAGTATCCTTGGGAGAGTATGGTATGGAGATCCTGCACAAGAACCCAAGTCGAATTCTTAACACCGATAGTGAAAACTCTCCATCGAAAATAATAATATTAGCCATTAACACCCATCAACAAGGTAGCTGAGTAACCGTCGCTTTTTAATCTATACTTGTGACATGTTTTTTTAATTGAAATAAAGTACAGTCGCCTCTCGTTAATTCGAACCTCGGTAATGCGAATTTTTCGATAATCCCAACTAGCTAACCTGTCCCTTCGATAAATCGAATAAAAGAGCCAAGTTTGTATGAAGTTATATACACTCGATAAAGCGAAATGATTTCGTTCAACTGAGCATTTTATAATTCGAAATTTGCATTTAGAAACTCTTTATAATTCGAATTTTTCCTGAAATTTTTCTGTTGCTGTCTTTTTACGGCGAATTGTGAAAAGATTACACATTTTCTTCAGTTTATTGTTGACTTTCAAGTGAAAATGATTTCGAAAAAGTACACGTGCATATCCGCAGATGTGAAAAGACAAATTATCGCGGCAGTGGAAAATGGTGATAAAAAAAGATATGGCAACGAATTTCAAGATTTCAGCATCTACTACTATTTTAAAACAAATAATAAAAAAAAAGTTTGGAAACCACTTTACATTAAAAAAACGCAAAAGAATAGATAGATAAAGATAAGGTATCCTCTTTTCTCATTAAATTTAGTATTTCTCCAGTCGATCACAAAATAAGGACAAGAATTGCTTCGATATTTTTTCATAAATTAACTTTAGTTGGACTATTTAATCCTATGATACGTTTAGGATCTACCTAGTGCTGAAAAATAGTTTTCGTTTTACGTTGGAACAAAATTTAATTACAGATGAAACCACACTATTGAAGGAAAGCCTTTAAAATGGTTGAGGCAGTGTCGCGAAAAAATTTTTTTTTTCGATAATTCGAACACTCAATAATTCGAAATTTTTTCGTTGTCCCTTGGGCTTCGAATTATCAAGAGTCGACTGTATGTATAAATTAAAACGCATTGTACCATTAGATTTAATGGCTTGGGTGCTGAGGAAGAGGCTAAATTGCCCTCGAAATATACACTCCAAATCAATAGGATAGTTCCACTTGAAAAATGGCTGTATATCGGAAAGCGATTACGGTATTTTCTTCAAACTTCGTGACAATGTTTTCAGTAGCCTGCTTATTCTTTTAATAACACAAGGTCTCAGATCCGAAGTGCAGTTATGATTTACGAGAATTCTTAGATTGAAGTCGTGCACATTGTAAACATTTCGGGGAATATGTACATTGCATGCACATGCAAGCAAAATAAGCATAAGTATCAAATAACATATCCACGTCCAACAGACGATTAGAATTAACATACATTATGTATGTATTACCGAAAGTGCTTATCTTGCATGTAGTGTCCATTGCTCTAATGTACATACATATCCACCGTATGTTCGCACATATTATTTTCTTGCAACATTGTTCTTCTAACATAAGACGCACACTTTGTGTGTCAGCATAATTCTTATTATAAATATTAGTTTGTTTGTGAATAAATCCTGTTCGAAATCAGAAGTTTTCATTCAAACATTCAAGTGTAATATTTGTGTCCATGAACAAATTTTATTTTAGAAAATGTGGCTAATAATAAGTTGAACTTCCGAACAGCTAAAAAAATGTTATCAGAGATAGAATTGTATAGGGTTCGAAGGCATTTTAAGTAAATTTCGTCCCAGTTCCCCTAATCGCTTAGAGAAGCTCTTCAGTTTTGTAAGTTGTCGTCTCTCTCTTGTCATCCATCCCCAAACATTTTTGATGAAATTTAGATCTAGGAAGTATGGCGGTCTTTCCATAACCTTAATGGATTAGTCTCGAAACCAATCTTTTATCAGCATTGCTTTACGAATGGGGCGTTATCCTGTTAGAAATTTAAAAGGAGTTTCATGGAAAATTTCGGTAATTTTAGGCATTACATTAGGTAAATTTTTTTTTAAACTTGGGTGTTTTGAAGACTTACAATTTCCACAAGCATAATACTTCCACAACAAGGTAGTCAGCCCCATACCTCGACATTTCTTACTCAGTCATGTGTTTACAAAACTAATTCCGTTTTACCGTGTAATAGTACAAAATGCGCAGAGTCCGATTTTGATAATTGAATTTAAAAAAATCACCAAAATGAAATTTCGGTTATGTAATTTTCTGTCTACATTTGGCTGCTAGTGTGGATGCTAAGTAGCAGCCAAATGGCTACACGCGATGCCAGTTTTTAGACGCGCAGCCATTCGGTGCCTAAAGGTCCCTCTAGACGTGTCGCCAAATGGCGACGCGTCCAAAACTGGCATCGCGTACAGCCATTTGGCTGCTACTTAGCATCCACACGAGCAGCCAAAAAATGACATAACCAAAATTTCATTTTGGTGAGTTTTTTAAATTTAATTATCAAAATCGGACTCTGCGCGTTTGAATTATTACACGGCCATTCAAGAATTATTCAATTTCACACAAAAGAACGAAGAAAAGTTGCAAAATTGTCAACGTTTGGATGGAATGACAACAGCCATTTGGCTGCACGTGTCGACGTCTAGATGAACCTTAAGAGGGACCTTAAATTTAAATTTCTCTGCTGATGCCGATGCTGACGCAGCCAATCTATTTCAACTTGTTTGACTGAAGATTGTTCCGCTGCTGCTGCTCGTTTCTGTTTCAATCATTATAATCAAATCAGCAATGAAAAGTCATTAGTGTATGTACTAGCTTAAAAGAACCCGATCTTGGTGGATTTAGGTCTAGGTCTATAGCATCTACATATACTCTTACCATTTCGCAAAGGGGAGCGTTTAATTGGATCGCGCAAACACATAAAAAATATTACTCTTCATTGACAGTGAAATGCAATTTGAACAGAATTTGAAAAACCAATGTATGAAAAGTAGTGATGTGTAGCACATGAATGAGTCGTTCAGTTTGAACGACTCAGCAAACTGAGCAAAAGAGTCGGCTCAGCAGCGGTGCTATTGATTCGTTCAGTTACAAAATATATAAAATACTTAAATCAACAATTTGCCGACTTGTAGAATAGCAACCGCCAAGAGCCAATAATAACATTTTACAAAATTTATCCAGTCAAAAAATCTCTTAACAAAAGTCAACGATTTCCATTGAACAATGCCCCAGCAAAATTTCCGTAAGGTCTATGAAGAAGTAAGACTTAGAAAAGGCTTACTTAGTACTGAACTGTAAGCATTCAGTAAGCTGAAATAGCTTTGCGTGATTAGATCTTATGAATAAGAATTATATAAGACTTACTTCTTAGCAAAATGTAAGACAACATTTCAAACTCAATTTGCACACACTATTTGAAAGCTCCCAGTTGCCCTATAGCTTATATATCAATGAAAGAAAAGTTATTTATAAGGTTTATAATATACTTTACTTAAGGCATTTATTAAATTCTTATAAAAGCCTTATTAGTAAGTATATAAATGCCATTTCGGGCAGGTGGCTTAAGGCAGTTTGCAAATATTTATTTATAACATGCTGTGTGGCTCACTTGGTTGAGTCGCACTGTATGGTGATAGTAATCTTGCGGTCCGGAGATCGAATCTCGGCGTGGTCAAAGTACATGTGCGGATAGGAAATATAAATTAAACAAACGACTGAGTGAATGCACCATCGCCCAGCAAGGAGTTACAGAAAAAAAATACTTTTTTCGACCTTTTATTAATGGATATATTTTAGTTACCTTAGATAATGCTTGAGATAATACTTAAATAAGAATTATTGTAATACTTAAATAAGAATTATTGTAATCCTTAAATAAGAATTATAGCAATTCTTAAATAAGAATTATTTTAATTCTTAAATAAGAAATATTGTAATCCTTAAATAACAATTATTGTAATTCTGAAATAAGCCTTATAATCAGGTGTACAGTCAAACCTGTCTAATCGGACCACTGACGGGACCGATCAAATTTGGTCCGATTAGCAGGTGGTCCGATTACTAAGGGATGCCAGAAAAGTACAAAAAATTAATGAAATAATTTTTAAACGTTATTCATGAACATTGAACTTGTACAAAGGTTACCTATGCCCTATGCAATTAATGTATGGAAACCGCTCAACAGCGTAACTCCTTTGTGAGTTTTTTTTTATTATAAATTCTCCCCACATATTTTATCAAGCGTTTCTATAATCAAAGTCATGGTTAATGGTTCAAGCAATCCTCCCTTTAACTTCACTTGCATCTTCTTGTCTCAGAAACTCAACAGAATTGTCTCACCACTGCATCTACCCAACACTGATTCAATGGTTGATGCTGTCTACTCATTGGAATCGAAACTAAAGTGAATGTAGTAACGAAATTTCTAAGATTTTTTTTAGTCAACAAAATGTCTTGCCACGTTGCCTGTCTGTTGCTCAAAAATTTCCTCGTACTGCTCAAGTAAGAATCAATTTGAAGTTTTGGTCCGATTTTGGAGATTTATCCAGTGGCTGGTCCGATTGTGGAGGTACGTCTAGTACTGATCCATCTAATTGGAGTCACCGATCGTGGTCCATGGTCCGATTAAGAGGTGGTCCGTTTATAAAGGTTATTTTGTATGAAAAACCAAATAAAATTGACCAAGGGTGGTCCAATTAGAAGGTGGTCCGATTATAGAGTGGTCCGATTAACAGGTTTGACTGTATATACAAAATTTGAAAGCTTCAAAGCTTTAAACCTTACCGCCAATGACATGCCCCATGTTAAGGTAAGCCTTTTAGTAAGGATTTCCTCTTGTAAAAGACTAAGACTTTTTTGAATAATCTCTTATTGAGTAAGTCTTATTCTGTTCGAATATAAGTCTTATATAAAACTTTCTGATTTTGCTGGGTGCTCAATATGAAGATGTGGCACACTACTGAGCACTGAGCTGATTTTTTACTCTGACACACTGAACTGATGTGCTCACAGCTCAGTGTGCATAGTCGAGTCGAGTACCGACCGACCGAGCAATATGAACATGTGGCACACTACTGAGCACTGAGCTGATTTTTTACTCTGACACACTGAGCTGATGTGCTCACAGCTCAGTGTGCATAGTCGAGTCGAGTACCGACCGACCGAGCACTGAGTGGTTTGTTACTCTTACTCAGATACATTCTATTGTGCTGAGTGATGATGATGAGTGATCGACTCGAATGAACCGAAATTAGCAAATGAGTAGTAACACTATCATTGAGGTTTTCTGATTTCGGAGACATGGTGCGGAGTGCGTGGGCAGTAAAAGTATGATTGTATAGACATACAGACGGACATTCTCCAATCGGCTTTCCCCGTCATATACTGATCATTTATATACATATTTTGTATGATCGGAGATGCTTCCTTCAATGCGTTACAAAATTCATGACAGAGTTAATATACCCTTTCACTCATATAGTGAAGGGTATAATACACTGAGCAGCCAATCAAGATGCGCTCAATGTGCATGTCAGCAAAAAAAAAAGCATAACAGCTTATATTAGACGAAATGAGTCATTGAACGAGTTTTAATGAACGACTCAGTGAAAAGAGTCAGAGGTGATGTGTCGGCTCAGTGAAATGAGTCAAAATTCCCATCACTAATGAAAAGCAATGAGAAATATCTATAAACTACGACTTACCATTCCAAACAACGAGAGCCCTTTTTTGATCTACATCCAATTTGTGACGAACCGCTTCCTTCATTAAATCCTCGAGGGATTCAACACACACATCAAACTGTATTCCCAGATGAGGGATAGTAACTTGCGAATGTTTGGCCATAATTCTGATTTTATAATTAAATACAGATTTCAGGGTCAGAACGCGTAAAACCAAATAAACTCAACACCTCCACTCCATCTCCAACACTAAACTGCACAAAAAAAAAACCAAAATTGTGAAATTATATCCGTTCTAGGGATGGGAATTAATAGTATGTAGTTTCAATTCAAAAAACCGGTTATATCCGGTACTTTTTTTCCCTGGTTATTAACCGGTCTTCTTCTTCTTCCTTGCCTCGTTCTTTATACCGCTCCATGGTTTCGCGTTGCTCGACCTGCGGTGTTGGCATATCGCCCGTTTTGGCGGTAATATCTCAGCATATTTCTACAGGCAGCTCTCTATCTTGGGGCGCTATTACATAGTCATATTATGGTAATATATATTATAATAGATATTATCATATCCCTAAGCCTACTTGATTTCGCTAAAAATTTATACTGAATGAATCGAGTAGGCTTAGGCATATGACATACATATTATAATATAAATATGACTGTGTAATGGAGCCCTTGGATCGTGTCATCGCCGAGACCAATGCGTTGGTCTCGGCGTCGTGAGCTGCCGTTTGGCAGTTGCTTACCATCTACACTCGCTACCAAATGGAGCCTGAAAATGATATAACCTAAATATTTCATTTTGGAGTTGTTTTTTTAAATTTATTTATAAAATCCGACAACGCGCGTTTAATATACTATGCCATTCAAAAATTACACAATTTCAAACAAAAAACCAACAAAATTGTCACATTGAATTTGAGAAGACTGAGAAACTGGATGGCCAAACAAATGGCAGTCAGTGTAGAAGCAATGACAACTCCCAGTTGTCAACGCGAGCTGCTAATTGACAGTGTGGATAAAGCTTAAACTCTGCACTCTGTCAAATCAGCGAATGGAATTTTAATCCGTTCGAATTCATTTATTCGCCATGTATGTATGTGCAGGATGCACAGCTTCAAGCTTCACCACCAAATTAGTACATCCAATGCAGTTGAGTTTTTCTATTAAAATTGGAAATTCCGTACCGCCTAAATTTATTGTTTCCTATTGAAACTTGTTATTTGCAACCTGGTACTGCAACGTGCCTACAAATCACTTATTATTCTGTTTTTTTTTGCGTGTTGCCAACGTAGGTTGGCAACCAAGTTGCCAAGTGTATAAGGGTATATCCGGTATAACCGGACAACCGGTATTTTTGTCAAAAAGTGCCATCCCTAATTCCTACTAGCTTGTATACCAATTTGATACAAAGTTGTAAGCCCGAATTTTAGGGGAATCCCCACTGTGAAATATGTTTTTGAAATGAAATGGTACTTCTGGGGTTAAGGCGCACATACATGGTTGATTAATTTATAGGAGTGGTGCTTTTTTATCATACGTGTACTCGTCCCTATAAAACAAAGCTCTATTATGCTGTAAAATGGGCATTTACTCTATAAGATTAAGGGAGTCTCTGGTTCCTATTAACGTCCCTTGTAACGCATAGGGCGTCGATTGGGCGATGTCCGTCTGTTGCGACGCGTTTTAGTTTTACTCGGCCAATTTAAAAGCTATGAAGCTGAAATTTTGGACAAATGCTTCTTTTTGCTGCAGGCAGTTTGTATGTTTGAATCGGTAAAATCGGACCATGGGGTCATGGGGCTGCCATACAAACCCAACCCCCCAATTTGAAGAAACATTTTTTACACCAATTTCTCAAAACCTTGAATTAATGTGTCTTTTCAAATAAATATAAGCCGTATAGGTACGCCCGAAAAAACTTTTTGCCCGGCGAGAGCGACGGGTATCTAAATTTCGTTGTTCTGGAGGTGAACTATCGTCGATCGAGATAAACCAGGGATTTCAAATAACGCCATAAAAAATCGCCTGGAACCAAATCGGGCGCCTCTGAGAGAGATGACGCGTTCGGGTCGGTTTAGCGACACCACACTCGCGGAATGAGTTAACCCACGACAGAATCGAATTACGGCCAGGAACGAGTCTGTGAGGAGGAATTTAAAAGCGAAAGCGGAAGGCAACAAGCGTGCGACCCTTAGAAAAGAAGCTCTCGACGGCGTAGGCCCATCGTTCTCTAGACCAAAGCATGGCAGCTGACTTGAATGGGAAAAAAGCTTGGGGACTTCTCCCTTCAGATGCGCCCCATCCCACCCCTATGGCTGAATTCAGATTGTAAGAAGAAACTGGACGGGTAAACTTGCAAGACAAGAGAGCTTTTATAGTGGCCAGCAGACAAGCATTGTGCATTTCAATAATTGTAAGAACGAGTCTTACGAAAGAAAAAAATCGTGACACGATTGTTTTTCTTTCGTAAGAATCGTACGAACGATAAGACGATTGCATCTACCGATAGTTCAGGCGTTCTGCGACGACAATTAGCGCGTGTTTTACTTGCATTTTAATCTTGTCGACTCGTGACTTCATTGTACACAACTTTGGAGCGTGCATGGCAACATTTATACATACTTGCTGTGTGATTATTGTTCGCCGGTCCGTGTTTTGATCGGATAGTGTGAAATGATCATACGATGGTTCTTTGTCTTGCAAGTTTACCCGTCCGCTCGTTTTCTTACAATTTGAATTCAGCCTATGGCGGCGCACCCTATGGCTGAATTCAAATTGTACGAAAACGACCGGACGGGTAAACTTGCAAGACAAGAACCATCGTTCGTACAATCTGAATTGCACAATGCTTGTCTGCTGGCCACTACAAAAGATCTCGCCGGGTGTTTGTTTGTGCTAATAAACGGACGGCGAGAGCTTTTGTAGTGGCCAGCAGACAAGCATTGTGTAATTCAGATTGTACGAACGATGGTTCTTGTCTTGCAAGTTTACCCGTCCGGTCGTTTTCTTACAATTTGAATTCAGCCTATATATAGAACAATTCGTATCCAACTTCAGGTTCAAATTTGTATGGAAGTTCTGCTGTTCTGTCCTGCACTGGAAACTGGATATGTACTTAAAAACGCACCTAAACCTTCGCGATTCATACGGTTTAAATTTTTACACGAAGACCGACTGAAATCGAGCAGATATGGTAATGGTAATAAATATATGTAATCGAGCACTAGGTTAGGGTAGCGTTAGGTACAGGGCCGACAGGTACACCCAGCGCACTTGGAAGACACTACAGAAATTAGAGACGCGGAAAGACAATTTAATGTTCAATTCATCCAAGTGAATTCCTATACCAACTCCTGCATCCGTCTTGGAAACATCAGTATAGATTAAAATAGATCCACTGGGTCAGGGCGTTTGATAATAGCCCGCTAAAGGTTTGTGTTCGTAGAGACGACTCATGGGATCATCGTTCAGCGACCGAAGCTAAACCACCGGTTTTGAGCACTATATGGGTGTATTTTCTATAAAATAACAGGCGCGACAATCCAGCATTGGACTAAGGCCGCAGGATGTGTTAGTGACATCCTATTTCCAAGATCTTATCTGCTTTTTGATGAGGTAATGAGATCAGCATTACGCTCAGCAGTGTTATTTATCCCCATAAATGGGTACTCGTTTAACATCTGAGTGAGATCATAGTCCCTCACAAGCTCGTGAGTTCGAAAAACACCATGATCCACGGTGAGATTCGAACTCATGACCCTGTGCACAGAAGGTGCGCGCACTAACTGCTAGACCAGCCAGACTACATATATATATATATATTTTCTATACAGACACATAAAAGAGCGAGGAAGGTTACCCATCCATAACGCCCCCTCCCCATGTTTTGTTTCCTAATCAATCGAAAGTCATTTGTAATTTTCCTGTGCTGTTTTATATTAGTGGAACTACAATCGGGACCCACTCCCTCCCCAAATGATAAAAGCGTGCAGTTTTGATGTGGTGATAACAAACATTTATTCAGTTTCTTTCACTTTCTGTTTGGCAAAATTTTTCACATGATGTTGAGCAATTTTGAACGGCACAGTATTTATTCGCAACAGGTTGGAGTTGAGTGCATGCAAATAACATTTAATAAGCGACTCATCTGTTTCGATTGGTTGCAAATAATTTTCCAGTCCACCAAGTAACTGAAAAAAAAAACATGAAAATAGATAATGTTCATTAGCACTGAAACCCAACGAAATATATACATACATCTGCCTCGTCACAGTTCAAAAAACGTAAAACCGACGCATGTTCCGACCAAACCATCTTTCTCCACTTGCTATCATACTTTTGCGCCAACGGTACCAAAAGGAGCGCACTGAATGTTGTATCGCCATAGCTAGCAGCTTGAAAATGATCCAGGAAGAGTACAAACAAATTTTCAAATTTGCTTTTACCTGAAATGCAAAAAATACGTGTTTCCATTTCCAATTAACATGAGGGGGTAACCTTACCTTCAAACGTAGCATTAAATTCAAATTCCAATTCACGCGATCGATCGAAAAACTTTTGAACGGTTTCTTTGAGTAAATTTTTCATAGTTGGCTCCAGAAATTCCGAATTTGGTCCCATAAACGAAATCATAAGGTACATGAGTTTTTCGGTTGGTGTCGTAATATTTAGACCGTTACATTCTAGCAACTCCGTAAACTGAAGGGTTACAGTTATGATCTCTTGTTCGGGCAAATCTGAAATTATGTCAATTGTAGTACAAAGCAAATATGTAGTTAATTTGATAAAATTCGTGATAATGGATGGTTTTTTATCTCGTACAATTTATGTGTTGTACTATCGAATAATATAGAAGAGAGAAATTAAAAGAGATTACCTATTGCATCCGGCTGTACGCTTTCTGAAATCTGTTGCAAATATTTATTTAAAAGAGTTTTAAGCAAGAGGAAAGGCCAATCAAGTGGCAGAATTGTCGACTGAGAGCTTGGCATGGATAGTGAGATTTCCGTCGCTGGCTGCATAAAACAAGAAGAAAATTATAATCAAAGTAAAACTGTTGTATGGCAAGCTAAGGCGGGATCTCTAGTTACCAAACTGTTCCATAAAAACTACTTACAATCACAATTCGATGCGGATAAACAAATGCTTCCAAGAATATATCTCGCCACTTCGCCAACACGCTGGCCTCAAACCTTAAATTGTCCGCATTGAAAAGAATTTCTCCAAATAAACGTTCAATCTCGACAACATGTTCCGTTGTCATACAACACACTAAATTATAGGTTGCCTGAAGCAGTGTTGCATTGGCCATTACTTCGCGTATGGGTCGGAAGCAAAGCAAACGATACGCCAGTCGTATATCGGATTTGACCAGGAATGATGTAGCCAAATGACGATTTACATATTTACTGATGCTTTCCAGATAGTTGGTAAAACATTCAATTGTTGCGACATTGTTGATTAGGTCAACAATTAAATCGTTACCGTGCCGATGCAGTTGTTCAATTATATTCAGAATGCTATTGAGCATAAAGACGGGATATTTTTGTGAAATTATGAGTTGTGGACTGTCATTAGACATGATGATGGAGCCAACGTTCACGAGGGGCTCGTGTATGTTACGTCGATCATTTGATGATTTTATGAGGGGCGAGAGGCGGCTGTAAAGGAGATTGAAGGTACACAGTGAGGACGGTTGATAAAAAATAAAGCCCTTGAAGTGAAAGATGAGAATAATATAAAACATACTTTAGATTCGCTATAAAACCAACGAATGTTTGGGATTGGAGAAATTGTCGTAGATATTTGTTGATGAAATCCAAATAATGAGTCTTGTCAGCAACCATAAAATGTGAAATGCAATTCAGAGTTGAAGCCAAAAGCGTGGATTGAGAAAACTGAAAAGAGGTAAATTAAAACAATTTTCATTAACAGATTTTTTTTTTGTACAAAACAATAGGGCGCATTTTTTCTTATTATTTCCTTAGAGCAGGCAGCTCAGCTAGGTGCGTGCTAAAAGAGCAATGTGAAGACAGTTTTATATGGTATTTATTTATTTATTTACCAAACAAGGCATTAACAATATAATTCCAATACAATTCATTTCACATTACTACAACTATTTAAAAAGAAAGGACAGGAAGTGGACGACTAAAGTTAGAAAAGACAGGAAGTGGAAAATCGGATATATGTTTAGTTTTGTTCCGATAGATTCTGTTTAAAGGATGATTTAGTCATGCCAAAAGAAAAATGGATGCTATGTGCATTGAAGGTCCGACAACATTTGTTAACGGGTTCATTGTAACCATATAAGGTAGTATGCTGATATTCTTTAAGTAGGGTAGTATGTCTGGTACGTCTGGGTTGATCATTAAATGTGATTCTATCAGAGAGATAATTAACACGAATGACACCACTAATAATGTCGAAAGTGAAACAAGCGGAAAGTAGTGTTCTTCTACTAGAGAGAGACATTAAGTTTAAAAGGTCAAGCCTGTATGCGTAAGATGGAAGATTTTGAAAATCGCGGGGATCGTAAAGGTTTCTCAAAGCAAAAAGAATGAATTGTTTTTGAATAGATTCAAATCTATTGATATGAATCTCAAACGCAGGGTCCCAAACAACACAAGCATATTCGAGCAAGGGTCGTACTAGGGTAATATACAAGAATTTAGTAACCCAGATATTACTAAACTCATGAGCACGTCTCTTGATGAAACCAAGCTGTTTGTTGGCCATTGATTAAATTCTATCATAATGCAGGGTAAAACGCATTTTGTCGTCTAAAACAACACCTAGGTCTTTGATACGATCAACTCTGTCCAGCATAGAGTTATTAAGATGGTACGAAGTGGATATGACTTGTTTTTTCGGGAAAAGCTTATCACCTGACACTTGTTAACGTTAAGGTGAAGATTGTTATGGTTACACCACTGGTCAAGGGATTGGAGTTTGGATTGAAGAAACTCTGCATCATCAAGTGTGTCAATGGTGCGGTATAATTTTAAGTCGTCGGCATAGAGTAGATGGGATATATCAGGCAGTATGGAAGATAGATCACTGATGAAAATATTGAATAAAAGAGGACCAAGGTGACTGCCTTGAGGCACTCCGGACGAGACAGATATGCACTTCGAATCCATACCCTGGAATTTAACGAATTGAGTACGAGTGTAAAGGTATGAACGGAGCCAGTTAAAAAGTGACCCAGTTATCCCAAAGTTGCAGACTTTATCCATGAAATCAGTGTAAACAACATACCTGATTACCCTTTTCCATTTGACAGAGGACATCGGAGACTAAAATTGTGAGGTAGTTGTTGATCTGCCTCTTCGAAAACCGTGTTATTGTTCATTAAGCAGAGGGTCAATAGATGGAGTTAATTTATCACAGACAATTTTCTCGAATAGTTTGGGAATTGCAGACAGAATAGTGATACCTCTATAGTTTTCGACTGATTTTTTATCGCCGCTCTTATGGATAGGTGTAACATGAGAGGATTTCCATAAAGACGGAAACGTGTCTAATTGAAGAGATTTGTTAAAAATTAGGTGTAGCGGAGAGAGCAACTGGAAGACACACTGTTTAACGAAAATGGGAGGTATTAGATCCGGACCGGGTCCTTTGGTGTCACACATTTCATGAATAGCTCCAGCAATTTCATCCTGTGTGAGAACCATTCCGCCGATGAGGGAGTTTGGGCTATTATTGACAGAACTAGTAGAGGAGCTGGGGGGTGAAGATGAATAGAAACAATCCTGGAAATGATCTGCAAATAAATTACAGATTTCCTGGGGACAAGAAGAAGTCACGGCTCCTTTAGTCATGGAAGAAGGAAAACCCGTGGACTTACGTTTTATATTAACGAAATAATTTTTTTTTTGTTTCATGGATAATTTTCTCACCCATTGAATTAACATAAAGTCGTTAAGCTTCATGGGATTTAATGCGGAATTCATTGGCTAGCTCGTCGTAGTTCTTTTTTAAATCGTCACTAATGCTCGGGTTATTTCTAATAGACTTATAAAGCTTATTTGGGTACATGCTTCTCGATAGCATAGAAAACCAACTCGTAGAAAGAAGAAACGATATCATCGATAGTAGGGGAGGAAACATGTATTATCCAATCAATCGAATCGAAATAATTTTTAATGCTATCATAATCAGCATTTAAAAAATCATACACGACTGCACTATTGTACGATTGTGTAAAGGATAAATCTGAAGTGGAAAACTCGACTGTTAGGGCAGAATGATGCAGGATGTTGGAAAAGAGATTCTCAGCGTCAATAGTTTGAGTAACATTGACTTCATCATAGCAGTTAGTGAAAATTAGGTCTAACCATTTGCCATTTTGGTTAGGTATGGAGACAATCTGCTGCAAGTCGTTGCTATAAAATGTGCTGACGAGGTTAAAGTCAGTATTGTTAAAAAGATTGACTGGAAGAAGTTGATTATCATTATCGTCGACAATAAACCTGATATTCGGACGATTGAAATCCCCAAACACAATAATTGTGTCTTCAACGTTCAGTTCTGCAATTACTAAAGAGATTGTATCGCAAAGATCGTTATATGTTTCTTCATCGAAACAAGGGGGTATGTAAACGACACCAACATAAAGATAATGCTTTTTAATTGGGATTTTGGCAAATACAAGTTCAAAAGCTTTGTTAAAATTGGCTATAACTAATTGACTTGAGAGCGAGTTGTGTATGGCGATGAGAACTCCTCCGCCTCTGGAAACTCCGGTTAGATCATAGTTACGATCTGATCTATAAATTGCCCAATTACAATCGCGTATCTCTTCATTTTTAAAAGATTCGTTCAACTAGGTCTCTGGTATAGTAGTAGCATTGGTTTCCAACCTATTTTGGCACCACAAATCCGTGAGTATCAGAAAATGAATGAAAATTTTTAAATTTTACATATCTAACTGCGAAATTGCAGCATAACGTATCTCACACCAGTGCAGCAGCGAATTATCTGCGACGGCGTCAAAATTAAAACACACAACGTTGCATATAGATGTTCGCACCAACGCGAATACTTGCCAGTTTTGCAGCGTTTTTTCCGCCGCGAATATTCGCTGCCTAATATCACTATGTGAAACGGTATACATATTAACTTTGTCATGAAGTTTGCAACGTACAGAAGGAAGCACCTCTGACTATGTAAAGTATATATATTATTGATCAGATCAGACGAAAGAAATCGATTGGGCGATGTCCATCTGTCCGTCCGTCTGATTCAATGCAAACTAGTCCCTCAGTTTTGAAGCTATCGGGCTGAAATAGAAACAAACCCCTGACAATCAGGTTTTTCTTAGAAAAATATATCTAAGAACGGATGGAATCAGAACATTACGTCATGGGGCTGCCATACAAACCAACCACAGAAAATTAGGTTTTTCTAAGAAAAACGTTTTTCTTTATGTACCAATCTTAACCAAAATTCACCCAAGTGTGTTCCTAGTAAAGCCTCAAAACAAATCTAGGAACGGATGGAATAGGAACATTACGTCGTAGGGCTGTCATAAAAACCAACTCCCAAATATTAGGTTCTTGTAAGAAAAACTTTCCTTTTTAAATCGTAACCAAAATTCATCCAAGTGTGTTCCTGGCTTAGCCTCACCGCACCCAGGAACATATGGAATCGGAACACGTCATATGGCTGCAGTAGAAATTATTATCACAAAAAAAGCTTAAGTTTCATTCAAATGTGACGGGTATTCAAATTTCCGCCGTGCCCGAAATTAGCCTCGGCCTCGTTTTATTCTAACAAGTTGTATGAACCGTGCAATCGGTGTAGTACAACTAGGTGTTGGCGTACGTAATGGTGGTATTTTAAGATTAATTGTTGGTATCGATGGTAGTCTGGCTGGTGTAGTGGTTAGTGCGCGCACCTTCGGTGCACAGGGTCATGAGTTCGAATCTCACCGTGAACCATGGTGTTTTTCGAACTCACGGGCTTGTGACGGATTATGATCTCACTCAGATGTTAAACGAGTAGCCATTTATGGGGATAAATAACACTGCTGAGCGTGATGCTGATCTCATTACCTCAACAAAAAGCAGATAAGATCTTGGAAATAGGATGTCACTAACACATCCTGCGGCCTTAGTCCAATGCTGGATTGTCGCGCCTGTTATTTATTTATTTTTATCGATGGACGGAGGAAACAGGTGAAACATTCTGGGACGGGTAACCCAAAAATATTTTTTAACTTAAATTTGCAACCAATAACCGAAAATTACGTTAGTGTTTTTGCCGCGCCGATTCGACGTGTATTTCCCAAGAAAGCGTACCTCTGCGTTGAAAAATGCTGATTGCCTGTCACGAGCTCCGATTGATGGTCCGCAACATACCGACACATTCATCAACGCAGAGGTACATGACATCTGCGAGGCGACCGTACATGCAATATCAACCTGAACATTGACATTTGATTCAATTCGTAATGAAACTTCCAAGGACCCTCAACTTTCAAAACTTTTGTACAATCAAGAAACAGAGAGCAATTCGAATTTAGAGTACATCGTCGACAACGATATAATATTTAAAGGGCAACGAGTAGTCGTACCAAAATCTCTTCAATCAACAGTTCTAGAAGAATTGCACCGAACTCATCTGGGTATAACAAGATTGAAGCAACTCGCTAGACGCTATGTCTATTGGAAAGAGATAGACAAAAACATAGAACATTTAGTGCGAGCTTGTATCAATTGCGCAAACATAAGACACAGCCCTCCAAAGGCACCACTGCATCCGTGGACAGAGCCCGATTACAATTTGCAGCGCATTCATATCGATTATGCGGGACCCTTCCGTATCAATTTTTGATCGTTGTGGACTCAAAATCGAAATGGGCGGAGATCGAAGTATGCCGCACAGCTCCAACATCAAAGTCAACCATTATGCTTCTCAAAGACAGGGGTCAGGGTCAGGCACACCAAAAATTGCTTTTAGTTTTGGCCTCAAATTCCTAATCAGCGACCTAAAATTACTTTAGTGTTTCACGCTGATTGGATGAGTATTTCCCGAGAAAATCGGGGAACCATTCTGGAGCGGGTCACTTTAAAGTTGTACTTCTCTCTAGCGCTAAACTTTGCGTAGAGAGAGTAGGAGTAAATTTGAATTTATACGGCCTATTGAATCAGTCGTCACGGGAGCGGTAAAAGTATATGTTTGCCTTTTGTGGTGTACTTTCATTCATGTGAAAAAAGTAGCTACGATGCCATGCTTAAAACCAGCCCGTGCTGGGAATGTATTTATTGAGCGATATTGGGCTCACATCCCGAAGATCGTCCATATCATAGAAAAACCTTGAACCGAGAATACGTCTCCGTTTCTCGGCCAGGGCCGGGCATTGACAGAAAAAGTGATGTACGCTTTGTTTCTCTTCTTCGTCATCAGAACGTCGGCAGTAGTCGTTATGGAGAATGCGGAGCCTCCTCGCGTGCCCCGTTATAGCACCCAGCATGCTACCAATGTGTTTCCTGTTCAGTGACAATAATATGGTCAAGTGCAAGTGCCCTGTGCAGAACAGCCGCTTCTACTGCCACTCTGCAGTAGGAAATCTGGGTTTTTAAGTTACTATGATGGTCTTCTAAATTCCTATTACGGGGGAGGCGCATTACAGTTCCCTGCGAATCCACTATGACTACCAGCAGAGGGTAATATTGAAAAAACTACCTATTTCTTTAAAAGCTGTGCGGGAGGTTTCGACAGCTTTTGATGTTGTGAAGACTGATCCAAGAGATCGAATCACTGCCTGGAGTGTAAATAGAGACATCCCTTGCAGTGACAACATTATTACCTAACCAGATAAAGGATTCTATAATCGCCGAAATCTCCGCTTGGAGGACGCTACAGTAGTTAGGGAGACGAAGTGCCAGGTTAATGTTAATATCAAGTACATCCGAGTGGATGCCAATGACCACTCCTCCATCTGACTTGGAGCCATCTGTGTAGATAGTCAATGACTCAATGTCCCGGGGCATGTAGTTGTCCCAGTAATCCCTCGGCGGAATCCAGCCATAATAGTTTTTACCAAAAGCGTATTTCGGAGTAGTGTAATCAGTCTCCAAAGGGAGGTTAAAATTCCTTAGTATGAGCGAATGCCCGTAATCAAGCGTTCGCCACTGATTTGTTTCACGCAAAGACAAAGCGGTATAAGCAGCCAGCTTTTGACCGAATAGATCCAGTGGAAGCAGGTCACGCATCGTATCCAGTCCCGCCGAGGGGGTGGTCCGAAAGGCTCCAGTTATGGCAAGCCATTCTTTGTACCTTCGCAAGCAAGTTATAATAGGTGTTCTTGCTGAGTGCCGTCCACCATACACATAAACCATATAGTAGGATAGGACGGACAAACGCAGTGTATATCCAATGTAAAACTTTTGGTTGCAAGCCCCAGGTTTTCCCTACGGCTTTCCTACACGTATAGAGTGCTATAGTTGCTTTATTCACTCGTCCCTGAATGTTAGGCCTCCAGCAAAGCTTCCGGTCCAACAAGAGGCCAAGGAATTTAGATTTAGTGTGGAAGGGTCAATGGAAGGAAGAGTATGTCTTCTAATAAAGAGCATAAGCTTTGTTTTAGCTGGATTAAGTCCAACGCCACTGAGGTTAGCCCAGTTGGTTAAAAAAGATAGGGCGTGCTCAAGCAGTCCACTAAGGACTTCCGGGAACTTACCGGTAACAGCGGTGGCCACATCATCAGCATAAGCAGCATCCATTCCTCTCAAGATCCAGAAGTAATTGATTGATTGCTATGTTCCAGAGTAGGGGAGATAAAATACCACCCTATGAGGTGCCTCTGCAAACATACCTATATACAAACGTTGAGCCCAGTGTTGTAAAAATGCGTCTAAATGTCAGTAGCGCATTCACTAGTATCCAGATTGGCTCGTCAACGTGCAGGCTCCGAAGTGCGTCGGTAATCGTCCTAGGTTCAATATATTATTGAAGTTGCCTTCAATGTCTAGAAACACATTCCTTCTGATGAATGTATTTTTCAATGTATCTGACTAGAGAGTGCAGAGTCGTATCCACTGACTTCCCTCTTCAGTAGGCATATTGCGCCGTTGAAAGGAGATGTGGCGGAATAGTAATTCGTAGATGTGTATCAACAAGTCGTTCAAGTAGTTTGAGCATAGTTGAAGAGAGGTCATGCATGCGAGCTTCTGTCCGTTTTTAGAACAAACGAAACCCGCACCTCTCTCCATACGCGACAAATATAAACTAAACGCTGACATGCCGTTAGTATGCTCTCTATCCATGGATAGATAATATCCAAGCATCCATCAGGTCCCGCAAATTTAAACAGTTTAAAGCTAGATATCGTCCATAATATCTTCACCCGAGATAAAATCGATTCACTATAATACGGTACTGACTCAAAGGGAATTCAGGTGGTGCAGTTGCCGAACTTCCCGGGTAATGTGCAGACTCAATCGTCTCAGTGCTCGAAGACGTCCACGATCCGTCTTCATTTTGAAGGAATCTGGGCAAAGAGGGATTAGATGCCATCATTATCCTAAACCTTCGAAGTGTCAGATGACCCTTCGATACTTTCGCAAAAGCTTTGCCATGCATTGCATTTGGACGCTCTTCACCTATTTTTTTGAAGGAACTAAGATGCTTTTTGTAGGAGATCCAAACCGACTCCATCCTAGAAACTTTGCCTTATTGAAGCTTCTCCTGCTCATTGATCTCAATTCGGAAATCTTGGGACTCCACCATGACAATTTCCGCTTAGCAGAATATGAGATGAATATGAATAGAATAGACGTCGTAATAATATTTAACATATCATCCAACTGTTACTCGCTGTGTGGCATATTTGGTAATGTGGTAGCCCTTCGGAAAAGGCATTTCAAAATCTAGGCCAGTCGGTCCCTCTGCTATTCACAATGTGCGGAATTGCATCAGGACGTTCAGCAAGGTTGAACTGTAAATAACGGTGATCAGAGAAGGAGTGGTCTGAAAACACCCTCCAGTCTTTGATCAAAAACATGACATGCTCTGATGCTAGAGTGATGTTCAAGACTTCTTGTCTTTTTTTTCTTATGAAAGTCAGCTCACAGCCGATATTACACCTAAAAAGATTGGTTCCCATAATATATTCGAGGAGCAATTCGCTCCGCTCGTTGGTGTCAGAGCAACCCCAAATCATATGGTGCGCATTAGAGTCACATCGGGAACATTATGATATCAGTTCTCGAAAGAAGAATTTTCTTTGTCTTCTTATTGACACGAGCGACACTTGTTGTACCATCCGCCATATAGTGGACATATAGCGGAAGAAATCGGAAACACAAAAGTTCTCTCTATGAGAACGGAGGCTTGTTCTGCTATCCGTTCTCATAGGGAGAACTTTTGTGTTTCCGATATTTTCCGCTATTTGTCCACTATATGGCGGACGGTAAGGTAAGTGTCGCTAGTCTCGATAAGAAGAACAAGAAAATTCTTCTTGCCAGACCTGATAGCGTAATGTTCGTAAACAGTGGGATTAAATTTCGGTATTGCCTATATAGGAGTGGCCTGTCTATAACGGCTCCTCTTGGACATCGATAATTTCTCTTGGCTTACCGAATACCCAAACGCAGTTGAAAGCCAATTCCCAGGGCAGTCTATAAAACTACGTTCAGACAGTCAACCAGCTGAAAATATTTCTCATATCCAACGCGGCTGGTAGGTATCACAACCATGATTCACTATGTTCTCCTTTAACCTACTTCACTATGTTCGAGATACAACTCCGAGTGTGAGAACAGTTTTTTCCAGTGAGCCATGTAAATAAATAAATAAAGAACAATGAAAAATTATCCAGTTCAAGTATTTCTTGAACTGAAACAATAGCGTGGGCCATGGACTTAGCACTACACTGAGCGACTATTTCCCGTTGGTATGCAGAATTCAAACGTGGACGGGTGAATCTTAACGACCACTCAGCAGGTGCTACAAAAACAGCAATCACCCGAGAAAGTTTACATGTAACATATCGTGAGATTGAGGCATTGGGGATTTCAAAGACCTAAATTCACAAAATCAAAATTTTCCATGAAGAATTGTGCGTAAAAAGGCTTGTTTCCCGCATCTATTGGCCGAAGAAAAGAAAGCTGCTCGGATCAAATGGTGTCAAACAACTTTAGGCCGCTTCTACCCAGGGAGCTCTAATAACGTGTGCATCATCGTCAATGGTGATGAATCGTGGACTGACTCTTACGAACCCGAAAATAAGCGCCAGTCGTCTCCAAAAAAAAGCCGTTAGTGCGTTAAATCCCTTTATGGATCGCAGAAAATCAAAGGGATTTAACGCACTAGACTGAAATCAATTAACATGATCGCAGACGTGGTTAATAAATGTGAGATAAATACACATAATCCTCAATGTTATTCGTTCTCGAAGTGGATCCAAAAAGATTGTTCCGAGATTTGTCTCAAAAGCAGGCCATGTAAGAATAATTCCTCTGCAAAATATATGAATTGTTTGACGATTTTTCTTTTTAGTTAGAATAAGGACAGTGCATTACTGTCATAAGAAACCATTTCGACGTATTCAAAAATTTATATTGTGACCGGGAAAGTTAAAAGGGGGCTATCTGGTAAAAACAAACAAGCGAGTAAACAGCCGATAAAGAAATCAAGTCGGTGCATTGCGTTTAATTGATTTGTCGTGATCTGATTTTTATGAAACTTGGTATCTACAGTAGATATCGTTTATAACGACATTGGCTATAACGACGCATCGGCTATAACGACGGAAATTCCAGGTCCCGAGATCTAAGAGGCTCGTTCGGTACAATTTTTGATGGATATAGCGACCACCGCTATAACGACTGATCGGTTATAACGACTGAATTTTTCCGACTCGAGAGGCAAAATGATCGGACATAACAACGCACGCTCGTCACATGTCTTTTTTTTATGCGAAATGATTGCTTTTTCGGCATGCAAAGATCAAGTTTGAGTTGAAAATTAAATTCAGTTTGAAAATTAACTCATCCGTATGTAAAGAAAAGTTCCAAAATTGTTGTTTTTGGAAGGCCGGAATGACACGACATCGCATCGCAAACACTACTGAAAGTTGTTAAAACGTCGTAAGAAATCGAAAATTAATGTTACGAAATGTCATTTGCAATAAAACAATCAACACAGTAGAGGATTTGAGACAAATCCTCTCGTGAAAAAAGCACGCCAAAAAATTGTGCCCGTATTCATTACATCGTTTTCGGAATCTGCCCTAAAACTTTATTTAGCGGATCCACATTAGTTCGCTTCCAACGATCGTTCAAGATAGGGGAGCAGTTATTATTCTACACAATAAGCGCCTCGAAATTAGTTTTCTGCGAATTGCTTTGCGACAGGGACATATCGAGATACAAGATTCGACGACGTCCCAGTCGGCTTCCTGATTTACTAGCTCTGGCTTTATTCTTATAAGCCCTTGAAATCAAGAATTTATTAAAAAAAAAAACATTTTGGAAAAATAAAGGAGTCAACCGAAGAAATTAAGTTTATCTGCTGTGAAAAGTAGAGTGAAGTTAATGATGAAAAAGTGCAAAATTCTTTGGCATTCTTAAAAAAAAAACGTTCTGAAACTTGAATTTCTTTAATTTTTACAACATTTTAAGAACCGTCTGGTTCCCGTGATCAACCCTGTAGATAGAGAATACAACAAATACAGGTCCTGCTTCAGGTTTTATTGACGAAAAAATCAAATTCTAATTGAGAGTTTGTTGATTTGTTTAAAAGATTAACGATGATGTAAGGAAAGGACATTGCCAAGATGCCCATGGGGCGGAGCCAATACTTCTATAACCGGGCAGGTTAGGCAAAGACCATAGGGCTCCTCAACGAGCGAGCAGCGGCATGCGCTTGCTGTAGCTCAATAGCGGGAGAATCGGCCGGGGTCTTTGTCGCTCGTTGCGCCTGGGATATCACATGCCTGAAATAGACGATACATACAAGGGGGTTAAAATGGGGAAAACTAACGCGAATTGTAGCCAGCACTGGTGCCATCTTTTGGATGCTCTGTAGACCCGGATGGCGTCGGATTTCGCCCGTACTAAGCCCCAGACAATTGCAAAATTAAACCCGTCCTGAGACGCCCGGGGTCAATCAAGGAAATGTAGTGCGCCTCCCTTTTCGATCAAAATTCTCCCCTGGAATGGGAGGGGGGGGGGGGGGTAGTTCATGTCGGGAGACTATTCATTTAAGGCCATATTTTTTACACTCAATTGTAGAGCACAAATTACAAATTGGAGACGGGCATGCATATGCCAGACAAAACTTATCACAAAAAATTTAGCTGTCCGTCCTTGCTGCCGACTCAGGGAGTGTTTTTCCTCCCTTCAGGGCTGAAATATAATTTGTTTTTCGTCCGCCAACAGCCAAAATCCCGCGTTTCACCGTCGTGACATCTCGCACCCAACTCGCCGAAGTTGGTGGCTTGATCAGTCGGCCCAGCTGTTCCGAGTGATTCCGACACATAGATATCTGCTTTTGAATTTGGCGGGATTTTTACAAATATCAATGATTTGAAATAATTCAAATTATTGATATTTTCATTCATTTCATTTCATTTTGCTGTAATTCCTTCATTTTCCTGTATTTCTTATTTCCGAGAAATAATTTAAACAAAATTCATAAGCAATTCCATTCATTATACCCTTCACTCGTAGAGTAAAGGGTATATTAACTTTGTCATGGAGTTTGTAATGCATTGAAGGAAGCATCTCCGACCATATAAAATATGTATATATGTATATGATCAGCATGACGAGCTGAGTCGATTGGGCGATGTCCGTCTGTCTGTCTGTCCGTCTGTCCGTCTGTTGCTACGCGTTTTACTCGGCCAGTTTAAAAGCTATCGAGCTGAAATTTTGCACACATGTTTCTTTTTATTGGAGGCAGTTTGTATGTTTGAATCGCTAAAATCGGACCGTGGGGTCATGGGGCTGCCATACAAACCTAACCCCGCCAATTTGGTTTTTCTAAGAAAAACTTTTTTCATGTGTTTACTAATTTCAACGAAATTTCACACAAATATGTTTCTATTGATAACACAAAACATATGTAAGAATGGATCAAATCGGACCATGGGGTCATGGGGCTGCCATACAAACCTAACCCCCCAAATTAGGTTCTTCTTAGAAAAACTTTTTAATTTGTGCACCAATTTGAACCAAATTTCACACAAATGTGTTTCTATTGATGCCACAAAATATATGTAAGAATAAATGGAATCACACTGTGGGGTCATGGGGCTGTCATACAAACCCAGCCCCCAAATTGAGTTTTTCTAAGAAAAAATTTTTTATTTGTCCACCAATTTCAATCAAACCTCATAAAAATGCATTTCATTTGATGCCACAAAACATGTGTAAAAATGAATGGAATCGGACGATGGAGTCATGGGGCTATCATACAAAGCCAACCCCCTAAATTGAGTTCTTCTACGAACAACTTTTTCATTTGTGCACCACTTTCAACCAAAACTCGTAAAAGTGCACTTCAATTGATGCCATAAATAATCGGACTATGGAGTCATGGGGCTACCATACAAGCCCAACCTCCCCATTTTGGATCTTCTAAGAAACATTTTTTCTACACCAATTTAAAAAAATCTCAATGCGTCTTTATCAAACAAAAAAAAAAGTAAAACAAATGGAATCGTACTATGGGGCCATGCTCCCGCATCCCCCCAATAAAGTTTTCTGAGATATTTTTTTTTTTATTTTACCACTTATTCCAACCAAACCGCACACAAATATTGTTTTATCGACGCCACAGAATTTGTCAGTATCAAATATTATGCGAAAACAGAAGGAAAAGAATGGGGAAGGATTAAATACAAGTCATAGGTTTGCCCCAAAAAACTTTTAGCCCGAGGAGAGTGAAGGGTATTCAAATTTCGACCGCACCCGAAATTAGCCTCGGTCTCGTTTTTGTGTCACACAAGGACGTATACCCTTGTCGTATACCACCGTAAGTTCGTGGTCTAAAACGGGTTTTGACTTTACATTGCAATGACCGCTTATTACGACGACAGGACGCTATAAAAAATATGATCGTATATAACGACAGTGGTCGTTATAAACGAAATGAGCGGATATAACGACGATCGGCTATAACGACGTAAAATAGTCGGTCCCTTCGATGTCGTTATAAACGATATCTACTGTATATACTTTCGATGATCCTGATTTGGATACTGTTACCGAAAATGTAATTAGCGGGTAATATAACAGTAAATCAAAATGTAAGTTAATTTTTCGATATCCCCAGTCACAAAATCCCCAAACCAAAATCCCGAAATCAAAATCCCCGAAATCAAAATACCCAAAACCAAAATCCCCAAACGAAATTCCCCATTTGAGGTGTGATCTAAGAACGCGCGCGGGGAATGGAGACTTTCTTTAGGCTATTGTAGATGGTAAATGATAGATGTTAAATGGCAGATGATAAATGGTAGATGGTAAATGGTAGGTGGTTAATGGTAGACGGATGGTAGCTTGTAAATGGTTGATGACAGATGACAAAATTTCATTGCGGAACAGGGTCAAAACCGCGAAAAAATAGTTTTCTCGTTCTTTGTTTATAACTCCGAAAGTGTACATTTATCTGAAAACCTGTCCATGAAAATATTACAGAAAACATACGCACCATATTAATCATCAAAATGTGTTAAGCGGTATTGCTACAATTGATAGTCATTTTTTGGCGATTTTTTTTCTATTTTGACCCTGTTTTGCAACGAAATTTTGGTGGGAAGTTACGGATTCAGGTTCTGTACACCAAAATATATAATGTACAAGAAAAATGCAACTTTTTCAACGAAAAAATGAAAAACCGTTCAATCTCAAAACTTTATTCATAATATGGAACTATGTTAAAAATGGCAAATTTAAATTATCAATTGTAGTAATACCGCTCAATGGATTTATAATATAATGTCTCTTTGGACGCGCAATTATGAGCCCTCTAAATATTTATGGAGAGTTTTTGTAAGAAATAAATAGTTTCAGAGTTAGGGGCCAAATAACGAAAAAACAGCAACAATTTTAGGGTTTTTACCGGTATTGCCACCGTGACTGGCATTCGAAAATCAGAGACGTAAACGCTGGGGAACGCTGTGGACACATGTGACTAATAGAAAGTGAAGGAGAGGCACCCTGGATGGCGTATATTGTGCATAAAGAAATTACTGTATTGTATACTTCAAATGCCATTTAAGCCGGTTTCGATCACTGAGATAGAAGCAGATATCGAGAATGAAATAATTAGACGTGGTCTTTGATATTAATTTTGATCTCCTACAAAAAATTAAGGTAAATAGGACATCTTGCTTTTACTTTTGAGGACATTTTCACTCAATATTTTTCAAAACGCAAAATCGGTGATAGAAGACTTAGTTACTTTTCATTCTAAAAAGTTAAGAAATGCGTTTCAGATTAGTATTTTTGTCAAATTATGGTTTTGCAAATACAAACATGGTTATTATGAGAGACTCTGAAATGAATCTTTTATACGCGTAAGAATGAGATGTATAAACGAACTCGAATGTCCTCGACATTTCCTTTGATATGATATCGCATATGCCCGTTCCGTTTTAACGAATTTTTTGTGACCTTTTTGGTCCTTTTTCAAATCAAAATTAATTGTTGACCTCGCTTGATATCTAGCACCCAAAAGATTATAAAACAAAAAAATGCCTTTGATAATTTTTTCTATTGAAAATTCTACTATTTAAAATTCTGTATAAAAGTCTACTTTCTATAATTTGATAATAAATAATAACGGTAAAATATTGAGGTTATACAATTACTTACATTATATACATTAATGCCTACATCTCATAAAATTTCGAAACTTATAAATCTTAAATTCACTAAAAACTTTGTATTCGATACTACATTTTTTGCTTTCATACCGCTCCCTACCTCAACTCATGCAGATCTATATGATTTGCGGTATTGATTTTTACTTCTAACATAGCGAGTGAGACGTGTTGAAAATTTGGGTAAATTTGCTTTAGCCGTTGAAAAGATATTCATAAATACACAAAATTTCAATTTCACATTGGATTTTGATGATTTGAGGGCGAACTTCAGGATCGATTTTCGGACCCATTTTTGAAGTTTTGTCAACTGCGGTTTTCACCATCGGAAAAGGCACATTGTTTCCTGTGTAAATCACTAAAAAAGTGAAAATCGAAATTTTTACACGATAGCCCCTTTTTAACTTTCCCGGTCACATAAAATTGGAGCGAAAAAAATGTTTGTAATTCATCAATTGAGAACGGCTGGACCGATTTGGTTCAAATTTTCTTTCAGTTGTTTGCAATTACCAGGAGAAGGTTTTTACAGAAGAAAATTTTGGAAAACCCCTCCGGGAAAGTCGGAAAATCGAAAAAATTCATCAATCGGAATAAAAAGTCGGAAAATTGGAAAACTTGAAAATTATTTTTTTTTGCTTGCAATTTTTCCACAATAGCTTTTCCAATGAAGAAATATTAAATTCTTAGTAGAAAACTCGGAAAATTCAGGAAGACAGTTTTGCCTTTTTTCGAATGATTCGATGATTTTAGACGATGCAAACGTGGAAAATTCGTTATGAAGCTTTTGATAATTTAGAATAATTGCGGAATTCATAGTGATAAAAGACGTTTTGCGTTCAATTTTGGTTGAAGAAGCTAACGAGATAAATCATTGCTGTGCTGTGAATAACTATCAAACACGCGCAAAATTATGAGGACAGTGCATTTTCTCACACTTTTACTTTCATCTTCTTCTGTTCATATTGGCATATCCAGACCGCATTGTGAAACAAATACAAGGACAAGATGGCTGAAGACATTTAGCATAGAGTTCGCATAGCAACTTCGAATTTCGACCTTGAAATTAACGACGAGATACGCAACGAAGCGCGACTTGCAGCGGGAGCAAGATTATGATCGAGAAGAGCTGTGTGTGAAATGTGCCGCTTTTGAATGCCGAGCAGAAGAACGTATACGATTCACTTATGAAGGTTGTTGACGATGGAACAGAAGGAATTTAATTTCTCCATGCTCCTGGTGGGACAGGCAAGCCATTCGTCATGTCGTGGATTCTGGCAACAATTCGGTCAAGATGTCAAATTGCGATGGCTTTTGCATCCTCTGGCATTGCTGCTACATTGTTGGAAGGCGGTCGAAATGCACATTCCGCTTTAAAGCTGCCGATGAATCTACTCTTGGTTGAGAATCCAACGTGCACAATCAGCAAGAGTTGGGCAACAGCGAAATTGATGCGAGACTGCAAAATCATCATTTGGGATGAATGTAAGATGGCGCATAAGCGAGCTTTGGAGGCAGTTGACCGAACGATGAAGGACTTACGAGGTGATTCGAGACGATTTGGTGGGGCTCTGATATTACTCTCCGGAGATTTACGTCAAACGCTTCCCGTCATCCCGAAATCTACTGCTGCGGATGAACTTAATGCATGCCTGAAATTGTCATCTTTGTGGCGGCATGACAAGAAGTTGAAATTGACTACGATCGACGAGGATGAAGCATACCATGCGGCCATCGCAGATATTCACACAACCGTTGTGAATCGGTCAATAGGGAGTTTAGGTCCGAATAGAGTCCTCTCAGTGCCACCACCACCCATATCGCCTGAGGAGACTAGGCTCCCGAGAGCCACAAGAGTGACACTAGCCCAGCTTAGGTCGGGCTTTTGTTCACGCCTCAATTCCTACCTATCTCGAATAGACCCGGACATACAGAACATTTGTCCGAGCTGCGGTGGTGCGCCACACGATGTGGACCACCTGTTTCGATGCCCCGCTGCACCCACTAACCTCACTCCGAGGGCATTATGGGACAACCCTATTGCAGCTGCCACGTTCTTGTCGCTTGAGACAATAGGCGAGAACGACGACGAAACTTAGAACACATCCACAGACATGCACAGCGACTCACACCCTTCTGCACCGCTACAACAACAACAACAACAGGATGAAGCGACCAACTATTCGACGGAGTTTTTGAACTCGCTTGATGTGCCAGGAGCCCCGCCGCATAATTTCCAGCTGAAGGTGGAATCGATCATAAACATGTTACGGAATCTGAATCATCCGATATTGTGCAACGGTTCGCGGTTGTCCGTCAAGAAACTGATGAACAATGTGATTCAAGCGACGATCATCAAGGGAAAATTCAAAGGAGAGGAAGAACTTACCAAATGAATTCCGATTTTTCCAACTGATCTTCCATTCATGCGGACTCAGTTCCCCGTTCGATTGGCTTTTGCAATGACAATCAACAAATCGCAAGACCAATCGTTGAAAGTCTGTGGGATTAATCTCGAATTTCCCTGTTTTTCGCACGGTCAGCTGTATGTTGCCTGTTCGTGTGTTGGCAAACCGTCTTCGATGTTTGTTTTTTTTTTGCCAGAAAACAAAACGAAAAACATTGTTTATAATATCCCTCTCTACTGATTTTTATTCCATTCAAATAAATCACACTGAAAATTTAACTATCTGTGTTTTTAGAGTTTATTTGAAGACGTTGAATTTGGGAGAGGCTAATATTCATAGGTATAGTTAGGAGTTGGGAGTCAAAATCGCTCATAAATTTAAAGTCGTGTCAAATTGTGAGCGAAGCGAACAGCGCGAGCGTAGCGAGCTCTAGATGTTTTTATATAAAATGCTAGTTTTATATAAGTATACTCAGCTAGTTTTATATAAAATGAAATACAACCGAAAAATATTAACTCCAATTTGTAAAGCTATAAATTGAATTCAACATTTACTACCATTTTATATACTTTCTTCTTCCTTGCCTCGTTCTTTATACCGCTCCATGGTTCCGCGTTGCTCGACCTGCGGTGTAGGCACATCGCCCGTTTTGGCGATAATTTCTCAGCATATTTCTACAGGCAGCTCTATCTTGGATCGTGTCATCGCCGAGACCAATGCGTTGTTGTTGCTTTTTCATTTGACACATCCAGGTGTTCTTCGGTCTGCCTCTGGCCTTGGGTCCATCAAGTGGAACTTCCATTGATATCGCTCTCTTTGCGGGGTTCTCAGGCGGACGCCTTTGAACATGGCAATACCAATCCATTCGTCGGTCTTCGAGCTTTTCGGTGATTGGTTGGTCTATGGACAAGCTGCCTCGGATGTAGCTACTCTTGATGTGGTCCCTTTTGGTTACACCAACTGACATGCGTAACATTTTCATTTCAGTCGCTGTCATTTCTTTCGCGTAACCTTCATACATGGTCCAGCATTCTGATCCATACATGAGTGCGGGACGTACAACCGTTTTGTACAACTTGCCCTTTAGCTTCAGTGGCATTTTCTTATCGCAGAAAACTCCAGAGTTTTCTCTCCACCTCATCCACCCAACCTTTGTGCGATGTTTGATGTCATCATCGCATGTAGCTCCGCTGTTCACCATCGAGCCAAGGTACTTGAACTTGGTACAAGACTTAAGCTGCTCTCCTTTGACGTACATATCTGGTATCGGTGCATCTGGGTCTGAGAATGGGTAGCATAAGAACTCAGTCTTTGTTATACTTACCCTCAGTCCATGCTCCTCCAGAATGTCACACCATTTTGTAAGCGCAGCTTGCAAGGCAACGATGTTTGGGCTACTGAGGACTATATCATCAGCAAAAAGAAGAGATATTTCTAGGCCGTCGGAGACACGTGTTAATAAGTAGCACATGATGATGTTGAAGAGCAACGGACTCAATACACTGCCCTGGTGTACTCCGACATTCACCGGAAATTCTTCTGATTCACCGGCTGTGCATCTAACCTTAGTCGTAGCTCCATCATACATGTCTCGTATCATCCTGACGTATGCCTCGGGGACATTAAGTGCTCTCAAGGCCAACCATATCAGATCACGAGGTACTCTATCGAATGCCTTCTCCAAATCGATGAACACAAAGTACAAGTCCTTTCGTGCTGCTCTATACTTTTCCATCGCAATACGAATGCACTGAATCGCATCGACTGTAGATCGACCTTCAACAAAGCCGCATTGATTGTCATTCAACCCCACAATCTTTCTCAATCGGTTGCAGACAACTCGCTCGTAGATCTTTAGTGTATGAGGTGTTAACTTTATAGCCCTATAGTTGTTGAGTTTGCGTGAGTCTCCCTTGTTCTTATAGAAAGGAAGAAGAAAACTTTCCCTGAAAGCATCAGGCATCGGTTGCCCACCTTTGATTTTGTTGAAGAGAACTGTGAGCCAACTAAGCCCGACATTTTCCATTTTCAACCAAAATTCCGCGGGGATTTTGTCCGGTCCGACTGCCTTTCCGCGTTTCATCTGATGCATTGCCTCCATCACCTCTTCCTCTGAGATATCTTCAATATTTGTGGTATTCGGCTCAACATCTCGAAAAGCTGCTCGAGGAAATTCTTCATTTAGAAGTTCGTCAAAATACTCTCGCATCCTGCTACAAATTGCCGTATCGTCAATCAGCAACATTCCTTGCGAGTCCTCCACGTACTTTGGCGCCTGTATTTCCCGAGCGTTCCTTCTCCTTTGGGCTGCGACCCTAAATATCCTGGCGTCGTGCTTAGGTCTCTCGCGCAAAGACGGTCCTTCGGTCGCAGTCTGAGTTTCTAATTCTTGGTAGAATTTCTCAGCTGCCTTCGCCTTTGCTTGAGCTACCAAGCGCTTTACTTTCTTCCGACATTGCATATAATTTTCGCGAAGTTGAACCCGTTCGGCTTCACTGCTTGACTCACATTTCGTCCATGCCTTAAATGCGTTCGATTTGGCTTGCACTGCTTCCTTAGTTTCGGTGTTCCACCACCATGTTTCTTTCTTCGTGTGGAGTGGACCTTTCGAAACTCCAAGTGCCTTTTCCGCCTCACCTACTGACATTACCATTTCATATACATACCTCCGAAATTCCAACTTTTGTCGCTTCATAAAACCATTTACAGCCGCACATTGACAACATTTCGCCAAGTATTGGAACGGCATCAACTGTTTTGCCACTGAAAATTGCATTTTGTAATGCAGCTGCGTGTTGTCTAATGAGAAATGGTCCGCCCTCGCCAATGACAACGTGCTGATAGTGCCACTCTAGCATGTAGCGAAAAGCCGGCAGTAAATCTCTGTAATTTAATGCAAAGGGTGAAATTAGTAAGTAGAGAAGAGTTATTGACATACTATTAAGTGACCATATGGCTAAGTAATGCATACAATGCGTATAATTACTATGATTCTGTCTTGTGTTTAACATTGCCTTTGATGGAATATAAATTGGCAAGAGCTATTGAATTTGCGTATTTAAATAAAAATAAGAAATGTGGAAAATCGTTTTGTTAATTGGAATGGGATTTGTTTCGACTGTTTTGTGTGGTGTAAGTTTCAGTTGTTTTCTTAAACATTAAGTTTTTACTCAATTATATTCATACTCATGTGTAATTCGAAGATATTTACTTGATATCGATTTAACTTTATTGAAGAGATTCGAAATACCCGAACACTTACGAGAGGGTGCCGAACTATTGCATAAAACCTGTCGAAATGAAATTAACGTATCAGAAGGTGAAGAGCAGCTTCGTTTTTGACGAATACTAAATGAGCCCAACTAACAAATTTGCCTTTACAATTTTTCTAGAATTAATTCAACAAAGTTATGGTGGAGTATTGCCTTCCGATAAAAATCTTCAATGTTACATTCACTGTCTATTCAACAAAGCCGGACTGGTACAGTTGTCTCGCCAAGTTATTACATGAATAAGGTTCTTCAATTTTGCTTTTATTAGATTGACGAACAGAAACATATCCATTTGGAGCTAATTGCAGAACTACTACCAACTGAATTGAAAGAAATTCTAGAGGCGGTAACATCAAAATGTCAAACAGTTCGTAAGTATGTCAAGTAGTAAACTAAGTACGAGTATGTTGCTAAATATGAATTGTGTCTTGCATTCACTTAGATGGTAATGATGATTGTGAAACTGCCTGGCTAACCGTTAAGTGCTATTTTGAAGCAGATCCTGAGGTTTGTATTTACATATATTTTTTGTGAGATACAACATGTTATGAATTTCTTTATTCGTCTTTAGCATGCCATGTTGATATGAACATCAAAAGAAAATGCTTACCTGTAGAGAGTACCGTCCATATTGATCAGCATCGTCGATCGGAGAATACGAAGCGATTCAATCTGCACCTTTATTAGTTTACTCTGAAAAATTAATATAAGTTAAACGTTATAAAATTGATTGTAATCTAATTGAAATAGTTATTGGTATTGTGAAACTCTGAAATACAGAACGGTCATAGTTCGCAACACGCTGGAAAATAATGGACCCAGTTGACACCGGTGATTCCACAAAAATGCTCAAAGTGTACAGAACAGCCGTAAGGCATTTTCCGGCGGACAATACTGGCTGGCAGGCGGCCAAGGCCCGACGTCGGCGTTCGTAGTTATTAGATTTAGCACATGAGCTGCACAAAAGACATTTAGTTGATTTTTGTTCGGTGGCACAGCCTCCATGTGGATTCGCTTTATGGTTCATCGTTGTTTTCTTCCGTGAGGTCGAGGGACAGTGACTTTGCTGCTGTGACTGGAATTCCCCACAGTGATAGCGTATTTAAGTCTGTGGGCGCAACGGGGAACTGGAAGAAATGGTCTACCTACATCATTTTCGATGGTCCCTTTCGATAGCAGACGATTGTGGTCACGTATTTTCACTATTCTTGTTTCTTGATGCAAATGAACCTGAGAAGATTTCAATAGGCATCCGGTAGCGGTGCGTAGAGCAGCATTCTAACAAACTTGTGATTTTTCTCAGTTAATATAGCATACGACAAACCGCCTCAAACCTTATAATGGTATCAAGGCGAACAAGAATTTTCGGGTTTGCACAGTTGGAATGTCATGATGGCCAATATGGACCCCAACCGTTCAACTAAAATCCTTTGACTAAGTGTTGTGAAAAGTCGCCGTATAACCCAGGAAATTTAGCATTTAATTTCAAAAAAAAGAAAGCTACATTTTTTCATGAGCCTGCCTTCAAATGTTCTATGCACGATCCTAAAAGTTCCCATTTGTACTGATGCCGTGAATATTGAATATCTCTATCTGTGAATATCTCTATAAGGGTAACATGTAATGGAAAGGTCGAACGATTTTCACTCTCCTATCGGTGCCTGGAGGACAAATGGAGTTTCATCAAAGTTTTATGCAAATTTCTATAAAGGGTAAAGATTAAAAAGTTGTTTATGGTAAATTTGTAGTCCATAGAGTTATACAGAAACTGGTAAAAAATTTCTCACGTACACGTGCACCCGGGAGCAACGGGATTTTTTTAGATTGGTTGAAAGGCTCCGGCCGATTCCTATACCCTCTTCAGTTGTAGCATAACTGCGGACCCTTAGCTTCATAGGGTGAACCGCTCCGTCCAATTCCTATATCTCTCTACGGGGCGTTACTTTCTTGCATTATACGAGTAACCGCTGCGCCTGAGTGCTGCATTTACATCATCAGCGTCTCAGGTTACTTAATGTGAGGTGACAGAAAACGTTTAATTCAACCACCAAAGCAGCATCTTCGAGGCATGCCCACGATGGTCTTTACGTATTTAAACGATTAAACCCTATCATGGTTTACCGATGTGCCGACAACTCATCCTAAGAAAAAGACCTCAAGTTAAGAAACCTCAGGCGGCCAAAGCCCGACGACGGGCTATCGTGCCACATTGATGGTGATGAATATCGTTATAGCGGTGAGTTATACTGAAAAGTCGTCTATAATAAACTTCTAGCTTTTGAGGCTCCAAATATGAAGCCAAAGTCCCCTCAAAGGGCGTGAAAAACGTGTAAACAAACAAGTTTTCTGAAATACTTCTATAAAGGTGCGCTTAACGGTCTGAACTAATCCCAATTCGACGAAAATAACGCTATATGCTAAATCAGACATGTCAAACTCGCGGCCCGCGGGCCGCATGCGGCCCACCTCGCAGTTTTGTGCGGCCCGCAGCCAGCTCGAAGAAACTTATTAGCTTTAGCTTTACTGGTGCCTAGGTTTCCCCATCAGAAACAAATTTTTATCTATTTTTTCCACCTGTCTATCTGAACTTCATTTAGGTCAGCCTAGCACTTTTTACTGGAAAGGTAGTTTTGGATTACCAGAATCTTGGATGACCTGTGCAACAATGTTCTGATCAGCTGTTTAAAATTTTGTGAAAATTAATTCACAAAGTAGGGGTGCTAACGAAATTTTGATGATTTGTTTTTATAATTGTCTAAATAACTCTCTCCCAACTGGTGTTCCGCGAACCGAAGGAGGTCCGTGAGTGCCTTAGAGATGGTCCGCTGAAGAATCTGCCTGTCACTAAAAATAAAATATATCTCTGTTACTAAATCAAAAATTAAAATTTTGTTGAGCAATTTATCTGTGTAAACGTGGGCTCTAGATAGCCAAGATTGAAGAACTCTATCGCGAACGGACGAATTTATGAGTTGCAAATTCATTTTAATATAAAGCTTATGTTTAGTTCTGAACATTTGTTAGCATTTTTCGATTCGCGCTACCAAAAAATTGTGCATAACTGCTTTGTCGTTTGTGCCGTAGGGTCCTGATTTTTACTCAGCTATTAAAATTAAAACTCTAATTTTACTGTTATTTAGCAGAATATTGTTAGAAAGCCCTGACTATCCGTAAAATTGGCGAGCAGTTTTGGTTGCCTCCTGACATTTTCAACCACCTTTTTAGTAGCGAGGAAAGGGTGTCTTTTTCGTGGCTACTACTCTAGTATGTAGTAGCCACGAAAAAGACACCCTTTCCATTACAAAATATTCTTGAGGGATTTTCGAGCTATGTATGATCAAAGTGACACACAATGCTAGTTCCCCTGACAATTGCAAAAGATACCTTGCTTAGAAGGGCTCTTCACCACTAAATTCAATGAATTTGTTCTGAGCGATAGAAAAATAAGTGCTGACCACAGATGCCCTCCCTCTCTCTACACCACTGGTGCACAGAACACGATTCCAAGCAGTAGCCGAAGCGGGAAAACATCCGCCTATTTAGTTTGAGTCGTATTACGAAGGCCTAAAAACTTTACCACTGGAAAAAGTGCAGTCCGAAAGGGCATAATGCTGAAACAAGAAAAATCAAAAAATAAAACCCTGGCCACTACTGAATAGGTATACAAATATGTTCGAAAGTTGTTCAATTTTCGTATCAGTGGTCCGCAGCAATTCATTTCCAGGCTAAGTGGTCTGCAGACATCTGCGAGTTGAGAACCACTGGTCTAAAGTTTCTAAGTTTGATTGAAGAACATTTTGGAAAGGATGGCATTTGCAAAGGATATAAAGCCAATTTCGGTAGCGAATCTGATTTATTGTAAAATTTTAATAGAAATATTCTATGATTAAAATTGGAAAAAAACATATTTCTTAATTTGTATCCTGCGGCCCGCTTAAACCTGACGACGGTGATATTTGGCCCGGGTCTTGTTTTGAGTTTGACACCTCTGTGCTAAATGATGCATGCCTGATTATATCTAAAACAGTTATGTTTACAGAGAAATCAACTATGACGAAGTTGTAGTTCTTTTGAATAAAATGAACAGGGTTTCGGTGGATGCGCCTTCAGGGTCTTTGAAATATAATAAGATTCAACAAGAATCATACTTTTCCCGGGTTTGAGACTGGGAAAAGTTCTCTGTTTTCCAGATTTTAGGGATGGTAAGCGGAAGAGAGAGATGTTAAAGGCAGCCGCGTGGTATTCAATGGCTGGAAGATCCGGATGTTTAAGCATTGCCATGGCATTTCGCAACAGGTCCGAGGGCCTTGGAATTTTTAGTTTTCTCAATGGGTGCTTTGACTTGATCCGCGGAGTATCAATAAAATATTGAAACACACACACGCACATTGCTGGGGTTTGCTGAAGTGTTGTTCCTACGTTTGGATAAGGCGCGAACTGTAGACCATAATTTGCTGGCCACCGATGGTGTCAGTCATTGGTGTCTTCGACCTTCAGTCTAATAATCTTACTAAGCATCGAAATTCTTGGATCACCAAGATTGGTACATGTGAACTAGACAGAATTCCGGCAATATATGCACCTATTTGTGATTTAATTTGGAGTTCTCAACACAGCCAATTTTAAAACAGAATTATCAATAAAATGACAAGATACCGTTATAAGGGACTATGTACCAGTGATGTCAAATTTAGTTTCATTTTAGTAAGATGTGATATTCGTCACTTTTATCCGAGTAATCGTTACTTGGCAATTGTGACGGCGATTTTTTTAGTGTTAAAACCAGAGGGTAGCTCGGTTTCCTCCGGAAATACTCATCATTTGGGTCGGGCAATTTCAAATTTTTGACCTCAAGTTTTCAGCAACCCAAAATTACCTTAGTGTTTCTGCCACAACGATAGGACGAGAATTTTCCCAAGAAAACGAGGATACCATTCTGGGATGCGCACCCCAGAATGATAACCCACTGCAGGGCCCATACGTGACCTGTTCCCCCATCCATCGATGCCAACAGCAATTCAGTCTAAATCTAAACACGGGCCTTATCCCAAATGTCGGTCTCAACTCCCTTAACACATCCACTGATACCTACCTACAGCAGTTCATTCGAAACTTGTCGCTGGCCAGTAGTAGAGAAGCTGACTCGGATTGTATTGTATTGATGATGACTACACAAACTAACATCCACCGACACACTTACCTTAATGTCCTGACGATTGTACAAATAACTCTTAATACGATCCTGCAATCCGTACGAATGTAAACTTATACAAAACGAAATATGTTGCGATATCATGATTCGAAACAGCTTCAATACGAGATACTGTGGAAATTTATAGAATTCCGCTTCGTTGTTTCCCATCACTAAAGAAAAAATAGAAATTTATAAAAAAAGTCCCATCATTGTTCTTGACTGGATAATAAATCAAGGGTGACACCTTTCGTCACAACATGATATCTTACCAACACTTTCAAAAGACGGCAAAAAATGTTCAAATAAAACTCGAATGAGGTCACGATTTTGAGCAATTTGATTGCATGCCTCTCGTCCAGTACGCGCTATACGAATCAGTATTTTCAGACATGAATGCACCGTGCTGTTTTCCGGTCGAACTGTATCCAGTATGTAACTGAAATTACAAAATTTATGATCTAGATTATGCAATACGGCGGCCGACACGTTGCATACTTACTATATTCGTTGAACAATATTTGTTCGCAATAGACACTCAATTAGATCGGTTTCCGCTAGTTGAAAATCATTCATTGATGTTTTACTATTTTCGTCATCGTCATCATCTTCGACTTGTGTCGAGAACGGAGCTGATGTCAGTTTCATTTTGGAGAATACATTCTCTACATTTTCATCGGGTTTCTTATCACTACTGCTTAGCAATGGTTGCAAATAGCCTTCTGATGTTTCGGTTAGAATATCAAGCAGCACCTGTTTGATAGGAATGCTTTTTAGAAATGTACATATTTTGCAAATAGTCAAGATATTGCCTACTTCGTCCGTTTCATTGTAGAGCAAGTTGGCCATTGCCCGTGACACGGCCTCCAGAATTGCCGGAGTGTTTTCATCCAGTCCGAATCGCAAGAGAAAGAATACTTTCGATAGAGGCAAATCCAAGACGTTATCATAGAATCCTTGATTGTAAATGTTGAGCATACCGGCAATGGCATTGAATGCGGAAATACGTTGTTGCATGATATTTGATCTGGAAGGAAGTATGTTTACATAACAAATGCGGAGCAATTCTCACAAATTCATAATCAATTGTCTTACCTAGCCAATCGAAACAACTCCTGCAATGTATATCCTGGTCTGTGTGGCTCGTCACCGTGAAGATACAATTCACGTTCATCTTTATCCGTTGCAGGCTCAGAGTAGGGCAACAGCACTCCTTTCCAGTCGAATCTGCCAAACAAAGCGTCAAGATTTCTTCTACCACCAAAAATAAATGACATCATCATCATACCGTGCCTCAAATTTTTCGCCAGGCTTCAATTTCGCCAATTGTGCCGGCACTTCCTTCATCCATTCGAACTTGTCCTTTTCGACTTTGTCAAAGTGCAGCCATTTTTCCGCTTCACTTTCTTTCAGCAGATCGCATACCGTTTCTACTTCGATTTTCTCTAATTCTGATGATGGAGTATCGACATCCATTTGTTCAATTTTCGGTTTACCATGATGTTGCGGCGGAATTTCTTGAATTGTTCTTAGATTGCATTTAGGTCGGGGTGGCAAAGGGCTAGTGTTGGCTTCGAGTTTTTTCTTGCGCTTTTCCTCAATGAATTTCAATAAGTTTGGATCTAAATAGAGAATTCAAACAAATTATTACTTTTTTAATTACGGTAATGTGTATAAAATAATGGTGGTTGGTGTAATGTAGGCTCACTTGGTTGAGTCGCACTCTACGATGCTAGTAATCTAGAGGTCCGGAGATCGAATCTCGGTGTGTTCCAAAATTTCCGTACTTGTGCGGATAGGAAATATACAGTGCTTGCAACATTATATACACTCCGAAATGATATACAATGTAACGTTCACTCGAAATTGCCTATAAACGGCTGAGTTAACGTACCATGGCCCCACATGGTTGTCAGTTGCAAGTTTTTTAAATGTTTTTGGTCGTAGTCGCGGTTTTTCCTATTATTAATATGAAATGCTGGTTGTTGGAACTTTTTTCTTGTTGGTGTGTTGTTGTAGTGAACCGCTGTGCATGTCTATCGATGTCCTCGTAAGTTTCGTTCTCGCTTATAGTCTCAAGCGACAATAAAACAGCAGCTGCAAGACGGTGCACCGGGTAACAAGCGCTATTGTTTCCGAAATGTTACGAGACAATATTCGATGGCCAGGAAATTGCACCGACATAGCATCCGATTTTTTTCGGATTGGAGGTTTCCCTGGAACAGATGGCTGCGCTGACAGGACAATGGTTAAGATAGATGACCCAGATTTTAACAAAGAACACTATGTCGATCGACACATTGACTTCAGCTTGAAATAGATTGGATGTGTCAGCATCGACCTCAGTATCGGCATCAGCAGAAATATTTCAGTTTAGAACACACGCATTTGCCTTTGATGACCCACATTGACAGCAGCAGCAGAAGCATTTTTTCTGCTTCTGTGTGCTTCAATGTGGGTCATCATAGTTTAAATAGATTACGCGTGTCAGCAGCATCCTCGGCAGAATTTCATAGCTGACAAATATGCTGAACGCCAAGTCTTCTACTCAACATTTTTGTCGGCAATGTAAAATGCATTGCGCTTGACGTTTCGCGGTGCTGATGCGCGTAATCTATTTCAAGCATTAAAGGCGTGTATTCTAAATTGAAATGTTTCTGCTGATGTCGATGCTGACGCGTCAAACGTATTTCAAGCATTAGAGCTCTATGTTGACGACTAGGATGAAGAGCCAAGTCAAATATTAGACGAGAAGATATACGAGGAAACATCGAGCAACCAGTTATCCCAACTGATTGAATTTTCTAATTGAGCTTCTATTATTATGTCTGTCACTACTATAAAATATTATCATTTAATATTAATGTAATAATAAAATTTTAAGGATGAAAAACAACAATAAAATATTTAAAAGAAAACATATTTTATTAATTTTCAAAATTTATTACAAGACTATCGGCAGCCATTTTATTTGTAATTACCGCCGATGTAGTGGCGAAGCTTTGTAGGTGAATCTCATTAAAATTTGTAAAAGCGAGCAGCATGTGTGCTTTAATTGTTCATAAAACTGAAATGAACATCCACGATGCTTAACGTCCGTCTTGATCATCTTGATAATCAATCCAAACAGAGGACTGGCCACGGCAGCTATAATGTGCAGGATTGATGTAACCGTGTTGTCCTGATCCGGTGTACAGAGGAATTAAGACATGAAAAATAGAAACATTTTTGTGAGGCAAAAATTGCAAAGCAATGAAAAACGGGCACTTACTTTTCGACGGATAGTTTCCAATAAACGGAATGATGACAACATAATACGCTATATTAATAACCGATATCATCCAAAAGGATATGCACTGAACATCGGGATATCACCTAATTTAACCACTTCACGGGTTGGATTGTCAACTACATATATAAAAAGAAACTTTAAATGACAAAGACAAATATGACAAAATTTCTGTCAGTCACTGTTCGATGAGTGACATTAAACAACTCGGTAACTAGTAACGTTTGAAAATCTGGTCTAAATATTCAAAAAGTTTACCCAGATGTTGGAGCCATTTTTTGATTGCATCCCAGCTAGACAATTGTCTCCGATACCCAACGGGATCGATAAGTCCTCGAGTATATATCGATAGCTGCCATCGAAATGTCTCCAATAACCTACTGAATCGATCCAATTTCGATTATTTACATCCAATTGTCTCCGATACACAACAGAATCGAAATGTCTTCGATCCCAAATCGAAGACCTACATTCAGTTCTCTTCGATATCATTGGCATCAAAGAGTAATCGATCCGAAAACGATGACTTTTTATCCATTTGTCATAGATACCATCTAATCGAAATGTCTTCGATCACATATCGATGACTTTCATCTAAATGTCTCCGAATTAGATTGAAATTGTCAAAAAATAAAACGACTACTTTATTCTCGTAATTAGTAATCCTAGATAGCTTAGGTGTAGGACGTAGGACTACGAAACTATAGGTGCCCGGTTCGATCTCCAGTAGAAGCAAAATGTAAAAAGATTAAGTTAAAATAAGGTAAAAAAAAATAAGTATAAAATAGATAAAAAAAAGTAGAAAAAAAGGAAAAAATAAAAAATAATCATTTTTCACCACAGTCATTGTTTCTCCATAAATTCTTCATAGTCCGTAGTGGTCGATTCTACATCAACGACAGTCTTCGGAATAAGATCGATTCCAGTTCTCACTTTCGGTATCGAAAAACGGCCAAGCCCATACAAATGTCTCCATAGTTTGATCGAGAAAGTCATCGATTCCTTAGTAGAAGGCTTTCGATTCTTTATCGATGAATTGTCGATTCTGTTCTAACTGGGATTTTCATAGTGTATGCGCATTCCATGTTCTATAAATTCAATGGTTGTCCCATAGCGACCTCGGAGTGAGGTTAGTGGGTGCAGCGGGGCATCGGAACAGGTGGTCCACATCATGGGGCGCACCACCGCAGCTCGGACAAATGTTCTGAATGTCCGGGTCTATTCGAGATAAGTATGAATTGAGGCGCGAGCAAAAACCCGACCTAAGCTGGGCTAGTGTCGCTCTTGTGGCTCTCGGGAGCCTAGTCTCCTCAGGTGATATAGGTTGTGGGGGCGCTGAAAGGACTCTATTCATACTTAATCTCCCTATTGACCGATTCACAACGGTTGTGTGAATATCTGCGATGGCCGCATGGTATGCTGTGTCATCAAATATATCGGGAGGTACCCGTTTGTATCCCTGGACGTCTCTCTCGAGGTCTCTGATTCCACTCCTGACATGTCGTGGAGGGGGAGTATGGTCCATGAGATGATGGATTGGGTGATTCTCTCGATAGCAACCGACCAGATATTGTAAAGACAGGATAAGATTATGATCACGTATTGGCAACATGCTGGTTTCTTGATGAAAATGATCCTGGGACGACATTAGGTGACAACCTGTAGCGATACGTAGAGCAGCGTTTTGGCATGTCTGGATTTTGTTCCAGTTTGTTTCACAAACGGTTTGTGACCACACCGGTGCTGCGTAGCTGGGAATTGCTCTACCTATCGCATTGTAGGTGACCAACATAGTTTCCTTGTCCTTGCCAGTCGTTCGGTGCTCAGAGACTCCTACTGTGTACAGTTGAAACATTGCTGACAGACTCCAAAGTATCGGAAGTTGTTGTGCAGACTCCCTGACTGAATTTTGACCGAAGGCTAATTCTGTATATCCTAGTGAACCTTCCATCGTTGTTGTCTATAAAACATATACATACTTTCAAGCAGAAGAGCCCGTGCTGCGAAATGTACGATCATAATCATGCTGCGTGATACATAAAGATTGAGTCGGATCCCCCAACCATAACAGAGGCCGAACGAATTCAAAAAAAAAAAATGCACAACAATTAGAATAACTTCTCAAACTACTCAAGGGTTATTTTTTACTATCCTTTTAGGAGTATATTTTACTATTTTACAAGCTTATGAGTATATTGAAGCCCCATTCACTATTGACTGATCATTAAATTTGCTCATCACACTACATTTTGTTGCGTATAATATGCAATCGACACGCGGATTTGCAGCAGCCAATTTCGTTCGGGCGTTTTAGGTTAGGCGTACAATCATTCGAGTCCCGGAAAGTGTATGTAGTTAGAGCTGAAGAACTTTTCCGTATCTAGTCGTACGCAAGAAGAAAAAACACATTTGTTGACTCTTCCATTTCGCTTCATTCGACCTCCATAAAATGTTGTACATATTCCGCAATTTAGCAGCACCACCCGGCAACGTGTAGATGAAGGTGACCACCGCGCCGTATCTTCATATTTGCATCCATCGGAGCATATTGTACAATTCGCAACACGGACAAGATCAATTTTGCTTCAAAGTTTGTCAAAACTATAATCATAATTTTTTATAGCTATGAAAAAATCAAGTACTCATGACGTTGATGCGTTTCATAGAGATTGTATGTATGAATTGTATAAATAATAGAACCCTTTTCAATAAACTTCATTATGTGAAAATATTTTCAGGAATTGGACGTATGGTAAGTTTTTTTGTGAAAATATTAATAATTTATTAATATAATTATATTTTTAGAATGTAATTGGATAGAGAGAAGAAAAGAAGATAGAAGAAGAAGAATAGTTGAAGAAAAGTGAAGAAAAGGTTAAAAAAAAGTGATAGAAAAGGTAAGAAATTTAAAAATAATGATTGAGATTTGTAAAAGATAGAAAGAATAATATTGTATTTCTTTTGTTTTAGGAAGAAAAAGAAGAAAATAGAAAGAAAAATAAGAGAGGAGGAGTAATAAATAAGGAAGGAGAAGAAAAAAATTAAAGAAATAATAGAGTAAGATTTTGAAATTTAATTAGTGTTAAATTGTGTGAAATTAGTGGTTTAGTGAGGAAATTAGTGGTTAATAATGAGTGATTTAGGAATTTTTAATTTAATGTATATTTTTATTATAAGACCTTTGTGTTTATATATTTATATAGAGTATTTTAGATATTGGATGAGATTTATTGAATTTGAGGTAGGGGGGAGGAGGGTAGCAAATAGGATAGATTTTTTACATAGAATTGTAATGTTAGGAGTAGTGTTTAGAGGAGTTTTTGAAGAATTTTATATTATATATAGTAATTTAAAAATAGGATTTGTTTATATAAATATTAGATTTTGTTATTATATAAGTAGATTTTTATTAGAGTTAATAGGTATAATTTGTAGTTTAGTAGTTCGATATATTATTAATTATATAATTTTTGAATTGTTGTATGGTTTATGGATATTGTATTTTGTTGTATGGGTGGGTGTAATGATAGTTTTTGGTATCTATTTAATTTGTTATTGTATATTATATATTTGTGGGAGGTGTTATGGGTTAATTTAGGTTAATTATTAGAATTTATTAATATGTTGTTGTTATTATTAGTTAAGTAGTTAGAATTATTAGTATATGTAGTTTAAAAATTAGGTAGTAAGCAAATTTGAAGTAGTTAGTGTAGAAAATGTGTTTTTTTCCTAACAACCTATTAAAAGATTTATGTTTCCTAAAATGATTGAAATTGTAATTTGATGAAATTAGAATTTTATTAGATTGCATGAGTAAATTGTTTTGGGAAACATAAATCTTAACTATAGTGGGTTATTTAACTTACAAATAAAGTAAATTTTCAACTTAAAGAATTTAATTTAAAATTGTAATGAAAAAAAAAATTATGTTACCAAAAATATATTTAAAAATAAAAAATAAAAAAATTATAGTTGTAAAAATGTTTATAAAATGTATATTTTTGGTAATGTTAAATTAAAGCTTTTATTTGTCGAGTCATTTTATCAATGAGATATTTGCATTTATTGAAGATGGAGAATATGATATCAGTTTTTAATGGAAATTGTTGGAAGTTGATATCATATTCTTTAACTTCAAAGAATAGTGAAATCGGAATTGAAAGTTTGACTCGACATTCAGGAGCATTAAAAGTGACGTTATTAAAAATATAAAAAAATTATTTAAATAGTTAAAAAATTAATAAATTGATAAAAAAATTATATTTTTGGTAACATAATTAATTTGAATTAATAGTAAAATATTTTTTTTTAAATAGAAAAAAGTTGAAAATTTATTTTGTAAGTATAACCTAATGTAGTTAGATAGGTTGTTAGGTTTTTCCACATAACCACACACACTCACTTACGATGGTTTTTTTCAAATCGAGTCCTGAATACTGCCTGATACAACATCCGCTATCCATAAATTGTTTTTTTTTTAATTGGTTTCACACTATCTACTTTAAATTTCCTTACTACCTAATTTTTAAACTACATATACTAATAATTCTAACTACTTAACTAATACGAAAACATAATATATTATTAAATTCTAATAATTAACCTAAATTAACCCATAACACCTACCAAAAATATATAATATACAATAACATATTAAATAGATAACTAAAATTATCATTACTACCATACATACTACATAATACAACGCCCATAAACCATACAAAAATTATATAATTAAAAATATATCTAACTACTAAACTACAAACTATACCAATTAATTCTAACAAATATTTAATAATATAATAACAAAATCTAATATTTATATAAACAAAATATCCTATTTCTAAATTACTATATATAATATAAAACTCTTCCAAAACTCCCTTAAATGCTACTCCTAACAACAAATATCTATGTAAAACATCTATATAATATAAAATCCTTATCCCCCCTACCACATGTTCAATAAACCTCATCATGTATCTAAAATATCCCATATAAATATATAAACAAAAAGGTCTTATTATAAAAATATACATTAAATTCAAAATTCCTAAATCACTCATAATTAACCACTAATTCCCTCACTAAACCACTATATTTTCACACAATTTAACACTAATTAAATTTCAAAATCTTACCCTACCTTTTTCTTCTATTCTTTCTAACATGTTTGTTCAGTAACGAGGTGAGAACTTGACCCTATTTGCGAAGTGCGGAAAGAGTATCCATACTGGGCATTGCTATCATAATGAGATCAATGTGAACCAGGAGTGTGAAAGTTTTGGATACATAGATGCGTCGAGTGAGCAGGAGTGTATCAATTCAATTCAAATTGATTTTATGCGATAAAATTGTTAATTTTTCTGATTGAATGTAAAAAAAAAAATTGTAAATTCTTATACATTTTATGAAAAAATAAAACGATTTTCAGAAGATTTTATGCGGTGTATATACTTCATCTTTTAGCGATGCAATGAATAGAAAGGCGCGCAACAACATTGTATATCAATGGAACTTGGAAGGGGTCGTCTTCTTCTTTTAGCGGTGCAGAAATGTGTAAAACCTCTGTGCATCTATGTGGGTACGATTTATGGGTCGTCAATGTTTATGTCCGTGAGGTCTAAGGACAAAATCATAGCTGCTGCGATAGGGTTTTCCCACAGCGATATAGGGGTAAGATCAGTGGGCGCAGCGAGGCATTGAAACAAGTGACCCACATCATGAGGAGTACCATTACACTTTGGACAGATGTTTTGGATGTCCGGGTTTATGCGAGAAAGGTACGAATTAAGGCGTGAACAAAAGCCCGACCGAAGTTGAGCTAGTGTTACTCTAGTGGCTCTCGGGAGCCTAATCTCCTCAGGCGAAATTGGTGGTGGGCGCTCTGAGAGGACTCTATTCGCACCTAAACTCGCGATAGACCGATTCACTTCTTCAGTGTGGATCGCTGCAATGGCGGCTCGGTATGTAACTTCATCGTAAGTGTCCCGTTTGTATCCCTGAACCTCTCACTCAAGGTCTCGTAAACCACGCCTGACATGTCGTGGTGGAGGAATTCGGTCCATGAGACGATTATTGGGATGATCCTCACGGTAGCAACCAACAAGATACTGTTTTCAGAGTAGGAGATTGTGGTCACGTATTTTGTCGCGATGCGTAGAGCGGCATTTTGGCAGACCTGAACTTTTGACCAGTTTGTGTCACATAGACTATGTGTCCAAACTGGGGCTGCATAATCAGCGGCCGCTCGACCCACCGCTTTATAAGTAGCTAGCATGGTTTCTTTATCTTTGCCCCAGATGCTACCAGCTAGAACTTTTAGGATGTTGTTCCTACTGCGCATTTTTTCACAGACGGAAGCTGCATGATTCGCAGACGTCATCATGTTCTCTAGGTGAAGCCCGAGAATTTTGGGGTTTTTAACAGTAGGAACAGAATTGTTGCCAATACATATATCCATCTCCCATCTGATGTCCTACCACCAAGTGGTTAGAAAAGTCGCAGAGGATTTGGACGCAGAGATGGTGAGGTTTCGGCTTTGGAAAAATGCCTGTAATCGTCCTAGATAGCGATTAATTCGGAGGCGCATTTCATCCTTATCGTTCCCTGTGGCGAGTACGGTGCAATCGTCAGCATAGGAAATCACCTCGATTCCTTCAGGTGGTGTGGGAAGGCCGGACATGTAGATGTTAAACAGAGTGGGGGAGAGTACCCCTCCCTGTGGAACACATAATTTGATTTTCCTAAGCTTAGAACGTTTGCCTCGAAACTCGGTGAAGGAGTGCCGACCAGCTAGATAATTGGCAATCCAACGAATCTCTTGTGCAGGAAGATGCATATTTAACAAGTTTGCTAAGAGCATTGAATGATTGACCTTATCGAATGCATTTAATAGGTCTATTGCCACCAGAATGGTTCTGTGACAACGACTGCGTTGATTTAGCCCATCACGAATGCGTGTAGTGATCGCATCGAGGGCAGTGGTGGTACTATGCATTTTCCTGAAGCCATGCTGGTGAGGTTCTAGCTTCGCATGTGCAACAAGAGTGGGGTGAATAAGGGCCTCCAGCGTCTTTGCGACAGGAGAAAGTATCGTAATGGGGCGGTAGGATTCCCCGAGATTTGCGCCCTGTTTTCCAGATTTCAGGGATGGCAAGCGTGGACATCGACAAGTTAAAGACGGCCGTGAGATACTCAATGGCTGGAAGGTCGAGATGTTTCAACATGGTCATTGAAATGCCATCTGGTCCGAGGGCCTTGGAGTTTTTAGCATTCTCGATGACTTTTTTAACCTGTTTCGCGGTAAAAGATGGTATGGTGTCAACATTCCGGCTGCGAATCCGTCTCCTAATTTTGCGCTTGAGGCCGTCAGACTTGGGATGTTCAATAAATTGTTTATTGAACAGGCTCGCACACTGAAGAGGATCGCAGGTTTTCGTGTTGCCAAATTCAATGGCGTTGTTGCCCTTTTCTTTCCGAGGATTGGAAAGGGCGCGGACGGTAGACCATAATTTGCTGACACCTTCATTGAGGTTACATTCATCGAGGTGCTGATTCCATTTCGCCCTCCTATAGTCTTTAACTTGTCGGTCGATTTCGGAGTTAAGCTCCTGAATTCTGAGATCATCAGGGTGAGCGCTTCTGATCTGATCACGTTCATCGGCTAATCTGGCGGCACTAGTGGGGAAGTTAGGCCGAACTTTCGGGATGCGTACTGCAGGAATAAAACGTGCCGCGGCTGTGGTAATGAAGTTCCTAATATTTTTCTCGGCCTTATGAATGTTGGTAGGTGATGGTAGCTCGATGAACTTCGCCGACGAGTAAGCTTTGAAACCATCCCAATCGGCTTTCTTGTGATTGACAAACGTTCGCTTCTCAGACTTAGTCATGTTCGCTGGTTTGTCAATTTTTATAATGATTGGGAGGTGATCTGATCTAAGGGTGGTACGTACTTCCCATCGGGAAGCAGCAATTAGGCTAGCACTGATATGATGAATAGTTATGTCAGGAGAACTACTGCAAGTGCCCACGACTCTAGTCGGCGAGTCTTCATTAAGTGAACAGAATTCTGAGGTCCGAATGCCAGAGCTCATGGTGCGCATTAAAGTCGCCAAGGATGACCCTGTGCTCTCCGGAAAGGAGAGGACCAATATCGAAACGATAGCCTGAAGGGCAACTAGAATGAGGTGGTACATATATATTAAAAATTTCGATATTAGTACTCCCTGATGGAACTGAGATGGCTTGAATTTCCGCCTTACCGTCAGCAACTACATCTAATACACAGTAATGTACGGACTTGTGTATTAGGAAGGCAAGTCCACTTGATAATTTAGGCTTGGAACATCTTATGGGCAATCACGGGCTTGGCGACAGGAACAACAATGGCGAAATGTTCGTGGAGTTTTGTAACTCTCGGCAACTAGTCATTGGCGGAACGTTGTTCAAGCATAAACCCTGCCACCTAACAACTTGGATTTCTCCTGATGGTAGAACAGAGAACCAAATTGACCATATTGCTGTTTCTAACACATGGAGAAACTGCCTCTTAGACGTCAGGTCGAAGCGTGGGGCTGATGTTGGCAGCGACCACCACCTTGTTATCGCGAAATTTCGCTTACGAACGGCAGCGATTCAACGATCTCACAACACGCGAATCTTGCCACGATTTAATGTGCAAAAGCTAAAAAATTCCTCAACTAGACGTGCATATTCGACCGCCTTGCACGAAAAAGCTTGTGCAGCAACATCTCTTCAGAATCCTACAATTGAAGATAGATGGAATTTTGCAAAGGATTCTTTTATTTCATGTGGCGAAGCGACTGTGGGAAGATTGGATCGTGGTAGGAGACCATTTATCAGTGATCCTACTTGGTCTCTTATCTCAGCACGCAAAAGAGTTAAGGAACAGATTAACTCTGCTGCTGATGATTCAGCTATAAATCAACTTCGTGCTGAATACCGTTCACTACAAAAAGGCGTGCAGAGAAGTGTGAGGCGTGATAAGCGTACTTACATCAACGCTTTAGCGAAGGAGGCAAATGATGCGGCTTACCGTGGTGAAAGCGGTACCCTATTTAAGCTAATTAAACCACTAATTGGCAAGTCGTTCACAACGGACCATCCTGTGAAAGATAAAGAAGGGTTACTGCTTGTTACTGAAGAACAGCAGCTTCAGAGATGGAAAGAGCACTTTTTTGAGGTCCTTAACAACCGTTTCGGGCCTGCAAGTGCATCTTCATCGGCAGAAGAAGACGTCCCTCCAGTAGCCAGTATTAATTCCAGACCACCATCTAAGACGGAATTAAAGCGGGTTATCGAATCTATGGACGCCGGTAAGGCCCCGGGGATAGATGGAATTCCGGTCGAACTATTTAAAGCGGATTCGAATGCTACAGCGGATATTCTGCTTCCTCTCATCAGAGAGTGTTGGGAAACCGAAACTCTTCCAGTAGAATGGAAAAAGGGCGTAATTATTAAAATTCCCAAGAAGGGTAACCTTAAGGATTGTAATAATTGGCGCGGTATTTGCCTACTTCCAGCTGTATCCAAGCTGATGGCTAAAATTATTTTGAACCGGATCAAGGATGAAGTTGATCGCACTTTAAGCAATGAACAGGCTGGCTTTCGTGAGGGTTTTTCATGTAGCGACCATATAAACACCCTCCGAATTATTATTGAGCAATCCGCCGAATGGAGATCCCCATTACACCTCATGTTCATTGATTTCGAGAAGGCGTTCGATAGTGTTGATCGGGAGTATATTTGGAGAGCTCTTCGTAGGAGGGGCATACCAGATAAAATAATTTCCATCATCAAGGAATCTTATCAGGGAGCCCAATGTCACGTTTTGCACAAGGGTAAGCTTTCAGATCCTTTTGAGGTGCACAGTGGAGTGAGACAAGGTTGCATTTTATCACCTATTCTTTTCCTCATAGCCATTAACGATGTACTAGTGAGCGCGCTTCAAAACCAGAGGAAAGGTATCAGATGGAAAATGTTTGATTACCTGCAACACCTGGACTATGCTGACGAAATTTGTCTGCTTTCAAATAAAAAGGAGGATGTAGCTCAAATGGCCGATGCTCTGCATTGCAAAAGCCGTAATGCCGGGCTCAAGATAAACGCTGCCAAGACCAAGTACTTGAGCTCCCATCCTGGGGGACAAAGCGGAGTTTGTGTTTCGGGCCAGGCAGTCGAAAAAGTTGACGAATTCTGCTACCTCGGAAGCGTAGTCACAGCAGATGGCGGCGCGGATGTACAATCGCGTATCAATAAGGCTAGGGCAGCCTTCTTCACTTTGACTCCTTTCTGGCAAAATAACAACATTTCCAGGCGCACCAAAATCCGAATCTTCAATTCTATTGTAATATCTGTGCTTCTTTATGGCTGTTCAACTTGGAATGTGACCAACGAGATATCAACTAAGCTGCAAACTTTCGTAAACCAGTGCCTACGGCGCATCCTACAAATCCGCTGGCCGGAGATTATTTCCAATGATGATCTCCTGAGTATCACAGGCCTGGATTGGATAGGCACTTCTGTCAAAAGGCGAAAGTGGCAATGGATAGGTCATACTCTCCGAAGAGGGCCAACAAATATTGCAAAGCAGGCCCTAGATTGGAACCCTCAGGGAGCCAATGCTAGACGCTGTGTTGGACGGCCAAGAAACACGTGGAGAAGATCGGTTAATAGCGAGGCTGCTTCATTAAACAAACAGTGGTCAGACCTAAAGACGATGGCACAGAACAGAACGAGGTAGAAAGTAGGCTTAGTTGATGCCCTATGCCCCACAAGGGGTTAACAGGAACCAGAGAGAAGTCCACCTCCAGGGTGAGAATCAACCGTGGCGGCCGGTCGATCTTTCCGCAGTATAACATATTCGCTATGGACGCTTAGAGACGAGTTTGCGTGAAGCAACGTCTCTTGGGTGGCGGCGATGAGAATTCTGTTGAAACTCAAGAAGTGTGTGATCTCAGCGATTTTTCGGTGGATGCCATTACAGTTAAACTGTAATATAGATAGTGCAGTGAAAACTGCTGGAGGAGGAGGGCCAGGCGTAAGACTGGGTCTGGCATTCCTTATCATATTGTTTGGCGGTGTAGGGGGCAGTGGTGGAGATGGTGGGCTGGGAGCAGCCCTGGGTTGCCCAGAATTTATACAACCTGCCGCAACATAGGCTAAGGAGTGTTGCCCTTTTCTTCGTAAACCTGAACACCTAAAGTGAACCCATTCCAAACAGCAATTACACTGCACTGATCTGGCATTCGAACCGATACGTTGGTTGCAGACACTACAAATCCATACCATTGGGCCTGGATTTGTTTCAACACCGGCGCGAATTAGTAAAATTGAGAGCAGCCGCGCCGAAATGTAATGCTCCCAATATGACGAAAAAACACATATATCGTACCCACACATATACACAGACAAACACAACCTTCCTGCATCGAACCTTCAGGGCTCCTGCTGGGGCTCTTGCCAGGAAGGCATATTGGCAGCTTTTGGCCGTTTTGAATTGACAAAACGGGTGTGGTCCGCCCCGTAGAGGCAGTTGCCGTAAGACCACGTTAAGTTGGACATCCCTGCCATAAGGCATCCTTCATCACAATTTGAGGAAAGGTTGTGTATTTGGAAAAGTCAATGTATAAACTTTCCTTTCACCTCTGGCGGCAGACTCGATAACCTACACACTAACCCAGACGTGTCAAACTCGCGGCCCGCGGGCCACATGCGGCCCGCCTTGCAGTTCTGTGCGGCCCGCGGCCATCTCGAAGCAGCACAATGTGTATCAATACAAAAATTTTGAAATTGGTGAGGTGAACAAATTAAGCCGTTGAACTCAAGTCTACAAAAATTACTAAAACTCGTCAATGGCTTATGCAAGATTATTTTAGGTTTTTTTTCTCCAAATACTACCAACAATTTGAGGTCGGTTATTTGATTTTATAAGACAGCTCATCTTTTTCGTACAGGACAATACTATGTCTCTTCATCAAACTGTTCTGTCCCGAAATGCAGTTAATAAAAAATTGGTTGGCTTTACCGAACATAAATTGAGATTTATTTGGAAAAATGGCAAAGCTTTAAAAAACTACAGAAATCTTGGAATTGCTAACTAAATCACCTGGATTTGAAATTACAACATAATAATCACAGCCCAAATGCCTGATTTTTAGACCTATACTTGTCAAGCTGTATTGGTCCATGAGTTTGTACCATATCACAAACAAATTATTGTCTCTTTATGCCACCATTCTGCTTAATTTAATTAATCTGACTTTTTGGTTATTGTGGGTGACCTGGATGACTGGTGCTAAATCATCTGTCCCAAATCATGTTATTCACAAAAAGTGGTTACTTGAAGCTCAATCATATTTTCACGTTTTCGCTTCTTGTCTTAATTGTTTAATGTTCTTGGAGTACATTTTCCAAAGTTCTCACAGATAATCCCGAAGCCGCTAACAGTGATTCCCAAACGGGGGCGCGCCCCCCTAGGGAGACGTGGCGGCTAGGGAAGGGGGCACGGGCACAACTCTAATATTGATACCATTAATAAATTAGGGCTTGCTTGCCATAATTAATTATGGTTTTCTTGCGAACTTCTTTCGAAATATGTACACCAGGAGGTAATCGGTTGTTGCAAAGCTTTGCAAAATGGCAAAAATTTTATTTTCGTCGATTAATTCGCTGCTACAAAATCCATTTGATAAACACCGCTGAGAATATTTTAGGTCGAGAAAAAAATAAAAAATCTCTTGATACGGCTGATATAGTCTTTAAATGTGTTTTTTTTAATAAAATTTACAGATTTTGATCGCTCCAGTAATATCAATATCAATTTTGCTCATGACGAAATTCAGGATGCGGAAATCATGAAATTTAAATAATACTTCCTAAAATTCAGTAGTTCCAAAATATGGGCTGCACACAAACAAATGTTCAAACAATTTAAATTGCGGCAATAGATTCCTGGATGAAACTTATGTCCAAAATTAAAGCATTCCTTGCCTATGGCATAGGGGGGGGGGCAGGATCAGCAGATCTCGCAAGGGGGGCACGAACTGGATCACCACTGCGCTAAATTGATCAAGACTTTCGGTCACATTTTAAAAGTAATATTCTGTAATCAACTTTCGTAATACGATTATAGAAAAGTTTTTGAAATTTTCCTCCTGCGGCCCACCTAAACCTGACGAGAGTCTAATTTGGCCCGGGCCTGGTTTTGAGTTTGACACCCCTGCACTAACCTATAGGAGGTCTTGTCGATGTTCAATACTGCCTCAGTCTTCAGATGTTATTATTGCCTACTACCTTCGCATGCTAGCGGCACTCTCTAAATTCGACACTATTGTTGAACGGTGCCACAAGACGTAAAACTATGTTCTGACTTATTTTTTTTTTTTTTTTGTAAACAAGGGATCAGATTTCGGCGCTATCCTTCATTGCACATCAGTTTGATCGGTACATCTGCAATCTGCATCTGGTTCAATATTGGACAGTCGCCAGTATTTATATTGTACCTGAAAGCATAACATTTGCCTACCCAAAGATTTAAGAAGCTTTTCTCGTTCAGCCAGAATCTCCTCCTGCTTCATTTGCGATATCAGCGCCAAATTTTCCTCATGAATCGATTTGGCCACATTCGACTCATCGACAAGAACGCTCGTTTCTCCGTAGTTGTCTTTGAGGGTTTTCACTGAAGGTTGATCATCGGCAGCTGCTCGGGCAGTACCGGACGATGATGCCTGATTCCGTTTCCGTTCCATAGATAATGCAAAAAGACTTTTCTTTCCGTCAGTTTCCTGAAATATAATTTGCAAGATCACAATCACACCCGGCTGATCCGTCCAAATCAATCAAACTCTTACCCTAATTGTGATTTTTTCAATCTTCGGGAAAGGCAGATTTTCGACGTCCGTCTCCATGGCTTTCTGTACAACTCGAGCTGAAGTCGCTCGCTTTTCTACAATATCACCCAAAAGGATTTTCGGTCCATCCGATCGAACTTCAGTCTTTGCATTTTCTTGCTGTGTGCGGCTCTTGGCGAAGAGGGATTGTTTCTTAGCTGTAATAAAGATTGATTGGGAAATACTCATGGAAGAAACTGCTTAGAGAAGGGTCTAGGTTACGTTTTTCGCATTGTATCACTTGAGTTGAAGGACGAAAATCTTTATTTTTTGCCTTCTCTTCGAAGAATTTCCGTTGCATTTCGAGGACGTCATCTTCGGTGTCTGTGCGCTTTGGTCGAGTGTTCATTTTTCTGAATAAAAACGATGGAATTGTAGCAAAATGAAAAAAGTACACCGGCAGAAGTAAACAAACCATTAATGACGTTTTATTTGAAGAACCGCATCAGCTGAGAAGCAAAGTAGTTTTCTGATTCACATCTAGGGGGCGAATTAGTTCAATGCAGCGGCTCAAAAGGAAGTAAATTTATTTTAACGGACATTAAGTTCGCTTCCGGCCAAGAAGAAAAAAAAATTATAGTGAAGCAGAACAATGCGTTTAATCTCATCACGATACTGGTGTATATCACGTCGGATTCATATAGAATGAACGGCTCCGGGCCGCACCTCCTATGTTCTCTACTGGCCGATATTTCCCAGGGTGTCCCCTGTGTTGAAGGGAAAGAATAAACCATAGTGTTCCTTGTCGTATAAGGCGACTAAAAGTAACTCTGGAAAGTCTCCAATTCCACTTTCATAGTTTTTCCTCGTAAAGAGATTTTCGGTGTCCACCGGATAGGCGACCTGAATATCCCCGTATAAGAAAACCATAGAGGCGGAGAGACGAAAACTCTTCTCTGGCATCGCACACATTAGATAGACCATCATGTATGCGCGAATGGATTACCTTTCCCATCCCTTCCCCTAATCACCTAATCCACGGTTGAACAGCATTACGCTTACGGATGCGTGATCAAGAGGTTGCTTGGGCATAGTATGCGAATTCGGAAAAGTGTCGATTTCGAGTTTCATAGTTTTTTCTCATATCTAGGAACGCGGGAGCGTCCCGCCCGCCAAAGAAAAAAAAAAGAAATTTGGACAAATCAAAAGTGAAAAGCGACTAAGACTATATTTACACGACGGAACAAGTAAGGGTTTTCGGACCTCTGTAGCTCCGACCCTGGTTCGTCCTGAGTGTTCAGATTCGGTATAGGTTGTCACTCGCGCCGTCTTACGAAGTGTAGAAAATTTCAAGAAGATACGATGAAAAACACCGGACATATAAGAGTTTGAAAATTGCATTTTTTCGAAAATCTTGTTCTCGTTGTTCTTGTTGTTCATTGACAGGGCTACAGCCTTGCAGAGAGCATCTCGAGATTTGATACCTTTTCCCATTGACAGAGTCTGTCGTGAAGGTGTGCATAGGCTATCGTTTGCTCCGATCCGTGGAGTAGAAAAAAGATACAGCGGAAAATGTGAAAAAACGCATAGAGTTCCTCGCTTAAATCTTTTCATATGTTTTAAAGGAAGCATTTTGCAAAAATCGGGGATAGGCCCGAAAAATGCTAAGAAAAGAATCGTAAAGTTTTGTGATTTGGCAGGACTGTTTCGAACTATCCCTTGTATATGTTCTCTAAAGTTTTCATTTGTAAAGCGTCTGCGAGAGCGGCGGCAAGTGGTCACAGTTCCAGTTTTTATTCGTCTTTTATACGAGTACGTACATATTACTATAATATTGGATGAACAAATAACATCCCGATGAGCCTAAAGCTTCCAGCAAACGGTAGAGGTTCACAAAACACACACAACTCAGGTTACGAAGGAGGCTAAGGTTATCAAGGGCACAAAAGTTACCAAGAGGGTTGTTATTGTTATTATGATCTCAAACAAAGTCGTGACAATAGGGCAGTGAATATTGAAAACTGCAAAAAAGAATTGATATCTCACAAAAACAACTCTGTTGTAAAAAGTTTCCGCCAAAGAAAAAGTTGTCAGCCGCAAAAAGGATTGATATAATACAATTCCGCCAAAAAGCTCGCAAGGATATGCATTCAAAAGTGATTGAATTAGTTTATAGTTTCCACCAAACCAGCCAGCGTGGTGCGGTACGCGTCAGAATTTGTGAAATAATTTCCTCCGCGGTAGACCACGCTGAATTTGCCAATTCGTGTGGAGTCTGTGTTGTGTGTACCGCGTACCGCACCCGCGCTGGTTTGGTAGAAGCTAATTTCTTGCAATGCTGTTTGGCGGGGAGTTTTCATAGGACTAATTGCAGGATAAAACCAATCTTAAGAAAATTCCGAAAGAACTTTATTGTTTAAAAAAGTCGTCTACGAAGGAAAGCAACAAATTTTGTAAGACATTTTATTTACAAGGCTGGATAAGATTCGAGATTAAATCTGATCAGAAAAGAGCATAGCAGCAAATAGCACCCTCGTCAAGCTCCCCGCCAATAAGCGTTGAAAGAAATTAGCTTCTACCAAACCAGCGCGGGTGCAGTACGCGGTACACACAACACAGACTCCACACGAATTGGCAAATTCAGCATGGTCTACCGCGGCGGAAATTATTTTACAAATTCTGACGCGTACCGCACCACGCTGGCTGGTTTGGTGGAAACTATAAATACGCCAGGAAATTTGAACAAAAATTTGGCCAAACTTCGGAAAAATTAAGGGAAAGCTGGATTTTTGCATGAGCCTTCCTTTCGAGGTCCTAAACAAGTCCCTAAAAGTCCTCGTCCCTACGAGTGCCGCTAGCGGTGCTACAGAGGGTCAAAGACCCTCGAAAACAGGTTTCTCTGAATATTTCGATAACGGTAGCATATACAAAAAAGTGGTGTATGGCAAATTTAAAGCTCTTGTGAATTCTCAATAAACGATGCAAAGACCGAATACTTTCGGGCACTCCTAACGGCGCCAAGAGGTCTAACGGTATTTTTAGCAAGGTTTCATTAAAATCTCTATAACGGTAACTCGTACTAAAAACTTTTGTATGGAAAATTTGTAGCCTATGGGGTTTTGAAGAAAGTGGCCAAATTTTATATTAATATGTATAGCCTTAAGGGCGCTATGGGGGTTCCAACCTTAAAAAAACGTGTTTTTTGAGGTTTTTCGTAAATGGTGCTAAGACGAGGGAGTGCGCTCTAAGGTGTTCTAGGAGAAATTTGTAGCTTCTGTGGCTGTTAGTAAGACGCCAAAAGTCCCCAAAGATGGGAGCCCCCCTAACGAAGTTATGAGAGCCCAAACATTCAATTAAGCAGTTTTTGGGGAATATCTCTATAAAGGTAACGTGCACCGAAAGCTGTTATAAGGCAAATGTGTAGCTTATATAACGCTTAATTAAATATCTGAATTTCAGATTGATGCGTGCAATACTAAGGGCGCTATGAGGGTATGAACCGTACAATAACGGTATTTTTTAGTTATTTTCGTGGATTTCTTCATAACGGGACCGCATTCGTTTGGGAAGCCTGTAACAATTTGTTGCTTCTATAACGTCAACTTAAAATGCCAAAACAACTTATTTATGCGGGCACCCCTAAGGAAGCTATGAGGGGTCAAAACTAAACAACTAACTAAACAAAAAAACCGTTTCTCGGATTTTTTGATTACGGGAACCTCTAGAGGGAACCCATCTGGAATAAATTTGTAGCTCCTGTTGCTGTTACTAAGACGCCAAAAGTCCCCAAAGATGGGAGCCCCTCTAACGAAGTTATGAGGGTCCAAACATTCATTTAAGCAGTTTTTGGGGAATATCTTTATAACGGTAACGTGCACCGAAAACTGTTATACGGCAAATTGTAGCTTATATACCGCTTAATTAAATATCTGAATTTCGGATTGATGCGTGAAATGCTAAGGGCGCTATGAGGGTCCGAATCGTACAATAACGGTATTTTTCGTTATTTTCGTGAATTTCTTCATAACGGGAGCGCATTCGGGAAGGAAGCCTGTAAATATTTGTTGCTTCTGTAACTTCAAATTCAAACGCCAAAACAACTCATCTATACGAACACCCCCAAGGAAGCTATTAGGGGTCAAAATTAAACAAAAAAACCGTTTCTCGGAAATTTGTTGATAACGGGAACCTCTAGAGGGAACCCATCTGAGGGAAATTTGTAGCTCGTGTGTCTGTTAGTGTGACATCAAAAGTCCCCAACGATGGGAGCCCCCCTAGGGAAGTTATGAGGGTCCAAACATCCAAATAAGCAGTTTTTAGTGAATATCTCTATAACGGTAATGTGCACCGAAAACTGTTATATGGCGAATTTGAAGTTTTTACAACGCCTAACTTAATGTTCAAATTTCAGATCGATACGTGCAGTACTAAGGGCGCTACGAGGTTCCAAAACTAGCAAATTCGGCATTTTTGGTTATTTTCGTGAAAATCTCCTTAACGGTAACGTATACCGGAAGCAGTATGTAAAAATTTGTTGTTTCTATGTTTCCAAATTAGAGGCTCCACCGATTTGTATGCTCCTGGAGCCTTCATACGTGCATTATAACGTATAAATTAACTAATTGTTAAGCCCATATGGACGCACGTAAAGACATACACTAAACATACCTTCTTTAAAAATTAGTTTATTAAAACGTTATAATGCCCGTATGGTGGCTCCAGGTGCATACAAATCGATGGAGCATTTTATTTGAAACATAGAAACAACAAATTTTTACAGACTGCTTCCGGTATACGTTACCGTTAAGGAGATTTTCACGAAAATAACCAAAAATGCCGAATTTGCTAGTTTTGGAACCTCGTAGCGCCCTTAGTACTGCACGTATCGATCTGAAATTTGAACATTAAGTTAGGCGTTGTAAAAACTTCAAATTCGCCATATAACAGTTTTCGGTGCACATTACCGTTATAGAGATATTCACTAAAAACTGCTTATTTGGATGTTTGGACCCTCATAACTTCCCTAGGGGGGCTCCCATCGTTGGGGACTTTTGATGTCACACTAACAGACACACGAGCTACAAATTTCCCTCAGATGGGTTCCCTCTAGAGGTTCCCGTTATCAAAAAATTTCCGAGAAACGGTTTTTTGTTTAATTTTGACCCCTAATAGCTTCCTTGGGGGTGTTCGTATAGATGAGTTGTTTTGGCGTTTGAATTTGAAGTTACAGAAGCAACAAATATTTACAGGCTTCCTTCCCGAATGCGCTCCCGTTATGAAGAAATTCACGAAAATAACGAAAAAATACCGTTATTGTACGATTCATACCCTCATAGCGCCCTTAGTATTGCACGCATCAATCTGAAATTCAGATATTTAATTAAACGTTATATAAGCTACACATTTGCCGTATAACAGTTTTCGGTGCACGTTACCGTTATAAAGATATTCCCCAAAAACTGCTTAAATGAATGTTTGGACCCTCATAACTTCGTTAGAGGGGCTCCCATCTTTGGGGACTTTTGGCGTCTTAGTAACAGCAACAGGAGCTACAAATTTATTCCAGATGGGTTCCCTCTAGAGGTTCCCGTTATCAAAAAATCCGAGAAACGGTTTTTTTGTTTAGTTAGTTGTTTAGTTTTGACCCCTCATAGCTTCCTTAGGGGTGCCCGCATAAATAAGTTGTTTTGGCATTTTAAGTTGACGTTATAGAAGCAACAAATTGTTACAGGCTTCCCAAACGAATGCGGTCCCGTTATGAAGAAATCCACGAAAATAACTAAAAAATACCGTTATTGTACGGTTCATACCCTCATAGCGCCCTTAGTATTGCACGCATCAATCTGAAATTCAGATATTTAATTAAGCGTTATATAAGCTACACATTTGCCTTATAACAGCTTTCGGTGCACGTTACCGTTATAGACATATTCCCCAAAAACTGCTTAATTGAAAGTTTGGACCCTCATAACTTCGTTTGGGGGGCTCCCATCTTTGGGGACTTTTGGCGTCTTACTAACAGCTATAGAAGCTACAAATTTCTCCTAGAACACCTTAGAGCGCACTCCCTCGTCTTAGCACCATTTACGAAAAACCTCAAAAAACACGTTTTTTTAAGGTTTGAACCCCCATAGCGCCCTTAAGGCTATACATATTGATATGAAATTTGGCCACTTTCTTCAAAACCCCATAGGCTACAAATTTTCCATACAAAAGTTTTTAGTACGAGTTACCGTTATAGAGATTTTAATGAAACCTTGCTAAAAATACCGTTAGACCTCTTGGCGCCGTTAGGAGTGCCCAAAAGTATTCGGTCTTTGCATAGTTTATTGAGAATTCACAAGAGCTTTAAATTTGCCATAGACCACTTTTTTGTATATGCTACCGTTATCGAAATATTCAGAGAAACCTGTTTTCGAGGGTCTTTGACCCTCTGTAGCACCGCTAGCGGCACTCGTAGGGACGGGGACTTTTAGGGACTTGTTTAGGACCTCGAAAGGAAGGCTCATGCAAAAATACAGCTTTCCCTTAATTTTTCCGAAGTGAAATGCCAATTTTCCTGGGGTAAAACTAATTCAATCACTTTTGAATGCATATCCTTGCGAACTTTTTGACGGGATTGTATTATATCAATCCTTTTTGCGGCTGACAACTTTTTCTTTGGCGGAAACTTTTTACAAAAGAGTTGTTTTTTGAGATGGAGATATTCAATTCTCCACGCCTAATGACAAGGTGATTTGAATATCTCTGTATTTGTAAGAACACTGCGGGACAAATGCTTAGGTTCAACAATTATTTCCTTTCAGGGAACAGTAAACGACTTATGGTGCTTTGGACCAAGTTGCCTTGATTCCATTAATTAATACTTTCATGCTTGAAACTTCCGAAAATTGTTTTCCTAAGCCCTTTTTGTTTTGTTAACACCGAAAAAGTTGTGAAGCATTCCCATTTTAGGGGTTTTAGATTTTTTTTTTTCAAAAAAACTCATATAAAATCAATTTGTGTCTGTCCGTCCGACCGTCTGTCCGCTAAATAACTCGCGAACGGCTCGACATGAAATTTGGTAGATTGGTTGGTTTTTATCGGAGATGGGCGTGTGTTGGGTACGACGAGTTCATAATTTCACATCAGTTACTTTTTCCGGTTTCGAGTAACGGTAACCTTGCACAAATACTGGCTATTATGAGCATATATACACATATGGCCAAAAAAATAAGTACACCCCTCATGTACTATTTTATGCCAAATTTTCATACCCTTTATAAAATTGAATTACTCCAAATAGACAGCCATTACAACAATTAGGATACAACAATGCTAACGGAACCGAAAAACTAAATGGCATCCCCCTATTATCTTAGTCCCTCCCGATATTAGCTTTGAAGTTGGTTTTCAGCTTGGTCAAAATAATAAGTACACCATCGGTTTTTTAAATTTTTTGACAACAACTTACTATTTTCCGTAAGGATTTGTTTTTTATTCATTGGTGTATGCAACAAGCGTCAAATTAAAAACAAAAAAAAAATATTAAGCGGCGGAAAACGCATGGTAGGTACGAAAAAAGACGTTTAGAGTCCGAAAATTTGAATAGCGGAAAATTATTCTCTCATTAACGAAATAAAACAGCTAAACATTGTATTTACTGTGTAATTCATTAAACTAAATAAAAGCAGTCTCAAATGCATCAAATAGGTCCATGTAAGGGCCTTAAGGATAACTGTCGATCTCATTATCACTATGGCGAGAAAAGTTCCCTTGGCTTGACTGATGATTTTCGCGGTAAATATTGAAATTAGAGAATCCCTTTGAAAAGTTAATCGGAGAATACAAGAAGTAAAGCAGTTTTCGTAAAAAGTTTAGAACTTTCCATGGCGATGTCAAAAAGTGTTGATAGTACAAGAAAATTTTGTATGGATAGTTCTTCATGTTCCAGACCGAACAATGAAAACTCACAAAATATTTTGTTTTATTTATGAGATCGTAATAAATTTGATTGGAAACTACTCTTATCGTAATATTCTTCATTCAAGAAAAAAATAATATGATATACGGTACATCAACTGGCTATTTCCCATGGAGTCGGAAAAAACTTAGTCTATGGCTTAATTTTCATAGTTTGGTTTCGTTCAAATGTACCTAATAACCGTTACTATGAGGTAATTTGCATATAAGAAATGTTAGTTGATAGTCCCAGAATATTTTACTGATGAGCCCATACACTTTAAATGGGGATTTCAGACCCTAACCATACCTCACAAACTGGTCAAGGATCCGCTTCAACCAAATCGAGTGGCTTTTCACGTTGTTACTAGAGTCAAATTGAATCCAGAATGTTTAGGGAGAGTTGAATCAATGAACTGGAAGTACCTGGATATATGGATGTATTGGAACTTAAGAGTAATTCTTCACCAGAGGGCCAACAAATACCTTTTTTTCCAAAAGAATGGATCATTTACTTTTAAATAATAAAATAAATCAAATTCTGGTCGAATCAAAACATAATATTTTAATTAATACCAGTTTTAATCAAATTAACTGACATGTACTTATTATTTTGTCCAGCCTATTTTAGTCAGTTCGTACTTTTTCAAGGTAGATGAAAGCTGTTATTTATTAAAATATGCTAATTTACATATTATTTGATTCCTCACCAATTAAGTATTTAAATCTTTCCATTTGATTTTATTTACTCAAATAACTACTTGGCTACAGGGTGATAAGAAATATTCGTATGGGTGTACTTATGTGTATGTGTATGTGCCATATGTGTATGTATATACGTTAAATACTAAGCATGTTGATATTTGCTAAGAAGAAGTAAATAATAGCAAATTTGAGAAATTTCAGTTTGGGCGTGTGGAATAATAATTGGCACGTTTTATTGTGTTTATCCCGTGCAGGTTTGGGTAGAACTTCATATAAAAAAATGACACTTACCCAGGTAAAGCTCACGCGTGCAACTACGCTACACGGGATAGAGCTTAGATGAATCAAATAATGGCGGACACATAGGAGGGGAAATATGAGGGAATTTGTTTTTTCAAACCAAATGTGAGAGTTTTTCTCATCACGAGAAAAGATTTAGCGAAGAAATAATCATCTTTTGTGATGAATAAAAAATGTGTGTAAGCTTGCCGTTGAGTAACTTTATGTGGTGTAGTTGGTGTTGTGTTATGCGCGCACATTCCGCGCACAGGATCATGGGTTCTAAACTCACCGTGAACGAATTCAGTTTATGGTGTTTTTCGAACTGACGACCCATGTGACTATGATCTCACTCAGAATGGGTACTCGATGTATAGGGATAAAAAACACCGCTAAGCTTGCTGTTGATCTCAACACCTCAACAAAAAAGCAGTAAAGATCTTGGAAATTAGATGTCACTAACACATCTGCAATTTTTTGTCATTGCTATGGGCAAATTGCTAAAGGACAAAATGGCATCGATCGTTGCATTCTCAGTTATGCCGTCTTCAGCAGTACGGCATCTGATGGGAAGTGTGGTGCCATAAACTACTGGTCGAAACCAAAAATTAAAATTTTTTTTACATCTCCCTTGCGGGGATGACATTATTCCAACAAAATTTCTTCCTTTTTGAAAGAGCCAACAACTTTTTTTCTGAACCGAATTTAGGAACAAAACAATTTAACGAATAATAAATAACAGGCGCGACAATCCAACATTGAACTAAGGCCGCAGGATGTGTTAGTGACATCCTATTTCCAAGATCTTATCTGCTTTTTGTTGAGGTAATGAGATCAGCATCACGCTCATCAGTGTTATTTATCCCCATAAATGGGTACTCGTTGAACATCTTAGTGAGATCATAGTCAATCATAAGCTCGTGAGTTCGAAAAACACCATGGTTCACGGTGAGATTCGAAACTCATGACCCTGTAAACCGAAGGTGCGCACACTAACCTCAAATAAAGCATATTTTTATCATAAATTTTAGCATGAATTATCAAACAAAAACTATTTATTGTTGTCCACACTTGCATGCAACGTTGAAACTACACTTTAAAGACACATTTCATTTTAGATAGTCATTGGAAAAATTACTGGAAATGATTGAAATTGCATACATTTAGGCGAACACAAATGTCCATGGTGAAAATTCGATGTGATGAACTCAAATCTACAAAATATATTAGATGTAGATTTGAATTCATCACATCGAATTTTCACCACGGACATTTGTGTTCCTTCGACCTGGCTCCGGGCCACATGAAATTGCGAGTTGAGCCTCATGTGGCCCGCGGGCCGTGAGTATGCCATGCCTGCTCTATGTGCTCCAATTCCTCTTCAGATTGAATTATATGAGAAGCGGAAACAGTTGGTTCAGGTCATTCCATCCCAACATATGGACGAAACCCTACACGTTTGGAGAATAATAATCGTCAATATGTTTATTTCAGGTTACTAGGTACCTACAGGTACAGCTTCCGCCAGCACTTCTTAGGATTATAGTGTACCTACCTATGCAGAAACGAGATATGAAAAGAAATGGACGAAAGCTACAAGCATTCCAGAATTAAGGTCAGTCTAATCCTCAGGACCATGTGAATTGTTACTGCCGTCAGTTGCGGGTTTTTTTCTTTTTTGCCTGTATTTTTCTATTTAAATATTTAAAATGATTTGTTACTACAATATAACTCGATTCCGCGTTGGTTTGTTATATCAATAATAGTAATAGCATATTGTGGTTCGCTCCCCGACAGGCTTATGTTAGGGGCATCGTCGTCGTCTAAATTATTGATCCTCCCTTTCGAAGCCATTTCACTATATTTAAAGAAGTATGTATTCGTAGTATTGATTTTTCGGAATTTATCCGATAGTTTTGAAAAATAATTGTGATAGTGATAATTGTGTTTCTTGCATGAAATAGGATGTGATAATGGTTTTCACAAATGTGTGTACAACATTGGTCTCCCAAAAATCTGGTGATCTTATACAAAAGAAACAAGAATAACGACAAAAAACCGGGCTTTATATGAAAAATTATTTTTTCCTTGCCTTGCTCCTCACGAATCTCTTTTAAAAAACCGATTTTTGTTTTTGTTCTTGTGTAAACAACCACAGTTGGGTAAAGAAGAGTTAGTCTTGAAGGACAGGCTTGCATCATTGGAGCTCACGGCCGGACTTTTTATTTGGTGTTTAGCTGGAGTATAAGGCAAGGGTCCACTGTTATCTCTGATCATCTAATTTTACAACACTAATCCCTTGTATTGTATTCTTCTCCCCCAAATACCCCGCTTATTTCACCGTCAAGCCCGTGTCGCTAATTAGCTCACAGAGATTCTCGCTTCGTTCTTGTAGTTTTAAGTGTCTTTACGGCAATCTAAGCTGGGATCCCTAACCGGACCTTGGCACAAGTCGTGCGTTCAAAATTGCTGGCCTTGTCTAAAAGTAGTAGTATCCTCGTATCAGTTTTACTTTAACCCTAGTTTACTGTTTGCGGTGCAAATGCACCCCAGCGCATGTTTTACTTAATTTAACATCGAAATTTTTCAAGTTTTCATTATCAATTTTTCAATAGCTTAACAAAATTTAGTTTTGTTTTAATTTTAAATGTTTGTACAATTGTAGCTACATAAATTTATTTTTTACGAATTTTTTGTGGAAAGAAGTCATTGGATGCATTTGCATCCCAAATAATTTTTTTAAATTCAGAACTATTTATTTTAATGTCAAATTGATATTAATTTTCAAATAAAGATAATAATATCTCAATTTTCATCTGGGATAAGAAAAAAACTTTAAAAATGTTAATAATAGTACGTTTTCTTCGGAATGACCTTTGGGACATCAAATGTGGCTGTATTTCAGACACGATTTCAATTTGAAACTGTTTCATATTTCTCTAAATTTCATAAATAAACAACAGAACCTTAGTGGAATGATCAGAGATACTAATTGGAGAAGAATGTGCTGACTAAGATTTCAAAAAAGAGTTGCATTTCCGAATTTGTGAACAAAATTCCTCTTCGAGCCCATTAGTTTCTGCCTGCTATTTTTATCTATGCGAATCGATTTCACTTTTATAACTGAAGTAAAAAGTTCTGTTCTAAACGTCAAATGATAAGGAACCCGAAGAGATGCATAAAGGTCCCTCTAGATTAGCAGCCAAATGGCTGCGCGTCCAAAAACTGGCATCGCGTGCAGCCATTTGGCTGCTCCTTAGCATCCACACTAGCAGCCAAATGTAGACAATGTATGACATAACCAAAATATCATTTTGGTGATTTTTTTAAATTCAATTATCAAAATCGGACTCTGCGCGTTTGTATTATTACACGGCCATTCAAGAATTATTCATTTTCACACAAAAGAACAAACAAAAGTTGGAAAATTGTCACTTTGAATTTGACAAGCGGTTGTCAAAGCGGTTCGTTGAGTTGCCATATTGAATATCAAAACTGGACGTACAGCCAAATGGCTGCTAATCTAGAGGGACCTTAACTCTCGCCAAATCAGTGAATTGGATGCACACCATACGGAAGCTTCATGAACATGACTCTTGTTTGAATTTATCATGTCATTCATAGTATGAATATCAGTGACTGCCGTCCAACCAAACTCAACATGTATGCCTCCAGCATTTCTGAATTCGTAGTCACTATCTCATTTTTGTTTTCCTATTTAATTAACATAACATACGATCAAAATGAATCAAATTAAAAAAATTGAAAGTCAGTTGATGTAGAAATATGGGCATACATACTGTGGGGTGCTTTTGCACCCCATAACATGAAAGTAGTAAGAAAATTGTTGCGGTAAACTAGGGTTAAATGCATTTACCTCTTTTTATAGTTGCACGCGTTGCGAAGCAGTGATGGGCGAATTTTACAACCCAATAAATGCGATGAAAATATTTCAAAGACTTTAAACACTTTTGTGAGAATTACTTTTGTTTTTATTCATATAAATATTCAGCACTGTACTTATTCTACAGTATTTTCATTTTTTTAATAGTTTTAAAATGATTTGTAGAACCAATTTTGTGTATTTGTTTTATAGTACCCAACTAATTGAATATATTTGTTAAATTTATTGACTCATTTTTTTTTCAAAAATTTCCAATTTTTGTTTAATTATTCAGTTGTTTGTCTACGAAGTTTTCAATTCAATTTATATTTAAAAATTTCCCTATTTGTGTATATTTTTGTATGTTTAATTAATTTAATTTAATTAATGGCCCAATTTGTTTTATTAATGCCCTTTGTATGTCTATTTTAACTATTCGAAAATTCTTATTTGATTTTGTTTTATTTTTGTTTATTTCTTATATAAATTCATTGTAAATAAGATATGTTCATACTCATGTGTCGGAACGATGAATTAATTCTCTTTAACTTTCTCTTTTCATCTATAAATAGATGAATATGTTTCTTGGGATTAAGATGGATAGTATGAATTTTCACTAATCACTAAAGTTCATTATTAACTAATGATTGTTTACAACAATTTTGTTTTAAACGCCATCAATGGGTATGCAACAATAAAAATAAATTAACGTGAATTTTAAGCTTTTGCCAATTTGATAAAAATATGTTTTCTTTTAACGGTTTCAATGAGTCCAATAAAAATAGAGAAAAATTTTAGTCTACATTTTTTTTAAATAAATATATGCATTTTATCTTTGGTTCAATCAATCACAATTTCAATATCGTCCTAATGAAGCGAGAAACGTTCGAATTTCATGCTTGTGTTTTTTTCTATTAGTTGGGTAGAATAAAGAGAGATTAAGACATTTTAGTTTGTTCTTGAATATGTTACTTGCTGTTTGTTTGATATAATAAATTACAGATAAGTTCGTGACTACATAGTTTAATCTAGATTTTTAATATTGGTTGGTTTCAATATTTTCAATTTTTTGAGTTTTTTGTTTTTCATCTAGTAAAAATTTCGAATTTTTGAAATCAGTCGTTATGTTTCCATTTTGTGTTGTTTTCATATACGAGTATATATTATTATAATTTCCATAAAAATTCAATTGGTTTGTGTGTGTGAGTGTGTATCTTCCGGAGACACCGCTGTGTCGGCTCTAATCAACATCACTGAGCCACGGATGTTTCAGACATTCAGCAGCCGATGCACGTAAAATTGGATTATAATTTAGCATAGGAACGAGAAATTCAGCAAATTTCTTTGCTTCAATGGGATCCCATTCATATTTCTCTATAAGCACGTCCAGTAAGCTCCACGGTTTCAGTTTTGTTATGTTGCGGAGTGCTCCTGGTTGTGGAAAAAAGAAAAATGTATTACTGGAAAACAATTGAAGTCTTTTTGAATTTTCCCTACCATAACTCGTGAAATATTTCAATCCATGCTTTCCGCGAAAGATCAGCGACGGTGGTATTTGTCCCAGCAATTCAATAACGTGCGCCAAATGATCTTCGTCACGGGAATAATTCTCGCCAGCATGCGGATCAAACAGATAGTCGCCGGTGGCTAATTCAAATGCTAAACATGCCGTACTCCAAATATCTGCACTAAAATTGTATGGTGCACCGAGAATGACTTCAACCGAACGATATTGTCGCGTTTGAATATCTTCCGTGTAATGGTGATACTGCATAAGAAATTTTAAATTAATCTTTTGGTGTTGATTCTAAAATATGAATAAAAACTTACATCGTAGCATGCATTCCCAAGATCAGCAATTTTGACTCTTACGTTGCTATTATTTATAAGCGTTTGGATTGCATTAGTGTAAGATTGTGTTTGAGGGATCGACGGTTTAATGCTGTCTTTTAGTGGTAGATCAGTTAACTAAAAACGGACAGAATTTATTGTTTGGAGTCTACAGAAAAGTGAACGCTCCTTTACTTACCTTAGCAGATGACGACTTCCTCTCCGTTCGATATCGATTTATAATGGACGCAGTCGCACCAATTGATGAGTTGAATTGATTATCGGCTAAATCGTTGTCTAGGGATGAATTATCGAATAAACCGGCAGTAGATATTATCGACAGATTTCTGTCGGGTTCTGTTGTAGATGATGTTATTGCGGTCGTTTCTAATTCAGATGATGTGTTTAATTGTGTCGAGGACATTGGTGCGATATCTAACAGCGGCCATTGGCGATTGTTTTTCGTTTGCTTTTCAATGGAACTTACTGCAAAATACAAATTTTGATTAAACAGTTCGCGAAACAAATAAATTTCCCTGGGCCTTACTATACGAATCAGGAAACTCCATGCCTTGAACCCGCAAACTATTGATCTCATCATCGATCTGTTGATTCATAGCGGCAGCATTATCTATTACGAGCAAAATATTCTCGGGCTTGATGTCCGTATGTATGATACTACATTTAACATGCAAGTAATTCAGTCCTTCCAGCACTTGCTTAATGATACTTTTGACTTGTGGAATGGCGAGGCCTTGATAATTGTTTTTAACGATTAATTTATATAAACTACAGCCGAGCGCTTCGAATACTAAACATGTGTGCACGCCATTCACACCGCGCACGTTAAAATGATTAAGTAGTCGAACGATTCGTTCGCGATCCGGATCCGTAATGTCGGCATTACGGATTGCTTCCAGCAAGCATATTTCGTCGGCAGCCGTTTCCGTATAGTGCGGAGCACTTTTAACCACTTTTAGGGCTACATATTTTTCGTCGCTAAAATAAAAGAAAAATTATTATTAGTAAGAGCATGAAGATAAGCGTTGCCATAGTCCAGTCATTTTAGCTGGGGACTCTACTGAATTCAGAACAACAACAACAAAATTTACTCGATAAGACTTACATTATGTCACGACATAACCAGACAGTGGAAAAGTGTCCCCATCCGAGTTTTCGTACAACTCTATAACGATTGTCGAAAACATCGCCAATAACTACAGGATGATAGCCACCACGACAATATTGTGAGGCATCTTCCTGCTCCTCGTCAGATCCATATAGGCTGCTGTCGGGTGATTCGGGAAAAACTTCGTCGGTCGCATTTACAGTAGCTCTCGGTTCCGATCTGGAAAATGAAACAAAATTTTGGTAAAACGATCGGAGTTTGTGAATAGAATAGTTCTTGTTAATAGCTATTGTCCATGGCAGACCTGTCAATTGAAACCACCCGGGCTCTTGTGTGAAAACTACTTCTCCGAGTGTTCCGACTGCATCCGGGCAGCTTAGCTTATCAGTTCATTTAAATGGTAGACACTTATGCATCAGCCATGTAGGATTTAAGGAGGAAGGGGAGAGACGGGGATCATTTTCAGGGATTACTTATACTTTTACGGTATCAAATGTTGAATTTCAGAATAAAAATTTCTGTATTTATTACACTTCAAATTAGCAGTTTTTTTTAGCAAATTTTGGTGCAAAATAGATAGCAATTTTGCCATACGAAAAAACTGAGTCCTGAAAATATTCTATCGATAATTTTGGCTTTTTTGCTACGGTGAGTGAATCCACAGTATTCCGATTTTCGTACAAATTTTCGCTACTGTGATTGGAGTATCAGAGCTTTATATTGGGTTGAATCAGTGGCTCCCAAACTTTTCGGAGTCACGGAACACCTCAAAACAGGGATTAAAATAGTAGATATTTATAAAACTTTCAAACTTGTTGGACACCGTAGCAGCTATATATATTTCGAAGCATCCGCCAATTGTCTGAAAACGATACCAAAAATGTGAGTAGAACTTAAAATTTGGACTATTAAAAAATCGTTTCAAAAAAATCGTAGAAAAGTTTTTATTAACACACATTTAATCCTCTAATTTATTTGCGCTTTAATTAAAATCCCAAAAACATTGTCACAAACACTATGGACATGCTTGATTTTCTGGTACACACTACTTCCTTTTCCATTTCATGTAGTAGACAGTTGTAAAAGAAAATCAAAGATCTCTGATGCTGGTCAAATATTTTACAGTTAAGTTAAGGTGACCAGAATCCCGAAGACTTAATGCTGTACACATTCTTGCACGCCGATTTGGAGAAACACGAGGCTATCACCATTATACATGCCATAAAATGATCTCACATTCTTCCTCGTTTTATAAGTGATATCTTCGTAAACAGAATGGAGAAAAGTATCCGATATTCTCGAAATATGTGGTGAACCTTGGAAAGGCAAGGTTCTGTTGATACTAAACAGGGAGCCCTAAAGTTCTCAATACTCTTCCCTGATCACATATATTTTTTATAACATATACTGGTAGGCATGAGATTTGGATTTCTTCAAGCGTTGTTTTTCAGATTGTGCAACAGCCACAAGAGCAGATCAGGTGGAATTTACTAAGATAATTTTGCATTACAGCGAAAATCAGCATTGTGGGATATCTAGTGATACAATAGGGTTCTAATTGAGCGGCATTACTGCATATGCTAGACTAACTTGCTTGAACAATGCTGCATCATGCTTCCCGGTAGTTATGTAGGATTTTTCTTGAATGAAATCACAACCATCCCGTTCACTCATCCGCCGAACCATCTTTCGGTAGTACTTCACATGGGCGGTCGCAACGGATTTACGTCGAGCTTCCACGCTCTTAACATTATTGAATGCTGCAGAGAAAACACTCATTGATGCCTATTTTTACCACATCCATCTCCACTGCGGGAACGTTTCTTAACATTTGCGCTTGGTATTGAAGACGATCCTAAGATGTCGCCTGGCGGGATTAAGCTCCCCCGAATCAGCCAGGGGTCTCTAGTCCATCTTCGATTAAGTAGTTATATACCTACATTAAGGTGGGGATTTTGAAAAATCTTCATCTGATCTCTAGTGCCACATTGTTCGACGTACAATATTTGCTTCGCTCTGTCATACTCCTCCGGAATCTCAGCTAATCAAGCGTAATTGAAACGACAGCCCATTATTCGGTTTCGTCAGCAGACATCATACGACTAAAAGAATTTTTTTAAGGGTACGGACAATTATTTTCAATTTAAATTAACCCTCATGCAGCATAGGTACAAATGTACCTTTTCCGTATTTAAAACTCCGTAACTTTTTTCCTATGGGTCCAATTTGTCTGAAATTTTCTGACATCTCTACGCTTTTAGTTTAGAATAGGTATGCTAGTAGTAGTACTGATTAAGGTCTTTGGAGGTATCGACAGGGCCGGATTTCCCATATGGGCAACCTGGGCTACTGCCCGGGGCGGCAGAATTTGAGGGGCGGCAAATTCTTAAATGTTTTCATTGGTTTAAAATTATGGGAAATATGGTTTTTGAAAACTCAAACATAATTGTAGAAAATATTTTGCTTTTTTAATTTATTCTATTGTTAGATGTACATATTCGTCTTAATCTAAAGCACCTAATCGCAGCCTCAACTAAATGTGATTTCGCATTCAAAAATTGGGACTACGCAAAATTTTGCTTGAAGCACACACTCATTCACTCTAAATGGCGTGGCCTTTAGTTCAATTTGAGTAGGAGTATAAATCATCTTTGGCTTCACCTTAAATATTATGCCTGAAGACACATTAGAAGATATAAATACGCGAGTACTTGGCTCCCAGCTCCTGTTTCCAAGCCTCTAAAATTGCCCCAAATTTAAGGAAAAAAAAACCAAAAATATTTATGGTGATAGCGATCCTTTGGAAAGTTCAAAACGCCCCAAGCAAGTAACTCATCTAACCACACATTTTCGTCTGTTCAATTACTTCTTAAATTTGTCTACACATCAAATTCGCTGGGAAGCAAGGATTTGGTTTCAGGAGAGGTCCAAGTCCCGATATTAGAAATGAGGCATTGGCTATCAAATTTTTGAGTTTCTATCGGGTGAATAGGTTAACTAAACGGTTAGGAACTCTTACGCTTAAATTTTCGAATTTGCAATTTTTTGTTCAAAGAAAAACGGGGAATTCCACTGAAAAAAAAAATTATTTAAAATAGTTGAGATTAGGAAAATCTAAAGCTTTTTAGGTACCGAATGATTTTTCGTTAATAACATCAGTAAGTGCTTTCCCAATTCGTTTTCGTTATCTTTATCACCGAAAACAAATTAGGTCAAGGTGTGTTCAAAATTTCTATGTTATTTGTTATCATTGGAGTTTAAATCATTCCTAAAACAATTTTGGGAGGTGCAAGGAACACCTGGATTCCTCCCTTGGGAAGCAACATAAAAAATTTTCGAGCAATCAAAATACGCTTAGTAGTAGTAAAAAATATGAAATTTTCAATTTTTCACATCCGCCCGCTAGCGTTTTGCCTACACTCTATGAAATTTTTACTCATATAATAGAAGGAAACCCTTTTTTCGTTGTAAAGATTTAAGTGGTGAACCTTTATAAATAATATAGCTATCAATAAAACTATTTAAGGCTATATAAAATATAAACAAGTATCGGTCGAGTTTTGCTGATCAGTTTTTCGTCTACATGGGAGGTTGCAATATGGTCTTTTTTGTGCGATCTGTACACTTGTTCTTCTTCTCAGTACCGTAACTCAGCCGTTTATAGGTAATTTCCAGTCAACGTTACATTGCATATCATTTCGGAGTGTAATGTTGCAAGCACTAAATATTTCTTATCCACACATGTACGGAAATTTTGGACCACGCCGAGATTCGATCTCGAGACCTCTAGATTACTAGCATCGTAGAGTGCGACTCAACCAAGTGAGCCACAGAGCGTGTACACATGAGTTCTAAATGCAGAGAATTTTTGGAAAAATGTGGTACACTGTGCTAAGTCCAGCCGATTGAAGTATGACAACTGGAGAGCACGCTACAAAAAATGAGTGAAACTTCAACTGTACGTTGTAAAAATACACCACAAATCCGAATTATACATTACATTATATTATAAAATGCACCAGAAAATCTGAATTATACAGAAGTGTAGCGTAAAAATACATTTCACACCGATTTTGGTGTAATTTTCTTATTTTACACAGAAATTGTGGAAAAATGCACTCTGTATGTGATTATAAGCGGGAAAAAGTGTAAAATTACCGCATTTTCAGCGGAAATTTAAATTCACTTTTTAGAGTGTACATTTCCTTTGTGAGGTGACAGCTGCTACCTTCAAGCTTTTCTAGTGGCGGGGGGGCGGCAAATTCGTTACTGCCCAGGGGCGCCATAGATGCTAAATCCGGCCCTGGGTATCGATTTATAAGGACCAGGCCAAATCATACAGCGATTTTTGGTTATTTGACGTCAATCTATGAAGACTTAAACTGACATAGGAACCTTTTTGAAGTAATGGAGGCTTGGGGTAACTAATACAATGTATTACACCTCCTTTTCCAGAACATCTAGTGGTAATTAGGTTTGTAGCAAATGCTAACATTTTGGATTTTAGCGCTTGATTTTGTTTATCACAAATTCCTATAATTTGTATTCCATCACGTAATATTTATTATTTGTGTAATTTGGGACGTTCACCCGAGTTCCTTATGAAGTTTTAGCTCAAAAAAGAGCAGAAGCATCCAACCAATTGTTTCGAAAATTGCAAGTTTGGGTGATATTTAAACTTGAATGAATTGTTTGAAGTTGATATTTATATGGACATAACTGCTATAGATTATGCCACATGTCTGCTGTTTTTTGTTTTAATTTTTTCAAGTGATGCTTAGACTCAATTATCTGAGAGAATAATTTAGAATTAACCAACAACAAACACAATTATTATTTTAGATATTCTTCTACAACAGCAATGCGCTTGAGTTAAGATTTCCAAAGATTAGAGGCAGAAAATTATTCTACTTGCTTGTTGCTTGACAGGACCTGTCTTTCGTATAATAACACAATTACTCATTTCTGCAATATACATTGCTTCAAGCATTTTTGTTTTATGGAAAATAACGAGTATGTGGTCATAAATTATTAATGTTCTTTTCGTTAGAGGTAACGGGCTCTAGTGACGGAATATTTTTTTGGGGAAGGGGGGTAAATTTCAACCAGACTCCACAATTCGTAAATCAAACATACCAAACTCTTCTAAAATCATTAATGACTTAATTTGAACCTAATTTAAATTAATGTTAAACCTTTTTAATTTAAAATTCCAGGGAGCCCTTTTTTTTTAATTTATTCTCTAAAATTTTGCCTATTTTGTGAATTCACACACTCCCAAAATTAAATCCGCATAAACCCAAAATCTTAAGACATCCACCTCGGCAAAAAAAATTATTACTAATTTGTGACTAGCCAACGTAATGTAACGGTTTTACGGTCCAAATTCATACATTCAGTGAAGATTTTCATACAAAATGTACTAAAATACAAAATATCTTTGCCGCCGGCAAGCGTTGTAAAAATCTTCCGCTGGATGAGAGTTAAAATCGCATTTTGCGACGCCTATAACTTTAGGACCTTGGAATCTTAAAGCCTTGATATGTTCACACAATTTGGACAGTGCCGTGCTCTACAAGTTTGCCAAATTTGAAAACTCCGCTAAAGTATTTCCAAATGATGGACAGTATTTTATTAGAAAACACAAAAGTTTGATTTGGACAGCTTTCACTTCCGATCGCGTATAGGTAGGACCTTCAAGCTTAGCGTGGAGTAAAGTAGTTATGAGCAGTACTCTACAAGTTTTCTAAATTTCAACATTTTTCGCTCACGAATTTATGGACAATTTTGAATTAGGAAACTGAAACGAAAGTCCAGTTCTGCTCAGCATTTTCTTCCAGAAATGGGATTAAAACAAAAACTGCTTCCAGTATAATTGGTCGATCTCAATCCCGTTGTGACCATGCATAACGGTACCTTCTCACGGCGAGTAAAAGTCCCCCCAAACCAATACACTGCCGCCACCAAAATTTCATTTAGAGTAAGCAGACCAGACGTACAGCATTTTGCTGTACAGTGCAGCATTTTTACCTGTCGTACAGCATTGGGAAATGTACAGCAAAATGTACAGCATTCCCCATGACACACAATGAAACCTTTGATTTGTATGAACCGCGCTGTCCACATTTGGTGAACGTTTCAAGGCTCTAGCTTCCAAGATTTAATATTACAGCCGTCAAAACATGCGATTTTAGTTTATCGCAAAACTGTACTCCATCAGATTCCCCTATCAACCTCTATAGGGAAAAGCATAATAAAGAAAGGACTCTGCAAGGGTTTTTAGATAAAGATTTTTGCCCAAAATATGTCCTTTGTCCAATGGTTTTAAGGGCCTAGGGAACATAGAATCACTAATGTAACCATGGAGAAGTGCATATTCTCCTCCAAAAATATTGCAAATAGGATAAGACACTTTTCCACCGCTCTGAAGGGTCTCTTCAAACTTCTCTCCATAGCTACATTGAAACTGTGCCTGGAAGGCTATCACCATATAGCTGAAGAATTCTCGGCTCAAAGAGGTATTATCTATTCCAATAAACGAAACGACACTTTTAAATAAGTAGGTTCTTTGCGCGCATCATGAAAAGCCAGATGCCGGATCATACGACTGTTTACAGAAATCTGAAATTTCTGAAATCTATCTTTTGTTTTATGTGTATAATATTATTTCAAGTATACTGGCCCCGTTATAGGTTTTAGTGTTAAAACATACGTTTGTCTTTCACTTGCTAATGATTTTTTGTCAAGGAGAACCAGCGGCGTAGATAGATTTTCGAAGGAGGGGATCAGTGGTCAGTGGTTTCAGCATAGGAGAAATGCATTAAACTCAGAGGTTCTAAATAATTAAATTAAAGGTTCATCTGCAATATCGATCGCAAATGTTAAGAATCGTTCCCGCACTGAAGATGGATGCGGTGAACATAGGTCTCAATGAGTGGTTTGTCTGCAGCATATAATAATGTTCTGCAGAGCGAGGAAGCAGGACGTTAATACGTTGAGGCAGCCGCTGTGAAGCATACCGAAAGATGATCCGACAGAAGAGTGAACAAGATGGCTGTAAGGAAAATAACATAGGATGCAGTATTGTTCAAGTTCAAGCCGCTGTGTTAAAACATCAAAACCTCCGTGATCTGTTCTTGTGGCAGTCGCACTATCTGAAAAACAGCTCTTGAAGAAACCCAACTATGGCTGAGGATTTGCCCGAAAACCAAATTCCGCAAGCATATGTACAGCATTGAGTATTCGGGATTCTGGTCACCTTAATTTAGAGTGTTTGACTTCATGTTTATTTAATTTTTGACAAAAACAACTAACAGTCAGGTCCGTCTAAGTTGAATTTTTTTTCGTCCGAAAAAATTATCTGCTTCCATTCTTGCACCCATGAAAAATATTTTTTGGCCAATGTTTGTGAACTTTGGTTAGTTTGGGTTTCGACTTAATTTTCCTGTAACGGATGTTCGTGGTTGTATGTATAGAACGCGGGCAATACGCCAGTGTGTCACGGATAGGCACAATTTTTCCTTTATTTTTCTAGCCTTAAGCCGATTTTCTGTGACTTCACGGCGAATTTTGTTTTTGTCCCTTAATGATAGGCTTTTACTTTAGTTAGAGGCTTTAAACTATAATTTTCTCCTTTTTATCAAATTTCTAATTACATACATGTTTTGAACGATTAATATTTTTGGCAACTTCTCGATTGCTGAATCCTTCCTTTAATAGTATTTTGATAGCAAACTGCTCTCCTTCAGATAGTCGCTTTCCACTCGGCATAATCTAATTTTAATCGAAATTGTACGTTCAATGTTGAGCGATTTAAATTTGAAAATATTATTTTTACTTAGGCCCGTATTTATGAACATTCCTTAACTCAAGGAGACTTTTTTTTCTATGAAAAAGTATGGGAAACGACATTTAATTTATTGAATTTAGGCATCCTTGACCCAAGGTCTCCTTGACCTGTGGACTTTCGCATAGCGGCGGTGACATCAGGAACAAAGCACAACCCTGGTCAAAGGAGACAAAAAAGGCTCCTTGAGTTAAGGAATGTTCATAAATACGGGCCTTAGTCCCCAAAAATATTTAAATATTTCGTGAACGTTGATTTCGCACACACGTTCCGACGTTGCGCTCTTACGTTTATTTAGAGGAAAATATCCAAAATGCAATTAAAATGTCAAAAGTCCCGTTAGAAATTATGAAACTTAAAAATAATCGTAAATTAACCATTTCCCATGTATTATACCTTTGAAGCACGGACCAGGAAAGTAAACGAAATACATTTTGTAGTGTAATTTAGTGAAAAGAGCACAGATAGTGGCCATACGTATATGTATGGACCACTGTATATCTCACTCCCAGTCTCGCGATTTCCTCTTAAACTTCTTTCTATTTCAACAGATCCTCTCTTTACTTATTTTAAAAGTTCATAGCACATGGCATAGCCTTCGTTAGTTTCCTCCCGGTTACGTATTTATGAACCCGTGTTCAGTACGAGGCATGATTACCTCCAACTCAGCACGGGTTTGTTGCGATATCTTTGCCTACAAGCCCGTGTTGAGTAAGAGACACTCGCCCTTCAATCCGACACGGGTTTGTTGGGCTTACGTGGTAAATACATTTCCGTATGCAACCCAAGCGAGCCCACCATTTTTTCAACACCATGTTTTTCTTAAGTGATGAAATAGTCCGTTGCAAAAATATCGTTAGTGGATTTTTAGAACCAAATTTAAAAAAAAAATGAAAAATCGCAGAATGATTTTCTAGACGCCATTTAACGATAAATGGCACCTGCACGTGTTTTAACCTTTACTCCTAGTTCTGATTACATCCAACTGGCCTACGGCTCCTACTTTTTAAACCTAGCTCGTCTATATTCAGTGCTTTTTATGTCTCGTACAGCATATTCTACTTGTGATTTTTGTGTCTGCCTCGTCTGTCACTGTTTTTCTCCTTAACACAGTAGGATCGTCGAGTAGGATAATTCGAGTACCAAATGAATTTTGATGAAATAATTCAGAAAACACGGATACATATATGACTCATTCCTTACATCGTTCCTACTAGGCAAAGAGAAATTTATCCTTTCCTGATAATATGAAGTTAAATTTCCTGAGAGACCTTCAAACGGCATCCATCCTGGTCTCAGCGAAAGATGAACGTTTTGAAAGATTAGACGAAATGCGAGATTACAAGATATAGAGGTCAAGGATAGGCAAACTGTAACTGCAAATCTTAGCATTTCTCAAATTTTATTTTTTCACTTTAACGGCAACAAAATGGTCTATCAAATCCAGTCCAAACCGAAAAGTAACTCTTTCTGTTTCACTTGCCCCGCATCCTTCTTATAACAAAACAAAACTCCATATAAAAAATGACAACTTGCCCATTTCATTTTATATTTGGAGTTAATTTTTTATATGGAGTTTCGTTGGATTTGGGATCCATGGATTCTCCATGCAACCTTACGGAATATATGAATGAAACAGAAAAGAAAACATGTTATGCAAAATGACTATTAAATCACTACTATTGCTTTTCATAACCCCACCCATTGGCGTCATAAATCGTAGATAAAAAGATGCATCTACATTGGGTAGGTTTTCAAAACGGAACAGCTGCGTATGTTCCGCAAACTTGTTTGCCATTCTGATCGTCTGTCATTTTGCGGATTAGGAATAATCTTCGGTTCTTTTTCTTCGTCTATATTTGTAAAATATGTTAACGAAAAGAACTGGAGATTATTTCTGATCCGCAAAATGGCAGTTAGGGGATCGGAAAGGCAAACATGTTTGTGGAACATACGCAACTGTTCCGTCTTTGAACCCCACCCAATGACACAAAATGCGCTCGTCAAAAAAAAACCGCCATCGCGAGCTGCCATTAGGACAGGAGAATGGAAGTATCAAATTGTTCGTGTTCAGTGCGGGCTACTCAGCGTTCTGGAGCTCACCTTCCTACAGAGTTCCTGTATATCATTCGATGGCATCGCAATGCTTGGCCTGCGTTGTAACCTAGCAGATTACTAACACTATATTTTTTGTGTTTCATATTCTCATTCCTTATTATCTTATCACTGCGCATTAGATTACAATAACTTTAAGAAGGCATTAAATAAAGACAAAGAAATAACGAGTCTATACGAGACAAGGACAATTAGTCTAAATAAAAATACAAAAATTGTACACACACATAATTAACTCAACCATTTGTTGTTGTTGCTCATCTTCATCCGTTGCACGAAATGCATCACCAACTCGTATGGGCGATATCGACTCCTGCCTGACCGTTTCGGATAACATGAGTAGAATCGGACCAGCCGATTGCCATTTTCGTTTCTTCACATCCTTTTTCGTAAACTTATTCACTTTATGATTTCTCCTCTCGACATTTTCCCGTTCGATTTCGGTTTGAACCGGTGTCAGCTGGTAATTGTATTCTTCACTCGACACTTGATCCTCACGCGATAGCGATCGTTTAGTTCGATTCGTTATCAAATTCACACCGAGCAATCGTTTCAAAAGTGCAATAATAATACACAGACCGACAAATTGTAACGAACACTCAATAAAATGCGTTTGAAAATTTAAACTAGTCGTATACTCGGAGGTGATTTGTTTTGTCCGATCCAGGAATCGATCCTTGTGCGTGTGAAAAGTGTGAAAGGACGAAGCGACCAAATGCGAGGGTCTGTAATAGGTGGGTATTGAGTCGAAGAACGATGTCGATACCCAGCTCTGCAGATGATCCATATCGAATTGGTAGATTGAAGACGGCACGAGAGAGGCTACTGTGGGCTTTTTCACTTTCATACTGGAAGTCGGGGCGACCTTGCAGTAACTAGCCGTTTTCTCTTTGTGCGAACGCGGAACTGCGGCAACTCGAAATAGAACATTTTGATAGTCAAGGTTGACGCACGACATTGCATTTGCATATTGCACTTCGCGGGCGCCTCCTATAAACAATAAACACTCACAAAGGCTTCGATTTTGCTAACGGTTAACGCGCACACATAGTACACAGGCAGGACGACGTTAAAGCAACGGTACGATGGCGTGAGAAATTCGTTTGTAATTTTTTCGTAACATTTTTCACCACTACGTCTCGCAGTATCGAATCCGGGAGGCTGCTTTCATATCGGCATACGAGCGACCTAAAAACTTATGTAAGACTAAGCGCAGTGTCCAAATGGACTTTCGGTTATTTTCGAAAATTTACATATACCTACTTAGTGGAAGAAGACGCAAAGAAAATTTTATTTATAGAAAAGTAGAAAAATGATGATTTTCTTTCTGGCACTGAGAAGAATCTGACCGCGTCGAAACATTGCTTCTCTAGTGTGAAGCGTGACGTTTGTTTTTGGGAAGGTATACCAAACAAGAAAAGTAAGCATGAATCTCGTGAATAGGAATTATATGTTTGTGCGCATTCAGAACAGCAAGTGTTCATTTTTTAAGTATGTACGAACATATTAGGTCCGTTTTTTTTTGAGTTAGTGCAACTTTATAGAAATTTCACAGGAGTAGTTGTTTCAGAATGACCGGAAACTATCGCTATTAACGACGTTGTGAGTACTAAAACGGACGTTACGATCGGTGTACCACAAGGGACAGTACTGGGACCAATCTTATTTATAATATATATGAATGATTTATTAAACTTATATTTGGAAAACAGCTCTTTACACGCGTTTGCTGACGATACTGTCGCAATCTTCTGGGGTCAAGAATGGGCCGAAGCTGCAAACTATGCAAACGTAGGAATGAAGCGTCTACAAAAATGGCTTGAGTCTAACCTATTGAGCTTAAACTTAAAAAAGACAGTGGTCATTCCATTTTCCCTCACATCTGTTGGAGTTCCACTCAACCCTAGCCGTATCATAATGCATGATCACCGGTGTACACAAATAATGTGTAATTGTAATGCACTTACTGTTGTAGACAGCACAAAATATTTGGGTGTAATAATTTATCGTCATTTACGTTGGAACCATCATATAGCATACCTATGTAGTCGACTAAGAAGAACCATTTATAAATTTGTAGAGCTAAGGTCAATGCTAACAATAGAGAGGATTAGAATGGTGTTCCTAGCACTCGTGCAATCAGTAGCTGAATATGGAATTGTTGGCTGGGGTGGAGCAGCTCAAAGCATTATTCAACCGTTGATACTAATACATAAAACAATAATAAAACGAGACCGAGTTCTAATCGGGCGAATAGCACGATGAGTGTATACCCTATACCCATATGTGCAGACCTAGAATATGCGTAAAACCGGAAATATTCAATTTCATTTTTCTAAGGGGAAGGGGGTAGATGGGTCGAATCTCGCACATCTTTAATATCTTATAACGGCATCTAACAGCTATCATTTGCTATAAATTTGAAGTTTTTCGCGACATTCTATCAAAAGATATGGCGGAATATTGCTTTGTAGGAGATGTAGGGGTAGGGGTAGTCAGACCTTCTCCACTTTCCACCAACTGAAAGCATATGTCACAAATAGGCATTGTTGAAAATTTCAGGTCCCTAGCGATATTCTGTCGAAAAATATGGCCAAATTAAACTACCACGGAGGGGTCATTTGTATGGGAGGTAGGGGAACCCTTGGTCCGATTTGGCCCATTTTCAATACCATCCAAGCTTTTATCAAAACAATTTGGCCAAAATTTCAAAACGCTAGCCTCATTATTTCGGGAGTTATCGTGCGAACTGACAGACACACGGACGGACAGACAGACAGACAGACAGACAGACAGACGGACATGGCTTATTCGAATCAGGGACCGACCCTGATCATTTATATATATACTTTGCCATACCTCCGGTGGCTCCTTTGAGGTGTTACATAAATCGTCGTAACAAAAACAATATACCCTATACCATCTTATGGGTATATGGTATAAATATGTCTAAAAACGCCTATTAGATACCCATCCTCACATTTATATCAAGAATTCAACATATTCAATCCTGAACAGGCATATAAGTTTAAACTTTTAAAATTTGTGCGGTCTCGACCAAGAGAGTTTCCTATAATGGATGAAATACCATTTAAAACGCGTAGACGTATAAAAAGAGTCCTTAGTGAACCAAAATTTTCAACTACAATGGCAGAAAATCACGCATTCTATGTAGGGCCCAGACTTTACAATACGTTACCAAAAATAGTACTGGATCATTTGAATTTTTTTAAATATGTACTCTAAAGCGGCCAAAACGTATCTTTTGGAGAGCACTTGAAATAATAACGTCTACCATTTTCATATTAAAGCATTTCAATATTCATCATGACACAAAACAAAGAATTTTATTAATCATTTTATTGTAACTTTTTAAATTTAAATATTTTTAAGGCAACTCCACAACACGAGCTTAGCTTATCGTGGAGTTTCCAACTGAATTAATAGGAAAAACATTGAAAAATCAAAATATAGTTTGTATGCATACTTTTTAGTTAGATCATAAGTTTGTTTTTGTTAGTATAGTAATAATAAGTTGGAATAAATTTGAATTGAATTGAATTGAATTGAGACTACCAACAAATTCTGGTGTAGATTATAATTAATCCAGCAGGTCATAGTCACCCCACCAACCAAAAATCAGCTCATTCGGATAGAAACTAAGGGTACCTCCCATTCAAAGTGGCCCAATACAACATTGTTCTACAGTACTCATCGATTTAGTGAGTAGTGCGTAGAAGAAACTCCTGGTGGGTCACTTTATATGGGAGGTACCCTTAGTTTTTATGCGAATGAACTGATTTTTAGTTGGTGGGGTGACTATGACCTCCAATCGCAATAAACCAACACTTAGCACTCTGCTCCAATTTTGGGGGAGTTATGGACATGCTGTTTTGACAAATTTAAATGGGAATCCTTAACCGGAGCGACTCAATGTTAGGGCGCTATTACATAGTCATATATTGGTAATATATATTATAATAGATATTATCATATCCTTAAGCCTACTTGGTTTCGCTTCCTGCACGTCTAAAAATTTATACTTAATGAATCGAGTAGGCTTAGGCATATGACATACATATTATAATAGAAATATGACTGTGTAATGGAGGCCTAAACCTTAAAATGATTTTGAACTTATTGTGAATACTTATACAAAATGCTACGGCTGAACTCATGGGCGTAGCCAGGATTTCGGTCAGGGAGGGGGGCAAGTTCGAAATTTTTTCAATATCAAGATTTTCTTAGGAGTTGAAATTGTTGGTCGCGAAAATATAGTTAGGTAAAATTTAGAGTATATTGGCTGGTGTAATGGTTAGTGCGCGCACCTTGTTTGCACAGGGTCATGGGATTGAGACTCACCGTGAACGAATTCAGTTTATGGTGTTTTTAGAACTCACGTCCCTTGTCACGAACTATGATCTCAATCAGATGTTAAACGAGTACCCATTTATGGGGATAAATAACATTGCTGAGCGTGCTGTTAATCTCAACAGATTAACAAAAAAGCAGTTAAGATCTTGGGATTTGGATGTCACTAACACATCTGCGGCCTAAGTCCAATGTTGGACTGTCGCACCTGTTTTTTTTAATTTTAGAGCTAAATTTTAGGAAAGGACAGTCGAGAATGATTTTCAACACCATTTAGACGTGTTTAGACTTTTACTGGTGATTCTGATTACATTCAACTGGCCTCAGTTTCTGCTTTTTAGACCGTAGCTCGTTTATATTCAGTACTATTTTTGGCTTTTGGACTGCACATTCCACTTGCGAGATCAATGTCCGTTTTAAATTCTGGCTTTGTTTGGTTCTACAGGATCGCATCTCCTGCTGGAACATACCGAGAAGCCTCTTATCTCACATCCACAGCATCCATTTAGAAGGAAACATTATCCGACAGTCGGCTGGAGACATTTAGGGATACATGCTTTTCCTCTTCCTTAAAATAGGAGCCCAAGCTATTACGCTGTTTTTCCTCTTCCAAATAGGAACCCAAGCGCCTCAGATGCTCCTCTATCTTCTTTATTCAACTGTGTGTCCGATCTCTTCAGCTGCTGAACCCAGCTGCTCCTCTACACTTCTACAATAACATCGGGAGTCCTAGCTAACCCTCCCCAGAACGAAATCCCACATTAAAGTTTAAACCGAAGTTAGGCAGGATTGCATCCTATTTCCGATGGTAGTTTTTTGCTCATTCGACTTAAGTTGCCGGGACGCCGTGTAACTTGTATGATGAAGTTTTGTTATTTAACCCTCCGTCTGGCGCACCTCAAATCAAAACAAGATCGGGTGCACTCGGCCTGAGAGGCCACTCATCTATTTATTATTATGTTACTATAAATTTCAGATTCTTTTCGGAAATTAATTTATTAGTATCTAAGGGATGTAATTAAACTAAATATAGTACCAAGAAACATATTTATTAAACATTTGGATAAAAAAACTCACCTTTAAAATACATGCTGAAGAAACGGATCTCAAAATAAATAAATGTATCCACTCTGTATACCCATTTATAAATAGGAAATCGCGACTCTCTCTGGATAATAAATTACTTATTTATAAGACAGTCATGCTACCGGTGTTGTCTTATGGATCCCCAGTTTGGCATAAATGTGCGAATACCCACAAAAAGAAACTGCAGATATCGCAAAACAAATGCCTAAAAATTATTACCAATAAGCCAATATTTTTTCCAACCATACAACTTCATAGAATTACTAAGATAGATACAGTAAAAACTAGAATTGAAAAGACCGACATCAGATTTATCGCTCGATGTTCATCTTCGGATAACCCACTCATCCGTCCTTAGTGTCTTCTCTGTCCTACTTTTACCATAAGCTATGACTATAGTACAGTGGCGCAACCACGGGAGGGGCTAAGGGGGCTAAAGCCCCTCCCAGACCCAGAAATTGGGAAAGGTTAAATTGCAAAATTAAATTTGAAGAAATGCATTTCGTTGCAGATTATGCAGATACACTCAGAAAAATAAACGTATATTTATACCATAAAAATAATAATTGATCATTAAAAAAATATCATTTGAATTTCACGACTTAACCGCTTGAATTAAAGGAATTCCGTTAAATATAAAAGAGCAGCTCCATTTCGATTAACAAAGTCCGCTACGTGTAAATACATTCTCATTTGAACAATTTTTTTATTTTCGCTTATTTTGAGAGAAGGCATTTCTTTGTTGTATTGTTTATTCATTTGGTCCAGTTAGGGCGAAACGCAGTTTTCGATTTTCCATTATGTTCGGTGGCTCATACGGTTGAGTCGCCATTATATGATCTACTACAATAGAGACACGAGATTCAATCTCGGCGCGGTTAAATTTCCACGCATGCTAAAAAAAGATTTGGATATGTTGACAGTCAATGCATCAGACCAAGGGTTTACCGATTATGGTACACAAGCAAATATTTTCAAAATGGAAACGTACGTTTCTTTTTATATTTGAAACAATCGCATATTTACATTTGTTTTAAATGGATGCCCATATTGAAATTGAACGAATGTGCATTTAAATTAACTTCCAAGTTTATCTTCGCATTAAAGGACTTGCTTCGAATTGAATGATTTTTTTCTTGTAGCAAATTCAAACGCACAAAGCTTTTTTTCTATATCAACGAAAATTTCTCTTAGTTGTATGAATTCTTGTTCTTGGGGTGTAAAGCGCACCATATGAATACATCTGCTGTAACTTACAAAATTCGAATTATATATTTTGATTGAATTTGATGTAGTTTGAAAGATCTACTCAATGGGAAAATTGTCAAACAACCTACAATCGCTTTAAATAATTAAATGACATCCATCAGGAGACTACGGAACAATACGGTCATATGTTACTTATCTTGTAGCAAATACAACATCAACTTTCGCTGAATACGAGTAGTCAAACATACGGCATTTGATCAATGCAAAAATCATGTATCTCTGAATTTTAGCAGGATTGCTGGGGTCTGTACCATGATTATAGGAAAAAATGTCCTGACCGATAAAGGTTCCGAAACTCAGGGGTAGGGGCAATTTATCTGTTTTTGGCGACTATTATCGTATTCAAAATACAAAAAACGGCAGAAGAAACAGAAAAATGGCCTCAGAACAAAATAAACTATATAAAATTGCCAGCCTTTGCGCGTGCAATATATCTCGCAAAAAATGCAAGCAAAGCCATGAAATTCAGTGTCACCTAAGTTATAGATGACGCTTCAATAAAAAACCGCCATTTTTCCCCTCATAACTTCTCCCAACATTGGAGAGATAATGGTGCTTCCCATCAAAAGTCACTTCAATCGGAATAAAAAAAAAACATGGTTGCAATGGAAACTTAAAAACCCATAGCACCACATAGCGTCATTATTGGCAAATATCAACCAACTTACGGAGGCAAATTCTCAATAATGTGGCCATCCATTTTAGCCCCCTCCAGGGCATGGTCCTGGTTGCGCCACTGCTATAGTAAATAGTACATAATTAAGTAGGTTAGTTGTAGTAAGTAAGTAAGTAGTAAGTTAGATTAAGACTCAGAAGGTTTTTTAGTAATTTTTTTCCTCGTCAGATTATCTGCTAATTGCAAAAATTTATCTTGTCACCTACATATTTATTTGAATTTAGCTGTAAAGATTCTATTGTCTAAATCCCTACCCTAAGTACTTAAAATTGTAACAAACAAATCAATTCGATCAAAATAAATTTATTATTATTATTATTACTAAACAGTATAATACAGAAATAAAATTGTGGATTTACCAGAAAAAACCTAGAGAGAAAATTTTTCTGAAAAATACTTCATCCATTGTTCGTTAGAAAAGTTGGAATTAATAAAAAGCAGGCAGTCTAATGATAATCGGTATTTGAAAAGGACCTTAATGTTCCAAATTAAATGTATAAAGGCATATTTTTGATGCAGCGCTTTCGCATAGCTTAGGCACATTCTAAAATATGACGCGATCAGGCGCACCCGGCCTATGAAGCCAGAGTCCTTAACACACAACTGTCTAAAGGACCATGGAAAACTATAGGTATGGACCACGCCGAGATTCGATCTCCGGATGAACATTCTCGTTTTCAATAATTTGAAGAAAAATTTGTCTTAAATAATTTAAATAGACTAGGGGACTTCGCCCCCTGCTCGCTAGGCATCGTGTGAGATTCTTAAAGTTAGACGAGTGAACAGAGCTAAAAAGTTGTGGGTCCCTTTACTAGCGTGAAGCAGAGCAGAAATTCTTTTGATGTACTGTTTTGATTAAGTACTCTCGCACAAAAGCAACGATCTGAGCGTTATAGCTATGGATCTCGAGAAGGAGTCAAATGCAGTCAAGATAAATAAAAAATTAAACAAGACCAAAGTTCTTAGTCTGAGTGGAAATTCAACTCCCCCCATAAACATAAATTTATCTATGTATTTATTAGACAGTATTGTTGCCGTTGATGGCGGTAGCAAGAGCATTCCACAGCCAAGTTGTTGTCAAAAATTTTGCAAACCAGATTGTAAAAACCAAAGCTGTTGAAAGGGAGCCGTACCTGGAAAGCTGCAACTACAGAAAAGCAGCAAACAATCGCCAAGACTTAAGATCTTAGCTAAGCTAGCGAATTAAATCGCAATCGAAAGTGACAGTGGATCATTCATTGCGTACCTACATTACTGGTCGAATTACATTACTGAATGAATAGTGTTTGACTCCTAATTTGACCACAGTTTGTCAAATTAGGAGACATTGCGAGAAACCGTATATGTTATGGGACGTAAGTGCAGTCGATACTCTGGTTTCCACTAGTGGTTAAGGCACCCTATAGTAGTATAATGAACATTTTTTTCGACTTTGCATTGCAACTTATTTTAAATAGCAAAAAATAAGTATTTTTCCAGACATTGAGAGCAAAATTCATAATCCTTACTTATACTTAAAGAATCCCTTAATTTTATTTGTCAGTTACTTTAATTAGGCTTCTGAATTAAATCATTTTATTGAATGAGGTAATGTAGTGTAGTAGTAGTAGTGACGTTTTGTTCCAATAAGCATTCCTTTATACTTATTCCTTAAGTGAGGACTATGAATTCCTCCCTTAATGTTAATGTTTTACGGCTTTTAAGACTTGATCACGTTTCAGAGTAGTCTGCGCTCACATAGAATTGTTCACCTTCACGTTTGGCGCAGTTTAACTTTACGCGAGTCTAGTATATAGACATTAAAAAGGGCCATCCATTGCCCTCAGGATTGCTGTAAATCTGGACGAAATAGAATAGAATTAGGTTTGTCCATATGTATCTATGTAGATTACTATGCAAGGTAGAAGAAAGGCTTGTGATAAATTGATATGGAAATGTTACTGTGTGGTTTTTAGAACATGTAAAAATGCGAAAAAGTGAATCGGAAAAAATTATCTCTGATAGAAATTTTTTTCTTTCAGTATTCTTAATATTCAATTCAATAAAAAAAGATTCACCGGCCAGGGGGGGGGGGCGGTCGCCCCTCCCTGCCCCCATGGCCAGCCCATGGCTGAACTAGCATTCTTTCAACAGTTATGGAGCTATTAAAAAAGGTCTAAAATGAAAATATTCAAATTTATTTTTTAGTCTAGCGCCGAAATATGCAATCAAACTCTAATGTTTTATAATATCATTGCAAAGATAATTTTATGAAGTTTTTTTCGTTCTCATACGATTTTTCTGAATCTTTTGTCGTTTTTGAAATAATATGGATTGTAGTTTGTCTTGGGTCGCATCTTAGAACGGCAGTATCTTCTGAACGGGCAGCTGGGACTGTGAAATTTTCAGCAAAATGTTATCCGCAACGAAATCTACCACCCCTCATTCATTTTTGGTGAAACAAATAATTTTAAACATTTTTGGAAAATATGACCCCGTTTGCCCTTATGGGTTGTATGTAGTTTGTCTTGGGTCGCATCTTAGAACGGCTGTATCTTCTGAACGGAGGCGGCTGGGACTGTGAATTTTTCAGCAAAATGCCATCCGCATTCATTTTTAATCAAAAAAATAATTTTAAAAATTTTGGTAAATATGACCCCATTTGCACTTACTCCCTCCCCTCCATGGATTGTAGTTTGTCTTGGGTCGAATCTTAGAACGGCTGTATCTTCTGGGGACTGTGAAATTTTCAGCAAAATGCGATCCGTAACCTAATCTACCACCCCTCATTAATTTTTGCCAAAAAATAGTTTTAACAAATTTTCAAAATATGACCCCATTTGCCCTTACTCCCCTCTATGGATTGTAGTTTGTCTTGGGTCGCATCTTAGAACGACTGTGAAATTTTCAGCAAAATGCCATCCGCAACGTAATCTACCACCACTCATTCATTTTTGGTCAAAAAAATAATTTTCAAAATTTTGGAAAATATGACTCCGTTTGTATATTATTTTTAGGACCTTAACCCGAATACTACTAAGTTGCACAAAGCAAGACGGAATAAATTTTGGTTTTGTTTGGCTGCTCTACCTTTCCTAAAGATTTCATAAATAATGGTGAAGTTTTGTAACGGTAAATGCAAGAGCATTATGGTCATATCATATTTTTCTCAGAATTACCCGTACTATCTATTAACAAAATCAGGAAGTAGAAACGGTACATAATCTATACTATGGGATTGGCGAAAGCATCCTTAACACCGCTATATCTTCTTTTGGACGGGGTATTCGATTCAGCAGAAAAAATTCAACTTATAGTCATTTACATGGTACATTTTATAACAGGACATCTTTGCAAATATACGATGTCCGAAAAAATCATAGATTTTGCCCCACAATAAAATAAGTAAATGCTTGATAGAGGCGAATCAATGGGCTTTCTGCATTCAAAAGTTACAGCCGTTCAAAGATGAGACCCAAAAAAAAAACCAAAATTGCAAAGGACTCTAGGATAAAAAAAATACCGGCGAACAGAGGGCTGCGCCCGCAATACGAGGGTTTTTTAGAATTTTGATGCATAGTGAATATTTTTTATAGATATATTTTATAAGCAATAGATAAGAATTGTGCACAACATTAATGAAATGCTTCCTGTAAATCTATTTTTGGATTGGTCTAATTAAAGGTGGAACAGAATGAAAGGCGCTAGCGCCTTTCATTCTGTAACGCGTTTACTATTTACTAAATTTACTATTTACCCAGTCTGTATAAAAGTACTCCAAGGCAAATCTACAGGATTTTTTCGATTTCAGATTTCTGATGGCCTTTGAGCAAAAAGAAACTCAGGCAAACGTACGGATGGCTTTGCATTATATATGAACTGAATTATTAGCTGTAAATCTACTGTTACTGTTTTTTAAATCAAGGAAAACCACCTTATATGAAATGATTCCATTGTGTCCCCTAACATTAGAGCCCACGCAAGCTTTCCTATGAGTATTGAACAAGTATACTTTTGCAGCTTTTCCGGGACACCCTGTTAACTTGGTCCTACAAACTTCAAAAATATTTGTGGCAAACACTATTACCATTCTATGCATTTCCACCAAATTTCATGTACATTGTTTCATCAAGTTAAAAGATATCCATTGAAGAAATGCTTAAGAGGCTTCCCTTGTATTGTGAAAGGCCCTTACTAAATACTTACTTGGCTATATTTCCGGTTTGGATACAGTTATTCGAATGAAAATTCGTAGACATATTCCCTGTGTAATTTTCTAAAAACCCTTAGCAGAATTTTTATATTTGGAAACCTAGGAGGGGTTACACACGAACAAATTTAAATTTTACAAATTTACTGTTATTTACTTTTCCTTAGTAAAAGTCAACAGTCTTAACATTTAACGTATATAAGGCCATACTGACCAATCTTTGTGCAAAGTTTCATATCGATTCCTATAACAGTTTAGAAAAACGGAGCTCGAAAAGGAAGTTTAACTTTAAACGCCAATAACTTTTTTACCGTTACTCGAAACTGGAAAATTTTAACTAATATGAGATGTACTCGTCTAGATCTTTGATTTAAATACCCATACGTTAATCTCCGATAAAAACTAAAAAAGTCGACTTTTTTCAAACGTTCGGAACACCCTGTTATCTTCTTCCTACCTAGTTCTAAGGTATATGTGCCAAAGGTTGTAACCATTCTACACATTCCTAGCAAATTTCATAACAATCGGTTGAGCCGTTTGCGAGTTATTTAGTGAACAGACGGACGGACAGACAAAATCAATTTCATTTCAATTTTCTAAAAATCCCTAAAAATGCTGGATAGAGGGGAATCAATTGGCTTTCTGCATTCAAAAGTTACAGCCGTTCAAAGACGAGACCTAAAAAAAAACAAAATTGCAAAGGACTCTAGGATAAAAAAAAACTGCAACTGGGGGCACAACCCCATAAGGGGTCGACTTTTCCAAAATTTTGGATAAAGAAGTATCACAGGCCCGATCTAGAGCTTATTTTTGCTGGTAGAATTTCAGAGTCCTAGTTGTCTTCGTTCATGCTCTATGAAAAGACAAAAAAAAAGCCAAGCCCAAACGGAATCAATAATGCCGGACTTGCGGGACATTTTTTATGTTTTGCGGAGGATTTCCAATACGGGACAGACTTGTAAAATGCGGGGCTGTCCCGCACGATCCAGGACGGATGGTCGCCCTATCAATGGAGTTTGTATCTGACTGCCCAGAAAATCGACGCGGACGAAATAAAAAAAGGCCTTACACTATTCTATACGGAACGGAACAGAAGCATTTGCAATTTCCGAAATTTCGCAGGAAAGGGTAGGGTAACTTTACTTGCAAATCCCTTTTAAAATTTTTCAAGCCGGTCGAATTTTTTTAAGAAGACGATTTTTTGCATTGTTATCTAATTGTAGAGATTGTAACTAAACTCAAATACATTTTGCCAAAGGGGGTTGTGCACTTTATAGGCTTCTTGAATTATTGTTCTCATGATATTTGATGTCACCTAACTGAACATTACATAATTGACAAAAACTCTGAAATTAAAAGCACATTCCGTACTTACAAGCTTACAAACGGTCCTCGCAATGCCGGCATATCCCTACGCCGATTGAGTGGCGGTGACAGCGACAACGACAGAAAATCCTGCTGTGCCCGTTCCTCCGAATTGCCAAAATATCGACCTCCCGTCAAATAGTTGGTTGGCGATGATTGCGTCTGCTGTAGATGACTTGTTCGGAACTTTAACGTTGGCGAAAATGTCGTCGGCGAATACTTAGCATTCAGATTTACACTAATACAGTTTTTCTCGTCGAATAGACGTCCCAACGTCTTAGTCGGAACAGGATTCGACTGATCGACCCTTGCACTCCGAAAACGTGAACCACCAACCGGCGGACTGGACGGCGACGGAAGCGCACATGAGATGGAGATATTTTCAAGCGGAGTTGTGCTTATGTTGCCAAAGTACAGCGGTTGCTGATTGTATTGATGCAGGATACTGCGATGATAGCGTTCGTCCTGTATGCAACTGTTCAGACTGTTGAGCGCATTCAGCTTGATTGAATTCGTTCCCGGAACCGTGCCAAGACCAATACCCGTTCCGGTACCCACTCCGTGTCCCAATCCGGCTACTAAGGACAGTGACGAGATCCGAGGCGATTGAAACAGCGCCTGATGTTTCGCTGACGGATGATGTTTTAGTATGAACAGTGCCGTGTCCTGAAGACGAGGTGGTACTTGGGCGGCTGCTGTTGCGGCGGACCCGGATATGGTACTGGTTGGCAGTACGGGTGCCAGGGTGTTTGACTACGATTATCCTAGTCGGATAATGATTGAGCGTAATACACTTCGTGCCAGCAGCAGCCACGACACCACATCCAACAAATCGTAATCGATTTGACGAACAACAAGTCATAGTCCTTGCAACTCCTTGCCATTAAGGCTAGCAGGAGAACATTATTATTCGCGACTCACAGACAATTTTTCACGAACACGTTCGCACTTTTTACCAATTCCGACATATTTCGTATGTGTAAATTTCGTTTAAACCTTTTTAGAATTAGATTACAAGCGATAGTTAGGCTGGTCACCGGGTGTGGCAATATATAGAAAAGTTGAAAGAATCTTAGTGTGTAGACGGCTGTAGAAAATCCTTCTTTTTGCAGAGTTGTAAAAAATGCGTGTATTGAACCTTTGTCTTCGTCGTTTCTCGCGAGCAAATAACAAGACGAAAATATTGCAATGCGCATGAACCAGTTCAGGTTGAAGATGTTGTTTGTATTGTTGTTGCAGTGTTATGTTCAGGTGATAGCCAGGGGGTGGTTGTAATTCCAGAAACAACGAACCGAATCAAGGACTAGATGAATTTGGTTAGGATTCAAGAAATCGATAGCCGTTGTAAATTGAGGTGTACGATAAATTTTGAAATTTAAATTATTGTAAAATGAAAAATTGAGCAAAAAGGGTTCTTTTTCTTCTTTTTGGATTATATCTTAAAATTTTGTATTTGGTTTATAAAAATTTTAATTTGATTTAACGGAGGAAGTAATATGTAGGGCAGAAACCGCAAATGTCTGATTTATGATATTTTATTAAGCATACAATTAAAACATAATAGAATGGTTATTATGTGCATAAAGCACATTTTGTTCTACTATTGTACTCAATTCTTAAATACCACACTTTTTCCCCATTTTCCTCTCCCGAACGAAATGTTATTTTCATTTGAAAACTCTAAAAATAGCCGATACGAAAATATTCTTGCCGCAACTAGCTCTTCTCAATACGCATATGGCTGCTCGAATAAATTCCGAGACAGTATTCTTCCTGCATTGGACATCCATCAGCCTATTCCATTGAATTTGTCGGAAAACATAACATTTTAACGTGCGTACGTCCAGGATATATAGATAATAATGGAAGATCAAGACCCTGGCTATACAAAAGCTTGTAGTGAGCGCACAATCCAATCAGATCCTCAGGGATTCTTCGCTGAATTCTACAAGGAAGTGTTGAAAACGTGCAGTGAACGATGGCTCAAGGAGACATTCAAAACGATGAAAAGTGATAGTGACCGAATTATGTCATTGTTCAATGATCCACAAGTGTGTGCACCGGTTCTGGGAATATTGGAACATGTTCAGCCAGTTTATAAGGAAAAGGATGCATCATTATCTTCGCAACGTCGAATACAGGCGGAGAAGTTTGTTTTAATGGAGGACAATAAACAGGCGCTGATGCTGTTGAATCATGCTGTTGTGCGAGCACCAGCTAAAGGTATGTATGCAAATGATGAGCTCGAGTCCAATGAAGCTTAATTTTATCTAAATCTAATGAAATTCCAGAAAATGATAATACAAAGTATTAGCTGAAAATGCATGATTCTCGCGCGCTATATTATAAGATCATCTAATCAGCATAGTTTTGCTCCATGCCCATGATTTTACGGTCGCCACCTGACTCTCAAAAATGTTTATAGAGTATAGGGTTAAAAGAGTCGATGTAGAGGACGTTGGGTCGTATATTTTTCTTAAAATTTAGAGTTATTGCTGTCTCCGTTCGTTCAAAAGTTACAATCGCTTAAAGATCCAATCCAAGACAAAAAAAAATCGCAAAGGAGGGAACAAGAGGAATCGTTATCAATTTTTCGAAAATTGTCCATAGAGGGGCGATGAATGGGCCGATGTAGTGCATGTTGGGGAGCACATTTTGCTGAAAATTTCAGAGTCTTAGCTGTCTCCCTTCGAAGTTGAAGCCATTCAAAGAGATGCGACTCAACACCAAAAATCGAAAAGCGGAACCAAGCGCAATCGGGGTAATTTTTTTTTAGAGTGGGGTTAGAAGGGCCGATCTAGTACACGTTGCGATGCACATCTTGGAACATTGCGCTATCAGCTCTGTAAAAAATTTCTTTATTGCTTTATAGACACTATCGACACTAACCTTACCATATAGCGGACAATATAGGAAACTCTTAAGTTCTCCTTATAAGAACGAAAAGCGGAACAAGCCTTATCATCAATTTGGGCTTGGCCTTTAGTGTTACTACTACTAAGTTGCCTTAACCCCTTGTGGGGCATAGCGCGTTCCCGTAAGGCCCTGGCCGATTCCTAAATCTTTTTCAGTTGTGGCAAAACTGCTGACCCTTAGCTATGCAGGAGGGGGCTCATAGGTTGAACGGCTCAACCCAATTCCTATGTCCAATACGGGGCGTTACTTTCCCACATAATCCGAGTAAAACCCCTGTGGTGTGGGGGCAGAATAAACCTCAGTGTTCCTGGCTTGTCGTATAAGGCGACATAAAGGATAGGATGTGTATGCCAGCAACTTGCGCATCTGAAAATTAATTATGCTAACGAAACGGCCTTTATTGTTGACCTCCATTTATCACGCCCAGCAATTGGTATAGGCATCCGTACTTACGGAATACTCGCAGCTATCTCTCGGTCATCCACGCAATCTGCTCCGTCTGGTCGTTGTGTGTTCAGCATTTTTAGGCATGCTATTGTCGTTCATTTATTTTTCATGCAACAGTTTATGCAACTCATAATTGTATTCCTGGCGCCATTCATTGAATGTATGCGGCCGACACCGTGGCTTTAACAACGATTATGCTGAATATAAGTGGCCTCTTGGAAAAGCCCAGAAATTAGGTTTACTGTAGGTACTTTAGATAATAACAGAGTGTTTGCGGTAGCTTATGCAGACGACCTTGCTGTAATAGTCAAAGGCAAATTTGTGGACACAATCTGGTAACCGATTGCAATCCATACTACGGCTAATCGACAGATGGAGTAACCAAAATGGACTATCAGTAAACGCCGAGAACACTGTCTTGGTTATGTTTACCAGAAACCGAAATTGGGGAAACTTCACCTTACCCAGGGTACACGGTGTCGAATTTCATCTATCTCCTACAGTCAAATATCTAAGGGTACACTTGAACCCGAAACTTACGCGGAAACTCCATATTCAAGAACAATGCCATAAAGCCTGCAGGCTGCTCTGGTGCTGCAGAAGTGCAATCTTGGGCATTTTCACCACAATGGGTACACTGGATGTAAACTTCCATAATATTACCCATCCTGCTATACGCTTGCTTTGTTTGGTGGCCTAGAGTCAGCTTTGGCGTCAGTAAGAAGCTGCTGACGCATGTGTAGAGACTGGGCTACCTAAACATCATTGGGGCAATGAAAACCGCGACGTCCGCGGCACTCCTAAACATACCACCACTTGATGTGGAAGTGAAGAGGAGGGCAATAGTCGACGCTTACTGTCTTGTAAACATGGGCACCTGGAAGATAACAACATTCCACGGTCATGCGTCGATAATTAAATCACTTAAAAACACCCTCAGGCGCTGATGCCTTCGGACAGGATTATTTAAAAATACGTCTTCGATAACACATACCAAGTAATCCCCACTGGCAGAGAAGAATGATCCTCTAAAAGCCACTCTGACTTCGTTGGAGATGACATAATTATCTACACTGATGGATCAGTGATAGATGGCAGGGCTGGTTCAGGGATCTTCTCGGCTCAACTAAGAATTGAGCTTTACCAGTCTCCTGGGTCCATCACATCGATCTTTCAAGCAGAAATTTACGCCATTATAGTGGCAACCCATGAATGTATGCTGTACAACTGGCGCGGCCGTAACATTCGAATCTGCTCTGACAGTCAAGCTGCCTTGAAGGCGCTGGACTCTTGAGAAATATCAGCTTTCGGCATACCGTCATCCGTGATCAAGCTTACCCTTAAAAGGGAGCAGGGTGCGATCCATGCTGGTATCTAGGAGAACTTAGATTCCTGCCGACAGACTAAAGCCTTCATCGCCGAGCCCATTCGACACGTGGCGTTCTTCCTGCTCAATCTCAGAAAAGGGGACATAAAGACCCTCACAGATCTAGTGACAGGTAATTGCTCTCTAAATTACCACCTACACAAAATTCACGTGGTACTATCGGCCATGTGTGGTCAGTGTGAGGGAGAGGAAGAAACAGCATTGCATTTCATATCCAGCTGTCCTGCCTTTTCTATGTCAAGGATTATGTATCTTGACGATTACTTCATCGACGAAAGCGTATGACGTTCTCACTACCGCTTAGGAATGTGCTACGCTTCGCGGAATCCTGCATCAATCGCAGGCAAAACAGTGCCTACACGGTAACAAATTTTGGGATAAAAGATAAAATTATTTATACCATTTTTAATATAAAGTTATATATGCCAATTTTAGAATACATTTTTATAACGTTGAAAGTATAAAGTCAGTGTATACCAAAAATGGTATAAATTTTATCAAAGTTCTTATGAACTTTTCTTTTCGTTGCGTTTTATACCAAAACTCAGATAAATTTTATACAAAATGGTTTCGAAAGGCTCATCTATACTAAGTTCATATTTATTTTATTCTTTTCTACGATAAAATTTTGTGCGTGCTTTCGTTCAATGTATGGTATAAATTACAAACTTCATCACTCATAGAGTCTGGTTGGTCTAGTAGGTAGAGCGTTGGTCTCCAAATCATAGGATCTCGGGATCGAATCCCACTGTAGATAGGTAATTTATTATGCAATTTAGAGCGTAAAGAGGTTAATAAAATATAGAAGAGGTCAATGAGATATAAGATTTATGAGTTACTAGGGGGCTTCGCCCCCTGCTCGCTACGCTCAACAAACCCAGCGTTCGCGCTCTGCGCGCTCGCGAATTTTTTTTATTTTTTATTTTGCAATCAAGTGAAAAATCAACTAGGTTTCATACTTGTACTGACTATTACATGATAGGCTGCGAATCATGGGGTAAAATAGTTAGTATTCTTCGATTTATACCTGTTCTCTTATAATTTATATAATCTGTCCAATAACCAGGATCTATCGATTCTTTATAATTTTTATACCAAATTCATATAAAACACTTTTAAATGATTTCCTATAAAATATAAACCATTGGTATTGTTGGATTTACACTATAACTCCTATTAATTTTATCGTTTATAGAATAAATATAATTTATAAGATTGAAACTTATAAATTTAATACAAATTTTCCTATGGACCTATATAGATAAGAAAATTTATAAAATTTATACCAAATTTTTTTAGTGTGTAGGCGCAACGGAAGGGTACAATGGGTCGAGTTACTGCCCTGTGTGTCCGTACCGCGTGGTCCGCCCACTAGTTTGGGCGCGGCCTTGGGCTGTGTTTTAGTACGCAGTCGTGTCTAAGTCGGGCGAATCGTGCTAGGAAGCAACCGCATGAAATGGGCCTGCTTTTACTTCTTTTGAAGATTTCACGGCCCCCGTCCAACCGAAAAAAAATCGTAGGTACCCATTGAGATTGTGCTCTGCGTATGATTCAATAGGAATTCCTGTTAATGAGAAAGGCAAATTGTAATGACGTAATGACACACCTGTGAATTTGGAAATTCGAAAAAGCTTGGAAAGACATGAAAGCAAAAGACCATCAGCGATGGGATGAAACTGGAACCGTTTCAAGCTGGATATATCTTCAGCAAGGACAGATTTCGCGACTGCACTGAATGTAGAATTCCGAGAAATGTTGAGTCCCGAGAATTTGGTGAACCGTATGCTGAAGTGCCAACACAATTAGGAGGCAGTGAGTGGTTTTATCGGCAGAAACCTAAAACAACTTCAAAGAGAAGAGGGTAGACCTGTGTTTCGCAACCGGCGGGCCGCACCCCTGTCAAGATAGGCCAATAATGTTGATGCCATATTATAACTTACTTACTAGAACCACGATTCTAAAAGAGTGGCGAATTTAAGACCTTTGAGTTTAAAAATGAGACAGTAACAACGTAGGGGACATTCCAAAAGCAAAACATTGGTTTAATTGAATAACTAGTCAAGCAAATCTTCACCTTCAGCTACCTATAAAACTGCTCTTTAGCTCGACACTAGACAGACCTTCTCCAAGCACTTTATCGTACTCTTCAGATTTCACAAAGAAGGCACGGATTAAAAAAGGTCGAAAACCACTTCGTTCAATATTTTCTGCCTAAATTGTATTCCTGAAATTTCTGGACATTTTCATGGAGAGAGGTACTGAGCTAGTTAGTTTTCGTGCACACCTGCGTCAGTTTCATTTCTTATGAAATTGACCTTCTTCAAACAAATTGCTGATGAGAAGGACAGCAGCAGGGTCTCCAAAGATCCACCGCCTGGACTGGAACTGTAGGGTTGCACATACACGGAGAATCCATGGACTCCGAATCCAACGAAATTCCACATTAAAAAAATACACCTGGGCAAGTTGTCATTTTTTTAGATACCCTGCTGCTGTTCTTCTCATCGACAATTTGTTTGAAGAAGATTCCATACTGAATCTAAGCTGGTGCGATTATACGAATAGATTGTCAATGTTCCTGAGACCTTGGGCACCCACACCGAAATATTCGAAATCAGATTTTGAGGCGTAACACAGCTGTTAATATTGTGCATCCAAACCGAAGACCTATCTAAATTAGATCTAATCCATTTGTATCTCTTCTCAATGTACAGGCGTGGATAAACAAATTGACTGCGGTTTCACTTTAGCAATGGCCTATTGGCATCGATCTGCAGTTCTTCTGGCACAAAAGGATGGCTTACATGCTCTACAAGATTTGAAATTGGCCGTCAAGTCCGGATTCAATACAAAAGACAATACCGAATACTACTGGCGAATGACTAAAGCCTATGCTTGTATGACGGTAAAAAATATCCTTGTTCTTGCCAGATCTATCTAACGGACAATAAAAACTATATTTCAGTGATGGGCGAGCCGGTAAAAACGAAAATCTCCATGGGCATTTTGGAAAAATTACTGGAATGTGAAAAGCATAAAATTGAAAAATACCGAAAGGAATTGAGCGAAATAGTGCCGTTTAAAAAAGACAATGTGGTGGAGGATGGTAAGTTGAAGAATATCCTGTAATATTTAAAAATCGTATTAACTAGACTGTTTTAGCTATAGCACCACCATTGACGGGAGGTGAAAGTCCAATTTTGAAATCAGCGTCCAACTTGCTGGACCTTGTTGAATCTGCAGATAAAGGAAAATTTATAGTTGCGAAGAACAATGTGAACACTGGAGATGTCGTCTTGGTCGAGGAGCCAATTGTCGCGTGCCTGATTCCCAAACTTTTTGGAAGTAATTGTCTGCACTGCTTTAAAAGGTTGCAAGAAGGTTTTCGTTTCCAGCGGTTCAATTAACATTTCCCCATTTTTTCAGACTGGAGATACCTGTCGCTTGTCCAAATTGCTCCGGAGTAGCTTTTTGTTCGGAGGAATGCATGAACGCCGCATGGAATACGTACCATAAATATGAATGTCGATTCTCGGATTTGTTAATAGGTATATGCCCAAGAATTGTTTTTTTTATGAAATACATTAATTAAATTAAACGCCTTTTTCACAGGCTCAGGAATGTCAATCTTATGCTTTCTGGCTTTGCGAATTTTCACTCAGTCGTCGTGTATTGATGGCGGACTTGCCGCGGCCAATGAACTTATATCGAAACTGTGTGCCCATCAGGAACTCCGAACGCCACAGGACTTTTTGCAACGATCTCTGATGGCCACTTTTCTTCTCCGATGCCTACAAAAAGCGGAATATTTCGGTAGACGAGCAACGGAAGCTGTTGATCCTGTGGGACGAGAGCTTCAAGTTGGCGCAGCCATTCTTGGTCTTTTGCAAGTATTGCAGTTCAATGCTCACGAGGTGCATCAAGTCATTCAGAATGGCGAGCATAAGTTCGACAATGCCAAAAACGTTTATGTGGGAGCTGCCATCTATAAGACCGGATCGTACTTCAATCACGATTGCTGTCCCGGTGTAGCCCGGCTGTTTGTAGGGAAAACAATTGTCCTTGTCAGCTCCAGACCTGTGAGTGCTGGTGAACCGGTATCGGAAAATTACGGACCGCTCGTCACGAATATGACGCTCAAGGAGCGACAACGAATGCTTCGTTCACGCTATTGGTTTCATTGTCGATGTGATGCTTGCGTGGAAAATTGGCCAATATTGCAGAAAATTGATAGAAATGTTCGATTCAGGTATGGTGTCGTGAGTTCCATTTCAATCAAACCAAATTGTAAGCTTTTCAACATAATTTCAGATGTCCCACGCCGAATTGTCGTAATATTTTGAAATTTCCAAAAGACATTGGAAAGGATGTGCGTTGTGCAAGTTGTCGTAAGAATGTTTCGCTCAAGGAGAGTGTTTCGAAAGTAATCCAATGTGAGGAAATGTATCGAGTGGCAGGCGCATTTATGAATGTAATTAAGTGAACCGAAATCTAATTTTACGTCGGATGTTACATTTAGAATCTTATCTTACAGGATCAAAAAACAGATGAAGCTATCAAGGCATTTGTAGAAGGAATTACACTGTTCTATGAGGTAGCCGTTCTACCACACAAAGACACTCTGATTGCGCAGGAATCGTTGCGTAAATGCTATACAGATACGGGCACTAAATTTAGGATCTAAGTAATTGTTAATTTATTTCAGTTTTGCAGATTTTGATAAATATACAAACTCATATGTTTTTTGTACGCAATTCTATAGGCTTCGAATTTTCACATAAATGCGTCCGATATTTGACAGTTGGACAGGATATTAGCTATTCCTTTGCAGCTTATGCCAGGAGGAGATGGACTGGCTGATCGGTAGACATAGCATACCCTCAATGCCGACCTCTGTGGTAAACCGAGATTTTTTTCTGACCGTTCACTCTCTCGATTACCGTAACTCCTAGTGGAGCATGGTGCGTTGATGACTAAATATAAGAATATTTCTTATCATCTTCTTCTGAATAATAAACTTGCGACGAGTCGTGCCGAGTTTGGAAACTCGTTTCTCTATGAGTGTCTATTTCACAGAGTGGCGACCGAACGATCACGGCCACAGAGCAGGACGACCGTTCACAGTAGCACCCAAATTGCTGAATTTTTGAAAAAAAAAAAAAAACAAATTTTCTTGGCTTTTTATTATAAGATGACTTTTTTGAAATTTTGGGAACAAGGGTCTACGATACCACCCACGATCCAACATAGAGCTGCCTGCCGAAATAGGCTGAGACATTACCGCCTGAACTGGCAGTGTGACTACACGATCGACGCGACGCGACGCCAAGGAGTGGTAAAATGAGACAAGTAGTTAGAAAAAGAAGAGGATGAGGGTCTATGTAAAATCCTGCCTTTCTGGAACAAAGCAAGGCTGGATGCCCGGCTGTTTGTCTGATGAATTTACAAAAGCTTTTGCGACAAAATGGAATTTTTGAAACGTACAAGCCTAAAGGGTATGAAAAAGCTGGTTAAAGAGAAACAATCAATTAAGCAATCATTTTGACTTCGGAAAGTGTATCTCTCATTTCTTCTTCCTTGCCTCGTTCTTTATACCGCTCCATGATTTCGCGTTGCTCGACCTGCGGTGTAGGCACATCGCCCGTTTTGGCGATAATATCTCAGCATATTTCTACAGGCAGCTCTATCTTGGATCGTGTCATCGCCGAGACCAATGCGTTGTTGTTGCTTTTTCATTTGACATATCCAGGTGTTCTTCGGTCTGCCTCTGGCCTTGGGTCCATCAAGTGGAAAGGAAAGTGTATCTCTCATTGTCTACACAAATTACCTACGCTAAAAAGAATTGTTTTCGGTTGGTTCTTTTTTGTTGCTCTTGGTCCCCTAAATCTCGTGGCTATCCCCCGTATTGCGGGCTCTAATTTTCCGCCACTGAATTAGAGCGTACCGAAATTTTTCGAATTCAAAATAGTTCCACCGTGGCTGAGCGTAGCATATAAGCTGACCTTTGCTCTTACAAATCCGCTTAGCCGCTCTGCATGCCTTGCCCCGCACGTTCAGACAACTACTTGCTAATCCTTATCTGGGACCCGAAGCGATAGCCTCCTATACCTACAGTTATGCAGTACTAGATCCTTTGCTATCTGGAAATGGTTTTAAGTCCAAATGTGCTTGTTTTAGTGCTTCCCGATACACTAAAGTGAAGTCCGAGCTTAAATTTAAAGAGCTGGGTGAAAACGTCTTTCGCTATTGCCGAACGCGAAATGAAGAACTACTTTCATTTTAACCTTCAACTCGATACTGTGAAGTTAATGAGGAGCTGAAGAGGGTGTAATGTGGTACTCAAAGGGCCTATAGAACCAGTCAACATATTTGACTGTTAAGTTAAGGAGCGATGAACGATCTGTCGGTTAGAATGGTCATTGTCCTCGAAAATATGTTTCAAGTGTCTAGCATTCGGCCGCTTTGTAAGGCAATGCAGTAATTAGTAATTAATGTAAGAATTAAACTGGAGGGGTCAAATATCGACAATAAAAAGTTAAAGTGGTTTACATATCAACATCAATGGCATGCAAGCATATAGCTGCTATGCTACTCAGTTCGAGGGATTTCTGGACGCACTTGTGTACCGAACACTTACATTCCAGTAGTAATTGCGGGAGACTTGTTGGCTCGAGAATAGGGTAGTCGCGAAAAAAAGGAACGCTTTTGGAGACTTTCTCTCGGCTAGATATCGTTCTAATGAACTAAGGGAGCGTTAACACCTTTAGAAGAGGAAATGTGGGGTCCATCATTGACTTTACATTCGTGAGCAGTTTGTTGGTTACAATTAGGAGTGGCAACTTAGCGAGGATTATATGTACATATAGCAACAATCATCAGGAAACTTATTTCTCGATTGTGGATAGATCTAGGCCTGTTCCTAACACCGGTACACCGGTTCAAAACCATCGATTAAACAATCGACACCAGTACCAATATTTTGAAGTACTGATATCCCGCTCTGTGGCTCACTTGGTTGAGTCGCACTCTACGATGAGGTCCGGAGATCGAATCTCGTCGTGGTCCAGGAAATATTTAGTGCTTGCAACATTATACAGGGTGTCCCATTCATGGTGGAGAATATTTTAATGGGAGGTAGCCTGGCTCATTTGGGGAAAATTAATGTGCAACGGGACCCCTCTATTTTTAACCGTTACTATGTAATAGCATTTTTATCAAAATGCCCGACTTCCTGAACAAAATCAAAATTTGCCACACCATCAAACATTTCATCCGAGATATGACTTCACTTTCTGAAACTACATAAAATTTCCAATAAAACGACACCTCGCCCGTTACGAAGTTGCTCGTATCTTCCGAGATACACTCGTTCAAACTTTAAAGTAATTTTAAAATTGTACGTATACAATTTTATTATTTGATTTGATTTTGATGAGAAACCAATTTAAAATTTCTTTAAAATTTGAATGGGTGTATCTCGGAAGATACGAGCAACTTCGTAACGGGCGAGGTGTCGTTTTATTGGAAATTTTATGTAGTTTCAGAAAGTGAAGTCATATCTCGGATGAAATGTTTGATGGTGTGGCAAATTTTGATTTTGTTCAGGACGTCGATAGACATGATAGAGAATAACTGCAAGAACTGGCCAAATACGATTATTTTAACATTTATAATCATGCTGCAATTTTCGTGCACTATATCAAAATATCGCGGAATCTTCACTTATTATGTAAAAGCGTAAGCGGAAGAAATCAACATGAAATTCGAGATTTTACCTCTCCACGTCTATACTTATTCTAAGGATAAAATCATTGACATGCGCAAATTGATGGAAATATGCAGTGCAGTACAACCTTGTTATACCGTACCCTAAAAAAGTTGCGGCAGTGTTCGATTTGATTATTTGAATTGACTATCGCGTACCCGAAAACTCTTACATCTTATCTTGTGCCGGTCGAATGGTTAGTCTTATCGTATAGAGAAGACACAAAGCTTAAACATTGTTTTGTGGCTGTTTTGAATTGAATATACATATGTAACTGGTGACGCATGGTGACGCAAAATCCGTAGTTACATACAAGCTTGAATATTCTATTGAATTGAATGTTTACTTTGCATTGTTACGCCATATTTTGCTTGGTTACGCCATCGTATGTAGTAGAATCGTTACGTGATTCCTTACGATGGCGTAACCAAGCAAAATGTGGCGTAACTATGCAAAGTAAACATTCAATTCAATAGAATATTCAAGCTTGTATGTAACTACTTAGGGACAAACGCAAGCACCGAACCGCTAGGATCCTCATTTCCTATCGTATACTATTCATGAATGAAACGATTGACCTTGTATTCTTTTGGAAATCCGTCGATATCTCTGCAATCCTTTGGTGTGGCAGAACGACCGAGGTGGCGTTAGAGTCACCATAAAATTGCCGAAAGGGTAATCGGATCCTCTTTTTTTCCGTCACCCTGGATGTTGGCCACAGCAATTTCACAATCAGCTTCTATAATCCGTCGATATCTTTGGATTGAGTTCAGCGAAACGATGAAGGTTTCGCTGGACTCGCAACAAAATTCTCTAAGGTGGCGTCGAAGCATCTTTCCTGTGCAGCTCACAAGGGGATAACCGAGATAAGTAAAATAATTCAGAAAATGTATGTATGATTTTGTTAGTTGTCAACCTAGATATCGGTCACAGCAATTTCACGATAAACTTCGTACTATACACTTTGGAAAATCGTCGATATCTCTGCAATTCTTCGGCCGAGTGACACGATCAGGGTGTCGCCGGATTAGCCACAATAGGGCAATTGATTTGTGTAAGTCCAAACAACGAGTAAAAACCTTCTTTCCTTGGAATTAATATTTCCAAAAATGTTACTGCTTTTACTCATCCACTGGTACCATAAAACATTCAAAACTTAAATGCTCGGTCAATACAGTCAATACCTAAACAATTCATTCCAAATCTACATCTTTTTCGGGTACACCAACATCAAGTTGTACTACACTGCACCTGTCAAATAAGTTTTTTGAATAAAATGACATTAGGTAGCAAATATTCGAACCGGAAAAAAATACTGCAAAACTGGCGAATATTCGCGTTGGTGTGGGCATCTCCATACAACGCAGTATGTTACAATTTTGACGCCGCGGAAAAATTCACCGCGAATATTCGCTGACCCGGTGTGGGCATCACTTTAACTTGCAATTAAAATTGGCAAAAAGGGGACGCGGGAACCAACCCGTGGGAAACGACGTATAGGGTCGTCATGAAGAAAATTGGATAGAGAGATGAATGGGAATCTGCGAGACAAAGTCTTACACCAATTAGAGGTGTCACATCTCACCCACGATCTTAGAGTGCGAACTTTAAAAGGCAGGTTTGAGGATTGTGAAGCGCTCGACCGGGATGGCGTCCCTAATAGGGCCTTGAAGGCGCCAATTCTAACAATGCCCGCAAAGTTCATATTGATGTCTTTGGAATTTGCCTAGAAGAACGGACCTCCCCGCAATCATGGAAAAGGTAAAAATTGGTGCTAAACCAAAATAAGCTTGCCTGAGCATAATTCTTATCGCCGTATCTGTCTATTCGACACACAGGGAAAAGTACCTACGATAGCGACGAACTCAGTACGTTAGATAAGGGTGCTTTTTGTGCTATTGCCATTCGCTATTTCGCATTCCACGAAACACCCCCCTTTCGCCGCTTTCCAAAAAAAATAATGTACTAGACTGTGTAGCTGCAATCATTAGGAGCTACCTCCCACATAGCGTCTTAAGTTATGACACAAGGAATACATCTTCACTCCAGGGGTGCCGCAGGGATCTGTTATTGTAGAGCATCCTGTACAATGCTATCCTGGGACCCCATATTTTGCTGACGACATAAAAGTCGGTGTTGTCACCAGACACCCGGTTGCGTATTTACAAACCAGTTCGCAGTTCGAGGCATCAATGTGGATTTCAGGGCATTTTTACCTTGAATTGCATACGGAAATGTTATCTAAAACGTCCGCCCAACAAACCCGTGTAGAATAGAAGGGCGAGTGTAGAGATGCCGCGGATAGTTATTTGGCCGGATACCGGATACCGAATATCCTGCCGCATTCTCGGCCGGAGCGCCGAATATCCGGCTACCGGATATCGGGCGAAACAGTGCTTCTGAATTTCTAGCCCCTATTCAGGCGACAAAGCACTAAGCACTGCCATTTATCCATTCCTTACAACGAGTTGTCCATGAGTCGTTGAAGTCCCAACAGGAGGTATTGGAGATGATACCAGCTGCGAGACGGATTGTCACCCATTTTAATCACTCGGGTGCACCACAAGAAAAACTTAAAGCCATTCGTCAGGAACTTAATTTGCCAGATCACAAGCTGGTGTAAGATGTTAGCACTCGCTGGAACTCCACCTTTTATTTAATGGAGCGGTTATTGGGACAGAAACGAGCTGTATCCTTGTATGCATCTGTAAATAATTTGATACCGTCTTAGTGGGATCATATGGAACAATCCATAAAATTCCTCAAGCCTTTCGAAGAAATAACGAGGATAACAAGCTCTGGTCTTGTGTGCATTTTTGAGGTAATTCCACATGTTGTAACTTTGACCAAATATCTGGGAAAGGAGAAGACGGCCATTAGAACACCTGACACTACGAATGAGTTCTTCATTAAAAGCTGAGATAGAAAAGCGTTTTTAGTTAGATGAAAATGATAAATACTCGATTGCAACTTTTCTCGATCCGAGGCTTAAAACTAGGTTCTTAGGAACGGAAACAAAAAATCCTCTTAGGAGCTTTGAAAATGAGCTGTGATGAACCCTATGCTGAGGTTGCCTCTTCCTCTTCCTCATCACCTAATAAACGGACCAAAAATGGAAATGATGAGTCCACTATTGATATACACAACAGTTATTGGACCTGTTTTGATGAAATCGGTGCAGAAAGCATGCCGAGTGAGGATATGCAAAAAAGCGATGCTGCAATTGAGTTTGAAAATTATATAAAAACTGTTTGCCTAGATCGGAGGGGTGACCCTTTCAAGTGTGGTCAGCGAACACAACACTGTGTCCGATTCTCATAAAGTTTGTTCGGATTTATCTATCATCACCTTGTAGCAGCGTATTCAGTGAGCGGTTGTTTTCTGAAGCAGGTGTTGTCTACGAGGATAAACGGAATCAAATACATACTACCCACAAATGCCGAGAAACTTGTCTTCATTCATCGTAATTTGCGACTAATGTACTTTATTAAATGTCAGGACTCAGGAGTCTTAATAAAATACAAATATGTAAAATGGATTACAGATATGGATTAAAATGCATAAAACTTGAAATATTCGGTATCCGGCCGGATAGTAGCTTGTATCCGGCCTATACCGCATACTAAAAAAATGCCCGAATAGGCCGGATATCGGATATTAACCGGATATCCGTGGCATCTCTAGGCGAGTGCGTCCTACTCAACACGGGTTTGTAAGCAAGATATCGCCCGTGCGGATTTGGATGCAATCATGCCTCGTACTGAACACGGGTTCGTAAATACGCGACCCGGTTTGATTGAAATGTACACAAGCGAAAGTACGTGGATGTGTCAAATGAAAACGCAACAACAACGCATTGATCTAGACACGATCCAAGATAGAGCTGCCTGTCATTACCGCCAGAACGGACGATGTGCCTGCTACAAAACAGGCCGAGCAACACGACACACCTTGGAGCGGAATAAGGAGGCAACATAGCTCATATGCATAAGCAAATTTGAAATAAAACAAATCAAATAGAAGATATTGTCGAATACTTTTATTCTACCCATAAGACTGTATTATAATGAGAATACAACATTATTCAAATAACTAACATTTCAATTTATATCTTAAATTTGTAAAATATTTACCTTCGTTTTTGTTTCTAGCAAACCGAAGGACAAATATTCAGTTGCCTTTATTGTAATTTTCACCAACTATATTTTAGCAAAAAAATCTATTTGGCTAATGATGAAATTCCGTTGTTATGTGGACAACTGCATGACAAACTGTTAAAAAAAGCACATGTATGCTGCATGTTTTTTTTCGGATTGCGATTAGGAAAATGAACTAGTGTCTTAAATAGAAAGTATGAAGTATAATTCTGTATTCTTGTATAGTATTTTCAGTTACGTTTTAATATATTGTGTTATTCCTTGTTAGTGCTACATATTTTACAAAAATAAACATATTCGTTTCGATTTGAATTTTTCGGCTACGGCAGTTAAATGTACACTATACAAAATGTGGTTTGATTTGTGTGATTGCGCATTCCAAAGGATAACAGCCGGACAAATATCGCACAAATAGAGTATCAATAGCTAGAATGCTCCGATAGACAAAACATGCAATAATGATATACAGATAAACACATTTTCATTTCGTTTATTTATTCGTTTTTATTTAAAAAGAAAAAGAAGTTATAAGGGTAATACGAATGAAATAAATAGTAAAATACTTTTTTTTTATATAAGAAATACACATACACATATACTTTAATAGAATTTTATGGTAATTGTTTGTTTTTTTTTGCAATGATTTTAATATTTCGAAAACTAGTTTCTTCGTTTAAATAGTGAGTACATACTTATACAATATATACACGATTTCATTATGGAACAATTTTAATTTTCATTTAAAAGGACGTAAAACAAATGATTTAAAAAGGACACTAAAATTATGTCACATAATAATTGTTTTTGTTTATATATATAATAGTTTTAATTTAATAGTATGTATAACGCTTAACTTGGAAAGAGTGATTACTCATGTGTGTATGTATTATAATTTTTATATATATATATATATGTATGTATATATATTATTCCTTCTCATAATTAAATAGTATAGTTTTTTTTTGTATTTTGAATGGTTTGATTTCTTTACGGTTGCTTTATTCTATTCCGTTGTTTTCAAACGTTTTATATTTTTTTTTATTTAATTATGGACACATTTAATACTCTTAAAACAATTAACTAAAATAGCTGTTGTTTTCACTTGTGTGTAGTGTTCGTTTTCAATTAGACGAACAAATTTATTGATGTACTTATAATTATGGTTTTCTTATATATTTGGATTAAATATAGAATTAAAAATCCATAAATGATGTATTCACCTTAGCCGTGCCTGGGAGATGATGTTAAACCTGCAATGAGTTTTAAGAAGAACGTTTTTCAGTTTTTATCAAGTTGAGGCGAAATCAGAAAAATATACAGATACTGTGTGTTAGCATTATTTCTTCCAGAACTACATATAGCGCAGTTACTAGGTGATTTCAGATTGCAGTGTGGTGTAGAAAATTTTTTTTTTGTTTCTTATGTTTTTTGTTGTGCTGAGCTCGAATCCGGAGCTTCCCACCAAAAATTCGTTGCGGAACAGCGCCAAAACCGCAAAAAAACCCAAAATTTTCGGAGTTTTCCGTTTTTTTAGTTTGTAACTCCGAAAGTATACATTTCTCCGAAAACCTGTGCATGAAACTATTAGAGAAAACATAATTGCGGATCCAACGCGCCATTAATCATTATAATGTGCTAAGCGGTATTGTTACAATTGATAGTAATTTTTTGGCGTTTTTTGCAATTTTGACCCTGTTTTGCAACGAAATTTTGCTGGTGTTATATTTATGATATTCAATTGCTAATTCGGAACACTATTTTGAATTTAACAAAACATTGTGAATTATTAATTGTGAATATGTACTAATAAATCGAGGACAGCCTCCCTCTTCCGCTTGAACACTCGAATAGTGAAGACGTGTTTTCTTTCACTCTCCTAAGTTACAACAACTGGCGACGAGGATCACCTGGATTTTTTTTATTATCGGTATATTCTCACGTGCTTTCAAACAATCTCTTACTGCATTTTTTGGAGATGCTTGCCGATAATGTCGCTGCCAATCCACCTAATAATAATATTGCTGTCAATCCGGCTAATATACGTGCTGCCAATTCGGCTAACAACGTGTTCTTCAATTTCGAGTCTTTTGATAAAAGCGTGATGTCTTGGGAGAGGTGGGTCGAGCGCCTCGATGGAGCGTTTCAAATATTCGGGACGGCAAACAATATGAAGGTCCATTTTCTGCTACACTATGTTGGTTCTTCAACATTCAACATTATCTGCGATAAGTTAGCCCCCGTGAAACCCAGTACAAAATCGTATCAGGAGTTGATACAATTACTACAAGCACATTTCGACCCCAAGCCATTGGAAATTGTCGAAAATTATCGGTTCCATGTACGCAAACAGCAAGAGGGAGAGTCTACAGGCGATTTTATAGTGGCTCTTCGAAAACTCGGAATTAATTGCAATTTCGGCTCATATTTAGAGATTGCACTATGAAATCAGTTACAGTTTTGTCTTTGGAGTGCGTAGCGTCAAGATACTCAATCGTCTATTGGAGATGGAGGACCTGACACTAGAAAAAGCTGTGAAAAAGGCGTCTTCTATGGAACTTTGAGAGCGCGATGGAGCCGAAATCCAGAACAAAATAGTAGGTAATATTCATCAATTAAGTATTAATCCAAAAAAAAACAATAACAAACAAAAGTGCTATCGCTGCGGGTCAGATTCACATCTCGCCAATACTTGCAAGTATGCTAAATACACCTGTACCCACTGTAATAAAGTAGGTCATTTACGTAAAAATTGCTTATCCCTAAAAAAAAATCCTAAAAATAGTATCCCAAAAAAGAAAAATCATACAAATCAAATAGAGCCCTGTGAAACAGAAGAAGTATGCAATATAACCTCAACATGTAATAGTGATAGTGTGGATCAAGTCAACTCGGTTCGTGAAAAGTTTTTAATTAAACTAAATATAAACAATAAATTTAATTGAATTTGAAATTGATAGTGGTTCCCCCGTCGCAATAATGAGTGCAAGCGATAAAAACAAGTTTTTAAAAGACACCCATTTACAAAATTCTGATTTGCAATTAGTTAGTTATTGCAATCAAAACATTAAAGTTCTCGGGTTTGTTGTTGTTACAGTCGCATCGTCAATTCTTACTCAAAAACTTAAGCTTTATATTGTCGATTCTAATAGGCACCCATTGCTAGGTAGAGAGTGGTTGAGATCTCTCAAGATCGATTGGAATCAACTGTTATGAACAAGTTCTGAACCAAAAATCAATAAGAAAAGCAACAGTTTGGCTTTAAATTCGGGCGATGTCATTCAAAATCTTTTTGAAGCGGTTGAACATTTAAAACAAAAGTACACGAATGTGTTTGAATCTTCAGTAGGGAAAATTGAAAATATTAAAGCGCGGATTAATTTAAAAGAAAATGCAAAGCCAGTGTATATTAAGGCTAGGAGTGTCCCATTTGCTATCCGCAAATCGGTTGAGGATGAATTAGCCGCATTGGAATCAAATGGAATTATTCCCAAGGTAAATATTAGTTTATGGGCGACTCCTATTGTACCAGTTCGCAAACGCGATAATAAAGTGAGAATCTGTGCAAACTACAAATTAACAGTGAATCTTAATCTTCTGATAGATAAACATCCTATTCCGACAGTTGAGGAATTATTTGCTTCGATGGCTGGCGGCATAAAATTTTCAAAAATTGATCTGTCTAAGGCATATTTACAGATAGAAGTCCATGAAAGTGATCGGGAAATACTTACTATAAGCACCCATAAAGGTTTATACAGGCCAAACCGATTAATGTATGGAGTTGCTTCCGCACCCGGAATTTGGGAACGTGAAATCGAACAAATTCTTTTAAATATTGATGGAGTCTCGGTTTTCTTTGACGACATAAAAATTACGGCTCCAACAGATGTATTGCATCTTGAGCGCTTAGAGACAGTTCTAAAACGACTCAGTGTACTTAATATGCGTGTGAATCTTGAAAAGTGCGAATTGCTTGCCGATAAAATCGAATGCTGTGGTTATAGATAGGGACGGGATTCATAAAATGAAGGGGAAAATTTACGCTATACAAAAAATGAAGCAACCTACTAATAAAGATGAAGTGCGAGCCTTTTTAGGGCTTGTTAATTATTACGGTAGGTTTCTACGAAATTCAAGTGACACACTTCATCCGATTAATAATCTTCTTAAGAAAAATACTATTTTCAAGTGGACTAAACAATGTCAAATCGCATTCGAGAAAGTGCAACGCGAAATGCAGTCCGATTCATTTCTGGTTCATTATAACCCTCAGTTGCCTTTACTCTTAGCAACGGATGCTTCTCCTTATGGTGTTGGTGATGTCCTTAGCCACATGTATCCAGATGGGCTAGAACGGCCAATACAATACAATGACTGATAATAAGGCTCTTGCTCAAATTTTTTCCCCATCAAAGGGACTGCCACTTATGTCTGCTCTTCGAATACAGCATTATGCTGTGTTTTTAGAATCTTTTACTTTTAATATAAAATACCGGCCTGCGACTCAACACGCGAATGCAGATGCATTTTCTCGATTACCGGCGCCAGAAATACATCCCCAGGTAGAAGAAACCACATTAATCGAATTGAATGCTATCGACACCCTGCCAGTCTAATCAAAGGAAATAGGAAAAGCGACACAAAGTGATAGCGAAGTAAAAATTCTGATGTCGGGTCTGTTAAATGGAATTTGGAATCGAACAAGGTGAATTTACCCTGAATGGATCTTGTCTATTACGTGGAATTCGAGTATATATCCCCAGTGCGTTGCGCAAACGAATACTTGATGAGTTGCATTCTGCGCATTTCGGGATGTCGCGTATGAAATCATTAGCTCCCGGTTACTGTTGGTGGGTGAACATTGATAAGGACATTGAAGAATTGGTTCGAAATTGCCGCCAATGCCAACAGATTCGAAACAATCCACCTAAAGTACCGGTGCATGTTTGGGAACGGCCTACAGGTCCCTTCCAACGAATTCATGCAGATTTTGCAGGACCGTACATGGGAGTGCAATTTCTTTTTTTAGTGTACGCTTTCAGCAAGTGGCCGGAAGTGTACATTATGCCAAATACAACAGTACCATACAGCGATGTCGACACTTCTTCAGTACTTACGGGATACCATCGGTATTTGTGAGTGACAATGGACCACAATTCACTTCGGGAAACTTTAAAACATTTCTCGATTCGAATGGTGTTACCCATAAATTTTCTGCGCCGTACCATCCAGCTACAAACGGACAGTGTGAGCGCTATGTGCAAACTATTAAAGATAAATTGCGCTCCATCGATTGTCATAAAGAAGAATTGCATAAACATCTCTGTAACATATTATTAACTTATAGGAAAACTATTCATCCAGCTACAGGAAAGTCTCCTTCGATGCTTGTATTTGGAAGACAAATTAGGTCGCGCATAGACCTTGTCCTGCCTTCTAAAACAGAGATATCCAATAACTCTGACGAGAAAACTATACGTCAATTAGAGACCGGATTGCCGTACGGGATTACTTGACGGTCGATAGATGGAAGTATGCTCGCGTCATTGATCGAATAGATAAACTTCACGACTCTGTGGAATTAGACGATGGGCGTATTTGGAAAAGACATATTGATCAGATCCGCAAGGTTGGATCACAAATGGAAGAGATGATTCCACCAAGTTTTGACGATGACGATAGTGATACCAGCGATGATAGTGAAAAACTTTCTCTTCCCTTACCAAATAAATCGCTTACACCCACTATACCGAACACCACTGCTATCAATACAACACACACTACAGAATTACGCCGTTCGTCGCGTATCCGGAAACCAGTTGACAGATTAACCTATGTATTAGAAGTAAATTTTTAGAGAGCATTTGCATTAATTTATTAATTCTTTTATAAAGAAACAAATCCTTTATATATTAATAATATTTTGTAAACATTATGTTAGACTTTGAACAATATTCAATTGCTAATTTGGAACACTATTTTGAATTTAACAAAACATTGTGAATTATTAATTGTGAATATGTACTAATAAATCGAGGACAGCCTCCCTCTTCCGCTTGAACACTCGAATAGTGAAGACGTGTTTTCTTTCACTATCCTAAGTTACAACAGCTGGGAAGTTACGGATTCAGGTTATGCACCCCAAGATACATAATGTACAAGAAAAATTCAACTTTTGCGACAAAAAATGAAAAATCTCAAAATTTTATTCATAATATCCAACTATGTTAAAAATGGCAAATTTAAATTATCAATTTTAGTTATACCGCTCAACGGATTGATAATATTTATGTCTCTTTAGACGCACAATTATGTGCTCTCTAAAATATTCATGGAGAGTTTTTCGCAGAAATAAATTGTTTCAGAGTTAGGGGCCAAATAACGGAAAAACTGCAAAACTTTTAGGGTTTTTCGCGATTTTGACATTGTTCCGCAGCGAAATTTTGGTGGGAAGCTCCGGATTTGTGCTCAGCCCCCCAAAAAACATAAGAAACAAAAAAAAAAATTTTGTCTCCACCACATTTTGCAATCTGATGTACTAGATTTATCACGTAGTAACTACACTAATAGTTTATTTTGAAAGCTGTGACGGCGATTTTTAGCTGTGCATATAAAAAAATAAGTTTCATTTATTTTGAAATAAATGCTGCAGAACTGTAAGGCGATAGGCGACAGTCACTTTCAATATTTTGGTGTCGTCTAACACTAAATGTGCAAAGATAAATCGAACCGGTGAGAACCGTCCAAGGTAGTTGATTTAAAACGATACGTAGCAATTTCACATCATCCATCCACTGCGGGCCACTTGAATAGGGACACAAACCATAAAGTTATGCACTGAACGACATCAGATACAACCCAAACAGAAACAAACCAAATTCTTGTCCCTATTCGAGTGGCCAGCAGTGTTGGCCTACTGTCCCTTGTCGCCCTACAGAATGCCACCTTAGAATTTCTCGTAATGTCGATAGCACGCTGCTCATTTCATTCTACCATATATTCACGATGATTTGTTTTCACTTCATATACGTTCACAGCACCGACAGCCAATTTTCATTGGATAAAACAATTTTCATCCCAATTTTAGTCTAGAAAATGTTACAGGGTGTCGAAGTAATTGAGAGATTCCAAAAATCAGCGCCAAGCGGGGAACGGAGGACATCGCACCGCCACCATATGCGCTAATACCTGATCCCGGCTTGGTCACACAAAAAAAAAATTATATTGCGTATATGTGTAACAAGCCCAAGTATACATACGAGTGCGCTTCACGCACTCAGGAGCAGTCGGTCATTATAAATCCGAGAATAAACAAATAACCAGGAAAAAACGTCTTTTACCTTCCCCCTTCCCAAGTTACAGGTTTACGTTTTCAGGTTTTCGTTACAAAGTCAGAAGTGGGATAGAAGCCTACCATAGAGACCAGGATGCGGGTACAAGGCATCGTAAAGCTGTCAGTAGACGAGCTGCGCCGGCAGCTGAAGAAGCGAAATCTTCACCTGTCGAGACTGGAGGAAGCACTCGAAAGCGACAACGGAAGCGACGACGATGCAGAGAGCGATATGGAGACGGGCCAAGTAGCGAAGGACCACGGCAGCTTAAGGGAAATAGTCGAAACCCTCGCAGCATCGGTAGCTGAGTTGACATCACGCGTGGACAACGAGAGGGAGGCATCGAAAGAGAAACGACCAAGAGTTCCCAACGTTAGTGTTGTTGACAAGCCACACACGCAGGCAACAACGGCTCCTCATTGCGAGCACACAGTTGGTGTTGTCGACAATTCACACACGCAGGCACCAACGGCTCCTCATTGTAAGCACACGGATAATAATAATAATAAGCATAATGGACTTAACCATAGAGGTGGGCACTGCTACCTAAAAGGTATATTGTGCCATGGTCCTTTAATTTAAAAGGTCATCAACCCGTTTGATATAGGCTAGAAGATCCTTCAGGGAGGAACACCTAATCATACTAGTGATAAGTAAATCACGTCCACGGAGTGATCTCCTGGACCTGGCGATCGCCGGGCATTCCAGTAATAAATGAGTGGAGGTCTCGTCTCTCCAAGCAAAGGCGACATTGGGTCTCCTTTGACAGACCAATTTTAAGAAGATGGTAGCGGAGCCCAAAGTGCCCCGTAAGAAAGCTCGGCCCTGCGCAGACATTTAATATCGGAGAAACTGAAGGGGCGCACTCTTTAGTAACTCTTAAGCCACGGTGCGATGTCCAGTAGTTATGCCTCAGGTCCGGGGACCAGTCACCAATTACGCCTCTAGCCAGCTTTCCAGCTAATTCCACAGAAGGGCTCAGGACCGATGAGTGTGGAAGATGAGCCCTCTTTTGCTAATTCGTGCGCGTATTCATTTCCTTAAACGCCTCTGTGACCCGGAACCCAATAGATTGAAACAGAGTTACGGCTGGAGAAGCTCTGAAGGAGCTCAAAGCACTCGCTGACCATCTTCGAGGTAAGCTTGTGTGAAGTTAGCGCCTTAATTGCTGCCTGGCTATCAGTGTAAATGGCTATATGTGCGCCAGGAGACCACGTCCCAGGATCTCCCTGGCACAGATTTCAAAGGCTTGGAAGACGCTAGGCCATTAGCCCATTGCAACCGAGATCCTGGTATTGGGTCCAAAGACTCCAGCACCTACACCGTGATCGGTCTTAGAGCCATCGGTAAACTTACGCTTCTAGGATCCATACACGTGTTGCCATTAGCCCATTCCGCCCAATCTGGGATGTGAAGGGCGAATTTCCTGCCGATGCGCAGTTCCTTGATCATGTAATCTGATACCTGGCAGATTGATAGGCCAGGAACTTGTTGCAGGATACGCATGTGACCCCGATCACTGATACGAGTACCAGATGATAGGTTGATTTTCAAAGCACTCAATGCTGCAGTTTGCTGTATGGAAATTTGCAGTGGCGTCATTATTGCAGCTCTTAATTGTGTTGCGTTGTAATGTTTTAGGCCACCACATTAGAGAAGCATAAGTGATTACAGGTCGGAGCACACGGTTGGTGTTGTCGACAATTCACACACGCAGGCAACGGCTCCACACTGCGTTCACTCGGCTGGTGCTCCAGACAGGTCAAACACGGCAACTTAGTTGCACACAACGGCTCGATACTGCGGGCACACAGAGCCAGCAACGGATGTCGGGCGCACGGCAACTTGCTTGCACACAACGGCTCGATATCATGGGCCCACCAGGACATCAACGGGCGCAAACGACAAAGGCTCGAGATTCAGGGCATATGACAGCGACACAACAAGTCGGACACACGGAAACAGCAGGTCAACGGAGTGGTGCAACGAATTTCATGCAGGTGCGCGACATCATCGCTTCTTCTTCCTTGCCTCGTTCTTTATACCGCTCCATGGTTCCGCGTTGCTCGACCTGCGGTGTAGGCACATCGCCCGTTTTGGCGATAATTTGGAGAACAGACATCATCGACGACATCATCGCTATACTGCCTGTATTCGAACCATCCTCGCAAGGCAGCTTAACGGCGAAGAAATTCATATCCAGGGTGAAACAACTATGGGAAACGTACTGTTGGAGTGAACAATTGCTGCTGTGTTCCATTTGGGAGAACATAAAAGGGAACGCGAAAGTCTGGGCTCACGGCGTCGATGTCATGGGTAAATTGATACGACGAAATGGCGAATAAACGCGACGGGGTAGATCAGATTAGATTGTGGGGGGCCCGAACCCGATGGCGGTTCGTAGCACTGAAGCTGATGGGCCTATTGTACTCTCGCCCAGGTCATCTGTGGGCAGGACTATGCCTGACGATCGAGGTTGATCTTGCTAAGAAATGAGCTGAGTTTGCTGATTGGCGTCGACGCTATGTCGTCCGTGTCTGGATAGGCCACTCCAAATTTTGTCCAGCGGCGTTGGGCCAGAGCATCACACTCGCACAGGACGTGGATTGAGGTCTCGTCATCCTCTTCGAGCCTCATTGTGCGTAGATGCCACATATGGTACGTTGTTTATTTCTGGTTAGCTGAAGTAGCTCAGCTGCTCTTTTATGGGAGTATCCGGCTATGAACAGTTTGGATTGCCTGAGCCCGGGTTGATTGTCCCAGTGCTCAGATGCCTTAATTTGTCCCTGGTCTTTGATTAGTCTTTTTACTATACATGTGGAGATGCTACTAAAGGGTTCTGATCCGCGGAAGTGGGTTGCTGCGGATGTGCGTGCTAACTCATCCGCCTGTTCGTTCCCCGTGATGCCTATATGACCTGGGACCCAGAAGAGTGTTAATCTACTGTTTACGCCTAGTTTGTTCAGTGCATTCAGACAACACTGAACTAGCCTTGACGTAACGGTATACTTAGTGAGTGACTTAATAGCCGCTTGGCTGTCTGAGAAGATCGCTATTCGTTTATTTACATAGTTGGCACGCAAACATAGATCGGCGTAGGTTGCAATTGCGTGCACTTCTGCCTGAAAGACAGTAGTGTGGTGACCCATAGGTATATAGGTAAATACCCTGTGTGCTGGACCACACCTGCTCCTCACCCTTCGATTGTTTTGGAACCGTCAGTAAACCATTTTATGGTCTGTGGCTTAGCGAAATTGGACTGCCACTCCCCTCTGCTCCATGTTTCAGCCTGAAACGGCGGCCACATGAGATGTCCTTTGGAAGGTGATCGGAGGACATGTTCACGATAGTGATGTTGTTGAGAGATTTTAGCTGCCCTATGGTAAGCTCCAGACTGGCATCGCTCGCGATGAGTCGTGCCAGTGCCAGTTTTGCCTCGGTTTCGAGGTGTATGTCAACTGGATGTAGGCGAAGTAACACCTCTAGAGCGCTGCTACGGCAAGATCGGAGAGCACCGGTGGTAATGAGACATGCTAGTCTCTGTACCTTGCCTAGCTCCGTAGTCAGGGCTCTCTTCCACCAGACCATAGCACCGTAGTCTAGAGTGGGTCTAACTATTGCTCTGTAAATCCAGAGCATAATGGAGGGGTTCATACTCCAGGTTTTCCGTACGAATTTTTTACATGTCCACAGGGCTCTGGTGGCCTTTTCAACCGCCGCGCGCCGCTTCGACATGCTTTTGCCAGTAACTTGACTTGATTCCCAATTGGTAGATGGGTGTTGTACATTATCGGGCGTCTGAGTTCAGCCCGATTTCTATTCCTGGAGAATGGTATGATGATCGCTTTGGATGGGTTTACTCGGAGCCCGTTCGCAACACACCACTCTGGAACTATATTTAGTGCTGGTTCGAGTAAATCAGGTAGTGTTTAGGTAACCAGGAAAACACGTCTTTTACCTTCTCCCTCCCCTACAAAGAGCAAACTCCCCTTACAGTTTTTTTAAGTAACAGTAAATTGAAATAAAACATTAATGCCCATGAAATTAGATTCATTTAGGAGACAAATCTGTGCCATTTATGTTGGATTATATTTTTTGCAAGTGCTCGCCAGCACTTCCACTCTAATGCCGTTATTTAGAGGTCACAAATTCGCACATTTTCCTCCCAATCAATTTTTGTTTTGACACTTTACTAATTACCATACACATTTGGGTGAAGTTTGTTTAAGATTGAGAAAGATTCGCAGTTTTAAATGCATTTATGAATGTCGACGCCGTAAGAGTGATTCAAGTAACATCAATTTATATAAAAATTTCATAAGATTATTATCATTCTGAATTCTTAAAATAAAATTGTAAAAAAAATAACATTTAACGACGAAGTATTAAAAAACAATCCCTAAATATTGTCTGCAAATTTAAAAATATTTTTATGCTCAATTGTCCCAAGAACATAACGTGTATGGTGTAAAACTTCCAAACAAACGAAGAAACAATTCGTACTAAATCAATTGGAAACTTTACACATGAAAGGAATAATCACAATTATTAAACCAAGCCACCTCTACAAATGAAACAACGTACATAACGGGATGCAATAAAAATTTGATGTATGACATATACCCATATCAAATATAAAATGTTTATGCATGTTTGTGTGCGTTTCTTCTAACCAAATGCGTGTCTTTTAGCATTGTGCATTTTTGGGACAAAAAACAGTAACTGATGTTGAAAAACAGAAAAACAATTTATTAAGGTTTCATTCCGTTGTAAATTGTTTGAAACTACAATGAAAGGAAACTAGATAAACTAACCTTATGACAGAACCTTATGATTTGTTCCACATAATACAGTGTCAATCAATTAATATTATTGTTCGGGTTCTAGTTCGCTCAATAGCCCTGAATACGTTCTATAACGATGGAAAAAATAAAATCGAGTTATTACAGAATGCAAAAACGATAGGCTTAAAAGACATTAACATGATTCTAAAAAAAAAATTGGTTTAACAGAGTCCTAGTAACATGTATTCTCTTATGGTGTAGGTTAATTATAATTATTTTTTTTTTATTATTATTTCATTCGGTTCTCTTTTTATATAGTAAGACCAGCTTAAATATATTTCCTGCATTGTGGCTAACTCTATATCCAGTCTCCTTTAGATAGCGACAAAATAAGGTGATAATAATTCAATAGCTTTTCTCCAAATAAATCTTGGAATCCTACTGTTATTTACCGAATAGGCTAGTTTTTAAGATCAACGAAAAGAATTCGTTTTAACGAGTTAAATTATCTAAAATTTTAATCTACAGAAATATACATTTTACGGAGATTGATATTCTTTTGCGACGATGAAACAATGAAAAAAGAAAACAAACAAAAATACATAATCAAATGATAGTTTTGTTTTCTTCATAAACACTCCCAAACAATATCCAATTTATTATTTCGTGTTTTCGACTGGTCCGTCCACGGCCACGCTTCCAAACTTTTTGTTGAATATCGCACTTTAAACACTTGTATACATAAAGATCATCCCCATTGTCATATTTTTACATACGAGTATATCTGTCTTAACTCGATTAATAACAGCAACATATTTCTAAAATTTGAAAATTATTTCGGACGCACTAGTCCATTTACCTGGTGTATATGTGGCTTGTTCGGTAGTATTCAAAGATGTCGATTCGGTTGCAGCCGATGTAAATGGATTGGTACTACGATTTTCCGGTGGTGGCATTGCAAATGCTGGCATTCCGGCACCGGCCCCGTGACCAGGCTGGGGTTGTGATGTTACTGGACCACCGCTTCGTACATCATCTATGTCGTTGAAATCCTCCTGAAGAATGAAATGAAAAATAGATACATCAATAATATAATAGACAATTATCATTTTTGCTTATTAATTTACTGATATTTTTTTTTTTTTTTGTGATTGTTTGTTTTTGTAAAAAAGAATACTATAAAATATTCTAAAGAATATTGCGAGGTACTTTAAAATCTCTCGAACCGTCTGATCTCTTACAGCATCGACACGAGGTCGAGTTCTAGTCTATTCTATACCATAGTGCAGATCTAAAAAGAACGCGAAATAAAAAAATTTTCAAATTCGGTTTTAATCTATACTATTTTCAACATTTTATATAGCTGCGTCACTGCTACATTTGTCCTAATTTGGAGTTTTTCTGAACATTCCACCAAAATATACATATAAAGCTATATAGAGGAGGTTGGTGCTGATCAATTTCAGGAGGAAGCGTTTCTCCATTAATTCGGGAATTATCGTGTGAACAAGCGGCCGTCTAGACCGTCGCACAGTGGGACAAAATCCACCTAAATCGAATGGAATAGGTTTCACACAGATAGAATCAGCCGATCTGAAGTTATTTCAAATTTAAGGGGGGGGAGGGGGTCATTTTTCAGTTTTTGTCAATTAATTCAAAGACGATAAAAGATGCAATAAAGTGGTTTGAGCACGAATTAAACTACATAAAAATGCCTTTCCAACGATATGAAACACAATAAACTTCTTCTTTATGGCACGATAGCCCGACGCCGGGCCTTGGCCGCCTGGATTGAAAACCTCCAATTATCGCGGTCACGCGACCTTGTCCTCCAGTTCCGAAAGCCTAGCATCTGGTGGGCGTCCTCACATACAGAATGCTCCCATCGGGCTCTCGGTCGTCCACGCAATCTGGCTCCGTCCACTCGTTGCGCGTTCATCACCTTTTTGGGCATGCGATCGTCGTTCATCCTTTGTACATGTCCCGCCCATTGCAATCGCTGCAATTTCACGATCTTCGAGACCTGTAGCTCATCATACAGCTGATACAACTCAAGGTTGTACCGGATGCGCCATTCACCTCGTTCACGAACGGCCCCGAAGATTCTGCGGAGAACCTTTCGCTCGAATGTGTCCAACAGGTGTTCAGAGTTTTGGATTAGGGTCCATGCCTCGCAGCCATAGTATAGCACAGGTCGGATTATGGTTTTATACACGTGGAGCTTCGTGTTCCTGTGCACCAGCTTCGAATTCATAATTTGGAGGACCGCAAAATAACACTTATTAGCTAGTTGTATCCGTCGCTTTATCTCATCTGTTTCGTTGGCGTCCTTTGACAAATTGCAACCCAGGTAAGTGAAGTTGTCTACATACCCTATATTGAGGTCCCCCACTGTGATGCTTGAATTTACTGGCGTTCTAGTTTTTGATTGCATCATGACCTTGGTTTCAGATTCGTTGATATGTAGCCCAACTTCTTTGGCGGCGTTATTGAGATTATGCAGAAGGCTTTCTGCATCACCCAATCTTCGAGACATGATGTTGATGTCGTCGGCGTAGGCTACTAGTTGAGTCGATTTAATGAGTAGCGTTCCGCTGCTGTCATGTGTGGGGTTGTTCGGTTGAGCATTGAGGAGCTCTTCAAAATGTGAGGTCCAGCGTTTATCAACGCTATCGGTGTCGCTAATGATATTGCCATCCTTATCCTTACATAGGCTGGTCCTGGGTTGGTATCCACTTTTAATTGAATTAATCAGCTTGTACGCTTGTCTACTGTTCCTACTAGCTAGTCTTTGGTTTATTTGCATCAACTGCTCGTCAAGATGCTTACGTTTCTTACGCCTAATTAACCTATTCGAAAATCGTCGAAGCTCGTCATATTTTGTTTTTTTTTTGGCTCTAGTTGCGCGTTCAGTCCATTGGCGATATGCCTCGTTTTTAGTATCTACCGCATTTTGACATTCTTCATGAAACCAATCATTTCGGGCTCGCCGTGCTTTGTATCCCACAACCTCCTCGGCGACCCCTTTGATGGTGTCTTTGAGTGTATCCCAGATCTCAAGGGCGCCTTTGTTGCTGATGTTATTTAGCAAGGGCGTCAGCTTCTCCTCAAGGGCAGTCGTATAAGTGACCACCGTGGCATCATCCAACAATTTGTCAACCGCAAAAATTTTTGCCGGGTTGAACCTCGAATGATGCACCGAAGAAATTCTGCACCTATAAGTCGCCTTCACCATATAGTGGTCAGAGTCAATATTTGCTTCACGATAGGACCGAACATCGATTATGATCGATGCCCATCTCTTGCAGACAAGGACATGGTCAATTTGGTTGACGGTATGTTGATCTGGAGATCTCCAGGTCTGCCTGTGAATGCGACGATGCGGAAAACAGGTAGAGCTAATGACCATATTTCTGCTGGTCGCGAAGTCTATTAGTCGTTGGCTATTGTCGTTACAGTCTTCGTTTCCGACTTTGGAGTTAAAATCCCCCAGCAGCAATTTGACATCGTTTGATTGAAGTGAATCGAAGAGATTTTCTAGGCGGTGATAGAACTCGTCTTCAACCGCATCTTCACTAACTTCGGTGGGGGCATGCGCGTTTATGAGCCAGAGATTGATGAACCGGGTTTTAATGCGAACCCTGTGGCCCGAAGGTTTTCCACTTGTGAATATTGTGTACGAATTTCGGTCATCAATCTCGCTACTGAGCCATTTTGTTTCCTGGAGTGCAACAATGCTCAGCTTATATTTTTCGACCTGATCCAAGAGGGCCCTTAAGGCCCCTGTCCTATTCATGGAGCGTACATTCCAGGTTCCGAAAGAGTAATCAGTTGTTCGTTTGCGATGTCATCGTTGGGTTGTATCCGTCCAATCCGAGGCTTTCATTCCAGGTTTCTTGACGTAGAATTTTTTCCAAGGATGGGTTGTCGGCCCATCGCTTAACCATGATAGTATTCGTAAAACGAAAGAGGTCCATCATGGAGAGGCATCGGAGATGCTGCTTCGGTGACTGACTATTTGTTTTTTGTCACCCTATTAGTAACCTGAGACGCAGAAGTTGTTAATACAGCACTCAGGCGCAGCGGTTATTCGGATAATGCGGCAAAGTAACGCCCCGTAGAGAAACATAGGAATTGGCCGGAGCCGCTCACCCTATGAAGCTCCTCCTGCATAGCTAAGGGTCCGCAGTTATGCCACAACTGAAAAGGATATAGGAATCGGCCGGAGCCTTTCAACCTTTTTTGGATTATGGTTGGGGATTGTAGCAAATATATGGCGCATATTACATTACTGTATTACATATTGTAAATCTAGTACAACTGACTTACATGACGTCTAATAAAGATCACTTGTCACCCAGCCGTTGTCCATATAACTTGTTTAATAACACAGGGATGGTCCCCAGATTATGGCATTAAAAGTCCCAACCGATTGGGGGTCCGCAACCTTCAAAAAGGGGGAAAGGGGGCGTTTTTTCGTTTTTTTTGCGATTATTTCAAAAACGGCAAGAGATACAGAAAAATGGTTTAGGCGCTAGCCTAAAAAATAAATTAGAATATTTTCAATTTAGACCTTTTTTAAAAGCTCCATAACTTTTGGAAGAACGCTAATTTAGCCGTAAAATTTTGTATAAGTATTCAACTCAAAGTGATAAATTAGCCACTCTTTCAGAAACGTGGACAATGTTCTATAGTAGTAAATATATGATATGGCATCATCATTTGATCCGTGCCCGCGTCCCCATTGACCAAACTTCACCCCCTTTAAGCGAGGCGCGCCCCCCTGGTTGAGGATCACTCTTCTTGAGATTGGATTGTCGGTTTCGGCAAAGAAGAAAACCTATTTTCGGCTGACTCTCCAGAATTTAGTGAATTACTCGTTGTAATCCAAAACAGTTGACATTTTTGGGAAGTTCTGGACGATAAAATGAATTTACCCCATTTTTGGCCAATTGTACAGCTATACTAATTGATGCTGCGTTGTAAATGAACATTTTCGTGCGCTAAATATACGATACACTTCAGCATCAGCAGAAACATTTCAATTTAGAACACACGCATTTACCTTTGATGACCCACATTGACAGCAGCAGCAGAAGCATTTTTTCTGCTTCTGCTGCTGCTGTCAATGTGGGTCATCAAAGGTAAATGCATGTGTTCTAAATTGAAATGTTTCTGCTGAAGCCGATGCCCCCGCAGGGGAGTCTGTGTCCTTGTGACACAGCGTAAAACTGTGTAGGGGGACACAGATTTTTGGTGAGTTGCGACACCACGTACCCGAGCAGCGCAGGGAGGCCCCTTGTATAGTTGATACGCCATGGCGTGGATCTGTACAAAGACCATTCGGGCGATGACGCTCCCGTGCTCCCGAGTCATGTACGGGTGGCTCACGACATAGCTGACCTTTTTCCCTATTCGTTCGGAAAGGCAGTCATACAAGTCGAACACGATACGCAGTGTTTCCTCGTAGGGGAGGAATCCGTTATAAGCGATCGTGTAGAGCCTCAGAGTTGGCGGCTTCGCATAACCCGAGCTACGAAGGGGCTAGTTAGGGAGAATGTCCTTGGTGGAAAATGCCTACCTATATCTAACTAGTTTGTGGATTGATGACCACACGTCCTGAGTCAAATTGCTGCTTAGTAAATGGATGGGGGCCATCCCAATGTGAACGGTAGCGCTACGAGTTTGCTTTAAGCAGACGAGTAGTCACAGGTCCAACGAACCTGGGATGTGCACATCTGAATTTAACGTTAGGCCTAACCATAAGGGGACCGAAGGAGGATCACACCTGCTAAAGAGAAGTCTTTAGTGTACCTCGAGGATGGACGTGCCCAGGGGACCATGGTCCCTACCCATCAAGGCGTTGGTCTCGAGGTGGCTGTAGGTTGTTACCCGAGACATCGAGCTAGTGATGCAGCCCCGGGGTTGGGTTTCTGAAGGCGAGTGCATTCACTGGATGGAGAAATCCCCATCTGACAATAAGACCTTGTCAGTAAAACACCGAAGGTCCAACCTTCGAAGGACCGGGAGATAAGGCCGTAACGGCTAGGTGCTCCCCTGACGACCTGTAGATGGTATCCATGATGCCGATGCCGACGCATCAAATGTATTTCAACCATGACATTTTTTCGTAGTGGGCACCACGTACGCTTTAATTTAATCTCCTGGCTTGACGTTGACTTATGAGACACCCTGATTGGGTTACATACGTAAATAAATCATAGAAATGTTTATAAATGTATCAAACGTAAGTGTGTAATATTGACGTGCATATTTTGTATGTATAGTGCATATTTCTTATGTATATCTTATAAGGACAACACTATTTAGTATTTCCAGAATTCATTCAACTTAAGAAAATAGTGTTTAATAGAATATAACATGCAAATTGGCCAACAACTAATTATCAAACTCAATTAAATTATGCTTTACATAATTGTGTGAAAATTAGTGTGAAAAATTATAACATTATGTCGGCGTAAGTCTACCGAACTAAACATAAAGATCCATTAAAATCTAATAGAATTCAATATTTTACTTACTCTTGCGGCAGGCAGATCCCGATTGCCCATTGTTGACCCACTCGCATTTCCACCGTCTCGCTGATATTCAAATAAAACGGAAAAATCAAAAAAAAATGTGATGGATTCAACGGAAAACAAAAACATAGCGGTAAAATAAAAATCAATCAATTAACAGCAAACAAATCAACTCATACATAATAAAAATGGCTTTATTATTATATACAAAGAGTGTGAACAATATATAAATAGAATGCGTGAGATACGGATAGCATGACCAAAATGAATAGCAACGAAAAAATTTCCCATTGATGATTTTCGTGAGATGATTTGAATTGATGAAAAATGAGTAATCTTTTTTTTTATTGAAAACGAAGCTTTTAGCGCATGATTACCGTAAAATGTAAATAACAGCGGTTTATAGAATAGATGGTAGTAAAAAGGAGAAGACGAAGAAACAGTAATGCTAGGAGGACTGGAGAATTGCAAACGAAAAAACGAAGATGATTAAAATTTGTGCAAAGGTTTATCCGAAATGGCCAATTTTAATTAAAATGTCACAAAATCATTCAAATCTTTGACTGATGATTGAATTTTATCTATATGTGAAGCAATATACTTAATATCCAGCGGAATTCTTTTGAACGTTTGGAAAACGGGAATGTACTTTGTACTTAACTTCTAACTTCGCTTGAACCGAGCTAGTTAACAGCTCTTTACCCAAAGTACAAGCTGACTAGCAAAAAAATGAAGGACCGTTGTAAATTGTATTTTTAATTTTGTCACCGTATTCATTTAAAATAAAATGCTCACTGATGTTATTTGAGGAATAGTTTGATTTCCTTATTATACATAAGTTTTGATAAATAACATAAATTTATAAATACGGTGACAAAATTGATAATACAATTTATAATTGACCGTTATCATCTCACTAGTCAGATAGTAATTTCGGCCGAATCATTCTCAATGATTTCTTTTTTCAGATAAAATGTTCCATTTTTGCACTAAACACTAACTGCCACTGTTTGGAATCCTGCTCCAGAATATAATATTTTTTTTTAGCACTATGCATATTCTTTAATTAAAGGAATCTAACGGAACATAAAAATGTTCGTTTCATAAACAACAAATTTAAACTCAATTGAATTGAATTACGCAATCGCACGCTGTTGCCTAACAATTACCACCGTCTTCACCGCTGCTATCAACAAAGTTTGGTACATAATTTCAACATGAATTTCTAATATTTTTACATAAACAAGCGCGAAGAACGAAAGTACATTTTTTGTTTGTACTTACCTTGACGATTCTTCATTTTTTTATTTCATTATGTACATTGGAAAATGTTGTTCATTGTTTATCTTCGAATTTTGAACTTTTTTTCTCTCGTTAATTGATCGCAGAAATGATTTAAATATTTACACAAAAGCATGCCAATTTACCATTAATATCATAAATAAATGTGTTTGTCCGTAAAAATAACAAACACAACAACAAAAAATGCACACACAAAAATCATCAACTGCCCGTTATCATTTTTGGCCATCGTCTTATTTCCGTTTGTCTTCGTCTTATACTCACATTGAGATGATGATAGTCACCGGAACCGTCAGGCGGTGCTGGCTTATATTTACCACAGCAGAAGTTACAACAGCAGCAGCAACAGCAACAACAGTAACAACCTGTTATGACTGCACAGCATAGGAAGATTGCCTAGAAATTAAATTCATCAAATTAGATAAATCGATTGTTTCGATAGAAACTGTTTTTCGACACATACCTTGCACGCAGGCGAAGTAACTACAAAGTAGGCGTTAACATTTTCCTCGCCAAATTGCTCGGCTATGTAGAGACCAAGCGAACCATAATTATCGTATATGTTTCGTTTTGTTAAGTCGCTTAGAATGGAATTCGCTCGATTGACTTCTTTGAACTGGGAAAAGAGTCGTCGTCAAAATTAAAGCAAGTCCTTGCTTTATAATAATTTTGCAAATTACCTTATCAGAGGCCTCTACATTATTTGGATTTTTATCTGGATGGTATTTGAGAGCTAGTTTTCTATATGTTTTCTTAATATCTTCGGCGGTTGCAGTTTTCGGAAGGCCTAGTATTTGATACAAAGAATCGCCGGATGTTCTAAAATAGATTTAAAAAAGATAACGTTAAATTTATTGTCTGAAAATCAAAGAATATATTCGACAGAAAGTCATGTTTTTGTAAATTTCTCCAATTATGCATTATTTTTGTAGTGATAAACTGTCCAAAGTCTAAACATGATAAGGAATCCTTGGCCCAAGTTGAAAATCTCATAAACTTCAGCTTGAAGGCGGCATTCAAAGGTACAAAGCACATCCCAGATTAAATAGAGACACAATTTCACTATAACTGGTGTTTATGTGTTGCGACTACAGATGGCACTCTCACTCTAATGGATGAAGAGTTAGGTTAGGTTCAGGGGCCGCTAGGTCTACACACAGCGCACTTAGACCAGAATTTGGTCCATTGTGATACCACCGAGAGAATCGTGCCTCTACTAACCGCTTATGACAGGAAACCAGCCCGTACTAACAATATATCTATTGAGCGGGCTCACATCACGAAGGTCATCGGTATCATGAAAATACCTTGCGCCCAGAAAACGCCTCCGTTTCTCGGACAGGGCGGGACAGTGACAAACTAGGTGGTGCACACTCTCTTCCTCTTCTTCGTCATCACAACTTCTGCAAAAGTCGTTGTAGGGAATTCGGAGTCTTCTTGCGTGCTCTCCAATAGGGCAATGCCCCGTTACTACCCATACCATGTTGCGAATATGCTTTCGATCCAGCGACGGTAGCATCTTAGAACGGACGTTGTCCCGTTTTGGCCAGATCATTCTTGTCGTTGCGCAAGTCCAGCCATTAATCCACCTTGCGCTGGTCCTGTGCTCTGCAGCATCATCTATTATCACTGCACAGTTGATAATAGGTATTTTCAAGTTGGCACGGCTATCTTCAGCGTTACCTGCTGACGCATATCGTGCCAAGTCATCTGCGTAGCGATTGTCTACAAAGCCACAATGGCCCGGTATCCAGCATAGAGTAATGTTGAAGAAGCGACCCATCTCTCTAAGTAATGCCCGGCAATTCTCAATAGTTCTTGATGTGGTTAGCACTGAATCAAGTGATCGAATTGCAGGCTGACTATCGGTAAATACAACGACGTCTTTACCAGTGACGACGTGGCAGCCCAACCAGGTAAGGGCTTCGAATATCGCTGTTACCTCCGCTTGGAGGATGCTACAGAAATTGGGAAGGCGGTAAGACAAATTCATATCCAATTCATCCGAGTGAATTCCCATACCAACTCCCGCATCCGTCTTGGAGGCATCAGTATAGATTGTAATGGATCCACTGACCAGCTGCCTGTTAGTATCCCAAGATTCCCTTGACGGGATCAAGCTGCAATGGTTCCTACCAAAAAAGTGATTGGGAACAATGTAATCCGTCGATGGGGGCAGGTTAAAGTTCCGATGTATCGACGAGTGCCCATAATCTAGCGTTCGCCATAGGCCAGTTTCCGTTGACTAAAAACGTCCAATGGGAGCAGTCCGAGCACCATATCTAATCCGAATGAAGGTGTCGTTCGAAAAGCTCCTGTTATGAGAAGAGAAGCCAACCTTTGAACTTTGGCCAGCAAATTATAATAGGTAGTGGTTCTCAGTGCCTTCCACCACACACTAACTCCGTAAAGCAATATAGGCCGCACAATAACGGTATACATCCAATATACGACATTTGGTTGTAAGCCCCAGGTCTTCCCGATAGCTCTCCTGCACGAATACAGTGTTATATTAGCTTTAATCACCCTTTCTTCGATGTTGGGCTTCCATTTTAATTTCTTATCTAAAATCAGACCCAGAAACCTCAAGCTGAACGCCTCCCAGTCTAGGGAGGTTAATAGAAGGAATAGTCCGTCTTCTCGTAAAGAGGACTAATTCCGTTTTAGATGGATTAATTCCGACGCCACTCAGATTTGCCCAATCCGTTAGTATAGTCAGGGCGTTCTCTAATAACCCACTAAGAATGTCAGGGAACTTCCCCCTAACAGCAATAGCAACGTCATCAGCGTAAGCAGTGACTTTGCATCCGATTTCTTCCAAGTTCAGAAGCAATTGATTTACGGCTATATTCCAGAGTAAAGGAGAGAGAACCCCTCCTTGTGGGGTACCTCTAGAAACATATCTACATACAGACGAAGTACCCAAATTACTGTGAATGCGCCTAGAGATGAGTAACATATTCACGAGGGAGCAGATTGGATCTTCAACCTGTAGATTACGAAGAGCATCTGTAATCGCACTGGGTTTTATATTGTTAAAAGCCCCCTCAATATCTAGGAACACCACCATCGTGTATTCCTTATGATGAAGGGATTCTTCAATATAACTGACTAGCGAGTGTAAAGCTGTGTCAACCGACCTCCCTTTCCAATATGCATGTTGTGACATGGATAATAGGTTCGATGGAATGGTCGTCCGTAGATGAATATCAATTAATCTCTCTAGTAGTTTCAGCAAAGTCGATGAAAGGCTGATGGGCCGAAGGTCCTTTGGACCTGCATGCGAGCTTCTACCTGTCTTAGGAATAAAAGTTACTCTCACTTCTCTCCATATAAGAGGAATGTGAACTAGATTCAGACATGATTTAAGGATGCACTCAATCCAAGGATACGTAATATCAGGACACTGTTGCAAGTCCGCTGGTATAATACCATCAGGACCAGCTGATTTAAAGGGATCAAAGCTAGATATCGCCCACATTATTTTCTCACGATTAAGAATGGATGAAGTGTCGCACAACTCTGTGCGACTTATGGGGAAGTTAGGTAAAGCAGCAGCTGAGTTTCCAGGAAAATGTGTGTCTAGCAAACACTCGATAGTTTCGATACAAGATGACGTCCATGATCCGTCCTCTTTTAAGAGAAAGCTTGGCATGGATGAGTTAGACGCCAAGACTTTTCTGAATCTAGATGTTTCGGAAGACCCCTCTATTTGTTCACAAAAGCTTCTCCAAGCGCTTCGCTTAGCTTTTCTAAGCTCTTTTTTAAAAGAACTGTGATGTCTCTTATAGGATTGCCAATCCGATGAAGAAATACAGTTACACTGATTTCTAACGATCTACAAAGTATGCATCGCCTTACCATAACGGCCTCAATATGGACGATGCATGGAGTGTTTAAATGTCAGAACAGATGACGTGGAAAAACAATAGAATTGAAAACTTTTCCCCGGTGTTCAACCATAAAGTAAGTAATTGGAATAGAGATGGAACTCCATATAACATTAAAATCTACTGAAAAACATTTTATCTTTGAGTGTGTGCTGTAAGTAACGTGTACATACAAGAAGATATCTTCCTGTATGTACACGTTACTTACAGCAAACACTCAAAGGTAAAATGTTTTTCAGTAGATTTTAATGTTATATGGAGTTCCATCTCTATTCCAATTACTTACTTTATGGTTCAACGTCTATACCCTCCTTTAGCAGGCAGTCAAAAGGACAGCGAATTGTTTTAGGAACGAAAATCACCGCCCCTCTATTAGGAATACCTATCTAACCCCGAAAAACAAAATTCCGCTTGTACATAGTCCCGCATTTTACAAAAAAAAAAATCCCGTTTTATATTATCCCGACATAACTAAATCCCGCCACTTCAAATTCCCGCCATTATAAAATCCTGTCATTACAAAATCCCGCTACATCAAAATCCCGCCGTTTTAAAATACCGCTTGTGGATAATAAAATAATCCCGTAAATCCCGCCAAAAATTATTTTCATTGATTAAAAAAATCAATAGATATGATATGGGATTCCCAGCAGTTAAAAAGACCAGACCACCTATTTTTCAAATCAATTCGGGAAACCTAGATAATCCCAAAAAACAAAATCCCCTCGTTCATAATCCCACTTTTCACAGAAAAAAAAATCCCGCTTTACATAATCCCGACATTACGTAATCCCGCCATTACACAATCCTGCCACCTCAAAATCCCGCCCTCTAGAAACCCCATCATTTTAAAATCCCGCTAATGGATTGTTCGGTAATCCCGTCAAAATACCGCCTAAAATTCATGGTCAACAAAAAAATCAATAGTTATGGTTATGTGTGTGATTCCCAGCTGTTAATGCGATACTTTCTCTTAGCACAAAGCCGTCGGAATATTTGTTAATTTCTTCGATCAAGATTATAATTGAGCACCTACTGAACAAGACTGTCATTCAGGGTCATTCATTTAAGGCTGTACTACCGACTTTCAAATTAAGTCACCTGGCCCGTGGGTTTCCAAGACTTAAATATCACCATACGAGGAGACCTATTATTTTAACGGTAAATGTAGTGACGCTTTTTAATATTCTGTCATAGAAGTGAATCGCGCGCTCGATTTTTAAAAGTGTACATACTTACCTTCTATGAAGGGATATTAAAAAGCGGTATTCTGAATTAGCGGGTTATCGAATTGGCGGGATATTAAGTTAGCGGGCTTTTGATTAGACGGGATTTCAATTGAGCGGGATTTCGGGATATTCAATTGGTGGGATAATGAATGTCGAGATTTTGAAAATATCGTATCCAACCCCCTCAATACATATTGATCGCTTATGATTTTTTGCTTGAATTTTTCAACAGGACCCATCTTCCCCTTATTCTGAGCTATGTATTTCTAGATGCAATTGAACATACTCTCAGGAGCAATCCGAAAACACGTTTCTCGGAGCAGTCCTAAACTTTAAAACTAAATACTTTCAAGATCCTCCCGAGCCCGTTAACCTACACCGACTTCCCTATCTGCTGCCTAGGATTATTTCAAAGACGATATAGACTTCAGAAGAGATTTGAAAGTAGGCTCCCCATGAGCCACGAAAAGAAAGAATAACAAGCAGAATGACAAGCAATTCCCGCACTCTCCAAAACCTCAACACTGCCAACATGGATGCAGGAATTTATAAAGCCCGATGAGGCATACTCTACCGAAATCCTCATAGTTAGTACTTTGCAAATTGTAATCGGTTGACGATGTTTATCATTAAGTGAGATCTGAATGAAATTTCGTGCACTTGATTTATTAATTTTGGCACATCCATCTTGTCTGCATAGTAAATGCCCCAGAGGTGTCAAAAGCTTGCATCATCCCCTAAATCGTGTCGTTCTTATAATCAAGCGTGTGTATGATGTTGAAATCTCAATAACATTACGGGTGCTGAACAAGAAAAACGGATCAGGGAGATTTAATAGAAAAAACTGAAAGCTAGCTTTTTGCAACACATACTTTTTTCTATCCGGCTTTCGCCTCTTCTTCTCTATGGCACGATAGCCTGACGGTCGGGCCTTGGCCGCCTGGATAACATGACTTTATACGAGCGAAATATGCAATAACGTTTGTCATTTTTATTTTATATCCAAAAATCAATTATAGATCAAAATTATTAAATTAAAATGCTGTCTTCCACGGAGATATCACTTTTTTGAGGCATTTATCGTTATCGCTCTGAGTTGTAAAATTTTTTTTGTCCGCTGCGATTTTCTCAATGAAAATGCATACTTATTGTCGTGGAACATGTCGCAAATGCTAGGGAGTTCCATAAGCTACAAACCGAAGATATTTCCCACGATGGAATGACCGGGGAATCGAAAAATAATACATAAAATGGCCGATAAAAATTATGGAATCGTTTTCGGATTGTAACTTATGTAATTTTCCAGCATTTGCCACATATTCCAAGACAGTATGCATTTTCATTGATAAAATCGCAGCGGACATAAATTGCATTCTCATTCCGCCCGAGGTCTATCCAGGCCTTTACTTGTTAAAAAGGAGAGACACTTTTATCAAAAGACGAAACTGCCAGGTCACACTCACCGAAGAGTACGCTCAGGCGAGCTCAAAAAAGCTCACAAAAAAATCAGTGCAAATTGCTGTAATGGACGGCATTGAACACATGAGGAAGATCTGTTAGCAGTAAAAAATATTCCTCTTTAGGTAAATCATAAATCTGCTAAAGACGAGATGGAAAACAATTGGACCGTACACCATATTCTTTACAAGGAAGAGAGGGAAAGGGTAAATATGGATCTAGTAACCGACAACTGTAAGTCACCTGAAGGGATGTATGTACGTCACTCGCACGTCTAATTTTGAAATCGAAAAAAGACCTGACCTACGTAGGAATGTCTAATTACCAAGATTCAGACTTGGCGTTGAGCTTCCCTCTAAATTCAAAGGACCTCCTCTTGTTCTTTCTTGCCTCGTTATTTATACCGCTCCATGGCGGCGCGTCGCTAGGCATGCAGTGTATGCAAATCGCCCGTTCTGGCGGTAATGTCTCAGCCTATTTCTACAGGCAGCTCTATCTTGAATCGTGTCATCGCCGAGACCAATGCGAATGTTCTGATTTGTTTGATTGATTTGAATTGTTGTTGCTTTTTCATTTGACACATCCAGGTGTTCTTCGGTCTTCCTCTGGACTTGGCAGTGGCGTGCACTCCATATCTGCCAATAAGCAGTGCATACCCTCTCATTTTAAAAACTTCTCTTCATAAATAAACTTCACGGAATTAATTACTGATAATTATAATTTTTACAAAAGAGCTGTACACACCGCTGCGCCTTGGGTCCATCAAATGGAATTTCAATTGATATCGCCTTCTTTGCGGGGTTCTCAGGCGCACGCCTTTGAACATGGCAATACCTCCCCATCAGCATTCGAAAGTGACAATCGTCCAAAACGCACATAAAAGTCATTTCATTAACATTGACCGTTAGCCACGTTTGATTTTTTCCCCTCGATTGCTGATGCCCGGTCACTGAATTGATAAAACTATAAACTCATACATTCAAATAATGAAAATTTTCTATGAAGCAACACTGAACGCCAAACAAAAACTCGTTCAGAGCAGAAAACGTGTCAGAGGACACATTTAAAGAGAAACGGAAGAGGTGTACTAGGATACACTGCTGGCCAAAATAATAGGTGTACGCATTTAATTTTCCAAACATGGTTGGTTATCACATATTACTTTATTATTCCACAAAAATTCAATTAGTTTAGAACTTCAGCATACTTCATTGTTGCACCAAACAAAAATGAGTTTGAAAACTGAATGGAAACTTAATTTTTTTTAAATAAATAAGGAATAACACCAATTTTCGACTGGTCATAATAATAGGTGTGATTACAGAATTAAGTAATAAAATTTAATTTCGTCCCTTATGATGACAGTTAATGTTAGTTTTGGTAGACCACAGTTAATACCCAGAATATCCGCCATTATTCTCCATGACCTTATCAATTCTTCTGGGCATGGACGATATTAACTTCCGGCAAGTTTCTAGGGGAATATTGTACCAAACCTTTTGGATATTTTCCCACGATTTCTTTTTATTTTGGCAATCCACTTTTGACACTTGCCTTTTAAGCTCACCCCAAAGGTTTTCTATTGGATTCAGGTCGGGGGACTGACTTGGCCACCCCAAAACTTTAACACTTTGCTCCTCGAAACCTTGCCACGAAAAGCAGCCCTATACCAATATGTTGCCTCCGCCATGTTTCACGGTCTTTTTTGTGAATCGAATATGAAATGCTTTTCCCTTAGGACGACGAACGTTTCTTCCTGCATCGTTACCAAATAAATTGATTTTTGTTTCATCGCTGAAAAGGATATTCCGCCATTTCTTTTCGCCTTGTGAACAGCACCATGTTTTAAGAGCCAACACAAAATTTTTCCTCTTCTTTAAATTCACAGAGGAACTTTGCGAGCAATCCTACCGGGCAAATTTGAGCTTGCCAATCGGTTCGTGATGAAATGACATTCCCAATCTCGGTCGCGATTGTCCTTGATGATTTGAATGGGTCGCGTTTGGATAATGTAACGATTTCGGTCACTGGTGAAAATTTTTTAGGTGCTCCACGAGTTTCAAGAGTTTTTTCTGGTTTCATGGCATTGGTTACGAAATTTTCGGACCGTCCCAAAGATGTGGCAATAAATTTGTAGCTTCTTTCTTCACCTCGGAGCTGACGAATAAGCCTTCTCTCCACTAGACTGCAGTGACGTCCTCGACCCATCTAATGTTAATTTTTTTAGTTTTTAAATTGCATTAGAGCATGTTTATAATACTCCGCCAGATATGCGACACTTTGAGCATGTCACATCCACCGTCCAACAACAATTTGTTTTTGTTGTTTTTTGTTCATGTTTATAATGCCTTCATTTGATTTATTTTTCTCAATATCTCACCTTTTACAATCGAATAATTCTTAAAATGGATATTCTGTATAAAGAAAACAATGCACACCTATTTTTTTGTCCAGCTCAAATTGAAGATTGAACAAATGAAGGAGCCGTTACCTATGACAACACAAGGTTTCCGCGTGAAGATTCCTCAGTTTCATTCAAAACATCGTGCTACTAGATTTCCAAATTGATATTTATCATAGTAAAGAATATTGTTGCTGTTTTTACTACTTTTTAAAAAAATTTTAGTTCACACCTATTATTTTGACCAGCAGTGTATATGTATAACAACTAACAGTCACAACCATTGACTGAATAGCATTTCCACTCACTTTTATCCTGTGTGCACACTACCACTTATCGTGGCAAGGTTGTCACTTCTTCGAGTATCTGAAAATCATGATGAGTAATGTTAATGTTAAGTAGACACCCCCATTCCGATGAGCTAGTAACACCGACATCATTACAAAAATGTAAAATATAGTGAAATGTTTGTTAAAGCATACTGGTTGGTTGACTAAGTATGGATATCGTTGGTGTTTAATATGAAATATATAATAGGAATATTGTTTGCAAATTATGTGCATAATAATGCAGCAGCAATGAAGTTAGTGGAGTTTTCCGGGTTAAAGTAGGTACTAACATCGTCAGTTCACGTGAAATCCATGCAAATACTGACAAAATTTGTATTATCGTGAAATCGAATTCGCTTAGTGGTACTCACTTCACATGAAAGTCTCCACACCGGTTTTTGACATTTTAAATAAATAACAGGCGCGACAATCCAACATTGGACTAAGGCCGCAGGATGTGTTAGTGACATCCTATTTCCAAGATCTTATCTGCTTTTTGATGAGGTAATGAGATCAGCATCACGCTCAGCAGTGTTATTTATCCCCATAAATGGGTACTCGTTTAACATCTGAGTGAGATCATAGTCTGTCACAAGCTCGTGAGTTCGAAAAACACCATGGAACACGGTGAGATTCGAACTCATGAGCCTGTGCACCGAAGGTAAGCGCACTAACCGCCAGACCAGCCAGACATTTTGCCAGCGAAAATAATGCAGTTGCTCTTTATTTCACAATTAAAGGTATGTACTGAGTTCACCGAGCGAAAATCTTGCATATATGTCTCCCGTGAAAACGGTGCCGTGGAGACTTGCTTTTTATTCATTCAATGTAAGATAAATGTTCGCGCTCTCATTGATTGTCGATGACATCTTTCCACTGCGGAATAAAGTGCAACTGCATTATTGTCGCTGGCGAAATGTCAAAAACCGGTGTGGAGACTTTCATGTGAAGTCAGTACCACCAAGCGAATTCGATTTCACGATCATAAAAATTTTGACAGTATTTGCATGGCTTTCACGTGAACTGACGATGTTAGTACCTACTCTTACGAATAAATGAAGTGGAATGTCTATGGCGTGCGGCTTGCCTTTGATCTTGCATCAGATAATTTTTTTGTTCTTGTAAGGGATGATTCTTATTAGTAAAACTTCGTTATAACGCTCCCGGATATAACGTTTTCCCGGCTATAACGCTCTTTTTTCTCGGTCCCGGTCCCATTAGCATTTATTACAGGGAATTTCGATTCGTTATAACGTTTCTATTTCCCGCTCTTTTCACAGTCTCACTTTCTTAAAAAAAATTATATTGACAAATTCATTGAGCACGTATAGTCTATCTTTACATTGTAATAATCACAAACGAGACCATGATGCACAAGTTGTTCCGTTAATTCACATCAAGGTCAAATTTCCTGGAAAAGGGAAAGACATAACAACAATTGAAAGTATAATTGAAGATCTCGTAATTGCATCAGCATCCGTCCACACCGAAGAGAACAAGAAAGAGGCGTCAAGCATGCCAAAAACATTTGCAGTCTTAGTTGCAATAAAGAAGATTCGAGCAATTTTTGCCTATAGCATGGACATAGAGGAAGGATTTTTCAGTAAATTGAAAACCTTAGCATTACTGCAGTCTGTTACTAGTCTCAGACAAAAACAATTATTTGTTTTTTTTTAACCTGTATCTGTTTTTTTTTAAACCAGTAATCAATTGATTGCCATTTCCTTACTATTTCATTCCATGAATGTATCAATCGAATAATAAATTTTGCCACCTATAAAAGGTGTATGCGTCTATGAAGTATATTTCTTGGACTTCCCGGCTATAGCGTTTTCCCGGTTATAGCGCTTTTTTGGCTTAGACCCCAGAAGAGCGTTATAACGAAGTTTTACTGTACTTATAACTATAATTCGACAATATGCACGAATAAATTTACATTAGGTAAAACTCGCACGGAGATACTAAGGTCTCGACGACCCATAGACAATGTTTTTGTCATGGATGATGTTGGGGTTACCAAGGCCTAAGTATCCCCGTGTGAGGAACGCCGTAGATTGCAGACTATTTTCATATTCACAATATTTTTGCAGTTCGTTCTATGCATATACATTCTACTTTAAAGAAGCGAGCATAGACAATTGGTTCAGAAAGTTTTTTATTGCTTTCCAATGAAAACGTTAGAAACGTTATTTGAAAAATAGCGTTAATGGTACTTCACATCACCACTTGAACTCTTCTGGTCTTCTTCGACCATAGCTACAGATAAACATAAGCAAGCGAATAACAATCAACGAATAAAAAACAAAATTCAGATGAGCAGATTGCAATGATTGACCGCGAACGGACACCGGAGTCCGACAGAAATATTGGAATTCACAGAGATGATAAATATTGCCATAGAAATATTTGTTTACAAATCACAGCAAGATGAATTCTGAGTACATACTTATATTGCCGTATTAGTTTCGTATGTACATATTTTCATATGTGAATGCGAATAGTGCATTGTGTATGATATCGTTAAGCCGGCCCCACACCGACCGGAGTGTGGCAAACACCGCGCAAAAAACCGGTCCAAGATTGATACCTTGGACTCGTCCAACCACACAGCTGCACTGCTGCTGTACGATTTTGGTATCAATATTTTGCGTGGTGTTTGCCACACTCCGGTCGGTGTGGGGCCGGCTTTATGTTCTAATCGTAAATGCAAACCGTTCGTTCATCGACATCGGATATAGCCTTTCCATTTCATATATTGTTTATCATCAGATACATTTCACTATGATGACGTGACGACGGCTGAAGTTTCCGAGCTGTTCCATAAGGTTTTAAATATCGCTGGGTGATAGCTGTACAGAGCAATACACGGTGTACAGACAATTTTTTTCTTACGAAGCCACTTAAGAAGCAAAGAAAATTTAGCTTGTAAAATACGCCTACGTCTTATGTACAGTATCGCAGTAAGTAGCTCTTTATCATAAGCCTTGAGGAAGTACATACTGCGAAAGTTATTTAAGACTGGTCATCGTACAAACCGATGTGCTTTGAATACGTTTCTGTAAGCATTTCAAATCTAAGTGCAGGGCTCATGAATTTCGATGTACCACACATTGACATTTAACAGCCAACAATTGGCGCAACCGTCCAATATTGAACTTATGCCGCAGATGACATCGCGAAGTAACACCATAAAGTAAGAATTCCAATTACTTACTTTATGGTAACACTATCTTGACGGTTTGTAGAGTTGTTGAGATGAATAGCGCTCCCTGCCGAACATGTTTCCCATAAATGGGTGCTTATTTAATATCTAAATTAGACTGTTGTCCGTTATCGGTTCCGATTCGAAAACCAGTACAAACTGTATCCGTCTACAGTAGGTTTGAACCCACTACTCTGTGCTTCGAAGGCAAGCACGCTAACCACTTCATCAACAAAACTATACTGGGAAAAAAGGTTTAGAATGTTTAACTAATGGGAAGTAGTTGACTTTTATTTAGATGGTTCTACTAAAGAAGTAGTCATTTCCACTAATCTTTGCAGCAGGAAACACTATTAAATTCGTTCATTTAAAAATAAATAACAGGCGCGACAAACCAGCATTGGACTAAGGCCGCAGGATGTGTTAGTGACATCCTATTTCCAAGATCTTATCTGCTTTTTGATGAGGTAATGAGATCAGCATCACGCTCAGCAGTGTTATTTATCCCCATAAATGGGTACTCGTTTAACATCTGAGTGAGATCATAGTCCGTCACAAGCTCGTGAGTTCGAAAAACACCATGATCCACGGTGAGATTCGAACTCATGACCCTATGCACCGAAGGTGCGCGCACTAACCGCTAGACCAACCAGACAAAATTAGATAAAAGAAAATGGGTCATAAGTAGTCAATTCTTTCACTAAATTTGTTAAGTCAACCATTTGAATATACATTTTAACTACAACAATTGTTCGCTTTTCACCGGAATAGCGAAATTTTTCGATAAACCAATTCAACTAAATATTTGTACCGCTACAAGAAGAACTAAATATTTGTGAAAATTGAATATTTGTGTGAAAATCCAAAAACTTTAAATAGAAAATTCTACTATACTTAAATTAGCTAAATTCTATTACCTAAACACACATGTAGAAAAATCAAGTAATCAAGCAGTCGAACTTCCCTAAACGGACACTTCTAATAACCGGACATTTCTCATAAACGGACACTTTTATTTTCCCCAACGTTTTTCCTTATATTTTACTAGAAAAATAACTTCTAATAGCCGGACACTCTCATAACCGGACACGGACAGTACTTTTATAGCCTTTCTGAACAAGTAAGTCTCTAATAGACGGACAGTTCCACAAATAAAATTCGAATTTCTTGCATTACAGAGTTGTATTTCGAGCAAAGAAGTTTTAAAATTACCGGAAAATCGATCTTTTACGTAAACCAAAATCACTTTCCGGAAATCGCTGTACAAATCTTGTTTATCCCTCCGTGTAGGTGGAATTTCTTAGAGAATCAGGAGTTCAATTTATGTCGCGGCATTTAATCGTGCAGTTTTCTAATCTTTTAAAATATGAAAAAAATTTAAAAAAAATTGCCTTTTGAAGAAAAAGCGCGAGAAGAAGTCATTTTAGAGTTCACGAAAAAATTGTGTTGTCGATCTCGAAAAAAAAATTGGATTGGAAAAACACGGTTGAAATGAGACGTGGTTTTGAATTGATTCGCAGCGCAGTCCAAATTAGTTTCATAAAATGTTATACCTTTGTGAAATATTCTCATAAGCGGACACTTCCAATAGGCGGACAAAATCTCAATCCCCAATGGTGTCCGCTTATGGGAAGTTCGACTGTAGATCAAACAACCATTCTCATCATTCTCAACCGTATTCTCGCACAAAATGCAATCTGCTGTTCCGCGTACATTTCGCATCATTTGTAGTTGTGTGTGTGTATCTGTAAACTGACTGTCAGAAACCAAAACAAAACAAAGAGTGCCTTTTCGTGTTGGCGTCCAAGGAGTTAATTTCATTCAAGCATTTGACGACGCTAGCGGACATTGAATTGAAATTGGACTGAGGAAAGAAAATATAAGACTTAAGACGAAGCTAGTGCTTTTGATATGAACTGCACCAGCCAGCTAGTCTTTGTATGGATAGAATGATCTTTGCTAAAAAAAAAACGGATTTTGGTCGCTCCGGTGATATACATTTTGCTGCTCGACGTATCATTGAAGCCATGGTGACGGCCGAACTCACAACGAAATTAAGGATGCGGAAATCCCGAAAAATAAGTAATATCTCCACAAATTTCCAGTAATTACAAAATATGGGCTACACTAACAAACAAATGTTTAAAAAATTTAAATTTCGCAAATACATTCCGAACTTACGTATTAAATTAAAAGCATTTCTTGCCCATGGCAATTTTTTGCACACCTTTTTTCGGTTTTTAGGAAACATTTTTTCGGAGTGCGCCAGGATCAGCAGACCTCGCCAGAAGGGCACAAACTAAAAAAGATTGGGAACCACTGGCTTAGATTGAAATAGACCATTTAAGTTCATACCTTATCGCATTTGTGCATTATGTGAGTATTACGCAAACCCTTTCAAATCTTAAGCCCAGATTGAAAACTTATCATAACCAGTGGCGGCTCGTCATAGTGGGCAAGGTGGGCACGACCCACCCTATAAATAAATACACTTATTGTATATTCACATCTTTTAACATCAGTAGAGATGTACAACAAAATTTTACCTTTGACTATTAGGTGAACATCATTCATATTAATAGTTTTATCCAATACTACCAAGTCTCTCGCGAATCTATCAAATCTATCAATTACTGTTTGGGAGCCACTGCACAAAAACATTTCCGGTGTTTGTATTAATCAACAAATTAGGCTGCTTTTAGGCTATTTTTGTTCGATTAAAATCGAAAATGCCTATGTGTATGCAATATTCAACTCGCATATTCAAACCTTTAGGTATTGTTGAAAATCTACTTACCATCAACATAAAGACGAAACAAATGGTCCAAAGGTAGGTCACTTGCGCCGGTGACCAAATTACAACAACAAATCATTCGAAATTTACGAAACTTTTGGGAGCGGTGGCATCGAATTCAATACCGACAAGGTAGGCCGGCCTATAGCAGATCGAATGGAATCAGTGTAATAAGAATGAGAATGATGATGACGTAGACAATTTAAAAGCACAATTTTTGGGGTTACCATGAGCTAGTCAAAATGATTAAAAAACCAACGATTGCTCAATGCTATGTAGGAAAACATGTTTCACGGGAGGATTTGGGATTTCTTGTGTATGTAATGATGATTTATTAAATTAATGAATTTGAAGTGTTCATTGTAATATGTATTAGAATAAGCTGACCAGACGTACATCATTTTGCTGTACAGTACAGCATTTTGACCCGCGTACAGACAGCATTGGGAAGTGTACAGCAAAATGTACAGTATTCTTCAAGCAACACAATTAAATCTGACTCACTACATAATAAGTTCATATCGATAGCTCTGGAACACTTCCTGATCATTCTGCAATTTGACACACTTACAGAGCTACTTGGCGCTCACATTACCTCCAAATTACATGGTCTAACCGTCCTAACCTATCCGCGTTTTGCAATTTTGAGTTTTCCAATTGAAAATTGTCCATCACTCGCAAATTTAAAAATCTTGTAGAGCACTGTTTTGTCCACATTTGGTGAACATTTAAAGGCTCTAGCTATCGCAAGGTTCAGAAGTTACAGCCGTCGAAATTTACGATTCAAGTTGTAAAGTTTAACCCATGGGCGTTCGATATTATTATTATATGTTTGCCAATCGTTCATTTCCGATAACTCGGAAACCGATCGAAACTCCTAAAATTTAGCACACTTGAAGACCTACTTGGAGCACATTTCCTTTAAGTTTGCAGGTTCTACCTATCCGCGTTCCGAACTTACAGCTGCCCCAATCTGACTTTTGTGTTTTCTAATTGAAAATTGTCCGAAACTTGGAAATTATTGCACTGTCCATATTTGGGGAACATTTCAATGCTCTCGCTACCGTCGAAAGATGCGATTTTTATTTATTTTTCCTGTCACCAAACGATGGGAAATCAGCGATTGTAATTCATCTGATGCCTCTGATCTTCGATTAATGTTCAATTAGTGCCTTTTTGTCCTCTACAGCTTTATTTCAAAGGAAAACTTGTTTGCAAATCCTACGATTCAATGGTTTCCGAAATAAGTAAAATAGCCTTAGGAAACTGTTTTATAATTCCTTATATTAACAGAAAAGGAATTATAACAAGTTCGGTGAGTATAAAAATAAGGAGGTTCTTCGAAATTTCCTTGGTCCTCACTATTACCAATAATTTAATTGATCTGGCATGTTCCGTAATAAGTAACGAAAATAATGCAGAAAGAAAGTAACTTCGTAAATAACGCTAAGAAATATCCTGAAAAGGTTAAAAAAAACGGCTAAATCCGAGCAATATGACTAACAATGAGTAACATCAATCAGAAAGTGATTTCTGGCTTGTATTACGGTTTCTGTAAAAATACTGGCCAACAAGTATTATTTGAGTAAATCGTCAAACTTTCGCTAAAATAGGCCAACTTGGTTTACTTGCAAGTTGCGAGTTAATGAAAAATGCTGTAGTGAGCTGCACATAACTACGTAGATTTTCACGTTAAGCAGCTTTCCTACGGAAACCTAAGTGCCACTATCAAGCGTAAATAATGAAATTGCCGTACCATGGTTGAGGATTTGCCTGAAAATCAAATTCAGCAAGTATGTGTACAGCATTGGGTCTTGGGGAGTCTGGTCACCTTATATTAGAATGTAAAATAAACTTTCGGGAACATGAACATTATTGTTGTCAGTTTTAGCATTTTTTATTTGTTTCAGACTATGTAGATTTACATTGAAAATGCTTAAGGCGCACAACATTAATTCGCATGTTCCCGCAAATCTATTTTATAGTCTAATAATAATATACTAGGACACTACATTTAAAAACGAAATGATCAAATAATAGCTTGATCTAAAAAATGGTCGCAAAACTGTGAAATTGAAGCGGAAATTGATGGTTCCATTTAGTACAATGCGAACTTTATGTGGAAAGTCGTTAATTTTAGTTTTAGGTGTTTCTAAAAGATTTTTATTCCGTGAAGGTGCCCATCCTGTGCAAGGAGGCACGGGCCGCCACTGATCATAACATTACTGTTTTCTACAAAAAGTATTAATAACAAATAGAAATTTTAACAAATATAATTAATGTTGCACAAAATGTACTCTCCTAATCGCGCATTATAAAAAATTAACGCCAGTCGCTTATCATACAATGAATCAGTGTGGTTTTATTGACTTTGTACTTTTTCCATAATATGTACATACTAAAATGCCATAACAATAAAACATCAATTATAAATGGTATATAATGGTAAGGTGTTATCGTCGGTTGTAAAACGTATTTTTCAGAAGAAAAATGAATTAACAAGTATTCAGAAATAAATGCCAATTGACTTTATCAAGCAACTCACAAAGAAGTCGGGTTTCAATTTTAAAACAGACATATTTAGCATTTTTTTATTTTTATACTAATTCAAAGCAGCATATTGATGAATATAATAATTTATCCTTCAATCATATTAGCACGTGTCACATTTTTTATACAATATGCTAAATCAAGACAAAATAATGAATCTACGTTTCGTATAGCATTCGTAGAATTATTCGATGCTATCTTGCTATATTGTCGTACGTTCAGTGATAATGGTTTTTAATTATCTTGATGTGGAATTGTCGGGTTTGAAGTAGTTTATATTTAGATTAAGTAAATATGTATATTGATATGTACTTAACTTTCGTTTTGACACTTTCTATAGACAATAAACATCTCCGGTATGCAGTCATTTTTTCGATTATGTATGAGGAACGAAATTATTTTCATAAACAGTATAGTAGTACAATTCGTTTAAAAAAACGCCACACGAGACGCTTTCATATATTGTCAACAAAATTTATTTGATATCTGCCAAAAAATGGATTGCTCCGACCAAGGACACCCGACTCACTACTCTTAAATTTTTTTTAAAAAGGCAAGCCTGTTAATTCTCTCCAAATTACGCCAGGCAGACCAAATTTGGTTGAGTGTCTAGCCTCAGACCCATTATGCTCCTAAAAAAAATACTACCAACCGATCAAAACTGAGGCGTACCCACAGTGCCGGATTAATACTGTATGGCGCCCCTGGGCAGTTGTTAAACAGCCGCCCAGTGACGTAGATAAATAGTTTTGAGAGTTCTTCATATTAAATTCAATTATATATTGCAATCAACTTAGGAAAGTGAAGACTTATTGCGTTGTCCTTTTGTCCATGATAAAATCGTCATTCATCTAATTTTAACTTTATGAAAATAATGTTGATAAACTCAAACAATTTCTTAATTGAAAGGCTTCCAGAAAATTAAGGCCTTGAAATTTTCAGTAAATATGAAAAAACGGCGCTCTACAAATGTGGCAAATTTCAGAAAAATCGGTCTATTGGTTCCCAAGTTGTCAGTGCGATTATCTCGTAAACAACCCATCGTAGACCCACAAAAACTGACACGTTTTGGAGCCTTGAGATTGGAGTGGCCGCCGCCCGGGAGAATGAAAAGAAAAGTTTGTGTTCGTGAATGTTAGAAACAGGAAAGGGGTGTGCGGAGAGTTTAGGGAAAATTAAAGAAGCAGCCAGCTCTTTTCACAAATTTTCTGTGTGTTTCATGCAAGAAAATATTTCGAAAGGGATTTTTAGTCAGGTTGACGGTGTTCATATTTTATAACTGGTCAGTGTATCCAAATCACTGAGTTTATAATAAAGAGCACTGACAAATTATCTTGAGAGTTTGGAACCATCATTTCTTTAAATCTTCAAAAAGTGTTCTCTGCCTTCTCGTTTGTAGCTTAAAAAAATAAGGTCCTCTTTTATTTCTAAAAAAATATTTGTTATTGATAAATAAAGCGAACGTTTTACTAAACTTAAATACTAGCAACTAATATAGGTAAAGGTCAAAATCAATTGCTACGTGTTCCCAGATCCTCGAAATTAGAATAAGTATTCCATTTTCTTTTAGTTAACTGCGGATCTTACTCTGAAGCTAGTGGACAATTTTAGTAACACCGGGGAGAAGTTTCAGTTGTCCTGCTTCCAACCTGAGAGACCCTACATTAAATTTTTGTCCAGTGATCAGCCTTGGTTCATAATAAAATTCTGAAAGTGCGTTATTAAATAAATAATTTTGGCGAAGGAAGAAGCACCTTTGAAACAGCAGAAACATCTTGCTATCATCCATGTAATGTTGTATTCCGTGCTCTTGCTCACTGGCAGCTAGGTTACTACAGATTACTGTTGTTGTTGTTGTAGCGATTCAAGAGATTTTTTTTTCTCTCTTGAATCGGTAGCTCTTGGCCGTTTTAGCAACGGGTAGCTCCGGGACGATTAACATCGAAGAACCGGCTGCCGTAGGTTCATTTTATCAACAGCACAAACATCCATGGGTCACAGTGGGATTCGAACCCACGCACCGGCAACTCAGAGATAGACATCTCTGCCACTGAGCCACCGAATGCCCCACTACAGATTACTCGATTACGAGTAATACTACAGATTACTCATATGCCGCGCTTGAAATTTTGACATTGTGCTTTTGAAGTTGCTGTGCGTGTTTTATATTAACCCGATTTCTCATTCAAATATCATTACCAAATTTCGGAGAAGGTTGAAACCCCCAAACCCATACACCTATACAGGGTGTCCGGAAACTGCCGCATAAACGCACCGGATTATGATTCCTCAGTTGATTTCCAGCAAAAAAGTTGTACGGAACATACCCCCTCAGCTTAACCCTTTAGCTGCCACAGGCATTTAAAGATTTTTGAAAAAATCATTTTCCTGCTAGACTTAAAGCCTATTATCTCCAAAGCTAGACCAGCTAGAATAGTGAAATAAAATGATTATTACAGCCAACAAATTTACCTATAAAATCTAGGGACGCGGGAGCGTCCCGCACGCCAAAGAAAAACGAAGAAATTTGAACAATTCAAAAGTGAGAAGCGACTAAGACTATGTTTACACGACGGAACAAGTACGGGTTTTCGGACCTCTGTAGCTCGGACCCTGGTTGGTTCTGAGTGTTCAAATTCGGTAAGGGTTGTCGTTCGCGCCGTCTTACGAAGTGTAGAAATTTTCATGAAGATACGATGAAAAACACCGGAGATATAAGAGATTGAAAATCGCATTTTTTCAAAAATCTTGTTCTCGTTGTTCTCGTTGTTCTCGTTGTTCTTGTTGTTCTTGTTGTTCATTGACAGGGCTACAGCCTTGCAGAGGGCATCTCGGGATTTGGTCTCTTTTCCCATTGATAGAGTCTGGCGTGAAGGTGTGCATAGGCTATCGTTTGCTCCGATCCGTGGAGTAGAAAAAAAGATACAGCGGAAAATGTGAAAAAGTGCATATAGTTCCTCGCTTAAATCTTTTTATATGTTTTAAAGGAAGCATTTTGCAAAAGTCGGGGATAGGCCTGAAAAATGCCTAGAAAAGAATCGTATAGTTTTGTACTTTAGCAGGACTGTTTCAAACAATCCCTTGTATATGCTCTCCAAAGTTTTCAGTTGTAGAGCGTCTGCAAGAGCGGCGGCAAGGGGTCAAAGTTCCTGTTTTGGTTCGTTTCTTATACGAGTGCGTGCATATTAGGTACTATAATATTAGATGAACAAATGACATCCCGATGATCCTAATGAATGATGGAACCTGGATATAAGGACAGTCTTGGGTCTGTAGTAACGGGACTTTTATCTTAACCGTTTGGCGTTAATAGGCGCAATGTGGAACTTGGGAAATATGGATGTCATTTGAATCACATATTGAGGACACAGTGAGGCTTAATGGTTACATTAAAAATTAAGATTTAAGATTAGGATGAATGTGATAGAGATGAAGTAAAGATTTAGACTCAATTTATGGCTAAGGTTAAAGTCAAAATCAAGTTTAGGGTAAAGGATAGGGTTAAATTTATTGTTACGTCGCAGTTAACGTTATTATTAGGGTTAAATGTGAGGATAGGGTTAAGGTTGAGTCTGAGTTTGAGGTTTAGGTATAGGCCAGGGTTATGGTCAATTAGGGTTATCATTAAGTTTAATGTGATGTATAAAGATACCAAGGTTAGCGAGGTTACTGGGGGTACCAAGGTCATCGGGGTTACCACGGTTACTAAGGGTTTGCAAGATCACCAAAGTTGTCAAGTGTACTATGGTTACTAAGATTACCAAGGCGAGCAAGGTTACCAAGGGGACCAGGGAGACAAAGGTTAGCAAGGGGTTTATCATTCTTATAATTATTGTTCTCAAACAAATTCGTGACAATAGGGCAATGAATATCGTCTTAATAATTTATTTACGAATTTTGTAAATCGAAAACTGCAAAAAGATATGATATCTCACAAAAACAACTGTGTTGTAAAAGGTGTCCGCCAAAGAAAAACTCATCAGCCGCAAAAAGGATTGATATAAATACAATCCCGCCAAAATACTCACATCTTGTCTCAATGATGGTGGTGGAGCAAAATTTTTTCAACGCTATTTGGCGGGGAGCTTGAATAAGGTTAATAACAGAATAAAATCAATGTTAAGAAATTTATGAAAGATCTTTTATCGTATAGAAAAAAACGAGTTCCATACGAAGGAAAGCAAAATAAGATTCTAAAACGCATTTTTATTTTCTATAAGACTGGAAGCTTCCAAATTAAATCTGATCAAGAAAAGAATATAGCAGCAAGTACCCTCGTTCAGCTCCCCGCCAATAAGCGTTGAAAAAATTTTGCTTCACCACCATCATTGAGACAAGATGCGAGTATTTTGGCGGGATTGTATTTATATCAATCCTTTTTGCGGCTGATGACTTTTTCTTTGGCGAACACCTTTTACAACACAGTTGTTTTTGTGATAAAACTAACCACACTTAAATCGGATAAGAGGTTTGGTTTTTACAGAGCTTCAAAGTCAAATTTGCGTGATTTGACCCATTAGATTAAAATGATGTAAGAAAGATATGATTGTAAGAATATGCGCCAATTTTTAAAAGAATCGTACAAGCACCTCACCTTGGCAGAAGTTGGAGAAAATTGAGATGGAAAAAAAGATTGTTTTTGGGTCAAATCACGCAAATTTGACTTTGAAGCTCTGTAAAAACCAAACCTCTTATCCGATTTTAGTGTGGTTAGTTTTATTTTATAGGTGAATTTGTTGTCTGTAATAATCATTTTATTTCACTATTCTAGCTGGTCTAGCTTTGGAGATATTAGGCTTTAAGTCTAGCAGGAAAATGATTTTTTCAAAAATCTTTAAATGCCTGTGGCAGCTAAAGGGTTAAGCTGAGGGGGTATGTTCCGTACAACTTTTTTGCTGGAAATCAACTGAGGAATCATAATCCGGTGCGTTTATGCGGCAGTTTCCGGACACCCTCTATGTAGGATCGCCACTAGTTTCAAGTCATAACTTTATTGTGAGCCCTTTCGACCATTAAACAAAACTAGCATTCTGAGCGAAATAAATTTAGCACGGGTTTATCCTGACTTTAAGAGTGCCAACGACAACAATAGTTTCATATCTCCGTTCTCGATTTATTGCGAATATCTAGTAACCAAAGAGGCTAGTAACAAAGATACAAAATCTAACAGTTACTTAAAGGTAAAACCAAATTTACAAATAAATCAATATTTTTCATTCTTTTTTCAATTTTTCCACGTTTTTTAATGGGAAACATATAAATACTTTGTTTCCTCCGGAAAAAAATATGAATTCAGTTATAAATCGTGGAATACTAATTGTATTTATTATTGACACTATGGCCAAGAGGTACGAAGTTCTTATGAAAAAAAGAAACTAATAGAATCAGAAAAGTCGAGAAAATGATTGAAGCCAAACTAGAATTGTGTACTGAACACGCAGATTGTTCCACTTCGAAGCTACTCTTATTACCGAGAGTTGAATTTTACTATCAAAAACATTTAAATTTCGAATTTTCCAATATCCCACAGTTTGCAAAAAGTATAAAATTGTCGTTATATTTTATATTGATCATTAAATGCATCCAATCGAATCAGTTCGTTTGACTACCATGGATCACACATAAAATTGGTAATTTTTGAATGACCGTATGACCAAAAACTGCAAAATAAATTTGATCAAAGGTGTGTTTTGTTATTAAACTAAGGTCATATGTTTGACCAGAAATGAATGACCACGATAGTCAGTCATTTTTGGTCAAACGCATTTTGGGTCATTTATTTTGCTATTACACTATTGGGACAAACTTTTTGCGTCATTGGTCAATCTTTATTTGATAGTGGAATACCTCCTTTACTGACCTATTTGAAATTCGTAATGGGCTCAAGCAGGGGGGGTGTAGGGGTTGACGAGCGTAGCGAGCAGGGGGCCAAGCCCCCTAGTTCTTGTAAAAATGAAATATTCTTCTGTGACTAAATCAAATTTTTGATTTTCTTTAAAAAAAAAAAAATGTCTCTGACAGTGTTAAACTAATCTCTAGATAGCCAAAGTTGAAAAAATCTATCGCGAACCTAAAGGTCCTTCCTTCCTTGCCTCGTTCTTTATACCGCTCCATGGTTTCGCGTTGCTCGACCTGCAGTGTAGGCACATGGCCCGTTTTGGCGATAATATCTCAGCATATTTCTACAGGCAGCTCTAGCTTGGATCGTGTCATCGCTGAGACCAATGCGTTGTTGTTGCTTTTTCATTTGACACATCCAGGTGTTCTTCGGTCTGCCTCTGGCCTTGGGTCCATCAAGTGGAACTTCCATTGATATCGCTTTCTTCGCTGGGTTCTCAGGCGGACGCCGTTGAACATGGCAATACCAATCCATTTGAGCTTTTCGGTGATTGCTTGGTCTATGGACAAGCTGCCTCGGTTGTAGCTACTCTTGATGTGGTCCCTTTTCGTTACACCAACTGACATGCGTAACATTTTCATTTCAGTCGCTGTCATTTGTTTCGCGTAACCTTCATACATGGTCCAGCATTCTGATCCATACATGAGTGCGGGACGTACAACCGTTTTGTACAACTTGCCCTTTAGCTTCAGTGGCATTTTCTTATCGCAGAAAACTCCAGAGTTTTCTCGCCACGTCATCCACCCAACCTTTGTGCTATGTTTGATGTCATCATCGCATGTAGCTCCGTTGTTCACCATCGAGCCAAGGTACTTGAACTTGGTACAAGACTTAAGCTGCTCTCCTTTGACGTACATTTCTGGTATCGGTGCATCTGGGTCTGAGAATGGGCAGCATAAGAACTCAGTCTTTGTTATACTTACCCTCAGTCCATGCTCCTCCAGAATGTCACACCATTTTGTAAGTGCAGCTTGCAAGGCAACGATGTTTGGGTTACTGAGGACTATATCATCGGCAAAAAGAAGAGATATTTCTAGGCCGTCGGAGATACGTGTTAATAAGTAGCACATGATGATGTTGAAGAGCAACGGACTCAATACACTGCCCTGGTGTACTCCGACATTCACCGGAAATTCTTCTGATTTACCGGCTGTGCATCTAACCTTAGTCGTAGCTCCCTCATACACGTCTCGTATCATCCTGACATCCTCAGGGCCATTAAGTGCTCTCAAGGCCAACCATATCAGATCACGAGGTACTTTATCGAATGCCTTTTCCAAATCGATGAACACAAAGTGCAAGTCCTTTCGTGCTGCTCTATACTTTTCCATTGCAATACGAATGCACTGAATCGCATCGACTGTAGATCGACCTTCAACAAAGCCACATTGATTGTCATTCAACCGCACAATCTTTCTCAATCGGTTGCAGACAACTCGCTCGTAGATCTTTAGTGTATGAGGTGTTAACTTTATAGCCCTATAGCTGTTGAGTTTGCGTGAGTCTCCCTTGTTCTTATAGAAAGGAAGAAGAAAACTTTCCCTGAAAGCATCAGGCATCGGTTGCCCGCCTTTGATTTTGTTGAAGAAAACTGTGAGCCAACTAAGCCCGACATTTTCCATTTTCAACCAAAATTCCGCGGGGATTTTGTCCGGTCCGACTGCCTTTCCGCGTTTCATCTGATGCATTGCCTCCATCACACTCTAAGATATCTTCAATATTTGTGGTATTCGGCTCAACATCTCGAAAAGCTGCTCGAGGAAATTCTTCATTTAGAAGTTCGTCAAAATACTCTCGCATCATGCTACAAATTGCCGTATCGTCAATCAGCAACATTCCTTGCGCGTCCTCCACGTACTTTGGCGCCTGTATTTCCCGAGCGTTCCTTCTCCTTTGGGCTGCGACCCTAAATATCCTGGCGTCGTGCTTAGGTCTCTCGCGCAAAGACGGACCTTCGGTCGCAGTCCGAGTTTCTAATTCTTGGTAGAATTTCTCAGCTGCCTTTGCCTTTGCTTGAGCTACCAAGCGCTTTACGTTTTTCCGGCATTGCATATAATTTTCGCGAAGTTGAACCCGTTCGGCTTCACTGCTTGACTCACATTTCGTCCATGCCTTAAATGCGTTCGATTTGGCTTGCACTGCTTCCTTAGTTTCAGTGTTCCACCACCATGTTTCTTTCTTCGTGTGGAGTGGACCTTTCGAAACTCCAAGTGCCTTTTCCGCCTCACTTACTGACATTTCAGCGAAACTATTCCGCATTTGTGTTGGACTGTGCTCGGGGCAGTTGGTGTTGTTTTGAAACCACTCCGTCATTTTATCGATGAATGGAGCTACTACAGGTTCAAAGTTGTCGTTTGTGAGATTGTGCCACTTGATTTTTTCGACTGGCTTGGGAGTTCTTCTATTTCTTGCTCCTCCTGCTTTCAAAATAAATTCTGACAGGAGCAAAAATAATACATAAAATGACCGAGAAAAATTTTGACACCATATTCGGATTGTAGCTTATGGAATTCCCCATCATTACCGACATGTTCCACGACAGTAAGCATGCATTTTCATTGAGAAAATCGCAGCGGACAAAAATTTCATTTTCATTCCGCCCGAGGTCTATTCAGGCCTAAAGAAGAAAAACATGTTTATGGAAGATGCACGATGGCGGACAATACTTAACTGATTTATTGGGTAAATTTAGTGCGCTATCACATGATCCATGCTTACATCAGCAAGAAAATGCACCTTCGTACCGACAACGCTTCAGTCTATTCATCCCAACTACGCCCACTTGGCTGAATGTTACCGATCGCCGTACTATGCAGATCTCGTGCGACTGACTGCTTTGTCCTCAACATGGTATGATTGCAAAGCCTTAAAAGCTCAAGTACCATTGTGAAAAATGCAGCGACACGAAGGGGCTGAAAATACCATTGTGGAAACCTTTAATCCATCTCGGAACGATAGTCCGTAGCCATTTCCTTTGAGGCTAAATGGTCCGCAGACATCTGCGAGTTGTGAACCACTGACCTAAAGGTTCTGAATTAGATTAATGTGTGGGGATCGAACACTCAAGAACGCCAACCCTTTGCTTTGAGTGTTTCCCGACGTCATCTTGCTGGAATTTCCACGAAAGACGCATATTTGGTCTTAAAGGGCACCAAAACGTCTCCATTAAATTCTGGTAGACGAATGCCTCCATAGTGCCACGAAATTGGCACACTACCAAGAAAAATTGTTTCACATCATTATGTTGCTTCCCTCGCCTTGAATGCAATTCAGCTGAAAAATTCCTGAAAGGAATCGATCACTTCTATCAATAAAAGTCGCCAGCTGATCAAATTATTATCGACTTCGAACTCCATGCGATAACGAGCCTTTTTCATGACACACTGTGTCGATAACAATGGTTGCCTATGCCTAGTGACAAATACGTCCAACGTGTGATGGATACTCGCAATCGGCCGGCGATAGCAAGCGGCTCGACCTTAGCTTAGATAAGATCGACGCGAAGTCTTATCAGCTGAGGAAAAGACTATTTTATCGGGTGCTCACAATGAAATCATCGCATGCACCTCACTTTCTACCCTTCTTGACTGCTTCATCCATAAATCAGCAGCACGAAATGTGTGTGCTCTGTTACTCATTTACTTGCGTCCTAAATTTTTGTTTTTACGATTTGTAGATTTTACGTGACTGTCTCGGGTACAGCCTTGTCCGGGCGATTTCCCGGTTCGATCGCCATACAAAGCAAAGAATGACTCGAAACCTCGCACCTGGCATTGAAACTATTGAGTGTTCGGCTGGTGCACTACTGCAAAGACATTTGTCGCCATCGCGGAAGTTCACCCTTGCAACAGTCAACGGGCGCACACGTTTTGCAATACGAAAAAAACAGCCAATATTGTCCACGCTCGCACTCCCATCTATTACGTTACCAATTCCGCAAGTCGCGGCTGACATTCCTTTTCAATTGAAAAACATCCCAAAACGATCAATTTCGTTCATCTTCCTGACCTACAACGGCCTTGCAGACAACAGAGTCACACATAATAGTTGTGTATGTCCGTTCATTGAGGAAAAATCAATTATTAGGCTCTGACTGTGCTCTGGATATGTACATGTACGCAACGCATTGACTTACGAGAGTTTTCGTTTGTCCATATTTTCGCCGTTTCCAGATGCTGCTGCTTGCGCCAGTGTCGAATTTTACGATTTCTGTATTTGTACACCACACGTTCACTGCGCCCGGTACACTGCACGTAGTTTTGGGTATTTTCACACGATTTTCAAACACGTTTAACGCGAATTTTCCGTGATAGCGAAGCGAATTGCAAAATAAAAAGGGCCTCGACCGCCCGTCCGAATGCTGCCACAAAACTCGATAAATTGGTTCGAGATGTCAACGCATGAAGTGTGTGGCGGCGCTAGGTGTTGGTAGAGAGATATGTGGGCAGTGGGCGCATTTTCTATAGATGGATTCTAATGTCGTGTGATGGTGTTGATTGAATTGGAATTAAATGCAAAATTAGTTTATGTTTCGAAAATCAAAAGGTTTGGTTTCAAGGTTCGTTTTTTCTGCAAATAACGTCTAGTTTTGGGTTAGTTACCCATACAAAATTAAAAAAAACGTTAATTCTCTTTTTTATATGAAGCACTTTGTATGGCCGCTGCGGCTGCCCAACGAGCCCCTTCAGTGAAACCTATTTAATCGATTTTGTAGTTAATTTAATTTTGTTAGGAATTGATCCCCCAAAACATAAATTTCAGCACAAGAGTGAGCTCTGGAAGACCGTGAGAGTCCTTTCTGTAAAAGGTATAGAATTTAAAATAGAAGAAGACCTGCAACCTCGGTCTTATTTTTTTTATATGTCAGGGCAGGTGAACATAGGCGGTACTTATGCGGCATTGCGGCGGTACTTGTGAACGGCATTATTATAAAAGGTGACACATAAGTACACATGCGCATGAACGAGGACGACCAAGACCAAAACAATAACAAAAACATGTAAACAGATAAAAGGAGTTCCATATCTCTATTTCACACACTCAACCAGGGGAGGAGATCCATCCAACATATTGCCAACAGCCATATCTATCTACCCAGGAGATTACCTCCATCTCCGGATTCTGTAGATGTTGAGCCAATACCCATAGGCCAAGGCCTTCTACCCAGGAGAGGAGTTCCGTCTCCGGATTCCGTAGAGGCATACACAAATCACAAAATAGCAAATTACATAGTGAGCAGCAGCTACATTTTTCTGTCGCTGTAGTCAATGTGGGTCATCAAAGGCAAATGCTTGTGTTCTAAATTGAAAGTTTTCTGCTGATGCCGATGTTGCCGCGTCAAATGTATTTCAAGCATTAGAGCTACGGATACGTGTATGTATGTTGCCTGCACAACGTGGACCACATATTTGATTTTTCTGCTCTGCTTCGCCAACACATCATTATGCTGGAAATAGATTGGACGCATCAACAGCAACATCAGCATCAACATTTCAATTTAGAACACACGCATTTGCCTTTGATGGCCCAGCAGCATTTTTTCTGTTGCTACATGTGGGTCATAGTTGAAATAGATTACACGCGTCAGCAGCAGCATCGGCAGAATCTCATAGCTGACAAATATGCTGAATGCCAAGTCTTCTGCGCAACATTTTTGTCAGCAATGTAAAATGCATTGGGCTTGACGTTTCGCGATGCCGATGCTTCTGCTGACGCGTCTAATCTATTTCAAGAATCATCAAAGACAAATGCTAGTGTTGTAAATTGAAATGTTGATGTTGCTTTTGATGCGTCCAATCTATTTCCAGCATTATCTGACACTTCTTGTGCTATGGGCAAAAACTCGTCAAAGCAGCATTATTCTTTCTAGGCTTAGACCTGGGAAGATAGGATGCCTACAATTTATAAATGCAGACGCTAAATGAATTTCTTTCCCACTCATGGTTGAATTACATATCCCGCGTCAGCATCAGCTTCGGCAGAGGCATCGGCATCAGCAGAAAAAATTCAATTTAGAACACACGCATTCGCCTTTGATGACCCACAATGACAGCAGCGGCAGAAGCAGAAAAATGCTTCTGCCGCTGCTGTCAATGTGGGTCATCAAAGGCAAATGCATGTGTTCTAAATTGAAATTTTTCTGCTGATGCCGATGCCTCTGCCGATGCTGATGCTGACGCATCCAATCTATTTCAACTATCACTTTCGACGCTACAACAACAAGCAACTTTCTGAATAAAGGTCTGGATAGACCTCGGGCGGAATGAAAATGAAATTTTTGTCCGCTGCGATTTTCTCAATGAAAATGCATGCTTACTGTCGTGGAACATGTCGGAAATGATGGGGAATTCCATAAGCTACAATCCGAATATGGTTTCAAAATTTTTCTCGGCCATTTTATGTATTATTTTTCGATTCCCCGGTCATTTCACCGGGGAAATTATCTAATGACCGGGGAATCGAAGAATAATACATAAAATGGCCGAGACCATATTCGGATTGTAGCTTATGGAGTTCCTCATAATTTGCGACATGTTCCACGACAGTAAGCATGCATTTTCATTGAGAAAATTGCAGTGGACAAAAATTTCATTTTCATTCCACCCGAGGTCTATTCACGCCTTAAGGTTTTATGGTTGGAATTTTTAATAATGAGCAAAGACATCACATATCACCTTTCCGAGAAGGCTTCAGAGGCTCATACTCTTACCCTATAAGTCCTCACTTACCTTCCCTACGGTGTCGAGCCGTCCTCTCTTTAAAAATAAATATTTTCTGGACGGGGAAGGGATTCTCTGTTCACACTCTATCTGTGATCGTATTTTTGGGCAATTTTACCCACATATTCACTTCGGAAAGTCCTTGTATTTCCTTTATACCACGAAACACATACGAATCATCTACATAGTTCCTAAACACATATGTGCCTCATGGACAATGAGCGTGTATTAAATTTCATTTCAACTTTTTGCTTCGGAAATGCTACACTACACTAGCCTTTAATTGGATTCTCTCAACCAATTTTCTCCAACTCTCCTACCAGGCACGCCCTTCCACTCTCCACAAAAGCCACCGATCAAAACAAAACAGAAAACAGCTGTTTCCAAAGCACCCAATAGAAACTTGACAAATCGTAAATGTCAAACGTTTATTATGTGGAAGCAAGCGACCGGGGAGCACACACAACCGACACAACTTGTTTCAGCAACGACGACACAATTGACGATTTTTGCAGGCGCGAAAGTAGTAATGAAAGGCGCTTCCGGTTAATAACTTTGTGTATTGTATTGAGGACCACGTCTACCATTCGCTTCCAACCGAAAAATGGCGCGTAACGTCTTGAAAAGCAGTCTGCAGAGTGCATCGTTTAGTATCGTTTTTCAGGTGAGACTGCCTTGACTTATCTCCTCATTTCGAGTCCATTCTAACTCGACTAATTGAATTTGTCTGCTTTAGATCCTTTGCCGATGCGTAACGTTCACTATCAATGCCTTCATCGTGCGTACGGTGGGGCGCGACTTGCTTGGCATCATGAATGTCCGACTCTTGCTCCTGGAGAGTACGCTGCTGTTCTTATCGCATGAGGCTATCAATCGGGCGGCACTTAGTTCCACCACACAGCAGCAGAGCAAATGCAATTGGGCGCAACTTATCAATCAGATGTGGTTAACGTAAGCACGACGAAATTGCGTCACCCCCTTTGGAATATTCTTTCTCTAGCGTGATGAAATATGTATTTTCAGAGTTCCACTCTGCACAGCCTTATCCATTCCATGTCTGTACATTTGGCTGAACATTCTGTCTCCCGTGGAAGATCACCTGTGGGATCAGTACAAGTTCGGATGTTTGGCTATGGCGACTTCCTGTATTCTGGAGCTGTGTGCTGAAGCACCGCTTTTCGTAGCGCAAGTCTTTTGCTTTGTTAAGCTGAAGGTGGTCTTGGACACGGTGCATATATTCGTACGATCTGTCGTGTTCATTGGCATCGTGCTGATGAATGCGGACATTGCAATTTATGCATTCGGAATTGCTCAACTGGCGAGCATTGCGTCCATCGTTGTTGGATACTATGCGTTCTTTTACATATACATTCGCAAACGAAGTACCGAGGAGGAACCGCTGGCAAAGTCCGAGAAAGATCTCTGCCTGGCAGATCGATTTCCATTTAAATCTGTTAATGAATTGTTGCCAGGCATTTTACGAAACAAGGTACGTTTATCCACTGCGTAGGGAAGCCACAAATTTAACTAAAAATTCACAATTTCAGGAAAAAACTCTCAACACAGAATTGCAAACGTTGACGCTGAGCTTTGTCAAGCAGGGTGCGTTGAAGCAAATCTTAACCGAAGGCGAAAAGTACGTGATGTCCATCAGTCCCGTTCTTACGTTCAGCGAACAGGCCACCTACGACGTTGTGAACAATTTGGGCAGTTTGGCGGCGCGATTCATCTTCAGACCTATCGAGGATAGCAGCTTTTTCTATTTTACACAAACAATTGCTCGTGATGTCGACCTGAAAAAGCAGAACAAGGTAGTTTAAATGTTTCGTTAAAAAGTGTCATTCGACTGTGTATTTCTGTTTATTTAGGAAAAAGTTCTTGAAGCATCCGGAGTTCTGAAGACTGTCTGCACAACGGTCAGTTCGGTTGGATTAATTGTTCTCGTGTTTGGACAATTCTATTCGGGCGTTTGTCTATTGCTCTACGGAGGAGCGGATTTTGTAGCCGGCGGATTGCCGGAGATTCTGTTACGTTGGCATTGTTTGTCAATTTTGTTTTTGGCTGTGAACGGTATAACGGAAGGATATATGTTTGCTACCAATACGAGCAAAGATATTGACAAGTACAATTACTACATGGCAGTATTTTCTATAATGTTCCTGGTTTTGTCGTACAGTCTGACAAATATGTTTGGACCGGTCGGTTTGATTTTGGCCAATTGCATGAATATGATGTGTCGAATTTCGTATAGGTAGGTGGATTGGTCATTTCAACACTATAAGAAAAAACCGTACGGAAAGAACTTTTATAGTGGCCTGCAGACGTACATTGAGGGCATGCCCAGTTCGCCCGTCCAATTTTTTCTTATAGTTTGGAGTAGCTAATTGGGGTTTGTATGAGAATGCAAATTTACATTTTTCTTAATTCCAGTATATATTTCATCCATCGAAAATACAAGAATATGGATGCAAAACCATTAGAAGGATTGATTCCTGGAAAATTATTTATTGCAGCTCTGGCTGCTTCGTGTATTATAATGGCTCTAGCCAAGGTAAGCTCTATTAGTTCAAAGCAGTAAAATATTCTCTCTCTTAAGGCTCCCTAAAGACGAGTAGACTGAAAGCGACCTGCGTCTGCATACAAGATAATTCAAGGGACCGTTTGAGATTCGCACAATATGTTGTAGTATTAAGGTCGATCCACAATTTTCAGTCACAGTCATAGTCATTTTCCATACAAGATGATAGATTGGCACTTAATTAGTTGACTGGAAACTGCAATTTTCAATCATACATACAATCAGGATTCGTTGGATAATTTATTTACATTATTTAAACCTAATAGCCGGTGCACTAATATTGATAGGTATTGCAGCTCATACGATTTACATATTACCATTCCACTCGGAACTTTGAATCTTACAACTTACAATCATCGTTTGCTACAAAACACAATTGCATCGGCAAACTGTGTCAAGCTGCATTCGGCAGCTTCTTGGTCGACCAATAAAGTATTTTGCACTTCCAAGCATGATACTTAAATATTCGCCACTGGAATGAAGTCTTGCAATACATTTAATGGAGCATTGGAATTGGAATTCGCTTTAATCAGTTATCCCTTGCTAGATACACAATTGCATGGGCAATTTGTGTCCCGTTGCATTCGGCAACGTCTCTTTCGGTCTAGTAAAGGATAAGTAGTCTCTTCGCATAACATGCCTTGCTAGATATCATTGCATGGGTAATGATATACCAAGTTGCATTCGGCAACTAATTCGTCGATTGTTCCGGGGTTAACAATGCAGATCTACGATCAACACCTTCATAGCACCAAATTATAGAATCTGTGGCCAACAGTCATCATCGACTTCACAACAACACATTAAGCAGGGCCAACAACCATCATCTGTCACCCCCCACAGTTTCTACTCAACACACAGCACCACGACATACACTTACACAAGCACCACCACAGCTTGTTGTCAATTATTCCACCACGAAAATTGTCCAAATGAACCGTAATGGTTTACAAAATATAATCGTCGAGCTCACTGACTTCATGGACAGACAACGGGCTGCAGTTCAAGAAACTAAGCTAAAGGCTAAAGGCCCGTTCCTACTGCGACCGGGTCTACGTCCCGGAACGACCCATGCCCCAGGCATGGCCAAGAGTCGCAAAGACCCCCTTCGACGCAAGAAGGGGTCGGATACTTTGTATCATCATTCACTCACCGTTTTTTCTTTTGTGGAGCAGTTCTGGCCCGCCCAGCTGCTCCTCATTCTGCTAATACGTGCCGGCATTGAGACGAATCCTGGTTAATGGATGTGCTCGGTTTGCGCCAAAAGAAATTGGGCCAATGTCCAATCGTCAGTTCAGTGCACATGCTGCGGACAATGGGTCCACCTCAAGAACTGCTCGGGACTCACAAACACCAATCAATGGTCAACATCTTACAGAGCGATCCGGTGTGGAAACAGAAGGCAAAGCTCATCCAATCACCAGCCGCCTAACCAAGGTTCCCAACCATCATCACCTTCCACCCCTGCAAATGCTGTGAGGCCCGCGCCACCCAATTTGACCCCAGCTCCACGTATCGTCGATGCAAATTACACCAGCACGAGGATAGTCCAACTAAACTGTAATGGACTCCAGCGCAAAATCGCTGAACTAACAGCACTCATGGACAGACACCACATCCAAATAGCGGCAGTACAAGAAACCAAACTCAACTCTAGTCACTCACTCAGCTCATATGGGAACTACAACGTCATCAGACAAGACCGTGATAGGAACGCAGGAGGAGGTTTGGCTTTCCTCATCCACAATAATTTGCCATACAGCGTCGTTGATGTCACTTCCGCCGATGACACCTTGGAGCAGCAAGCGATAATCGTCAAATCAGGAAATATTGACTTTGAAATCTACAACATATATATTCCACCTGTCTCCAACTGTCCCACTGGTTACAAAGTCAGCCCCCTATTAAACGGATAATATCGCCTCCTACTTGGTGATTTCAACGCCCACCACGATTTATGGCATTCCAACCTCCAAAACGACACCAGAGGTAACATCATCGCCGACCAACTGGATGATTCGGATTTCTGCCCTTTAAATGACGATAAACCGACCCGTATCACTGGATCCTGCACAAGTTCACCTGACATTTCAATCGCCAGCCCTGGACTTATTAATGACATCTCATGGGAACCAATCCTCGCAACATCATCTGATCACCTGCCAATTATTCTGACTCTCGATATGCCGTCGAAATTCATCCATCCCGATAAGAAGACGTACACCAACTTCAACAAAGCTGACTGGGACAGCTTTAAAAGGTTCACCAACGAGGCTTTTGCTAGTCTCACCGCCCCAAGTGATGTACGTATGGCTGAAAAACAAATTAGAATTAGAATTATTCTCACTGCAGCTAAGAGATATATTCCAGCAGGCCGCATTCCCAGCCTAAAACCCAACTTCCCAACATCTGCGGCTAAATTGGCAAAAACTAGGGATCAACTCAGAAGTGCAGACCCAAGTGACCCACGGATAAACGACCTCAATGACATCATAGTCAAACAGGTCAACGACCACAGGAGAGGCATATAGCAATCACATCTCAGAAAACTAAATTTAAACACTGGTGTGAGCAAACTCTGGAACACGGTTAGAAACCTATCCAACCCCACTAAAACTCAAGGGAGGGTTTCTATCAAGTTTGGTAACTCAACCGTGAGCGACGATAATAAATGCGCAAACCTATTCAACAAACAATTCGTCGAACACCCAACTAAGGATAAACTCAAGCGCAAAATCACACGAGACATCCGAAACACTAAAGTTGATGAACATCTCCAAATCACCTCTACAGAAGTTGCTATGGCCGATAAAGAATGCCAAAAATTCAAAAGCACTTGGTCCAGACGGTATAGCAATGATCATGCTCAAACACCTCGACACACCGGCCATAGAGTATATCACTGCCACGATGAACCTTTCGTTACGAACATTCATCATACCAGAAATTTGGAAGAGAGGCCGTATCATACCGTTACCCAAACCTGGTAAACCACACTCCTTAGGAGAATCCTACCGACCAATCACGCTTTTATTCCCTGTGGCGAAAATATTGGAATCGCTGATACACAAGACTCTTGCGACGCACATACAACTCGCTAATCACCAACACGGCTTCCGAAAAATGCACTGCACTAGACCGAATCATGTCTAAGGTCTTCAATGGGATCAACCAACCCCCGCCGTTTAAGCGTACCATTCTTGTGGCTTTAGATCTGTCGAAAGCGTTTGATACGGTGAACCACTCGCTCCTACTGACGGATCTCCGCAATTCATCCACACCGCCGCATATAGTCAAATGGATCGCAAACTACCTTGCCGGACGTCAATCCAGCACCGAGTTTAGAAATGGGAAATCTAAACTAAGAAGGATAAAACAAGGCGGGGTACTTTCCCCCACCTTGTTCAACCTATACATGTCAGGGCTTCCCACCCCACCCGAAGGAATCGACATTGTATCCTATGCTGACGACTGCACCATAATGACATCTGGCAACGACATTTCCGACATGTGCGATCTCATCAACGGTTACTTGGAAGAGCTCAACCTTTTCTTCAACAACTAGAACCTAATGCTATCAGCGCCCAAATCTTCGGCCACCCTCTTTACCACATACAACAATGAATTCAACCAACGGCTTAACATCAGAGTAAATGACACTGAAGTTCCCACTATCCGTCACCCAAAAATTCTTGGCGTCACAATTGATAATCACGGCCTATTCAACACCCATGCCGACAACATTAGTGACAAAATGAAGGGCAGAAACAAGATCTTGAAGTCCCTTGCTGGCAGCAAATGGGGCACTGATAAGGAGACTTTACTCACCACCTACAAAGCCGTCAGTCGTTCTGTGGTAAATTATGCAGCACCGATATGGACAAATAACCTATGCAAAACCAACTGGAAACGGATTCAAACATGCCAAAATGCAGCCATGCGTACCATTACTGGTTGCGTTCGCATGTCATCACAAGACCACCTGCACCAAGAAACCAAGCTGCTAGACCTCAAGGCACACAATGATCTCCTGGCTAAGCAATATCTTGTTGGTTGTCATCGAAGCCTACACCCAAATCATGACCTCATGGACAAAACCCCACCACCACGTCATGTAAGACGTTCGTTAAGGGACATGGAAAGGGAAGTCCGAAGGTTTAAACGAGTTCCTCTCGACAACTCCAACATATACAAGGCGGCCCTAAATCAACTGCATACCAGCGAGGTAACCAAAGCCACAAATAGGCTATCCGTAAACCGCGTCCTTCGCGCTCGACCACCCGACATCTCAGCCGACGAACAACAACTACCGAGAGCCACACGTACTACCTTGGCTCAGCTTCGTTCTGGATTTTGCTCCAGACTAAATTCGTTTTGGTCACGCATTGACAACAGCATTGGTAATATCTGTCCAGCATGTGGAGCCAGCCCACACGACGTGGATCATATATTTGACTGCACTGCCGCACCTACGCATCTAACACCTATCGCACTATGGGAGAACCCCATCGAAGTTGCGATCTTCTTAGGTCTTGACCTTGAGGAGAGGATGCCTACGATTTATGAATGATGATACAAGTTCCCCTCCCCCTCTCTTGCGCCGCTACAATAACAACAACAAAATATAATGTTGTTGTTATTGTTGTTGTAGCGATTCAAGAGATTTTTTTTTTCTCTTGAATCGAAGGGGGTCTTGGCAGCTCTTGGCCGTTTTTTAGCAACGGGTAGCTCCGGGACGATTTAAATCGAAGAACCGGCTGCCGTAGCTCGTCGAGCTCACTGACTTCATGGACAGACATCACATCCAAGGGGCTGCAATTCAAGAAACTAAGCTAAAGGCCGATTTATTGCTAAATTCCTACGCAGGCTTCAATATCATCCGACGAGATGGACCCACTGGCGCAGGTTGAGGCCTAGCTTTCTTGATCCACAGTTCGTTGTCCATACTCAGTAATTGATATCACTGCCGACGATACCACCACAAAACTACAAGCGATATATATCAAGTCGGGAAATGTTGATATAGATATTTTAAATGTCTATATACCACCAGCCTCAAGTTATCCACTGGTTTTCAGGCCAACATTACCCCTCTACTTACCGGCCAATATCGCTTAATACTGGGTGATTTCAATGCCCATCATGACTTATGGCACTCGAATCTCAACAACGAAACCAGAGGCAACCTCATTGCAAACCACCTGGATGAATCCGATTTCTTTCCGTTGAACACGAGTTACAGGATTATGCAGGAGCTCATCTGACATATCCATTGCCAGTCCCGGGTTCATTAACAACATCACATGGGAACCATTCATCACCGTTTCTTCAGACCATCTGCCAATTGTTCTCACGATTGACAAACCGTCTCAATTTACGTACACAGAAAAGAAAACGTACACAAATTTCAGCAAAGCCGATTGGATTGGCTTCCAAACATACACTAACGAAGCTTTTTCTGCCCTGCCAAACCCCACAGACGTACGTATTGCTGAAAAAAATCTGAGACAGATTATCCTGAATGTCTGCCAAAGATACATCTCCGCGGGCCGCATCCCCATCTTGAGAACACATTTCCCATCCTCCGCTGTAGAATTGGCAAAAGTGAGGGATGAATTCAGAACAGCACACCCAAATGATCCTCGTATCGGCGATTTAAACAACGTAATAACCCAGCAAGTCCCCGACCACAGTAGACACCTATGGAATGGAAAGCAACCTTTGGAAAACGGTGCGTGCTCTGTCGAACCCCATAAAACCCTAAGGAAAGGTAGCCATCAAGTTCGGTGATAAAACTTAAAAAAACGACGACAAATGCGCTCACAAATTCAATCAACAATTCGTCGAACATTCCGAAAAAAATAATCACCAGAGCCATCCGTAACGGCACTACTGACCAACATCTTCAGGTTACCTCAAATCAAGTAAGGCTTGCAATAAAAAATGCCAAAAATTCTAAAGCGTTCGGCCCAGACGGTATTGCCATGATCATGCTCAAACACCTTGATTCACCGGCCATTGTCAAGCTCAACAGGGTCTTCTTTCCCCGCTAATTTTTCCAAGCCCGTTCCCTTGGCTGTGGTTTCGCTAGAAAGTAGGTATGGCAAAAATACCGCATCACTGCCATAGCCAGGTAAAGACCACACACATGCAGAATCATACCGTCCAATAACGCTCCTGTCTCCTGTGGCCATAATACTTGAGGCGCTAGTGTTGCCGAAACTTTTAGAGCACGTTCAGCTTGCTAATCATCAACATGGCTTTCGAAAGATGCAGAGTACCACCACCGCTCTGGATATGATAACTTCAAACATGTTTGCATGCAACCGTACCATCCTTGTAGCTATCGATCTGTGAAATGCGTTTAACACTGTCAACCACACAATATTGTTGACAGATCTCCGCTACACCACTCTACCTCATATTCACAAATGGATCGCAAATTACCTTGCCGGTCGTCAATCCTGTACAAACTTTAGGAACGGGAAGTCTAAACTCAGAAAAATCAAACAAGGCGTCCCCCAGGGTGGAGTTCTATCCCCCACCGTCTTCAACCTCTATATGTCAGGACCAACGGGACTCGAAATCAAATCATACGCCGATGACTGTACCATAATGTCTACTGACAACAATATTCCCGAAATGTGCGATCTTATAAACGAATACCTGCGGGTACACCTTTTTCGTGAATAAAAACATGAAGCTATCAGCGGCCAAGTCCTTCGCCACATTATTCAACAGCTTCACTCAAATGCCCATCTACATTGACACCCACATCATTCCAACTGTTCGGACTCCCAAAATCCTTGGTGTCACGCTCGACAACTCCGGCAAATTTAACACCCATGCTGAAAATATCTGTTCCAAACTCAGGAGCAGAAATAAAATACTTAAAGCTCTTGCCTTTAGTACATGGGGCACAGATAAGCAGACGCTTCTGGCTACTTACAAAGCTCTCGGTCGCCCTCTAGTCAACTACGCGGCACCGACGTGGACTAACGGTCTCTGCAACACAAATTGATGTCATATCCAAACCTGCCAAAACACAGCACTACGCACCATCACCGGCTGTGTTAAGACATCCTCACAGGATCATCTACACCAGGAGACAAAGATGATGACTTTGAGGAGCCATAATGAACTTCTCACCAAACAATACCTAGTCGGATGTTATCGAACGAATCACCCGAACAACCAGCTCACGGACGAAACACATCCGCCGCGTCGAATTAGACGCTCTATCGGCGACTAAGAGCACGAAGTTCATCGATACAAAAAAGTTCCCTTCGATAACTCTGACTACAAGGCGGCTATTGCAGATATACACAGGCAAGAAGTTCATAAAGCCACTCAAAGTCTCGCAAGCAACCGTGTCCTTGGCACCTAACCTCCAGCCATATCTCCTGACGAAGAGCTACTAGGGCATTCGGTGGCTCAGTGGCAGAGATGTCACTCTCTCTATCTCTGAGTTGCCGGTGTGTGGGTTCGAATCCCACTGTGGCCCATGGATGTTTGTGTTGTCCATAAAATGCTCCTACGGCAGCCGGTTCTTCGATGTAAATCGTCCCGGAGCTACCCGTTGTTAAAACGGCCAAGAGCTGCCAAGACCCCCTTCGATTCAAGGGAAAAAAAATCTCTTGAATCGCTACAACAACAACAACAACGAAGAGCTACTACCTAGAGCCACCCGTACCACCTTAGCTCAACTCCGATTCAATTGGTGCCCGCACATAAATAATGAATTCTCCAACACCTGCCCAGCCTGCGGAACCAGTCCATATGATGTAGACCACATTTTCGACTGTTCAGCTATTACGAAACTAACACAATCTGTCAACTTGTATGGAAAATGACTGTGACTGATGTCACACCTTGGATGCAAACGCAGATCTCGTTATGCTTATACATATAATCTTTTGTCGCATTACCACTGTCATAATTTTTCTTTTTTCTTATATTTTGTTCTCTTTTTCAGAAACGATTGTACAACTATTCCATTTTGTACTACTTCCTAACCGGCTGTCTATGTGGCATATTCACTTTAGTCGCATGGGCATTTGAAAATAAACGTTTGGTCAATCAACTTATTTCCAAATATCGAAACAAAATGAAGAAATCGTAGTAAAGTGTTTTCCTTTTCGCTTACTTAACCTTAGTAAATTGACAAAAGTTTGGTGATCTAATCAGTTTGGTAGCATGTAGATCGGTTGTTATAATTATAATTACTATCCATTGCAAATTTTTTTAATCATGTTTTATGTTTCAATCCATTTACATATTTACTAGTCCGAATTTTCTAGTGAATAAGAAAAAAAAAAAACGCACACATGTATTTATATTTACTAGAATATTTCAATGTATGTGTATTTTATTTAAGAAAAGAGTATTGTTATGTACATTTTGAGAGTATAATACAAAAGTGTAGAGGTTTTTGTAGTTCAGTAAAAATTAATTGAAACAATTGGAAGCTGCGATTGAATTATTTGACGTCAGATCATCTAGCCTAGCCCGATTGACCGAAGGTGGCCCGTGAGAGGCTCGGTGGTGGTCCGCAGAAGAATCTAGGGACTACTTACCAAAGTGTAATGTGTATTTCATCGTGATTAAATCAAAATTAAACGATTTTTGCGGAACAATTGTTTTCTGTAAAACGTATTTGCTTCTAGACAAGCAAGATTTTGGTAATATACCTATTACAGGAGTTGTTAATTTCTGTAGCAGATCCGCATGGCAACAACGACTTTCGATTTTTTTACTTCTTCTTCTTCTTCCTTGCCTCGTTCTTTATACCGTTCCATGGTTTCGCGTTATGAGCGCACAACGAATTGACGGAGCGAGGTTGCGTGGCCGACCGAGAGCTCGCTGGCTTCCTAAATGGGGTTCCGCGAAAAAATTGTCAAAATATGCTGTTCAGCAAATTTGTGTATAAATATGTACATGATAGACATAGTATACCGACACACTATAGAAAAACCGTTTTACATAGTTTACTTGATCAGTTTCATGGTATACTTTCAGGATGAAAGTTGGTGCTGCATTTTGGGATATTTGTCAGACATTTTTGATTTTGTCACTTGGATCAATTCAAGTTTGCAGGGTAAGGACGAAAATATTTCGACGTATACTGTTAAAATAAGTGTCATGAAAGGCAAACTATTACTTTGGAAGTGGCATGTTGCAGAGGGAAACCTGGAAGTGTTTTCATCCCCCAATATCCACCCAGTGATAAAATCAAAAATCTAATAGTCGAGCATTTGGAAACCTAGAACGGTTGAAAAATATTTGCCCTTGTTAAACACACAGCAGTTTGATTGGATAAGAAATTTCTTTGTAGCATCCAATATTTCACATTTCACCTTGCCGGAAGAAGAAGAATTAACATCGCTTTCCTCTGATCGAGGTTTAACATTAGAGTTTGCAGAAAGTTCTCCTGAAGAATTTTTGATTTCCGGCAAGGAAAAATCTGTTTTTAAAAAAAAGCTGTAAATATCCTGCTATTGTTTTCAACTTCATATTTGTGTGAAATCGGATTTTTCGACAGCTCAGCCTCAGGAACTTGGAGGAGGATATGCGAGTGGCTCTGTCATATATTCGGCCTAATACGTAGGCTTCTAAAAAAGTTTTTAGATTAGGCATGTTATAGTACGTTTTCGTCAAATATGTTATTTCCATGAGAAAGTTTGACCTTTTTTAGCATATAGCTGCTCTCAGAACACTTTGATGACAAGTGATACTCGTGTAAGTTACAGTTAGTTAAAAAAGTCTATTTAGCAAAAAATGGAATTACCACGTGAACATTTTCGTGCAATGATTTTCTACGATCTTAAAGTTGGATTTTCAAAACAACAGTGTTTCGATCGGCTTCATTTTGCATTTGGGGATGAAGCATCATACCGTCGGACAATTTATAACTGGTTTAACGAGTTCAAACGTGGGCCACCGGGTATATATTCGATGCTCCATGAGCACTTGGCCGTAAAAAAGGTGTGTTCCCTTTGGACCCCGCATAATTTGACAATAGCCCAAAAAAAGGCTCGTGTTGATCGGTGCAGAAAAATGATAAAAAAATACCATAACGGTGCATCAAATGACCTGAATCAAATCGTCACCGGGGACGAATCATGGATCTATGCCAATGAGCCGGAAACTAAACAGCAGTCGACCGTGTGGGTGTTCCAAAACGAGCCCAATCAAACAAAAGTTGTTCGCGCAAGAAGCACTGCGAGGCAAAAGGTGTCGTGTTTCTTCGGTCGAAAGCGTCCTGTGGTCATTGTTCCACTTGAGGAACGTATTACGGTAAATTCCGAGTAGTACACGACCATTTGCTTGCCCGAAGTATTCGGGGAAATTCGCAAAACGAACAAGAGAAATCGAACCAATCTTCATGATGACAGTGCAACCTCTCACACAGCAGTTCAAATTCAGCGCCTATTTAAAGGTACGTTGTGCTCGACACGACTGCATTGGCTCTAGCGACAGCGACTCGCTCATTTCATACAAAAACTCGTTTTTAGAACGACAGAAAAATGAGTTTTTATATGAAATGAGCGAGTCGGTGTCGCTAGAGCCGATGCAGTCGTGTCGAGCACAACGTACCTTAAGCGGTTGAAACATTGAATTGACGGGTCACCCGCCTTTACTTTATTAAAAATAAATTAGGTGGAGAACGGTTTTTTTCGCCCGAAGCAACTGTTGAAGCGTTCAGAAGCTATGTTTGGGAGGTGTCTCCATCGGAATGGAAAAAATGCTTCGAAAATTGGTTTGGGCGTATGCAAAAGTGTATAAATGTTCATGGCGAATCTTTTGAAAGACAATAAACCCGTTTTCGAAAAATAAAAAAATCATTTTCATTTGTTTTCTAGAAACTTTTTTAGTAACTCTCGTATCACTGAAATATGTAAAAATCACCACGCCTATTTCTCATAAAATTGTTCAATTTTTTTTTAATAACAGCGTACTTCAACTAAATATATTGATACTTTTTTCTAATGACAAATTTTTTCCTTGTATGGGTATGATAAACGTTTTGTTTTGTCTATCAATGCTCGTCTTGTCTTAACGACCCATTTTTGTTCCGGGTTCCATCTACTCAGCTCAGCTGTACGATGATGGTGTGGAACTTGCATAAATTGTTCGCGGGACACGGGTTGCCCGTACAGCTGAGCTTAGTAGATGGCGTTGGTTGAGTGAAGATGACGTCACAACTAATCTCTTTTTCCTTAATAATTCCTGTATCCTTCCGTTTCCAGGATGAACAAACGCCCTACAAAATGAACAAACGTCTGGCTTTCGATTGATACCAAACCTATACCTTTCCGACCCATATTTAAAAATGACTGGCTAAGTTCACACTCACAATTTTAAAGTTGCTATAATTAAATAATTAGAGAAGCACAAACGATATTAATTGGTTAACAATCAAGAACAAACGTAGCCGCTGTAGAACAAACGGTTCACCGAGCAAAAGGACCTAATTTCAAAAACATCACTGGCTAACTTCACATAGCCAGAAAAATGTCTACAATGGGTGAGGTTATAAAACACAACGTTCGCGTAACGTTGCGCGTTTTCCGAAACGTTTCCTATTGTGTTCATGTAAACGCATAGATCCGGATCAGACTTGGTGTTACCATCGCCATCTCTCGGAAAGTGACAAATGTGAGAATTGACACATCACAGCTGATACGTTTTGCTCGAAAATTAAAATTTCCAGTTTTAAACGAGATGCAGATACATTTTATTTTGATTATAAATAGTTTAATAAATAAATGAGGTCGGAAATGCACGGTTCGACGGCAGATTGTAAATTTCTGCCAACCAATCAAGCTATGCATCGCAAGGGGGCGCTTAGGGGATCTGTTTGTAGGGAGAAGTTTCGGATCCGTAACGGCCGGTTGATTTGAAACGTTGCGCGAAACGTTGCGCAACGTTGTGTTTTATAACCTCACCCAATTTATCTTAGACACTTGCCGAAAAAGCTCTCTTGCCTGCATCCATCCAGTCAAGATACTCATTGGAAATATCTTATTGGAATGTTAATGTCAAGGAATGCGCAAAGGGAATTGACATGATGACATGATTGGCATTTTATCGTGAATGTTTTGTTTACGTGAGCATTACGTTCTAGATGCTATAGAAGAGATAAAATTCATGTTTTTCGTGTGGTTGACGATTCTACTTGTAGTATGAATGAAAATTAAGTGTTAACATAGTCAGTAGTGCTCGTTGTTTGGCGGTTAAGCATAATGTCGTTGAATGAATCGCGTTTGATATCATGTTCTCGGCAAAGACCGTGACGTGTTGGCATCCGACACTAAACGCATGCTAACGAATGTTCTTAATTGATAAGAGGGTATGTATTGATGAGTAAGTGATTGTACACATTTTTTTTTAAACATATGGAAGAGTATGTAGACGCTGTTCCATATATTTAATCTTGACCTAGTTATTACCTATAAAATGTTGGTAAACCCTTTTTGATTTCCCGAACAATTCCAGCTTTTTAAATTTACCTACTTTTCAAGAAGAGTGGATATCTTTTTTCCATTATGACGGTACGTTCATCTGGATTTTTGCAGGATTGCTGGAGAAAGTTTCCTTATTATGGGCAACAAGTCCTAGCCGATAATGGAATGCGAAAGGATATCAGTGGTGTTCTATTCCGCCGCTTTTAAGACAGAATTCAAAATGATTTTGTTTAACAGAAAGAGAATTGGAAATGACTGATTCTCATTCCTAAGTGTACAATGCTTGTCATCAGATTAGAACACCCCTTCGCATGAGTTTTTTCGGCTGATTTCCAACCAAACTAAAAGAGCCAAAATTGCAAAATTAAGTCTATTCAATCCAAAGTTAATTAGGACAAAAAGTACATATTGTGTTTTCATTTTTCAATTGTGTTTTATACTTGTTTTACGAAAAAGAACACAAAAAATATCCATTTAAAATTTGCACATGCAATTTCTTTTTTATCGATCTTCCACAATTGAAGACGTAGAACCCCCAATTGTTTGTTGTTGTTTGAGTAATATAGTAGCTTTAATATGAATACGGGGAATTCATTATCTGCGGGAGAGGGATCAAAATTTAAAGCTTGCAAGGAGTCAGGGCGGTCAAAAATTGAAATTTCATATAAAGAAACTTAAACTGAAGAAAAAATCCCAATTTAACTTTGCCCGAAGGAAAATAGGTTTAAATTAAGCATGAGAACTCTTAACATGGAACAAAGAATGGCGCTATGTTATCTTTTCGGATAAAAATAAGTTCACTTTAGAAGACTAACACAGTTATACTCTATACTGCTCAAAACAAAATAAAGGCCACTAATAATTTTCTGATTATTTTTTTGTGGAACAGGAAAATCATAGTTTTGTTGGTCTAATTTAATAAAGCAATATGTTTTTCATTAAACATAATGAATTTTATTGAATTTTGACCAAAAGTTACACTGTTTTTTAGCATTTTCTCGGATTGCTCACTTTTTGCGGTCATGTAATCGTAACAATAACAATTAATTTGTATGTATAATCTGTAAAGAAAATGATTCTTTGTTTTTTTAGTATGGAGTATGGCTTCCACTTTTTGATATGCAGTCTCGAAGCCTGGACGAAACGCTTTCAATAAGCCGATCGACGCTTTCTTTTGATATCTCGTCCCAACACATTTTTAGCAATTGAATCAGCTATTGCTGATTGCGTTTGTCCTCTTCAGCGGTCCGCATTCGTCGTTTTAATCGATCCCAAAGATGTTCTATCAGATTTACGGCCGGACTGTTGGCAGGCCACTCTATGACCTCCTCGAAAACAGACATTGTCGCCCGGGCAGTATGTGGTCGTGCATTATCCTGCATGAGGATAAAACCATCCAACGACTGTTGTGAAAAAGGAATGATATGTGGCCTAACAATCCTTTCAATATAACTTTCGGACGTAATTATCCCATTATTTAGGATAACAAGGTCAGTTTTGCCTTGCAAGGCCCAGACCATCACACTCGGACCGCCTTGCCTCTCAATTTCATTAATGCAAGGATCCAAAAATGCTTCTCCGGTTCTCCACCAGACTCTTATGCGTCGGTCGTCACAAAAAATTTTTACTTTGCACTCATCCGAGAAAAGCACTTTGCACCATTGTTTAATGTCCCATTGGATATGTCAACGAGCAAATCTTAAACGATTCGTACGATGCGTCCTGGTCAGTTGTGTTCTAGTAACACGTCTCCTTGACCGTTGTTGATCTTCGTGCAAACGATTTCTGATTGTTTGAGGGCTAACAATGGTCCCAGTCGTTCTTTAGCCTACTTTGTAGTCCACGAGCACTAATGGTACGATCCCGTCGCGAACAAAACCTCACATATCGGTTTTCTGCGGGGGTGGTTATTCGAACTCGGCCTGAACCATGAAAACGGGAGACACTTCCTGTCTCCTGGTAACGGTTCCAAAGATTATGGATGGCTTTTCGCGAATACCCTAATTGCAGGGCCACAGAACGTTGCTAACGACCTTCCTCCAACATTTCTAAGGCTCTGGACGAAGCATTTAAATTTAAATGGGGCCGAATTCCTGGCATTTTGTATTTTACAGATTCTCTTTATGTTTAAAAGTGCAACAACTAATGTTGCAGTTAAAGAAATTGGCGAAAACTAATTCTAAATCAAAATGAGAAATAAACGAGACCGAGTTCTAATCGTGCGAATAGCACGATGAGTGTATACCCTATACCCATGTACAGACCTAGAAGGCACGCAAAACCCAAAATATTCAATTTCATATTTTTTGTAGGGGAGGGAGGGATAGATGAGTCGGATCTGACACATCTTTATTACCTTGTCAAGGCATCCAACGGCTACCATTTGATACTAATTTGAAGTTTTTCGTTACATTCTATCAAAAGATATGGCTGAATATAACTTTTTAGGGGAAGTAGGGGTAGGGGTAGGGGTAGTTGGACCTACTCCACATTCCACCAACTCAAAGTATATGTCAGAATGAGACATTGATCAAAATTTCATGTCGATAGCGATATTCTACCGAAAGTTATGGCCGAATTAAAACATCAAGGAGGGGTAGTTTGTATGGGAGGTAGGGGAACCCGTGGTCCGATTTGGCCCATTTTCAATACCGTCCAAGATTTTAGCAAAACAAACATTTTACCAAAATTTCAAACCGCTAGCTTCATTATTTCGGGAGTTATCGTGCTAACAGCCAGACACACGGACAGACAGACATGGCTTATTCGATTCAGGGACTGACCCTGATCATTTATATATATACTTTGCCATACCTTCGGTGGCTCCTTTGAGGTGTTACATAATATCGGCGTAACAAAAACAATATACCCTATACCATCTTATGGGTATAGGTAATGCTACCAACTAGTATTACCGAATTTAAAGGATGTGACCCTTCCAGATAAAAGGATAAAAAAGTACATACATGTAAGGAATAAAAAAGGGTTAGAAAGTACGTGTATTCGTCCAGTTTTTATTTTGTTTCATTAAACATTTTGTAATAATGATAGATATACAGATATAATAGGCCAGTCAAAATCGACATTAACCTCGGAATAAATGGAATACTACCGTTCTTTCGCTTAACTGTTTTAGAGTATTACTGACTATATAAATCCAGATTTGTAACCCTGGTGACCCTGTGCTAATTTTTTGGCGAGCGAAAAGGAGCGAGTTTTGTGCTCTTTTTTTACATTTCCAACAATATTTAAAAAAAAAAATAACCTTAGAAAAAACGATGATCTGCATTTTGAAATTAGACAAAATTCCCAATCCTTGATTGATTTTTATATTTCTGGGAGTACCAATTCAGCTATAAACACCTTGCGGTCAAATTGACGGCTGTGACCCTATTAGGTATACAAAATTCCTGACCCATCTAGTGTTAAAATAGCAACGAGTAGCTTAAAATAGCAAAGAGTAGCATAAAATAGCAATGAATAGCTTAAAATAGCAATGAATAGTCCAAAATAGCAATGAATATTAAATAAATAAATTAAAATATCAGCGGTCAAATATGAATAGCTTAAAATAGCAAGGAATAGCTTAAAATAGCATTGAATAGCTTAAAATCGCAATGAATAGTTTTAAATAGCAATGAAATTAATTAAATAAATAAAATAAAATATCAGCGAACAGATTTGAATAGCTTAATAGCAATGAGAATAGCTTAAAATAGCTATGAATAGTATTAAATAGCAATGAGTAGCTTAAAATAGCAATGCAAATTAAATAAATAAATTAACATCACCTAAAATAGCAATGAGTAGCTTAAAATAGTTATAAATAGCTATGAATAGCTTGAAATAGCAATGAGTAGCTTAAAATAGTTATAAATAGCTATGAATAGCTTGAAATAGCAATGAGTAGCTTAAAATAGTAATAAATAGTTATGAATATCTTGAAATAGCAATAAGTAGCTTAAAATAGTTATAAATAGCTATGAATAGTTTGAAATAGCAATGAGTAGCTTAAAATAGTTATAAATAGCTATGAATAGCTTAAAATAGCAATGAATAGCCTTATAGTCTTAAATTAACATCACCTAAAATCGCAATGAGTAGCTTAAATTAGTTTTAAATAGCTATGAATAGCTTGAAATAGCAATGAGTAGCCTGAAATAGCAATGAGTAGCTTAAAATAGTTATAAATAGTTCTGAATAGCTTGAAATAGCAATGAGTAGCTTAAAATAGTTATAAATAGTTCTGAATAGCTTGAAATAGCAATGAGTAGCTTAAAATAGTTACAAATAGCTATGAATAGCTTGAAATAGTTATAAATAGCTATGAATAGTTTGAAATAGCAATGAGTAGCTTAAAATAGATATAAATAGCTATGAATAGCTTGAAATAGCAATGAATAGCCTTATAGTATGTATTAAATTAACATCACCTAAAATAGCAATGAGTAGCTTAAAATAGTTATGAATAGTTTGAAATAGCAATGAGTAGCTTGAAATTGTTATAAATAACTATGAATAGCTTGAAATAGCAATGAATAGCCGTATAGTCTTAAATAGCGATGAATAGCTTGAAATAGCAACGAATAGCTTAAGATAAATTTCGTGAAAGTCGTCCAAAATCAGTTGTTGTTCCGGAAACCACTGATGCTGTGCGCGAACTGTCAAAATCGACATTAACCTCGGAATAAATGGAATACTACCGTTCTTTCGCTTATCTGTTTACTGGCTATATAAATCCAGATTTGCAACCTTGGGGACCCTGTGCTAATTTTTTGGCGAGCGAAAAAGAGCGATTTTTGTGCTCTTTTTTTACATTTCCAACAATATTTAAAAAAAATTATCTTAGAAAAAAACGATGATCTGCTTTTTGAAAGTAGACAATTCCCAATCCAATGATATCCTAACCACTTTTGTAAGTCAAATATTGACGGAGATACAGGTTTTCAAAAATAGGGTATTTTCCACAAAAAAAAGGCGAATTCTAAGCTTATGTAGTTTGCCGAAACGACATTTACTTGAAATTCGCAATTTTTTGGTAAAAAATACCCTACTCTTAAAAACCTGTAATTTCGTCAATATTTGACCCAGAAAATTGGTTAGGATATCATTGGATTGGAAATTCTGTCTACTTTCAAAATGCCAAACACAGTTTTTATCCAAGACAATTATTTAAAAAAAAATATTGTTGAAAATGTAAAAAAAGAGCTCGCCAAAAAATTAGCACAGAGTCCCCAGGGTTGCAAATTTGGATTTATATAGTTAATAATACTCTGAAACCCGAGGTTAGGTTTTTTTTTTGTAAAGTTTTACTGGCGTATAATATAATACGATTAATGTAAAAATCAAATCGAAATAAATGAAAATAAGGAAATTTTGTTGAGGTACGTCTTCAATGAACGATAAGGTGGACAATATTGGAAGTCAACTTTTGCAAACACGTAACAATTTTACAAGTTGGCTAACTTAGGTAAATCGGGCCCGTAGCGATGACTTGGACAACATGTGAAATTTGTATCGTTTGTAAAAGTTTCACGACTATGTTCGTCCAACTTATCGTTACCTTAGACGCGCCTTAGTCAGCCTCGTCGTTAGAGAACATATCAATTGACATTGCACCCGGACTCGATTCTGGGTGCTTGAAATCGTGTTCGCCTGACCGGAAATTTTTCGCAATAGTTCTGGCTGTGTTTTAATGAAGTTATAGAAGTCAACACACGAAACGAGTATTGATCTTGACTGTCAACATGGATTTAGGTGTCTTTCACGAAAAGCAGCCAAAGTTTAGAAAAGGGCGAATGAAAAAAGTCCTCGATTATTTTTGGACACATCTTGAGATCCAAAAAATATGCCTTTACTAGTTCGAAGATTTTTAAAATCGAGGCTATGGCAGGTCCCAAAGCCAAAAAACGCGTCTTGGCATAACCCAGCAGTTTGAAATATTCTGCATTTTCAGAATCGCAGATTTAATTGATTTCAACCTTTCAACACGAACTGTGTTTATGTAAAAATGCGAGTAAATTTTCACGACCACGCATTTCAAGTCCATTGGCAGTCGGTCACAGGCCGACTTCAGTGCGTAAAACTATGTGTGCAGCGTAGCCAACACCAACAATTTGTGGTTTCCATGGTTTCAAAATATTAAAAACATTGTTGCTTCCACCACGGTCACGTGAGCCGAAAATAATCGGACAGCATGCCGCTACAGAATCCAACAACTTTTTCGGCGATTCCGTTTTACTCGGCAGTACGTTTTATCAATTCGGAAATGATCTGTACTATCTCACCTTTTCATGAACAAAGCTCCAACATCTTCACACGTACTCCGAATGTGGAAATAAAATATCGGACTTAATATTTCCGTGATTGGATGCATCCGTTGTAATGCAAAGAAAATTCCTTTCCGACAATTCGTTTTTTAGAACAGTCATTGCATAAGTAGTTAGAACATTCGCGACAATTGCTAGAGTGCATTTGATGCAGGTCGGTGTTTCGATTAAAATTATAATCTCAATTCAATAGTAATGAACTTTTTTTTTCTTTGTAAAAAAAGGTCGGATAAAGTATCAAAAAACTCCGAGAAGTTTTCCCTAAGGGGAAAAATCTTAGATCATGTATATGTCTACATTATTGCTAACAAGAAACCATTATCGCTCACAAGAAAGTTAACATTGCATGAAAACGTTAACACTATAAATAGAATAAATCGAAAATTAACATTCTTAAAATTCAATAACATGCGTTTTAGAATATACAAAATAATGACCACAAAAAAAATGTTTGGTAAACTTAATAAAAAGAAAATAAACAGAAAAAATCCAATAATTTCTATGGGGATTCGAAACATCATCAATCCATTGTCCGAAAAACTTGCCTGCCACTTAACCGACTGCGCTATGTTGGCTCTTATCGAAAAGAAAAAAAAATTGATTCTGGTAACTACAGCACATAACAGCAGAAGCCCAGAGCAGTATGGTTAGGTGGATAAGGGCCAGGGATAGATGATTTGTGTGCAATGACGGACGGTTGCATACGTATTGAATGAAATTGAATTCAATTGACTAGTTAATTTGCAAAGGCAAGCAAAGTTTAAATTGAATATCAGATTACATCCATCCCTTTCTGTAGCCGGATTTTAATTGGATTTTTGTCATTAAGGCTAACTAAGTACATTGCATTAGAAATAAAAAGAAACTGTTTTTGGAAATTTATTAAATAGAAAAATATCTTAATTTTCGTGGACTCTTCGAAACCTCGCTCAGTTCAATCCAACCTTTTATCTGCCACTTAATTCTTTCGGCCATGCCGGCTCCCATCGGGGCGGGTAAATCTAGGAATCATCACGATAATGTTAATGTTCGCACAGCTCGACGTTGCAGAACGTAATTGCGAACGAGACGAAGAGCTTTGTGAGGAGGAAAAGTGCAACGGAAGAATGATTTGTGGTGCGGTGACGGACGTCATTGATTGAAATGAAATTCATCTGCTGGATAAAAATTTAAACTTTGTTCATCTTTCAATCCAATAAGTTCAAACACATTCAAATATTTAATTGTAGGTATATTAAACCTCAGTACGTACGTCCATCACCGCTCCACAGTGTACCAAACACACAATGGGTGGGTTTCCAAAACGAAACAGTTGCGTATGTTCCGCAAACATGTTTGCCATTCTGATCCCCTAACTGCCATTTTGCGTATCAGGAATAATCTCCGGTTCTTTTCCTTTTTCTGCTTTTGTGAGATATGTAAACGAAAAGAGCTGGAGATGATTTCTTATCCGCAAAATGGCAGTTAGGGAATCAGAATGGCAAACATGTTTACGGAACATACGCAACTGTTCGTTTTGGAACCCCACCCAATATCATTCTTCCGTTGCCCAGAAGCTCTTCGACTGCCTATATTTTCAGTTATGTTCTGCCTGCATACATTGAGCTGTGCGAAATGATCTGTGATGATTGCTAGATTTATTCGCCCCAATTGGAGTCGGCAAAGCCGAGTGGGTTAAGTGACAGGTGTTTGGTGCAGTGGGTGATTTTTTGGAGCCCCATGTCAGATTTTTTTCTTTTTAATAAGTTACCTAAACATTCTTTTGATTTTGGTGATCATTATACTAAATATACTAAAACGGGTGTTGTTACATTAAGGAAATTTTATTTTTTTAATGATCTGCTAAAGTTATGTTGATGCTCAGTGAACTTTATGTTTAAACGTAAGCTTATTGAGATGAGGTTTCACGGTTATCCTGTAACTCTGGAAGTCCACAAATCCTTTAAAACTGATCACATATTGCCCCAAACATCACCTCTCGAACGACACCCATAATGCCCATACTATGTTTCCTATACTAGAAAAAATGTCCTTTTTGGTGATAATATCCTTTTTTGAAAACTCAAAATCAACTTGCTGTGATTTTAAAAGACTCGTACCAACGAATACTGTATTTTGATACTCATATCGTCTGTAGCGCACTCGCACAGAAAAAGGGACCTACGTTCATTTTAACGAGGTTCCACCGTTATCCTGTCACTCCAGAAGCCCAAAAATCCTTTGAAACCGATCACATACTGTGCCCCAAACATCACCTTTCGAACGATACCCATAATGCCCATACTCTGGTTCCTATGGTAGAAATAAATGTCCTTTTTGGTGGTAATATCCTTTTACAAAACTCAAAATCAACTTGTCGTGATTTTACAAGACTCGTCGCAACGAATACTGTTTTTTGATATCCACATCATATCCATACCGTCTATAATGCATTCCCACAGAAAAAAGGACCTTTTCTATCCAAGGACATCTTTCTCATAAGAAGTGCGGACATCAAAATATTAAGGATCGCACCACTTAACTTCCATTCGAGTTTCATCGACATCGGTCCACGGGCAGCGCCAGGAGGACCAATTGAAGGATGTCTTTTCTTTCATTTCAATGGCGAATTTACCGCTATTCGCGCGACTTATCAAAATTGTGATCGTCGATTCTTTGTCAGGGCGATTAAAGGATAATGCGTACCAACTTTGGTGAAGATCGAACTACGGGAAGGTCGATTTTAAGCGTTAAACGTTTTCGTTACAGTTTTTCGTGACGCTTTTTCACGGAACGACACCCAGTATTTCTCAGGTAGCCTCCGCAAAGACATATACATGTCAAAAAGGACAGAATTCTGAAAGGATCAGAATAGGAAAAAAAGGAGTCTCCTTTTAAAAACAGTATAGTTGGTAGCATTAGGTATAGGGTATACCAAAACTACCAAATGTATGACTCGTGACCCCAAAAGAACTGTTTAAGCCAGTTCCGTTAAAGGTAATGTTGACGAAACATACTGTGATAACTCACATCACATTCGGGTACAGAATGGTGTTTTTGAAATTAATTATCACACTACAAATTTGCCAAAAGACGTTGCTAAAGTCAATGGACATTAGTGGCCCTTATTTTGTTTTGAGCCGTATATAATGTCTACTTCCAGGATCTTTGCTAGGAAGGACACAATTAGGATCGCCTTCATTGTCGGATGGTGCAATGGTCTCGAGGGCCAACTGGTACTGTAAGATGATACTTCTTTTTATTCGAAAAGACAACATGGCGTCATTCTTTGTTCCATGTCAAGTGTTCTCGCGCTTAATTTAAGCGTACTTTCCTTTAGTTTTAGTTTCTTTAGATGTGGAGCAGTTCTTATCACTGTTTGAACAATAGGTTCGCCTTAATGTGAAAATTTACCCTAATTCTTGCGACCGAGTCATGAGGGATCGATGCTTCTCTCAAAATTACTCTCTCATAAGAATTAACTAGCACTCAATTTTCATCGCCTCTATTATTTTTACCTTAACGCTACATATTGCACACGAGTTCGGATTCAACTAAGCGACTTTTATCAATTTTTTCTCGAAATTTCACTTTTTAACCGCCTTGACTCCTTGTAAGCCTTAAATTTTGATCCCTCTTCCGCAGATAATGATTTTCTCTTATTCATATTAAAGTTTATATCTTACTCAAACAACCACGAAAAATTAGGGTTCCTACGTGTTTAATTGTGGAAGATAGACAAAAAAGAAATTACATGTGCTATCCTGATGACAAATTTTAAATGGCTGTTTTGTGTGTTCTTTTTCGAAAAACAATTATAAGACAATATTAAAAAATCAAAACCCAATACTTTTTGTTTTAATTAATTTAGAATTGAATAGACTATTAACAGTTATAGTTTAGAAATTTTAGCTCTTTTAGTTTGGTTGGAAATCAGCCGAAACTATTCATGGGAAGGGGTGTGCTAATCTGATGACGAGCAGTGTATGTTGTGTTGAGTGCTATGTGCAAATTTGTTGATAAGTTGGTAAAGGCAGGGGCAGCGCATAAGGGCCCGCAGGGCCCGCGTGGGGGGGGGGGGCACGAGATTTAGGGGCCCAAAAGCCACATGAAAGATTTCTGGAACCATGAAAACAGCACGACTGCGAACACTCCGACGTATATATTTTTTGTAGAAAATAAGAGATATACACTTTTCGAAGTCAAAACAAATGCTAAATTCCTTGTTCCCTTTTCACCAGGCCCCTTAGATAAACAAATTTAGTATTGTCCTAAAATCTTTGAAAGTTCAACGAATCCTCAAATTTTCACCAAAAAAAAAAATTTGCTCCTGGCATGTTTGCGCTATTTACTGTAACTGAGTGTATTCACGCACAAGTGAGCCAACCAAAATTTTGATACGAATTCTACTTACATTTTCCTCCACTAGAAGGCACACGCAAGAGGACACTGTGATAGGTATCACAAACACTGATTAATGTAACCATAATTCGATCAATTTTTCCCGGCGAAATGAGCTGAGCGTAGTGTACGTGAATACACTCACTGTACCCGCGGTTTGTAATCCGACCCGCACAAAAAGATTCTTTAGGTCCCTCTGCAAATAAACTATCTAAAAACTAAACTTTCGGATTACATTCCAATCCACTTTGTCATGAACTGTCAAGCACTTAGTTCAAACTAGTTAGTACGACCTGTATATGCCCGTGAAGACTATAGTATTTTATTTTGCTTGCGGTATATACACGGTCATTAGGGTTGTGGTGCAGAGGCCACATTTAATTTGAAAGGAGTCTTGCTAAGATTGCTTAATTGAATTATTAAGTACAAACGGTCTTAAAATGTAAGGATTTAAATTAGAACACACTTAAATTTAAAGCTGAAACTATTTTTTGGATTCTTCGTTCTGTCAAATTCATCAATTTTCCTCAACTTTGGCAGAACATTATCAAAACATAAGGATTAGGATTTACCGTGTGTGTGCGGCATTAGGGTAGATAGGGCGCTCGTCTGCAAATCATATGTTCACGGGATCGAATCCCATTGAAGGCCCAGGTAATTTACTATGCTTAAATACCACCAAACCTATAGAGATCAATGCTGTGCAGCGTGAGCGTTTTTATTAAAAAAAAAAAAAAAACGATTGACGAAATCATTAATTTAATAAACGTTACAACTAGAACGAAGAAGATCTTTGCAAAGTTATTTAGAGTACGACGGTCTTAATTTTAGTAGAAGCGGTGGTATTGAGCGCTCGTGGAGCCGGTGTGGCTCGTTACGATCAAAATTGTTGATCTATTAGTTTGTGTCCGGGGGCAGGCTAGTGCCGAAACTGGACGAAGCGATTAAGATGCTTGAAATTGATCGTTAGATTTCTCGGGAGCAGGTATGGCTCGTGATCGGAGGAAGCATGTAAGAATGCTGATAATTGAGGACAAGAGTTCTGGAGCAACTGTGGCTCGCAACTTGACAAAGAAGCTTTGGGCTTGATTTGAGATTTGAATAGAATTCAGGTCGAATGTAGTTGATATATCAGGTGGACGAAAGTTTTGTTTCCATGGAAATTTATGTTATCACTGAGGACAGTGAAATCGTAGGTTGGCCGAATGTTATATGACCGAAAGCCCGGGTCGAAAAATATAACATTGTTGCTAAGTATTACATTGTAATACTATACTAAGGCGTAAGTTTTCTCGGCGATGTGGTCCGACATGCCTAGGTAGCATGACCTAATTTTTAAATGCTTACACAAGTAGTTTTTATTGTCGTATCCATATGAATATTAGTGCGTTGTGATTTGTATCAAATTAAAACGCATTGATACTTAAGAAAAGAACAGTAAGCAATATTTTGATACGCATATATGGTTTGATACGCATATATGGTTGATCATTAAATTTTTATTAGTAACACTTGTGTAAACACAAAAGATGTCGAAGATCTAGACGTTGGAGCTGGAAAAAAGGGCATACTAGTCTTGACCGGGACAGTGGGCACATCGCCGAGTTGACATAGTGTTCGTTGTATATTAATCCAATTGTTCTCTAATACGAAAATGTTGTATTTTCTATTGTTATCCCTTTTACAAGATATACCACACGCACACTCTTACTGCAATTAGGTCCGCTTCCTATGTATCTCTGTAAAAGAAAACTTATCTAAAATTATGTGACAACAAAAAAAAACAAAAATCAACAACAACCAGCTAAAAATAACTGAAACTCCTAAAAATAGTAATCGGTCTTATCACCTAAATTCTCCTTCCCAACAAAATATACGTTCAATAGGTAATCACGATAATACGAAATTGATTAACTCGAACATGCATTATCTGCGATAAAGCTGAATGACACAATTTAATTCAAATGAGGCATTCAACCATCTTCTAATCCAAAAGATTTTTATCATCGCCTTTTGAGTCACGTGCTGATAAAATATCCACCCGTAACCACTTATGTATACTGCGGGGAAAGTCCTCGTTATGCCCAAATAAATGGATCATATGATCATTCGAAAATCCGGTGCTACTATTATTATCCGCACAAAAAATGTACTATGTATGTATGATTTTTGTTTATCGCATAAAGTGCGAATTGAATGCTCCAACTACTATACTTAATTGTGACATCTAATTAACTCGGATCATAATCGTATTGAAATTGATAGCAATCTTCTTGTGGACTTTTTACGCCGGATAGTAACCGAATAATGTGTATTTTTAATTAGAATTTTTCGGTATTTTCTGTTATTTTTTCTATTTATTTTTTCATTGTCATGTGATAAACCATGCGCTTTTGTCGCATTTATCAATAAAACTGTGCCAATATCGATGTGTCTGGCTGGTCTAGCGATTAGTGCGCGCACCTTCGGTGCACAGGGTCATGAGTTCGAATCTCACCGTGGATCATGCTGTTTTTCGAACTCACGAGCTTGTGACCGACTATGATCTCACTCAGATGTTAAACGAGTACCCATTATGGGATAAATAACACTGCTGACATTACCTCAACAAAAAGCAGATAAGATCCTGGAAATAGGATGTCACTAACACATCCTGTGGCCTTAGTCCAATGTTGGATTGTCGCGCCTGTTATTTATTTTTATCTTATGACGAAGATTGAACTTCAAAATTAACACAAACATTGCGTAATTTCTTTAAAGGGACCGCTAAATTTTGGGCTGCCCAGCAGTTTTGAACAGAAGCGGTGATGAACTAACCTCGGCGTCGATGAAACCGGGCCACACGGTAAGCGCGAACTCTAATCAAAACAGGCATTGTGTTTGTTGCGTGAGTTAACAGTACTTCAGATAAAAATCATAGTCATTTGAATTGCCATTAAATGCACTTTCTGTAGATATAACTTTCGTAGTTGTAAGTTTCATACTTTAGGACTTCGGTGCAGCGGGTTTGCCAGTTGGTTCCCAGCATACGCTTGCTTCCCTTCAACTAGTCTCCATCGGTTTTGGAATTTTTGCCGGTCCACTGTTTGACAACGGTTTTAGCAGTGGATTTACTAATTCCGATTGCCGGTTCGGGACGGGTGAAAGGTAGTCCGGAACCCTCTCTTGCAAGGGCATCCGCTTTCTCATGGCCTTCGATCCCCTTATGTCCTTTAACCTATTTCAGAGTTACGTTGTGTCGGGTAGCTAGGTTTTTGAGGGCGCTCGGTACCTCAGAAGCTCCGTTCGCGAGACCATTTATCCCTGGTGCCATTCATCCATCGACACGGGTCGCATTACACCTTTGGTTTGGGATTTGGAAGATCTTAGTTCGCTCTGTGTTAGGTCCTGTTCTCTCGTTTGTGAGTATTCTGTCCTGTCCTTTGCTCCGTCAGTATGCAGCGTTAAGCCGTGCACCACGCCAAGGTCCCTTCCATCGCGGGGGTATGCTAAATAGCTCTCGAACAACCAATGTGACTACGCACAATGTCGATTATAAATGCAATTCAGCGGGTGGGAGCAGGAAGATGCTACCACATGTGCACTTGGAGACTATCCCTTCTTTCGACATAGTTCTTCTATTGAGATTATTTTGCTCCATTGTGCGAGAAGTATTGGGAGGTGGTTGCTACCATGACATATTTACCTAGTGAGTAGGAGGTAAATGTCCTTAGAGAATAAACAAATTGTGCAGGCGGTTATTATAGCCTGCTCAATTTGTTTAATCTCTGAGGACAATGCATGCCTAACTGAAACATTTATCGCCAAACGAGCTCTGTGATAAAAGGCGGGATCTGTTTTACTACAGTGTATAAAAAGTTAAGTTAACTATGCACATGTTTGAGCTTAACCGCCCAGCATAGCATATCCAGCACCGGCACTATGAGTGGGCAGTTGCCTAGGGCCACCACTCTCAAGAAATCCTTACTTCTTGGAAAGGGCCTTGCTCTTAAGGGTTTCGAGCTGTATGATAGCTGAAGAACTAGTAAACTTGGAGGAGCACTAAAAACAAAAACAAAAAAAAAAACTAAAACGTGAAAGTAATGTGCAACGTAAGAGAAGAGGTTTTGTCAGTATAACAATATGAAATTTAAATAAACAATTAAAAAGCGATTTTACGAGCATTATGTAAGTACGAAACGTTTTTTGCCCTAATAAATTTGATGAAGCTCGTTCCGAGTATTTGGCAGCCTACATTAAAAGTTGAACCATAGAAAGTAACTAATATGGAATGAAAACGTTGTAAATTGTAATGCTCAATTTCGATTGAAATAATGCTATTAACCCTTTGAGGACCATACATTTTTGGCCGAAGCGATTTTGTTTTTTGTTTTATTTTCGTGATCACTAGGTCAATAGTAGTTATGTCACCAAAAATTGTACCCTAGCCCCCCATTTTACCCCTCATTTCGCTTGGCAAATATATTTGCCTGTGGGTTGAAAGGGAATTTATCACCTAAAAACGACTGAACATAATAACGGCATTGTGACGTGTAATTCATGTATTTTAAAAGTAAAGATCCTAATTGAAAACAATTAATGTTAGGTGTGGTAAATATTGAATCAATCGCGAGATGTTGTGGAGCAAAAGGACACATTACGTTGGGCACAAAATACATCTGTGCAGTCATATTCACCCATAAAAGTACCACAACGACAAACTTTCAAAATCTCTCGGTTTCCCATTTTATGAAGAGTTATTTCCTGAAAAGGCCAGTCCTGATCATCTCTGGAAAAGGGTGGACTCGCCGGCAAACCGGCTCGATATTCGGTGCGGATTTCTGTAGAATAGCTATAGGTTACGGTAGAGTATTGTATATGATTACGTAATTCGAAAAATATCTAAGAGCAAACTTGCCTTTTCGTATGTAATAGCTGACAGCAAACAGGCACATTACGTATATTTTGCTAAATTATGTAGCGACAAACCGCGCCCGTTTAAGTTGAATTGTATGAGTCGGTCAGATGAAGATGTTATGTCATTATGTTATTGCATTTTTCTTTATGTCGATGTCAAGGCTTTACGGGATAACCTTTTAATGCAAGCATAGTCTTGGTGGAAGGGAAATTAGGGTAATTAGGGCAAAGGATCGAAAGGGGGACAACACAAACATCCATGGTCACAGTGTGACTCGAACCCACGCTTCGGAACCTAAGAGATAGAGTGACTTCTCCTCCACTGAGCCGCCGAATGCCCACATATGCAGATATGCTCCCCACTGCATAGAAACCGATGTACCCTCGCTCCATTATCTGCCGGAAGTTGTCCACCTGCCATATTAGAATGTTGCTAGAGAATGGAAAATTGATTGACCCTGTCAACATAAATTTCAACCCTTTTCTTTGCTGTCGATAGGCATTAATGTAATACAACAAACCCGTCGAGGATATAAATGTGTTTTTTTTTCAGTGTAGACGTGAAAGTTGTGTAGCCAGTTTCAGACACATAGAGGCGCCGAATTGCTTTGGGGGAGTAAATAAAGCTGGGCTTCTTTTTGAAACTGTCTATATTAGGATTTAGATAGATTAGATTAGGCGTTTTGGAGATACAGCAGATTTTTCTAAGTCAATGACAATTATTATAGACTTAGCCTTGATGTGTCAAATATTATTTCCAGAAAAGACCAAATATAGTAATATAATTTGACAACGTTTTCTTTGCCATAATCTCCAGATTCGTAAAGCAGTAGTCTCTATATTTCGTTTGGTTGCTGCAAAAAACAGCTGTCGTGAAGTAGAAGGTTTTTACATTTATGAACGCTATATACCGCAAATTATTTGACCTTTCAGATTCATAAAATTTTAAATTTACCCCATTACAAATTCGATAAATTCACCACAATTAAGTGCAGTTGCGAAAACCTTCTTACACTATTCATTTTCGCGACTCTAACTCTAAATGTTGCAAATGTAATAAAAAAGACATAGTGCGTTTTGTTCCGTTTCAGACCATAGGCAAATATATTTGCCCAACTTATTTTAGGCATGTACGAGTTCACTGAACTTCGAAAAACCTGGAACGTTGCAATTTTACAAAGAGAAGGGATAGACCAAATGCACTATTTGAGGCTCATCCATTTTTTCGATTTTACCGTTACATTACAGCCCCTTGAACTGTGACTACTTTTTACTTAACTTTGGGGGCCCCTGGGGGCAAAGCGGGTCAGATAGAAAATTATATATATACATTATATATATAATGTTGTTGCCCCAACTCTCATTTATGAATTTCTTTCCGAGTATTTTGTTATATTTTTAACGTGAAAAATTTTAAATGTCAAAAACCTCCGGGCAAACATATTTGCCTATAGTCGTTAAAGGGTTAATAATATACTCGAAAGCGTCATAGATTTGGAATTAAAAACTTACTAGTTACTACCATAGCGAACCGAACAAGCTAAAGTGTTTTCACATCTTGTGCACCACAAGCCGTCACGGGCGTCCCATATATAAGCCAATGCATTTTGATGTTTCAAGCTTAAGAGCCGTACGGCTCGTCGTTTAAACGAAGTTTAAGTCAACTCGTTGATTCTACATCGTCGAGGTCCTTAGTTACTCCGCTTCAGCCTGCTAAAAAGAAGCGAAGCCGCGAAAGCATCTGTTGAAAATGAAAAGACTGTTTTCAATAGTACAGTAAATAGATCAGGCTCAGATGTACGCCGCATTGTCTACTACATGAATTATCCTCAAACACTGCTTCGCAACAACTTGTTGGAGATGACGCTATACGAGTATGTACTATGCGTTCAAAACCTAAAGAAACTTAACGACGACTTAGAACAACGCCATCTAGATACATCAAGGCCGTAACTCAGCTGTGCCGTTTGCCTACTAAATCTAGGGACGCGGTAGCGTCCCACCCGCCAAAGAAAAACGAAAAAATTGAACAAAAAACGAAAAAGCGAATAATATTGAAAAAAAAAAAACAAAAAACAAAGCGACCAAGACTATGTTTACATGACGGAACAAGTACGGGTTTTCGGACTTCTGTAGCTCGGATTCTGGTTGGTCCTGAGTGCTCAAATTTGGTAGAGTTTGTCGCTCGCGGCGTCTTACGAAGTGTAGAAAATTTCAAGAAGATACGATGAAAAACACCGGAGATATAAGAGTTTGAAAATAGCATTTTTCGAAAATCTTGTTCTCGTTGTTCTTGTTGTTTATTGACAGGGCTACAGCCTCGTAGAGAGCATCTCGGGATTCGCTCTCTTTTCCCAAAGATAGAGTCTGTCCCAAGGGTGTGCATAGGCTATCACTAGCTCCGATCCGTGCAGTAGAAAAAAAGATACAGCGAAAAATGTGAAACTGCATACACTTTCTGGCTTAAATCTTTTTTATATGTTTATAAGAACTAGGGGGCTTCGCCCCCTACTCGCTACGCTCGTCGACACTCGACTCGGTTTGATCCTGCTGTGGTAGTGGGTTGAGGTATTAGGTCACTCTTAGTTATGTTATAAAGTGACTGAAACACAGACTGATCCTGATGGCGATGACTATTTCTGATTGCGAGTGATACCACTTTATCATTGTAAAAGTAATTGCTTGGAAAAGTCTATTGGTCAGGAATGGCCAGGTTTTCGGGACCTTTGGTAAATGGTAAAAATTTTTTACATGTATAAGTCTTTTATCTGAGGGTCTGGTATAAATATTTGAAACATAAATAACGAGCGTAACGTAACGAAAGTGAAGCACAAGAAGCCAAAGGTATAGTAACGAGACCGAGTTCTAATCGTGCGAATAGCACGATGAGTGTATACCCTATACCCATGTACAGACCTAGAAGGCACGCAAAACCCAAAATATTCAATTTCATATTTTTTGTGGGGGAGGGAGGGGTAGATGGGTCGGACCTGACACATCTTTATTACCTTGTCAAGGCATCCAACGGCTACCATTTGATACTAATTTGAAGTTTTTCGTGACATTCTATCAGAAGATATGGCTGAATATAACTTTGTAGAGGAAGTAGGGGTAGGGGTAGTCGGACCTACTCCACTTTCCATCAACTCAAAGTATATGTCAGAATGAGACATTGATCAAAATTTCAAGACGATAGTTATGGCCGAATTAAAATATCCAGGAGGGGTAGTTTGTATGGGAGGTAGGGGCCCATTTTCAATACCGTCCAAGATTTTAACAAAACCAACATTTGACCAAAATTTCAAACTGCTAGCTTCATTATTTCGGGAGTTATCGTGCTAACAGACACACACGGACAGACAGACATGGCTTATTCGATTCAGGGACCGACCCTGATTATTTATATATATACTTTACCATACCTCCGGTGGCTCCTTTGAGGTGTTAGGGCGCTATTACATAGTCATATATTGGTAATATATATTATAATAGATATTATCATATCCTTAAGCCTACTTGATTTCGCTTCCTGCACGTCTAAAAATTTATACTTAATGAATCGAGTAGGCTTAGGCATATGACATACATATTATAATAGAAATATGACTGTTTAATGGAGGCCTTACATAATATCGGCGTAACAAAAACAATATACCCTATACCATCTTATGGGTATAGGCAACGCCATCTAGATACATCAAGGCCGTAACTCAGCCGTTCCATGCCGTCATAGTTTGCCTACTAAGTTTTGGATTTACACGAAGAAACAACAACAACAAGCATATGACGTTATTAAAAGTAACAACAAAACAGTGCAAACAGTTGGCGAAAAATTTCTGCATTGCGGCCTTAATATCTTATTGGCCGCGGGCCAAATAAGACTCTCCTCAGGTTTAGGTTGGCCGCAGGAGGAAAATTTCAAAAACTTTTATGTAATCGTGTTACGAAATTTGACTACAGAATATTACTTTTAAAATATAGCAGAGAGTCTAGATCAATATAGAGGCTTCGGGATTATCTGAGAACTTCCTCCTTTCGAAAATGCACTTCAAGGACATCAAAAAAATAAGACAAGAAGCGAAAACGTGAAAATATGATTGATCTGCAAGTAATCACAATTACATGATTTGTTCCAAATTTAGACAGATGATAAAAAATGCTTAGTACCCAAAATAACATTGGGAAGCAAAACCGTCAGAATAAATTCATTTCAGCAGAAAGGTGGCTAAAAGAGACATGTGATATGGTTTTAAACAAACTCATGCACTGCTTGATATGTATAGGTCTAAAAATCATGCACTTTGGCTCTAAGTATTATGTTGGAATTTCACATCCAGGTGATTTAGTCACCAATTCCAAGATTTCCGTAGTTTGCTTTGTAATTTTTCCAAATCAATCTCAATTTATGTTTTATAAAGCCAATTTTGTATTAACTGCATTTCGGGGCAAAACAGTTCCACGGAGAGACTTAGTACAAAAAAGATGAGCTGTCTTTTAAAATCAAATAACCAGCCTCAAATTTAGAGAAAAAAACCTAAAATAATCTTGCATAAGCCACTGACGAGTTTTAGTACTTTTTGTAAACTTGAGTTCAACTTCTGAATTTGTTCACCTTACCAATTTCACAATTTTTCTGTTGATACAGATTGTGCTGCTTCGACATGGCCGCGGGCCGCACATAACTGCGAGGAGGGCCGCGAGTTTGACACGTCTGCATTAGGGTAACGGATAGGGCTAAAGATATTGTTAGGTCGCAGTTAATGTTATTATTATGGCGAAACTTAAGGATAAGGTTTGCGTTGAGGTTGAGTTTAATGTTTAGGCCAAGGTTAAGGTTAAAGTTGGGCTTAATATTAAGTTTAATGTCATGTATAAAGATATCGAGGCTACCAACGCTACTAAGGGCTTTCATGGTAACCAAAGTTATCAAGTGTACTATGGTTACTAAGGTTACCAAGGCGGCTAAGATTACTGAGGGTACAGAGGTTACCAAGGGGGTCATTATTATTCTCAAATAAGTTCGTGTTAATAGTTAATATCGTATTAACTTCAAGAAAATTAACGCATTCAATATCATTTAGTGAAATGTTGAGTCGATTTTGTAAAAAAAAAACCTGCAAAAAATCATGATATCTCACAAAAACAACTTTGTTGTAATAGATTTCCGCCAAAGAAAAAGTCGTCAGCCACAAAAAGGATTGATATAAATACAATCCCGCCAAAATACTCGCATCTTGAGTCAAAGATATGCACCACCAGTCCAACGCGGTGCAGTACGCATCAAAATGAATGAAACAATTTTCGCCGTGGTAAACTACGCTGAATTTGCCAATGCGTGTGGTGTGTGTTGTATGTACCGTGTACCGCTGCCGCGAATTGGTTGAAACTAATTTCTTTCAACGCTTATTGGCGGGGAGCTTGGAGAGTATGCTATTTGCTGCTATGTTCTTTTCTTTTTGAATCTTCCAGCCTTCAAAATAAAATGTTTCTTAGAAACTCATTTCGCTTTTCTTCGTATAGGTGACTTTTCTCCCTTATTATACAATAAATTTCTTCGGTAATTTTCATAAGATTGGTTGTACCATGCTATAACGCCTATTAAAGCTCCCCGCCAAATAGCATTGAAAGAAATTAGTTTCAACCAATTCGCGGCAGCGGTACACGGTACATACGACACACACCACACGCATTGGCAATAGCGTAGTTTACCACGGCGAAAATTGTTTCATTCATTTTGATGCGTACCGCACCGCGTTGGACTGGTGGCGCATATCTTTGACTCAAGATGCGAGTATTTTGGCGGGATTGTATTTATATCAATCCTTTTTGTGGCTGACGACTTTTTCTTTGGCGGAAATATATTACAACAAAGTTGTTTTTGTGAGATTTTAGATTTACACGAACAAACAACAACAACAAGCATATGACGTAATTAAAAGGAACAACAAAAAAGTGCAAATTTAGTAGGCGATTTTTCAACATTGCGGCCTTAATATATAGACGGCGCGGCGGTGCTTAGAAGCGGAGTGCACTTTAAAAATTGTTGTAATTCTGATGGATTGCAGAAAAAATTAGCTGAGCTAAAAGTATCAAAATTGTAGTCTCTCAAATCAATTTTTGTTTGGGTGTTGGTAGGGACCATCATCGATTTGACCCAGAATGCACCAGAATGCTAAGACCGGCCCTGGCGCGCCCGTTTAATAGAGCAACTTTTTTTCTGAACATCTTTTGTTTTTCCCCAAAACATAATTGTTATCAATTCGCCAAATCTATTAGGTCCCTGACCAATATCAACTTTTGAATTTAAATTTGATATTTACACGTTGACATAATGGTCAGTGCTCTCCTCATAGTTTAAATCGATTAAATACCTGTTTTAAAGTAAATAACACAACAACAACAACAGACTTTGTGCTTTTTTGTGCTAATTTTAAGCCCATATTCATGCTACTCTAATGACTATCAAACCATATTGATCGTACAAGATCATCATGAAAGAAGTGATAAGGTTGTTTTTCTTTTTGCTATGCTGTTTTGGTTCCAGTATGGCTAATTATGCGAGATACTAAAACTTGCCACTCATCAATCATTTGAAAAAAATATATAATTGGATGGCACGTGATTTAGCAATGCTGACAGATTCTGTTGTTGATTTCCTGCAAAAATGCGCGAACGTTGCCATCGTATGCTGTTCCGCCAATAAACGTGGAATAGACAAACGCGTGTATGAATCGATTCGATACTTCCCTTATCATTCGCAGACTCAGCCGTGTCTAATTCACTTATAGAATCTAATAGAGCAATTTATTGTATTGGAGACATCATTCGAATTAGCTTTGAATAAAGAAAAATTCATCTCTTGAGAAACCCAGTGCTACAGCCTCGTGAGCCGTTGGTACTCGGTCGGAAGACACTATTGAAAAATATTTTCAGCAGTTTGTCGATGGAGTTCGTGATGTATGTATAGACGTTATTCCGCGACACGCGACTTTTCTTTAAATGGTTTAAACAATTTTGAAATTTGTATTTTTCACAAATTAAGATAAACTCATCTCTCGTTGATCATACGCGGCCGATTGATCTGTGCAGTCGAGATTTCGCATCTCGTGAACTTTCATCGCTTTAATTCAGCAAATAATGTTGAGTGTGGTGATGGTTTATTATTGATATGATTTTTTATGATGATAGTAGTGTGATGTGTAAGAAAGTGAAGAAGTGGAGAATATAAATCGCGTTTGGATTGGACACCACCAGTGGTGTGCTTGTTGCATCTATTGTTTTGATACATTTTATGAAAATTGGTGACAACTTTTATTGGCAGCTTTGAAAGCGAAAGATATCGAGACGTATCTGATTGATGAGTAGGCAGTTCCCCAGATTGTGTACATAACGAGGTACTAGAGTTTTGTTTAGACTTTTTTTTAATGTTAAGTTAAATTGGTTGTGCTTCATCAAGCATATTGTGTAAATAACATATTTTTCGATTGTTTACAAATTGTTTCTGGTTTTGACTGTACATACACTGCGTTTCACTTGAATAGCACACTCTATACATTGAATTTATTTTCTCAATATCTTTAAAAAAATTAAGACAACAGATATTTTGTATTTTTTATTTGTCATTTGATTACATAATTAGCTTTAATTTGAAATAAAAAGAATTCGAATTTTTCCAACATGTAATCTTAGAAAGAAAAAAAAACTGTAAAACCAATGAAAAAACACATGAATTCTATTTCACTTGAATAGCACACTTTTTTTAAAAAACTTATTTTAATTAACTTTTTATGCAGTGAGGATAACTTATTATTGTTCAAAATACATGTTGAGATCAATTTGAATTAAAATCAGCAATTTTAGTAATGGGTTGAGCCTCCCCCGTTTGAAATAACCTCCTAGATCCTATTAGGCAAAGAATCGTACAAACTTTTGATGTAAGCAAGGGAAATGGTAGCCCATGATCGGTGAATGGCTTCGATTAATTCAGTCTTTGTTGAAAACTGTTTACCAGACTCATAAACTTTTCTGACCAGCCATCCCCAAACATTTTCTATTATGTTTAGATCCGGCGAGTATGGTGGCCAGTTCAAAAGAGTAACATTTTTGAATTCGATAAACGACTTTACGGCACGGGCAGTGTGTATTGGTGCATTGTCGTGTTTGAAAGTCCACGGCAATGGTCCAATGAGACTTTCGAATGTCGGAAAAGCCTTTTCTAAAACACCTTGATACGACTTAGCATTCATAGTGGTGTCTAAGATTTGGAGTTCACAAGTGCAGTAGTAGGATATGGCTTCCCAAACCATAACGCCGCCAACTCGACTGTGCAAACGATCCAACTGGTGAGTCGCCTTCCTTAAATCATAAAAATAACAGTTATATCCGTCGGGCCCTTCCAAATTAAATTTCTTCTCATCAGAAGAAAACAACGCGCTACCACTCTTTGCTCCATGACATGTTGGTACGACAAAAAGTCAACCGAGATTGTTTACGAGCGGGGTTAAGTGGTGTTTTTTTCTTTAATTTTAGACACTTAAGGTGTTTAACTTTTGAATTAGCATGCCATACAGTTGTTTTACTCGCACTGAGACCAACTTTTAACCGAATTTTGTCCACAGAATTATGTGAATTCGATGCTTCACGGAAAATAGATCGCTTATCTGCATTAGAGAGTACACTGCTCACTCGACCTTTCATATTTTTCCATAATTTTGACCATTTTTAATGAAATTGTAAATCACGTTTCTGCTTTTTATACCCGTCACTATGTGAAAGGGTATATTAACTTTGTCATGAAGTTTGCAACGCACAGAAGGAAGCACTTCCGACTATATAAAGTATATATATTATTGATCAGTGTGACGAGAGAAATCGATTGAGCGATGTCCGTCTGTCTGTCCGTCTGTTTCAATACAAACTAGTCTTTCAGTTTTGAAGCTATCGGGCTGAAATTTTTTATACAAGTTTCTTTTTAGTGTACGCTGTATATATGTCGGAACGAATGGAATCGGACCATGGGATCATGGGGCTGCCATAGAAATCAACCTCTGAAAATTAGGTTCTTCTAAGAAAAATTTTTTTCTTTATGAACCAATCTTAACTAAACTTCACCCAAATGTGTTCCTAGTAAAGTTTCAAAACATATATAGGAACGGATGAAATCGGAACACTACGTCCTAGGGATGTCATACAAACCAACCCCTGAAAACTAAGTTCTTCTAAGAAAAACTTTTTCCTTTTTAATCCGACCTTAACCAAACTTTACCCAAATGGGTTCCTAGTAAATCCTTAAAACATAAAGGGAAGGATGAAATCGGAACACTACGACGTAGGGCTGTCATACAGACCAACTAATAGAAATTAGATTCTTTTAAGAAAAGCTTTTTTCTTTATGAACCAATCTTAACCAAACTTCATCCAAATGTGTTTCTAGTAAAGCCTCAAAACATATCTAGGAACGGATGGAATCGGAACTTTACGTCATAGGGCTGTCATACAAACCAACCCCTGAAGAAAAACTTTTTCCTTTTTAATGGAAATGGGTTCCTAGTATAAACTGACCAGACGTACAGCATTTTGACCTGTCGTACAGCATTGGGAAATGTACAGCAAAACGTGCAGCATTTTCCATGCCCCAATATGAAACCTAAATCACTCCTCGGTGACGCCTGTGATCAGTATTGCTTGCTTTTACGATGCAAAATTGGGCCCCTGCATGGTCGATATATTTAGCGAGATAATCGCATTTTAATGATTGATGATTTAATGATTGCCAAATCACTCATTTTCGACAACCGTTCCCGATCTTTTTGAAATTTGGCTGACTCTCCAAATTACATACCTGCAAATCAACGCCGCTGCATGGCACAATTTCGAACGTGCAATAAATACAGCCAACGACTCTACGTTTCTGGGGACAGTCACAAATTTCACATTAAGGACAACTGTATGATGTGTAACATCCAAGAACGTGATACGATTGAACACTTCCTGTTGAGATGTCCAATTAACAAATCACTGCGGCGACACTATCTGGGAGACATCAACTCACTCCATCAATTAATTGAAATGCTGAATTCAAGAGACCGTCAAATAATTAAAAAAATTTACCTTTTCCTTGTAGAATCTCTTAAATTGAGAAGTTTTTGTTTAAATGAGTAACATTGTCTAAAACTTAATATAATTACTGAATTTTTCCGTTTTCATTTTCATATCGTTTAACACTACATTTGAATAACTTTGCTTTACTTAAGAATGAACATATATGTATAACCAGAACTCCTGTAATAAGGCAATATGCCTTCCACAGTATATGAAATCAACAACTTTTGTGGAAGAATTGACTAAACTTTTTCTTCTAATCTTGCGTGGTTAAATGAACGAATTTAATAGTATTTTCAGCTACGAAGATTAGAGAAATCAGCTATTTCTTTGGTAAAACTATCCAAATTTAAGTCAACTACTTCACTTTAGATAAAAAGTCTAAACCATTTTTTTCAGTGCACGGTTCAACCTATCCGCAATCGAATGTTATGGCTGCCCAAATCGCCATTTTGAGTTTTCTATTTGAAAATTGTCCATCACTCGAAAATTTGGAAAACTTCGAAATTCAGAAAACTTGTAAAACACCGTACAATATTTGGTGAAAATTTTAAGGCTCCAGCTGTCAAGGTTCAGAACTTACAGCCGTCGAAAGTTGCGATTTAAAGTGTAAAGTTTCACTCATACACGATCGATATTTAGCGATATAATAACACTTCAATCGTTCACTTTCGATAGCTCGGGAACCAACGGAATTTCTGAAATTGGCATATTTGTAGAGCTACTTGGCGCACATTTCCTCCATAAGTTTCAAGGTCCTACCTATCTGAGTTCGAAAGTTACAGCTGCCCAAATTGCACTTTTGTGGTTTTTAATTGAAATTTTATCCATAACTTGAGCGGAATTTTGAAATTTCGCAGACTTGTAGAGCATCGTACTGTCCATATTTGGTGAACATTTCACGGCTTGATACCAAGACTCTGAAGTCACAGCCGTCAAAAGATGCGATTTGGATTTATTTTTCCTATCACAAAACGATGGAAAATCCGCCGCTGTACTGCATGCGATTCCCTTATCCCCTCTATTGGAAAATTCACACTAAAGAAGGGAGTCTGTAAGAGTTTTAGATCAGGGTTTTCCCCTCAACATGTCCTTCGAATCCGTTAGATTTTTTTTACACCAGGGGACCAGCCTATATAACCATACATGAGTATAGAATGCATACTCTCCTCCAGAAATATCGCTACAAGGGTTAGCCACCTCTTCACCGCTTTGGAGGTTCTCCTCGGACTGCATAGCTACATTGAAACTGTGCCTGGAAAGCCACCACCAGCTTAAGAATTCTCGGCCCATCTCATTGGGTTGCGTTTATCTATTGCAATAAACGAAACGAAGTTTTTAAATAAGTAGGTTCTTTGCGGCCATCATATGAAAAGCCAGGTGCCACATCATCACATCCTTACAGTTATTTCTGATACCTTCTTCTTCTTCTATTTTATATGTGTGTAAGTAATTCTTATTTGAAGTACTCTTTTTTGTGTTTTTCGTGTTAAAACATACGTTTGTTCTTCATATGTTGATGATTTTTTTAAGGGGAACATTGAGAACTATAGGGCTCCCTATTTAGTATTAACAGAACTTTGCCTTCCCAAGAAGAAGATATTACTCATGAAGGCAAGAAGAATATGAGGTTATTATATGGCATGCATACTTGTCGTATCCGTCCTGTTTTTGGCAGGACAGTCCTGCCTTTTCAACTTTAACCTGTCGTCCTGCCAAAACGCTAAAAGTCCTGATTTTGTCCGGCTTTGTCCTGTTTATGGACGTCGAAATGGCATCTCACCAAATGACGAATATGACTTAGTTTAATGAAGACTACATTTAAATGTTAAAGAAATTCACAAATAAAAAAATTGGCTTTTACGACAGTCGGTTGTTTGATGTAAATCGTCGCGGAGCTAACCACTGTTAAAAGGGCCAAGCGCTGTGAAATCCCCCTTCGCATCGCCATGCGATTATTGCTCTTTACTTAGTCCAGGAGCATTCTTGACAATTACTATTTATGGAACAGGATATTGAAGACATGGTGAGGATATGCAGTTGCCTAAGATTAATGCCCAAACATGCATGAGTATTAAATAGAATTCTCCTCTAATCAAACTACACCAAACAAGCCTTTCAGTTTCCAAAAAATATACACTGAATGCTGAAAAAGTTTCGCAAATAAAACAGACGTATTTGTGTTTCTGGTTGTCCTGCCAAACGACGACTTTTGCTGCGCTTGTCCTGATTTTATCGAAAAAAATATACGAGCCTTAGCATGCATCATGACCTCGTGAGATGTTATTATTTCTACAAATAGGCGCGAATAGGGGGGCGAGAATATGGCTGAGTATTTTCCTGAAAACCGAAATTTGCAAGAACATAATGTGTACAACATTGGGCCTTCGGGAGTCTGGTCACCTTATCCTAGTAAATCCCTAAAACATATCTCGGAACGGATGGAATCGGAACATTACGTCATATGGCTGTAATACAAACCAGCCCCTTCAAGTGTCTTCCTGGACTAGCATCCAGGAACAGATGGAATCGAAACACGTCATAGGGCTGTGATAGAAATTGTTAGCACAAAAGGAGCTTAAGTTGCATTCAAATGTGACGGGTATTCATATTTCGGCCGCTCCCGAAATTAGCCTCGTTCCAATTTTTTTCGATATTTTAGTCACTGAAAGAAAAAAACCTGTAGGTTTTTATTTTAACTTGTTGTTAGCTTGTTAAGGACCCATTTTTTTTTTAAATCAACGAATCGTATTTAAAATACTCAAAATAACTATAGATTGATATTGTGACCACGTGCACCACGTATGTGAAGCTTAAACCCAACTGTGCTATTCTAGTGAAACACAAAATCTGAGCGCTTTTGAAGCAAATTAATGAAAAAAGGGTAACGGTAAATTTCGAGAGCACGATTTTTCTTTCGACGAGCCCACATCAACAAGACAAAAAAACTACTAGCAAAGTCATAAGAATATTGATATATAAGCAAATTACAATGAACAAACGGAATGTGTTATTCAAGTGAAACGCAGTGTACATGATTCTGTACAAAAAACATTTTGAATGAAGGAATGATTTAATACCATAGTAAGTTATATTAGCACCGTTTTTGATAAAATACGAAAATGATAATATAATGACAAGTGTTTCTTCCAAAGTTCTGCATTAACTAACTTCTCAACTATAACTGTTTTTTTTTTCCTTAGAGGGGTTTTACACTACGTGCAATATGTTGCGCGAATATACTAGGCAAGCAACAAGGGCAATAGAAATTGTTGCTTGCAATGTAAACACCTCTTATTTTTGCGCAGTTGCATGTTGCACACTGGTGTTGCGCAATAAATTGCTGATGATATCTTGCGTGTAGTGTAAAAGCATTTTTGCACAATTGCTAATTGCACATTGTTGCTTATTGCGTGTTGCGCATATCCAACCGATTGGATATGTGAAACACATTTGCGTGCAACATTGGTGTCTCATACGAGTTGGGTCTATAGTGTGTCGTCGTAGCTCGATAGCTGACTGTACAACTCGTCGCTGATCAGAAGCCAAGGACCAGGAAATACGGAGCACTCCTTTTTTTGGATTCTGTGGTTTCAGTAAATGAAACACAAACAAATTTGGTATTATTATTTAGAATTTACTCTTGTAGGACATGAACATGATTTAATTGCCAACTGACTTCACCTTCATGGCAAAAATACTCCTCGAACTCTTCACGAACATCTTTCGCTGCACATGAATATGGTTGTGGCTTATTTTGAATATTGAAAAAAACGTCATCTCTCACATCTCCATTCGCAATCTGGACTCAGCATTATTGGTCGCCTGAGGATTCTAAAACGTGATGCGAGTATTCCAAATGCACTTTCAACCAATCGTCGAGCTCTCGATAAACGATAGTTAAAAATTCTTTTGGACAAAGCAAGATCTTTGTAAGGATATGGTTTCAGAATGTACTCCTTTAAAGGAAATGCATCATCAGCGAGGGCAACGTAAGGCATTGGTTTTTTTCGTCCCGGTAGTGGCGTAGGTTGTGGAATATCTAATAAATCAAAGCTGTAGATAGAGTAGAGTGAGAGAAAACGCCATCATCTGAGACTCTTCCTCGGCAACCCACATCAATATAAATGAATTTGTAATTAGCATCAACCAATGCAAGCTAAAGGATTTTGAGATCCTTTGTAATTAAAATATTTGCTGCCGGCATTTTCAGGACACTCAATAACCTGAATACATTTAGCCAAAACTTCATAAATTGCTTTACATGTTTCTGGAACAATCTTTGAAATGGTTGAATGATGAATCAGGGAATAGTATGCCAAATCTCTGAATGAGTTTCCAGTCGCCAGGATACGAAGTGTTACTGCAACTCTTATACTTTTCCGAAGATGTGTATTCTGCTTTTTAATCAACGGTGTTACGCGCTCCACAATATAATTGAACTCACTTGGTCGCAACCGTAAGAAGTTTCTATAAAGTTCAAGTGATTCTGCTTTCAGTTACACCATCAGCTGCGCATAAACTCCTTGATCATTGCGTCCTTTGAGCCAAGGTGCTACCCATTGCGTACGATAACGGCGTCTCCTTTCTTGTAATGCTTCCAACAAGACACTAGCCGCAGCACTGTTTGTTTGAGAAGCACTTTCATATAAATTAAATAAATTAAATAAATTCACGGATAAAATCAACACCGTTAACAATTTTTTCTTCGCACAGGCATCCATTTTTCCTGCATTCGTAACAAATGTCGACTCACAATTGACACTTTTGAATTTGAAACTGCAATATAATTGCATCAGTTGCGAGAAAATATTTCTGCAACACTATTGCACAATTGATTGCGCGCAAAATTAGCTTACAGTGTAAAAGCTTTGCTAATTCGAATGCAATTAGCAATAGAGCAATATATTTCCTGCAATTTTTGCATGCAATTGTTGCTAGCAGTGTAAAACCCCTCTTATATGAGGGGACAAAATATTTCAAATCAAAAGAGCTTCACTTAGCTCATGTGGTTGAAAACGATATTGCATTATTGGCTCAGTAGAAATATTTTCTATAAAATCGTTTACGTTCAGTCGAGGCCCCTGCAATTTTTCGCATCAATAGTTTTTTTAAGTAACTTTTAGAAAGCTATTAAAAAATTCAGAGTCATTAAATTCTGGGAAAGTGTGAAGGCTGGTGGCGGCGAGTACAGCATGAAAATGCCTCTAGCAGTTTCGAGAGGCCAATTAGGTAAAAGAACTAAAAGGTCTCCTCGCTGTGAACAGATGATGTGGTTCGGCAATCTGTCTTGTAATAGGTGCCCTACCCCTTCTCATCTCAGGGTGCTACAATTCGATGATGTACGACTTCCATCGTTTGTCAACTTCCGACGACAAATCCTATTTCAATCGCTAAATGAGTGAAACATTAACAATTATACGGATAGCTCCGAAAACCAGATTATGTTGGTCCTACTTATTAAAAAAAAACTCGATGTAGCACGCTCCTGGTGGATAAACTAATCAGCGCCACCCATATTGTGTACCTACATATTATAGCCGTCGCTAATCGACGACTGGGATTGCTAGCCAAAAAGCCACCTTCCGTGTTAAAGCCAAAATTCTTATTTCTAAAAGGAGTTTCTTTATATTTTCTAGAGATGCCACGGATATTCGGTTACTATCCGGTATTCGGCCTATCCGGCCATTTTTTAGTATCCGGTATAGACCGAATAGAAGCTACTATCCGGCCGGATCCCGAATATTTTACAATTTTACGCATTTCAATTAAAATTCTGTCATTCATTTCATTTATATTTTATTAAGACACCTGACATTTAATAATTATGATAAATGAAGAAAAGTTTCCCGGCATTTGCGTGTAGGTACACAGAGAAAAAAAATTAGAATGGTTATCTAAAGAAATAGTCGAATTCATCTAAAGTTCGCGTTGATTTTCAGCTTATGATTCTATGTAGTTGAAACAGTTACGAAGATATGGATAATTTTTCTATTCGTCATTAGTTGAAACATCTACTATATTTGCAAATTCAATTAATTCATTTGTAAAGACAGCTATTCATTATCTATAAATTGTTAAATCTTGGATAGCTAAATTGTGTTGAAGAAAAAACAACGATTGTTTGTAGTTAAATTTTATATTTGAATAGTTCAATCAACAACTTTTGTGGAAGAATTGACTAAACTTTTTCTTCTAATCTTGCGTGGTTAAATGAACGAATTTAATAGTATTTTCAGCTACGAAGATTAGAGAAATCAGCTATTTCTTTGGTAAAACTATCTAAATTTAAGTCAACTACTTCACTTTAGATAAAAAGTCTAAACCATTTTTTTCAGTGTAAACGATTCCGTTTATCCTCCAGAAAATAACCGCTCATTGAATACGCTGCTACAAGGTGATGATAGATAAGCCTGAATAGACTTTATGAGAATCGGATACAGTGCTGCGTCACAGATACTTTTGTATAGTTCCTGAAATAATCGCAATATTGAAATATTTGTAGCAATATTTCGCCGGATATCCGGTAGCCGGATATTCGGTGCTCCGACCGAGAATGCGGCAGGATATTCGGTATCCGGCCAAATAACTATCCGCGGCATCTCTAATATTTTCCTATTTTTTTGTACATCAGCAAAAACTGTCAAATATGTTCCATTCCTCAAAACTCTTCAAACTTTTCCTTCAGAAAAAAAGACCTAGCGTACAGAGGGCTGCGCCCGCAATAGAGTTTTTTAGAAATTTAGTGCGTTGAATATTTTTTGTACATGTGTATATTTTATAGATATCAAATAAGAATTGTGCACAACAAAGCCTTTAATTCTGTAACACTTTTAATTAAACCAATCCAAAAATAGATTTACTATGTATTCAGTTTGGATAAAAGTACTGAATCGCAAATCTACAGACATTTTTCAATTTATAATTTCTGATGAGTTCTCAACACATTAAACTGAATTTATTACCTGTAAATCTGTTACCGTTTCTCCGAATTAAGAAAAAGGAACTTATATGAAATGATTTCGTTGAGCCCGTTGATATGAGTACCCCACACAAACCTTTTCTATGAGTATTGAAAAAGAAGACTTTTGCAGCTATTCAGGGACACCCTGTTAACTTGCTCCTACAAATTCCAAAAGTATTCGTGCTAAACACTATTACAATTCTATACATTCCCGCTAAATTGCATGTTTGATCCAGTCACAAGATAATTCAGGTAACTAATCTTAAGGCGCTCCCGTGGTATTGTGAAACGCCCTTACCAAATATTAGATTCGCTATATTTCCGGTGTGGATAAAATTATTCGAATGAACATTGACAGACATGTTCCTTATGTCATTTCCTAAAAACCCTCATCAAAATTGTTATATTTGCAGATCTATGAAAGGCACACACGGACAAATTGAAATTTAACAAATTTACTGTTATTTACTTTTTCTTAGCAAAAGTCAACAGTCTTAGTATTTATATAAGCTCATACTAACCAATCTTTGGGCAAAGTTTCATATCGGTACATACAACGGTTTAGAAAAACCGAGATGATAACGTAAGCTTAACTTCAAATGCCCATAATTCCGTTGCCGTTACTTGAAACTGGAAAAAAATAACTGATATAAAATGTACTCGTCGATTGTTGATTTGAGTACCCATACGTCCATCTCCGATAAGAAATAAAAAAGTCGACATTTTTCACCTCTTCAGGACACCCTGTTATCTTTGCCCTACCAACTTCTAAGGAATTCGTGTCATAGAATGTTACCATTCTACATATTCCCACCAAATTTCATGACGATTGGTTGAACCGTTCGCGAGTTATTTAGTGAAATTTCTAAAAAGAGCCCTAAAAAACAGTATCCTTCCATCAGGGTGAAATTTGCCAAAGCAACACGGTAATACAAATTTTTGAATTTGGTGGAACTTTTACAAATATATATGGACTAACCGTGTGTTTGGGGTTGCGATTAGTGCGCATACCTTCGGTGTACAGGGTTGCGGGCAGTGGCGGAACAAATTCGGTCGGGGCCCTCCTGCCAACTTCTTGAGTGGGCCTCCCTATACTGAGAAAAAAACAGAGTGAAATCAATCGAAAACACTCTTGAAGGACTACCCACACTTTTCAGTCATCAGTTGCAGTCAGTTTCGATACAATTTGAGAGATTGTCAGTTAATTTATTGACAAAAGTGTGGATCGACCTTAAACCAACTCTTTTGAAACATGATTTTGGCGTTACAGTGTTTCTACTAAAATTAAGAACGTCGTACTTAAAATAACTTTGCAAAGAGCTACTTTCACTCTTTGCATTCTTATATTGAGAATAGCGTTCATGTTATAACGTTTATTAAATTAATGATTTCATCAATGGTTTTTTTTTTATTAATTTAAAATAAAATCGCAGCACAGCATTCACCTCTATAGGTGTTGGTGATATTTAGACATAGTAAATTACCTGCGCCTACAATGGGACTCGATCGCGCGAAACTATAATTTGAAGACGGGCGCCCTATCTACTCTAATGCCGCACACACAAGGTCAATCCGAATAATTTTTTTTGAATTTTCGTTCTGTCAAAATCGAAGAAAATGTATGAATTTGACAGAACGAAAAGCCTAAAAAATTATTCTGACGCTTCGTGTGTGGGCGGCCTAATCTTGTAACTCGCTAGACAATTGAAAAAATACCGGCGTACAGAGGGCTGCGCCCGCAATACGAGGGTTTTTTAGAATTTTGATGCATAGTGAATATTTTTTGTACATATATTTTATGAGCAATAGATAAGAATTGTGCACAACATTAATGAAATGCTTCCTGTAAATCTATTTTTGGATTGGTCTAAATAAACGCGTTCCAGAATGAAAGGCTAGCGCCTTTCATTCTGTTCCACCTTTAATTAGACCAATCCAAAAATACAAGGCAAATCTACAGGATTTTTTCGATTTCAGATTTCTGATGGCCTTTGAGCAAAAACAAACTCGGGCAAACGTAAGGAAGGCTTGGCATTATATATGAACTGAATTATTAGCTGTAAATCTACTGTTACTGTTTTTTAAATCAAGAAAAAACAACTTATATGAAATGATTCCATTGTGTCCCCTGACATTAGAGCCCACGCAAGCTTTCCTATGAGTATTGAACAAGCATCCTTTTGCAGCTTTTCCGGGACACCCTGTTAACTTGGTCCTACTAACTTCAAAAATATTTGTGGCAAACACTATTACCGTTCTATGCATTTCCACCAAATTTCATGTACATTGTTTCATCAAGTTAAAAGATATATATTGAAGAAATGCTTAAGAGGCTTCCCTTGTATTGTAAAAGGCCCTTACTAAATACTTACTTGGCTATATTTTCGGTTTGGATACAGTTATTCGAATGAAAATTCGTAGACATATTTCCTGTGTAATTTTCTAAAAACCCTTAGCAGAATTTTCATATTTGGAAACCTAAGAGGGGCTACACACGAACAAATTTGAATTTTACAAATTTACTGTTATTTACTTTTCCTTAGCAAAAGTCAACAGTCTTAATATTTAACGTATATAAGGCCATACTGACCAATCTTTGTGCAAAGTTTCATATCGATCCCTATAACGGTTTAGAAAAACGGAGCTCGAAAAGGAAGTTTAACTTTAAACGCCAATAATTTTTTTACCGTTACTTGAAACTGGAAAATTGTAACTGATATGAAATGCACTCGTCTAGATCTTTGATTTAAATACCCATACGTTAATCTCCGATAAAAACTAAAAAAGTCGACTTTTTTCAAACGTTCGGGACACCCTGTTATCTTCTTCCTACCAACTTCTAATGTATTTGTGCCAAAGACGGTAACCATTCTACACATTCATACCGAATTTCATGACAATCGGTTCAGCCGTTCGCGAGTTATTTAGTGAACAGACGGACGGACGGACGGACGGACGGACGGACGGACAAAATCGATTTTATAAGGGTTTTTTGAAAAATTCTAAAAAACCCTAAAAAGCGACACGTTATTAACTCAACTCTATTCCTTGTTTCAGTTTTAAATTTAAGAGTGATCTAATTTAAATCCTTTAATTTTAAGAACGTTTGTACTTATTATAAAATTCAATTAATACAGCAATCTTGGCAAGATTACTTTCAAACAAAATGTGGCCTCTGCACCACATCCCTAATGACCGTGTATATACCGCATCCGCAAGTAAGATCAAATATTTTAGTCTGCAACGACTTATACAGGCCGTACTAACTAGTTTGAACTAAGCTTAGTACCACTCTCAAACTATTTTGTTCGTGTTCGAAAGTTCATGGAAATGTGGATTGGAATTTAGTCTGAAAGTTCAGAAAATGTACACTCTAAAAAATTTTACTCCAATAATAGGAGGAAACTTTTTTTCCTTCTATTATAGTAGTAAATTTACACCACTATATGAACGAGAGTAATTTTACGCTTTACGGTGTAAATATTTACTACAAAATTGGTGTAAATTTGCACACATAAATAAGTCAACTTACTCTTAGACTTAAGTAAATTTAAAACAGAAATAAGCAAATTTGCACGAAAAAAATGTAAATTTACACCGGCAAATATGTAAATTTACATCCGGGTTTATAATAATATTTACGGCAGCCCGTTCTTCGGTGTAAATCGTCCTGGAGCTACCCGTTATTGCAACGGCCAAGAGCTGCCACACCCCCTTCGGTTCAAGAGCAAAAAAGCGCTACAAAACAACAATAATATGATGCTCACACGAACGCACTTCGAACGGAACAGACTAACTGCACACAGAACAAGTCACTTGTGAGATACAGGAAAATGCAATAATACACAAAAGTCAGTTTTACACAAATGTAGGTGTATTTTTTACACCAAAACTGGTAAATATACACTGAAAATGTGAAGTTACACAAGAATAAAGTAATGACACATCTTCACACCAAATGTGGTGTAAAATTACACTGAGATAGAGTAATATTGAAAAATCTGTGTAATATTACACTATTTTGTGGGTCGGTACTGGAAATTTTGTTGAAAAATAAACGTTTACTGCAATTTTGCGAGAAAAAAGGTGTAAAATTCAACGAGTTTTCGATGTAAAATTCAACCTTGTTTTTACAGTGTACTATCAACAAATATTTTTTAAGATAGTTTATTTGCTGAGGGACCTAAAGAATCTTTTGGCCCATATGGTCCTTGGCAAGGAAAAGAGTGGGTCGGATTGCAAACCGCGGCTACAGTTACAGCAAATAGCGCAGCCATGCAATTTGAGGATCCGGATTGTGTGAACTTTCAAAGATTTTAGGACAATATCAAATTTAAATTTAGAAAGAAAAGTAGTGGTATTTCCTGAGACGGGATTAGTTTTATTTTTTTTGTAAATTATCATTTTGGGCACCAGTTGTGCCCTTCTTCAGTACAGATCCACTTCCAAGAGTGAATAAATTTAGCATTTGTTTTGACATCGAAAAGTGTATCTCTTCTTGTGCTCAATTTTTGTGTCGCTACAATAAGATATATTTTGGTGGCAAATGTATAGTGCTTCTGCACAATGCATAAACATCTTATAGATTTTTCCATAGAAATTCTTATTCTATTCAAATATTATCCAAAAATAAACAGCTTGTATACGAATCTTCATAGATATTTACGCATTATGCATCAGCGTTAAAAACCTTCAATTTTTAAACAGCGTAACAACAACGCTGTGCTCATACGAGTTATGAAAGAATTAAATTTAAAATTTATCGAAGAAACACACAAATATAATAGAAAAACAAAAACTACATAGTAAATAGAACTTTACAAAGACAATTGAGGGGAGCAATTGAGGTGTTTGAGCAGGTGTTTTGTTTTGCAGACGGGAAAAATATTTTGAATATTCTTTTGGAATAAAACATCGTCAATAGCGGGCGAATATTATAAATAAAGCCTCAAAAAGGATGGGCCATCTATTTTTGTTATTTTTACTTCGAAAGCACCGATTGTCGATCGGGCAATTTTAGCGTATACATTTGAAGTGGTTATAAAAATAAGAAATGGGTATTCTAGCAAGAGGCAAGTATTTAATATGCTACAAACATTTGTGCAACCTTTTCCCATGTGACTAAGATTATTCCAATTTATGAATAGCATAATTCTTATACTATCAACAAATAATTCAGGACACCAATTAATTGTCTATCCAACAAAAATTTCCGATGGGCACAATCGACCGTTCAAATTGCAACTCATATGACCATTTTATTTATTATTTGTCAATTTTACGAAGCAAATCAAAATTGATAATAGCCTATTATACTCTAATCAATCGGCGTTCAGCTATTCGCAATTCATTTCTGCCAAATAGTAGCTTCAGAGACCTTGCGCCGTCTCACATGAATCTCGTATAGCGACAAGACTTTCACGTGACTTCCTATATATAAATCACAACCCCTAATTTTCCACGATCATGTGAATTTGTTTACCAACAATATATACAAGCGCTCTGAATCCAATTGATTAGTTGATTGTTGTCTTCCTATCCAAACTATTGGATTGATGTGCTATCTAATAATTAATTAACAATGCTTCGAATTTGAAAACAAAAAAAATGTTTTTTAATTTTTTTTGGGACCATGAGTAATAATAGTAGGCAGTAGCTAGCTATATTCGATCCATATATCTAAGTAGACACTTTGGTCCAAGAAACCATTTGTAGGAGAGCATTTTGAGGATCAACTTCAGTTTCATTATACAGTTTAAAAATTTAAGGCTAGCGAAGCAGGGCTTGTTTGACCAACTATTTTAGTATTGGTCGTGATATTTTTTTTATCAGTTCCTGTAAGGACATTAACTTTTTTATTTATAACTAAATTTAGTAATTATGTGTATATCATTACAGGAACTGATAGAAGGGACCCGAAGCCAGCAAAATTCTTATTTGTTCAAAAATTAGCGGGTATGTCCTTTTTTACTTGTTTACCCTAAACATCATAAAAATTAACTGAAAGTGAAAAGTGGTGGTTGTAAAACTAATAAAACAGTGCGATAATTTAATTTAATCAAAGATATTGTGGTGGTGGTTGTAGTAGATCATGTATTTTCAAAATGATGTTAAATTGCGTGCTTATTCTTGCTTGTAAGGATACAGAGAAGGTCTGCACGACTCCTGCGCAAGGATGGCATGCAAAATCCTGAAGCGTTCCAAATTTTGTGCGTACTCTGTGGTCGTGATCAATCGTTCGGTTTATAGATGCATAGAGAAAAGTTTTCGAAACTCGACTCGGAAGAAAATAAGTGACAATGAACAAAATTCGACCAAAGAAAGTGGCGTAGCTGACAACTAAGCTGGCATTCTGCGAGGCGATAGAAGAGACGACCATCCCTTTTTCTGGCAACACAATGTACATGAAATAGCTGCGCACCACCAATTGTAGTTAATCTTGGTCGAAACTTAGCAATTTCACGTTTTTTATGTTGCTAGAATTAGAGGTACCAAAAAAGTGAAAGCGACTGTCGCCTTAAAGAATGCCAGCTCTGCATTACATTCTGTTTAGTTGTTGTCGAACCAGGCTCCTAAAGGAGTTAGTGCATTGAAGCATATTGAGATCAGTTTCCAATTTACAAAGCAAAAGCTCATTATTCAAATGAAGTTTTCTGAAAAAAAAACAATTTTAATATCGATTCTCTTTTTGCTCGTGCTACTTATGTCCTTTTTGTCAACATTTGTGTGCTAAAATCTTATATGTTTTGATACTCGTTCCAGTATATCGTGATTCAAATTTATTACCTATTCATAGGCAATGAATGAAATCGCTAGATAAGGCTCGTTATCGAAGTTTTTGATATATATAATAATCACCCAGAATTACGGGAACCAACGAACTTCCGTAAGGGGGAGGATAAAGGTTGAAAGGCTCCGGCCGATTCCTATATCCTTTTCAGTTGTGGCATAACTGCGGACCCTTAGCTATGCAGGAGGAGCTTCATAGGGTGAGCGGCTCCGGCCAATTCCTATGTTTCTCTACGGGGCGTTACTTTTCGCATTATCCGAGTAACCGCTGCGCCTGAGTGCTGTATTAACAACTTCAGCGTCTCAGGTTACTAAATATAATAGGGTGACAAAGAACAAATAGTCAATCACCGAAGCAGCACCTCCGAGGCCTCTTCATGGTGGACCTCTTTCGTTTTACGAATACTATCATGGTTAAGCGATGGGCCGACAACCCATCCTTGGAAAAAATTCTACGTCAAGAAACCTGCAATGAAAGCCTCGGATTGGACGGATACAGCCCAACGACGACATCGCAAACGAACAACTGATTACTCTTTCGGAACTTGGAATGTACGCTCCCTGAATAGGCCAGGGGCCTTAAGGGCCCTCTTGGATCAGGTCGAAAAATATAAGCTGAGCATTGTTGCACTCCAGGAAACAAAATGGCTTAGTAGCGAGATTGATGAAATTCGTACACAATTTTCACAAGTGGAAAACCTTCGGGCCAAAGGGAGTTTGGAGTGGCGTTCATTGTAAACAATCAGCTTAAGTCGCATGTTATCAACTTCAAACCCATAAACGAGCGGCTGTGTGCGATTCGCATTAAAACCCGGTTCTTCAATCTCTGGCTCATAAACGCGCATGCCCCCACCGAAGGCCAGTGAAGACGCGGTTAAAGACGAGTTCTATCACCGCCTAGAAAATCTGTTCGATTCACTTCAATCAAACGATGTCAAATTGCTGCTAGGGGATTTTAACTCCAAAGTCGGAAACGAAAGTTGGCATAGGGGGATTACTGGAGGGGACAGCCCCCATGAAGACTGTAACGACAGTGGCCAACGACTAATAGACTTCGCGACCAGCAGAAATATGGTCATTAGCTCTGCCTGTTTTCCGCATCGTCGCATTCACAGGCAGACCTGGAGATCTCGAGATCAACATACCGTCAACCAAATTGACCACGTCCTTGTCTGCAAGAGATGGGCATCGAGCATAATGGATGTTCGGTCCTATCGTGGAGCAAATATTGACTCTGACCACTATATGGTGAAGGCGACTTATAGGTGCAGAATTTCTTCGGTGCATCATTCGAGGTTCTACCCGACAAACGTTTTTGCGGTTGACAAAATGTTGGATGATGCCACGGTGGTCACTTATACGACTGCCCTTGAGGAGAAGCTGAGGCCCTTGCTAAATAACGTCAGCAACAAAGGCGCCAGTGGCGGATTTACCCTTTTGTCGCCAGTAGGCTATTCACATATTGCCGCCCCTACTTTTTGTCGATAATGAACATTCGGGAAGAATTATGCTTTATTTTCCTCCAATCATTTTCAATTTACACTTTGTACTTAAATATGTGTGATGTTCGAGCTTTCCGCTTCTTGGGTCCTGAGCATTCTTCAATATTTATCACAGAGTGTAAAGCTTATGCAACAATTTTCTGCTTGGAAAATTGGTTTAAGGCGGTGAATCCCAAACTGTCATCAATGTGGCACGATAGCCCGACGTCGGGCCTTGGCCGCCTGAATCGTTGACCTCCAATTGTCGCGGTTACGTGACCTCGTCCTCCAGTTTCGGAAGCCCAGCAGCTGGTGGGCGTCTTCACCTACGGAGTTCTCCCAGCGAGCTCTTGGTCGTCCACGCAACCTCGCTCCGTCAATTCGTTGTGCGTTCATCACTTTCTTTGGCATGCGATTATCGTCCATCCGTTGTACATGCCCCGCCCATTGCAAACGTTGAAGCTTCACGATTTTCGATACTTCCAGCTCATCGTACAATTGATACAACTCATGGTTGTACCGGATACGCCATTGGTCTCGCTCGCGAACGGCCCCGAAAATTCGCCGAAGGACCTTTCGTTCGAATCGGTCTAGCAAAATTTCGGAGGCTTGGGTGAGGGTCCATGTTTCGCAGCCATAACATAGCACGGGTCGGATGATCGTTTTGTACACGCGGAGCTTCGTGTTCCTGTGCGCAAGTTTCGAATTAATTATAGGGAGGACCGAGAAATATGTCTTATTGGCTAGTTGTATCCGTTGCTTAATTTCGTCGGTTTCGTTGGCGTCCTTTGATAAGTTACAACCCAGATAGTTGAAGTTGTCTACATACTCGATATTAAGGTCCCCCACTGTGATGCTTGAATTTGCTGGTGTCCTTGTTTTCGATTGCATCATGGCCTTTGTTTTGCTTTCGTTGATATGTAGTCTAACTTCCTTTGCGGCGTTATTGAGGTTATGCAGGAGGCTTTCTGCATCACCCAACCTTCGAGACATGATGTTGATATCGTCGGCGTACGCTACTAATTGGGTCGACTTGATGAGTAGCGTTCCGCTGCTGTCCATATTCATGGCTCGAATTACATACTCCAAAGCCAGGTTGAAGAGCGTCGGCGCCAGCCCGTCGCCCTGCTTGAGTCCAGTACGAGTTTCAAATAGGTCAGTGAGTCGGTTCTGCACTTTGACCTGCGAGACGGTATTAGTCATCGTCATCCTTGTGAGTCGCACTAACTTTGCCGGTATACCAAAATTCAGCATAATGTTGTACAGTACACTTCGGTCGATACTGTCGTATGCCTGCTTGAAGTCGACAAAGATTTGGTATACGTCGATGTTGTATTCCCAGCACTTTTGGAGTAGTAGCTTCACTGTGTAAAGCTGATCGGTCGTTGAACGACCAGGTCTGAAGCCGCCTTGATACTCGCCAATGATTTGTTCTGCGTACGGATTGATTCTCTTTTCAAGAATTTTTGATAAAATCTTATAGGCCGTACAAACTAATGATATGCCCTGTAATTCTCACACTTCAGCTTGTCACCCTTTTTGTGGATTGGGCAGATTATGCTTTTGCGCCAATCTTCTGGGATTACCTCGTCGTTCTATATTTTCAGCAGTAGCACATGTACAGCGTTGGTCAGGCACGTTCCACCATGCTTCAGCAGTTCTGCTGGGATCTCGTCAGCGCCGGGCGCTTTATTATTTTGGAGCGACTGTATGGCAAGACTCACCTCCTCTACTGTTGGGGGTAGAACGGGAGGGCCTGGTTCGGCTAACTGCTCAAGAGCTGGCTCCGCGGAGGATGTTGATGATGCATTGAGGAGCTCTTCAAAATGCGAGGCCCATCGTTTGTTGACGCTTTCGATGTCGCTGATGATGTTACCATCCTTGTCCTTACATAGGCTTGTCCTGGGTTGATATCCGTTCTTGATATTATTTATAAGTTTGTACGCCTGTCTAGTGTTCTTACTGGCTAATCTTTGGTTTATTTGCTGTAACTGCTCGTCAAAATGTTTGCGTTTCTTACGTCTAATTAACTTATTAGATACTCGCCGAAGCTCGTTATATCTTTCTTTCTTGGCTCGGGATGCGCGTTGTGTGTATTGGCGATAGGCTTCATTTTTCGCCTCAATCGAGGCCCTGCATTCGTCGTCGAACCAGTCTGCTCGTCTGCGCCGGCCTTTATAGCCCACGACCTCTTCTGCGACCTCCTTGATGCTGTCTTTGAGCTCCTCCCAGAACTCATGGATGCCTAGATTATTGATGTTATCAAGCATGGGCAACAGTTTTTCCTCAAGGGCTGTAGTATACGCAGCCGCCGTGGCATCATCAATCAAATTGTCAACCTCGAAGATCTTGGCAGGGTTGATTCTCGATAGGTGTACCGAAGAGATTCTGCACCTGTAGGTCGTCTTCACCAAATAGTGATCGGTGTCGCAGTTGGCTCCTCGATAGGATCGAACATCTAGGACATTAGAAGCCCATCTCTTGCTGATCAGTACATGGTCGATCTGGTTCACAGTGTATTCATCTGGAGACTTCCAGGTCTGCTTGTGGATTCGTCGATGAGGGAAGCATGTAGAGCTTATTACCAGGTTTCTGCCGCTCGCGAAGTCGATAAGTCGCTGACCGTTGTTGTTGTTTTCGTCGTGGAGGCTATGACCTCCAGTAGTTCCCCTATGCCAGCTTTCATTTCCGACTTTGGCGTTAAAGTCTCCTAGCAGCAGCTTAACGTCGTTTGATGGAAGTGAGTCGAAGAGTGTTTCTAGGTCGTTGTAGAACTCGTCCTTAATCGCGTCTTCTTTTACTTCTGTAGGGGCATGCGCATTAATGAGCCAGAGATTAGCGAAACGGGTCTTAATGCGGATCGCACATAGCCGCTCGTTGATGGGTTTGAAGCCGATAACGTGGTCCTTGAGCTGCTTATTCACGATGAAAGCTACTCCAAACTCCTTGTTGCCCTCTTCTTTACCACTCGTAAAAATAGTGTGCGAATTGAGGTCGTTAATCTCGCTTTTGAGCCATTTAGTTTCCTGGATTGCAACTATGCTCAGCTTGTATTGTTCTACCTGATCCAGGAGGGCCCTTAAGGCCCCCGGTCTATTCAGGGAGCGTACATTCCAGGATCCGAAAGAGAAATCAGTTGTTCGTTTGCGGGGTCGTCGTTGTTTTGTATCCGTCCATTCCGAGGCTTTTGTTTCAGGTTTCTTGACTTGAAGTTTTTCTTAGGATGAGTTGTCGGCACATCGCTAAACCATGATAGGGTTTAATCGTTGAGTAAAGGCCATCATGGGCATGCCTCGAAGATGCTGCTTTAGTGGTTGACTTAAATGTTTTCTGTCACCTATCACGTTAAGTAACCTGAGACGCTGCAGATGTTAATGCAGCACTCAGGCGCAGCGGTTACTCGGATAATGCGGGAAAGTAACGCCCCGTAGAGAGACATAGGAATTGGCCGAAGTCCTTTTCCTATGAAACTCCTCCTGCATAGCTAAGGGTCCGCAGTTATGCCACAACTGAAGAAGATATAGGAATTAGCCGAAGCCTTTCAACCTTTATCTTCCCCCTTACGGGGGGAACTGTGGCAGGCTCAAATATTGATACCACCATTTTCAATCGAAATTTTTTCGAGGATTCAGAGGTAATCCGTTGCTGAAATACTGTGGCCAAGCACTTTATTTTCTTTGATAAAAAAAAGCACCTGGAAGCGCGAGGTGGCCAAATCTGTTTGATGAATACAACTAAAAATATTTTAGGCCGGAAAAAATTCAAAAATCACTTGATATGGCTGATTGAAAGTGATGAAGCGCAGGCTTAGTCTTATGTAAACCGCACCCGGCTGGATACATTTTTTAATACAATGATCCTAGATAGAACACTTGGGGATTGTGGTTGCTCCATTAACGGGAATTATGGTTCTCGAGGTATCACTGAAGCCATGGTGATGGCGGAACTCCCGATGAAAATAAAACAAACATATTTTGGGTTTTTGGCCAACATTTTCTCGGCGGGCGCCAGCCTCAGAAAACTTCATAGGGGAGTATGAACTAAAACAAATTTGGAGCGACTGGTTTAAATTAATATCTTTTAATAAAAAAAATTGAAAAACAGTTGATTTGTCTCATTTTTTGTGGCGAATGTGTGTCCATTGGTTGGGGAAAATTAGCAGAGTTGATAGTAATATTTGTTTGTGTAAAACCACTATCAATGGGAATGGCATAACTCTAAAATTTGAATTCAGTTTTCCGGTTTTAAATATGAAAGTCACAACCAAGAAACAGATATGTAAATTAAGGAGTAATCTCCTTCCCGAAAGGTCGACTAAGACTCGGCATACATTATCCAATCGAGTAAACAATCAAAGCTGATTTCTGTGGAGAAAGCTCATTTTTTAGGTTCCACTATCGAAATGTGCCTTCTCCACAGAAATGAGCTTTAATTGGTCAATCGATTGGATAATGTAAGCCAACTCTAAGACATTCAGCTGCCTATGAAACTCGATCGCCTTAAAATTACAAGATGTGGAGATGTGAAATTTAATCATTGCGTATCAAATTAGCTTTGTTTTGTGTTTTCCATTTCTGGATTTCTAACATCAATTTTTGCAATTTTTGATATGTCGAACTGACAAAAGGTCGAATGAGCAAATGCTTTTTAAAGGTTGGGCATATAGCAAGGCATGAAACAAAAACAGGAAGGATCTTCGTTTCGGAATTACATGGCCTCAGTGTTTGGCGGTCTTAGACAATAGCGACAAATGCCTTTTCATGTTTGTATCTCACTGAGGGTAAAAATATGCGCTTCGCCTGTTCCTAAACCGGATAATGATGATAAGGGCTACATCCTACAGTCTTCTACGGAAGTGTGAACAACCTAAAAAACATTATGCCGGAATTTGCCGCCCCCTGAAATCTGCCGCCCTAGGCTTAACCCTACTCAGCCTACTGGTAAATCCGCCACGGAAAGGCGCCCTTGAGATCTGGGATACACCCAAAGACACCATCAAAGGGGTCACAGAGGAGGTTGTGGGATACAAAGCCCGGCGAGCCCGAAATGATTGGTTTGATGAAGAATGTCAAAATGCGGTAGATGCTAAAAACGAGGCATATCGCCAATGGACTGAACGCGCAACTAGAGCCAAAAAAAAAAAAACAAAATATGACGAGCTTCGACGATTTTCGAATAGGTTAATTAGGCGTATGAAACGTAAGTATCTTGACGAGCAGTTGATGCAAATAAACCAAAGACTACCTAGTAGGAACAGTAGACAAGCGTACAAGCTGATTAATTCAATTAAAAGTAAATACCAAACCAGGACCAGCCTCTGTAAGGATAAGGATGGCAATATCATTAGCGACACCGATAGCGTTGATAAACGCTGGGCCTCACATTTTGAAGAGCTCCTCAATGTTCAACCGAACAACCCCACACAAGAAGCTCCGGAGTTGATGGCTGAAACAGGCCCTCCAGTTCAACCCCCCAACAGTAGAAGAAGTTGATCTCGCCATGCAAGCACTAAAACATAATAAAGCCCCGGGCGCTGACGAGATTCCAGCTGAACTGCTGAAGCATGGTGGGGAGAGCCTTTTTAAGGCTATACACACACTTATCGTTAAAGTATGGAACGACGAAATAATACCGGAAGATTGGCGTAAAAGTATCATTTGCCCAATCCACAAAAAAGGGGATAAGTTGAAATGTGAGAACTACAGAGGCATCTCATTAGTTTGTACGACTTATAAGATTTTATCTAAGATTCTGGAAAATAGAATTAATCCGTACGCAGAAGAAATCATTGGCGAGTACCAAGGCGGCTTCAGACCTGGTCGTTCGACGACAAATCAGCTTTTTACAGTGAAGCTTTTACTCCAGAAGTGCTGGGAATACAACATCGACGTATACCAAATATTTGTTGACTTCAAGCAGGCATACGACAGTATCGATCGAAGCGTACTGTACAATATTCTGCTGCATTTTGGTATACCGGCAAAGCTAGTGCGACTCATAAGGATGACGATGACTAATACCGTCTCGCAGGTCAGAGTTCAGAACAGACTCACTGACCTATTTGAAACTCGTACTGGACTCAAGCAAGGCGACGGGCTGGCGCCGACGCTCTTCAACCTGGCTCTGGAGTATGTGATTCGAGCCATGAATCTGGACAGCAGCGGAACGCTACTCATTAAATCGACTCAACTAGTAGCCTACGCCGACGACATCAACATCATGTCTCGAAGATTGGGTGATGCAGAAAGCCTTCTGCATAATCTCAATAACGCCGCCAAAGAAGTTGGGCTACATATCAACGAATCTAAAACCAAGGTCATGATGCAATCAAAAACTAGAACGCCAGTAAATTCAAGCATCACCTCAATATAGAATATGTAGACAACTTCACTTACCTGGGTTGCAATTTATCAAAGGACGCCAACGAAACAGATGAGATAAAGCGACGGATACAACTAGCTAATAAGTGTTACTTTGCGGTCCTCCAAATTATGAATTCGAAGCTGGTGCACAGGAACACGAAGCTCCACGTGTATAAAACCATAATCCGACCTGTGCTATGCTATGGCTGCGAGGCATGGACTCTAACCCAAAACTCTGAACCCCTGTTGGACACATTCGAGCGAAAGGTTCTCCGAAGAATCTTCGGGGCCGTTCGTGAACGAGGTGAATGGCGCATCCGGTACAACCTTGAGTTGTATCAGCTGTATGATGAGCTACAGGTGTCGAAGATCGTGAAACTGCAGCGATTGCAATGGGCGGGTCATGTACAAAGGATGAACGACGATCGCATGCCTAAAAAGGTGATAAACGCGCAACGAGTGGACGGACCCAGATTGCGTGGACGACCGAGAGCCCGATGGGAGCATTCTGTATGTGAGGACGCCCACCAGATGCTAGGCTTTCGGAATTGGAGGACAAGGTCGCGTGAACGCGACAATTGGAGGTTTTCAATCCAGGCGACCAAGGCCCGACGTCGGGCTATCGTGCCATAAAGAAGAAGAAGATGGTATCCTCATAATTAAGTGATTTGATGTACTTAAACGAATCCACGTGCAAAGTGAGACTATGACAATATTTCTGAAATATTTTCAGATTCTTACGGGACGCATAAGGATGTAATCATGCACCCAACGTAGTTGCGTTTTACTGCAGTTATGAACGTAAGCGCAGTTGACATGAGTCGAGTAAATGGTAGAGCAGAGTGCTTTCTACTTTTTACTACTAAATCACCGTGCTAGTCGCGCCAACTCTACAGTTTTCTAGTTAAACTCTATTCTACTGCAATTACTGACACTGGAAAAATTCAACTCTACCCTACCATTTACTCGACTCATGTAAACCGCGCTTAAGTACCAAAACTGAAAAGAACTGCCGCGGAGTTAACACAAATTTAACCCATTTTTTTTCGGACGAAATGTTACCGTAATTCAAAGATTATCTACTACGAAATTTATTTTATGTTTATCTTTACTCCATAACATATTTTTTAATTTACACTCGAACACACACATTCGCAGCATGTTATCACTAGACATATTTGTCAACTCTAAAACAACTTCGTTAATATTTCTTCCAGAAAACCAGAAGAAAAATGAAGACAGACAAAATTGAAAAATTCATACCAGGCCTCAGGTGGCTCAATGGCTATTCTATGCAATTTGCCATCTCCGATCTGATTGCAGGTATTACCGTTGGTTTGACTATTCTACCTCAAGCTCTTGCATACTCAACTCTTGCCGGACTAGAACCGCAGGTACACTACACTTCTTACGCCTTGCAAGCGGCTTCTTGACGATATTAAAAAATACGTTTTCCATTCCAGTATGGCCTATATTCATCGTTTGTCGGTGGCTTTCTTTATGCACTGATTGGCGGATGCCCAGAAGTGAATATTGGTCCAACAGCTCTGCTGGCATTGATGACAAGTCGACACACTGGTCTGGGAGGTGTTTCCGGACCGGATTATGCCATTCTTTTGTGTTTCCTGGGCGGAATTGTGGAATTGTTGATGGCATGCTTGAAATTGGGTAGGTTTTGTGAATAGATTGGATTTATGAAGATTTTAATAAAAATTTGATTGTTTTTGCAGGTGCATTAGTAGATCTGATATCTTTGCCCGTTACTGTTGGTTTTACATCGGCGACGGCCGTTATTATTGGCACATCTCAATTGAAGGTAAGATGATGCTCAAATAGTATCAAATATGTGAAAGTCGTTTCTAGAGGTGGTAGTGTGAAGTGTAGGGACTCGGCAGAGATGCATAACTTGTGACATTGCGCCTCATGGAGGACTCTTAAAACATGATTTGGATGTGAATTTAAGAAGCTTGGGAATTGCGTGGATATTGATGGTTGCGGAATTATAAGCTTTTGTGCTGGCTACGTATAAAAAATAAATAACAGGCGCGACAATCCAGCATTGGACTAAGGCTGCAGGATGTGTTAGTGACATCCTATTTCCAAGATCTTATCTGCTTTTTGTTGAGGTAATGAGATCAAAAGAGATCAAACATCTGAGTGAGATCATAGTCCGTCACAAGCTCGTGAGTTCGAAAAACACCATGATCCACGGTGAGATTTGAACTCATGACCCTGTGCACCGAAGGTGTGTGCTCTAACCGCTAGACCAGCTGGCTACTTAACACTCTTAATAAAATACTCGTCAATAAGTCAATAACATGCGCGACAATTCCAGATTTTACCTAGGCCGTATATGATTTGTGTAGCGTTATCCCATTTTTACTTGATTTTGGTGTTTTTTGTAGAGGAGTTTAATCAACACAACGATCTGTCAAGTGGGATCATTGTCCACACACATGCGCCCCGAATTCAAAAAACCATCATAAACTGAAACCGTCTACAGTGGGGCTTGAACCCTCGACTCTGTGCTTCGAATGCGAGTGCGCTAGCTATTACACCTACCAGACATACTTCACTACCTGACACTACCAAAAAAATTTGCTTAAATATTATTAACAACCTTCAAATTTTATTACAGGGTTTACTGGGCTTAAAAGGAGGCTCCGGCGGAGCATTTTTGGATACAATTAAATCGGTTATTGGCAACCTCGATAAAGTTCGAATACCTGATGTAACTCTAGGAATAACTTCGATTATAGTATTATTAGCACTAAGGGTGAGATTTCTTAAAACGTTTGCTTTTATTATGCGACTATACTTTAGTTGTCGCGTCCGCCGACTAGGCTACTGTCGAGTCAATAAACATTCGGACACGGAAACTTGGTATTCTCGTGAATACGCTTACTTTCAAACTAAATAACTCAATAACTGGCAAACAATTTCTCTTTTTTTTTTCCTTGCAGAGAATGAAATCATTTTCATTCAAAGGTACCTCAAAATTACACAAAATTCTAAACGGATGCATTTGGACCATATCGACAGCAAGAAACGCTCTCCTAGTAGTGATTACCAGTTGTATTGCATTTTCCGTACAACAGTCCGGATCACAACCATTCATTTTAACCGGTTCCGTTAAGGCTGGATTTCCACGAGTCGGTTTGCCAAATTTCGAAACTGATGTCATCGGCAAGAATGGCACGATGGAGCATCATGATTTCACGACCATGGTAATTTGGAATATTTATTTGTCTTCTATCCTACGTATTCAAACAAATGCATGCATTTTCAATCGACAGGTGGCCGAGTTAGGACCATCGATAGTTGTCGTTCCGATTGTGGCCGTTTTGGGCAATGTTGCAATCTCAAAAGCATTCGGCGGAGCCGGATTGAATCCGACACGTGAACTTATCGGACTTTCACTTAGCAATGTTGTGGGCTCTCTATTTTCATCGTTTCCCGTGACAGGATCATTCTCTCGAAGTGCTGTGAATCATGCCAGCGGTGTACGTACACCGATTGGAGGAATTTACACAGGAATTTTAGTTTTATTGGCAATTGGCATTCTGACACCGTATTTTCATTTTATTCCAAAAGCTGCATTGAGTGCAGTTATCATTTCGGCTGTTATATTCATGATAGAGTATGAGGTAATTGCATTTAGTGTTACGATTCAATTTTAAGAGTTTGTTCTATGAAGGGGAATGATATTTGCAGGTGGTAAAACCATTATGGAGATGCAGTAGACGCGAATTGTTACCCGGAGCTGTGACATTTATCCTCAGTTTAGTAGTAGGTGTAGAAATTGGTTTGTCAGCTGGCGTTGCTACGGATTTGGCTTTCCTTATTCATCGTTCGGCGCGTCCTATTTTAACCGTGACAAAATGCCAGGTATTTGTACACTTTCTAACTACATACTTGAGAATAGATTTAAATAAATTATTTCTTACAGACTCTCTGCGGTCATGAATATGTCTTGATCAGCCCGAAGCATAGTCTTCTCTATTTCCCAGCAATTGAGTATGTGAGATCGGGCATTTCCAAAGCCGTTCGTGAATATGGTATTATTCCAGTTTTAATGGATTGCAGAAATTTAAATGGTATGTATTCAAGCTGCAGCATTATCCCATTGAGTTTATTGGCATTAACAAACTCTTTTGTTCAGAATTTGACTTCACGGCTGCACGCGGAATGGGCTCACTGAGCAACGATCTGTCCGCTCTGGGAGTACGTTTCTATTTCTTTGGCGCATCGTCAAACATAAAGGCCGTTCTCAAAGAGGCGACAAGTGATTCGATTAGTACAATAGAATCAGTTGAAGAACTGGATAGTTTCTCGTCAATTGGTTAGTATAAATTTCAATTAAGTATCCGAGTAACAGAGTATTAACACAGATTTATTCTACAGGCGATGAACAAGAGCTCAAAGAAGTGATTGCACCACTATTGACAAATCGCAACAATCACAAAGTTGAAAAACGGAAATAATATAGATGTAGACGCGTATATTATAAGCGAGTGGTTGCTAAATAATTTCTTTATTTAGTTCTATTTGACGACAACAATAGTACGTTGGCTTGAAAATGGAATTGAGAATCAAAGAAACGTATTCGAGTGTTTATAGGCTTTAAAAAGAAAAGACGTAAGATTTAAAGAAAGACATAATATAATAAGTTTCAGTGATTTAGAATATTTTTGTCGGTATTATATTTGTTATGGTTTAATGTAGACAATTGTGTTGTGTATGTTATGTACTTAGATAGCAATAGGTTAGGTCAATTTATTTATTAAAAATGTAAAATACAGTTATACATTGCATACAAATTAGAACGATTTTCTTTCATTAGCTTTCCGTCCAGATTTAATCGACAGTTTAACTCGCCGGCTCTTTTGTGAATTTGATATTTATTCAACGAAACTTCCGCTGTCATGTTAGCTACTTTTCCATGATATATTTAAATAATTAAAAAAATGAATACAATTGAAATAAAACTTTCGTAATAAATAAAACCCTCAATGGAAGTATATCCAGAAGAACTTTAGTTAGGCCTCTATTACACAGTCATATTTATATTATAATACAGTGGGTCACAGCTTATTTCGACCACAACATAATAAAGACTTAAAGTGCGCATAGAAACTAAAAAAAAAAGATTTCAATTTTTGTTAAACGCAGATTTAAGGGTAAAATGTTCTGATTATCGTTTCTTACAATTTGTTATTTTTATGCTTTTTTTAATGTTTGAAAACAATTCAAACAGAAAAAAAGTAACAAAATCAATGCCACAGCTTATTTCAACCAAATACTTTACAGCTGTCAGATTAAATCTTATGGTACCGTGTAACAGTTTTTTTGCATGTCTACATTTTAATTATTATATGTATTTGTAGTGTGTTCAAGTTCAGTTTCCGTCAATTAAAAAAAAAAATCAAACAAAATATGTAAATTGTGTTATCAAGTGAGTCTCAGTACGAAGCCTTAACAAAGAAGAACTGTTCTTAGTGATTTTGATCATACAAACATGCAAATTAGTAAAATCGTTAATTTAGTTGATTTTTACCAGCTGAGAGCAGATTTACTTACAGATTTGTCTACAAAGATAGAACGCCCCGGGAAGAGAAAAATCCCCGAATAGAATTTTCAACTCATCGAACAAACACTATTTTATCTGCAAAACACAAGGTAGCCCAAGACTAGAAGCTTCGAAAATTACCAAAGAACTCAAGGCTGGGTTGGGGAAAACCATGCCCCATTTCATGTAACCGCATGGGTTTAATGACGTAATAGCACAGAAGAAGTCATTTATAATCACTAGGAAGCAAAAGGGTTGTTGATAAGTTGACAAAAAGGACCGTTGGACAAAGATTTTGTATTTTCAAACTCCGTTATAATAATGACGAGCAAAAATCTAATATATTCGGTTCTGATGAAGCCTCATAAGTCCTGCATAGGACAAATATAAACATGTCAAAACATTCATTCGAAACCTACAGTTAAACACGGTGTTGGTAGCATTATTTTGTTGACCTGTACGTCCGTGTTTGGAGGTAAAAACCTTGGAGTTTATTGAGACTACAATTGATAAATTAAAATTATCTCGAAATTTGGAAGTTCAATTTACTTGAGAGCTCGAAGGAAAGGTTTTTGTAGGGACAAATTCATTGGCTCGAATAAAAGATGATGTATTATACAGGCCATGACCATGACTATAAATTTTCGGCACAACAAATAACATTCGAAACCGTCGTCAAACTTGTATGTAAAATATATATATTTTGAATACAAACATCCGAAAACGGGAAAGATCCAAGAAAACGGTTTAAGAACTGCAATAAATGTAAAGTGGACCAAAATCACTCTGTAAGGTTCGAAAATCAAGTCAATTCAATGCACAAGCGATATAAAATGCTCGGTAACCAAGAGAGCATTCGTTCGTACTTAAATATTAATTCTTGTTCTTGTGCTTTTAAACCTTACTTAACTAATGTCTCTCCGCTTCTGTGGTGTCTTGTCGTTGATGAACTCCTCCTTAGACTCTGCGAAAACGGTTTCGAGGCCATTGGTTATGCAGACGACATCACTATCATAGTCAAAGGCAAATTTGACTGCACAGTGAGTGAGGTAATGGGCTCAGCTCTAAACCTGGTTCAGCTTTGGTGTGCGGAAGTTGGTTTGAGTGTCAATCCTCAGAAAACTATACTAGTACCATTCGCTAGAAGACGCAATCCGGACTTGGGGCCAATCACCCTAGCCGGTACGCTGATCAATTACTCTGAAGAGGTTAAATACCTAGGTGTAACACTAGATAAAAAGCTAAATTGGAACACCCACATAGAAAATGTGACAACAAAAGGGACTCGTATTTTATGGGCCTGTAGAAACCTACTTGGTAAAACCTGGGGACTCTCCCCTAAAATTACGGACTGGCTCTATCGCCAGCTGGTACGTCCGATCATATCTTACGCTGCACTCGTATGGTGGCCCAAAACCACACATATATCCAATGTAAAGAAGCTGAACAAATTACAACGCCTGGCCTGCATGGGCATTACTGGTTCAATGCACTGTTGCCCCACAGCTGCAATGGAAGCTATCATAGGCTTAACCCCGCTCCACCTACACATTCAGGAGTGTGCGGCTGTTCAGGCCCTCCGACTCAGCCTATCATCCGAGGGGCGCGTTCGCGAATTTGGTCATATGAAAATTCTGTTGCAGGTACCTAGCACGCCGTTCTGCAGTAGTTCAGATTACATGACAACGGTACTTTGCTTCAGCAGGAAGTTTTCGGTCCTCATCCCTGAACGTACGGAATGGGTAAATGGCAACCCTTGTTTGGAACCTGGAAGCTTAACGTGGTACACCGACGGTTCCAAAACAGAGCAAGGGACGGGTGCTGGGGTCTTTGGACCAAACACCCGGATCTCAATCGCCATGGGTTCGTGGCCAAGCGTCTTCCAAGCCGAGATCCACGCCATTGAGGCCTGCGCTGAAAGAATTTTACTGAAAAAATTAACAGGCGCCCACATCGCAATCTGTACGGATAGTCAAGCCGCCATCAAGGCACTTTCCTCCTACAGCATTTCATCGAAGTTGGTCAAAGAATGCTATGACACTCTAAGGCACCTTGCCACTGGCAACAAAGTTACTCTCTACTGGGTACCCGGCCACCAAGGTGTCCACGGAAATGATGTAGCGGATGAGCTGGCTAGGCAAGGCTCCTCTTCATCGTTCTACGGACCGGAACCCTTTTGCGGTCTTGGCTGGTCATCGGCTAAAGCCGTTATAATGGATTGGATCACCGCCAAAAAGGTGCAGCGTTGGAATTGCCTTCCAGGACTGCGCCAATCCAAAGCGTTAATCAACCCCACCAGCGGCAACAATGTAATGCACCTTAGCAGAGCAAATTTAAGGCTGCTTGTAGGTTATCTCTCGAGTCATCACTGGGTAAGGTCTCACCTGAACAAAATAGGTAGGTCAGCTGAGACAGACTGCCGCCTGTGTTTGGAGGACATTGAGTCCACTGTGCATCTTCTTTGCAACTGCCCAGCGGTTGCTCGCTCTCGGTACTCTCTTATTGGGAGCACCAGTGTAAGCTCTGCTGAGATTAGGAACATTCCTCTGGAAGATCTACTGGCCTTTATAAGGCTAGTCGAGGGTCTTTTAGATTAAAAGGACTATGGCACAATAGACCACTATTGGTCGCAGTGCCCACCCCTTCCGGGTACTTAGTCCGACCCATATTTCATTTCATTTCAATGTCTGGTAGAAATAAGCATGTCTGGTTGAAATAAGCTGTGACATAGTTTTTGCTTACTTTTTGTTATTAATAAATAATTGAAGACATTTGAATTTAAATAAAAAATGTTAATAAATTAAATCTGTATACACTAGACCAGACGTGTCAAACTCGCGGCCCGCGGGCCGCATGCGGCCCTCCTCGCAGTTTTGTGCGGCCCGCGGCCATTTCGAAGCAGCACAATTTGTATCAACACAAAAATGGTGAAATTGGTAAGGTAAACAAATTCACCCGTTGAACTTAAGTCTACAAAAATTACTAAGACTCGTCAGTGGCTTATGCAAGATTATTTTAGGAATTTTTCTCAAATACAAACAATTTGCTGCTGGTAATTTGGTTTTATAAGACAGCTCATCTTTTTTTTTTATAAGACAGCTCATCTTTTTTGTGCAGGACAAAAATAAGCCTCTTCATTAAACTGTTCTATCCCGAAATGCAGTTAATAAAAAATTGGTGGGCTTTACCGAACACGAATTAAGATTTATTTGGAAAAATGGCAAATCATTAAAAGCTACGAAAATCTTAGAATTGGTGACTAAATCACCTGGATGTGAAATTTCAACATAATAATTACAGCAGTGCCTGATTTTTAGATTTTTTAATTTATACTTATTAAACTGTATTGGTGCATGCGTTTTGTTCAAAACCATATCACAAACAGCTCTTTGAGCCACCTTTCTGCTGAAATTAATTTAATCTGACTACTTTGCTTCCAAATGTTATTTTGGGCGACCTGGATGACCGGTGCTACCATTTTTTTTATTATCTGTCCAAAATTTGTCGCAAATCATGTAATTAACCATAAGTGGTTACTTGAAGATCAACCGTATTTTCACGTTTTCGCTTTCGTAATACGATTAAAAAAAAAATGAAAATTTTGCTCCTGCGGCCCACCCTAACCTTAGGGTGGTCTTATTTGGCCCGGGCCAGGTTTTGAGTTTGACACCCCTGCACTAGACTATTAATCTGCGTTGAGAAAATTTGATTATCTTCTCCAGTTTAGAATTTATGGACGTTTAAATTATTTCACAGCAACTGGTTGAAATAAGATGTGACCCACTGTATGTATGTCATATGCCTAAGCCTACTCGATTCATTCAGTATCAATTTTTAGACTTGCAGTAAGCGAAATCAAGTAGGCTTAAGTATGTATATTATAATAGAAATATTACCAAATATGACTGTGTACTGGAGCCCTTAGGGCTATCTCCTGATTCGCCGTTGTTCTGTTACCGTGATCATTCGCTCGTCACTCTGTGATATAAAAACATTTCTTATTATAGAATAATAAAGAAAAATGCGACTAGTAAATGCAGTTGTCATTGAAACGTTGACGCCATCAACGCCAACAAGCCTGAAATTCGTCATTCAACCATTTGTCTATGAATATTTATGGGGAGAGTTGGGATTTCGAGTCAGACTAAACACTTTGGTCTTGTTTGGTCCTAATCCAGATCTATATCGCTCAAATCCATCTTTAGGCCGGCTGAATTTGACTCCCTCTCTAGATCCAGATTTATATCGCTCAGATCCATAAAATTGTGAGAGAGAAGTTAAATGTCGAGACATCATCGATCATTACATTTCACGGCGTGTCGCTCGGATAAAGTCGAATCTTGGGTCACAAAACTTGTCGAAATCATGCCAAAGATAAAGAAACCATGACAGCGACCCACCGCTGTGTAAGTACAAAGCGGTGGGTCGAGCGGCCGCTGATTATGCAGCCCCAGTTTGGACACATAGTTTATGTGACACAAACTGGTCCAAAATTCAGGTCTGCCATAATGCCGCTCTACGCACAGCTACAGGTTGCCTTCTGATGTCTGCCCAGGATCACTTAAATCAGGAGACAAAATTTATGCTAATGCGTGACTACAATTTCCTACTCTCAAAACAGTATCTTGTTGGTTGCTATCGTGAGGATCATCCCAATTCCCAATCATTATTTCACGGACCGAATTCCTCCACCACGACATGTCAGGCGTGGTTTACGAGACCTTGAGAGAGAGGTTCAGGGATACAAACGGGACCCTTAAGGTCCCTCTAGACGTATCGCCAAATGGCTGCGCGTCCAAAAACTGGCATCGCGTACAGCCATTTGGCTGCTACTTAGCATCCACACGAGCAGCCAAAAAATGACATAACTAAAATTTCATTTTGGTGATTTTTTTTAATTTAATTATCAAAATCAGACTCTGTGCGTTTGAATTATTACACGGCCATTCAAGAATTATTCAATTTCACACAAAAGAACGAAGAAAAGTTGCAAAATTGTCACTTTGAATTTGACAAGCGGTTGTCAAAGCGGTTGGTTGAGTTGCCATATTGAATATCAAAACTGGACGCATAGCCAAATGGCGACACGTTTGGATGGAATGACAACAGCCATTTGGCTGCACGTGTCGCCATTTGGCGACACGTCTAGATGGACCTTTACGATGCACGTTACATAATGTCTGGGAAAATTTTTTATGAAACAGGGGTAAAAATGCAGATGTGCGTTTTCATGCAAAAACCTTAAAACGTGCAATTTCGTGCAATTACCCTGAAAAGTGCAATTTCGTGCATTAACGTGCAATTGCACGAGAATCCGGGCACTAGTAATAACTATTAAAACCACTTCGTTCATGTGTGATAGTTGAATTACATATCCCGCGTCAGCATCAGCATGATAGTTGAAATAGATTGGCTGCGTCAGCATCAGCATCGGCAGAGGCATCGGCATCAGCAGAAAAATTTCAATTTAGAACACACGCATTTGCCTTTGATGACCCACAATGGCAGCAGCGGCAGAAGCAGAAAAATGCTTCTGCCGCTGCTGTCAATGTGGGTCATCAAAGGCAAATGCGTGTGTTCTAAATTGAATTTTTCTGCTGATGCCGATGCCTCTGCCTAGGCCTGTTCCAAAAACCGGGATCCCGGTACAAATCCGGTATTCACTTGGTACCGGACCCGATATTCTAAAGTACCGATATCCCGGTTTTTTGGTACCGAGTTAAAAAAAACCGACCGACGAGTCGGTTTTTTGGTACCGAGTTAAAAAGAACGATTCATTTCAACCATGAGCCGGTTTTTTTTCAGGTTTTTTGGTACCGGTACTCAAAAAAACCGGCTTATGGTTAAAAAAACCGTCGGTACTGAAAAAAACCTGAGTCGGTTTTTAACCCGGTACTCAAAAAAAACCGGCTTATGGTTAGAAAAACCGTCGGTACTGAAAAAAAAACCTGAGTCAGGGAAACCGCTTGTGGTACCGGGTATTGAAAAAAACCGAAACCCGGTACTGAAATCTCGGTACCGAACAGGCCTACCTCTGCCGATGCTGATGCTGACGCAGCCAATCTATTTCAACCATGGAGTGTCAATTTCATTCATTTTTTCTACTTTTTACTCATACATATATTCAGAAACCGGATGACTCTGTGCTTTATTCTTATATGCCGTTCGAAAGCTAAGATATTCCCAGATAGCATTTTGGAACTGATCCTGCGACATCAATAAATCTTCAATAATTACCCCTCTAGTCGATTGATTCTGTAATGGAAATTTATTGATGTCTGCCATCTATAGTCGTTAATAAGAAAAATATTAATGTATAATTAGTATAAAAGCGATCCGCGTAATCATTATTCTGTCTTGCCCCTTTGTTCGAACAATTTCGAATGAAATTTCCATGACGACTACCAGCAATAATATTTATGAAGGAAAGATTCAATATGGAATCAATTCAGGAACGATACGTTGAACAATTTGTGACAAGAGAAAAAAATCCTGTCAATTGTTGTGAAATTGTTCTGTTCGCAGTAGTTTACGTAACTTTGATTTGGTTTTCAATCAGTTTTCAAAGCTTTAAAGCGATGGAAGATAGTTATTAGCGAGTAACGCTAAATTATTGCAGCCTGTTTTTGTCATTTCGGTAAGTGTACAATCGTATAACATCTACCCTATTTTATTTTATTCATTTTGATATTCTAATTGTTCTGCAGAATCCGACGAGAAATGGATGTGGACAAGCATGCATTAGAAAGCGCCTGAGATCTGGAAGTTGACACAAGAAATGGAATAAACAAGCCAACAAATAAAATATAGAAATTGTATACATATCTCAACTTTAATTTAATTAATGGAATAAAATAAATGAAATAAAAAGATTTGTTTTTATGAATTTGGTACTGGAAATTTCAGAAAAAAACCATCAATATGGTATGGATGCAGATATTCAATTTTGTATCAATGATATCAATCATCAATAAAATTTCCCCTTTTCGAAAACGTCGACCAATCAAAATGCTTTAAAAGCGGACATCGTCCATATAAAAGAATCAATAATGGTATACTGAGATGAGAGGATCAATACATTGAATATAAGGTTCAGTACAGAATCAACAAAACATCAGTATTGTGCTATCTGGGTTAGGCCAACTTTTGTCAACTTTGCAGATTTGCCACTACAATGTACTGTTACGAAATTCGGGTTGAATTTTGACATTAAAAGTTGAAATTGACATTTCTGCAAAATTCAAAACGTCGTATCTCGGAAGATACGAAACCGTTCGAAATGTTCGATATGTCCTTTTATTGGAAATTTTGTGTACTTTCAGAAGAATATAAAAAACATTGATTTGGCTAAAGTGGAAGCTAGAAAATAGAAGTTTTTCGAAAAAAGTCGTGTTTTACGTATCTTTCCACAATTTAGTAGGCAAACGGCACAGCTGAGTTACGGCCTTGATGTATCTAGATGGCGTTGCGGTAAATAAATAAATAAATATACTTTTTGTCAATATTGATAGGACAAGAAGATACATATTTTAATCGCATATAAATTACAGAGGTGGTGTTTTAGAAACAGATGGTAAGCCCACAGCGCAACAACGTATGTATCGACCAGTCAAGTGCGGTGAGATACAGCCTATAGCAGCGCGGTGACCGGCTCGCCACAATTTTCTCCCAATCCTAGATTGTTCGCCTTTCACTAGTCGTTCTCATTGAAGCTTTTCGTTAAATGACCGCTCAAAGAAATTCGTGAAACCTCAAAAGGCTAAAAGCCAAACAAAACTGGATAGATTTAACTTGCTGTAAACCCCTTAAAGGTATTTCTCATCACGGAAATAAGTTTCCAATGGTTCGAATCCCTTTCGCAACAAAAAACGAGTCACAAGTATATCACATCTCTATAATTCTTCGTGGAATATTTTCTTCAAACGATAATAGGGGTACTTTACAGGGTATAAACACTGAATAATAGTCCAATAATGGCATTTGGCGCCGTTTTTTGATCCAATTGAACCTTATTGTAGCACTGAATTACACTTTGGAAAAGACATACATCATATATTTGTTATGTCATCATTTTCTGTCATTTTCTCGCGTTTGCAAAAAAAAAGAAAAAAAATCCCACAGCCAGCGTCAAACCAGCAACTGTCGTACGCAAGTCCGACGCCTTAACCACTCGGCCAACCTCACATATAGTCAGCATTGCTCGTAAACACTACAAGTGGTTCGTTGCCTCTATCGAAATGCTCAACACTTCTCCGCAATTCACCTTCTTCTTTATATGTCAATTGAAGCTAATTAAATTCACAGGTTCATTAATAAAATGCAGCCAGTTTCTGGGCTGAGATTATCTTAATTGATTCATAAGTTAAGAATGAGTGAGGAAAAGTTGGTTTCATGCAATATTTCAATGAATTCAATTCAAGAAACGTGGTGTTCCAGAGCACTTCATAAGTGTCAATTCTTTGAAAAATCACAAAGTTCATCCTTCTATAAAACTACGCTGAACAATTTATTGGATGATCACACGAATGTCACACTATAAAAATGAAATCGACAGTGCTATAAAAGATTATATGCATGTGTATGTGTTGATTTCAGTCATGTGTGTTTATGTTATTCAATAAAGACTACAAAGAAGTATTTAATGGAGCATCTTTTGAGGTTAACGTTTAGAGAAGTGTTATCGAAGTCTTATTGGATGTAGTCGTGAATTGATTATATAAGAACTTTTTAAGCTTTCCGAAAAGTGTTTTAAGGAGTTTTTATCGGATCAAGATACTTATATAAGCGATGTCACACGATAAACTGATTTTGTGTTACTATATGAATGTTACAGGATGAAGTGCTTCTTTAAAGCATACGAATTGTTACTTGGGTACTGCCATGGTGAGTCATGGTCCGCGCTTAGTACTGACAAAGTACCGCTCGACACAATCCACAAATTGTCCACAATCCAAATATCAGTGGCTGTCAGCCTGTCATTTCGTGTGACTTGCTATGATATACACATGCCAGTGCGTTGATTTTTGAGATAAATATGGTAAGTACTATGTTGATGTATACTATTTTACCACTTGCGCATCAAAAACACACTAAAGCAAACCATAACCTTTGTTTCACAATAAACGCTCGGCACATTTACACTTTTGGGTTCCGAAGCACTGGAGTTTGTGAGCTCTAGAAATATGTCAACTGTCACTGGTCACGAACGCACTTTGTCCACTCGTGGACGAACAAATTTCTGCAGTTCGGCCTGTCTATCTAGATGGCAGTGGCTGCGTCCATTCTGGGCCTAAAATAGGTGAAAACCGGCGGAGACCAACCAACCAACCACCAAACTTTTGTATAATTATTTCCTATAATTTAAAAAATTAAATCTAAAGTCACTCTAAAATTTTCATGATATATTTATTATTTTTATTTAAATGAAATACATAATAGCGCGAACGAGTGTACATTCGGAAGAAATTTTAAATTTTCCCGCATATTTGTTCCACTTCCGCCAACTTCTTCATAATTTCCCTGAAAGTTTCCCGTGTGGTGAAAACTGACAAGCAACTGTCAAAAATCGTGTAGAAGTGTGGAGAGTTTTTTTGACTTTCTGACCGTGGTTGTCGTTGACCGAGTTCGCTACAGTTTCTTCTTCGTCTCATGCAGTCGCGTTAAAAAGGACTCATTTCGGTTGTATCGCTCTGTAAATTAGCGTATATTTACGCCTTCCATTCGGGCTGACTTTCTTCGCGATCTGTTTTCACGATCGCTTGTTGTTCTTTCGCGGAAAAGACCTCCAATATAGTCGTGTGCAAATTTGAAAGTGCAGCCATAAAAAGTTTACGCCTGACATATGGTGTGACATCGCTCGTCGTCGTCCAAATGTCGATCACCACATATTCACCGAAAACTGGTTTTTTGTTGTCCGCGACACTACTTTTGGATAGCGGACTTGCATAAAAAGTGGACTAGCGTTGTAATTGAACACTTCTTGTCTTTTTTTTTGGCAAAGAAAAGTGCACTGTCTTCATCGTCGCGAATTATCGCGGTTCGCGCTGCAATTTAGTGTGTGTATGTGTATGCGCGCGGGCGAGGAGTGTAAAAAGTAGCAACAGCAAGTGCAACAGCCGTGCCGTGTGGTGAGCCTGAGCGACGTCGTGCAAAATGGGCTACGACCTGAATCGCTTTCAGGGGGAGGTCGATGAAGAGTTAACTTGTCCTATTTGTTCAGGTGTTCTGGAGGAACCATTACAGGTAGCCAAATTGTGTCTTTTTTTTTAAGATGGGAATCCACCATTGTGAGAGAGGTCAGCAGCATCTTTTTTGGGGGTTCATTGCACTGTGTAATTTGTTGCGCTCTATGTGTTTATGCGGCTAAAATTGGTCTGCACACTTTCTAGTGGCCGTATTTTTGCGATTCGTATTTGCATATGCAGGCCACATTCACTTGTGGTGTCTGTCGTCTCGAATGGCGTGGAAGCGTTTGTCGGAGAAGTCGGTCAAATGTGTCAAAGGCCATCTTGAGACACGGCTGTTGTCTGGTCCAAGCGAAGGTTAAACTTAAGAGCCCAACGTACAACAGCATGTGTGTGCATATTTATTTTGCTCGTAAGCGAATGGTTAGGAAGAGCATAGTTGGCATAACATTACATTACAAGGTGAAACGTTGGCGATTAGCCGATTTCGTAACCATAACAAATCGGAACGCGCACAGACGATTCGAACGTGCGGCTTATTCTTCTGATAGTCTAAAGTAGGTCAATTAATCTAGTAAATAAATGGGGAGCGTCTGGCGTTAGTCCATGTTCCTAGACGAATGAAAAAGCGTCGGTAGCTTAGTGAGTGGAGCCGGTAGGCCGGTAGAGTCGTTAGCCCTATTTCTGAACATCGATGTGTTTAAATCCGTTTCAACTCAGTAACAATAGCTATGGTGCGATTACGGAGCAGTTAATTATTATTATCTCTCACTGTAGTTATATAGTTACTATCAAAAGGATAGCCTCCAGCAAACTTATCCCAGTTTTGTTGTAGTAGCGATTCAAGATTGTTTCCCTTGAATCTAAGGGGGTTTCAGCGGTGTGTAGCAACGAGGAGGATTTACATCGAAGAATCGGGTGCCGTTGGAGCATTTTGCAGTTTGATCAACAGCGCCATAGAAGAATGAAAGATTACAAAGTATCATAGGACACTCCTGACCTGAGCTATCCCACCTAAGGAGACTAACGAGTGGGCGATATAGGCTCGTATGATAAATCATAAAAATCCACAAGCGCCGACGGCATTTTCCCAGCTCTTCTTCAGAAGGCACTGGATCCATTAATTCCATCTCTCTGGTTCCTTTTAACCCCTAGTGGGGCATAGGGCATTGACTACGCCTCTTTTCCACCTCTGTCTATTAGCAGCCATCGCCTTTAGCTGGTCCCACGATTTGCCTATAGATTTTCCCTCTGCCTCAACAGATCTTCTCCGCGTATTTTTGGGTCTTTCCACAAGACGCCTTGCATCGCACAGTGGGGTGACTAGAACAAAAATTCGGACATAGGCAATTAGACGAAATCTTAATATTGCAGATTTGACTACTATGCCCTTACACTATACAGGGTGTCCGGAAACTGCCGCATAAACGCACCGGATTATTATTCCTCAGTTGATTTCCAGCAAAAAAGTTGTATGGAACATATCGTTCACCATATCTTTGAAAAATATATAAGGGAATTTAGTCCCGCGGCTAGAACAAATGGAATGATTCGGTTCACCCAGAGGTTCATGATGCCGGCATCGATGCATTCCTTATGCCATGGCTAGTAGGGCTTATCCAAAGGCCAAACGTGAAAAGTATATTTATTTGCCATTTTATTAGGTAAGGTGGTTGGTACGGGTATTTGAAATCTTGGGGTCATATGCCAAAAATTCATTTCTTATTGAACAAAACTGCCTATACAATCAATACCGTTACAAGTAAAAAATTATTAACAATGGATTTCGATAGCTTACACTATACAGAGTGTCCGGAAACTGCCGCATAAACGCACCGGATTGTGATTCCTCATGTGATTTCCAGCAAAAAAGTTGTACGGAACATACCCCCTCAGCTTAACCCTTTAGCTGCCACAGGCATTTCAAGATTTAAAAAAAAATCATTTTCTTGCACGACTTAAAGTCTAATACAGTAGACGCCCACAAATTCGAACTCTCAAAAATTAGAATCTTCCACAAATTAGAACCACATCTTTTACTTCATTATATGCTCTGAAATTAGAACCACCAGTTCTAATTTTAGAGCGGATAGTGCATTGAGATTCATTGATGCGTATTATGCTCTGAAATTAGAACTGGAGTTCTAATTTCAGAGAAATGAATCGATGTTGTGTTTTTATGTTAACTATAAATCCTTTTTACCTGGAAATTTTGCGTTGCAAAATAATACCTAGAATTTGATCTAATAAATTGGAGTAATTCTGGTCTGGTTCGAATGTTTTTGACTTTTGTTTCGCGGTGAAAGTTATACGGGACTCGGTTTGAATCGATAAGTATTTAAAGTATGTCTGCTAAACGTTTAGAAAACAGTTTGACTTTAGAACAAAAAGTGAAAATGTTAAAGAGACTTGACGAAGGTGTTAACGGTAATCGATTAGCACTGGAGTATAAAGTATCGAAAGTCCGCTATAAGTTACATTAAATCTAAAAAGGAAACGATTTTGGCTGCGGGTTCTAAAACATATCAGGAATCACGAAAAAAATCTTTACATAGTGCTGAATATTCCGAAATGGAAAACCGTTTGTACGAGTGGTTCCTGAAGCAACGCGAAAAAAAAGTGTACATTGACTGGACCAATACTTAAGGTAAAGGCTAAAAGTATTTTCCTAGACGTTTATCCTTAGAAAAGTGTATGTGCATTTAATGCAAGTGACGGGTGGTTTAAGAAGTTTAAAAATCGGCACGGCATTCGATACTTAAAAGTTGTTGGTGAGATACTTTCGTGTGATGTTGGCGAGAAAAGCCCTTTTATGAATAGGCTTCGTGCAAAAGTTGCAGAAATGGTCCTTTTAGAAACCCAGATCTACAATGTTGATGAATGCGGTTTTTTTTCGGTGTTTGCCAAACAAAACACATGTTTCTGCCAACGAAACAAAGTGCACCCGGACACAAAATTCAAAAGGAACGCGTTTCTATTTTACTGGGTGCAAAATTCTGATGGGTTGCATAAATTGAAGCCGTTGGTTATTGGAAAGGTTGAGAAACCGAGATGTTTTAATGGATTCAACAACCCACTGCATTACGATTGTTCAAGAAACGCTTGGATGACATCTCGAATTTTTCTTTTTGAAAGACTTCAAACCGAAGACGGGAATATAGTCGCCTATTTCTTTCCGCCAAATATAACAGCAGCAGTTCAACCAATGGACCAAAATCTAATTAAGTTGACGAAACTTATTTATAGAAATACGTTACTCGCAATTGATCGCTTAAGGTGTCTAAAAAAGGATTCAGTTCGCGATGCAATCATGCTTATCAAGGAAGCATGGGGTGAAGTGCCATCGAGTATAATTAAAAAAGCATGGTCTAAGTTGTTGAATTGAAACTCGAAATATCACTGAAGTGCAACTCCTTAAAATTAGCCAAGGCATGCTTGCATCAATCATTCCAGAGTATATTATCACTATAGAGGAAATTGAACAGTGGAATGAAGATGTTTATGACGATGCATCAGACGGAAATCACGCAAGCAACGGTGAGTCTTCGCAAAGCAGCGACGATGATGTTCATGATATCGTGGAAGCTGTTTCCTACTCTGCAGCCATTGACAGTTTCAACGCTGTGGTGCAAGAACAGTCAATTGTATTCGGCTAGACATAATGCACAATCTTTTAGCAATCCGTAACGACATAGTTGAATCAAATATAAACAAACCAAGAAAACAAGCAAATATTACCGATTATATAAAGAAAATTTGATTTGTAATTAACATGTATTATTTTTAACTTCACTACAACGATTAAAAATAAATTACGAAATATCTACGCCTTTTTTATCAAAAATAAGGCAGAAAATAAAAACGTCCAGAAATTAGAACATTTCAGAAATTGGAATCACCTCATTTACCAAGTGGTTCTAATTTCTGAGCGTCTACTGTATCTCCAAAGCAAGACTAGCTAGAATAGTGAAATAAAATGATTATTACAGCCAACAAATTTACCTATAAAATAAAACTAACCAGACTAAAATCGGATAACAGGTTTGGTATTTACAGAGCTTCAAAGTCAAATTTGCGTGATTTGACCCAATCTTTTTTTTCATCTCAATTTTCTCCAACTTCTGCCAAGGTGAGGTGCTTGTGCGATTCTTTTAAAAATTGGCGCATAATCATACGATCATATCTTTCTTACATCATTTTATTCTATCTCCATTATTTATAACAGTTTTAGTACGTTAAGTGCAGAAAACTAGGGTTATTTTGGCTCGATTTCGACATATACTTTGAATAGATTTTACCAATTGCAGATCTATAGGGGCAGTGTGAATTGAATTGTATTTAATTCGAGATAAAATTAGCCCTAGTTTTCTACACTTAACGTATAAAAACTGTTAGAAGTAACGGAGGTAGATTCAAAAACCAAACCTCTTATTCGATTTTAGTGTGGTTAGTTTTATTTTATAGGTAAATTTGTTGGCTGTAATAATCATTTTATATCAGTATTCTAGCTGGTCTAGCTTTGGAGATATTAGGCTTTAAGGCGTGCAAGAAAATGATTTTTTTCAAAAATCTTCAAATGCCTGTGGCAGCTAAAGGGTTAAGTTGAGGGGGTATGTTCCGTACAACTTTTTTGCTGGAAATCAACTGAGGAATAATAATCCGGTGCGTTTATGTGGCAGTTTCCGGACACCCTGTATAGTGAAAAGGCATAGTAGTCAAATCTGCAATATTAAGATTTCGTCTAATTGCCTATGTCCGAATTTTTGTTCTAGTCGCCCCACTGTGCGATGCAAGGCGTCTTGTGGGAAGACCCAAAAATACGCGGAGAAGATCTGTTGAGGCAGAGGGAAAATCTATAGGCAAATCGTGGGACCAGCTAAAGGCGATGGCTGCTAATAGACAGAGGTGGAAAAGAGGCGTAGTCAATGCCCTATGCCCCACTAGGTGTTAAAAGGAACCAGAGAGATGGAATTAATGACTCCAGTGCCTTCTGAAGAAGAGCTGGGAAAATGCCGTCGGTGCTTGTGGATTTTTATGATTTATCATACGAGCCTATCGCCCACTCGTTATTCAGAATAACTCGGCAAACGAAAAGATGACGAAGAAACTATATTCGGGAAATATGGCTTTGCTTCGAGAAATAAAAGAGGAGAACGGCTGATTACATGGATATTGCAGAATAATTTAAAGTTCGGAAACAGTTTCTCCAAAAAAAAGACGGAATCGTAAATGGACATGGCGCTCCCCAGATGGTAGTATAAAAAACGAAATTGATTTCATATTGACCGACAAAGACTCAACCTTATGTGATATTTCAGTGCTCATCAATGTTGAATATGATAGTGTAGTGACCATCGGCTAGTCAGAGCGAAAGTTCTCATAAATCACCAAACTTTAAGATTTCAGCCAAACAAGAGAGATATTCCACATACAATTACAGAAAGCGCAAAAATTGAATACCTACACCGTCTAGAGACGATGCTGGAAAATCTTCCGACTTTAACAGATATAAACATACAGCCATATTACAACGAAATAGAACGCGCTATAAAACTGTCAGCCAATGAAACACTTCTGCAAGACAAATCTAAAAAAGTAGACAAGCTCACTGCATCGACCAAGTCTCTAATTCAGAGAAGAGAAGCATTAAGAAAGAAAGAAAACAGAACCGATCAAGAACAAAATGATTTAAGAGGTCTAAGGAAGCTATGCAGGAAAGCTATTAAGAACGACATCGACAATTTCAACAGAGAAATCATACAAACAATTATGGAAGAAAGTAGATCAATTAAGAAAGTAAAGCAAATTCTGAATAGTGATAAGGAATGGATTCCGAAATTGAAAAAAACCAGGAAAACAATTTGTGTCGAGGAAAACTATAAACGATATTGCAACTGATTTCTTTGAAGGCCTTTATAAATCCAGTAAACCGACAAGAAATACCAACATACGCGAACCGGACGAAGATTTTTCGGAGTTTCTATCATCAGAAATCACCAAATCGATCGATGAACTCCAGGCAGGAAAAAGCGCGGATGCAGAGGGACTGAAGACAGAAATGGTAAAGTTAGGGAAACACTTACTAACGGAGCCTATTAAAAACGTTTTTAATGCGGTCATACGAACCGGAGAGATTCCAATCCAATGGACGAAGTCTACCATCAGACTTTTGTATAAAAAAGGGGATAAGGATGAAATTAGTAATTATCGGCCAATCAGCATCATATCAAACATATACAAGCTGTTCTCAAAATGCATACAACGAAGGCTCCAATCATCGGTAATATACAATCAACCAAGAGAACAAGCAGGTTTTAGATCCAGCTTCTCCACTATGGACCATCTTCAAGCTGTGAACCAAATTATTGAAAAAGCACTCGAATACCAAAAAACGATATACTTAGCGTTCGTCGATTTTAGCAAGGCTTTCGATACGGTGGAACATGAAGATTTATGGTTAGCTCTCGAAAACCAAATGGCGCCAAGAAAAATAGTTAATATAATGAGTAAACTGTATAAGCAAAGTACAGCCACGGTCAAATTGGAAACTACGGGAAGGTCTTTTAAATTGGATCGAGGAGTACGTCAAGGCGATCCGCTCTCACCTACACTTTTTTCGGCGATACTAGAGACGGTTTTTCAACGATTACACTGGAATTATCACGGTATTAACATCGATGGAGAGAAGCTAAATAATCTTAAGGTTCGCTGATGATATAGTCCTTCTTTCACATAATGCTCGAGATCTAGAGAACATGTTGAAGGATCTGGCTGCTAAAGGAAAAACGGTCGGCTTAAGCTAGCTAGGTTTTTAAGGGTATGTTGGCATTCCCAAACCAATTTTGAGTTTGTTTTGGGACTTACAATAGCCTTTATGGCAGCTTGACTGTCGGAGAGAATATAGATGGTCTTGTTTGTATATTCCTTTCGAGTATTCTCCCCTGCTGCAAGGTTTATGCCTATAAGTTCTGCCTGGATGACAGGTGTGTATTGACCTAGGGGATTGGAGATACTATAGTTGTTGGTTTTAGTAAAGGGTTATCCATTTTCTCTTTAGGAAAGTAAACTTAAATTAAACACAGTAACTATTTGAATTTCGATGGAATTTTTATTTCATAATAAAGTTTGGATTATGCCATTATAGGTGGAATACAATATATGTCAAATGTCCCCCACGGGACCGCTTGCAGGACTCGATCCTTTTGAGGAAATTACCTTTTCACACATTTCGGGCAATAACTCGGCGGATTTCGTCCTTCAATTGACCAATCGTCGTGGGATTGTTCGCATAAACACGGTCCTTCGCATAGCCCCACAAAAATAAATCTAACAGCGTTAAATCGCAAGACCTTGCTAGCCATGCCACATCGCCGAATCTCGAAATTACGCGTCCTGGGAATTTCTCGCACAATAAAGACAAATTTTGTCGCGTGGGGTGGCGGCATGTGACCCCGTCTCGTGGAAACTACATATCGTCGAGATCCATATCTTCGATTTCCGACCAAAAAAGTGGTCCTAAATGCTGGGATCGGCGCGGAATCGACAAATTCGGGTCTTTGGCCACACTTTCACTCACAGCGGCGATTTTTTCGGTCGAACGAGCAAAACGATGATGCACAGGCGTAGAAATGTCTGTCACCGATCCAGTTTCTTCAAATTTTTTCACTCTGTAGGCAATTGTGCGCTCATTGGGACGATTATGTCGACCATAATCTGCGCGTAATACACGAAACGTGGCCACCGCAGATTCACCATTTTGGTAGAATAATTTAATAACGTTCGAAAGGGTACATGGCCGGGGTATAATTGCTGCCCATATCTAGGATTGGGTTTGCAATTCTTTCTGTAAACGTACAGTGTCCTACCCTTTGTGGTGTCCACATGTTCGATGATTGTAGTCTGTACGCTGCGAGTCTTGTCTTTTCTGTGATTGTGAGGTACAGTGGTGGCAGGTCTATTAGTTTCTCTAGAGTTAAAGTTGGTGCACTGTGCATGGCGCCGGTTATGCTTGCGCCGGCCAGTCTCTGTACTGATTCTAACTTCGCTGCAGCTGGTTTTTGCTTGATTTTAGTCCACCAGACTCAGGGAGATATATTGCTATGAATTATTTCTCCGCTCCGTGAATGAGGGTATGCCCCCTTATAAGAGCATCGTGGAGGGCTCGTATTAGTCAATCTCATTGTCCTGTTCAAAGACCTTCGTTGTAGACACGTGTCCTTAACACAGGCATTTATGGATTTTAAACGCAATTTCCCCAAGTCTTCCAAAATAAATAACTGTTTGTTAATCTGGTGTTTCCCTTCTTTTAATCATTATGTTTTTCGTAATATTTTTCGTTGGGATAATCCTATAATTCGAAAATATTTTTTTTTTGTCATTTTAGGCGGCATTATGTGAACATGCCTTTTGTCGAGCTTGCATTACAGAATGGCTATCTCGCCAGCCAACCTGTCCTGTTGATCGCAACGCCCTGACTACAGCAAATCTTAGAGCAGTTCCTCGAATTTTACGCAACCTCCTATCGCGGTAAATATGCAAAATAAATTAAACATTTGATTAGATTAAAAATTTATGAATTTCCCCCACCTCCGGACAGACTTTCAATATCATGCGACAATGCTGTCTACGGCTGTACAATGGTATTGAAATTAGACGTTCTCGCCAATCATTTAGAGGAATGCGAACACAATCCCAAGCGCTTGCTGCCGTGCGAAAAAGGATGCGGTTTCGTTATACCCAAAGACGAGCTGAAAGATCACAATTGTGTGCGTGAATTGCGCTCAATGATACACACACAACAACAGAAAATGGTCGAATTGAAAACGGAAATCAGCGATCAAAATCTCACAATTAATGAATTGAAACGTGAAATTCAAATACTGAAGGATTTTATGCGAGCGATGCGCGTATCGAATCCTGCGATGCGCGCCATAGCCGATCAGATGGAACGTGACGAAGTGGTGAGGTGGAGTAGTCGATTGGCACGAGCGCGTGTTACACGTTGGGGCGGTATGATATCGACACCAGACGAAGGTCTTCAGGTGAGTGGAATAAAGGGCACAAATTGTGCGCAACAGTTAAATAATTCTTCAATAATTCCGCCCACACAGATGATGATAAAGCGGGCTTTATCCGAATCGGGATGTCCGCCTCATATTCTGGACGACTTGATGGAAAATTGTCATGAACGTCGATGGCCGCGTGGTTTAAGTTCGCTGGAGACACGACAGAATAATCGCCGGATCTACGATAATTATGTTTGTCGTCGAATACCAGGTGAGTGTGTGAATAGATTGGAACATTTGTCAGATGAGCAATCATAAACAATTAGTTGGTATTCCTATTCAAGGTAAACAAGCCGTTCTAGTTTTGAGTTGTGATAATCCCCATATGGCCGAAGATGTGATGGTGGATCCTGGATTAGTTATGATATTTGCTCACGGCATCGAATGAAACAAATGACGACAGTGGAACGATACAAAATTCGTTGATGATTGATGATGTTGAATCTCTACTATGTAATGTAATCGACAACAACTCTTCCTCCGAATTACATTTTGGCATATGATAATTTTCGATAAATGTTTAATTTAGCAAAGTTTATGGTTATAAAAAAATATTGTTCATTAGCATTTAAAGTGATATTAGTCAAGAAATTTAAGTAACAAAGATTTGATTTCAGAATATTTTTTTCATAAATTGATCTAGCATTCATTATAAGTGAAAAGACGCTCTTGAGACTGTGACTCGACAACGATTGTCACTATTCAAATAAACGTGCATTCAGGCCGGTTCCATAAATACACGATAGGCCTAGCATAGGTGATATCTTCGAGTCACAATCGCAGTTTTGGTTTGTGTTCCTAGAGACGACTCAAGCTATGTCCGCAACGCGTTCGCAGTTCAGCAACTAATTCCAAGCCCTATTTGCATATATATGTGGCCACATTCATATCGACTATCACTTACAGCAACATATCTGTATAGAAAATGTTCGCATATATAACACTCAGGATCGGTTGTCTTAACTAAGATCGAACGATCATCACATGAATCGTCTCTAGGAACACAAACCTTTAAAACTCGCCACAAGACTATTTTCACTTTACTTGTTGCTGAGCAAATGATCATTGTATGTATTTTTAAACGTAAAATAAAATATAGAACAAATTGCATTAGAAGAAAATTAAAATATCTCTAAATAGATCTCATTAAATAATATCGAATTATTTTTGTGTCGGCTCCGGGAATACAGCGAAAATCACGTTTTAAGTCGAAAAAATAGAATGCTGAGTTGAGACTGAGTTTTGTTTTGCAATGTCCAAGGCAAAAGTCCTATTTCTAATTTGATTTGCGAATACGATATTTTCTTTTTAAGAGCAAAGTCACCACCACTATACTGACAACAAATCATACAACACAGTTGAATATCGAACAGTGGACAAATATAGCACTAGAAATGGTAAACCACAATAACTAATTGAAACTATCTTATAATAAGGACATAAATTGTAATGTGTATTAATAGAATAAGAGAGAGAGAGAGAGAAGAGCTTCTGGAAACGATTAGAATAAGATATTCAAATCGTAAATCAAATCAATTGGCCCAGGATTGTATTGTATATTGCGATTGCATATTCTCTTTTTTCAAGTTAACGGAATATAACACTCTGAGCGATTCCTTCTAAGTTTTAGTAAATGATAAAGTACAATGTTTCAATTATATTATTTACATTTATATTATTGCATACATTCTTGGGACGGATTTATTTTCTTCTCTGTGGCAAGACGATCGTTTCTGTCCGAGAATTTCATTGGAATCTTAGATCCCTAATCCGCCTTACTGAAACAGATACAACTCATTAACATTACATACTGCAAGCATTGAATTAAAACAAATACATAATAATTATAGTCCCCGTTATTTTAATTAATATAAAAACAATAATCATCATCAGTTCTTGCTAGTATTTTGTCTAATTTAACATTATAAATGCTTTCCATAAATGACATATTAAATGAACGAATGAAAGTGGCATTATTTATCTTATCAATCATGCCTATTGCCTCCTAGAGATATCCAAACAATAATGTCCATTAGTAGTTAGTTGAAAAAAAAAAACGAACAAAATATTCGCTAGAAACTAAAATTGCCGGAAGCGCAGCGAACGAAGAAGAATAAAATGAGGATTTGCAGTATTTTGGTGGCAATTATGATGAGTATGATATGATTCAAATGCTTTGTGATTTATTTTTTAAAGCGGAGGCTGTATACTAAGTGTCAATATTTTATCATGTAAGAATAAAGAAAAAGTCACTGAATATTAAATAATATCTGCGTGTTTTTCTATTTCTTGTGAGTACACCAATTAATCTCTGGCGTGGGGGGGGGGGAGGGTTTGGTGTTATGGGCGACCCCATGGGGGTTCGTAGCACTGAAGCCGATGGGCCTATTGTACTATCGCCCTGGTCATCTTTGGGCAGGACTATGCTTGACGATCGAGCTTGATTGTGCTAAGAAATGAGCTCAGTTTACTGATTGACGTCGACGCTATGTCGTCCGTGTCTGGATAGGCCACTCCAAATTGTGTCCAGCGGCGTTGGGATAGAGCATCACACTCGCACAGGACGGGGGTCGAGGTCTCGTCATCCTCTTCGCAGAATCGGCAGCTCGCGTCTTGTACCAGCCTCATTGTGCGCAGATGTGATCTCAGGCAGGAGTGGCCTGTAAGAATCCCACATATGGTACGTACCTTATTTCTGGTTAGCTGAAGTAGCTCAGCCGCTCTTTTATGGGAGTATCCTGCTATGAACAGTTTGGATTGCCTGAGCCCATGTAGATTGTCCCAGTGCTCAGATGCCATAATTTGTTCCTGGTCCTTGATTAGTCTTTTTACTATACATGTAGATATGCTACTAAAGGGTTCTGGTCCGCAGAAGTGGGTTGCTGCGGCTGTGCGTGCTAACTCATCCACAGAAGAGTGTTAATCTATTGTTTACGCCTAGCTTGTTCAGTGCATTCAGACAACACTGAACCAGCCTTGACGTAACGGTATACTTAGTGAGTGACTTAATAGCCGCTTGGCTGTCTGAGAAGATCGCTATTCGTTTATTTACATAGTTAGCACGCAAACATAGATCGGCGCAGGTTGCAATTGCGTGCACTTCTGCCTGAAAGACAGTAGTGTGGTGCCCCATAGGTATAGATACCCAGTGAGCTGCACCAACCACACCTGCTCCTGAACCTTCGGTTGTTTTGGAACCGTAACTAAACCATTTTATTTTATTTTTTTATTTTTTAAATTAGACTGCCACTCCTCTCTGCTCCATGTTTCAGCCTGGAAACGGCGGCCACATGAGATCTCCTTTGCAAGGTGATCGGAAGGCATGTTCGCAATAGTGATGTTGTTGAGAGATTTTAGCTGCCCTTTGGTAAGCTCCAGATTGGCATCGCTCGCGATGAGTCGTGCCAGTACCAGTTTTGCCTCGGTTTAGAGGTGTATGTCAACTGGGTGTAGGTGAAGGAACACCTCTAGAGCGCTGCTAGGGCAAGATCGCAGTGCACCGGTGGTAATGAGACATGCTAGTCTCTGTACCTTGCGTAACACAGACTTACCCTCCGTAGTCAGGGCTCTCTTCCACCAGACCACAGCACCGTAGTCTAGATTGGGTCTAACTATTGCTCTTTAAATACAGAGCATAATGGAGGGTTAAATACCCCACGAATTCCCTACGAATTTTTTGCATGTCCACAGGGCTCTGGTGGCTTTTTCAACCGCCGCCCGCTTCGACATGCTTTTGCCAGTAAAGTTTACTGTCGAGGATTACCCCGAGATATTTGACTTGATTCCCAATTGGTAGATGGGTGTTGTACATTATCGGGCGTCTGAGTTCAGCCCGATTTCTATTCCTAGAGAATGGTATGATGATCGCTTTGGATGGTTTTACTCGGAGCGCGTTCGCATCACACCATTCTTGAACTATTTTTAGTGCTGGTTCGAGTAAGTCAGGTAATGTTTCCGCAAACGCTTTACCACTATATCCACATCGTCGGCATAACCCTGCACGGAGAAGCCATTAGATGTGAGCTTCCACAAAAGTTCGTCCGCAACCAGGCACCACAGGAGGGGCGAGAGTACGCCACCTTGTGGGCAGCCTCTAGTAACCTCAGCAAGGGGAGATAGCTCATTGATTTGGCAGACGACGACTTTTCTGGTGGAAAGCATACTGCAAATCCATCCTATCGTCGTATTTCCTGCCATCTTGTTTCTCAGTGCTCTTTCAATTGCATCGAAGGAAGTATTATCGAATGACCCTTCGATGTCCAAAAAAGCAGCAAGTGCGGTATTTTTGGCCTCAAAGGTCCTTTCAATATCTCCTGCAAGGCTGTGTAGCGCGGATTCTGTGGATTTACCTGGTTGATAAGTAAACTGCCTTTTGTGTAGCGGGTTACTAATCAGCGTGGTTTTTCTGATATGCTCGTCAATGATTTTTTCTATTGATTTGAGCATGAACGAAGTAAGACTGATTGGTCTGGTCTATAAGATTTGGGATCCTCCTTGGGCCGGTTTCCCATTTTAGGAATGAAGACTACTCTCGCTAGTCTCCATGAGCACGGGATGTAGCCCAGCGCAAAGCTTCTGGCTGGCTGCTGGCATTAGTAATGTTGACAAAATGTATGCATGCCAGTATTGAGCCTGCATAAAAGAGATAGATTTGGTCATGTGCAAAAAAGAGATAAATACTGTGTTACTTCCCACTTCGCACACGAAAAGACTATCAAACGATGCACAAAATTCACAAAATCAGCGCTCTATAAATTGGAGTTGGTAACCGAAGAGATTAATGGTAAATTCTCACATTTCAATCATTTATTAGATCATAGTCCGTCACATGGATCGTGAGTTCGGAAAATACCATAAACTGAATTGCTTCACGGTGAGACTTGAACCCACGACCCTGTCCACGGAAAGTGTACGCATTAACCACAGCACCAACCAGACTACGAAATCCGATATGGACCCGGAAAAAACAATATTCTGTGTTTATTTTAGTGACACCATTTAATATTGTTTCCACTGTAATAAGCAATGTGGCGTTTTGAACACAGTTAAGAGCTACCTCCAAGGAGAATGTGTACTGTACAGCATTGGTGTCTCAGGAATGTGATCACCTTGGCAATGGGGGATCATTTTGGAGGTTTCTATTTCATAACTAGTTTTTTTTACAGGGTACGGGTTGACCAACTTCATGTTATCATATCATTCTTATTCAGCTTCGTTTGACAAATTATCGCCCAAAGAATTCAGCTATACAAAGCACGAAAATTAACGTTCTATGAAGAAGTTTTTCATAGATTTTGAACAATCCGGTGAGCCCACTATTGCCAATAGCATTTCCAAATTTAAATCGAAATCTATGCTATTCGACGGTACACCACCACTATTAGTGTTGTATGGGTAAGGTGGGCTGACATTGGGTCTGCCTGTTCTCCTGCGGTCTAAATCCACCTTTCTGTTCGAAGGGCAACCCATTGTAGTTCTAACTAATTAGTCCCAAATTGGTCACTAAATAAATAATTTCTAGGCGTTTGCAAGGCAATTAAAGAATCGGGTTTGCTACATTCAGATTTAGTTTACGACAGTCTGCTTATGAGGTCTTCATTGACATGGTAAAACATCAGTCTAGTTGGCTAAAAGTGCCTCGAAATATGTAGTTCAAATAAGTGAAAAATGAAATCGAAATAATCTTAACAATATATTTTGCATGGAATCGATTTCATTTCAGATTTTGACAGACTGTAATCTTCTGATGAATTATAAGTGCAAATTTTTACAGTACTTTTTGATGTGTGCATACAGCATATACTTATTTGCGTCTTCGATATTTGTGTACCAAGTCTGAAATCAAATGGTTCCAATAGCTAGTTCCCAGAAAAACACAAACTATAAATCGAGGGTGACTCAGCTATCGCCGAATCTCTGGACGCATCAGGTTTCTGTACCCTCAATGAAAACTCGCCAACCCGTGATGCATACAATTGTATTAGCTCCCCAGACATTACAATTGTCAGCGCCAGCCTAATTAGTGAGACCTCCTGGGAAACACGTACTGATCTTCCCTCTGACCACCTCCCAATCATAGTCAGAATTGATAAACCAGCTGACCTGACCAAGTCAGAGAAGCGAACGTTTGTCAATCATAAAAATGCAGATTGGGAAGGTTTCAAAACATTCACGTCATCGAAGTTCTTCGCGCTTCCCCCTCCCACCAATATACATAAGGCCGAACGGAACATTAGGAGCGTCATTGCCAAAGCTGCGGCACGGTTCATCCCTGCAGGGCGCATTCCAAAGGTTCGTCCAAATTTTCCAACATGTGCCGCAAGGTTAGCCGATGACAACATTAGGCGCGCTAACCCTGGTGACCCCAGAATTCGGGAGCTCAATATTAAAATACAGCGACAAGTTAAAGACTACAAGGCCAAATGGAACGAGCACCTCAATGACTGTAACCTTAATGAAGGTGCTAGTAAGTTATGGTCAACTGTCCGTGCCCTTTCGAACCCCACAATAGATAAGGGCAATATAGCCATAACCTTCGGCAAAAAAGAAACAAGCAATCCTCTTCAGTGTGCGAGCCAGTTCAATAAGCAATTTATTGAACATCCAGAGCCTTTCCTATTTTTCTATGATTTCAAACTTTTGCCTAAAAGACCAGTGAAAATCATGTGGAAATGTTCCGTAACTTGCCTAGAAGCGCTGGCCACTGCGGACATGCAAAGTTAACAGGGAAATGAACCAGAATGGAAATAGGATACTGTACTACAATATTTTCAAAATAATGTAAAATCAAAACACAATTTTAGGTTATAGTCAAACGCCTTATAATTTACTCTCAATTTACATAAAATCTTATCATACGTACAATATCAATTAAACGCTTATTTCTCAAGCGGCGCATAATTCAACAATTTTTCAATCAAATCGACGTGTCCCAAAAGCATCCTGCGGCAACAATATCGCTTCAATCCGAGGGCATCCAAAGCATCACTACAAAAAAGTTCGTCATTAGGAAATCTAATTTTATACACTTCTCGTCCAATATCTTACCCTTCTGTGTATTCAGCTTGTAGTAAACCTAAATAGGCTTCCCATTTATTGCCGATTACTTTTCCACATGTAAAACAACGTACGGGGATAATCATTTTGATAGAATTTGCGAAATGCAGCCGTGCGGCGCACAATAATTTCCAGAAATGTTTGTTGTGACAGCACTTGCCAAATGCGTGCGCGGTTGAGATATTCTTCTTCTTTTTAATGTTCATGTGCTGTGTGGTTTTCAATATTTCCGCTTGGGAGTAGATACCGAACGTATCCATTATTATTCGGTTATTTTGAACAAAACAATCGTTACTGACAGCGCGGAACTAGAATTTATTTATGCGAGTTAGTTGGCCTCTCGGCACATTGCCTCTCATTCTAACTAATGCAAAATAATAGCCATAACGAACAATTGCCGCTATATCCTCGCTAATGCAAGCATTGTCACTAAACATACACAATAGGTGTTTTATTGGTTATCCAGTGGAGGTTTGGGTAACGAAACTTCATATAAAAAAATGACAGGTGGATCAGCTGGCATCAACACACCTTATGTACTCTTTTCAACTGCACTCTACGCACTCATGCAAAATTGTATGTCACGAGAGTGCAAATAGCGCATAAACAAATTCTAGCTCCGGGCTCTGAGTTACGGTGGTTTTGATTTTGAATCAATGACCGTGTATATATACCGGAGCAAAGAGAAAAAGCTTTAGGCAAAATAATTTTATTTTTGGACGGCATCCAACTAACAATTTTGCTCTGATAACACTCTACAAGAGTCTTACAAGAGCAAGCATCAAGACATCAACTCTTGAAATTTAACTCTTCAAGAGTACTATAAGATCCTTATAAAGGTCTTATAAGTATTAAATGACGCACTTTCCAAGAGTTATTTTGATCTTGTAGCAAGAGTTAGAATCTCATTATAGGAGATAAACATGTCTTATAAGAAGGCTTTAACGCTTCTTATTGGCGTAAATGTTTACTCTTGTAAGAGTCTCAAAAAAATACTATACACTTGATATGAGACGCATGCTCTTCTAATAGGTGTAGCGAGAAAGAGTGCGCATTATATTGCCATATTCGCTATCTTTTTTCGTCAAATATACTTATATTACGAGAACGTCTATTAATTGTCATGTGTTATTATTTCGACCACAACTAAAATCAAATTTTTTCACGCAGATTATTGCTTAGCAAAACTCTGTTTTTTTCCAGAAATATGGGTCGACATTTTAATGCGATTAAAATTTGATCGTTGAATATGGCTATTTTACTTCGAAAAATTGCAAAGCCCCCTAAAAATAACCTACTTTTTTTAATTTTTTTATTTTTAGAGGAAACATAATATTTATCTACTGTTGATAACAAGTATAAAACTTTATTGAATAATAATTTTTCAACTTCAAGAATGACAATAATTTCAATTTGGCATATCTATGACACATAATAACACTTCAATTCAAATTATCATTTTCCTCGAAACCACAGCCTAGAACGAAAAATATGGCAGCCATTGATGAAATCTTCATACAAAGCTAAAACTCTAGTAACAAGAGGGCGGCTCTTTTTACTATACATACTTAAATTCTTATTGCAAGAGGGCGGCTATTTTTACTAGAATGAAATTCTTATTGCAAGAGGGCGGCTCTTTTTATTAGACCGAAATTTTTATTGCAAGAGAGTGAATCTTTTTATAATGACTAAAGTCCTTCTATCAGAGTTTAATTCTTTTTACTAAAGTTAAACTCTTCTGATGGGACTTAAAGACTCACAACAAGCGCTTAAGTCTCAGTATATGCCACATAAGTTGACGTTTGATTATTTCTGTTGCATTATGATACAAACAGAAATTGGGCATTATTGCTAAGAGCATCACAGATCTAGCGATTTATTGGTCAATCGATTAAGCAATCGATTGCACACAATCGATCTCACGCCCGTACATCACACAAACTAGGCAATTTATAGCGCAATCTGAAACGACCAGTCTCACGGTCCACACAACACGACATAGCGAAAATTATTTATTTTGTGGCAATGGAAGATGAAAATCAACATTGCTACTTTCGATAGAGAATTACTGAGTGCATTCAGCGAGCACATATTGGAAAGACCTACTGGAAAGTGTTCTCTCCCCGCGTCGCACTCACCCGCTAATCGGTCCACATGCGATGTATCGAAAATTTCCCCTATATAGCGTTGAATTGGAATGCTACATTTAGATGTGTAGCTGCTACTTGGACTGCTCGATCAACTGTCACGCACAGCTGCTCGACTGGCTTCGACCATCAATACTGTAAATTGTTTATTCACATTTCAGCTGAAAAAAATGTATTGTGCGATGAGAGAATGTATTTTGAAAGGAAAGTTGCAGTTTTAGGTTTTTTGAATTCGTGTGGTCAGGCGGATGTATCAGCTGGTAAGAGAGAACTGACATTTCATGTAGCAAGTCCATTCAGCGAACACAAATTTAGCAGTTTTCCAATTTCATGTGGTGGGGATATGTAGCACATCACAATATGTGCTCGCTGAATGCACTCACTGCCACAACCATGGCATGAAGAATGACTACCGAATTATCAGCAAATGAAAACACATGATTGTCATGGCAGATTGTCCGAAAAATTGCATGGCAATATTTTCCACACGTCAAATCAAATAAATTAATTCGATGGTCACATAGGTACACCTTCTAATTTAACTCGCAATCAAAAAATCTCTTCAATCGATCGGCAGCTTTGTTATTCTTGTGAACATATCACGGAATGAGCGCCGCGCCGCCGCCGCCGCCGCCTCGTTCGAAATGAAAATTCACATTCTCCATAATGATCCTAAGCCCGGGAGGATCATCACTTTTCAAATTCTATTAATTTTTTTAACTTTTCGTCGAAATTGTGAACGATTGCTTAAACTTCTTCCCGTCGAATGTCATGTTCTCTTCAAAGACAGACTTGACAGATTGCACAGCTTTTATCAATCGTGTGCTCACAACACTCTCCTTATAAGTGTTTAAGAATACATTTCTTATAAAAGTATTATAATAAGATGTTAAAAACTTAAGCATTTATTAAGCTCTCATTATAAGAGTCATAAGAATAAATCTCTTGTAAGAACATTTTTATGAGAGTTTAAGTCTTGAAGAGTTAAACTCCAAATATAAAATCCTTATGAGAGCTCATGACAACAAAATATGAACTTGTAACAAGAATATGACTCTTCAAGAGTCATAATCTTATAATAAATGTACTTAAAGAGTTTATTTGAATCTTGCTACTAGAGCTACATATAAGAGTAGCAGAGAGCTTTACTAGAGCCTTATGAGAGCTTTTTCCAGTTCACAAGAGCTAAATTCTAAAGAGTTTGTTAGTTGGGGCAGCAATTTCACGATCAACTTCGTACTATGTATGTACTTTGGAAAATTGCCGAGCGATACGATAAGTCGATCCCAATAAATTATAGTTAGCAGTTCATTGGAATTCAAAATCGCTCATGAATTTAAATTACAATGTCAAGTTTAGCGTAGTGAGCACTAGATGAACATTTCGCTTCGCTCGCTCTCTAAGGGCTCCAGTACACAGTCATATTTGGTCATATTTCTATTATAATATGGTTAAGCCTACTTGATTTCGCTTACTGCACGTCTAAAAATTTATACTGAATGAATCGAGTAGGCTTAGGCGTATGACATTGACATACATATTATAATAGAAATATGACTGTGTAATGGAGCCCTAACCTAGTAGAGAATAAAAACGAAAATGCGACTAGGCAGTGGTATGACTGACAACAGGTACCAAACTCTTAATTCAGTTGTCGTTGAAATGTTGACGACTACACACGGTAGTGGTCAACGCACCATGCTCCACTAGGAGTTATGTTACCCAAATATTCAAATATCAAATCAGACTACTGTAGGATATTTGGGATTTATAACGGTTTAAGAATTCGAGGTATCCCGTATACATTTTTTTTTAATTTTTAAAGAATCGATTAAAACTCATTTTACGATAGTTTCCGGACACTCTATACCAACGGTTCTTAACCGGTGGTCCGCGGACCACTGGTGGTCCCTGAGGCGACCCTAGGTGGTCCGCGAAGCTTTTGCTGTGGTTCCCTCAGAATCCGATACGACAATTCTCGAATTTCACGCAGCTCAATCTTAACTTTCTAATAGAAACTTGAAGGTTAGAAGCGGATGGGAGTCCGTTTTGACTGAGCAGGACAGACTGTTTTCATTGAGATTTTGACCGTTATACACTGTGTAAGATATTAAGTGTAATACATTGTATTGGTCGCAAAAAGAATGTGAGTGTAGCTTATTACCATGAAATGAAATACCGTCAAAATTTGTTTTATATGCTTCTTTTTAGGTGACGAACGCAAGATGATTGCAATGTGCATGAAAACGAAGACGGCCGAGAGCTTGATAGGAATGTTCACTTTATGTGCAGTAGCTACGTGTCTTTATAGACTTGAGGTTGTCATAATTGTATTGTAAACAGTTCAGGTGTTAAATGCGATGAATATTTTGAAAATCTATTTATTTCTGGCCAGACCATAATGGTAATTTACATTACTGAATTAAGATAGTTAAGCTATTATTGATCTTCGGTGGCACTTCAAAATAGGTTTCTGTTGGTACAACATGCACCAGCAATGCCATATTTATAGGAGTTTATGTAAAAATTGTTGTTTTTCCAGTAAGAACTGTAAGGAAGGGATCAATAATCTGATAAACAAAACTGGATTTAAAAATTATAAGCCATCTCTGGATGTAACAAACCGAAATATTGGACAACACCCTTTACGAAAACTAATGAGGGTTTTGAAATTCGTTCAGACTTAGCAAAATCACACCCAGAGTCCTTATTGCAAGACGATCTCTGTCAGTCGACATTTTCTGGATGCAGCAATATCCGTTTGTCGTATTTCTCGGTCCTCCCAACTATTGACTCGAAGCATGCGCACAGGAACACGAAGCTTCCACATTTTTCTAATCGAAAACGTCAACTGACAAGACAACAATAAGTTGCGTTCCAAAGATAAATTGAATTAATTCTATTAGTATCCCTATTGATATTACCAAGGTACAGTACGGTCACCGCAAGAAGTAGTCTTCGGTACAAGATTTCATGATTTGAATTGTTCTTTTCACAATTGCAATTTGGTGGTCCGCAACAACTAACGAGTTTGATCAAGTGGTCCCTCATGTGCAAAAGGTTAAGAACCACTGCTCTATACCATTAAGGTCCCTCTAGACGTGTCGCCAAATGGCTGCGCGTCCAAAAACTGGCATCGCGTGCAGCCATTTGGCTGCTACTTAGCATCCACACGAGCAGCCAAAAAATGACATAACCAAAATTTCATTTTGGTGATTTTTTTAAATTTAATTATCAAAATCGGACTCTGCGCATTTGAATTATTACACGGCCATTCAAGAATTATTCAATTTCACACAAAAGAACGAAGAAAAGTTGCAAAATTGTCACTTTGAATTTGACAAGCGGTTGTCAAAGCGGTTGGTTGAGTTGCCATATTGAATATCAAAACTGGACGCATAGCCAAATGGCGACACGTTTGGATGGAATGACAACAGCCATTTGGCTGCACGTGTCGCCATTTGGCGACACGTCTAGATGGACCTTTAAATTCAACTACGAGTAGATACAACTCTGGGAAATTACGTTCGGTATGTCCAAATGTGCCAGCTTCGTGATTTTTATATTCTAAGTAGATGCCATCGAAAGGATATTCCCGGTCAAATCTGACTCACCTATACAATTTGTCTTTCATTACTTTATCGCATACGCAATCGCGAGGTTTTCAGCCCGAAGACCTCCGTGCACTCCATTAAAAATCTAAAACACGTTTACACCGCAAAACTCAAAATTCCAAGCACAACCTAGATAAGAAAAGTGTACTCGTATATATACGAATCATGAGTTGTTGCAAAGACCGCATTGACCGATTGTAACTTTAATTTCATCCTTCCTAGAATTGCTTTTGATACTAAGCTTACTATAAAGTTTCTCGTATACAAATAGCGTAGTGGGGTCAGATGACTTTCAGATTTAGAAGTGAGATCTGATTGCAGATTTGAATCAGATTTATTGCCGCTTGATGAATGTTCTCATCAGATTGCAATTATTTGTGTCACTTACTGCATACACTCTTGGACGTTTTGCCGAAATATTTCGTGTATCGAATTTTCGATAGTACGATTTGAATAAAAATCCTGAACAGTCGAGTGCATTTTTTGGAGAATATTTTAAGATTATCTGATTTAGACAATGAATAATTGCATAGACAATTAGCTTAATATGCCGACAAAAATCTTTGATATTTAAAATGCTAAAATTATAATATGCTGATTAATTGTGCTTGCAGAAAATTTAGTAAAACACAAAAGTGTTGCTGTCAAATTAAGTATCGGTATTCCTTTGTTTACGCGTTGACATTAAAAATAAATCATACTCTGTCTGGCTGTTTGCCATTTGAAAATTTTTAAATGAATTAATAGCTGCGTTTGAGTTTGGCTTCAGACCAGAAGAAGAGAATGAACAACTTCTGTACAAATTTTACTGGAGTTTTTTACAGGATTCCTGCACGTTATCTAGTTACGTCTTGCAGCCAACGAAACGCAGCTAATGCGTTTTCAAGTGGTTCTATAAATATCAAAATGTATAATTAGTCCATTCCGACAAGATATAGAAAAGCTTATCTCATTTTTGATGCCTCTAAAACTTCTAAAACCGTATAGTTCAAGAGATAAAATATTTCCAAATTTACCGTCTATTCAATTTTTTCTTCACGAAATTAACAAGCTTTTCGTATCTACGTCCACTACAATTTACAAAACTACTTATAAGAACTTACTCCGTTGCTCACAGGCTTACTTTTCCATAAGCACAGTTATATGACGCGTCACAGACGAGACGATGTAGGTGTGAAATAAGTTTGCCAAAAATTTGTCTGATTTTATGCAGAACATGTTCAAAATTTATTACTCCCGTTGTCGCTAATAATACCCATTAGCAGCTTTAAACTCTAGAAAAATGGCGCGCTTATTACAAAGATCACTTATCGGAAAGCCATTTCGGAATATTTATGTTGAAAGAGTGCGCGGCTATTTTCGTTTATTATGATTATTGATTATTGTTATGGGAATTTTTGAAATTTGAATTGAAACCGTGACCAGAAACCCATATAACATCGAGTTGGGAAAAATTTGTTGATAAATTATGGTCTTTATGATTCCTCGGGCAGGATGATGGGCGTATATAGTATCTAATTAATATTCATGGCTGACTAGTTTAGTCTAGTCGATATGTGGGAATTCCTGGATACAGCTACATATCCTGAATATGCTTTGTAATGCCGGTTATGGCTAGGAGCTTTATTGATACGGGTTACTGCGTTGAGTCTTTCGTTTTTTCTTCTGATTGCACTCTACTATGTATTTATTTCAGAGCTCTCAACTGAACTATACGCTCGCCTGGAATATGCGGATACAAGTTTGCACCCATATGTATAACTGGAAATGTCAACATAAATTCAACTATTCTGCACAAACAGCTCAATCATTGAAGTTTTGCGTCTTCACATAAAATGCATAGTGGATGACACCTTGTCTGTTACTTTCGACGATCTCAAGTACATGGACTGACGACACTTTAAGATAGAACGTGCGATACTTACTGATTATCTTGACTTGCAGACGGCTCGCGTCAAGAGTGCACTCTTCGCTTTTAACCAACGATACACATAAATTGCATTTCCATTCCAAGTTGTACATGCACTTCAGACAAACGGACGCCACAAGGTGAGCCTGCGACAGCGATTATATCTACAGCAATTTATACAACTCTCTGGATTTTAGAGATACTGCAAAAGTATTCTTAATTTGGGCTCCCGAAAGAACCGATACTCAAAAATATCCGCTCCCGATCAATTGATACGCATATCTAATTAAATATCGATTGGTATACTCTTCTGTATATATTTTGGTAAAAATAACCAAAATAACAATTTCGTTAGCATTCTGTACACAAAACCGGACCTGTGTGTAGGTTAATTCAATTGATTCACATAAAAATGGCGCTCTTCGAAATTTTAAATTCAATTCAATACGAATAAAATCTAAACTTGACCCAGAAGTGTGCGTGGTGTTGTTATCGAACATTTACTCAGATGCGATAATCCTAGGCGGTCAATTAGTACCTCTCCTCGGGGTGCCTAATGTAAATGTACTTGTATAGACAAGAGTTTTAGTTTCAACGCAGTAACATCTATCTCGCAATATTCTTGCATGTCGAAGATTTGATTTCGATCGATGCGTTCTCGAGATCGTTAAATTTTTATTAGGCTTTTGTGTGATGAGGTGATAAATGGCAAGCATAGTGTTTGTGCACTGAATACTAATCAGGTTTTAGTGAAGATGTTAAAATTATATGGTCAATTCCTAACACAGATTTTACAGTTTAGTGTACACACTGATTTTTGGTTTTGGTTATATGGTGTTTCTCTATTTTTGCAGAACTTTTTTTTTTAATTCTGATGTAAGTAATATGTGGATATACTCTAAACAAAAAAAAAAGGAATGGAAACAAACAACATCCCTGGCATTTGTAATCTCCGATTATAATTCGAATGCTATATTTTTGTGATACATTTATTCATACGAAGTATTTTTTTCTCGTTTGGCCAAGGCTGTGCTTTGATACGAACTATTTACAAATTGCGAAATTTGCCAGATACCCCCGCTTGGAACTTATTTGGATTAACATGATTTCGTTCCAGGATTCAAGATAATCGTTAAAAATGTTGATCAACTTAGCACTTCTGTCCTCAGAAACCCTTAAAAATGAATGTAAAGGTCCTATTTCAAATTAATAGGGGTATTATAATACATTTTAGTTTAAGAAATAAGTAAAAGTTCCAAAATTGGAATAAATGTCATTGAAAAAATTCAAAATATATTTATGGGACTTTTTCTTATTTTTTATTATAAAATAAATAATAAATAACTTCTATTAACTTCTGGTAGGACGTTCACATTAAGTGGAAATGGTTTTAGCAAAGCAAACATTTATAACTGAGGGCCTATTAGATTCCCAAGTAACAATTCGTATGCTTTAAAGAAGCACTTCCTCCCGTAACAATCACAAAATCAGTTGATCGTGTGACATCGCTTATAGAAGTATTTTTATCCCATAAAAACTCCTTAAAACACTTTTCGGAAAGCTTAAAAAGTTCTTAAATAATCAATTCACGACTACATCCAATAAGACTTCGATAACACTTCTCTAAACGTAAACCTAAAAAGATGCTCCATTAAATACTTCTTTGTAGTGTTTATTGAATGACATAAACACACATGACTGAAATCAACACACACACATGCATATAGAAGGATGAACTTTGTGATTTTTTTTAACCCTTTCATTCCCAAATTAAATTCCTTCGGGCAAAAAAATAATATTGTTGTTATTTCGTCTTTATTTGTGTCTAATAATACATTTTCAATGAAAACATAAGGAACAAAAATTATGGGTTTGGGAAATAATAGTATGTAAACTGCAGTTTACATTGGGATTGAGTGGAAATACAAACAGTTGACGGCATTATGAGTTATTTTTTTTTTATTACGGAAACTATGAAAGAAATTTTCTCGATGAGTAATACTATATTATTGACGAGGCTTGAGTCTTTATCGGTGCAGTTTGGAAATCCGGACAATTCGATGATCCGGGCATTGGTCCCAAATAATCCGGAACATACCCCGATATGTCTAAATCGCTCAATTTTTACCATCTGAAAGGTTTTATGCTACTTTCTCCGCCTAGTTCATCTTTTTCATATCGGATTCATTTCAATACCGGCAACAATATCATTCCATAAATGCCCAATGTAAACCACAGTTTACATAGCTTTCAATGCCCAACCCCCCCCCCCCCATGCCGCCCTATTAAATTTTTGTCACAGGTAATTCTGGCAAATGAATCTTTTGATGTTGGCGAATAACGGTATATTTTTTCACGGATGGATTTTGCACCTAGAATTATGAAGGAGGGGAGCAATTCACCACTTGTCACAATCGACGAAAACACCCTGACGGTCTTAATTCTAAATGCGTTCATAAAAATTTCAATCCATATGCATTAACTAAATGTTTACTATTCGAATGGGGTTGGATATCCCCAGTCGCGAAATCCCCAAACCAAAATCCCCAAATCAAAATCCCCATAATCAAAATCCCCGAAATCAAAATCCCCGAAATCAAAATACCCAAAACCAAAATCCCCAAACGAAATTCCCCATTCCCCATTTGAGGTGTGATCTTAGACTTTCTGGAGACTTTCTTTAGGCTATTGTAGATGGTAAATGATAGATGTTAAATGGTAGATGATAAATGGTAGATGGTAAATGGTAGGTGGTTAATGGTAGACGGATGGTAGCTTGTAAATGGTTGATGACAGATGGTAAATGGTAGATTGTAAATTGCAAATGGTGGGTGGTAAATAGCAAATAGTAGATGGTAAATGGTAGATAATAAATGGTAGGTGCTTTAGACTATTGTAATTGAATAGTCCTACTATGCAATAAAAAAATCACCGTCGTGGACTGATATATATATGCTAATCAACGGTAAACTCTTTGAAGTAACACAGAACAACAGCAGATAATGTGCAGGCGATTAAATATGCAATCGGTTCCAACAATAAGCCAACCAAGTTTTCCGCGAATATTCGTTCGGATGAGGACTTGTCTCGACGATGTTAAAGAAAACCTAATATGTTTAGAACGATATATGCAATGGACTCGAATATTTTGTTTGTGCTAATCAAAAAATAAGTTAGTATCGATTTACGTCCCTCCTAGTGCCATTTACCATCTACCATTTAACACCTTCCATCTACCATCAACCATCAACAATTTACAGTCTTTCATCCATCAACCATTTACCATCTACCATTTTTTACTACCATCCATCTACCATTTACCATCATATTTCGGGTGTTTGGGGATTTTATGATTGGGGATTTTGTATATGGGTATTATGATTATGGGGATTTTGTATATGGGTATCATGATTATGGGGATTTTGAATATGGGGATTTTGAATTTGGGGATTCTTCTACGTTTGGGGATTTTGTGATTGGGGATTTCGTATGGTTCCCATTAAAATGCTGTTATATGTAATTTTCAGTGTATGTCACTCATTTTTATTTAAAGTAAACCAAAACATGGAAAAAGTGTTTTAAAGTTGATGTAAACTGCAGTTTACAATGGGAATGAAAGGGTTAAAGAATTGACACTTATGAAGTGCTCTGGAAAACCATGTTTGTTGAATTTAATTCATTGAAATATTGCATGAAACCAACATTTCCTCACTCATTCTTAACTTATGAATCAATTAAGATAATCTCAGCGCAGAAACTGGCTGCATTTTATTGATGAACGTGTGAATTTAATTAGCTTCAACTTGACATATAAAGAAGAAGGTGCATTGCAGAGAAGTGTTGAGCATTTCGATAGAAGCAACGAACCACTTGTAGTGTTTACGAGCAATGCTGACTATATGTGAGGTAAGCCGAGTGGTTAAGGTTGTGGTTGCGTACGACAGTCGTTGGTTCGACGCTGGCTGCGGGAATTTTTTTTTTGCAAACGCGAGAAAATGACAAAAAATGAAGACATAACACATACATATGATGTATGTCTTTTTTAAAGTGTAATTCAATTCATCCAACAAAAAGGTTCAATTGGATCAAAAAACGGTGCCAAATGCCATTATTGGACTTGTCTCGAATCGATCTTCGGCCCCGGGAGCAGCGGTATTTAACAAAACACAATGTGGTGTGTTGTGTGTGTGATGTGTTTATTCCTTGAAAATATACATTTTCAATTACATATATTTTATAAATAGAAAGTATACTTACCGCGGTCTTGCTCCCTGGCCCGTTCCCGTCCGCACACGGCGACGTATGGTGATCGACTGAGAACGAGCCAAGGAGAAGATGGCGGTAGTAGAGTACACGGTGCAAGTCACGGTACTGTGTGGTAACGCCGTGCTCAACTATGCCGTGCAATTAAAAATGCGGGAAACACATTCAAATATATTCGTGGAAGATGCCGGTAAGCGACATCCCCACCCCCGTGGATCGCTCCGATTCACTACTCAATATCCAACACGGCTAGCTTCGATACAGGCCTCCTGACCACTCCAGTACTCGTTCGTATATCAGCTCGTCTAACAACGTCATCTCGTCCCTTGAACACAGCCTCGACTCGACCACGCTTCCATTGCTTACGTTCGACCGACGGATCACAAATTAGAACCACATCGCCCACTTCCAAAGGCTTGGTACGCTGACACCATTTCGAACGTCTCGTCAACGTCGGGAGATACTCGACTATCCACCTCTTCCAGAAGTGGTCTCTCAGCTGACGCGACACCCGCCATTGCTTCCGAAGCACCAGCGGCTTGTCCAATGAAACACCGGGCGGCGTTCGCGCTGTATTCGCAGACCCGAGCAGAAAATGGTTAGGCGTAAGCGGCTCCTCTTCCTCGCAGCTTACCGGCAGATGAGTCAGTGGGCGAGAATTGACAACATTCTCGGCCTCGATGAGAAAGCTGTACAACGTGTGTTCCTTGGGTGCAGATTCCTTGAGTGTATGGCGCAACACTCTCTTCACACACTGTACCATCCTTTCCCATGCGCCACCTTCGGCTGGATTGTGCGGACAGTTAAACTCCCAGTCCACACCCTTCGATGAAAGCTCGGATTGCACTCGCTGCACGTCGAACACCTCAGAAAAACGTTTGGCCTCCTCGTTCGCACCAACAAAGTTCTTGCCATTGTCACTACGTATTTTGACAGGAACACCCCGGCGATTAATGAAATTGCGAATCGCCAAGATGCAGGCATCCGTAGACAGATCGAAGGCGACTTCCAAGTGGATGGCTCGAATGGTGAGGCACGTAAATAACGCGACCCATCTTTTCTCGTGACGGCGGCCGATAGTCACATAAATCGGCCCGAAGTAATCCAATCCGGTGTAAGAAAAAGGCCTGACATAAGGTGTCAACCGATCCTCCGGCAAAGATCCCATTAGTGGCTGAACCGGCTGAGCTTGAACATATCGACAAACGTTGCATCGACCAACAACTTCACGAAGAATTTTGCGCAATCGCGGAATCCAAAATTTCCGCCGGATCTCACAAACCGTAGCTTCGATGTTCTGATGCTTCATTTCCTTATGGTAGTAGGCGACAACTAACAGCGTGAACGGATGGCACGGCGACAAAATGATAGGGCGCTTGGTATCTATCGGCAACCACGTAGCAGCATCAATACGGCCATACACACGAAGAACGTTGTCGTCATCGACGTAAGGTACCAACTTGTAGAGATCACTCGACTTCAGCAGACTACTTCCGGCTCTGAGTTGAGATATCTCCTCGGCGAACGACTCTTCCTGGCTTAATTGACAAAGTAAAAGTTCAGCTTCTCTTACCTCTTCGGCAGTCAATCCATATGATTCGTCCATACGACGGCTTCTGCGGCAACGACGAACAAATCGCAACACCCAGGCGGTTGCGCGTCTAAGCCTCTCGTAAGACGAAAAACGACGAAATTCAATAAATTCATTGCGTATGGCAAGCAATGAATACTTCGTCTTGGCACAAACGAAAGTCACTTGCACACTTCCATCAGCACAAGTGGTTCTCCAGTAAGACACGGCGGCGAATGCGTCCGTACTGGCATCTACGAACGTATGAAGTTCCAAAACAGCTGGGCGACCTATTCCAAAATAATGACGAGGAATTTTCAAAGTAACCACTCTATCCAAACTTTGTCGCCAGCTGCTCCATGCATTTCGCAATTCCTTCGGTAGAGGCTCGTCCCATCGAACATCAAGTCTCCAAACTTCCCGCATGATCAGCTTGGCATTAATCATGAAGTGGCAGAAAAATCCCAGCGGATCGAACACTGACATAAAAACGCTGAGCATTTCCCGTTTTGTGGGAAGTCGATCTCCATTGATGATACTCGGGCTCACTTTGTGAAATTGCATACGAAATCCGAACGTGTTACTGGCTGGCCGCCAGTAAACACCCAAAACCTTCTCCGTCGACAGCTTCTCGTCTCCGACATCACAGGCGAAATCCATGCGTGTGTTCCGTCTTCCCTCCAGAAAGTTGACTACTTCCAATGAGTTCGAAGAGAATTTACGAAGCTCGAAGCCCGCTGCCTCATGAATTTCTCGAACCTGCTTCACGATCTCCATAGCTCGTGCTGGCGTGTCGAAACTGTCCACTAAATCATCCACGTAGTGAAAATCCAATATCGACCTGATTGCTCGAGGATCCTTTTCATGATGAGCGACAGCATTAGTCACCTTAACAAAGTGAGCGGAGCACGGGGAACATGCGGCACCAAACGTCATCACTCGCATCTCGTAAACTTCTGGCGGTTGACTTTCGTCGGCACCACGCCAAAGAAATCTCTGCGAGTCCCTATCCTCAGGCAGGATCAGAATCTGGTGGAACATCTCCTTAATGTCCCCACAAACGGCAACGGCCCCAATGCGGAAATTGAACAGGACTGACGGCATCGGCTTATAATCCTGTGGTCCCTTCAAAAGCTCGCTATTCAATGAAACTCCTTCAACTGCGGCAGCTGCGTCGAATACCAGGCGAACTTTTCCAGGCTTGTTGGCATTGTACACGGCAAAATGGGGAAGGTACCATGTCTTCGGGCTAACGACATCGACTTCCTCCGGCAACAACTTACGAGCGTACCCTTTTGCCACATAGTCCGAAATGATTGTATTGTAGGCGGCAGCAAACTCTGGATGACGCTTCATTTTCCGCTCAATACCCAGAAGACGATTCAGAGCCATTGGGTAACTGTCCGGCAGCTCAACATCATCTCTCTTCCACAGTAGACACGTCTGGTATCTGTCGTCCATTCTGACAGTATTCTTCTTCAGCATCTGCTTGGCGCGCACATCATCCTTCGATTCAATGGTCGGCAACAGCTTGACCCCAAAATTCTCCGTCTCGAAATATGACGCGACAAGATCGTGCAAAGTCTTTTCGCTGTCAGCTCTGGTCAGCAGACACGTATGCGGTGAGGACGACACTCCTTCCATACGACCGTAGACAGTCCATCCCAATGGCGTACTTGCAGCATACGGACCATTCTCTCGCAACTCAACGACTTCTTCCGCTAATCCAAGGTGACAATGATCCAAGCCAATCAAAATCCTAGGACGTGCATTGCTGTACGTAGCTATCGGTAACCCTCGAACTATCTTCGCTGCTAAGCCCTTGTTGAGACTTTGCGTTGGCAAATTGAGGTTGGGTACTCCATAAACGTTGTTCAATGCAAATCTCGAACGTCTCTTCCTAATACCGCTTACGTGGAGATCTACGAGCGAACACATCTCGCGGGTCGATTTCCCGGCATACCATGACAGATTGACACTGCTCCGACGACCTTTCAGCCCCAGTTCTGTTACCAAGCCACTGTCCATCATCGTGACGGATGAACCTTCGTCAAACAGGGCATACGTTTCCACTCTGCTGCTTGGACCGTACAGTACCACTGGCACAACTCGAAAAAGGACTTCGGTTCTCTCGACCCTCGACACACAGCTGAGGACAGCTTCGTTCCCAGATGAACGAACTACGGCTGACGACTCGTCCCTCGATCCTCGTTTGCCTCTGACGGGTAGTTTACTATCGTGCAGCAGTTGGTGGTGCCTTCTTTGACAGTTGTCAACGTTACACGGCTTCCGTTCGGAACACTGACTCAATGTGTGCCCCGAGCTCAGACAACTAAAACACAGTCCGTGTTTCTTCACCTCCTTCCACCTGATCGGAACTTTCCACGCGAGAAAGGTCTTGCATTTGCGGACATCATGACTACCTTGGCAAAATGGGCACTCTGTGTAGTGCTCCTCAGCTGCATGTAAAACCACCTTTCGTTTGGAATCCTCGGGCGACCGGCTCTCGTTGACTATGACGGCGCTAACTACATCGGCAACCAATTTCAGCCAATTGCTGAAATCCATGATGGTAGCGTACGGCTTAATCGACAAAGCATGTTGTGCCCACTCCAATCGCTTGGCGAACGGCAGCTTCAACACTAGCTCCTCCAACAGAGTGACGTTTGACAGATGATGCTCCGCAGCAGCTGTTCGCAAAAAGGCAACCATATTTTGCGTTTTAGTGGCGAACATAACTATTTTTCCCAGCGCGTTATCGGGGATCGCCGGAAAGCTTCTTATTTGCTGAATTTGGCTCCGAATCAGCACCTCAGGACGTCCAAAGCGACATTTTAGCTGCTCCATAACAGCCGACAACGGGTGAATCAGCAGGGACAGGACGGAATCGCGCGCTTCACCCTTCAATGACTTTTGGAGACGTAGACAATTTTCGAAATTAGTGTATTGATATAGCGCTGACGACTGCTGATACGCCGTGAAAAACATCGGCCACTCCTCAGGCGCTCCACCAAACTCCGGCAAGTCGAGCAACATTTTGGCGGTATACATGCTCCGACCTTGACGCACTGTTCGTGGCAACGTTCCGTCAAAAAGCGGCGGCAAACTCTGACAACTCTCCGAAGCTTGCAGAGTTGGAACGTTTCGCAACGCACCGGCAACATTCACACCACATGACTCGGACGGCATAGACATTTGCAGAGCACTATCCAACTGACACTGCAGGCTCCGAATTTGTTCTTGAATACTCGCAAGACACGGCGGCAACGATGACACGGCAGTGGCCATCGATAATGTGGCAGGCTGAGTATTCGCTGTAGACACAAAAACTGGTGGCAACGATGACGCGGCGGTGGCCATCGGTAGTGTGACAGGCTGTGTGCAAACTGTTGGCGCAAATGCTGATGGTAACGATGACGCGGCGATGGCCATCGGTACTGTGACAGGTTGCGGGCAAGATGTTGGCGCAAATACTGTAGCTGGCATTGCTACACTCGTCTGCAAAAAAGACGACGACGACGTGGATACTGTACCGTGTAACGGACCCAACAGTGGTGGTGCAACGGTACCTGGCGATGACACTTGTACCGCTACATTCAACGGCACTTGGGATTCCGTTACGCTTAGCGGGATCGACGAAGGCAACGTGGCGTTGTCTGGCGGCAATTGAGACGACGCGGCTACGTGTCCCTCCAATTTCCCACTGGGATTCGGCCCACCACAAGCGGCTGCAAAGGTTAGGTTGTCGGCGGCACTTGATTTCGACATTGGCGGCTTCTTGTTAGCGTTGGCTCCGGCGGCGATAGAGCGATTCTGCGTGTGGTTCTGGTTGAATCCCGTTTCATCTACTCCGAATAGCGGAACAAAGAATTCCGCTCCACAAACTCCAAGTCGCGCGCAATAGGCAATTCCACTCCAAAGCGCGGAACAAAGATTCTGCTCCGCCCGCTCAATCACGTGAAATAAAAATTCGGTCCGCACGAAATAGCGGGATAAAGATTCCACTCATCCGCTCCAGAAACGCGGAATAAAGATATTCCGCCTCACCCGCTCCAGTCGCGCGGAATAAAGATTCCGCTACACCGCACCAGGAACGCGGAATAAAGATTCCGCTACACCGCACCAGGAACGCGGAATAAAGATATTCCGCTACACCGCACCAGGAACGCGGAATAAAGATGTCTCGAATCGATCTTCGGCCCCGGGAGCAGCGGTATTTAACAAAACACAATGTGGTGTGTTGTGTGTGTGATGTGTTTATTCCTTGAAAATATACATTTTCAATTACATATATTTTATAAATAGAAAGTATACTTACCGCGGTCTTGCTCCCTGGCCCGTTCCCGTCCGCACACGGCGACGTATGGTGATCGACTGAGAACGAGCCAAGGAGAAGATGGCGGTAGTAGAGTACACGGTGCAAGTCACGGTACTGTGTGGTAACGCCGTGCTCAACTATGCCGTGCAATTAAAAATGCGGGAAACACATTCAAATATATTCGTGGAAGATGCCGGTAAGCGACAGGACTATTATTCAGTGTTTATACCCTGTAAAGTGCCTCTATTAATATTTGAAGCAAATATTCTACGAAGAATTATAGGGATGAGATTGTTACCTAAGTTACCTTGTCCTTTCTGCTGAAAATTGAATAAGTTCCAAGTGAGTGCCAACTACCTATATAGTCATGCAGCGTGACATAAAGGGAAACCATGGGCAAAGTAAAGATTTCATTTAAGGGGGAGGAGTTCAAGCCCATAATTTTTTTTACCATAGGAATTTCCTTAAAGGTTGGAATGGAAATCTACAACAGAATTTAACCACTACACTTTAATACGCCCTTAAACATCCTAGCGCATCGATTTTGTGTAGAGTAGTGCAACAGTAAGAAAAAAAAATACTTTAACCATCGGACAGGGAGGCAATCTACATGGGTAGTAGAGTAGATAACGAGCAATCAAGGTTTTTTTCTTATGAAAATTTGTTGACAACGATAAACTTTTTATTACAGTTGATTGGCAACCTATATAATATAAAGCGTATTTCATCAATTTATGGAATTATGGATTTCTAATTAACAATTAGATATTAGCTCTCAGAGACCCAGGAAACCAATCGCAGGCGTACACCAGTAGTTTTAGTTTTGCTATTAGATAAATATTACGAACTACAAAGGTTTGTTTATTTTTTAACATTTTGTTGGCGATTGGAAACCTAAAATTGACTATAAAATCAGTAAGTCTGTTCTTCAGTGCTGCATGAAACATCTGCTCATTGAGTTTATTTTCCTATGATCTGATGGAGCTAATCTTTATCGAAACAATTCCCTCTCAGTAATGCAGTCATGAATTTATCCATCAGATCATTCCGGCTATAACTAGCGTACCCAAGTAACAATTCGTATGCTTTAAAGAAGCACTTCACCCTATAGCAATCATATAGTAACACAAAATTAGTTTATCGTGTGATATCGTTTAAAGAAGTATCTTGATCCGATAAATAATCCCTTGAACATTTTCGGGAAAGCTGCTAGTCCTTCATCCTTTACAGAAGTGTTAAACATTACCTTGGGTCGAGTATCAAACGTAACTTGAAAATTGTCTCTTGAAATATAAAATAATCGGCTCAACAAATAATAAGAAAAATGCTCTTCTTCAGTACTTGTAAGGAAAAGTGTATAAGAGTAGTATATGTATGATCCTTTGGATGGGCAGCTATGCTTATGTAGCCGTGCCATTTGTTATTCTGTTGAAAATCGTTATTTTTTCGCGTTTGCAAAAAAATCCCGCAGCTAGCATCGAACCCATGACTATCACAAATGGTTAGTTGCTTCTTCAGAAGGCTAAAGGCACAGTCCCTTATTAACTCCGAAAATTGAAAAATCTGATGATGATAAATATTTTAACTGATTAACCTCAAAACAGCTCGTCCGTCGCCATTTATCCTAGCGGCAGTGGCGTAAATAGCTTTTCGGAGAGGGAGGGAGGGATCATTTTGCAAGATTACTTATACTTTTACGGTTATCTAATGTTGAATTTCAGAATAACAATTTCTGTATGTATTACACTTAGAGAAAGCATATCAACCCATTGCATGCGTTAGTCCAGAGTGGGCATCAGAAAAGTGGCACCGTTTTCACACTATCGCAGTTCACACATCTAAAGTATAGTAATCAGTTCGACAATTCGCGCGAGTTTCTATACAAAACCTGTCAAAAAACTCGTGCGAGGCGAGAATAGCTCGCATCTAGGTATTCAATTTTTCGGACGAGTACCCAATGCTCAAACCAGTGTTATACACAAAGTCTCCACAAAGTCTCGTGCGAAAATAATTCAATTACATTTATTTTCGTGCGAGCATTGAAGATGGGGAATGGGAGTCATCTTTTTATTATTAAGTGGTAATTTGATTGGTGTAGAATGCATAATGAAGAATGGTAGAAGGATAAAATAAAGAAATAAAATTAAAAAATGTGTTTTTATCGGAAAAAGTAAAACGACATATTTAAGTAAAATGAAAATGCTTAATATTCCATTATTATTATTTTTTATTATAAAAGATAAATACAAACAAGTTCAAAACATTAATTTTTCCTGACTTGGTGCATCTTTGCGCTCATATACACAATGTATAGACCTTTTTATTTACACTTAATTCACTACGATCGTACATTCGTCAAATTCGGATAGCAAATGGCGGATGGTTGGTTTTGCTTTGCGTGGACCGACAGTTATCATCGATTGATTCGCCTGATTACATCCAATGAAATTTGAAAAATTCCTCGTCCATCCATACATAATTCTATCGCCTGCAAAGGATATGTACATTTTTAAATTACCGTTTCACAGAAGAAAATTCAAGCTTTTAAAAAATAACAAACTTATCTTTTGTTGAAGCCGTGACTATATTTCGAGTTTCTGTCGCTGATGGAAACCAATAATTAAAATCTACTGTAAACTATTTCACTACGTACAATTATCCCGGATCACTATAAAATTAATTGTCATGTCAGTTGTAAAATATTAATTGTTTTCAAAATTATCCACAGCCAACTATCTTCTCTCCAACTCTCCACTTTCGCGCGAGTTATAAATGCTAATATTCGCGCGAGAAACTGATTACTAGCCTTAAACAAAAATTTAATGAACTGTCAAATTTTTGTTGACAATTGAGAATATAATATTCGCGTAAAATTTATTACTCTTTCAAAATGCCAACGTGATAATTAACCCTTCGGTTGGCACATAGACCTAGACAGACCATTGGTACTATATCTTGATGAAAAATATCGTTCAACAATATTTTCCATCCCTTTCCATATATGTACATATATTTCAAAGGAACTGACGGCCACAAATGCGATCAAACGTTCGGCGAAATATAAACTATGCCTAAAGAAACGAAAAAAAAAAAAATGGCGTATCATCGTAGGACATACATAGTATGTAAACTGTTTCTAGAACCAAAATTATACCTCTTAAAAAAATAAGATTGATCTCTCAAAAGATTCAGCTACACCTTAGGCATAATAGCTCGTAGGAAGCGACAAAAGGGTTAATAATTGCATCGACAATATTTTAACGTTTGAATTATTTTAGGCATAATAGCTCGTAGGCGGCGACAAAAGGGTTAATAATTGCATCGACAATATTTTAACGTTTGAATTATTTCGTGGAGTGTAGTGAGTGTAATAAATTTGGAGTCAAACACATATGGTTTGTATGATCACATAGCCACTCTGGACTAACGCATGGCATGGGTTGCTATGCTTTCTCTAAGCTAACCACATACTGTCAACGGCCAAACGGCAATCTCTGTTTGTTTTTCAAATCCGGCGCTCTACTTGGGACACCCTTTATTTGTAATAAGATGCCGTGATAGAGCTGCAATGGAAACAAAGGAGTGCTTGGACTTGCGCGGACCAGTAAGAGTTTATATTTTCGGAAGTCTAGCAAGTATCTTTTAAAATTTTGTATATTGCGGGATATTTCCTCCACACTGATTAAAAAAGAAGAGCTCTGAGACTCATCAGTTTCTGCCTCCAACCAAACGAAGGTATTGAAAATAATTAAAATTAATTGGGAAAAACCGGACGACCGCGTAGTAAGCGCCTCGTAATTTGCAATGTGTCGATGACGACACTAGCACGCTGGCGACTTTAACGCGCATCACAAACTCTGGCACTCTGAAATCGAAAATGATGCCAGAGGTATAGATATCGCGTCCAAACTTGACCCATCAGACTTCTGCGCTATCAATGGAATTTCGTCTACACGTGTCGCTGGCGCTTGTCATATAGTTCTCCTGACATAACTATTGTGAGCGCCAGTTTGATAAGTGAAACCCGATGGGAGACAACAACGTCTCTCCAATCCGATCACCTCCCCATATTAATAAACATAGATAAACCAGCCGAACTAACGACATCAGAACGGCGTACGTTTATCAACCATAAAAAGGCAAATTGGGAGGGTTTCACTGCGTTCACAACGACGAAGTTCGCCGCGCTACCTACTCCTACGAACACACGGGAAGCCGAAAAGAACATAAGGAACGTCATTGTCAAAGCGGCAGCTCGCTACATTCCGGCAGGACGTATCCCCAAAGTTCGGCCATATTTCCCAACTACTGCCGCAAGGTTAGCCGACGAACGGGACGATTTAAGACGCGCAAATCCGGCAGACCCCAGAATTCATGAGCTAAACTTAGAAATAAATCGACAAGTCAACACCTACAAAAAAGAGAAATGGAACGAGCATCTAGATAGCTGCGACCTCTCACAAGGTGTCAGCAAACTATGGGCTACGGTCCGCGCCCTGTCTCACCCAACAAAAGACAACGGCAGTGTAGCCATCAGATTCGGTAAGAAAACCACTGCCAATCCAAAACTCTGCGCGAGCCTGTTCAATAAGCAATTTATTGAACACCCCAAATCCCAAAAGATGCACAATTGAAAGATAAGAAGAAGGATTCGCAACCGTACAGTTGACATCATTCCCACCTTTACAGCGGACCAAGTTTCAGCAGCAATCAAAAATGCAAAAAAATCAAAGGCCATTGGACCAGATGGCATTTCAATGGTCATGCTGAAACACCTCAATCTTCCAGCCATCGTACCTAACGATGGCTTTCAACTTGTCGATATCCACGCTTGTCATCCCTGAATTCTGGAAAAAGGGGCGGATTATCCCCCTTCTCATACCCGGTAAAAGCGCGAAACTCGCCGAATCCTACCGTCCAATCACAATTTTATCACCCGTTGCGAAGACGCTCGAACCACTCATCCACCCCACCCTTGTATCACATGCTGAGCTGGCTTCTCACCAGCATGGCTTCAGGAAGATGCATAGTACTACAACAGCTCTGGATCTGATCACCCATCACATCCATAATGGCCTCAACCAGAAACCGCCCTGTGACAGAACTGTCCTAGTGGCACTTGACCTGTCGAAAGCCTTCGACACGGTTATCCATTCTGCGCTGTTGGCCGATCTCCTCAATATGCATATTTCTGCACAAGTGGTTAGATGGATTGCCAAATATCGAGCTGGAAGGCAATCCTTCACAGAGTTTCGGGGCAGTCGTTCAAAGCATAGAAAATTTAAGCAGGGAGTTCCACAGGGTAGTGTACTCTCTCCTACACTGTTTAACATCTATCTGTCAAGCCTTCCAACTCCCCCGGACGGCATCGAACTAATTTCTTATGCGGACGACTGCACCGTATTCACCTCGGGGAATGATTTAAATGGCATGTGTGCTCGATTAAATGACTATATTGAGAAACTGGTGGAGTTTTTCAATATCCGCAATCTTGTCATTTCACCGTCTAAATGTACCGCAACACTTCTTACCACCTGGACGCAGGAATTTTCGGAGGTGCTTGGGATCCGTACTGGTAAGCATGCTGATGACGTTGTTCCTACTGTAACCAACCCCAAGATCCTTGGTGTCTATTTAGACACCATGATGAAGTCGAAAAATCACGTCACAAACGTAGTCGATAGAATGCACAGTAGAAACAACGTCCTAAAGGCATTAGCCGGGAGTTCCTGGGGAAAGGACAAAGAAACTATGTTGGTCACCTAAAAAGCGATAGGTAGAGCAATCCCTAGCTATGCAGCACGCGGTGTGGTCACAAACCGTTTGTGACACAAACTGGAATAAGATCCAGGCATGCCAGAACGCTACATGTCGTCCCAGGAGCATCTTCATCAAGAATCCAGCATGTTATCAGTGCGTGATCACAATCACCTCTTGTCTCTTCAATATCTGGTTGGCTGCTATCGTGGGGATCACCCTAATCATCATCTCATGGACAATACTCTGCCTCCACGACATGTCAGGAGTGGAGTCAGAGATCTCGAGAGAGACGTCCAGAGATACAAACGGGTACCTCCTGATATATTTGATGACACAGCATACCATGCGGCCATCGCAGATATTCACACAACCGTTGTGAATAGGTCAATAGGGAGATTAGGTCCGAATAGAGTCCTCTTAGTGCCCCCACCACCCATATCGCCTGAGGAGACTAGGCTCCCGAGAGCCACAAGAGTGACACTAGCCCAACTTAGGTCGGGTTTTTGTTCACGTCTCAATTCCTACCTATCTCGAATAGACCCGGACATCCAGAACATTTGTCCGAGCTGCGGCGGTACGCCACACGATGTGGACCACCTGTTTCGATGCCTCGCTCCACCCACTAACCTCACTCCGAGGGCGTTATGGGACAACCCTATTGCAGCTGCTACGTTCTTGTTGCTTGAGACAATAGGCGAGAACGACGACGAAACTTAGAACATGTCCACAGACATGCACAGCGACTCACACCCTTCTGCACCGCTACAACAACAACAGCACTAGCACGCTGATTTCGGCTATTAAATATTATAGTGTAAGGGCCTCCATTTTAATTTCAAAGGCAAGATGCTTTAGGATTATAACTCCACTGTCGCATCTCTTATAAGCCGAGTTAATCGGTTTAGTTGGCTTGATAGGTCTAGGAAAACGCTCATTAAGCAGTGGGTATAATAAGGGGGTATAAAGAGAAATTCTTAGTTTCATCATCCACGAACTCAGAGTTTTGAATAATCAAACAGGTTGAGCTAATGTGTCTAAGGCCACCACCACACGAAGTGTCCGAATCCATTTTTTAGATGCTTCGTTCTGTCAAATTCATGCATGTTCTTCGATTTTGACAGAACGACAATAAAAAAAGAGAGCAAAAGAGGCCTCATTTTCACGATAAAGACTAATATTGGTATTCTCTTGTTTGTTTTGCAAATTCTCCAATGTCAAACTTTCTGATAAAAGTGTCAGATTTAGAAAAACCGTAACAGAACATAGCTATTCAAGAAACTTATCTAGCATCCGTCATTATATGGATGTCACTACCCTAGACAATAGAAGTCTGCCACTAGTCCTGGGATACAATGTAATTGCCATAATTCCCACTAGTGCAGATGTGGGGGAGACTTCCTTTATCACATACGTACTTCAAGTGCTTTCTGCGTGCCCGTTCGTGGCTAGAAGAGCTTTAAATGATTCAGGTTACCGTGCTGAGTCTTTTGTTTTTTCTTCCGATTTTTCAAGTGAATCGTGATTTGCAACATGCAGTCTTACTCGAAAGACCGTCGACATGAAAGCATATCTAAAAAAGTGTAAATGGTAAGAAATTGAGTAACTTATTTCCTGGCCTCGACTCTACTACGTCCACAGAAGGTTAGATCTTATGATGTGAGGCTCACCTATAGAGAATGAAGGTATCGGAGGAATGCAAAACACTCAAAATGATTGGTGATTGAAATCCCAGTTCCAATTTATAATTAAAGGACTTGTGTGAGTGTCGATGCCTGCCACTGCGCTTCAACTAAGTTTCATTTTTAGTTAAATCTCTCTTATTCTTTTCTGAACTCAACTCAACTGCGCTTAGAATAATCTCCCCAAAATGGCACATCCTACAAAACACAGTTTCCGTTACTTAACAAATTATCAAATGCAATCCCGACAAATTAAGATTTTGTTTTTCAAATATTCGCACCAATTCGATGAAATTTGATTTTGGACATTAAATACCCGTAATCCGTTAGTTTACGGTTTTACTTCACGATTACCATATAATCCTACAAAACTTTCTAATTTAAACATGACTCGGGAAGTTTACGCAGAATACTAAAATCCAACATTTTGTTCAAACTATGATAAATTCGTGTCATCACGGAGGAACTTTTGAATTCTAAATCAACTAAGCGAACAGTCCATACTCATTCACGGCCCGTGTATTGGCTATGCCAATACAATTTTTAAAGTCAATCATAATTTGATCATTCAAAATTGATTTCGAATTTTTTAATATTCCTTGCGAACGCGACATTGTCGCAGCAATGTCGTCATCAATGCCATGTACCTCAAGCGCGCGATATCAGCCGTTCCAATCAATTTTGATTTGATTTCATTTATTCAGAACAGATCGAACATGTATAACTGAATCGAGAACCCATTGTTTCGAGGTTGGGGCAATTCCAAAGGAGTCATCACGATTTTATGTTCCTCTTTTTTTAATGTTGTATGTTATGTTGTCCTATCGATAAAATTATAAAAATGAGTTATGTATTGGCGTAAATTCCAATTTCTAATATGAATACTAAACGGGCCCGGGGATCAGGCCAAATCTGCGACATAGTTCGCGCGATTCTGTCTAGAACATGAAAATGATTCGTTGATAGCGTTCTTCAATCGACTAAAATGCTGAATTCGCTATTCTACTATCGTCAATGTATAAAACGCCAATAGATCAGTAAGCATGCGTGCGTACAAACTCATGCGAAAAATTTTAATAAGGCCGAAATTCTGCTGGCGGAATACGAGTACAAGAAGATCAGTGCAAAATTGGTTGAATAACGTATTCAATCAATGGCTTCGTGTAATGACATTAAGACTAAGTGAATTTGAAAAGTTGGCGGCCTCTGAGGCATGCCGTCTGACACTGCGTCTATGCATAATGTGCGTCCTCCAATATGCACTCTCCTCTCTATGATCCAATATAGTACATACCTATAGAGCGAAATTAAAGCAAAACCATTGCATGCCTTTTACATGCATAAATTACGCAAAATTTTTGTACTTTTTGGATTTGGTGTGTTTGACGCGCAAAGGAATATACTCTCGCCAGCCACTGTCGTGGATCGTGGTTGTTGTCGGTATATAGGCTCTGGATAATATAATGCTGCCCGTACTCATCACCTTCATCGTGATATTCTTCTTGATATGTCGAGAACAATTGATGAATACCAACTAGCCTCCTTCCAATTTCGTATATAAATCTAACGATTATGGATAGATTGTGTCACTCGTCCGGTGGAAACTTAAGTGTAAAGTTTAACTCCGTTTTTGTGATAAGCTCCTGATTAAACGAAGGAAGAGTTACTACAGTGCGCAGATCCTTTCGGGTTAATTCGAGTAAATTGTGTGCTCAGTGTAACAGACATCATGCAGTGGTTTACTTTAGCATTCGTAACTTTGGCCGTATGTGCCATGTCTTCGGCCCGGACCATTCCCAACGGTAAATGGAACATTTGAAACTCAACGCGTCTCCATTACACAATAGACTCTTCTTGAATATTATAGGAATGATGTTCTATCAATCCGCTCCGGTCTACTATAAGCGCTCGGTACCAATTCATCGGATGATGTACGTTCATTACTTGCCTCAACATGCCAGCAGGCGATCAGCCAATGCCGGAGGTGTTTCGGCCTTTGCAGCAGGCGATACCATTGCCACTGGAACGTATCTTAGGGGTGAGTACTTAAATGTCCTGGAAAGTAGATTGAATTTTCGACAGTATGTGAAAGACAATTTGATGCTTTCACATGCAAATCGATGAGTTTCTTTCTTTTCCAAACTGGTCTTAAACATAAATCTTATCAGAATGTAATCACCAAGCAGAAGGGCAGTACGTGAACCAACAAAAAGCAGCCGTTGAATATCAACCGGAAGTCCCATTGGATCCAGTCGGTGATGGCGGCGCCACATCAATTGCCGAAGCTTATCCCGAACAAAACTACGCTAGCGATCAATTAGACACCGAGGAGCCAAGCTATGAAACCGATCCGTTGAAAATTTCCATCGACCAGCCCGAACAGCAAGCTGAACCAGAACCAGAAACACCACAACCAACCGTCTTTTATTCCGACGTAACCGAACCTGCTCCTGAAGTTCTTTCCGTGAAAAAAGAGAAAAGCCCAAAACAATACAGCCCTGAAGTTATCCCTGAACAAGATCCGACCGGTGCCGTGTTCTCGGCCGAAGAATCTCCTGCCGTTAACGATATTGGACAATCATCGGCCGAACTTCCAGCTGAAGCTCCCGAGGCAATTCCAACACAACGTCCGCTAGTTTTGAGACGAAAACCAGTTAAGGCCTACATTCCGCCCAAGAAGAAGATCCGTGTTGAACTCGAAGCTCCTGAGAGTGTAGAGTATGAGGATGACGAAGAATCTTACTATGTACCACAAGTACCACAATATCATCATAGGAAACAGAACAAGGCTGCCGCTCCGACACGCAAGCCAGCTTCACATCCAGCCGGTACCTATTTCCCAATTGATTTTGGCGGTACTTCGGGTGGAACCATTGCTATTGCCAATAGTTTTAGCACCGGTGAAGGTGGATCGGCCACTAGTACGGCCACGGCGTATGGAAGTCCGGCTGTAGCACGATCAAAAGCCGCAAAAGCTGCTGCCAAGAAACGTCTGGCTCTAGCTCATGAATAAAAAGTGATTTCACCTGATTTTCAGCTAACTTAATTATTTATTGCGGATATACAAATGAAATGACTGCCTGCGTGCCGTTGTCTATGGTTTACTCGAGATTATAATATGTAAATTGGCATTTTCAAAAATTCAAGCCATTCCGAAGAAAGTGATACTCATGTCTTAAAATTAAATTGAAATGTGACACGAACTTTACTGTTTTATTTCATTCTTTTTCTTTAATTAGGCAATTAAATTCACAATGCTGTTTTTGGAAGGTTTATTGTTTCAAGCATTTTTTTGGGATCTCTAGAAGATGATGCATACTGTTACTCATCGCATTAATGATTACCAACCTATTAATATTACTCCGATATCAAGTTTTGTCTTGGCGAGCACTCAACCTGCTTGTCTCATCAACTAAAATAAGCATCCGAATCCTTTAAGCAGCGACAAACCTGACCCTCTGTAAAACTGAAGATAATTTACTGGCGGATCGTAGTGAATATCCTCAAGGCGATGAGGCATGCAGTTTAGAATGGATGTAACCACCCCAGTCTCCTGTTTGATTAGAGTCATCTATATTTAGGACAAGGCTTGTCAAAGCTACTTTGGCGGCAGCTGCCATTAAGATGATGATGTCCTAAGTAACTCGAATGTAAGCCGGGACAACATGCATCGCCCCAAAATGAGCTCGTTTCTAGTCTTATTGCTGTAGTAACGATGCGGAGGGAGGGGGGGGGGGGAGATTCGGCAGCTGCACTTCATACCCTAGTGGACGAAATCGAAGTGGCCATATCAAAGAAGGAGATGGCACTTTGTGCATTCCTGGATATTGAAGGGGCCTTTGACAATACGTCCTTCGAGTCCATCGGTACGGCGCTGAGAACAAAAGGAGCAGATGTGACATTGATTGCCTGGGTGCAACGAATGCTTTCATCGAGGAACATTTATACCAGCATCGGAGGGTCCACCCTCTCCGCCTTAGCCACTCGTGGCTGCCCACAAGGAGGGGCACTGTCCCCCCTTCTGTGGTGTTTAGTTGTTGATGGACTGTTGTGGAAACTAACCTCAGAGAGGTTCTCCACCCAAGGGTACGCAGATGATCTGGTTATCATGGTCAAGGGCAAATTTGAGGAAGTCTTACCCCATGTGCTCCATACCGCTCTGCGAATAGTTCAGGATTGGTGCACGGAGAGTGGTCTACTGGTCAACCCGTCCAAGACCACGGTGGTTCCTTTCAGCAGGAGCAGGACAAGAACCCTGAGTTGTCCTACTATGTACAACTCCCAAATTAAAATGGCTAACCAAGTCAAATATTTGGGAGTCACTCTTGATAGAAAATTACACTGGGACGACCACCTGAAATCGGTCACGGAGAAGGCGATCAAGGCACTATGGACCTGCAGAGGTTTTATAGGTAAGACCTGGATTTACAAGACAGTTGTTAGACCTATAGTGGAGTATGGGATTCAACAAGCACCGGTAAGTCGGATCTAGGTAAGGTCCAGAGGCTTGCCTGTCTAATTATCACTGGAGCTATTGTTTCATGCCCCACCGCTGCCCTGGAAGTTCTTCTTGACCTCACTCCACTACACATTCACATTGAAGCGTCGGCGAGGCTGGCTGCTGGTAGGCTCAGGGCCTCCAGCACGACAGTCAATCTTAGCCATGATCAACTAGGATGGTTACAAGGTAGCAATACCCTCTGCCTACCTTCGGACTATCGAGTTAAGACATTACGGTTCAACGCGTCCTTTAAATCAGCAATCTGGGCGAGGGAAAGTTGGATGGATATGTTCAGGTCCCTTCACCCCAACACTATCAGCTTTTACACAGATGGATCCAAAACGGACACAGGCTCTGGAGCGAGCATCAGTGGTCCAGGTGTAAGCTACTCAGTCCCTATGGGGAAATTAGCGTCTGTGTTCCAGGTGGAAGTACATGCAATAGAAGTTTGCGCTAGAGAATGTCAGAACAAAGGATATGTCGACAGAAAGATAGCGATCTTTACCGACAGTCAGGCGGCTATCCAAGCTCTTACAAAACATACCTTTACTTCCAAACTAGTGTGGCTATGTCAGGAAATACTTCAATCTGTAGGATCTCGCAATGATCTTACACTCATATGGGTTCCCGGACACTCGGGAATTGAAGGGAATGAGCTCGCGGACGAACTCGCTAGGGTAGCCTCCGCTAGCCCCTTCTGCGGCCCGGAACCCTTCTGCGGTATACCACTGTGTCTATGCAGAAACGAAATGATTGAGTGGGAAAAGACGACAGCCACCATATGCTGGGAGGCCCTTCCAGGACTAAGGCAGTCGAAGCTTTTTGTAGCAACCTACTCTAAGAAATGTACTCTGGAGTTAGTTAAACTCAGCAGGAACAGGGTCAGAATCATAAGTGGCCTCCTTACAGGCCACTCCCGTCTGAACGGGCATTTAAGAACCATGCGCTTAGTGGCAGACGCGACCTGCCGCTTCTGCGAGGCCGATGACGAAACATCCACTCACATACTTTGCGAGTGCGAAAGACTGGCGATGCGACGGGAGGAGTGCTTCGGCATAACTTTCCTTCTTACGGAGGACATCGGCTCCCTTAGTATGGGACAAATCAATCGATTTATCGACAGATGTCGGTTAGATAAATTTATCTAACCTGTAGCTTGGGCAAAGGCACAATAGACCACCGGTCGCAGTGCTTATGGCAAATCTGCCGATGCCCTCTTTTAATCTAATCTAATCTAACAAGGTGTTTGCTCCGAAACGAAATACATCGTGGAACCGGCTCCCCTAGGAGCATTTTTTCAATACACGACAAGCCAAAGAGATAGCAGATGAGTTGACCAAAATGAGAGCCGCTCTTCACAGCTCTCATGAGAGGCATGTATATATCCCAATGGTAGCTATTTTTTGAGTGTTTATCAATTGCCAGTTGTGAAACATGAGTACCTGTTCCATGTCAAAGAAGCTATGGCTATGATGGGAAAAACAATTTCTGAAATTCTGACCAAACCACAAAAATTATCACTGGGTACATGGGTCAGTAGTGGACCATGCAGCCAGTCAGGGGCCCTCCGATTGGCTTTGTAGTTTGCAGTTTTAGAAAATGCAGATAAAAAAAAAAAACTTAAATTAAATTTCAGTGCAAATGCTCCTCGAGTTTCATCCCAGTTTAGTCTTTTTTGGTGTAGTCCAGAAGATGCGCTGGAGTCACAAATAAGGAAGCCTTTACACACACTAAATTACTGGTTAGTTCAAGGCACCTTTCCACATTGGAAATTGAATTTGAGACCTCTTCCTATAAGATAAATGGAGTCTCTCTCATGTCTAATTGGAGTCTCTCTCATGTCTTGCCTCAGCCACCACTTTTGCCAACCTATTCTGTATGAGAACATGGTTTCCTTTCGCGTGTTCGCATAGGTGTCGCCAGAAGGGAACAGAGAAGTTCGCTTTGGGTCGCAAACTCGAAATTTGTCATCAAAAATAAAAAAAAAAATTTAGGGGTTGCCCGCTGCAGAATGGCACTTCGATTTTCACCGGAAATATTCGTCTGATCGGTACAGAAGAACCGCTAAGATAATTTTTGGTCGTGGATTTAGAATTTAACGGCAATACTAAACTAACTTTTTTTTGGATGATTGTCCTCGAATGATACCCCCCTTTTCACGAAAAATATTCGTCGGGTCGGTGCGGCAGAAAAATTATGGTTTATTTTGGGTTGCCAAATTTGAGGTAAGAAACAAGTGAAAAAATTTGGGGTAACCCGCCCCAGAATAGAACCATTCCATGCATGTTGCATAAAATACACCTATTCCTTCTATCTATCGATAACAAGAATTCATTTTAAAATCAAATCTGCGACATATTTCAAATGACGTTCCTATCAAAAAACCTAGAAAAAATGCAAAAATTAGTCAGTTTTGATCAAATTTAACTGAACTGAACATGTGTCTAAGACCTGAAAAAAAAACGGCACTGAACAGAAGCTAACAAAAAACTAAAACCTTGGTATTGAACAGGTGCCAAAAAACGGTACTGAACAGGTGGTAAAAACCTAATAAGAAAAAGATGTTTGAAAAAACTGACCCACGGTTCGAAAACCGGTACTGCAAAACAAAAACCTGCAAATGCCAGTGCATTGGGTGTCAAGGAATCCAGCAGACTGGTACTGAAATCTGAGTACCGAACAACCACTAATATTATCAAACGTTTTTTTTTTAATTTTTTTTTTCAAGTTTTTGTGTTTACAAAGTTCATTTTAGCTTAAATATAAACAAATACTTCGTTTCCAAATAGAGCAATAATTTCTCCTTGAATCAAAGTTACCCAAATCGTCTTGTTTCAAATATAAGATAAGAACTACTGCCCTAATGTAACAATATCTTTGTAGATTTTCAATAATGTTGGCTTCTGCCATCATTAAATGATATCCTGGCTACGCCCGATGGGCTCAGAAAATATAGTGGTTAATGTTCGTTGTTTTATAATCAGTAGGCTGCCAGGAGTCTAAAACTAGTTGTGCTAAGGAAAAAGGTCCAAAAAAGGATACGAATTTATCTACGTTCCGAGATAAACCTGCGCTTGTAAATTTTTTTTTGTGCCAGGACCAATGCGCCAACTTGAGTTTGGGCAAAATATCCCCAAAATATTCTAAGAATATATTTGTGGGATATTTTGCTCAAGTTCAAGTTCTTGAGTGTGTGATCCAAGAATAATTGTATTTTATGCCCCCCCGCTCATTGACATGCTTTTTGTAATCGCTACTATAAGTGGCGTAACGTTTTTATTTGTTTTTTTTTTTGTGTTCGAAAGTTGGGCCCTTTTTATACAGTCGAATTTTCGATTTATTTAATATCCATGTAGCACAGTGTATGGATGTCAAAAACCGGCCCAACACCCGGTTTTCGGTTTTTTGCAGAGCCCGTTAGGTTAAAACGTCCGGTTTTAACCGGGATCAAAGTACCGGTTTTCCGGTTAACCGAGTCTTCTCATTAATTTGCTTAGAATTTTGGTACAAAAAATGCATACACACTCGTTTTGCTGGTGTTCGTATCGTATGCAAAATCTAATCAGAGATAAAAGGAGAGGTAATGTGACGAGGCGATTGTTCGAAAATATGTACACTCCCAGTCACTTGAATAGGGACAAACTTTTCGAGAGTTGTTTATCTCAATATATCCTTTTCCTTGCAGCGGAGAGGATAACTCAGTATTTGTTTACAAAGGCTATTATGTTGCTCATAGTTAAAAAAAAAGAAGCATTTAATAACAACAGTTATGTTTCATCAACATTATGCTGATGCACTAATAAATTCTATGTTCAAAATTGGGTCACTTGAATAGGGACAGTTGCGATTCGGTCGTTATTTCGAGTGTGCTAGTATCGTATCTTAACTGTTTTTGTTTTAATCCACTCAGATTGTGTTTTGACTTTAATTTTTGTAAGTTTCGGTAATCATGGGTATAGAGAAAAAAACATTAAGGGCGGAATTCATAGTCCCCACTTAAGAAATAAGGAATTCCTTAAGGAATAAGGGTTTTCTCTATATAAGTGAGTCCTTAAGGGAGCTTCGTATTCATAGACATCACTTATTAGGGCATTGCCTCATTTAATAAAGCGATTTACTTATTGTGCATATCTATTGCAAGTGACAAATAAAATATAAAAAATTATCAAGTAGTTAAAAATTCAAATTTTTTTTAAAATTGCAAAGTGTTTCAATAAGGATATGTCAACAATTATATGATTTCATACAAGGTTACTAGATATGTACCTTAACGAATAAGGGAACCCTTTAGGAAACCCTGAAAGATTTGCTTATTGAGTTACTATGAATAGCGTCAGTCCCTTAAGGGTTTCCTTAAGTATAAGTGGGGACTATGAATTCCGCCCTAAATACCGCGCAAATAGCTCAAATCGATGTTTTGGGAAATGAACAACACAGATTACGCGAAATTTCGAAAATAGTAAAAAAAAGTAAATCGGTTGTGTTTAACTATTTAAAAAATAAAAGTGGATATGGACGAAACATAAAAGGGCGTACGCGAGGTGCCCAAACCGCCAAAGAGGAAAGGGCCATTCTGCGAGCCGCCTCTAATTTTGCACTATCAGCGGCTAGAATTGGAGCTAAAGTCGGCGTTACAGCTAGTTTATCAACAGTACAACGTGTAATAAGGAATTCAACAGGACGGCGCTACGTGCCACACAGCACACGCTACGATGGATGTTCTGCACGAGCAATTTACGGGCATGGTCATCTCGCGCGGAGGCGACGTGAACTGGCCACCGAGATCGTGCGATTTGACCCCGCTGGACTTTTTCTTGTGGGGTTTTCTTAAGTTGCAGGTCTATGCCAACAAACCGCAAACCACCGATGCCCTCAAAGTTAACATACGCCACGCCATCGATCAAATACAGCCCGATTTGTGCGCCAGAGTCATCGAAAATTGGACCTTTCGTGTGCGCGCCACCAACCGAAGCCGTGGCGGTCATTTGAATGATGTCATATTCCATATGTAATGGGGTCGATGGACCTTTCAAATAAAAAAAAAAATTCGCAAATATCTCTCCTACATGTATTTTTTTTTTCATTTCAAAGATCAAGCGTCCCTATTGGAAAACCCTTTACATACATGAGATTGAAAAATGTGGTGGCATTTTTTTTTTGTTTCTTATGTTTTTGGGGTGCTAACCACGAATTTGCAGCTTCCCACCAAAATTTCGTTGCGGAACAGGCTCAAAATCGCGAAAAATAAACCCAAAATGTTCGCCGTTTTTCGTTTTTTTTTGTCCTTAACTCTGAAACTATTCATTTTTGCGAAAAAACTCTCCATAAATATGTTAAAGGGCACATATGATTGTGCGTCCAAAGAGACATAAATATTATAAATCCGTTGAGCGTTATTACTACAATTGATAATTTAAGTTTGCCTGCGAAACAGGGACAAATCGCAAAACGTCTAAAAATGTCTATCAATTGTAGCGATACCGCCTCACGCATTTTGAAGATTAATGTCGCGTTGGACCCGAAACGCAATCATGTTTTCTCTATCATTTTTATGGACAGATTTTCGCAAAAATATACAATTTCGAAGTTTTAAGCCAAAAAACGGAAAAACTTCTAAAATTTTTAGGTTTTGGCCCCGTTTTGCAGCAAAATTTTGGTGGAAACATCCGGATTCGAGTTGAGAACCGAACAAAAAATTATGACGAAAAACAACATTATTGAAGGTTTGAAAAAAAAACGAGACCGAGGCTAATTTCGGGCGCGGCCGAAATTTGAATACCCTTCACTCTCCTCGGGCTAAAAGTTTTTTGGGGCAAACCTATGATTTGTATTTAATCCTTCCCCATTCTTTTCCTTCTGTTTTCGCATAATATTTGATACTGACAAATTCTGTGGCGTCGATAAAACAATATTTGTGTGAGGTTTGGTTGGAATAAGTGGTAAAATAAAAAAAAAAATATCTCAGAAAACTTTATTGGGGGGATGCGGGAGCATGGCCCCATAGTACGATTCCATTTGTTTTACTTTTTTTTTGTTGATAAAGACGCATTGAGGTTTTTTTTTAAATTGGTGTAGAAAAAATGTTTCTTAGAAGATCCAAAATGGGGAGGTTGGGCTTGTATGGTAGCCCCATGACTCCATAGTCCGATTATTTATGGCATCAATTGAAGTGCACTTTTACGAGTTTTGGTTGAAAGTGGTGCACAAATAAAAAAGTTGTTCGTAGAAGAACTCAATTTAGGGGGTTGGCTTTGTATGATAGCCCCATGACCCCATCGTCCGATTCCATTCATTTTTACACATGTTTTGTGGCATCAAATGAAATGCACTTTTATGAGGTTTGATTGAAATTGGTGGACAAATAAACATTTTTTTCTTAGAAATACTCAATTTGGGGGCTGGGTTTGTATGACAGCCCCATGACCCTACAGTCTGATTCCATTTATTCTTACATATATTTTGTGGCATCAATAGAAACACATTTGTGTGAAATTTGGTTCAAATTGGTGCACAAATGAAAAAGTTTTTCTTAGAAGAACCTAATTTGGGGGGTTAGGTTTGTATGGCAGCCCCATGACCCCATGGTCCGATTTGATCCATTCTTACATATGTTTTGTGTTATCAATAGAAACACATTTGTGTGAAATTTCGTTGAAAGTAGTAAACACATGAAAAAGTTTTTCTTAGAAAAACCAAATTGGCGGGGTTAGGTTTGTATGGCAGCCCCATGACCCCACGGTCCGATTTTAGCGATTCAAACATACAAACTGCCTGCAATAAAAAGAAACATGTGTGCAACATTTCAGCTCGATAGCTTTTAAAGTGGCCGAGTAAAACGCGTAGCAACAGACGGACAGACGGACAGACAGACAGACGGACATCGCCCAATCGACTCAGCTCGTCATGCTGATCATATATATACATATTTTATATGGTCGGAGATGCTTCCTTCAATGCGTCACAAACTTCATGACAAAGTTAATATACCCTTTACTCTACGAGTGAAGGGTATAAAAATAGTGACAATCTTCAGTCATTTATTTTCAAATCCAGGACTATTTGGCGACTTGGCCTGCCAGCAAGATCGACCGATTTAACCATCATAGGCTTATTTCTATGGGGCTATTTGGAGTTGCGGACCATAAGGAGAACGCAGACCCCAAAGAAAATATTAGACATCCGAATATCCTTCGGAAAGTCATGGGAAATATAAACATAATGTATAAACACTGGTGGCAGCCAATTTCCAGTTAGCCGAAAAAATTCTAAAAGTCCCAAATCTATTAAAAAAGTTATTCAAAAATATGTCATATGTCAAAATATATATGCCGACCATTATACGCTTCGTTTAAATTTATTTTTCTTTCAATAGGTTACCAGTGCGATCATATATGGTTCTTCTAGTCTTCACCTATGTATCTACATTCCAACACAAAGAAACGCAGTGGATCATTTTCGTTTAATATAAAATTACGTATATTAGCTATTATGTATTAAAATTATAATAAAATTGCATTAACAGAGGGTAATGCACTCTTACGCAACCGATTTTCAAATAAGGTATTCAACTAACCGATGAACTTAAAACAATAGAACAATGTCGTTAAGATTAGATCAAAATTGTAAACTATACCATTTAATATAATTCTCGTTTCTTTTTCTTAGAAAGTTGCGCAAGTCTTTGAAGTAATTGCAAAAAAAAATTCACTAAAACATCAGAATCGTATCATCACGTTATCTCAAAAAGAAGGCAAACTTACTTTTCTAAACAATAAAAAAATGTCCGAAACACTATTTGAATACTAAATTTACGAAATTGCAACCGATTGTCCCGAACTGCCTACCGGACGACCATTTGGTCCAGCTGAAAATCCATTCGAGAAAGTTACACTAACTGTCTTGCCATTGGGCAAATTGTACGTTTGACTACCCGATGCTCCGGCCGATCCTTGAATACCCTGACGTCCGGCTGTAAATGATTGAGTTTGTGTACCGGCGGCGGACGCTCCAAAGCTACCTAGCGGTCCGCTACTTTGAAAACCTTGTGCCTGGGCATTGGCCGCAGATGCTCCAAAAGAGCCGGGTCGTGAGAATTGACTTTGAGCCGCGGCATTTGCGGATGATGCTGAAGAGCCAACTCTGCCACCGGCACCACCACCGTTTCCTGCGCGACGTCTGCAAAAAAAAGAGGCAAATTTTATTCGTCAATTGATTGTGTTTTTTATGTGTGTTTTTATTATGTAACTGAATGTTGAATACGGAAATGAAGTCGTTAGAGAATCTAATCACGTGTAATTGTGCTCTGTGGATAGATAGATCGTGAATTTGCATACGTTTTGGAGTTTATTCTAATTTAATGGTTGTACGGTGGAATGATAGTGAGGATTGGATAAAATTTTCGATGTCTCGAATAAACAAAAGATTTAGATTTTTCAAACGAAATGACGCTTTAAAAAATATATTCCCAATAATTGTAATTTATTTCATTGTACATAAATTGTAAATACGATTCTCCAGTGTTTATTTGCTTTTGGGGATTTTATACAATCATCTGTGCTGAAAATATTTTAACAACGACAAATTGCAGCAACGTTCATGAAATCTTTTACAAATCGATACTTTTATATGCACCCTGGATTTTTATTCCTTATGTTCACAACTTGCTATAATAAGTATCGATTACATTAATCAATCAATGAGAAATACAAAAAAAGGACAATTTAAGATGCTATCTTGAATAAAACATACATCGACGTATATGTACAAGCATATAGAGAATTGTAGCCTAAAAACTGTAAAATGTTCAAAACACAAAAGTCTTCAGCGCATATTGACCAGTATAGTATAATCACAAGTATTTCGCAATAATCGACATTCAGAATTGAAACGCCAACAGAATAAACTAATAAAATTCAAGATAAACTACTTTAATTCTATAGCAGATAAATTCGTTCAAGACAAATTCCAAAATTCTTTATAAGTTTATTAATATTGTGAACTCGTCATATACATAGTGTGTATTTACGACCGTTTTTGGCGACCTTGATTTGCAGATAAAAAAAAATTATGTATATTTTATATCTGTGTACAGTAGTCACAAGAATTTTTAAATATTATGGTTCCGTTGGTTTTAAATTATTATACATATATTAGTGTGGATGGATATTTCGTAACAAACAAAAAACAAGAAGCGCTAAATGTACATAAATTTGTTCTTTTGTATTTTTTTTTCCTGCTTGTCCTCAATATTATTTGTTCGTGACGTGGATTCGTATGTGAGTTTTATTGTGGAAGGAATCATGCGTGAATTATCCTCTAAATATGTACAACGCATTAGGCTAAATTGCCACGTTTTGATTTAGATTTAAAACAAATGTTATAGTTATTATGCAATAGGATTATAGCCGCCTAGCTTGTGCGCATGTTTTAAATAATAAGTAGGGAGATGAGAAAATTTACAAACATTAATGAAATGATTTGTTGACATGTCAAAATTTCGATTTATTCATGGAATTGACTAGAATCTGAAATAATAATTTTTGAATGGGCATTAACAATTTTTTTTCAAGTGTTTATTTCTATCTAATGTAATTTCTACCTCTGAACAGAATCACAAACTCAGAAACATATAGTGAAACAAACTTTAAGTGTTTAGCGAAGAATGGCGGAGTGTTAGGCAATTTGAATAGTTTGCGATTTGTAAAATTTAAAATTAATCTCAAATTTGTGGATAAGTTATTATAATCTTCTCATAAAGTACATAATACCATATACAACTAATTTAACTATCATAATAATAGGTTATTTAGATACAAAAACGAAAGAATTCGATGCACTTCTCAAGCGACTAACCTGATATCATACATATTTTCGAATTGGAGGTTTCGAATTGGAATTTTACTCAAATATAAATCAAATTATTTATACAACATAAAAAAATATTTTATTTATTGATATTAGTATGTTTTGGTGGTTGTTTGGGCTCCGTAAATCTAAATATATAGAGATTGGCTCTCGTTACTGCGAATTTGTTACATTACATCTTACAGTTTTGGGAAACATTCAATTCAAGGATTTGTTAGTAGTTTTATACGGCATTTACAATACGAGATATCCAGCTGTAGATTAAAAAGGTACGACCACTACTCTTTATCAATTTAAGCTGTCAATTGCACGCGCCCTGAACTCTAAAAATATTTTTACAAGCACAAAGTTATCCAGTATAAATTTTCTATCGGAAAAAATGTAATTCGCCTATATAAAAAATATCTGGAATTGATTATCGAATGATCCCAATAACTCAATACTCTCTTCATGATGGAATAATAACCAAGATTAATGTACCCGGAAGATAATTTGGCAATATGTACTAGACTAAGGCCGCAGATGTGTTAGTGACATCCAATTTACAAAATCTTTACTGCTTTTTTGTTGAAGTATTGAGATGAACAGCACACTCAGCAGTGCTATCCCCATAAATGCTTACTCGTTTCACATCTGAGCGAGATCATATTCCGTCACATGATTCGTGAGTTCAAAAAACACCATAAACTGAATTGGTTCACGGTGAGATTCGAATTCACGACCCTGTGCACTAACCACAGCACCAGCCAGACTACGGTGGCTTATGCAAGCTTAAATTATGTATTTTAGACATCTTCATCTCATCTCTTCATCTCGTTACCCAAACCTACACGGGATAACCAAAAAAACACACCTTCTGTATTTGGTGAGAAGATCACATGATTGTGAACTATCGTAAACATAACAATTTTAGCATATTAGCCGATTTTTCGCCTTTCAGCCTATTAAGCTTTCAGACCACATCACAAACAAATGTTTGTCCATTTTAGTCACCTTTCTGTCCAAACTTAATTTATGTCAGCCTAACAATTTTAGCTCCCATGGCTGATATGGATTACCTCGATGTTTCTGGATGACCGATGCTACAATGTTCTGATTAGCTGTACACAATGTGGCGGAAATTAATTCACAAATAGTTGTTGATCGGTTAACCAAATTTTGCCGTTTTAAATTAAAATTTCTAAATTTGTTTGAACATCATTTTCAAAAGAAAAAAGCATTTCTAAAGAATATAAAAATAAAATAGAATAATTTTCTATGAGTGTTTCCGAAATGCGTATCGTGCGGGCCGTCAATCCTGCAGACTGTAATATTTGGCCCAGGCTAGGTTTTGAGTATGACACCCCGCCGGTGTAGGAGCGAATTTTTTTTAGTCAGAGCCGACCAAGTTCGGAATTGTTGCAGCAAAGTGGAGCGAAAAAATTTGTCACCTCCGAATCCCTGACGGAGACCCTTCCACCCCCACTCTATAAAACATTTTCGAAAAAATGGGCCTTGTTGTGGTTGGTCCTTTGCGATTTTTTTTTGTTCTATTTTCATATCTTTGAACTGCAATAACTTTCGAACGGAGACAGCTAGTAACTACTCTGAAAGCAAAATGTGCGCACCAACGTGCTCCACCTTGTCCCTTTCATCTCCGTTTGTGCTTGGCTCCACTTTCCATTTTTTGTTCCTTGGGTCGCTTCTTTGAACTGCCATAACGTTCGAACGGAGACAACTAGAACTCATATTCAGCAAAATGTGCGCTCCAATGAGCTCTATATCGGTCCTTTCATTCCCACTCCATGAAAATGTTTAAAAAAATTGACAACGTTTGTCAAGTTGCAGATTTTACAGTTCTAAAGTACCGTTATGAAAATATTTTTAAAAATCTCAATAAAAAATCAGTTTTGAAAGTTGTATAAAGTTTCCAAATTTATATCTTGGTAGCAGTGTTAATATATTCGAAACAGCTAATAAGTGAGTTCATGTAAAATTTTATGTAATTTCAGAAACCAAATTACAAATTTAATTGCGATTTATTGAATTAACTGATAAAGAGAGTGGTAGTGGTATAATTTAACAGGACAAGTTGTGATTTTTTTCTACTCCACAAAAAAATACGATAGCGCAATAACAGCAACATTTTTGCCCATTCTATTAATGTGTTTTTTTTGCAGAAACAAAGGTCCGTTTTTAACTATCGAATACAGGGGTTGGGGTTTAAAGGCGTGAAAATTCATTTTTTGCAAATATCTTGAAAGCTATGAGTCTGACCGCAAAATGTACTAAGGAAGAAACAAACTACACAAAATTACATTTGTACTGATAAATAACAATCTAGACAGTTTCTCAGAAAATTATACCCTAGACCCAAAAGTATTATGGTGAATTTTCATTTTTTGAGCTTTACATTTCGCACTGCAAGTCTTGATAGAATAGAGACCTAGAGTCATAAGATCTTGTCCATATATTGCGAACAAAATTTATTTGATTTGTACCAAAACTCGAAGTGCTCCGACATTGACACCCCCTCACTCCTCCTAACATTTTTCAAAAAGGCATGCCTGTAGCTTCTTTTCAAATTGATCAAATCAATTGATCAATTGATCAGATCAAATTTGGTGGGGTGCCTAGCAGGGATTTGGAGCGGAGCGGAGCGACCTAAAATTTCGGAGCGAAAGAGCGGAGCGTGGAGCGGTTTTTCGCAGGCTGGAGCGGAGCGATTTTTGCTTTAAAAGTCGCTCCACTCCGCTCCAAAGTAAAAAAAATCCAAGAAAAAAATGAATTTTCGCGATGAAATTTTTCATTTTTGATGATTTTTGACGATTTAAAGGCGAAGAATTCGTTCAGAGACTCGGATTATTGTGAAATTCATTGTGGTAAAAGAGGTTTTGCGTTTAGTCTTAATCATCACTCTTCATTATTAAGAAATTCAAGATCATCCATGCCAGAAAAGTCCTGTCCTGTACTGATGAATGAAACGCCCTTTTTAATTTGAATTAGCTATTAGGTGCGTCTTATTGAATTGAGTACAGGACAGCGCAGCTTCCATAATAATTTTACATATCTCGTTCTGTACGGGATGTCCGGAAACTATCACATAAAGGCACCCAAATATGATTCCTCGTGATATTTTCAGCAAAAAGGAGTATAAAAATTATTAACTCTTCAGCTACTACAGACATTTAAAGACTTTTCAAAAATTTAATACTCATAATACCTACATATTTTCTTTCGGTCATGGCCAACAGTTTTTCCTAAGAATAATCCCAATAAAAGTCGGATAATCATAAACTGCTGTGTAAAAAAGCTTCAAAGACAAAATTTGGTGATCTTACTTCGTATAAATTTTTTTTCCACACAGGTCTTAGTGATAATATTTTTGTAAAATCTTTAAATGCTTTTGGTAGCTAAGGAGTTAAGAATTCGGGACATCCCAATACACCTTTTTTACTGGGAATGACATTAATAATCATATTTCGGTGCGCTTTTGCGATAGTTTAGTTTCCGGACACCCTGCCTGGAACAACTGAATTGTATGTTCAAATTTGTACGAAATTGGTGCTATCCTGTTTTGTACTTGATCGAATAAAACGCACCTATGAAGTCATATTCTATAAAACGTGAGCAGATATAAGTTGAATTGATGAATTCACGAAAAATAATAAATATTTACCAAGAATATTGAAATTTTGTTGTATTTTTGTAATGGAGCGGAGCGGAGCGTGGAGCGGAGCGGAGCGAACAAATTTTAGTCGGAGCGGAGCGCTGGAGCGGAGCGGTTTCAAATTGGTCGGAGCGGGAGCGGAGCGAAAAAAAAGTGGCGCTCCAAATCCCTGGTGCCTAGTCTAAGCCCCATTATGCTCCCCACCACAAATTATTACTATCCGATCAAAACTAAGGGTACCCCCATACAAAGTGCTTTAAAAATCTAACAAATTTAACATTTTTTCACTTCTGAATTCTATTATTCCTCTGCCACCCCCTCCCCCTTGGGCAGTGTATTTAACAATTTGACATCAAAACTTATTTTTTTTTTTAATATTTGGGTTTGCGGCCCGGCAACATATTACATTACATTGGAACGAATAATTTGTATGTCCCAATGCAATGCACAAGTACATTTTGGATAGATGAAAATTATTGTTCTTAACACAAATAAGAAGAAAAAATATTTGCGATGAAGATTTATTATCAAGAATACTCCTATGGTATTATCAGGATTGTTACAGAGAGGACGGCAAAAAGTTCTGCTCAACATAAGAAGAAGTGACGCAATTTTGTTCGTCCTCCTCAGGAAAAAGTGAAGCGTGCCTCAAAATGCAAAACGGCTCATGTTTTCATGCAAGATCACGTACCGCTGAGGTTATGTTTTGCAAAGACTTACTGCAAAAAAATTGCTTGCAGTGAACAGCATTCTTGAGAAGGCACAGATCAGCATTAATAATATTCACTGAATTTGTTATATTTAAATGATTGTGCCAGTAATCCCATTTGAGCAGCAAAATATTTGACGTGTCAAATTGCTTCTTTTGTCAGCGAATGTTACCTAGCATGGAGAACATGGCAAAATTAATGCCAACTAAAGACGTCTTTAGACCTGGAGCGTAAATAAAGGCCTGGATAGACTTCGGGCGGAATGAGAATGAAATTTTAGTCCGCTGCAATTTTCTCAATGAAAATGCATACTTACTGTCGTGGAATATGTGATAAATGCTGGCGAATTCCATAAACTAAAATCCTAGAATGGTTTCACAATTTGTCTCTGCCATTTTATATATTATTTTTCGATTCCCCGGTCATTAGATAATTTCCACGATGAACTGGTCGTGGACAGTGAATCGGTTTGACATTTGGAAAACTCACCACGCCTGACGGAGAATATGCTACCGAATCGACTCATTTTCACGTTGAAAATGCATTTGGACAAGGGGGAAATTATTTTTCTAGTTATTTTTAAGATGATTTAGGACGTAAAACGCTTTTGTAGCCATTTTCGAAGCTAAAATTTTAATTTCACCACGATTTTTATGCCGGTTCATTACCGTTTCATTTTCATTTACGCTCCAGGTCTATCCAGGACTTAAAAATAAAACGGTAATGAACCGGCGGTGAAATACTGTGGTGAATTTATAATTTTACCTACAACCATTGCTAAAAAGGCATTTTACGTCCTAAATCATCTTAAAAATAACTAAAAAAATTGATTTCCTCCTTGTCCGAATCGATTTTCAAGATGCAAATAGGTCGATTCGGTAGCATATTCTCCGTCAAGCGTGGTGAGTTTCGCAAACGTCAAACCGATGTCCACCACGAGTTCATAGTGGAAATTATCTAATGACCGGGGAATAGAAAAATAATACACAAAATGACAGAGACAAATTGTAAAAACCATTCTCGGATTTCATTTTATAGAATTACCCAGCATTTGCGACATGTTCCACGGCAGTAAGTATGCATTTTCATTGCTAAATCGCAGCGGACAAAAATTCCTTTTCATTCGCCCGAGGTCTATCCAGACCTTAATTTTAAAAAAAACCCCAAATTTCATGGTTATTATGGCAATTATACATACATATTTTGTGAAATTGTATTATTTTTTAATGGTCTAATAATAATTTAAACGGACTCTGATTTTGATAATTAAATTTAAGGAAACCTTCAAAATAAAAGTTTGATTATCATTTCCCTGCTTGGCAGCCAACTATTTAGTAGCTAGTTTGGATGCTAAGTAGCTGCAAATAACAGCGCGTGATGCCAGTTTTTTGTTGAGGCTCCAATTATCAGCCAGTTTGGATACATCTTTAAACATAGTATACACTGTATTCGTTAATTTTAGCTTTAAATTCAAATCTAAAATATTTTTTTTCTTTTGGAAACATAAAGTTGCATTCAAAATCACTGCTAAATAGGAATGGGAAATTAACACAACCAGTCAATTATTTTGGAGGTTTTGAAATTCAATTATCATTATAAATCGGATTCTGTCCGTTTAAATTTATTGGCCACTTAAGAATTACATAATTTCATACAAAAAAAGATGAACAAAAGAGGAAAAATGGTTACTATGTATTTGATGAATGTTGGTCAAAGCGTCAGCTGACAGATTTCGAATAAGATATCGAATTTGGTAGCCAGATTCATTTTATTGATTTATTTTATGCGGCCCGCAACCACTCAACTTTAGCCAATGTTGCCCTGTGAAAGCAAAAGGTTGAGCACAGGCAATGGTTATCTAAATGTTTTAAAAGTGCGGTTACAAATAAACCAAAAACCTAAAAGAGTATATCTTCGGTAAAATTCGGTGCAACTCTCAATTTAAAATGTTCATGTAATTCATGGTAATTTCATTAGTGTCATCACAAAAACTGAGACCTTATTAGAGTATTTCTAAGAACTTTTTTCACAATTAAAAGAATTTTACCCATTTTTCAAAGACCCCTGAAAGCAATTATACCTTCAACTCTCAACAATGAATTCTAGTTTGTGAGGACAATACAATACTATTTACTCTACTCACCTATTAGCCTGTCTTTTGGTTCTTAAGCTTTCAATTAGCGGAACTCCGGCATAAAATTCTCTAGGTCGTCTTGCGATTGATGCTTTATGTCTAATATTTAGTGAAGTATCGACAACAACTTCATCAAACGCTGAACCATATGTGGCTGTGAAATAAATCAAAAATAATGTCCGATTAATATTAATATCGTATCGTAACGTTTATGTTATCTATTTGAATTTTTAAGTGAAATTATTTCATTAATGATAGAAGACGTATAATTTCTTACATCATCAAATAATATAAACAACATTTTCGATAAATTATATGTAATTCCTATTTTAAAATACCCTTATGTAAGTATATGAATAAATGCGAACAATATTTCCATTTTTTTCTATTACAAAAAAAAAACGTTTTTACTTCTTCAATGTCAGGGACACTAAGCAATATGTCTTTTACCACGAGCAAGTTTAAGTTTCTAAAGAATGCTATTAGCTACATAATTTTGAAAATTCTAAACAAACTGGCTTTAATATACGTATAGAAAATATTGTCATCATAATATGTTAATTTCTTGTCATACTTGATGAATGATAACCTTGAATTAATGCTAATGCATTTTCAGTTAAAATCATCAAAACAAACAAACAGAATAATATCAAAACAAGTTAAAAAAAATATTTCCCACATTTTAATCATTATTTGTTTATATTAGATGGTAAGATGGAAATATATTAAATGCTATTAATTGGAAATGCAACTTTTTAAACATTTATATTTTCAAAGTTCGTCGACTTGTTTGCAGACTTGTATGTTTCATATTTTCAAATTACACATTCAACTCATGTTCGCTACTTTAATTTCTGTACAAAAAAGCGAGTACACATACAGAAATAGTCGCAGTTGCGGTAATCTTCCTCAGTTATGTAACTTTGTTCTTAACACTCTTTACTGCATATGCACTAAGCACGAAAAGTTAAATGGGTAGAAGAGAAGTCATGGAACTTTTTTTATTTGATTCTTCAATCTGCGATCCGTATTTACAATTGACGTAAACTTTTGTTACTCGAATGACGCTTATTGCCTTCTACAGAACAATGATCTTTCAATTTTAATTCATGAAAGGGTACTTTACTGTATATGATGTGCTAACAAGAATGTGTGCAAATAAAAGCTAAGCAATTATATTGTTGGCTGAGAGATTTTAAATACATAGTTAAAAATAAAAAATAAAATACTTAAAAATACTTTAATATTTAAGTTGGAAAGATGTCAAGAAGACTGACTAGAGGAGATTTTAATGGTTTTTTTATAAGTATACATATCCGATTGCAGTAGTCTTTGTAAAAATACGCAACCAAAGTAAAAAAAGAAAGGTAAATACATAAAAAAAATATACAGTAATCATTGCTTGTTTGTTAATTTTTTGAAACATATTCTAACTTGCCGAAATGTGATCCCAATTGAAACACTTTTTTGTCTGCTTTAATTAATTAATTAAATTAAAAATTTTAAGGATAAGGATTTTTTAGCAATAGATATTACTTGGTCGTGCATAACATAAATTTACTAAAATTTGTATCGTATCTAATGTATGTACATAACTCTAAAAGCGACTGTTCGCAAGTGTGAACACTGGTCGATATAGTAGACAAAATTTCCAATCCAATGATATCCTAACCACTTTTGTAAGTCAAATATTGACGGAGATACAGGTTTTCAAAAATAGGGTATTTTCAACTAAAAAAGGCGAATTCTAAGCTTATGTTGTTTGCCAAAATGACATTTACTTGAAATCAGGGATTTGGAGCGACACATTTTTTCGCTCCGCTCCGCTCCCGCTCCGACCAATTTGAAACCGCTCCGCTCCAGCGCTCCGCTCCACTCCATTACAAAAATACAACAAAACTTCATTGTTTTTAGTAAATATTTATTATTTTCCGCGAATTATTTAATTTAACGTATATCTACTCACGTATTATAGAATATGACTTAACAGGTGCGTTTTATTCGATCAAGTACAGAACAGAATAGCACCAATTTCGTAATCCGGATCAATTATTGCTAGGGGTAATCCGGATCATAAGAACATCCGGATTAGCGCAATCACATTTTTCTGAGGAAAAACAATCCAAACAAATAAATAGGCGGAACAAAATTCGATAAATGTTTTATTTGTTAGCAATTAGCCAGCATCATGTCAATTGCTAAACAGTCCCGTAATAAAGTACGAGACCAAATCTACCATTTCACACTGAAAATCTCAAATATCCGGTTTTTAGAGTCAAAATTGCTGCCGAAATCCGGACTATAGAATAAAAATAAAAAAATAACAGGCGCGACAATCCAGCATTGGACTAAGGCCGCAGGATGTGTTAGTGACATCCTATTTCCAAGATCTTATCTGCTTTTTGTTGAGGTAATGAGATCAGCATCACGCTCAGCAGTGTTATTTATCCCCATAAATGGGTACTCGTTTAACATCTGAGTGAGATCATAGTCCGTCACAAGCTCGTGAGTTCGAAAAACACCATGATCCACGGTGAGATTCAAACTCATGACCCTGTGCACCGAAGGTGCGCGCACTAACCGCTAGACCAGACGGACTATAGAATACATAGTGGAAATATTTAGTGGTCCGGATTAGCGTTATATCCAGATTAAAGGAGATCCGGATTACCTAGTCAAGACTGATTATTAATGTCATTTCCAGCAAAATAGGTGCTGAATTCTTAACTCCTTAGCATTTAAAGATTTTCCAAAAATGCTACCACTAACACCTCCGTGGGAAAAAAATGTATATGCAGTAAGATCACAAAATTTTGTCTTTGAAGCTGTGTAAAACTCTAAAAACTAAACTGCTTATCCGATTTTTATGGGGTTTATTCATAGGAAAAATTGTTGGGCCCAAACGAATGAAAATATGTATATGTATTAACTTTTTGAAAAATCTTTAAATGTCTGTGGAAGCTGAAGAGTTAACAATTTTCTTATAATCCTTTTTGCTGGAAATATCACGGGGAATCATATTTGGGTGCCTTTATGCGATAGTTTCCGGACATCCCGTATTGAACGAGATCTGTTAAATGGTTATGGAAGCTGCGCTGTCCTGTACTCCATTCAATAAAACGCACCTAATAACTAATTTAAATTAAAAAGGGCGTTTCATTTATCGAGTACAGGACTTTTCTGTCCTGGATGATCTTGAATTTCCTAATAATGAAGAGTGATGATTATGACTAAACACAAAACCTCTTTTATCACAATGAATTTCACAATAATATGTATTAAATTTTGCAAGTCTCTCAGCGAATTCTTCGCCTTTAAATCGCCCAAAATCATTAATTCGTTCCATAAAATGAAAAATTTCGTCGAAAAAAATCCTTTTTTTCTCGGAATTTTCTGATTTTTTACATCGGAGCGGAGCGATCTTCAAAGCAAAATTCGCTCCGCTCCAGCCTGCAAAAAATCGCTCCACGCTCCGCTCTTTCGCTCCGAAATTTAAGGTCGCTCCGCTCCGCTCCAAATCCCTGCTTGAAATTCACAATTTTTTGATAAAAAAAACCCTATTTTCAAAAACCTGTAATTCCGTCAATATAGGATATCATTGGATTGGAAATTCTGTCTACTTTCAAAATGCCAAACACAGTTTTTATCCAAGACAATTATTTTAAAAAATATTGTTGAAAATGTAAAAAAAATGGCTCTTTTTCGCTCGCCTAAAAATTAGCACAGGGTCCCCAGGGTTGCAAATCTGGATTTATATAGCCAGTAATACTCTAAGACAGATAAGCGAAAGAACGGTAGTATTCCATTTATTCCGAGGTTAGGCCTTTTTTTCGTAAAGTTTTACTGGCGTAAGATCGCATACAAGCCGGGAAGCACCTAGAAAAACTGGGGAAATCAGCCCATGTTTGCCTTTGTCTTCTTTTTTCTTCTCTGTACCGTAACCCCTTATGGGGCATGGTGCGTTCACTCAGCCGTTTATAGACTACTCGAGTCAACGTTGCATTGCATATAGTTTCGGAGTGTATAGGTATACAATGTTGCAAGCACTATATATTTCCTATCCGCACATATACGGAAATTTTGGACCACGCCGAAATTCCCCGGACCTCTAGATTACTAGCATCGTATAGAGTGCGATTCAACCAGGAAATAGTGGACAATTCAACATAAAGCACATTTCTAACTTTAAGAAATTCACCCAAATTACACTAAAGTTGCATATGTGTGAAAATCCACACATGAGGGTACTTAACGTAAGTTTTTTTCAGGGTAAGATGAAGTTTGGCGACGCAAATCGACTGAGAATAATATTTTTCGTGTAAAGTTTTTCGCGACACTGTCCGATTTCCCTTTTACGCAATGTAAACTTGGAATCTTCTCAAGCCCATGATTGCCTGCCAAGTGTATGAGAGTTTTCTAGTTCCTGGCTTTGAACTAGAGGAGCTTTGCTATTACCCTTAGAGGGTATGTTTTTCTCTAAAATACTGCTTTTGAATTTTCTGGGTTCAAAATGGATTAATAGACTGAGGATAGTTAGATTTAATGCTGAGCCTTTCATCTATGACCGCTTATATACCGGAGCAAAGATAAAAAGTTTTAGCCAAATTTAAATTATTTTTGGACGGCATATACGGGCTGCACTAACTAATCGAAACTAAATTTAGTCCCGCTCGCAACAGATGGCGAGGTGCTTGCCAATTGATTATGCCTAGACAAGCAACTGTCTCTGAAATTTATCCAGGAAGACCGAAATCGTCTTGTTATTGGGATTATATTGTGTTCGATTTTCGTTTCGCTACAAAGTTTATATGAAATTCCTGGTTAGAAAAAACGCGAGACTAACAAATTCCAATTATAATATTGTCCAAATAATCAAAATTCCAGATAAACCATTTGTAAACCTCTGCAAATTTCACAACCAATTCGAATAAAAACAAGAAGAAGAAGATAATACGCGAACGACTAGACTAGACTAGACTAGGACGGTATATTCACCCTATGGAAAAGGTACTATCTCCAAAAATGTTTTAAGATAGTTTAAATTAAGCGCCGGTATATAAGCGCTCATTGTCGTACAATAACATGACGATTCCTTATATAGTTGACATTTCAAATATTGCATTAGAATTCAATGACATACCGGAGTGTCGCTGACGTGATCAATTCTTGGTGTCACCGAAGAATAAAGTGCGTAACGCTTGACATGAATTGTCCACTTCAACAAATCAGAATGAAAGGCAAATCATTGAGCAGATAAACATTGATAGGTTTGAAAAGTCACTGTCTTGATGCAGAAGGATATACAACAGCTATATTTAAGAATATATTTTAAACCTGTCGAATTGCACAATTCAATCACTACATACATAATTACATATCGTGAAATGACGACAATATCCCCATCAATTTCGTGTTACGCACATGACGCACATATTAATTATGCCAAGCACATAATTTATTCGAACAATATCATAAATTCTTAATCAATGACTATACAAACACATTTTGTATGAACTGTTACCATTTATCAATCAGGATGGGTTTGGTGCAAAGTGAATAATTATTCAATTTTTCTTACCTTGGGTCGAAACACTTCCTTCTTGACTGCTGACAATGTTCAAGCAGCAGACCGCGATAACGGCCACAATAATTGAAATTGCTTGCATGATTCACGCGTACGATTTGAAAAACGATAAAAACTGACAAAAATTATGATTTTTTTTACACCACACAATTTTTCAATTTGATGTTGATGTTGATTTAATGAACTCTGACTAGATACTAGAGTTGCTTTAACGATTTTCACTTTTAACGCAAATATAATGACGCGACCAAGATGAATGTATGTATATAGTCGCGTAGTTATCGTCTGTAGATACATATACCTAATTTCTAGTTTTTTTAGCAACTGGTTACGGTTGGGAGTAGATTATTCGCTGGACCAGCAGATGTGGAGTCACTATACGTAGTTATAATCGCTTTATGCAAGGAACCGGTTAAACTAAAATGCTTATCACAAGACTGTTATTAGTTGCTTGTGTGTTCAGGCATAAGAGGATCAGCTTAAGAAGAAGAATTAGAAGAGGAATAAAGAAAGAAGTGGAAGAACAGTGCAGTGGTAAAAAAAATATTTTGCATAAAAACCATTTGCTATCTGACTAATTAACAATTAACAACAAAAAAATGTTAATACATAGCAAGCGAATATTTGGTGTGGAGCAGATCAGGAAAGGATGACTTTCCATAGAAATCCTGTCTTCGATAAATTTATACCGACAAACCCCCATTTAAAGAAACGTTTTTTCATGGTCCTTTTTAATTACAATACTGTCATCTATGGTAACTTTATTATAGTCGAATATATATACATTTTTCTTACTTAAGCCCCGGATAGAGTTCGAGCGGAATGAAAATGAAACGGTAATGAACCGGCATAAAAACCGTGGTGAATTTAAAATTTTAGCTTCGAAAATTGCTACAAAGGCGTTTTACGTCCTAAATCATCTTAAAAATAACTAAAAAAATAATTACCCCCTTGTCCGAATGCATTTTCAACGTGAAAATGAGTCGACTCTGTAGCAAATTCTCCGTCGGGCGTGGTGAGTTTTGCAAACGTCAAACCGATTCACTGTCCACGACGAGTTCATCGCGGAAATTATCTAATGACCGGGGAATCGAAAAATAACACATAAAATGGCAGAGACAAATTGTGAAACCATTCTCGGATTTTAGTTTATGGAATTCCCCATCATTTACCACATATTCCACGACAGTAAGTATGCATTTTCATTGAGAAAATCACCGCGGACAAAAATTTCATTTTCATTCCGCCCGATCTCTATTCAGGCCTTAAAGCCCCGGATAGAGTTCGAGCGGAATGAAAATGAAACGGTAATGAACCGGCATAAAAACCGTGGTGAATTTAAAATTTTAGCTTCGGAAATTGCTACAAAGGCGTTTTACGTCCTAAATCATCTTAAAAATAACTAAAAAAATAATTTCCCCCTTGTCCGAATGCATTTTCAACGTGAAAATGAGTCGACTCTGTAGCATATTCTCCGTCGGGCGTGGTGAGTTTTGCAAACGTCAAACCGATTCACTGTCCACGACGAGTTCATCGTGGAAATTATCTTATGACCGGGGAATCGAAAAATAACACATAAAATGGCAGAGACAAATTGTGAAACCATTCTCGGATTTTAGTTTATGGAATTACCCAGCATTTACCACATATTCCACGACAGTATGTATGCATTTTCATTGAGAAAATCGCAGCGGACTAAAATTTCATTCTCATTCCGCCCGAGGTCTATCCAGGCCTTAACATATCTTTCTTCTTCCTTGCCTTAAATGCTCCATGACGTCGTGTCGCTCGGCCTGTGGTGTAGGCACATCGCCCGTTCTGTCTCAGCCTATTTCTACTATATTTTGGATCGTGTCATCGCCGAGACCATCAAGTGGAACTTCCTTTGATATTGCCTTCTTGGAAATACATACATATATTATTTTAACGATTCTAAGCAACCTCTTATGTTTCTGATGGTTCATATCAGGAATACATTTTGTATATATATGTGCCTTGATCTGCATAAGGATCGACAGAGTTTTAAGGTTCAAAAGTTTGTTAATATTTGAAATGCTATTTTAATAGAATGACCGAGAAACTTGTCATAAATTTTTACTTATACGCTAATACGAACTGACGTGAAATTATATCTATTTATTTACTAAGAAAACGTCGGGGTATTTTTACACATTATAGCTAATAAAACGTGAACCACTTTCTTCAATATCTTTTAAACAGTTTTACATATGGCTGAGAAATGATGATATGAGTCGTAAAGCCAAAATGACTCACTTTTAATCCGACCTTCAACTTTTATTATGCATACATTTCTAGATACCGCCGTATCTGCATGCTGATAATGTGTATTGAAATAAAATGCAATCGATGACGTTTTAATTAGCACGTATTGAATATTGGATTTTCCTCATTTGCATATTTAAACGCATGGGTCGGTAATTTTCATTTTTAGTGAAACTCCAGTCGATTTATTTTTATCAAGAATCGCCACTCACTGTAAAGAAGTATGTATATGTACTTAACTTACTAATCGAAATTAGTATTATGGGAGCAGATGATTGCTGTATCAAATTCTCAAAAACAATTCATGTAAAATTCTTTTAAATACAAATACATACACACAACACAATTTTATTATCAACTCATTAAGTAAAAACTTTGCGTTTTGGTCGACAGTACTAGACTCACAACTTTAGCTCTATAATACTTCATAGAATATTATCTAGTATAGTAATAGAAGCACTTTTCATGGTATACGGGCTGAATAATAGTCCAATAATGGAATTTGGCACCGGTTTTTAATCCACTAGATCAGTGATTCCCAAACTGGGGGGGCGCGCCCCCCTAGGGAGGCGTGACGATCAGGGAAGGGGGGCGCGGACACAACTCTAATATTGATTCCATCACTAAATTATAGTTTCCTTCCCATAATGAATTACACCAGAACTAATCGGTTGTTGTAAAGCGTTGCAAAATGGCAAAGATTGTATTTTCGTCGATTAATTCGCTGCTACTAGCCATTTGATAAACACTGCTGAGAATATAGGTCGAGAAAAAAAATCACTTGATATGGCTGATATTTACCGCATCAGCCAGCTATAGTCCTTGCATGATTTTTGATAAAAAAAATACGGATTTTGGTCGCTCGAATAATATTGATATCAATTCTGCTGCTCGACGTATCACTAAAGCCATGAAGGCCGAGCTGACGACGAAATTCAGGATGTGGAAATCATGAAAGTTAAATAATGCTTTCTAAAAATTCCAATAGTTCCAAAATATGGGCTGCACTAACAATCAAATGTTCAAGTTCAAACAATTTAAATTGCGACTTATGTCCAAAATTAAAAGCATTCCTTGCCCATGGCCATTTTTGGTTTTTGGCCAATATTTTCTCGGGGGGCGCCAGTATCAGCAGATCTCACAAGGGGGGCGCGAGCTGAAAAAGATTGGGAACCACTGCACTAGATAGAACCTTTATGCCAGTTTCTCATACACCTTATCTAATGTCTTATCGTATAGATAAGACGCATACATTTTTCATAAGATATATCTTATGCCATCATTTTCGCACATTTGCTCCGACCACCAACGTGAAAAGAATAAGTTGGTACCAAGTATAGGAGGCTTCTTGGATGACACTGATTTATGAAAAAAACAGCTCGAAGCTAGCATCGAACCCATGGCAGTGACAGTGGGGCAAAAAACCCGAATTTTCGAAACAATTATAAAAACAAATCAATTTTAATGTATGGATCAGCCGTTTTGAAGTTATTTCGATTTTAAGGGGGGAGAGGGGATTATTTTCCAGATTTTCTTAATTATTTCAGAAACTGTAAAAGTTACAGCAAAATGGTTCGAGGACACATGAAACTACACAAAATTACCTTTGCAACGACGTATTAAGGCGCGTACACATTTGAGCATTTGTGCGCGCACGAACGCTGTTCGCGCACAAATGCTCAAATGTGAACGGTTGCTGCATTCGTTCGCGAGCATTTTCATACGCACAATTTGCGATCCCACCATGAACGATGTTCGTGCGCGCACAATTTTTGCTTGCAATACACATCATGCGTACAACCATGCTGCGTCCAAAATTGAGCATTTATGCGCGCACGAACGGCTGCGCGCACAAATGCTCAAATGTGGACAGTTGGAGCATTCGTTCGCGAGCATTTTTTCGCCGCGCAAAACCGATCCGTCGCTAGTGGATCACCATGCGAGCAAATTTTTGTGCGTGGAATTTTGTATGTATGTAGCTCTGTTCAATAGTGGTAATAAAGAGTATAAAAAAGTACATTGAAAACCTGTGGTGTTTACACCATTTTTTGGGTGCAATTTTGCTAAATTAAAAAAATAATGAAAAATTCGAACTCTTGATCCCTGTGCACCAAAGGCCAGTGTGCTACCGACTAAGCCAGCCAGACTACTAAATTTGCATTCGTTTTTCCTACTACACCTTATTTTAGGGCTCATCTGTCATTTTTAACTTTTAAAATTAGTTTCTGATTTTATTTGAACCCAACGGCCATTGTCACATTTCCATCAATTCCTCTCAAATCTCTTCAAGCTATCTCTCACAGTAGACATCGAAATATTGGGAAATGTGTAATTTCCATAGCTCATTTCACATAACGACCATTTTTGAATACTATTAACTCCCACCCGCATAGTTATCGTCGAATCTCCTCGAGAGAGAGAAAAGACATAATAACGGAATTTACTATTTCGAATTTTTTAACGGTGAGAGCTATGACAGATAGAAAAAGTGAACGACAATGGGTGAGGTTATAAAACACAACGTTCGCGCAACGTTACCTTTAATTTCAAATCAACCGGCCGTTACGGATCAGAAACTTCTCCCTACAAACAGATTCCCTAAGCGCTTAGGGGATCTGTTTGTAGGGAGAAGTTTCTGATCCGTAACGGCCGGTTAATTTGAAATTAAAGGTAACGTTGCGCGAACGTTGTGTTTTATAACCTCACCCATTGAGCGCTTATATACCGGCTCTTAATTTAAACTATCTTAAAGCATTTTTGGAGATAGTACCTTTTCCATAGGGTGAATATACCGTCCTAGTCTAGTTCGCGTGTTAACTTTCTTCTTCTTCTTTTTATTCGAATTGGTTGTGGAATGTGCAGATGTTTAGAAATGGTTTATCTGACATTTCGATTATTTGGACAATATTATGATTGGAATTTGTTAATCTCGCGTTTTTTCTAGCCAGGAATTTCATATAAACTTTGTAGCGAAACGAAAATCGAAAACGATATCATTCCAGTAACAAGACGACTTCGCTCTTCCTGGATAAATTTCAGAGACAGTCGCTTGGCTAGGCATTATGGATTGGTAAGCACCTCGCCATCTGTTGCGAGCGGGACTAAATTTAGTTTCGATTAGTTAGTGCAGCCCGTATATGTCGTCCAAAAATAATTTAAATTTGTCTAAAACTTTTTATCTTTGCTCCGGTATATAAGCGGTCAATGATTGTTTTTAGAGTAAAAGTGGGATAGTTGCCCCACTTTTTGTTTTGGGTCCATATTTAGCAAGATAAAGCATTATTTCCCGGTTTTCTTGTATAATACGTTTCCCACATCTGTTGGAAACTGTTTTCAAAACAAATATTTTTTGGAGCAGTCAAGGTTTTGTATTTATAGCCTTTGGATGATAGTTGCCCACACTATGGGTTAGTTGATCCAATGCATATTTTAATGTGAGGATAGTTGACCTAAGGGATAAATCAGTTAAAGTTTGAGTCAAAAGGGAAACCTGAATTCCAAAATGTGGGAAGAATAAAAAAATGTTTGAGGTTATCCTGAAGTGGCGAGATTTTTAATTTATCTCAGCTGTTTCTTTCTTTAAGATCAATGAACGCAACCAAAGGGAATCTTGCGTCTAAGTGTCATTGAGAGCTGCTCCTACTATCCATGTGTAATTATAACCCCATTTTTATAGCATTAAAATGCATATTTCAAGTTTATAGGTTGTAATTTGACCCACTAGGGAATGCCTTAGGGAAAGTCTTGGGGCATCTATACCCCTAAAATTAGGAGCATCTATTGTTTTCTGGGTGGACAGATGCCCCACGTTTTTGTACAAAATTTAATAAAAAGAAATAAAAGTTAACTGGGAGTATAAAAGTAGCAAGACCTAACAAATATGAAAAGAAGATTCCGCTGACATGAAATAGAGAAAAGTTGCGCGCGATTGAAAAAATGCCAAATTGCAAATTCACACACGTTGAAAATAATTTTTTGGTAATATCGTTACAACGCGGTTGTCTGGACAACCCTTAAGATAAAAATGCAATTACTGTTAGTGCCAGACGATGCTCTTTACTTGCCAAAAATATTTTTTTTCTTTTTGTGTCTGGAAATACTAGTTTGAGCAACAGCGGCATCTAACCCACTTTTACCCTACATAAATCTCACTTTGGTTAGCTAGGACGTTGTAAGTCTACATTTAAAATGGTATGGACCACCGAAACTGCGCCGGAATTAATAGAAGCAGTCGGTGTTATGGAATCCCAAGCATCCATACTACTTTTCACGAAACGTAGCTCAGTTAAAAAACTCGCGCCACCACTTAAATCGCGATTTTCGAAGATTTTTGTTACCCACCAACGCCTATATTTAATTTTACGTTTTTTATTTTGTAATAATTGATGAATTAGTAGTATAAAAGCGGCAGTAGCAACGACTATATTTCGGTTCGACGGCATCTTTTTAAAACAAAAGGCAACACGGAAATGCACACTTACAAATCAATCATAAAAATGTAACCGTCCAGGTTTGAGTATTTGTCGGCGCATAGATTTCGTTCGCAGAAACGTTCGTGCGCGTAAAAAATATGTGCCGTCTACACTTGAATATTGGTGCGCGCCCAAATTTTGTTCGCAAAAAGCGTTCGTGCGCGCGCAAATTATAGTTTTAAAATAAGCCGTCCTCATTTGAGCATTTGTGCGCGTACAAAATTTGCTCGCGCACCCCGTTCGTGCGCGCACAAATGCTCAAATGTGTACATGCCTTTATATGTACAATGGACTTATTTTGATAAATGATACCCTAGACTAGACATGTCAAACTCGTGGGCCACATGCGGCCCACCTCGTAGTTCTGTGCCGCCCGCGGCCATGTCGAAGCAGCACAATGTGTATCAACACAAAAATTGTGAAATTGGTAAGGTGAACAAATTCAGCCATTGAACTCAAGTCTACATTACTAAAACTCGTCAGTGGCTTATGCAAGATAATTTGTGATTTTCTTCTCCAAATACTACCAACTATTTGAGGCCGGTTATTTGATTTTATAAGACAGCTCATCTTTTTTGTACAGGACAATACTCCTCATGAAACTGTTCTGTCCCGAAATGCAGTTAATAAAAAATTGGTTGGCTTTACCCAACATGAATTCAAATTTATTTGAAAAAATGGCAAAGCTTTAAAAACTACAGAAATCTTGGAATTGGTGACTGAATCACCTGGATGTGAACTTCCAACATAATAATTACCTACAGCCCAAGTGCCTGATTTTTAGACCTACACTTATGAAGCTGGATTGGTGCATAAGTTTGTCTAAAACCACATCACAAACAATTTTTTGTCTCTTTTAGCCACCATTCTGCTTAAATTAATTTAATGTGACTATTTTGTTATTTTAGGCGACCTGGATGACTGGTGCTAAAATTTTTTTGAAATTTTTCTCCTGCGTCCCACCTAAACCTGAGGAGAGTCTTATTTGGCCCGAGCCAGGTTTTGAGTTTGACACCCCTGAGACCAAAAATAAAATGGGATATTATTATTTAATGACATTTACATTTTTTACTTTAAAGGTATGTACTGAGTTCACCTAGCGAAAAACTTGCATATATGTCTCCCGTGAAAACGGTGCCGTGGAGACTTGCTTTTAAGTCACTCAATTTAAGATAAATGTTCACTCGCGTTATGATTGATTGTCGATTACATCTTTTCATAGTGAAATAAAGTGCAACTGCATTATTTTCGCTGGCGAAATGTCAAAAACCGGTGTGGAGACTTTCATGTGAAGTGAGTAC